>JADMNL010000027.1:170260000-172660000 GCA_016271365.2 Neoceratodus forsteri
CCCAGTCTCCACCGGGGGTCACTGGCATGATGGGTCATCCCAACCCTGCTTCCTCTGGGAGGACAGCACCACTAGGGCACTCATCCTCAACCCTTCCCTGCCAACCCCGGCGCACCGAGTTCGCTCCCGAAACCAAGTCACCGGCGTAGCGCGAGGTGTGGCGTCCATCGCCTCAACCCTCAGCGCCACCGGGCCAGCAGGGGCATTCTTCTTAACCTGTGATTTGGTGCAAGGTTGCCATTAACAGGAAAACACTGAAGTGCCACTACAGGTTAAGGACCCCATACCATGTGAAGAAGGAATAGAGAGACACCTGGACTGAAGTTCTCTAGTCAGGGGGCTCTTGTACCAGGGTAAGACATGACAAACCCACTGACAAAGACCTGTAAGAAATGGAAGTGCTGGGGTGTTTGCCTCAGATTCCTTTGTTTTGCCACCACGGTACTTATTTCACATAAAATGATGTAGCAGGATCCGATGGGGATTTTGTGCTTCTGTGACTAGCCTGCATCCCCCAGCGAGTGCATATTTGAGATTTTAAGTGTGGGATTGGCTGCTCTTGTATGCACCGAGTTATGTGAGTGTATTTCATTTTTTTCTGATCTATGCCAAATGAAACAGCTCTGTACTCTGTTGTAACTGCCTTATGGTGCTAGTTTTAATGAAGTGATGTGTAAAGAAAACAATTTTCTCTCTTATGCGTTTGGTGAGTTGACTGGAGCTATCCCTTGCTGTGCGTCCACTGTACTCCATTTGCAGGCTGCTACAGCCCCACCTTCCAATTCTGTAATCTCCTTCCAGGGGTCCAGCGGTGTGCCCCAGTCTTTATGTGACACCACTGTTTGGTCTCAAGTGGTATAAGGCAGTGGTTTGGTACTTGAATCCTGTACTCGGGGTTTGTGTGTCTCTCTCTATCTCAGGTATCTGGCCCCACACATGGCCACTTACCACAGTTCGCTCCCAGGCCAAAGTGCCGCTCTGGATACACACTGCTCAACAGGATTCTTCAGGCCCTTCGTGAGATAGCCAGGTCGAGGAAGGGTGGGCTGCATATACCAGGAGTTGCTTTAGCCGCCAGGGCCCATTTTCTCCTTTTCTTCCCTCCCCCAGTCCTGAGGTGGTGTGTGTTTAGACGTTATGACGAGTGCACACTATGTTTGACTGCCTGTTGACATCTGCAACTGCCTATTCCTCTATGTTGGTCCCTTCAGCCGTACTATCATCTGTGGACACCGAGGTGGTAGTGGAGGACTAAAATACTTAAACTGGGCTAATAAAAAAAAAAAAAAAAAAAGGCAAAAGCGAAACTTATTTTCTTTAAAGTGGCACATCCAACCACGGCCCCCGAGAAACCAGATCAGACCGCAGCTAAACCGAGATGCCTTATTTTATATAACTGCTAAGGCAAGAAAATGAGAGCCAGCAATTATATAAAATAAAATACAGGGTGGTGTGTTTAACTCGAAGTTTACATCATACTCCTCTCTGTGTTAGATGTGCCAAGAAACTCTCAGGCTTCGCTTCTCAGGGTTTATGTAGCATCTAACACCTCCGGTGTGTGCAAACTTCTTATTACACACACCACCCCATACTTTATTCTATATGTATTTTTTGAAATCAATAAAAAATTAAGGCAATAAAAAAATTGTATTTATGTAGTTTTTGTTGCCCCCGGGGGGGGGGGATTACAGATGTTAACCAACTGAAACTGACCCACACGAAGCTATTGGTTGTTTGTACGTGTATGGGAGAAAGCTGGCCAGGACACCTGGCAAATTCCCCACGTTCTACCCTACAAACAAGGTTGCCCCCCTTAGCCCCTTTTATATGTTATTTCTTTGGCTACGCTAAGACTACTATTAAATTCCTCTGCACAAATTGAAGGTATTACATTATCAGAACCCCCGAAGTTAAAACATTAGTATACACTGATGATTTATGTTTAGTGACTGCTGACTGTAGTTCGGGTGACACTGCCAAACAAGTTTTCAGAAACTATTGGCTCCATTGTAAACTTCCCAAAAAGTTTGTGTGTAGCTATGGGAACGCACGATGCTCACATTTCTGGAGGTTGCTGGAATTAAGGTGACAACCAGTTTGGGCAAAATGCTGGGCCTTTTGGGGGACCAGGAGAGATGGCACAGGTTAACTGGGAACATCAGCTGGAAAATAACACAGTGAAGAAATGGCCAATGAGTAAACAGAAAAAATGTTTATAATTAAAACTAATTCCTGTATTCTTATGCCAAGCAAAAGAGATAAGGGGAGTCGAGTATTTTACTACAATTTTTGCATGACTTACTCCCACTTTCTGATTTTAGGAATTTGTTGCCTACCTCTCACATTTACAAAATTTGGCACACATGCACAAAACTGGCAGCACCATGTGATGCTAGCAGACATGATACCAAGTACTAACTGAATGGAAGCAGTAGGGGGTGCGGACAGAAAAGAGCATCAGTAATCATTGTGTACATTGCAGGTGACAGTTTCAGGAGATGCTCATTCCCTGGTCAGAAGGGCTGTTGCAACATGGCAAAATGTAAAAAAAAAAAAAATATAAGGTTACAAGACTCCACAGCAGTGTCAGAGAAAGAGTCTGTGGCTGCAGGTGCCCAGTCAGACAGACTCTGTTCTGATGGGGGTGTATGAGGTGAGTCAATGGATGGCATTACTATTGTCTGGATGAAAATACTACCAGATAGAAGAAGCTAGGTAAGCATTAATCACCGACTAAGGTGGCATCTAATGGGGAGTTAACACATGGTTGGGACCGTTGTGTGGCACGAGGCCGGAGGCGAAGTCTGCTATGATCCATTAACTCCTTAGATGCACGAGGGATAAATGCTTGTAACATGGTGTGCACATTACTAGCGCTCCACAACAGTTTCTACTGCTGTGATCAATTACACTATGATACCATTTGCCTTACAAAGTTAACTTTACTGTTACTTTGACACTTTAAATGTGACATCTTACATACATATATATCCTTTGGTTTTGCACATAGGTACAGTACATACATATCTTGCTTACTGATTACTATGCCTTGTGGAGTATTTCTGACGGCTGTTCATTTCCTATCATAGTGAGGAGGACCCCCGAGTTGCTACTTTTACTCAGTCGCTCTCCCGCTGTGTGTCTCATTTGCATACAGCGTTAGCCAATTACTACCATTGCATTATGGTCTTTACCCGAGACGCTCGTTTTAACACTGCTCGCTGTATTATACCCCTGACTATTTCTTGCTCTCTTTCTTCTTTTCTATGTGCATCCACAGTCTATGATAATTCCATTTCCCGGTGCCATATACCGATCCCTGCTCCAACTCACACCCATTTCCGCTTCCTTGCTGTGCCACTCCGTCTTCCACTCTGTTCCCTCGCCTCTTGCTCACTACTTTTGCCCCAGCTTCCTCAGCTTTCCAACCACTACGTGGCTCCCTAACTCTGCAGATCTTGCCATTTGTTTCTCGTTTCCCACCTTCTCATCTACCCATGTCTCCATATCTGTCCTTTCACATACCGTGACAGTTATCCACATTTTCTCCATCTCTACTTCCTTGTCTCTCTGTGTGTCTCGTTTAGGCTTCTCCTACTCCCCCTCATGACTACCTACTTGCTGACAGAAAACTTGCTCCCTGCCGTGCTTTTCCTGTTCTCTTCTTGTCTACTGCTCTTTTCTCCCCATGGCTACTTTGTGCATTACACAAGCAACACGGCATTATCGTGCCATAATGCCGTGTTGCTCTTGTAGCATGTGATGCACTTCAGCCAATTGCCTCCCTTATTTTACCTCTTCTTATTTTTGCCATGTTACAATAGTAAATACTTCCCAATCCTAAAAATCATCTAGACCCCTGCTTATACCCAAGTTGTGTATACCCCTCTCCTAAATCTTTGGAAGCAAAATTGTATAGTTTTTTTTTTTTCCAGTGTCTTTGGGGTAGTAGGTTAAATTCTATAAGCTGGTGAAATACTGTTGCTCCCTTGTATTTTGTATACCCTGTCCGCTGTACTTTACTTAAGTCCCCTTGTATCTGCTTATAGTTGTACTGTAACAATGTTCCTGTGTTCTTGTACTTGCTTGTAAACAATGCTTGTAACTAATCCCGGGTCGCCCCTGAAAAAGGTCTTAGTGGGCCTACCCGGTTACCAAAATTCCATAAATAAATAAATAAATAAATAAAAAGAGGCACGACTTATTTGGACATTCACGCTGATGGTTTAGGTACGCTGAACCCTCTAGTATTTATTTATTTTTTTAATAGTATCTTAATATATGCTAATCTTAGACCGATTTTACAGTTATCCCACCCCCGGGTGGGTTCCATGGCTAGAATACCATATCTCCGCACTACTGGAGGAATGGCGAGTCAAGAAATTTGTACATAAAAATAGAAGGATACAGAAAATACACATATTTAGACACGATACCAGGTCAATACACCGCTGCAAAAACAGTGCGGCAAGAACCGCACTGTGTAAAGCACAGTCACATTTAGGGCAGCAGAGGTATAACAGCAGTAGTGAATTGCCACTACCTGTCTCTGTGTGCTTAAACTGGGAAGGGATAAGTTGCCATGTGTGTGGTGTCTGGTCAAGCCGCTCCCGTGGTAGAGTGGCTAAAGCACCAGCACACGGTAGTGTTGGAGACCTGGGACCACGGCTCAGTTCTCCCCCACGTCTCCTGGTGGTGTTAATTGTTATTTTGTTAAAAAAGTGGGTGTTTTTTCCCCGTCCAGAGAGTTTCTCCACATCCCGGAAGTCCACACCACCTCGGAGTTGATTATTTTAAGTACAGGGAGCGAATCCCCCGGCCCCCGGAAAAACAAAGTGCCATTATTTTCTATGGGATGTGCTCTTTCATAGTATGGTCGGTGTTTTGCCCGACGTTATGTCGGAGCACAGCATTCTGCTTGCTGCATTTATTGCCGCGCAGTTACTGTTTGACAATATGACCCCGTGCCTTTAGACACATGTTTTGAGAAAATGAAGCAATGGGGAATTCCACAAGCACAAATTTTTACTCAGTCACGAAAAGCTTGCTATTCTAAAGTATCAAGCACTTGATTGAGCAAGCTAGATTTTTTAGAGACTCTACTGCACAGATGATGCATACTGGAAAAATGCAAACTGAACCTACAATAACAGTTAAGATGTGGGACACTGGTCGGTTGTATGCACATCATAAATTAAATGTAAAGAATATTCTGAAACATACGGCTACCAGAGAACGATTCTGTCCAAGACCCATCTGTGCTGCTACATTAGAAACTATGGAACATTTTTATTCTGAATGACCATATATTCAAGAGTTTTGGGTACTGCTGGTAAAAAAAAAAAAAAAAAAAAAAAAAAAAATTGGGAGGAAACACATCATTTTCTAATATACCTCATGATGTGTTTTTTGCTAGGAATTCTCTCTCCACCATGGGTTAAGTACCATATTAGTAGTCTACGGGTTTTGTTTGCTTGTTCTAAATATTGGATCTGGCACATTCGCCGCGGACTGGTGTTACAACAACATTTATCTCAAATCGAACTGCATCATACTAGTTTACAAAATATCCAGACTATGGATAAACAGAATTTAACAGGGTAAAGAAAACTAAGTCTGATATCTGGTGGATGTCCTTTATTTGATTCTGGTAGACAAAACATGACTTTAGGATGAGATACGGGGTACACACTGTTATATTATTATTATTATTGTTTTTGTTTTTCCCTCTGTTTCCTTCCTATGTAAATGTTCCTGGACTGATGTTTGCTGACTGTGCATCTTTTTACGATTTTCTTTTTGGTTTAATCAATAAAAATTCTCCTACTCTTTTCGAGACGTGCTACAGGACCAAATGTCCAATGTGAACCACCAACACGAAAGGCAGACAGGATCTTGGTTTAACGTCTCCTCCGGAGGATGGCACATCCTGACAGTACAACATGCCATTATGGCCATGTGACCAAGAGAGGAGAACGCCTTTATCCCCCACAATTTACTAAATTATTAACCTAAGAGCTCCAGATAAAATCAGGTAATAATATCAATTTACTTACCAGTTTTATAACATGGAGTGTAAAACTAAATGGTGTGTACAAGTTCTTATAATTTGGTGACAAGAATAAGTTCTTTTGCAATCACGTGTTGTATAGAACTATGTCTTGGGGTGTGGAGCATTTCCAAGTGCTAGGATGAGTCATCAGTACTCCTTACAAACATTTTCTGAAGAATACTACTTAAAATTGAGGGAGTAAAACAGGCTGTTAACTCGCCTCTTCTACCGTATAGGGTATGTGCCTATTTGTCATAATATGCTGTGTATAGAATATTCACATATCTCTAGTTTTTGATGCTAAAAATAGGCCTCCAGGAAGGAAGGCTCTACTCATCCATCAAGTCGACTTGTGATTACAAAGGTAAACAATTTTTGTAACCGAGTAAACTAATTCTGTGTCCAGTTCTGGCCAAAAAAGGACAGATTCTGAGCCTGATGCTGATCACAAAACAGATTTTTCCACCCAATACTGCCAGCAAGATAATGTCTGTAATTTTGATAACTCTGACAAGGTAAAGAGTGCTTACATGTGAGGTCGACTTATAGGCAAGTACCTATGGTAATTTTTTTAGTGATGTAAACCGATTTTTATCACATCTGTGCAATTGTACTCATTTTTTGTTGTATTTTTATGGTCGACATTATTCTGCATTTGTATTTGCACAAGATGTAGGCATGGCTAACAATGGGCTTAACCCACTCCACCTAGGTGCACGTAAATATCCACCAATATGACTATCATCACTGACACAGACAGCAGGGTGCACTGCACAATGGATCTGTCCATATATGGGGAAGTCAACTCAAAAGGTGCGCATTAAATTGTGAGGCAGCATACTCCACACATTAAGAAAGCTGCGATTTTACAGATGTGCCTTATTTCGTGGCAGGACAAAGAGCATAAACGAACACTTGCACACTGTAGTGCTAACCAAAAAAAAGTAAAAAATACACACATTTCAGAACATAGTCCTAACTTTGTAGCAAAACAGTTTGAACCCTACAGGTATAGAGAAATAATCAAAAACAATGGACAGGTGACTTCATGGTCTCATGCTGAACATATGAACATTGTCATTCAAGGCTTGAGTAAACTACCGCGTACAGTTTCTGAAGAATAATTTATGAAAATCATGCTGCAGAACTGATCATGTATACTGAACAGTTTACATGTCGATCACAAAGATAAGAGTAAAAACAACAATTACCCAGGGCTTAACCCCCTGCTAAAGCCCAAAATGGAATAAAGGTTGTGGTTCACCACTGACCCTATATTGTGAAATGTACCCCCCAAAAACACACCCACAACATCCAGAGTCAAATGTTTTCAGATACAAGTTTCTGCACTGAATCCCCATCTTCAGCAGCACAGGATCAAAAGATCCCACTCCACAGCTCTTCGTGCAAGCCCTGGCCTACAGTGCTGCAGGAATACACAGCAGAAAAATGTCAGACATGCACAACATTCATAGAACTGTCTCCGGCAGTGCTAGTTTGTAATACTGTCATCAGATTTCTATCAGGCTGAAAAAAGGAACTTACAACAGGTCAATTTTCCATACCTCAAATTCTGAAATATACTGAAAAGATCTCTCTCACTCAGACAACAGAGCTATTTTGAGATAAACGTACAGCAGACTAAACAATGGCGCTGTATGTTGCATCCCCGTGTTCTAACTGACCAAGACTAGCACTACAGTGCATTTGTAAGAAACTGACAGTTTCGGCTTTCTCATAGGCATACTATAGCACTAGTGAGAGCACGATTTTGGTGCTTTACTTTAAAACCTTTTTTTTTTTTTTTGCCCCATATAGTAGCTATAATGGTAGAGATCACAGTTTTATTCAGTAAGAATAGGATCGGGTTGTTACTAAACGTCTCAGCCTATGGCCTCTAAATTCACCCCATCCAGATATTACCTAGTCAACCCCAACCCCACTCCCACTATCACTATATTATAATTGTACCTTAGCCATTTATCAGTAACATTTTTTTGTTTACTTTGCTTGAAAATTGTATCAACACAGCAAAGCATGCTGTACAGAATTATCAGACATCTGCAGGCCTCTACGAGGGCAACCAGCTACCCAAACAATGAATACATTTCTCAATCGGGAATCAACTATTTAGCAAAAAGATAAGGGTTAACCATGTCACCGAAATGCCAACTATGACAATACCACTCCAGATAAACCAAACACCTCCCCCCCCCCCCAATAGCTCCAAAATGTTCAGTTTATGCACATTTTCACTACTGATGTCATTACTGGACAGCAGAGGGGCAGAGACTGGTATATTCCCCAAAACGAAGGTACCATTCACAACACTATTTATCTGTTAAGCCCCTACAAACATTTTCAGTACCTGAAAAGTGATAATGTTTTATCTTCACTTAGAAAAAAGCGATGCATGAATACTATCAGGTGCATCCCTCCAAGTGTAATTAACAAAAAAAAAGAGAATGATGCCAACTACTTTTTACAGAGGTCAGCACAATTTTTTTTTTTTTTAAAGAAGGCCCCACCTTCGGAAAAATATCAAGCCTAGTACTGCAGCTGCAGCCTTCCCACCTACGTACACAGGATGAGGGCTGGAACAGGTGCCAGAGCCGCAAATGGGGGATGCACAGCTGGAAGAGAGTGCCACTGATGAATGGGACAATTACTACTGAAAAGGCATGCAACAGCTAGAGAGATGAGACACCAACAGAAATGTCTGCTACAGCTAAGGAGGAGGGGGAACACCGCTGGCAAGGTATATGGCAGCTAGGAAGGAGGGACAGCAATGGAAAGGCATGCCTCTGCCACAGCTTGGAAGGAGGGACACGGCAGGAAAAGTGTGCCACAGCTGGGGGGGCAGCACCAGAAAGGTGTGCCGCAGACAGAAAACGAGGACACCACTGGAAAAGTGTACCACAGCTAGAAAAGGGGGTACACCACTGGAAAGATGCGCCACCATACTTCTCAACTGTCCCAGATGTTTGCCTCGAACTGTTCATCTGACCTAAAATGTTTCCGTGACTGAACAGTGGGTATTGAAAGCAATACATAATGTCAGCGTTACACCAGCTTCCAGAGTGGTTATCACTAATTTTGGTCCTTTGACCCTGCTTTCGGGGGGGTTGAGAAGTATGTGTGGCACTGCTAGGAATGGTACCAAAAGACAGGTGTACCACAACTGTAACTTACAGGTGTTGCCGATAGGAAGGGTGTAATTGCTGGAATGCTATGTTACCGGACGGGTGCCACAGCTCGAACTAAGATGCCATATCTGGAAGGAGGGGGTAAATGGCCTCAATTAAACCCTGCCCCCACGCCATTCGGCGTTCCCAGCAGCGCATTGGCAACGACGGCCCATGCTCGACAGGCCAGGCCCAAACCCGGTCCGGCAGCAGCTGCACTTGGTGATGGAAAGGAGCGAACTGGAGCGCGAAAGTTCCCAAGACTCCTCTCCGCCCCAGCGGCGGCCGGCCAGGGATAAACTCGCAAGCCCGTCCAATCACCCCAGACGAAGCTGCGGCGAGCGCCACAACCCCCGGCCAACGTAACAAGCACCCCCTGCTTTGCCCTGGCCAACCCGGCCCGGCTCCCCTCCCACTCCCAGTATTCACACTTACAATTCCTTAATCACCACCATCTTCGCCTCCCAACCGGGCCCGCGGCTGTGCACACTTGACGTCACCTGCGCACGCATTCCCCCGGCTCGTCCCACCCACCCCCTCAGCCGATTGGCTCAGACGCTGAGCGCCGACTAACACCCATTGGCTGCCCGCTCAGCAGTGACCGTCAGCTGATTTTCTTTTTACAAGCGGTGATGGGCTTTGGGCTTCCGGGAATGATGAGTCCCTCGAAGACATTTGGTAGAGGCTACCTTGAGATTGGTGGGCGGTTACGTCATCTAAACACGGTAGAGCCACGCCCCTGCTTTTTCAGGAGAGCCCTCCCACTGAAGTATGCTGTTGTTGGTGCGAGCATCATACCTCTCAACACTTTGCCTCATAAGCTCAGGAACAAGGCTTGAAAAAATCTGGGGCAAAGATCCAAAATCAGGGACACACGTTAAATATTGGTAACAATCACTCAGAAAGCTGATAGAATAAGGATATTAGTGTAAAGCATTTTCTGAAGAATAGCAAGTCTGTAACTTTAATATTTGACATTATTGTGCCTACACCCCCGTTCAGTCACACAAACGCAAATTTTATGAGGACCGTAGAAAAAAGTTTGAAGCAAAATCAGGGACATCACTCAAAATCAGGGACAGTTGAGAGGTATGGCGAGCATATACGTGAACTCGGGGTTGGGGGGATATTAGGTTACATACTTCTCTAAGCCTCGCTATCCCTGCCTTTTGTCGACCGGTATTTGGTAGAATTTCTTGTCAGGGAGGCTTCAGTGCATACAGCAAGAAACCAGTTCAGTATTCACCACCACGCTACTGTGGCTCTGGGCAGATGGGAACCAAGGCCGCGGCACCACAATGTGATGTTCACACTGAGAGATGTGACCAAACAGGTTCACTTTTAGTAGCTATCTGGATGGTACACAACCTCAAAGGGCATCACCTTTGCCAGTCGCTTTACTTTTATCACGGCATTTTGCTAATGCTGCCATTGTTACCACAGCTACTACTGCCCTTCACTCAGAATGCCCATTGCTGCACAGACAGACCATTTTCTTTCATCCATGTCTCCCATAAAGGATCCTGTGGGTGCTACGTCCCTCAAGACTGATGGTGCGCTGTGGCATCCCTCTCCCCACCGTAGGGTGATGCATTATTGGGGGGGGCAATTATGCCTACACATAGCTGTTATGCCAGACAATGACATCTTTGTTATTCCAGCAACCAGAATGTGGTACACTCAAAAGAGAAATTAGTCAGGCCAACTGTGTATGCCTCCCTTTGGCATCACACTGATAGATCCTGGTAACCCCATTTTTTACTTGTGTAACCACCCAGTCCCCTGGGGTTACTAGAATTCCATCAGTGTCATTGCTAATAGGGAAGGCAGCTGGCAAACGACTAGTTAAATGGGGTTTCCACCTATTCACTTTCTTGTTTACTTGGTCTCAGCTGAGATGAGAGAGATGAGGTCATTTAGAACTCTTGCAGCAGCATAAGCCATAGCAGCTGGCTGTGAGTGGGGAGTTTTAGAATCTTGGGTCAGTTGGTAGTAGTCTGTCAGCAGCAGTGGCGTTGTGTGTCACCAGTTGAAGTGTGAAGAGTGAGAGCTGCTGTGGGCTCTGAGAGGAAAGCCTACTTTCTCACCCTATTCCTGAAAAGTTTACAGCCTGCCAAGAGAAGTGGTGGAAACCGTTGTCTACATCAGGATCTCCTGATTCTCATCCTCGGAGGGATGAAAAGGACTGCTAGAGCATGGATCATAGGGTCAATCCCCTATTTGATCCAGGACAATTTGAAGCTGCCTGTACTGTTCTAACTGTAAGTAAATCTGACTTTGTGCTTCCTAAAGAAAGTACCTGTGTTTTGATGTTTCTCTGGTTAAAAGGAAAAGGTACACCAGTTCTGTTCTGAAGTTTGAGACTTTTCTCAGTTTAAAGTTGTCTGGCAATTGTGGAGTCCAGAGGCAGACCGTTCACATTGTTCAGGACTTTAATTTCTTACACTCCCAGAGTAGTGTTTCTTAAATGCTGGATGCAAAAGTTCATTCAAAGATGCATTTATCTAAGTGTGTTCAAGAAGTTTTAAGGTGTAACTCTGAAAGAATGGCTGGGTATGAATTTGGGAGCAAAGGGTGGGCAGCCCCCCCATCTGGAGTAACCAGTTCAGGACTACAGGTTCCGTAAAGGCACCTGGTTACTTTGGACATAGTGGCCAATGTCTGAAGAGAAATTTACCCCCTGGAGTGGGTTGTGCTAGTAATGAGCCCCTGTGTGCTCCATTGTGGCCAATTTTCACCTGAAAAAGTTTTAAAGTCCTATGCCATATGGGAAATGTTCATGTTGTGGCCAATGCCCAGAGGCGCCATTTCAGATTTCAATGGGGGGGCAACAACAGCCAGTCAGAGCGGCTGTGGGAGCGGGGCCATGGACTGAGTGGGGGCAGGGCCAGAGACTGAGTGGGGGCAGAACCAGTGGCATACTATAGAGAGACTCTTTGATGACTTGCCCCAGAACAATTTGACTGCATTTTGTGTTGCTGATAAACACCCCTAAAGCTTTAACACTAAGGAGCAGAGCCCATTCCAAGGAGCTGAATATAAAATACAGAGCGAGGTAGCAATGTACTGGCACTAAAATCATGGCCTGTTCTACTCAAAATGTCTAATTGGCTTCCTGTGTGATTAGGAGACACAAAGCATCTGTCATGCCATTGCTACTGACACTTTACAGGGAAAAGGAAAGTAGGCCAAGCCTGAAATAAGTGCAGAGTGAGATGCTGAGGTGATGGGATGGAAATTAAGCATCATGAGTAGTCTGTGCTGGTGCCATCCGGTGTTTGACAGCTGGAATCAGAGCACTTTTCTACTCCTACTATGCCTTTGAGGAGCCACAGTTCATGGGATGGTACAGGGGATTGCTCAGGGGCTTCAAGAAAATTAGCTTCTTGGGTTCGATGAACTGGTTCATTAAGAATGCAAACTCCCTCAGACCTGGCTCATCCAAAGTGTCTCAGTAAGTTGCACACTTACTTCTGGGACAGGTAGCTCAGAAGATCGTGGGTTCTAGTCCTACACCAGGAACTTGGGCTAATAATATTGACACTGTACAGCATTTAGGTGATTCTATATTGTTGAGGGTTCATCCTTCAAGTGACACTTTTTAAAAATGTATTTATTTCATTTTTCCTAACCAGGTAGGTGCACTAGACAAGAAATGTTTATTTTTAGGTGTAACCCCCGTTTAGCTAGCAGGCTGCTCCTCTCACCACATGGCGCCAAAGAGAAGGATGGGGGTTGTCACTACAAACAGTTTACAGTACATCTACATCTGAGCCTACCATACAAATACAGGCTAACCAAGTGTGGCAACTACCTGGCTCACACCTAGTGGGACCATTTACCATGGGCATCAACCTAGGTCCCTGGGAGAAAACGTTTGCTTACAATTATGCTAGGTTTGCACTTCTGGTCAGGGGCATCCAAGTAAATCCAGACATGGTGGAAGCAATAACAGTACTGTCCAAACCAGGTTGGGATTTTAGAGTATGGCTTTTATTCACATACACAGAGAATAATCACAAAGCGAAGATGGACCCCCACAGGGCTACTCCTACTGGTAATGCAGATTACTGAGGTACAGAGAACACACACAGCAAACCCTCAGGTTCTGACTTGAACAGCGAACACTCTGGTTCTGAATTACACAGTGAACTTTCTGGTTCTGAATTACACAGCAGACACTCTGGTTCTGAATTACACAGTGAACTCTCTGGTTCTGAAATGGAGATTGGCACACACGGCCAGAACTGGTACATTTCCTCTTGACTAGGCACACACAGCCAGTACTAGGAGACTTTCCCAAATTTCATGAGGAATACTGTTGGCACACACGACCACCAAAGAGCACATCTAGGCTCACAGAAAATCCAACCCACGTCTGGGTAATTATTTCTGTGACCCCCCCCCTCATAAATGGGGGTTTCCAAAAAGTCTTCCTTAGGCTTGCCTAAATGCTCACTGCCAGTCTGGTGTCCTGCGTTTTAGCAGTTTAAATGTGATTACCAGAGCCTGTATAGCCTCTGTGTACTGTTTCTTTAAGAGTTGCCTGATTGCAGCCTAAGTAATCTGAGAGGGAGCTCTGTTGAAAGATGTAACTATTTGCTGAAAATCATTTAGAGTGATAATGATAACGTAGTTTGTCTAACCTGCTTTCTTTATAGCAAGGACTGTTTTGTTTGTCTCCACTATCTTGGTCCTGGACTGCAAATTGGACCAATTAGTTCTGGTGGGACCTAAAATGTAGCCGGACTACAGGAGCTGTCTGAAGTCAAAATCTGTAGGAACTGTAGTTTTGAACTTTTTGCGCCTTTTTTGCAACTGAAGGGGTAACTCTTGCTTTGACTGACAGCCAAATCAGCCAACCGAATCTTTTGGATCTTGGGGAAGTCCCAGGCTGCTGGCAGTTTTCAGTTAGTTCTGAGCTGAGAAGTGAAATGAGAAGAGCTCAAGTGTATTTTGAGCAGCAATCCTGAGTGGATTCGCATGGTAAAACTGTGAAAGGGCTGAGTTTTTGGCTTGCATGTCCTGAGAGGGAGAGAAGAAAATTATTTTGGACTAAATCCAGGTTTGTGTGACTGAAGTAAGCTACTGAAGTGGTCCAGGCTCAACCTGAAGAAGACCGAAGATTTTGTTGAATGAGATCGGCCTGTCAGGAGTTCCAGCTACGTCTAAGCTCCTGGTGTGTGCAGAGACTTTGCGATTGTGACTGGGGAGTGCTTTGCCTGGTACAGTAGAATTCCCATACATGTAAATGTGCTATGAGCTGCTAGTGGGTTGTGAGTTAGTTCCCCACTGTGTGAACTGTGTTCTGCTTGCTGGAAGCTGTATCCAGCCCAAAACTGACTGCATCCAAATTTGTCTCCATGCAGTCTGGGCCTTGCCAGACTGACCCAGCCAGACTACTCACTGCACAGAGAAGCCATCGACGAGAGACCTGCCTGGGGATCAGCCCCCTGCTCCACGCTTGAACTGGAACGACACCTCTGTAACTCGTGTGGGCCCTTCTTCTCCTGGCATTCCAGATCAACCACCTGGACTCTCGATTTTCGTCCAGCCTGTGTCCAGTCTTGGGTATCATGAGTAAATACCAGGGTAGCTCCCCTGCAACAACAGCTTAATCTGAGTGTCATCTGATTGTCTTGTTGTTTCATTTCCTTTACAAACTGAGCCCTCTGGCTCCGGATTACAAATATTGTGTACTGTGCATGTTGTGTTATCCATCACAGGACCCCAACCAGCTACAGCCCTGGGCAACAGTCCTGGCTAGCCCATCTCTTCTCCACCTGGGTACCCAGAGATGTGACTGTGTGGGGGGACTCAAAACACATGCATAACTGCTCGATTGATATAACCTTTAAGCTAATTAACCTGATTTGGCCCCTTCCTTGTTCAAGTCCTCCTGAATAAATCAGATCTAACTTTTTCTGCATGTAATCTGACTGTGGTTCCAGTTTGTGCTCAAAGTACTGTACTGTTGCTATTTGCTGTGCATAACCTTGTTTTACAGGGGGTCCCCAGGGTCGAGCCAGAGGAACCAGCCCTGGTGGTAAGTGCAAACAGTGTGGGTACTTGTGTGATGTACCAGGGGTATTGTGAAAGTGATTATTGTACAGTGTTCAGGCCACTACAGGGGAAAAAGGGGGCTTACAGTGTCCCAAAGGGCTATGCCCAGGTTAGCTTGACCGCTACCAACCCTGACCTCCGGGTGGAGGCACCCGTTTCAGAACTCAGGCCCCTTAACCTGCTACTAGCCAAGCAGGCAGGGGTAGTAGCCCTTGGGATAGCGCCACCTAGGGGTTACATTTCCATCAGACACTGGCCAGATGCACTGAATGAAAATTGAACTGGTGCCCAAATTGAACCCGGAGAGGTAAACTGGTTACTCGAGTTGGGGGGGGGGGGGTCTCTCCCACCTTTTCCTTTCATCTGGTTAATAACACCCTCACAGAAAATTTGTAGATGCTATCTTGAAATGTTTTTCACAGTTAACAAACTAGATGACTAAAAGGTTTGTACTTGGACAGTCTCTGTCGCTCTCTCTAGACTCCATAGTAGGCAGACATTTTTAAAAAACAGAAACAGTCTAGGTGATAGGGTTCCTTTTGTCAGAGAAAATTCACCAAGAAATGCAGTTGCCCCTCCTGGGCTGAACACAAAAGTACTCACAGTTTCTGAAGTTGTCACAGGCAGCTTCAGTAGACAGACTGGGTGAGGGGATTGCCCCTGAACCCTGAAGATCACCCCCATCCCTCCAGGGATGGGGCAAAGGAAAACCCACTCAGAATGGTTTCCACCACTTCAGTCTCTGTTTTCTATGTTCTTCTTCTAGGGTGAGACCAGACTACCCAAAACACAGTGGTAGATCTCTGTCAGAGCTAAAACCGAGGGGCTGCTGCAGGCTGCAGCCTCCTCCTGGAACTCCACTCTACAAACTGTCCGAACATTCCAAAGCTATCTCCTTTGCAGCTAGACAAGTGTGGCTTATGCAGTTGCGAGAGTTCCAAAGTGACATCATCACTCCAGCTCAGCTGAGACTGAAAAACAGAGTGTGACACTGTGAAATCCATTTGCCTGGCATTTCAGAAGCTGCCTATCCCTGCCTGCCACTGGTTCTAACTGGGATTCTAATAACCCCTGGGAATGAGGGGGTTACACAGGCATGTCCTGGTAGGTTACAAAAGGCAGTTGAAATCACATAGAAACATAGAATTTGACGGCAGATAAGGACCGCTTGGCCCACCTAGTCTGCCCCTTTCCCTACCTACAGGATAAGCTGCAGATCCTAGTTAACCAGCAGCCTATTTCTTCCTACCCCCCCCACAAGAATTGCCTTATGTCTGTCCCATGCATTCTTGAATTCTCCCACAGTTTTAGACCCCACAATCTCCTCAGGAAGGCTGTTCCATGCGTTCACCACCCTCTCTGTGAAAAAATATTTTCTCACATTGCCCCTGAGCCACCCCCCCCCCATCTTCAAATTGTGTCCCTTTGTTCTTGCACATCTCTTTTTCTGAAAGCAGCAAAGGTACAGTAACAGCAATAAAGTGCAAAACAAAAATAATGAAACACAGACTGTGTCCTAATAACAGTCACACACTGAGCAGGTAAATATTTCATATAGGCACAGAGGAGCAACAAAGAGTATGATGCAAAAAACGTAATGCAACACAAAAAACAATTACACAAAAGGTTTTAGATATTAATTACAATGATATGTCAAGAAATAATTAACGCAAGCTCCCTTCTGCCCATCTCTGGTGACTGTCCATGTAGAAGTTAAAGATCCCATGACACTTATCATTAGAATAGGGGATTTTCCCCAGCATTGTCCTGGCCAGCATTTCCCTAGTTAGTAAGAAAAGTCCATGTAGCCTACACAAAGAAACAAAATTGGTCTAAGCATATACTGTATCAATGTGAAGCCTGCCTTAGCATTAATACAGTACGTGCTTTCCTATGTAACTACTATTTTACACTAATAAAAGCATTTAGCTTGAGATCAAGTATTCTGGATTGTGCAACAATTTTTTTCCCTTTGCTTGTCTCATCACTGCTAGTGAGCTGTTGGCAACACCCACTAGAGCGAAGTGTACAGTTTCATTTTTCTTGTAACCTGCCCCAGGAACACCTGGAAAAGAACTGCCACAGCTCAGTATGCCTTTCCTACTAAATAAATTACAAATAATAAAAAGCATTTGTGAATGCCGAATGTTGTCTCGCTGGCATTGGCATTGGTAGTGCAGGAGTTAGAGATGAACTGCGCCAACCTCACCCCCACCCTGAAGAGACACATTTTCAACATAGGCATTTTGGGACCTCCCCTCATGAACAGTGGCACTGTGATTTTGTTAATCTGTTCCAAAAGTTGATTTCCCACAGCGACCACGCCATTCTGTGACACAGGTGCGAAAACACATTTTGGGCAGGATGTGAAAAATGACAGCTCTACAGTTCATAAGGAGGTGTGAAAAAATGCCAGTGTTGAAAATCTGGCATGAAAATTTTGCAAATCTGCGAAGTTACAAGGGTGTGTGGAAACTGTGCAACGCGTGCTTGTAACTCAGTCATTTTATGGGCTTTCATCACCAGATTTTCAGCATACGCATCTTAGGACCTCTGCTCATGAACAGTGCCACGGTCATTTCCTCAAACTGTCCCGAAAACTGATTCCACAAAGCAACCACACTATTCTGTGCCAGAAGTGCGAAAACACATTTCGGCCAGGATATGTAAAATGGTAGCTGTACTGTTCTTAAGGAGGTGTGGAAAAATGCCAATGTTGAAAATCTGAAGTGAAAATATTACAAATTCATGAAGTTACGAGTGTGCATGGAAACTGCGCAATGCACACTCATAAAACAGTCATTTTGGGATTTTTTTCACCAGATTTGCAACATAGGCTTTTTGAGAGCCCACCTCATGAACAGAGGCACTGTCATTTTGTTAATCGGTCCTGAAAGGTGATTCCGTGCAGTGATCACAAAATCACCTTCGGACCGAATAACACCATGACAGTGACTGGTCATGGAGGGGCTAATAATCCATGTTAAACATTTGGTGCAAAAATTCGAACAATGCCGAGATATGCATCAAAGTTGAAAAAACCCTATTTATGCCATTGTACAGCTTTCGGCATTTCTTCAGTTCATGATCGGCTTTGAAGAGTGCAGGCGTGTTCCCAGTCCACGAAGATTGTCGCGCCAGACTCGGAGGTAAGTATGGGGGTGAGGGGCAGGTACACAGATAGTGGAGCGGGTTGGAGGAGGGAGCAGGACAGACCGCGAGGGACTGTTTTCTTTACATAAAAAAACAATATTGCAGGACTTTTTTTTTTTACAGGGGCATTTGGCACGCTGGGGTGAGCTCCCAGCTGCAGCCTCCTTCCCAAAATGGACTGCCTGAAGGGATGGGTCTCTCGTCATAACCAAGATGTGTTATCTGTAGTTGAAACCTTGTTATCCCTGAAGATACCAGACACTGCCATCGCTCTGCCTGGTTACACCTTGTACAGACAGGACCGACACTCGAAAAGAGGTGGGGCTATGTCATCTATACCAAAGATTCTCTCCAGGGGCATGTCTTACCCCCCTCCCCCCATGCAGCAGTGACAGTTTGCAAGCTCTAGCCATTAGACTGCTCCTAGGGGCACACAATAGACTGCTTACTCTGCTCTCAGTATATATTCCACCAAAACTAACCATGACTGGTGCCAGCAACCTGCTGGATTACATCAGTACTCCACGTCTAAAAACAGAAATTGTTTTGCTAGGAGACTTTAACATAAATTGGCTCTCACCTGCCTCCACCTCTATCAAGGATACCCTATCTGCTATCCACTTCTCCCAAATGGTGGCGACTGTGACTCGAGTCAGCTACAAGACCGGCACCAGCACCCTACTGGACTGAGTACTCACCAACCGTCCTGCTCATATCTCCAATCTCTTGATTCTCCCTGACTCTTTGAGTGACCACTCCCCTGTCAAATGCATCTGGAACAACAACTACTGCAGACTCCCCACCAGAATTATAATAAACCGGTTGCTACTAAAAGACCACCTCCATCAACTAAAGTCTGACCTAAAACTCCTCAACTGGACGGACGTCCATGAAACCAATGATGTGGACACGGCACCTGACCTCTTTGTGTCAAAATTTAATGCTGTTTGTGACAAACACGCACCAGTTACTACAAGAAAAGCCAAAGGGCCTTTTAACCCCTGGATTATCCCTGAACTTCTGGAGCAACTTGCCTTAAGAGATCATATCTGGCAAAAAGCATGCGCGCAGGGGACTGCACCAAACATGCAATGAAATAAAAAGGCCCACAATGTCTGTACGGAAGCAATCCACCATGCAAAAATCACATATTACAAAGAAGCCCTCACTAACACATGGAACAGCAGCAAGTCCTTCTGGGTCAACCTTAAGGACATCACAGGGAAAGACCCTAAAACTGCCCCTGCTATGCTCACTGTTGAGGGTGTTCCAACCTTGGACCCTCTGCTTATTGCCAGCTCACTGAATCATGCATTTCCTGACCTCAGTAGTGTACTCTCCATGGACTTCTTCAATACCCCTAACTCAAAGGAAAGTACGAGGTCGCTTGCACTACCACCAAACCAGCCACTCTTCTGCTTCAACATGGTCTCTGAAGCAGATGCTAGGAAATACCTTGAAAAGGTTCTCGGAAAATCTAGGCACAGTGGGGACTCCTTGGACCTCAAATTTGTTCACTTGGCACTGGACAAAATACTTGGACCACTAACCAGAGTACTTAACCTATCCCTCTGCCACTCCCAATTCCCCCAAAGATGGAAGTCTGCTACAGTAACACCCATATACAAAAGTAGGGACCAGTCCTTACATAATAACCACAGACTGATTTCCTTACTCCCGCCGCTCTCCAAGTCTCTCGAGTGGCTTGTGGCTGATCAGATGGTGGAATATTTTAATCGATACCAACTCCTATGTCTAGAGTAACATGGGTTCCGGGCGGCCACAGTATCATCACGGCCCCACTCAAATTTACCGGAATCATCCATAATGCCTTAGACCAAGGCCACCTTATAGGGGCAGCCTTCATTGACCTATCAAAGGCATTTGATACAGTTCATCAGGTGCTTCTCCTTGAGCAGCTGTCTGACATTGGACTCGCACCCAAAACTATTAACTGGTTTAGCAGTTACTTGAGCTGCCGCTCCCAGCAAGTCAGGAATGGGGAAGTCCTGTCTGACAGCTGTTCTGTCAGATCTGGTGTACTGCAAGGGTCCATTCTGGGACTACTGCTGTTCAGTGTATTCTTAAACAATCTCTTGGCCTCCTGCCACTGCCGCATGCTCCTATACGCTGATGACGCGGTGATTTTTACCAGTAACCTGTGCCCTGAACGCCTTGAAACTGATCTCCAAAGCGGCTTCGCATCTACAAAAAAGTGGTTTATAGATCAAAGGCTGGTTATGAAGTATAAAAAGACAAAGATCATTATCTACTCGACAGCCCAAAACAAACTAAAAAAAACTACCCCCTGGCAATAAGGAATGACAGCGGTAACACACTGGAGTTCATCCCACATTTTAAATACCTGGGGATTACAATAGACTTGTCACTGTCCTTCTCCTAGCATATCAATATCACTGCAAGAGCTAGTAACACCAGAATCCAGATCCTTTACTGCCACAGGCATTGTCTAACCCATGAAACAATACACCTGGCAATCAGCAGTTCAGTTTTCTCCCTCTTAGACTATGGGCTGGCCATATATGTATGGTTCTGCTACTGACACAGCACTCCAACGTATCTCAGTTGCCTTAAAAAAGGCTGCTGCCTACTTACAAGTGCACCAAGACACACACACACCTGTGAACTTTATGCTCGGGCTTGCTGGCTTCAACTGAATGGCAGAATCAGGTATCAAACCTGCCTTCTCACCAAAAAAGTCGCATTAAATCTGCTTCCAACAGGGGTGCAGAACTTGCTGTCTCTGCCTATGAATACCAGACAAACCAGAAGCTCCGCCACTCAAATTTTCCATGTGCCCAGATGCCGCTCTACCATGGCACAACATGTGTTCTCTCACCATGCATCCCTCTGGGCAAACATACTGCCCACTCACATCTCTGGTGCCATAACAATTGGCTCTTTTAAACATAGACCGTACCAGAACCTCATGAATACGAGTCACTGCATGTGCCACCGCTAAGACTCTGCACACAGCAACAAACTACCTCAAGCACTTTTCTCTGCCTCTGTCCTGACGGGATAGTCAAACCACAGCACTTTACCTACCTCCCTACCACTTCCTGGGCTCTGTCCCCTGTCCCCCCTTGTCCTATCCTTACCCTCTACCCTAGCTGTGCTCTGTCCCCCAGCCCTTCCTCTCCCTATGTATCTTTCCCTTTTTCCATCTGCTTATCTTCTTGATGCAGGCATACACTGTACAGTGCCTCAGCATACCTAGTGCCTTATGTTGGATTTCTGTAACCTCCATGTATATTATTCTTAGCATTTGTATATTTGTCCTCAGTATTTGTACCTTGTTGTCTAATGTATCTGACGTGGAACCTCTCAACAAGCATCTGCTCACAGGTGTTATCCAAGATTTCAATAAACAAATAAATCACTAACTATATCTGACATTATTTGTAACGCAGTGATAGCCTGAGAAATGTTTGGCTGATATGCTGTGCTAGTAATATCCGGACATGATTCACTGGAGACGGGTCCTTCACCTGTCACTAATACTGTTTTTTATCAAGATGTGCAGTGGGTGAAGAGTAACCTAATACTGATTGTTACGTTATGAAATATGGTTTTAGCCTGCACATGTTTACTCTTATCTGGGTTTAAATCATTTTTAAGAGCTTGTATGATCAGGGGTAACAAAGTATTTAATACTGTACATATTATTTACTGTGAGAACAGCATTTTCAGTAGTGGGAGACTGGATACTAATGGTGGGGCATTTCGGGGCAAGAGAATGTGTAGAGCACTACATGTACCCACTGCAAACTGGTGTTCTGGCCCTCTCAACTGGTGACTTGGGATGCCAAGTCATCTGGCAGCGCACCAGTTCCAATATTCACGTAGTAGAAATTCCTTCAGCCCTCCAGATCTCCAACATATTCTGAGGAAAATCCTTCTACCTATTAATACTTTTACACAGAAACATATACTTTTTTAATATTTGTTTATTGATTAGTTCCATAGTACAAATATATTTTTGGAACATCAACAATTTCTCTAAGCTGTTTAACATTTGGTAAAGAAATCTGCAGTTGATTGTCAGTAAGAACAAACTAATTAACTTGCAAATACATTTAAAAAAGCAAAGATTACCATGAAATAAAATAAATAAATAGGGAGAATAAATTACCATCTAAAGAAGTAATGTTGTGCCTAGATAAGGAATAAGAAGGTAATGGGGGGGGTGTCAGTAGGAAGGAAATGATAGGTAGAGTGATTGGGGAAGGGGAGGGATGGGGGGACAGAAACATAGACTTTGATGGCAGTTAAGGACCACTTGGCCCACTCAATCTCCCCATTTTTCATTACCTACATTTTTACTGCAGATCCCAATCGATCTCCAGCTCTTTCTTCCTCTCCCCTTCCTTTCCAATAAGATTCCCTTATGCCTATCCTATGCATTCTTGAACCCCACCTCTGTTTTTATCCCCACCACCTCCGCAGGAAGGCTGTTCCAGGAATCTACCACTCTTTCTGTGAAGAAGTACTTCCTCACATCTCTCCTCAATCTACCACCCTCCAGCTTCGTAGCATGTCCCCTTGTTGTTGAGCATCTTTTTTGTTCTGAAGTATATTCTCCTCTTGTACCGTATTTAACCTTGTGAGGTATTTAAAGGTCTCTCATATCCCCATTCTCCCTCCTGTCTTCCAGGGTGCAAATGTTGAGGTCCTTTAGTCTCTCCTCGTAAGGCTTTTGATGCAGACTCTGCACCATTTTAGTTGCCCTCCTCTGGACCACCTCTACTCTATATCCTTCCATAGATTTGGTCTCCAGAACTACACACTAGGTGGGGTCTTACCAGTAATCTATACCACCACCTCCTCCCTCTTTTTGCTTGTGATACCCCTCCATATGCACCCCAGCATCCCACTAGCTCTCCCAACTGCCTTGTCGCACTGCCTGGCCACCTTTAGGTCATCAGATGTGATTACCTCAAGATCTCATTCCTGCTTGGTGGTTGTCAATACCACTCCACCCATTTGTACTCTGACCATGGGTTTCTGTGCCCTAAGTGCATTATTTTGCACTTTTTCTCATTGAAAGCCAGATGTCATACCCCTGACCACTCCTAAAGTTTTCACAGTTCTTTTCTCATCCTTTCCACTCCCCCCCCCCCCCGCGGGGTGTCTACCATATTGCAGATTTTAGTGTCATCTGCAAATAGGCAGCCCTTCCATTCCAGCTTCTTTGCAATATCACTTATAAAGGCATTAAAAAGGACTGGTCCCAGAACACCCTGCTGGTCACCCTTTATTCCTCAGAGTGACCTCTGTTTACCACCACCACCCTCTGTTGCCTAGCCCCTAAGCAAAAAATTTCTCCTGGAAGATGCGGTGTTGTCCCATCTGTAGGCACCTCTCTGGGCTGAGGGAGAAGGTTGCTCATCTCCAGGCTAAGTTGGCCACTATTCGGGGGACCTCCTTTCCCACTCAGGGACCACCAGGGCCACCGCTGCTGCCTAAGAGATTGCCAAGAAAGAGGAGTGGTTGGACCACAGTGGGCTCAGGGAGGGTGAGGGTGGTGGAACAGAGGCTCATCCCTCCAGTTGTACCTCTCCACAATTCATATGCTGTCCTGGCAGAGTGTGGTTTCTCTATGGAGGCATCGACAGTGGAGACCAAATAGAATGCTGGGAACCTCCACAAAGGAGACCCACAAGAGGGTGGCATTGGACCCCACAGGGAAGGAAACAGTTCCTGGTGGGGGACTCCATTGTTAGGAGGGTAGAACTGGGAGGTGGAATGGAGAGGGAGGTAAGGTGCCTCCCTGGTGCCATGGCTTGGAGGGACAGGGAACAAATCCTCAGGATCATGGGAGCAGCTGCACAGAGGAGGGAGCTGGATGTCATTGTCCACTTAGGGACAAATGACCTGGCTGGGAAAGGGATCAGAGCAGTGCAGGAGGAGTTTGTGGAGTTGGGGAGGGGCCTTGGACAAGTAGCATGCACAGTAACCTTCTCGGAGGTGCTGCCTGTGTATGGTATGGGTGAGGCTAGGGTGCTCTGCACCATGGAATTCAATCAGTGTTTGAAAAACTGGTGCAGAGTTCAGGGTTTTGGCTTCATTGGGGACTGAGGGTCCACCTGGAGGGATGTAGGCCTATACTGGTGTGATGGTCTGCATCTGTCCAGGAGGAGAACCAGGATCCTAGATGATAGGTTTAAATGCTAACCCCCCCCAAAAAAAAATCAGGGTAGTTAGTCTGGTAAACACCAAGCTAGAGAAGTCGATAGGAAGAAGGGTAGGGATAAATGGAGAAAAAGACAAAGGCAGTAAGGACTGGGATGGGACAGAAAGGGGTAAGGCCATCAAAACATGGAGGGTAATGAGTACCAATGCCCGTAGTCTAGGTAACATGTTCCCTGAACTGGTGGTCTTGATGGAAGAGGGATGCCTGGATATCGTGGCAGTCACAGAAACATGGTACACAGAGAACCATGACTGGGATGTCAACATGCCAGGGTGCACAATCTATAGGAGGAACAGGGAGAGTAGAAGAGGAGGAGGAGTAGCTCTCTATGTAAGGGAAGGGATCAAAGCAATGGAACTAAAGGGTAAACAGGGAGGAGAGGAGGCACTGTGGGTCACCCTGGAGACTGGAAATGGCACTACAATCCACACAAGGGGTGTATACAGACCTCCGTCTCAGGGAGAGGAAATGGACAAGGAAATGACAGAAGGCATCCTTAGGATGGCAGAGAAAGGGGAGATATTGCTGATGGGGGACCTGAATATGCCAGATGTTAACTGGAGCACCTTTGCTGCAGCCACATCCAAGAGCAGGGCCATTCTCAGTGCCCTACAGGTGCATGCCTCAGACAGCTAGTGTTGGAACCCACTCAGGAGGGAGCAGTCTTAGACCTAGTACTCTCAAATGAGGATGGAGAGAGGATCTCAGATCTAAAAGTGGGTAGCCATCTGGGAACAAGTGACCACCAAACAGTGTGGTTCATGATAAACTCAGCTGTAGAGTCAAGCCATACAAAAGTGAAGGCACTGGACTTCAGGAGGGCTGATTTTTGTCAAAATGGGAGAGTGCCTCAGAAAAGCACTAGCAAACAGGCAAGAAGGAAGGGTGGAGCAACAACGGGGAAACATAAAAACTGCCATCACAGAGGCAATAAGCTTTTGTGTGAAGCAGATAAACAAATCAAAATGAAAGAAAAAAACACTATGGTTCTCAAAAGAGGTGGCGGGGAAGGTTAGTGAGAAAAAGATAGCATTCAGGAAGTATAAGGTAACACAGGAGTAGCAGAACAGAGAACTGTACCAGTTAAAGCAGAAGAAAGCAGGGAAGGCAGTCAGAATAGCAAAGGCCCAAACCAAGGAAAAGGTAGCTAACTTGGTTAAGAAGGGGGATAAAACCTTTTATAGGTACATTAGGGAGTGAAGAAAGACAAAGGGAGGGATACTGAGGCTGAAGAAAGAGGAGGGTGGGTGGGCAGAGAGACAGTGAAAAAGCAGGAATACTGAATGAATGCTTCTGCTCAGTATTCACAAAGGAAGAGGAGGGGGAGGTACCTAATCCAGTCAATAAAAGCACTCTGGATGGGGAGGGGAGCGATATCAGTCCTTTCACAGAAGAAAGGGTTCTGAAAGAACTCCTAAAACCGAAGGTGGACAAAGCAATGGGGCATGATGGGATTCACCCCAGAATTCTAAAAGAACTAAGGGGAGAACTAGTAATACCACTGACTACCCTTTTTAACAAATCATGGTAGGATAGTGTGGTACCTGAGGACTGGAGGAGGGTGGATGTGATTCCCCTTCACAAAAGTGGGAGCAAGACAGAGGCAGGAAACTACAGACCTGTCAGTTTGACCTCAGTGGTAGGTAAAATGATGGAATCACTTCTGAAGGAAAGAATTGTTAAGTACCTAGAGGCCACTGGGGCACAGGACCAAAGGCAGCATGGATTCACAGCAGGAAGGTCATGTCAGATGAATCTAATTGATTTCTTTGACTGGGTGATCAAAGTAGTGGACCCGGGAGGGGCTGTGGACATAGCCTACCTAGATTTTAGCAAAGCATTTGACACTGTCCCGCACAAAAGATTAATAAATTAGCCTGCCTGGGAGTGGGTCCTAGGGTGGTAGCCTGGGTAAAACATTGGCTGAGCAACAGGATGCAGAGGGTAACAGTAAACAGAGTCCACAGCAATGAATGGAGAGTTACTAGTGGGGTACTGCAGGGTTCAGTACTGGGTCCAGTCCTTTTTAATGTCTTTATAAGTGACATTGCAGAGGGACTGGAAGGAAAAGTATGTCTCTTTGCAGACTACACAAAGATCTGCAACAGGGTTGATACACACGATGGAGTGGAAAGGATGAGAAGGGACTTGGCAAGGTTGGAGGAATGGTTAAATGTATGGCAGCTTAGATTCAACGCAGAGAAGTGCAAAGTAATGCACCTGGGAAACAAAAACCCAGGGGAAGAGTACACAATGGGGGGTGAGATACTGACAACAGCAAAAATGGAAGGGGACCTGGGGGTAGTTATATCAGATGACCTTAAGGTGGGCAAGCTATGCGAGAAGGCAGAAAGGAGAGCTGGGGGATACTGAGATGCTACTGGGATAGGGAGAGGCATCACCAGTAGAAAACAGGAAGTTGTTATCCCTCTGTACAGATAGTTGGTGAGACCCCATCTGGAGTACTGCCTGCAGTTCTGGAGACTCCATCTCCGCAAAGATATAGACAGGGTGGAGGCTGTCTAGAGGAGAGCAACCGAATTGGTGCAGGGTCTACACCAGAAGACATATGAAGAGAGACTAAAGGAGCTTAATATGTATGCCCTCGAGGAAAGGGGGGGGGCATGATAGAAACGTTCAGGTACCTCAAGGGAATCAACAAAGTCCAAGAGGGTAGCATCTTTCAGAAAAAGTGATGTGCAAGAACAAGGGGGCACAATTTGAAGACAGAGGGGGGACGGCTCAGAGGTAATGTCAGGAAATATTTATTCATGGAGAGGGTTGTGGATGCATGGAACAGCCTTCCTGAGGAGGTTGTGGAGTCAAAAACAGTGGTGGAATTCAAGAGTGCTTGGGACAGACATAAGGCAATTCTAGTTGGTGGTAGGAGGAAGTAGGCTGTTGGTTAACTAGGATCCGCAGCCTATCCATTAGGTAGGGAAATGGGCAGACTAGGTGGGCCAAGCAACCCTTATCTGTCATCAAATTCTATATTTCTCCTATTGCCTCTCCTTTCTCCCTAAGTGTGCTCGTGGCAGTTGTTGAATTCAAACCCAGGACTGCAGGGTCATCTGGTTCATAGCTTAGTGCTCTAATCTCTAGGCTATAGTGCCGACATAAATTGTTGATATGATATACTCCTGTAAGGAAGCTCCAGTTTAAAGTTATACAATTTACCATTTTGTCATGATAATAACAAAAAAAGGGATAGTTTACTTAATTCTGCAATTTAAAATGACTGTTATTGTTTCTCGTTTAGAGCGTACACAGGTTTTGCCTTTGCAGGGACTATTACATAGTGCTAAATTATGTGATACCATTTCAAATTATGTTCTTTTTTTCCTATAAATTGCTGTCAAGACTGGATTTTTGGTTAAGGGACTTTATACTAGCCAGCCTGGTGGTGCTGAAGGTTGAGGCGCTGGATGCCAGACTTCACGCCACACTGGTGACCTGGGTTCAGGACCGAGCTCAGGTCACATGGGGTTGGGGGGGCTGGGAGATGATAGTAGTGGCCACTGGGCTGCTGTCATCTCCCAGATTGGTGTGGCAGTTTCCTTGCTCTCAGCTGACACCCAGTGAAGGCTGGGTGTCAGAGCAGAGGTCTGGGGGACTGACTTTACATCAGGAGGGTGGAAAGAGAATGTGGTTCCAGGAGCATGTGCATGCCTCCACTTGCAAATGCCCAACATGTAAGCCATAGCTCTGTGTCGGGATGGGAGAAAAACAGCAAAAATCCAGTAGCACATGAGTACAGCGACTACAAAACAGCAACTAGAAAATAACGAATGTTGAATGGGCTATGTGCTTTTTATAGCACAGCCCTAGGTTCACGCTTTCTAAGCCCTGTTTTCTTGAATTGCGTGGTGGGGAGTAGTAAAGTGTACAGGATATTAGGCATGGTTTGGGGAGCCAGTTCCGAGCCGGCTGTCTGCTTTAGTGGTGAGAGTCACCGCTTGTGTGGCTGATGAACCCGGGTTTGGAACTGGCTGCTGGATATGTTCTTGTTTTTTTGCTGTGTATGAGTTGTTGGTGGGTTTTTTTGGGTATGTGTATCTTACATTCCATCTGCTGCCCTGACTGTGTTGCCTTTCACTCCTAGGTTACTCTCCCCAGCGTAGACCCCCCCTCCCTTGTATTCCCCATTTCTCCATGTTATGCTCCCCCTGGAGTTAGTTATATTAATTAGGGGTGTGTGGGGGACAAAGCCTCCTGCAAATGGGGGGTGTGGGGGGCATCACCCCCTCAAAATAAAGCAGATATAGTAGGTATGTTTTGCAGGAGTGCTGTTTTGTAGCTCACTATAGTGCTGCAAGCTGTATTGCTTTTCATTTTTAGTAGTGGCTGTTTTTGTGAGGTGCCATTGTATTTTCGCAGTTATGACATGGAACCCAAAAACCCTATATTTCTCCATGGTCATGTGTGACAGACCCCGATGGTCTTTGATCCTGCTCCTTATGGATCCCCACCGGTCAGATGATGGGAGGAGAGGCTGACAGGATTGGGAGCTGAAGGGGGACCAATGTAAGGCGTAGTAGCAAGTGTGGGTAATGGTGGGGGTCAGATTGCAGAAAAGGTGCTAAGGGACATGAGGAAGAGAAGCACAGAAGAGAGAAGATTTGTTGGTTGAGGATTGTGCCTGGTGAAAGGCGGTGCTAAGAGAAGGAGATGGTATGAAAAGGGCAGGGAGCAAATGATCCTTCACAATAGAGTCAGGACTCTCCTGACAGAAGAGTCTGTGCATAATGAAAGCTTTGGAAAGTCAGGCACATAATGTGTCAGACAGCAAGTCGGAACAACAGGTTATATGCAATATAGAAACAAACACTGTTCATCGTGATCAGAAACAATCAATCAATATTTATTCATCATCAAAGTATGAAAGGGATGCTCAGTTGAGCAGTGTTCATTTTCACTGTGGTCCGGGCGTAGTGCTTAAGGTACAAGTGTTACAGTGGTACGTTTTAACAATGGAGAAGGTACGTACACAAGCAAAGATAACAGTATGGCTAGACAGTGCTTATACAAGAAACAAATCCTAGCGCGGATAGCATTACAGTTGATATAGGTCAAAATACACTTGAGGCATTATACAATCTGGAGAGGGAAACTGCAAAACTAGGACAGAAGCAGTTGAGCCCACACTCTCTGTAGCAAATTCTCAAAGAGATGGAGCCAGGCATGTAGCATTAATTGGAGATTCCCTGCTGAGGTACACAGGCAAATACATCTGCAGGGGGAGAAAAGCTAGGTGTATGGTTAGTTACCTGCTTGGTGCTTGTATAAGGGACTTAAAAAACAATTTGGAAGGCTTGCTTAAAGGAATTGAAGCCCCATAGTAGTCCTACACACAGGAATTAACAATATAGGAAGGACAGAGCTGGAAATCCAGAGGGCTTTTGAAGAGATTAGAACTAAATTAAAAGAGAGAGGCTGCAGTGTTGTTGTCACAGAAATCCTTCCCATACCAAGGGTGTGGAAACGTAAAACATTAGAAGTAAAACAGCTTAATGGCTGGCTGAGGAGATGGTGTACAAGAGAGGATTTTAAATTTCAAAGAAACTGGGACAGGTTCGAAAATGATAGAAAGCTGGATGGGCTGCATTTGAACAGGGATGGCACCAAGGTCCTTGGAGAAAGAATAAATGTACAATATTCAAGACTGAACTGAATAAAAGGGGGATGGGAGGGGAGATACAGTTATAAAAGAATCATCCAAAGAAGGGTGTTATAAAAACCATCCGTACAGAAAACTACAAGGAAAAAGGCAAGTACATGTTGAGTGAAAGGTGATGCTAGTAAATACAAGAAGCCTAGGATACAGAATTGACAAACTGGGATGTATCCTAATGAACAAGACATACACATATGTTCAGTATCTGAGACTTGGTGGAAGATGAGTACAGAGTGGGGTAGATATATTGATGGCTACAGTCTTTTGAACAGGGATAGAAAAGGGAAAAAGCGAGGTGCAGAAGGCGTAGGTGTTAGAAATTATTTGGAGGTTGCTGAATTGAAATTAAAAGATTCCCTGGTGGAACAAATATGGATAAAGTTAACACCAAGTGAAGGCAAAAGTATTACACGGGAATAGTTTGCACACCACCTCCTCCTCAGGAGACGACCATTAACAAAGAGCTATTATCTTTCATTAAAAATATAGAAAAACAAAATAATATTGTTCTTGTGGGTGATTTTAATTTGCCAGTCATAAATTGGGAGGACAAAGAGGGTAAAACTCTGCTTGAACAAAACTGTTTGCACACATTAGTATTATGGAACCTCAAGTAGCATGTAGAGCTGCCTACAAGGGGGAAACACACTTTGGACTTAGTTTTAAGTAACTTGGAGGAGCAAATCAAAGGGGGGCAGTGTAGCTGAACCCTTAAGTGGAAGCGATCATGACATAGTCACCTTTAAAATCAAAAATTGTAAAAGCAAGGAAAAAGGCCTGTCTAAAGTCAGATGCTACGACGAGGTGGATTTTCAGGATATAAAGGAAAATGTAACTAGCTGGAACTGGAAGGCAACCGCATTATTTAGTGGGAATAAAATGTGGCGGAAAGATGGGAAATGTCAAAAGCTGAAATAATGGAAGTAGTGGAAAAGTTTGTACCAGAGAAATCTCAGTACAATAATTATGGGGGAATACCTAAGTGGCTGAGCAGAAATGTTAAAAAGTCGATCAGGAAGAAAGAAAGGAACTACAAAGCTGCAAAGAAAGGAAGTACACAAGCCCTATGAGAGACAAAGGAAATCAGTAAAAGTGTGTAAGAAACAGGTAAGAAAATTAAAATGTTAACAAGAGGTTACTTTAGCAAGGAATGTTAAAGATAACCCCAAATTGTTTTACAACTATGTAAATGGGAATAGAAAAGTAAGCAGCAAATGGGTCCTCTAGATCAAAATGGCAATATTCGAAGTAAGGAACATGAAATGGCAGCCCTGTTTAACAACTATTTTTGCACTGTCTACAAAAAGACAGCTATAGGATAGCAAATTCATTACAGGACACCAGTCCCAGAATAACAATTGTATTTTTATTTTTATTTATTAGAGTCTAGGATTACAATTACCTTTGAGCCAAGGCTCTTTTACAAAGGTTCCACGTTAGGATGAGAACAAACAAGCAGGACATTAATTATTATAGGATGACAGTTTACAGTTGTTTATCATCACATGAGTACATACAGATCAGGCGGTACTAGGGGCATGCATGGGACAGGGATAACATTGATAACCAGAATTTGGTGAGACACGAGAAGAAGATGCTGCCAGAGGCAATTGTCAAAACACACAGGAAGTGCAAGTAAGAGGAGGAGATGGGGGGAAGGTAGAGGGGGAGAGTAGGGGGGTGGATGAAAAGGGACAAGTGCCAAAAAGGGAACAGCAGGTTAGAGAAGACAGTCGCATGTGCTAGAGGCAGAGAGGGATAGGCGGAGGTTAGATTTGAACAGGCCTAGTTTAGGTAGGGAGGAGATGTCCCTGGTGAGACCATTTAGCCAGCTGGAAGCTCTGTAGGCAAAGGATCTTTGTCCCTGTGAGGTCCGGCATTTTGGAATATGCAGTAATTGAGATTCAGAGCCTCTGGTGAGGCGGGGATTCTGTGCAGGTTGTAGCAGAGCTTGAACTCCAGGGAGAGCAACGCCCATCAATGTTTTTTTAAACCATTATGCATGTTAGATACTTGATGCGGCTCAAGAGTTGAAGCCAACCAGTTTGGGCGTATAGGTCACAAGTATGGGTGAGACGATGGGATCCAGTGATGAGTCAGCAAGCTTTGTTCAAAGCCATAGATGTGCACCTGAGGGCAGTGGTGGAAGCAGAACCATAGATGATGAGGCCATAGTGGATAGTTGAGATCACCGAGCTCTGAACTAAGATCCTTAAAGCTTCCGGAGTTAGGCATTGCCTATGCCTGTAAAGCACGCCAATACGTGTGTTAGTCGCTTTGGCAACATTGTCAATGTGAGCCCCATAGGATAGACAACTGTCAAGAGTGATTCCAAGGTATCTGAAGGTTTGCCCTTGTTCTAGGATTGCACCTAGGCAGTTTGCAATAGTGAGGGGGTGGTCCCGTTGCTTGTTTTGTGAGTTGCAGAAGAGCATGGACTTTGTTTTTTTATAGTTGAGGACAAGTTTGTTTTTACTGAACCAGTTTTCAACTGAGAAGCCATGCTGTAGTTTGCTTTGCAGAAGGTGGGGGTCCTTGTGGGTGGAGTGGATGACAGCGTCATCAGCGTATAGGAGGAGTTGCTCTGGAGAGGATTGTGGAAGACTATTCAGGAAGATGCTGAAGAAAAGAGGCCAAGGATTGACCCTTGTGGCACTCCAGCGCGCACTGGTCTTGCATCAGAGAGAAAGTCAGCTATTTTCACTCTCTGTGAGCGGTTTTCCAGGTAGCTCTTAAACCAGGGTGTAGATTCAGGGGACAGTCCGGTATTTAGTAGCTGAGAGAGTAGTAGATGATGATGGATGAAATCGAATGCCTTTGTCAGATCAATGAAGACTGCCCCTGTAAGAAGGCTATTGTCCAAGGAACTATGGATTGCACCAGTGAATTCAAGGAGGGCTGAGGTGGTACTCTGACCTTTTCTAAAGCTGTGCTGTTGAGCACACAGCACATCATATTTATTAAGGTATTCCGTAAGCTGGTCCGATGCTCTATGGCCTTGGAGAGCAGTGGTAGTATGGAGATGCGCCGATAGTTCACCAGGAGGTCCCTGTCCCCACTCTTGTGGTCCAGTGTGACAGATGCGGATTTCCATCTGTCAGGGAACTGGCCGAGAGAGAGAGGGAGAGGTTGAAGATTTTTGTTAATGGTAGGAGCACCTCGTCAAGGGTGAGGGCAAGCAGCTTCAGGTCAAGGAAGTCCCCACTTGACCTGGACCTAGCAATAGCTTTCCTGATGTAGTTGTGAGCTTCGTACAGTTTGACTGATTTGAAGTAGAATGGAGGCTGGTTTGGAGAGAGGGTGGGACTTGAGGGGAGAGTTCGGGGGTCGGCTTTGTTGAAATAGTCAGGTGGAAGAACAGAGCTGAGGTCAGTGAAAGCTGAGTTGAATGAATTTACTATGGTAGTCGGGTCCAGCGTTGTGATACCATCTATGACCAGCTTAGTGGGTGAGATTTTTGTCTGCTTTTCTGTTATGTCTTTAATATTGTTCCAAAATGAATTCCCCTTGCCCCAAGTCTTTGTCAGGGCATCCTTATATTAGGTACTTTTCTGCTGGCAGACTAATTTTGTGCAGTTATTACGAACTTGTTTATAATTCTGTATGTCGATTTGCTTTCCAGTTTCCCGAGTCCGTACCCAGAGATGGTCCTTGGATTTTAGTTGTGCAAGTAGTTCAGACGAGAGCCTGGGGTTGCACAGGCCTTTGACTCTCAGCTTTTTGAAAGGGGCATGAGAGTCACAGGCAGCATTAAAGGTTTTGTTGAAGAGGTCAAGGGCAGTGTTGACATCCGGAGCGTGGAAGATTGGGGACCAATCTTGCAGTCTTAGGCAGGATTTTAGGTGTTTCAACTGCCCACATGGAAGGACTCTGCTGTTGATTAATTTGGGGGTCATGGTAAATGTATTTGTCCAGACGCAGATTACAGGGGAATGGTCGCTTAGAGTGTCAGGAAGGACAGAGATGTTTCAGATGCAGGATGGATGACTGGTCAGTATCCAGTCCAGGAGAGTACATTTGCCTGTTTTGTAATTTTTCCTAGTGGGGGAGGCAACCAGTTGAGCAAGGTTTGCTGAGGAGATGGCATCTATGAAGCCCCCTGATTCCGGAGCAAGCCAGTTGATATTGAAGTCACCCATGAGGATTGTCTCAGTCAGGTGGTTGGGATCGGATGAGGTCAAGGACTAAGTTGAGGCCTTTTCCTTGTTCTTTAGGGGGGATATAAACTGCGGCAATTGACAGGGCTTTATTGTGGGCCCCTAGTAGAACTCTGACAGTGAGAATCTGGGAGGATGAGCCAGAGATGGGTGTTTTTAGAGGGTGGCCTTGGAGAGAGTCTTTGAGATATAAGGCTCAGCCACCTCCTCTTTTAGCGATTCTGTCAAGTCGGAAAATGTTGTACCCTGGCAGGGTAATAACCATGTCAGAGATTTTAGGTGAGAGCCAGATTTCAACAACTGCAAGGATGTCTGGCTTGTGCGTGTCAAGTGGAAGAGATTAAATCAAGGTTACAGAGAGTAAATCCAACTAAATCACTGCAACCTGTTGGTCTACACCCGAGAGTGCTAAGTGAACTGGCCGAGGAACTGGCAGCACCAATAGCTAACATCTTTTAAACATCAGTAGATGAGGGGCAGGTTGCAAAGGAATGGAGAAAGGCCACGGTGATGCCATTGTTTAACAGACTCTGGCTAGAGCTGGTATGGCTGCAGCCAAGATCACTGCAGAATATGGCACTGTCCTACCATGTCCAGGATGGTTATGGGTTCACTATGATGCATGAGTTAGCCAAGACCAGATTCAGTAGTCATTTTGGACACGGCGGACTGTGCCATGTTCCACCAGTGGACAAAGTAGTGCAGTGCACATGCAGTAATTGCTGTTCGCCTCCACTACTAACAAGTCCATTTGGTATATGGTAGGCTCCCTTTCTCTACTGTGATCACAACACGTCTGCAGGGCTACACCCACTGCAGCCATAAAAGGGAGTAAAATCAGTATCAATAGGTTACATCTTTTAAACAACGGTAGACGAGGGGCAGGTTGCAAAGGGATGGAGAGAGGCCACAGTGATGCAATTGTTTAACAAGCTCTGGCTAGCTCCTTAGTCCCTGGCTGGAGCTGGGCATTCTGCCCTTGGAGCTGCTTCCCCGGAATGCTCACCTCATCCACAAACCCCTGGCTGGAGCTGGGCATTCCACCCTTGGAACAGCTCACCTCATCTGCAAGCCTCTGGCTGGAGCTGGGCATTCCACCCTTGGAGCTACCGTTTACCTCATCCACCAGGTATGATTTTCACTGGACACCTCTGAGAAATGGTGCTTTTGCCATTGCTCATTTTTAAATTTGGCACCTTTTTACTCTGAAAACCCTGAGGGCTCCAGCAGTTCCCTCTCTGAACTTAGTTTGTGCCTAACATAGTTTCTGCCCAATGGACTTGAAAACAGAGACTTTTACTGTTATTTAAAGTTATTTTTTTTAATTTTTATTTATTTCCATCTAGGATTACAATACCTTTGAGCCGAGGCTCTTTTACAAAAGTTCCAAGTCACAGGTTACATCAGGACAAATACATAAATGGCAGTATAAGCACTGAGGATTGGTACATAGACAGATATTTAATGATACAGTGCTTAAATGTGAACTAGTAAACAAGGATGAAGGGAGAGAGAAAAAAGACAGTGAAAAAGAAAAATGGAAAAAAAAAAGAAAATGGGACGGGGTAGAGGTGTGGTAGGGGATGGTAAAGGTTAAGGGGAAGGTGGTGTAAACAAGGCAGAGGCTGCAGCCAGGTGGCTTTGTCAGAGAGCGTAAGTGCATAAGTGGAGCATGGTAGCCGGCCCGGTGGCGCTGAGGGTTGAGGCGCTGGACGCCACACTTCGCACCACGCCAGTGACCTGGGTTCTGGAATGAGCCTGGTCGCTGGGGGTTGGCAGGGGAGGAGAAGGATCAAGCATCTGTAGGACTGCTCTCCTTCTCCGGGGAGGGGGGCAGGATGCCTCGGTGGCCTAGTGGCCTCTAGCAGTGGCTGGGGGCGACGGCAGGCCATGGGCAGACTGGGGGACGTGCTGTGGCAGACGCTGGGAAGGGGCGTGTGCAGTAGCATGCGCGCTCCTGTCCCTTGGCGTCATTGCATGCCACAGATGTCCAAGTGGGAGAAAAATGGAAAAATATGGGCACCAGTTGCGGCAGCTTGATGGCCTTCTCCGCAGGGGACTTGCTCGGCACCGAGGCTGTGCGGCTTTACTGGATCCGGTCCTGGTGTGAGAGTGCGAGGGGAGCTCTCCACCTCTCCACCGTGGGGGGCAAGCCACGGGCACAAATATGGAGCTGGGGGTCCTTGGGACGGCGGCCAGAAGTCTCAGGAGGATGCCTGGAAGTGTGAGGTAAGCAGACTGGTGGCCAGGGGAAAAAGTACCAAAAGAAAAATAAATAACTGGGGCGTGCTGAAGGAGGCGGTGGTCCTCCAGCCTACAGCAAACCAAAGGAGCCTCAGGGTGGATAGTCGGTAATTAGTCAGGTCAGCCCCAGGGGGTGTGAGGTCTGTTATCAGACCCGGCAGTCACAGGTGCTGGAGGCAATGAGTGAGAGGCGGAGCCTGGTTTTGAAGGCGCCAAGAGAGGTGGTGGAGGTGATATCACTAGAGAGTCCATTCAGCCAGCTGGGGGCCCTAAAGGCAAAAGATCTCTGACCTTGAGTTGCCTGACAACGGGGGATTTGGAACTGCTGCGGCTTAGATCCCCTGGTGTAGCGGCTGCTGTTTCTGGGATGTAGGAGAGCACAGACTCCAGGAGGGGCAAGACCCATCAGAATTTTCTTTGTTACCATGCAGGTATGATATTTTATTCGATTGGCAAGTTGCAACTAAGTGGTTTGGGTGTATAGGTCACAGGTGTGTGTAAGATGTTGAGCGCCAGTGATGAGCCGACAAGCCTTGTTGAGGGAGGTAGTTACACGTTTGAGCATGGTAGCAGTTGCGGAGCTGTACATAAGTCCAGAGTCAACGGTGGCAACGATGAAGCATTGGATGGTTGCTGCCAGGGCTTCTGGAGTTAGGTGTCTCTGTGGCGGAAAAGCAAGCCCAGTCTGGAGTTGGCAGCTTTGGCGACATTACTTATATGGGCTGAGTAGGAGAGGTGAGAGTCGAGGGTGATCCTAAGGTATTTGAAATGACCTGTTCTAGTGGGCCACCTTGGCTGGTGTTTATAGAGAGGTGGTGTTGCTTATGTTTATTGTGTGAGCTACTGAAAATTTAACTGAGGAATTTGGCTGCTTTTGCCGAACCAGGAGATATTCATTAGACGACTGTGCCTGAGATCTCCAGAGCCTAAATTAATTTATTTTCTACAGCTCTGGAGTCTCACTCAGCTTTTTCTCACAGTAGCTTAGTTTAAGAAACTAGTTTGTGAGGCATACCAGGAGCACGACTACACAAGTATTCCATGTGCTCAGGTGCCAGACAACCATGGCCCAGCGATCCTTTGCCCACCGGGCCCCTCTATGGACAAATGGTCTACCACTTGACATAGCCGGAGCCACAACCTTTGGTTCCTTTAAGCACAAACTCCGTCAGCACCTCACTGACAGTAGTACCTGTAGGTGTCCCCGCTAGTCTGCACCCACAGCTTTAGTCTGCCTCAGCACTTCCAACTCCTAACCTGCCAAGTTAAGTCTTTGCCCAAGGACTTGCCTCTCAGCCCTTTTGCCCTAGCACTTGCCTCCCACCCCTACCCCTTGGGTCTTTTCTTTCCCTCTTCCCTTCCTATCCCAGCTCCCACTGCCCCTCCCTACCTCAACCTAGCAGTCTGCCTCTGCCTCTCTCTCTCTCTCTCTCTCTCTCCGCAGGACGCTGGCATACCATGTACTGTGCCTTAGCACAATTTGTGTAACTGTCATTGCAACCCATGTACTGTTGAATTTTTTTGTACTCTGTATGTATAATTACTGTAACTTTATTGTGTCTTCTTGTGTTAATGTATCTGACATGGAACCTCTCAATAAGTATCCACTCACAGGTGTCATCCAAGATTTCAATAAATAAATAAATAAAAATAGATACTGTTGCTTACCATTCGGGAGCTTTCAACAGCTGTGACCTTGCTTGCGTGCCTTAGTTCAGTTCTTTGTTTTTTGATCCGCTCTCCCACTCCCAGCCCCAACACTCTATTAAATGGTCTCCCTTCCACTAAGCTTCACCCAGCTATAACAACCTAGCCATCTGGAAATTATTTATTGAAACAGTAACCTGCCCTACTTAAAGGGACTTCACCCTAATCCTAACTATATCATATTTCTAACGTGGACAGGCATAATTTTATGCCCAGCCATTATAATTCTGTGCTACCATCCTCAAGCATGCTACCCAGCTACATCTTGCCCTTGTCTTGCTGTCTTACTCAAGCTGGTACTGTCTACCCACTGGTCCCCTGTTTTTCTGCCAGCCACAGACAGTGACCCTAGCCAGCCCCTCCCCTTAGTAAGGGTAGTTACAGCACTCTTCATATCGTGGGGAGCCACCTTGACCCCCACCTGCCTGTGTACCTCAAAGAACCATGCCCATTACTCTCCTGCGGCTCTCTGTACCATCCCTGCTCCAACATCCGTTAGAGCCCTTTCACTCATTATCATGAACTGTCCCCTCCGCGCTTCTACCTCTCCCCCTCCAAGATGTCCACATGGCTGTTGCACAGGGGACACTCCCAGAAGTAAAAGGCTCTTGCCATGGCCAGAGACCACCTAATGAAGCTTATATTGCTACTGCTTATATGCTCGGGGAACGCAGAAGTAAGCCCCGGACCTCCCAGCCCCATCACCTCCCTCTTAGACTTCACCTCTGCCCCGGCCTTAAACTAATGCTAATTAATGCACGAAGTCTGATCAACAAAACTGACCAACTATTGACAAACTACAAGTCTGAGCAGCTCACACCAAGCCAGACCTCATCGTCATAACCAAATCCTGGCTTAAGCACTCCATCTCAGACCACGCGATAGCTATACCTGCCTACAACCTCCACCGAACAGATAGGCCTTCGGGGGGGGGGGTGGAATGGTCTTCTATTATGAACACAAATTTAAAGTATCCGATATCCACACCTTCTTGCAGCCAAAAGAATTCAAATATGCGTCACTAAAATTCCATCTGCCATCTTCCAAAATCCTTCATATCATCGGTTGCTACAGCCCCCCCTCCGGGGGCAATGCACTTATCAATACCCTCAAATCCCTGATAGCCCTTAGCAGCGGTGAGACCATAATTCTTGGTGATCTAAACCTCGACTGGTTAACATCTAAATCAAATGCTTTAAAAGAACTCTGTGATGAACTCAGCTTCTCCTAGCTTATCACAGAACTGACCAGGGAAAATACCAGAAACTGCAGCAATAGCTCTATCCTTGATAATAATAATAATAATACATTTTATTTATAAGGCACCTTATACATAACCAAAGTGCCTAACAATTTTAAAAACAAATCAAACATCAATACAATTAATGTTAAAATAGCAGTATACCATTCATCAAAAAGGAAGGTCAGTCACTGAATGCCTGGTGCCACAAAAGAGTTTTTAAAGCTTGCTGGCATCCTTTCAAATCACCCTCACAAAATTCTGAATACTGCAGTGTTTCACAGTGACCTGAGTGGCCACAGTATTTTAGTTTGTACCAGGGCCCAGGCGAAAGGCTCCTCCTCAACCAAATACACCATCAAATGCAGTTTCCTCAAATTCAACACATGTAACTACCTTAACGACCTCAGGGCGTCTAATTGTGAAAGCCTCTACCTCACCAAAACTGTGGACGAGGCTGTCGAGATCTTCAATGACCATCTCCTGCACCTAGTTGACAAGCACGCCCCCTCATCAAAATCAGAACTCATAAATTCTCCCATCCCTGGTTCACAACAGCTCTAAAAGCTGCGCTCACTACAAAGGATAAGCTCTGGGCACAAGTCAGGTGTACTAAGTGCCAAGCCAACTGGCAGGCTTCTAGAACTGCTAGAAACTCCTGCGTCAAGCTTATCCACTCAGCAAAAACAAACTACTATGCTGATGCTCTCGAACAGACCAAAGGGAGCTCAGCCAAGACCTGGTGGACTATAAAAACCATTGAAGGGCTCAAATCAGCCCCTTCTGTCCCTCCCAAGATCAATGACAAAAGAGTTGTGCTGAAGGACCGCAATCTTATTCTAGAGAAAACAAATTCCTATTTCTCTGCTGCCGGGCTAGCATTTGACTCCTCCCCCTACGCAGGACTGTCTTCCCCCCACTGCCCCCCCCCCACACACCCATTGCTGCAGCCCCTGCAACTACTTCCCATAACATACAAGGATGTTGAAGACCACCTTTGTAGATTTGACACCAGAAAGGATGGTGGTCCCAATGGAATCGAACCCTTCTTTCTCAGACTCGGATACTATTATCTCACTGCCCCTATCCTCCACATATTCAACCTATCTATCTCAAACACCACTGTCCCCTCCTGCTGGAAATCAGCCCATGTACTGCACCTCTTTAAATCCGGTGACCCCTCTGAGCTGAACAACTATAGGCCTATTTCCATCCTTCCTGTGCTCTCCAAAATACTTGAAAAACTCATATATAGCCAGCTGAAAGAACACATTGAAGAACACTCTCTCCTTAACCCTGCACAATCGAGTTGTAGACTAAACCACAGTACTGTCTCTGCCCTAGGTAAAGCCATCAATGACTGGTTTTCCACCTACAACTCTAAGCAAGTAACAGGTGCACTGTTCCTCGACCTGAGTAAAGCATTTGACACCATTGACCACAGCCTTATCCTGCTTAGCCTCTCAAACCTAGGTGCCCCACCTCCACAGTTCACTAGTTCTCCAGCTACCTTACAGGGCGAGTACAACGAGTAAAAGTGGATGGTCTCCTATTGAACCCCCTTCCCATCACTAGAGGCATCCCCCAAGGCTCCATATTAGGAACTATCCTTTTTTCTATCTATATCAACACCCTTGATTCTGATATAATCAACTCTAAACTGCACTTCGTGGACGACACAGTACTTTACACTTCCAAGCCTATGCTTGTCAAAGTCTGTGACGAGCTTCAAACCGACTTCCTTCAACTAGAACACAACCTTATCTGTGCCAAGTTTCTGCTTAATGCGAAAAAAACTAAGGTAATGTTCTTCAGCCACAACAGCAACCCACCCCCCAGTCAGGACCAAGGCTGGCATTGCAACTGTCACAACATCCGTAGGGGAACCACTCGAAGTGGTTGACAAGTTCAAATACCTAGGTGTATGGATCGACAACAAACCTTCCGTCAGTGCCCACATTGATATTCTCTTTTGGCTGTTTTGGTTTTGGCTTCATTGGGGACTGGAGGGATACAGGCCCATACAGGTGCAAAGATCTGCATCTGTCAAGGAGGGGAACCAGAATCCTAGGTGATAGGTTTAAATGCTTCATTGGCAAGCATTTAAACTAGCCAAGAAGGGAGGCACTGAAAATGAGCAGGGAAATGGTAGCCCCCCCAAAAAAATCAGGGTAGTTTGTGAAGTAAATGCCAAGATAGAGAAGTCAATAGGGAGAAGGGCAGGGGTAAATGGAGAAAAAGGCAAAGGCAGTAAGGACAGGGATGGGGCAAAAAAGGAGTAAAGCCATCAAAAAATGGAGGATAATGAGTACCAATGCCCATAGTCTATGTAACAAGCTCCCTGAACTGGTGGCCTTGATGTAAGAGGAATGCCTGGATATTGTGACAGTCACAGAAACATGGTACACAGAGAACCATGACTGGGATGTCAACATACCAGGGTACACAATCTACAGGAGGAACAGGGAGGGTAGACGAGGAGGAGGAGTAGCTCTCTACGTAAGGGAAGGGATAAAAGCAATGGAACTAAAGGGTAAACAGGAAGGAGAGGAGGCAATGTGGGTCACCCTGGAGACAGGAAATGGCACCACAGTCCACATGGTGGTTGTATACAGACCCCCGTCTCCAGGGGAGGAAATGGACAAGGAAATGATAGAAGGCATCCTTAGGATGGCAGAAAAAGGGGAGTTATTGTTGATGGGGGACCTGAACATGCCAGATGTCAACTGGAGCACCTTTGCTACAGCCACATCCAAGAGCAGGGTCATTCTCGATGCCCTACAGGGGGCATGCCTCAGACAGCTAGTGTTGGAACCCACTCGGGAGGGAGCAATCTTAGACCTGATACTCTCAAATGGGGATGGAGAAAGGATCTCAGATCTAGAAGAGGGCAGCCATCTGGGAACAAGTGACCACCAAACAGTGTGGTTCACGATAAACACAGCCACAGAGTCAAGCCATACAAAAGTGAAGATACTGAACTTTAGGAGGGCTGACTTTGTCAAAATGGGAGAGTGCCTCAGAAAAACACTAGCAAACAGGCAAGAAGGAGGGATGGAGGAACAATGGGGAAACATCAAAACTGCCATCAAATAGACAACAAGCCTTTGTGTGAAGCAAATAAACAAATCAAAATGAAAGAAAAATACACTGTGGTTCTCAAAAGAGGTGGCAGGGAAGGTTAGGGAGAAAAAGATAGCATTCAGGAAGTACAAGGAAACAGAAGGAGCAGGACAGAGAAATGTACCAGTTAAAGCAGAAGGAAGCAGGGAAGACAGTCAGAATAGCAAAGGCCCAAACCGAAGAAAAGATAGCCAACTCGGTTGAGAAGGGGGATAAAACTTTTTATAGGTACATTAAGGAGCGAAGAAAGACCAAGGGAGGGATAGTGAGACTCAATAAAGGGGAGGTGGGTGGACAGAGAGGGACAGTGAAAAAGCAGGGATACTGAATGTGACCGAATACTTCTGCTCAGTATTCACAAAAGAAGAAGAGGGGGAGGTATCTAATCCAATCAATAGAAGCACTCTGGATAGAAGGGTTGATACCAGTCCTTTCACAGAAGAAAGGCTTCCGAAAGAACTCCTAAAACTGAAGGTGGACAAAGCAATAGGGCCTGAAGGGTTTCACCCAAGAATTCTAAAAGAACTAAGGGGGAAAATTAGCGACACCACTGACTACCTTTTTTAACAAATCATGGAAGAATGGTGTGGTACCTAAGGACTGGAGGAGGATGAATGTGATTCCCCTTCACAAAAGTGGGAGCAAAGCAGAGGCAGGAAACTACAGATCTATTAGCTTGACCTCAGTGATAGGGAATATGATGGAAACACTTTTGAAAGAAAGAATTGTTGAGTACCTAGAGGCCAGCGGGGCACAGGACCCAAGGCAGCATGGATTCAGAGTGGGAAGGTCATGTCAGATGGATCTAAAAGATTTCTTTGACTGAGTGACCAAAGTAGTAGACCAGGGAGGAGCCGTGGAAATGGCCTACCTAGACTTTAGCAAGGCATTTGACACAGTCCCACACAAAAGATTAATAAACAAATTAGCCAGCCTGGGAGTGGGTCCCAGGGTGGTAGCCTGTGTAAAAAATTGGCTAGACAATAGGACACAGAGGGTAATAGTAAACTGAGTCCACTTCAAAGAAAGGGGGGTTACTAATGGGGTACTGCAGGATTCAGTACTGGGTCCAGTCCTTTTTAATGTCTTTATAAGCGACATTGCAGAGGGCCTGGAAGGAATAGTATGCCTCTTTGCAGATGGCACAAAGATCTGCAACAGGGTTGATACACAGGGTGGGTGGAAAGGATGAGAAGGGACTTGAAAAGGTTGGAGGAATGGTCAAAAGTATGGCAACTTAGATTGAATGCAAAGAAGTGCAAAGTAATGCACCTGGGAAACAAAAACCGAGGGGAAGAGTACACAATGGGGGGGGAGGTATTAACAACAACACAAATGGAAAGGGACCTAGAGGTAGTCATAGCAGATGACCTAAAGGTAAGCAAGCAATGTGAGACGGCAGTAAGGATGGCTGGGGGGATACTGGGATGTATAGGGAGAGGCATCACCAGTAGAAAACAGGAAGTTGTTATCCCTCTGTACAGACAGTTGATGAGACCCCATCTGGAGTACTGCATGCAGTTCTGGAGACCCCATCTCCACAAGGACATAGACAGGATGGAGGCAGTCCAGAGGAGGGCAACTAAAATGGTGCAGGGTCTGCAAAAAAAGCCATATGACGAGAGACTAAAGGAGCTTAATATGTATAACCTTAAGGAAAGGGGGGAGGGGGACATGGTAGAAACTTTAAGTACCTCAAGGGAATTAACAAAGTCCAAGAGGGTAGCGTCTTTCAGAAAAAGAGATATGTAAGACAAGGGGACACAATTTGAAGATAGAGAGGGACAGCTCAGAGGCAATGTGAGGAAGTATTTTTTCACAGAGAGGATGGTGGATGCATGGAACGGTCTTCCTGAGGAGGTCATGGGGTCAAAAATAGGGAATTCAAGAATGCATGGGACAGACATAAGGCAATTCTGGTGGGGGGGTAGGAAGAAGTAGGCTGTTGGTAAACTAGGATCTGCAGCTATCCAATAGGTAGGGAAATGGGCAGACTAGGTGGGCCAAGCAGTCCTTATCTGCCGTCAAAGTCTTTGTTTCTATGTTTCTCTCCACCAAGCTCAAAGCCAGACTAGCTTTCTTTTTTAGACACAGAGCACTCTTCCCACCTGAGGTCAGATTCAGACTCGTCCAGGCAACATTCCTTCCAGTCTTAGACTATGGTGATATCGTATACAACTGCACCTCGGCAACCAACCTTCACAGGCTCGATGTCCTCTTCCACCATGCCCTTCATTTTATTACTAATGCACCCTCCAGGACCCACCATTGTGAACTATATTCTGTTGTTGAGTTGACATCCCTAGCTACCAGAAGACTGCTCCACCTTGGCATGTGGACACTCAAAGCATTACATAATAAACTCCCAGACTATATCTCCTCTCTTGTCCATATCTTGCACTGCCCTTATTCCCTAAGGAAGTCAGCCTTCATTCTCCTGAACGTCCCTAGAACTCGAACCTCCCTTGGTAAGAAAGCTATATTGTATCTTCTCCCTGTGGCTTGGAACAGCATTCAGGCGGTGCTCAAGCTCACCAGTCTGGTCACGATTAACTTTTTTAAGTCACCAGCCTCTAAGCATTTCATGGTAGCTTGTAACTGCCAGAGGGCTTAGCTTTCATAAATTTCGTCTGCCCTATTTCCCTCTTCTGTCCCCTCATGTTAGTTTCTCCACCATCTCTCCCCTTCATCTCCCCCCCTCGCTCTGCTCTCCCCTCCTCCCTCTCCCCTCTTCCGCCCTTCGTTCTGCCCACTCCTTCTCTCCAGGCCACCACTTACCCCCTAGCCATTCTGTTTCCGCTTTTACTGTCTCTCTCCATCCTCTCCTTTCTCCCCCCTCCCTACCTCCTTATTTTTCTCTTGCTGTATTCCCTCTTACTGTCTTCTGCATCCTCGTGTTACCATCCCTACCATCCCTCCCCTCCACCTCCCCTTCCTCACTCTGCACTCCCCTCCTCCCTCCTCCCCCCCCTTCGCTCTGCTCACTCCTTCCCCTCAGGCCACTATCGGCCCCCTAACCTTTCTATCTCTACTTCTATTCCTTCTCTGTCTTCCCCCCTACTGCCCTCCTCATTTTTATCTCTCTGGCTCATCCCTTAATCACCCTCTCAGCTCTCTCGCTCTCTGCCCTAGCCACTCTCTCCTCCCCCACTGCAAGTGTTGACCTATTAGCTTTCTCGGTCCTTACTTTCTTCCAAAGCTCTCCTTACTGCAATGTATGATTATCTCATGCCTCTTAAGTATTTTTGGTCATTTCCCTGAGGCATCCCATGTCTTCTCTGTATTTTTACCGTAAATTGTCACATTACAGCATTATGTTACTGCTAAGATCCGTTAATGACTGTATGTATCGATTTGTACGAATTCCATTGTTTTATACTATGTATGTACCTTTCTTTATGTAAACCAGTTTATGTACCGCCTTTTATGTAATCAGGATCTCTTTGTGAATGAGCATGCTCAATGGAGTTTTCCTGCAATAAATTTGAATTAAATTGTAAGAACTGCATGTCTGTTAGTTTGACGTCTGTACTGAGTAAAATTTTAGAAGATATCATCAAGGAAGAAACTGAAAAATATTTAGGCAATAATGACTTGATAAATAAGCAGTAACATGGATTCAGTAAGGATCAGTCATGCCAGAGAAATCAAACCGACTTCTTTGAAAAAGTTAGTAAAGGCCTGGATAACAATCAATCTGTAGATATAATATTTTTGGACTACAGCAAGTCTTCGATTGTGTCCCACATAGTAAAGTAATTATCAGACTGCTTAAAATGGGGATCAATATTAGATTGGTGAACTGGGTGGAGTCCTGGTTGATGGAAAGAAAACAATGCACATTATTAAGGGGTCACTTATCTGAGTGGGGTGAGGTTACGAGCGGAGTACCACTGGGCTCTGTCCTTGGGCCCACTTTTTTAAATTTATATGGATTATCAATAAGAACAGCAGGAAATACTTGGACGTCAAAAATTGCCAACAATAATAAGGTGGGGCAGTAGTCAGCACAGCTAAGGAGAGATTTGATTGGCCTGGAAAAATAGGCAAAATAACATCACTTTGGATTTCAACATGGATAAATGCACTGTGATGCACACGGGGCAGAGAAACAAAAAAGCTCAGTGCACTCTCTTAGGTAAGGTAGAAACAATAATGGCAATGGACCTGGGTATTCTAGTAACTAATGAACTTAAGTTTGACAAACATTGTAGTGAAGTGACCAAGAACTGTCATAGTACCCCAGGTTGTATTATAGCCAGCTGAGACAGGGAGGTGCTGATGCCACCATACAGGGCTCTTGTCAAGCCACATATTGAGCACAGCAGTCAGTTCTGGTTGCCTCAAAATAAGGGATGCATTAAAAAGTTGGAGGGAGTTCAAAGAAAGGCAACCAGAAAGGTGAAGGGAACGGAGGGTGTACCATATGCACCAAAGGATGGAGAGACTGAAGTTATACTTGTTAGAACTCCGCAGACTTAAGGGGAGCCTGTGCTTAACTGTCAAGACCTTTAAAGATAGGAATTTATGGGACTGTCTGGGTCATCAGCTGAAAGACTCACCACATATTACTGGAGGACACAACTTACAGTCGGAAGGTGAAATATATAGGACAAAATGGAGGGGTTTGTGGTACATACAAAGAATAGTGGACATTTGGAATGAATTACCACAGAGCATATTAAATTGTAATAATACTATGAAATGAATGGTACTATGAATGACATTGTAACCTTATTGTATACTAGGTACCTACTATTTGAGTATTGTATATAAACTGTTTGTTATTGTTGTCATTATCACTGTTTGACGTGGAACCTTTGTAAAAAAGCTCTGAGCTCAAAGGCATGATGCGAATCCCTAAATAAATAAATAAATAAATAAATATGGATACTTCTAAAAGACTTCTGGACAACAAAAGTAGAGAGGCTTATGACCATTGAGAAATGACTAGTCATTATGGGCAACTTGCCTTCTGGCTGGTACCATTTTATGAATCCTATGTTGGTTTGAATAACACTTTTACTACTACTACTGACATTGTTTTGCAGAAAACTGTGAAATCACTTCAAAGAGTGACTGTGCACATCAACATGTTTGTAAATACAATGTTGTAGCTATTTGGCTTTGCCTGTATTCAATGTCAGATTATTCTGTACTGAGAACTACTGGACTTTGTCAGAACCTTGCTGTAGGCAGGGTTTGACTGAGGGCATATTACGCCCATGGTATACAGGAAGATATCAGCCACATATAGGTGGAAGTAGACATTCTCAGGCCCACAGCTTAAAGGGACACTGTCAACATCTTTGGCCTCAAATCGTTGCTAGTTTAAAAGAAATATTTTATGATTGGTCACATTTTGTAATGACTGCTGATGTACCTTACTGTTTGATTCTGATTCTTTTTTTTTTCCTTTTTAAAAGTGAAAAACAGACTACCAACCATACTGGCATTACCACACAAAAACATGTTTGTTTTCATTCCTTGATCAACTTCCATGGCACCTTTCCTGGACTTGGGAATACCCCCATACAGTCTAGTCACACATAATGCAGTGGGAGGAGAGTTACACCGTGAGTGACTGCACTGTTTGAGGATGTTCGTAACATTCAGAAAGTATGCAATTAGAGCTGATCAAGGATTAAAAAACAAAACAAAGTTGGACATAATTACACCATTGCCATACATTTCAGTTCTACTTAGAAAAGAAGCATATAAAACAATCAGCAACATCAAAGTATTTTAGAGAAGGTAAGCCAAAAAATGTAGTTTTTCAACCAGAAATAATATGAAGCAAAAAGGACTGGCAGTGTCCCTTTAAATCATTTATGAAGAGTGAGAACAGGATTGGGTCCAATACGAAAACTTGGGGGACACCTGACACTATGGGCTCAGATTTTCATTAGCGCCAGGATTTCCCCCTTGTAATATTTGCAATGATTGATTCTCTTTCTGATTTTTACTATTTCCCTAGCACCCCAAGCATTCCAAGACATAAATCTTATATATGTTTTTTCCATAATAATTTTTATTAATTATAAAAAAGAGTTTTTTTCAAACAAGCAATTAAACAACAGAAGATAGTACCAAATGAGATTCTCAAACAGAACATAATATATAACATATTAGTAGTTTGTAAGTTTTTTAAATTAAGCTCAAGTCACATTTGGATAAGAGCTAATCTGCAATAACATATTAGAGAAGAATAATATTGTCCATAGACTTTTGATATTCCTTTTCTAGGTACACAAAGTGAAAAACTGAAGCCAGTGTGTAACCCCCCTGCAAATGGGGGTTCCCAAAAGACTTCCAGGAGCTTGCTTGAATGCTCCAAGCCTGAATGGTGTTTGGCATTTAAGCCATTTATCAGTGAGTGTTTTTAGAACCTCTGGTACTGTCTCTTTAAGAGCTGTCTGCTTGCAGACATAATTAGTTTGTATGGGGGACTGTGTGTTTCTTTGATTGAGTACCACTCAAGCTGCTGCCAATTCACTTCATTTTGCAGTCACTAGGAGTGCAAAGGAACCTATCTGAAAGATGTAACTGTTTGCCAGAAATTATTTAGAGTAATAATGAAATTACAGTTTGTCTAACCTGCTTTCTTTGCAGTCAGAACTGTGTCTGCTAGTTCCCATTCTAGTTTTGAACTGCTGAACTGGACCAATCAGTGTGGGGTAGCTAGCTCTAAAATAGTGCCTTGGACGAATCAGAACTTGGACTCATAATCTGAGCCAGCCACAAGAGGATTGTATGGGCAGTGACTCTGGGAGATGTAGTTTAGACTTCAGTGCCTTTTTGGACCAACAGCAGCAGTCTATTGTGAGTGACAGCCAATCCAGTCAAGAACTGGGAGGAACTCAAAGGAAGTGCCCGTTTTGTCAGTTGGAGATTCAGTTGAGCTTTGGCAGTGAAGAAGGAAGGAGCCCTGTGCTTTTCAGTGTGCAGTTTTAGTCAAAAAACTGTGTAAGGCCCAGAGTTCGGTCTGCAGCTTGTGTAACAGCTTGTTAGGACTGAATCCGTCCTGTGAAAAGAATCAAAGGATCTCTGAAGGTAGAAACCAGGCTCACCCTGTAGAAGACTGGAGGATGCTGAAAATTGCACTGGGTCTGTCAGGAACTGAATCTGCTGTGTGTTCTCCGGTATTGTGCAGTAATTGCGATCGGGATACAGATGCAGCCTGCCTGGTATAGTGCTTTCTTCTATATGGATGTGTGAAGAGGTTTGTGTACCTCAAGTGAGCCCTGCTGACATTGAAGGACCCTATCTTATTTGGAGGTCGTGAGTACTAATTCAGGGTCGCTCCCTGTTGAATTGCCACATTAAATCCAAATGGAATTACTGTACTGCTGACTGTTTAATTCTCCTTTCTCTGTGAAAAGGGCCCTACCAGCTGCCACGGTTTGGACTAGCCACTAGGGCTTGGGGTGTACCCAGGGACAGTAACTGATAGGGATAGGCTCGTGCACAGAGTTCCTAGGTAGATTATTAGAGTGATAAGCTAATTAACCTGATTTCCCGTCCTTGTTATATCCCCTAAATAAATCAGAGCTGCTTGTTTCAGCAAAGTTATACTGCCTGAAGTGTTTGTCTATGTTAAAGTACTGTACTGTGATTGTTGCACTGTATCTCATTTCACAGGAGGTCCCAGTGCCGAACCAGACCTGGGGGTAAGTGTATACTGTGAAGGTAATTCTGATATATTGTGTGGGCCACTAGTGGGAAAAAGGGGGTTGCAGTGTCCCAGAGGGCTGTGACCAAGTTAGTTTAACTATTGCAAAACCCTGACCTCTGGGTGGAGGCACCCGCCATTGGATCCAGGCCCCTCAACCTGTTAGTGGCAAATCAGGCAGGGGTAGTAGCCTCTGGGATAGCGCCAACTAGGGGTTACATCTTGGAGGCTCACCGCTGGGATTGTGTGTCCTCTAGTGGCCATATTTATGAACCACTGTTAAGAAAAAAATGGGTACCCCGACAGAAGTGGCTGTGCACCGGCTGGTGGAGTGGTGTACTGGGGAGGAGATTGACCCCCAAAATGCTATGCTTATCCTGGACATCCCCCTGGGTATCAATACGGACACTGTGCAGGGAGTACTTTCCAAGGTGGAAGGTTTACAAAACCCTGTGGTGGTGGGTCGGCATGCTAATCTGCTCACCCACACTTTCCTGGCCCTAGTAGAGTTTAAGGATCCCATAGATAGCTCCAAAGTGCCACAGACCATTACCCAGAGGGAGCCCTCACTGCTTGGAGAGTGATAACTAAGGACAGTAAAGACCGGGGGAATCAGCCCCACCACTATCTGAAACTTTGAGGAGAAATTTGCTGAATGGTTGCTGGGAGAGGAAAACTGTGGAGGACTTGAAGAAACTATTCTTGCCACCTGGGGTGTTCCTCCCCAACACCCTCTCCTGCTCCAGTGCCCGTAATGGTGGCTGAAACCAATGCAGACTCCTATTTCTGCACCTGCCATTAGTCACGACTCTTACCGAAGGTTGAGGATCTTCTCTGGCACCCTCCCCACCCCCCAAGGGGAGGATGACTGGGAGACCTGGATAGACTATGTTGCCCCCCAAGCACTAGAATGGCAATGCTCGGAAGGCGAAAAGCGAAAGAGGGTTAGTGAGAGCCTCCGAGGTCCTGCCCTGGCTACCATCCGTGCTAAACGGGCCAGTAACCCTGAAGCGACTGCACAGGCCTATCTTGAGGCCTTGGAGAATGTGTATGGGAGCCCAGATTCTGATGAGGACCTATGGTGGAGAGTAAGAAATGCACAACAGTACCAAGGGGAGTTGTTGTCTGTGTATGTCTCTCGGCTGGAAAATTGTTGCAAGAATGCCTCAGAAAGGGTAGTTTGCCAGCGATTGAACTGGACGAACCAGACTGGACAGAATCCTTAAGTCTGCCCCCTTCTCAGAACTGCTGTTGCTTCAGTTCACGCCTGGCAAATCGACTGGAATCCCCACCCTCCTATGATGAGTTAATGAGAGAAATTCGAGGAGTTGAGAAAAGGCGACTCCGGAGGTACCTGCCCAACAGCGGTGGCTACGACCCGGTGACGAGGTGACCCATCAAGTGAAGTTCAGGGGCAGAGGTTGACAGTCAATGAGTGCTCTGACAAGGAAAAAGATATGCCACAATGGGGCGAACTGTTGAGAGAGATCCGAATTCAAAACAGTCCTTTATGAAGGCCACGCCTGCAAGTACGGCCCCTGACCTATATCCGACTGCATCTGCTATGGGGTGGGGTACCCACCCATGTATCTCCTGCTGATAACAGCTCCAAACTCAATTCCTTGACCATGGAAGTGGAGAAACTGACGAGATGTCTCCAAATGCTTATCACGCCGCAGACAGAGATGGCACCCAGGTTTCCAGTTAGTAATACCCCGCCCTGGTTCCCAGTGTGGCACCTCGGCCAGCTCAAACTCCAGAAAGTATGTTTTGCTATAATTGTGGGAAAGATGGGCACATGAAAGGAATGCCAGTCCCAAAGACACTGACAAAGTTGCATATAGGCTACAAGGAGAGCTTTGGAGAAGAAATCAGTGGTTAAGAGGTGCGACATGATCCCAGTGAGGGCACCAAAAATGCTAATTCACGTCCTTTTGTGGCAAGGTCAGTTGCCCAGGCCCTACCGCCTCTCCAGACTGGTCCAGAATAGTGGGTCCCTCCATGGAGACCACTGTAAAGGTGAATGGAGTGTCTACAAGAGCTGTATTAGACAGTGGCTCCCAAGTGACAATTATGTTCCAGGATTGGTATCAGAAGCATTTGTCAGACGTTCCCTTACAACCATTAGAAGGACTGCATGTATGGGGTTAAGTGAGAAGGCTACCCTATTCGGGTATATCCGAATTTGGCTGTCTTTCCCCACCTCCGTGGCTGGAGTGGCCGAACAAGTAGAGACCCTAGCCTAGTGTGTCCCCCCACTGGACTGTATGATGGTGTCCCTTTGTTGATTGGAACAATGCTCATATGTTCGGAAGGCTGGCACAGTTGTGTTATGAAAACAGGGTCAAAGACTAGTAGAGCTTTAAGAGTTCCGGCTTTAATTAAGAAGGCCTATGAGGCACAGAGAGATGCTGAAAAACAGAACCAGAGGAACGGTCGGAATTGTATGGAAGAAGGATCCTGAGTCTCTGATCCTGGCGCCAAATGCCCAGTGTACCTTACAGGGAGAGGTCCGTATCAGAAAGGATGTTAAGAATAAAATATTAATGTTGGATGCACCAGGCGATGGAAAATTGCCAGAGGGACTGCTGGTCAAGCCTAGTATTTTGCCGCTAGAGCCCATGCTTTGCCAGAAGGGTAATGGTCCAAGTTCATAATGTGTCTGAAAGAGACATTCGAGTAAACAGAGGTTGCATCCTGGCTAATGTGCATTGTGCAGACACTGCAGTGCTACCCGCAGCAAGAGTTCAAGGAAGAATGACAGAGTAGCACACCTGACTTGTTTGATTTGGCGACTCCCGCTGCCAGCTGAATGGAAAGTGAGGATCAGTGAGAAGCTTGCCCAGAGAACCAGGTGTTTTCTTTAAAGGAATGGGATGTAGGATGCGTGCAAGGAGCTGAGCACAATATCCGCTGCATGACGAAAGACCATTTCGTGAGAGGTCTCGACGCCTGGCACCTGCTGACATAGATGATGTGAGACGGCATCTGCAAGAGATGTTAGCTGCTGGTGTAATACAAGAATCCAGAAGCCCTTATGCTTCCCCATTGTGGTAGTGAGGAAAAAGAATGGAACAGTAAGGATGTGTGTGGATTATCGCACCTTAAACCGTGGACTATCCTGATCAGTACACAATACCCGCATTCAGGATGCTTTGGACTGCCTAAGCAGGGAGCAAGTGGTTCTCTGTGCTGGATCTCCGCAGTGGGTACTACCAGATCCCGATGGCTCGAGGACCGTGAGAAGGCGGCCTTTATCTGTCCGCTTGGCTTCTATGGAATTCATGAGGGATGCCTCAAGGGATTTCAGGTGCCCCAGCCACTTTTCAACGTTTGATGGAGCGTGCAGTGGGGACATGAACTTACTAGAGTGCCTGGTATACCTAGATGATGTTATTGTGTTTGGCAGCTCACTGGAGGAACATGAGAGCAGATTATTTAAGGTATTGGACCGACTGGAGGACTTTGGCCTTAAACTGTCCATTGATAAGTGTCAATTCTTTCAAACATCAGTAAAGTATGTGGGACACATAGTATCCACGAGGAATAGAGACCGACCCAAGTAAAGTTGAGGCCTTGACCACCTGGCACAGCCCAAAAATCTAAAAGAACTGCAAAGATTCCTGGGATTCTGTGGTTATTATAGGCGCTTCATCAAGGACTATTCAAGAGTGATCCGCCCTTTACTTAACCTTACTCAAGGGTATCCCCAACCCACAAAAATACCAAAAGTCAGCGTCCTCAAGACTGAAAGAGTGTATTTTCATCCGAGTGAAGTATTTGGGGCCGCTGGACTCCTGATGTGAGACTGCTTTTCATGAGATCATATATCAACTTACCCATGCTCCAGTGCTGGCCTATGCGATCCAAGAAAACCTTCGTCCTGCACACTGATGCTAGCTTGCAGGGTTGGGGCTGTGTTGTACCAAGAGCACGAGAATGGCCTGAGACCAGTGGCCTTTGCCAGTAGAAGCCTGACCCATCCGAAAAGAACTATCCTGTACATAAGTTAGAGTTCCTAGCTTTGAAGTGGGCTATTGTTGACCAATTCCATGAGTACTTGTATGGGGCTAAAATACTAGTAAAACTGACAATAATCCTTTGACCTATGTGCAGACCTCAGCTAAGTTGGATGCCACTGGCCATAGGTGGCTTTCTGCATTATCTACATATGACTATGCTCTTGAATACCGAGCAGGTCTGAACCACATAGATGCTGATGCTCTCTCCCGGAGGCCTGTTCCTCAGAATGATTGGGTCCGATTGGCAGAACCTGACATTCGGGCACTCTGCCGGAAGTTTGACAGGGAGGAACAAATGTCCACGGACGCAGTGGACTGCATGGTGGATTGCTTGGGAGCCTCTGAGAATTGCATACCTGCTGCTTGTTGCCACTTTTCTGCAATAGACATTGGTGCACTGCCTCAGCTGGACAATGATAGTATTCGGGGCTCAATCCCGCGATCCCATGATCAAAGCAGCTTTGAAGCCCTCTATGCAGGAAAAGATGTGTCCAAATTACGCTCCACTGATTTGAGAACTGCACTGTTATACAAAGAAGGTCCTAAGTTGAAACTGATCAATAAACTGTTATACAGAGAAACAGTAGACAGAGGGGACAAGTAGACAAACAACAACTAGTGCTGCCCACTGCCTTTCGAGACTCAGTACTGAGGTCCTTGCACAACCACATGGGGCACCTTGGTATAGACAGAACACTTGACTTGGTGAGATCCAGATTCTATTGGCCTAAGATGGGGCTGATGTGGAGCAACACATTCGAACTTGTAGTCGCTGCTTACAGAGAAAGCTTTGCCCCAGAGGGCTGCAGCCCTTGTTAACATCACCACCAGTGCACCCATGGAGCTGGTCTGTATTGATTTTCTGAGTTTGGAGTCAGATCAAAGAAATATCAGTAATGTGCTGGTGGTCACTGACCATTTCACGAGATATGCCCAAGCTTTCCCCACCAAAGGAAAGCATCCACTGTGGCCGTACTTGTAAGAAAACTTTTTGTTCACATAGGGCTCCACAAAAATCCATTCTGATCAAGGGAGACTTTGAGAGTCGTCTGATCAAAGAGATGCTTTCTCTGTGGGAGGTGAAAGTCCAGAACCACTCCTTACCACCCCAGGGGACCCACAGCCTGAACGTTTCAACGCCTTTGCTAGATATGCTGGGCACCCTGCACCCAAAGGACAAGCCTAGATGGAGCCAACAAATTAGCACCCTGGTACATGCTTATAACTGCACCAAAGTGATGCCTGGATTCTCCCCTACCGCCTGATGTTTGGAAGAAAGCTCGACTACCAGTAGATGTGTGTTTTGGGGTCTCTCCTGATGGGGTTCAAGCTGACAACTATTTACAGTATGTGCAAAAGTTAAAGGCCCAGCTAACTCATGCGTACCAACTGGCTCAAACCATGGCTGCCAAAAGAAATCTGGCCAACAAAGAAAGGTATGATAAAAGGTGAAAGCACAAGAACTCCAGGAGGAGATCGGGTATTGCTAAGAAATCTGGGACTGCATGGCAAGCACAAGATTGCTGACAGATGGCACCATCTCCCTCACATTGTAGTGGGCAAACTAGATGATCTGCCAGTGTACAAAGTAAGGCCTGAGAATAATTCAAAAGATGTAAAACAATGCATAGAAATCATTTACTGCCCATTGGACAAATCTTAATTGAGTCTGAGCCCTAGAAGATGCCCCCTCTGGACCAGTGACTAGAGCTGCTGCAAGAAAAGATCAAGAAAGTCTGCACCTACAGAAGCAAAGTTAAAGTGTTCCCTCCACAAGTCCCAGTTGAGCATGACTGTCAGTCCATATCGGAAGAAAGTGAGAGTGACTTTGAATACTATCCTTCTTACAACTGAGTCAATTGTTTCGGGCAATCCCTAGTCAATACTGGAGATGAAGCTGGGCCTTCTGGACTGTCTAAGCCACCAGCTTCATCCCTGGAGCCAATGCTCCCAGAAAGTGAAGTGCAAAGCATCAGATCAGATGAAATGGAATCATTGTGCATGGTTGAACTGTTTGAGCTTTCAGGGAGGAAAATGATAGATTAGGGGCAGACTGGTGATACACCCGAACAAGAAGAGTATTTTGAGTGCCCTGACAGTCCACTGCCAGTGTCCGAAAGCTCTCTGTGCAAGCCAAATGTTGTGGACTCCAGAAACTGTAACTCCTGGAGCTGAAAGTGCCCCAAGTTCTAACCTCTCTACCCCCAGGAGACTCCCTGACAAGTGAGGACAATGCTGAAAATGAGGCTCAGGTGCAGAGACTGTAACAGTTCCCCTAGAAAGACTGGTCGAGCTGTAAAGCCTGTGGTGCACCTCAGTTATGATTCCCTTGGGAGGCCTGTGGTTGCCTCTCAATGTTGTCCATAAAGGAGTGTATGTGTCCGAGCTCATTGCCCAAACTGAGCATCAGTGCTAACTCAAATTACTTGTGTTGCCCTCTAAGTATGGTGCCCTTGCCCCAGTCCAGCCCCAAGGTAACTGATAGGAAGGGCCCCTCTTCTTCAGGTTTCATGTACAAGAGGTAATAACTTGAGTTATGGTACAATGTGTGTGTAATACTGTGTAAAGAGTGACGCATCTGCAATGTTTCAAATGTGTTCTTGGTAAAATGATATATTGACTGATGATTACATGTTGAGCCTAATGCAAATGTATATGGTTGCAGTTAAAACTTATAGGGTACTTGCTTGAGCAGACGTCAAGCTTTCCCAAACCAGGAAGGTGTAACCCCTGCAAATGGGGGTTCCCAAAAGACTTCAGGAGCTTGCTTGAATGCTCCAAGCCTGAATGGTGTTTGGCATTTAAGCCATTTATCAGTGAGTGTTTTAGAACCTCTGGTACTGTCTCTTTAAGAGCTGTCTGCTTGCAGACATAATTAGTTTGTATGGGGACTGTGTGTTTCTTTGATTGAGTACCACTCAAGCTGCTGCCAATTCACTTCATTTTGCAGTCACTAGGAGTGCAAAGGAACCTATCTGAAAGATGTAACTGTTTGCCAGAAATTATTAGAGTAATAATGAAATTACAGTTTGTCTAACCTGCTTTCTTTGCAGTCAGAACTGTTCTGCTAGTTCCCCATTCTAGTTTTGAACTGCTGAACTGGACCAATCAGTGTGGGGTAAGCTAGCTCTAAAATAGTGCCTTGGACGAATCAGAACTTGGACTCATAATCTGGAGCCAGCCACAAGAGGATTGTATGGGCAGTGACTCTGGGAGATGTAGTTTAGACTTCAGTGCCTTTTTGGACCAACAGCAGCAGTCTATTGTGAGTGACAGCCAATCCAGTCAAGAACTGGGAGGAACTCAAAGGAAGTGCTGAGTTTTGTCAGTTGGAGATTCAGTTGAGCTTTGGCAGTGAAGAAGGAAGGAGCCCTGTGCTTTTTCAGTGTGCAGTTTTAGTCAAAAAACGTGTGTAAGGCCCAGAGTTCCGGTCTGCAGCTTGTGTAACAGCTTGTTAGGACTGAATCCGTCCTGTGAAAAGAATCAAAGGATCTCTGAAGAGTAGAAACCAGGCTCACCCTGTAGAAGACTGGAGGAATTGCTGAAAATTGCACTGGGTCTGTCAGGAACTGAATCTGCTGTGTGTTCTCCCGGGTATTGTGCAGTAATTGCGATCGGGATACAGATGCAGCCTGCCTGGTATAGTGCTTTCTTCTATATGGATGTGTGAAGAGGTTTGTGTACCTCAAGTGAGCCCTGCTGACATTGAAGGACCCTATCTTATTTGGAGGTCGTTAGTACTAATTCAGGGTCGCTCCCTGTTGAATTGCCACATTAAATCCAAATGGAATTACTGTACTGCTGACTGTTTAATTCTCCTTTCTCTGTGTGAAAGGGCCCTACCAGCTGCCACGGTTTGGACTAGCCACTAGGGCTTGGGTCCCAGGGACAGTAACTGATAGGGATAGGCCTGTGCACAGAGCCATAGATAGATTATTAGAGTGATAAGCTAATTAACCTGATTTCCCCCTGTCCTTGTTATATCCCCTAAATAAATCAGAGCTGCTTGTTTCAGCAAAGTTATACTGCTGGGTATTTGTCTATGTTAAAGTACTGTACTGTGATTGTTGCACTGTATCTCATTTCACAGGAGGTCCCAGTGCGGAACCAGACCTGGGGTAAGTGTATACTGTGAAGGTAATTCTGATATATTGTGTGGGCCACTAGTGGGAAAAAAGGGGGGTTGCAGTGTCCCAGAGGGCTGTGACCAAGTTAGTTTAACTATTGCAAACCCTGACCTCTGGGTGGAGGCACCCGCCATTGGATCCAGGCCCCTCAACCTGTTAGTGGCAAATCAGGCAGGGGTAGTAGCCTCTGGGATAGCGCCAACTAGGGGTTACAAGTGCTTTTACCTTCTTTTTATATACAGGTATCACCTAAGTTAATATTACCCTCAGCACCTACTGCAGGGACCAGAAGGGGGCCCATATATCCTGCACAACATGTAGTTCATTTGATAGGGAGTAGCAAATTCATTCATTATTATATAAAAATACCATTTGATTTTACCACTCTGCCAATGTGGGTGCTTGTGCATCTTTCCATTTTTGCAGTAAGATTCTCTTTAGAGAGAGAGAAGCTTGGGAGATCCAGATTTCTTGCTGTCTATTTAAAGATTCTGGGTAAATCCCTACCAGAAAAATAAAAGGTGAATGAGGAATAGATTTCCCAATTACTAAATTACAGATGGATTGTACATTTTTCCATATTTCTTTAATCTTGGAACAGTCCCATGGTATATGTGTTACATTAGTGTCTTGTTTTTTTACATTTCCAACAACTAGTTTTCTCAGTTAACCCCATGGAATTCAGTTTTTCTGGACTTAGATAGCACCTGTGCAAAATTTTGAATTGCATTAACCTACCTTGCAGCTCTTTGTGAGATCTGATAGCCATTCCCCAAGAAGCGTCCCACTCTTCATCAGTTATATCAGTAAGAAGCTCCTCCTCCCATTTCTGTTTAGCCTTGATAGTTAGGCATGTAAGGAATTTGTATAGCTAACCAGCCCCTTTCTTAAGTACTGATAATTCCATCAATTGATCCCATTCATCACAACTGGGCAGTTTATAATGCTGATCTAATATCTTAAACTTCGTAAGTACTTCCCTCATTTGCAGGTAATAGTGGAGGTGATGACTACTTAGACTATGCTTAGTTTTTAATTCTTGGAACGATAGCATCACTCTGGATTGGGGGTCTATCAAGTGTATGAGTCTTTTGATACCCACTTTACACCATTCAGGGTTATTTAACACCTGCTTAATCCCTATCAATTTAGCATTATTTCATATGGGTGCTATATCTAAGGGTATTCATTTAGGATTGATAATAACATTTATCTTTTTAAGTGCTTTCATAGAGCCTTGTAAGCAAGGATTGTCCATCAAAGAAGTTTTAAATGGCATGTAAATATAATCAAAGAGGCTACTTGGATTCAGCATTTCCTTCTCTAATTTAACATAGAAACATAGATTTTGACGGGAGATAAGGACCGCTTGGCCCACCTAGTCTGCCCGTTTCCCTACCTAGAGGATAAGCTGCAGATCCTATTTAACCAACAGCCTATTTCTTCTACCCCCCCACAAAAATTGCCTTATGTCTGTCCCATGCATTCTTGAACTTTCCCACAGTTTTAGACCCCACAACCTCCTCAGGAAGGCTGTTCAATGCATCCACCACCCACTCTGTGAAACAATACTTCCTCACATTGCCCCTGAGCTGTCCCCCCTCTATCTTCAAATTGTGTCCCCTTGTTCTTGCACATCTCTTTTTCTGAAAGATGCTACCCTCTTGGACTTTGTTGATTCCACTGAGGTACTTAAACATTTCTATCATGTCCCCCCCCCTTTCCTCAAGGGTATACATATTAAGCTCCTTTAGTCTCTCCTCATATGGCTTCTCTTGCCGACCCTGCACCATTTTAGTTGCCTTCCTCTGAACTGCCTCCATCCTGTCTATGTCCTTGCGGAGATGGGGTCTCCAGAACTGGACGCAGTACTCCAGATGGGGTCTCACCAACTGTCTGTAAAGGGGGATAACAACTTCCTGTTTTCTGCTGGTGATGCCTCTCCCTATACATCCCAGTATCCCCCCAGCACTCCCTACCGCCTTCTCACATTGCTTGCCAACCTTAAGGTCATCTGATATGATTACCCCCAGGTCCCTTTCCATTTTTGTTGGTGTTACTACCTCCCCCCATTGTGTAATCTTCCCCTGGGTTTTTGTTTCCCAGGTGCATTACTTTGCACTTCTTTGCATTGAATCTAAGTTGCCATATGTCTGATCATTCCTCCAACCTTGCCAAGTCCCTTCTCATCCTTTCCACACCTCCTTGTGTATCAACCCTGTTGCAGATCTTTATGTCATCTGCAAAGAGGCATACTTTTCCTTCCAGTCCCTATGCAATGTCACTTATAAAGACATTAAAAATGACTGGACTCAGTACTGAACCCTGCGGTACCCCACTAGTAACCCCTCTTTCTTCAGAGTGGGCTCCATTTACAATTACTTTCTGTGTCCTGTTGTCCAGCCAATGTTTTACCCAGGCTACCACCCTGTGACCCACTCCCAGGCTGGCTAACTAGTTTATTAATCTTTTGTGTGGGACTGTGTCAAATGCCTTGCTAAAGTCTAGGTAGGCCATGTCCACAGCCCCTCCCTGGTCTACTACTTTGGTCACCCAGTCAAAGAAATCAATTAGATTCATCTGACCTGACCTTCCCACTGTGAACCCATGCTGCCTTGGGTCCTGTGCCCCACTGGCCTCTAGATACTCAACAATTCTTTCCTTCAGAAGTGATTCCATCACTTTCCCTACCACAGAGGTCAAACTGATAGGTCTGTAGTTTCCTGCCTCTGTCTTGGTCCCACTTTTGTGAAGGGGAATCACATCTGCCTTCCTCCAGTCCTCAGCTACTACACCATCCTCCCATGATTTGTTAAAAAGGATAGTCAGTGGTGTCACTAGTTCTCTGCTTAATTCTTTTAGAATTCTGGGGTGAATTCCATCTGGCCCCATTGCTTTGTCCATCTTCAGTTTTAGGAGTTCTTTCAGAACCCTTTCTTCTGTGAAAGAACTGGGATCGACCCCCTATCCAGAGTGCTTCTGTTAATTGGATTAGGCACATCCCCACCTCCTCTTTTGTGAATACTGAACAGAAGTATTCATTCAGTATCCCTGCTTTTTCACTGTCCCTCTCTGCCCACCCACTGTCTATTCTATTCAGCCTCACTATCCCTCCCTTTGTCTTTCTACACTCCCTGATATACCTATAAAAGGTTTTATCCCCCTTCTTAACTGAATTGGCTATCTTTTCCTCAGTTTGGGCCTTTGCTATTCTGACTACCCTCCCTGCTTCCTTCTGCCTTAACTGGTACAGTTCTCTGTCCTGCTCTGTCTGTGTTTCCTTATACTTCCTAAATGCTATCTTTTTCTCCCTAACCTTCACCGCCACCTCTTTTGAGAACCATAGTGGCTTTTTCTTTCGTTTTGATTTGTTTATTTGCTTCACACAAAGGCTTGTTGCCTCTGTGATGGCAGTTTTGATATTTCCCCATTGTTGCTGTACCCCTTCTTCTAGCCTGTTTGCTAGTGCTTTTCTAAGGCACTCTCCCATCCTGCCAAAGTCAGCCCTCCTGAAGTCCAGAACCATCACTTTTGTATGGCTTGACTCTGTAGCTGAGTTTATTGTGAACCACACTGTTTGGTGGTCACTTGTTCCCAAATGGCTACCCACTTCTAGATCTGAAATCCTCTCACTGTCCCCATTTGAGAATATGAGGTCTAAGATTGCTCCCTCATGAGTAGGTTCCAGAACTAGCTGTCTGAGGCATGCCACCTGAAAGGCATCGAGAATGGCCCTGCTTTTGGATGTGGCTGCAGCAAAGGTGCTCCAGTTGAGATCCGGTATATTAAGGTCCCCCATCAACAGTATCTCCCCTTTCTCTGCCATCCTAAGTATGCCTTCTATCATATCCTTGTCCATTCCTTCCCCCTGACATGGGGGTCTGTATACAACCCCTGTGCGGATTGTGGTGCCCCATTTCCAGTCTCTAAGGTGACCCACAGTGCCGCCTCTCCTCCCTGTTTACTCTTTTGTTCAGCCATAAGGGCTGAGATTCCTTGATTGGGGGCATATTCATTAAAAGTTGTAAAGGCTGTTTAAGAATAAAGGCCAACTGGTAACGTCCCCACCATGGTAAGGCAAGGCCTCCAGAAACACAAGGTGCTCTAAGCTTTGTTATCCCAATTCTGGGGGTTTTGTCCTGCCATAAAAAATTCCGTACCATCCTATCAAGTTTTTTAAATAACTTATTCCCTATTAATATTGGTAAATTTTGGAATAGGTAGAATAGCCTTGGTGCAATATTCAGCTTTATTGTGTTTACCTTCCCCCACAAGGATAAATTAAGCTTTCCCCACCTAGATAAGTCTAGCTCAATGTCTTTCAACAGTGGATCATAATTAAGAGTTATTATTCCTTTTAAATTAGCTGAAATCTGGAGACCTAAATAAGTGATATTGGGTCTGAACCATTTGCTATCAAGGATTCCTTCAAAGCATCTCATATGATACGTATGTAGGTTGTTGTATAATATTTGAGTTTTTCCCCAATTTATTTTAAGCCCAGAAATGACCGCAAAGTCTGAAAGAATAGCCTTCACACTTAAGTTAGAGTGAACCGGATTACTAAAACCTAATAATAAATCATCTGCATATGCAAATGATTTATGTTAATCCTTCCCAAATCTAAAACCCTTTACCCTAGGGTGTACTTGTATCAATTTTATAAGAGGCTCAAATGCTAAGATAAAGAAATAAGGGGAGAGGGGGCATCCTTGTCTAGTGCCACACGTAAGCTCAATTTGTGAAGATAATATACCGTTTGTCAAAATCTGTGTGTTTGGTTTATCATAAAGCATTGAAATCCATTCACAAAAATTTTCCCCAAAACCAAATTCAGACAAGGCTCTTGACATATATGTCCAATTTACAGAGTCGAATGCCTTTAGTATATCTAATGATAATACTACATAGGACTCCTTCTTTTTGTTGGCAGACCATATTAAGTTAAGAAGCCTATGAGTGCTATCTGCTCCCGAGCTGTTTTTTATAAAGCCTACTTGTCCCAAACCAACTAGAGTTGTGATAATATCCTGTATTCTTTTTGCTAATACTTTAGTTAGAATTTTATAATCCGTATTCATTAACGAGATTGGTCAGTAAGTGGAACATTCAAGGCTATTTTTGTTTATTTTGAGTAACAGAGTTAAGTAAGCTTGCCTCATAGTATAGGGAAAAGTGTTTTCCTCCCAAGCTTCAAGGATGGCCTTATGTAGATGGGGAGAATAGCAGAGCTGATTTTTTTTGTAATATTCACTTGTAAAACCGTCAGGTTCAGGGGTCTTACCTGATGGAAGATCATTTGTAGCCATCTGAATCTCCTCAAGAGATATAATTCTTTCTAGTTTCTGTCTATTCTGTTGAGCGAGCACAGGTAGGTGGAGTTTTTTAAAGAATCTATCAAGCTTATCTTTATCCAGCAGTTCCTGGTGTGAATAAATATTTTGAAAAAAATTGTGGAACACCTTATTGATTTCCTTATTAGTTGTGACTGTTTTGCCTATATTATTTTTAATTCCTGTAATAACATTCTGCTGCTGCATTTTTTTAATCTTAAAGCTAAGAGCTTCCCTGCTTTATCCCCAGCCTCCCAATACTGCTGCTTTGTTCTAAAAAGTGCATATTCTGCTTTCTGAGACAGAATTGTATTAATTTCACCCTGTAAGACCGCAGTTTTGTGCAAGGTGTCCCCACTTGGGGTAGTACCTTTTTTTGAAGTTTTAAATAGATGTGCAAGTTCCATTTCTTTTAACTCAAGCATTTTGTCCCTTTCCCTTTTTTTTATTTGTAGAGTAGCTTATTATTCTTTCCCTAGTATATGCCTTATATACTTCTCATAAACACACATTAGAAACCGCTCCATTATCATTAATCTCAAAGTAATCCTTCGTCTGTGTCATCACTCAAGTTAGAAAGTCTTTCTCTTTAAGCAGGCCTGTGTTAAACCTCCACCTGTGCAATTTCTCTCCTTTCCCACCTATCATCAAATCTAGAGTGACCATCACATGGTCTGATATAATGATGCTTTCTATCCTAGCATCTAGAATATTTGTGACTAAAGTGTTGGGTACTAGCATGTAGTTGATCCTACTATAAGAGATGTGTCTGAAAAAAAAAAAGAGTAGTCTTTATCTGCAGGATGAACCACTCTCCATGCATCCGCAAGACCTATATCCTCCAATAACGTCTTAGAGGAATTCCTAGAGTTTGTATGTATTTGTATCTTTTGGGTTGTGGATCTGTCCAGAATAGGATCAAGCACTTCATTAAAGTCACCCCCAAGAATAATTGCATATTCTGAAAAGGTACTGAGAGTAACCATAACAGAGTTAAAGAATTTATCCCGGCCTGTATTAGGAGCATAAATATTACACAATGCCGCTTTCTGACCATCAAGTATACCTGAAAGTATTTGATATCTCCCTTCCGAGTCAGTATAGTGGCTATGTTTACAAAAATTCACCCCCTTCCTTATTAGAATCGAAGTTCCACACTGTTTTGAAGAAAAACATGAACTTTCGGCTTGACCAACCCATGATCTTTTGAGTTTCTCCGACTTTTCATTTGTTAAGTGCGTCTCTTGAATAAGCCCTAGATCTACCTTATGTTTATTAAGTTGAGACAAAACTTTTTTCCTTTTAGCAGTTCTTTGCCTACAACAAGAACTGCATCTGCATCTGTATGTACTGCCTCTTTTACCTGTAATAATTGTCACTCCCTGGTTGCCCCTGAAAAAGGGACCTCCGGGGCCCAGTGGGCCTACCCTGTCATCAAAATTCAATGAATAAATAATAAATAATAGGGGACCCCAGACAATTTACATTCTAAGACACAATTCTATATTGTGACATTTCTGGTATCACAGTAGATTTCTTATTCTTAATAATATATTATTGCTTTCTCTAAGGGTTACAATAAGGAAGAGAAAATCAGCTGTATTTCCTAAGACCAGAACTAGCTCTTCTGACTTCAACGATAAGTTGGAATCTACTAAAATAAGTATTTACAGCAAAAGTCTGTCAAGAGTATATAACCCTAACACTAAAAGTGTATAACCTTAACTTAATGTAATTAGAAACCTCCCTGTATATAAATTAAAATTCTAACTAAAGTTAAAGGGGAAAAGGGGGTTAAAATAAGTCTAAAAATAATAAAACCAGTGAATAAGTTACTGTATATGACAAGTAAGAGAACCAAAGATTCTAGTAACAGTAGGATGTGGGCTACTGACGAACCTGTAATCACCAGACTATTAGTCCAAGGTGGTGATGTAACTAACGGTCCTAACACTGACTTTATCTGCCGGTATATTTCCTAGTCCATTACAGAAATAATATAATGTAAGGTAACAGCTATATAAAAAAAAAATAATAATAATATACGTAACAACTTTAAAAACTGCTTGTAGCTAAGTCATCTATAGGGAGAATAGATTAAAAGATACAATGCTATCCATCTCATAATTAAGTCAACTAAATAATGAATAAGGTAATAATACTTCTGATTAGATCACGCTAATTTAAACCCATTTTGAGTGTTGATAATGATGTCTGCTGAGATTATTTTTTGCCAGTTAGAGCAACCCACCAAACAAAATCCTTGGATATAATCCAGAGGGTATAAATAATAGGGAGCAGCCAACCATGCGCAACCTGTACCAGAGTCCATTCCGCTCAACCCATGACCAGTCTTAGTGTGAATTCTCCCAATTTCCTACCTTCCTGTCTCTTATTCTTTTCAGTATTAGTACAGTCCGGCACTTAATCACTGAAAAGTCCCTTCCATCTTGTGTGTATTGTCTCAGCCATCACCACCTGTTTTCTCTGCCAGACCATCTGTCTGATCGAGGGGATAAACAATACCTGTCTCATAGAATGTGCATTCTGGCATCCTGTGAGCTTGCACTTTACCATATTAGTAGGATTAACCTACATCTACTAACGTGATGTTAAGGTTTGCTAAGATCCCCAGTAAACCTAACCGGTGGATCCCATATCCCTCAGCAAAGCAATGTAAGCATATAATGCAAACAGGTATTTTTATTAACAGTATGATCAACTTCTTTCCCCTCAGACCAAAAAAATGGATTGGTAATACATAACTTACAGGATTTCATCACCAAAATATCAGCACAAGAAGGAAATTATATTGTACAGGACGCAATAGAGGAACTGAGAGTTGGAGAAAAAAGACCTATACCCAGGGAGCCAACAATACTCAAAGCAAAATGAAGCACATGATCGCTGCACCCTAAATAAACCATTGTTTGATTCAGCATTAGCAAAATAAGCCAGCAGAGAAAAACTAGGTAGATAAATAAATAAAATAAACGAATAAAATAACCCTTGTTGTTTCAAGCACTCCAACATTTAGACTTATACTTTAGGCAAAATAGATTCAGGCTTCTTTGTATGACAGAGGTTGTTCCTATAAATAATTTTAAAAGGAGCTTCATAAATTAACTGAGGGTTATTGTACTTACTAAAGCATTTAGCCATGAGTTTCTTAGGAGCATTAGATATTTTGACACAGCGTGCGACCATCCAATCTTATAAATGTTGAAGGACTGATTTTTTTTTTTAATATATCAGAAAACAGGAAAAATCTATTAAAAGTTACTTCAGTGGCAGTTATACTTATCACTCAATGGATCCAATTCCAGAAATAAGACCATAACTCTGGGCCACGTATAAGAAAATATATTTTCTATGTAGCTGAGCCGTTTTTTTCAGAGACCCCTTCCAAATGTGCATCCAGCGACTGAAGATTAACAATATATCTGTGCTTGCAGAGAAAATCATAATGTGTGCTCCTAACTAATGCATCCCTGAGCCCATTCCTGCCTCCCCTTTCTGATGTTGGAAAAAAAGAAGATTGAAACTGAATGAGAAACTACCCCAACAAGTATGAAACCACCCACAAGCAACCCAAGATGGTCATATGGTACATAGTACCAAAAATGATATGCAGTGAGAAGAGAAAAAAGGGATGCCCTGGAGGCTCCCATAACTGGTGAGAGAATGAGCCCTCCAAGGTTTCCTTCAAACTTATGAAACATGACAAAGCAAAACAAAACAGAAATAAAAGGGAAAAGCAGAAAGGTATTTGGAGTGAAACCCGAACCAGTTCTAAGGCTGTATACATAGGTGCCAACTCCATGGGTGCTTGGGTGCTCAAGCACTCACAAAGTTGACTTAAGCACCCTGAATGTTTTGAAGGGCAGCCTGCAAAAAAAAGGATTTCTAGGGAACCTGGCCATAGGCAAAATAATACCTCTTGGCAGTAAGCACCCACAAAGCTTCATAAAAGTTGGCACCCCTGGCTGTATATGCTCATGTAAACACACAATGCCTTGGCCAGTGTATACTGTATTTAGTGCTGTTTATGTCCATAGCATGTTTGCTTGTCACGAGAAGTTTGCCTTAACAGAACGCAAGTATAAAAAACTCTGCTCAATGCTTTCTTATCTTGAAAGATTCAAGGCGTGCCTAGCGGGCATCGCCCAATATATGTGTATTCATGCTATAGTGGGAAATATAAAGATAAAAGGGAGTGATTGGACTTTATGCTCAGTTTCCTGCTTTACCCGAAATTATAATTACTTGGATTTTGATTTTTGATCTCAGTTTTAATCAGGAGCCAACTTTGCTCCTTGTTTTTCCGTTCTATCTCTATTCTTACTTGAAAAGAGAGATGTATAGCTTTTACAGGACTTGTTTGCTCAGGTTCAGCACTTAGTCTTCTATGCGGCCCTTCTTCAGTCAGGTGAGGGGACAGACCACACAGCAGGGGTTAGGCCTGCTTCCTTGGCTTTCTTCAACCCAGCTACTGTAGTAGCTTATGTTGAAGGAATGGTATCCAAGTCTTCATGTATGACAGAGAGGGTCAGGTCCACCACTTTCATTGGCAGCTTTTCCACCAGTTGAGCTGGAACAGATTCCCTTTGTGCTGGAGAGTGGACTGGAGCGTTAGGTAGTTCTGGCAGCATTACAGTTGGTATAATGCCAGTCCCTTGTCAGATGGCATTTCTGATAATTCTTTTAGGCTGCTGTGGGGAAGAAAATATTCTAACATGTCCTGGCAGAGTCACTTTCTGTTTTGATGGTGGAAGCATGGCAAATCTAATATTATGTGTATTTAGCATGTCTTTTGCTACTACGATGGCTTTCCCTTTGCTTGGAACCACCTTCAGAAAGTAGGGAAAATTCTTGGATATAATATGCAGTCCCTTGTCCACACAAGCCTTCCTCAGGACCAGGAGTGCCTCTTTGTCCAGAAAATGGTGAGGTTTGATGAATATAAACCTTGGTAATTTCCTGAGATAATTTGGGTTTGCCATTCCCCAGTGTGCTCTATTGAGCTCTGTTTTTTGGTCAGGGTAATGTCTTCTGACGACTGCCGTGAGCAATTGCTCAAGTAAAAGTACGGGGTTAGAGTCCTCTGTTCCCTCAGGGATACATCCTAGCTTCAAGCTGTCCCTTCGGAATCCAGTTTGATCTCTTCCACCATTTTAAGATTCACAACCGCCCTGGCCTGCTGCTCAATGATCCCTTGTAATGGGTTGAGAGCATCTCTTGTTTTACTAACTCGATCTTTTACTGAGGTTTGTACAATTAGAGCATGAAAGAGAGGCCAACACCTCCAGAAAAATGTTGGAAAACACATTATTTAGACACGGCTGTGCTTGTATTGCATACATTTTCTATAATTCTCATCTCCCTGTTGTTTTATTACAGCAGACATTTGCCTGAAAATGGGATCTTTGTCTCTTAGAGCTCAGCTACTCCCACAGCTTATTCCTGACCTGAGGTCATAATCCTAGGCTTGTGACATCACAGCCTGTTGCCATGAAAATTAGGAATGGGAGGACCAGATTCGATAAGCTCAGAACCTCTGCTATTGTCTATGAATGAACCTTATCACAATCTTATTTCAAGGTTTGAAAACATACTGATAAACATTGGTTTTGGAGCCTAATGTAATCCCCCAGCAGACCTTTATCCTGAAGGAATGCTGTGGGTAATGATAAGACCTGAAATGAAGGCTGGAGTGGAGGACGGACTCAGTGAGTCAGGTCTAGATTAAAGTGACACGGTCAATCCCCTTAGGCGTCCAAGTGTCTTTAGTTTTAAAAGCGCATGTTATGATTGGTCACATTCTGTAGAGATTGCTGATGTAGCTAGTAGTTTAGTTTGGATCCCTGTTTTCATTTTTTTTTTTTTGCAACCCAATCGCCACCCCCATCAACCACAACCTGCTTTGCCTGACACTCGCCCGAGACTCCCAACTCTCCGAACACCCCCAGCTTACTCCACCAAGGTCAGGGCCACTGGGATGAATCCCCCCACCTGGTGGACTTGAGTAAGTGGCTTGGTAGTGGGAGCCGGTCAGCAGTGTGGAGTCAGGTGTGGGGCATCATCCTGTGGCATCCAAATCCAATTTTTTGTTGCTTTGCTTTGCTCCCCGGGAGGCAAAACGTTCAATGACGTCCATGGGACAAACCTGACATCTGTCCCACCTCCCACAAATTCTGATGCCGGTCACTACTGATCCCCTGGCCTTCACTAGAGGTCCATCATGCACCAGACACTCAACCCCCCCCGGAGGAGAGCCGTCCCTGCGACACTCCATCCCTCTCCTCCCGGCTGGCCCTCAGACTCTCAAGTCTGTTCCTGAACTCAGGATGTCGGCATCACAGGCGGAAGCCCTACCACTGGTCCTGCAGCAGGCTCCTGTTTTCTTTTTAAAAGTGAAAAACGGGTCACTCTGGTGCTCAAAATATGGCCAACGCTTCTTAGTGTAGCTGTGCTTCTTGCTGACCTGTTTATTGTTATTTTACTATTAATACCCAGCTTCAAGACACCGACTTACTAGCAAAGCTGCTTGTGACTCTTCTCAATCCAAATATGGAGCCAAAGAGAGATTCCCGACACCCAGCTCAGAATTTGGATGCTTTCCTTGCAGCAATGCCCAGGGTGGAAAGATCAGGACTGTCTACAATGGTGGAATCTGATGCAGAGAATTCCACAATGTGCAGATTCTAGCGCTCTTAAAACAGATTAAAGAGACTGGGAAGCAGATTAATAAGCTTTTGACAGCAGTGGAGGGGAAACTAGGGGAAATGGACACTCGGATTCATACTAATGCTACTTCTATCGAGGCACTTCAGCAGGAGATGGAGCAGCAGAACAAGTGCCAAGCAACTTTTGGGAAGGACTTAATTTTCTTGTGAGCGAAGGTCGAGACCCTTGAAAATGCCTCCAGACAATCTAATATAAGAATAGTAGGGTTTCCTCCTCAGTTGGCCAGTAAGGATACTTTGCTTTCTGAGACTGAACGTCTGTTTATTACTGATCTGCAACTTGTACCAGCTGATTCAGGGATCCGAGTTCTCAAGGCATTCACGATCTCTATGAGAGTACGACCCCGTGCCTCTGCTTCACAATGGCATTTGACAGTCATTGTTACTTTGTTGTCACCTAAGGCTCATGTCCCACTTTTGCAAGCAGCGAGATCCAAAGGAAATTTAATATGGGAGGGAAGCAAATTAGCCCTTTTTCCAGGCATATCATCTCAGACGCAAATGAGAAAGATGCTTTGCAGGCAGTTAAAATGACCTTGTCAGAGCATGGGGTACAAGCCCAATTGTTATTCTCGGCATGCTTTCATGACCCAGGCTCTGCCTCGGCTTTTGCTGCTAAATTTGCAGACCAGCTGCATTCTGAATCCTCAGTTTCTGAAGCCGAAGACAATATCACTTGATCATGTGACTGTGGTTCTGGGACTTTCTTACTAATGGGCTATATAATGCTGGTGCTTTTATGGTCCAGTTAAAGGTAAATTAATAGCGGTGCCTTTCTGCCATATTTTGTGCTGTTCAGATCAATGATTGGGTTTAATGTGATTTTTTTTTCTGTCCTCCTAAGAAGTGGGTTATAGACCTTAGGGGCTGTGGAGTTTTTTCCAGTGCCCAGTTTGTGAACTTGTGTCTAATTCCTTTTCTTTTTCCAGCTATTTCCTTGCAGGGTGGCAATTTCACCCACAAAGTGAGGGTACCAGATAAATTAACTGGGTGCAGACAATCTTTTTAGTGTTTTTATGGTTGTCCCACTGTATTAAGAGGTTCTTACCCCCTCCCATTGTATTTAGAATGCCCTGCGAGAAATGGGAATAATAACAAACTGATATCAGTGCTTCACAGTAGGTGAGAGCAAAATATTCTACTTTATTACTCTACTGGACTGAGATCATTGATTTTTCTTTTTGGTAACCCGTAGTTTGCACAAACTTTTCTTTTTGTAATTTTCTTATCTACCTACATATGCTATCTGTATAAGCCTTTGCTTGCGAATGGGTTATGCACCTGTCTTTTGCATTGTTATGATACAGTATTCGTGCAGACTTTCAAAATCATAAATAAAAAGTATTGAGTTTTTTATTTTGGTTTTGTTTTGAGCTCAGAAAGTGGACTCTGAGGGGGGCGTGTCTTCATCGTAAACAAGTATGGACGTCTGAATCTTTTCTCCATATTAATCCTCAGCATCCACCTTCATCTATAGCCATCTAAGACAGTATTAACGAAACCATCAATGGGGTTGTATTAACCAAGTACTACAGCAGCAGTCTTTGAATTTCTTTTCTTGCCATGTAATTCTTTTCTGGGCTATTTTTAAGCTTGACACCTTTCCGGATCTGCAAGAGCTAGGCCTTCAAACATAGCTGAATCTGCTCAACTTGCTCCCTTACAAAAGGTAGAAGCTATGTTTGAAAAATTGATCAAAGATATGAATGACTTAAAAATAACAACTCAGCAAAATACGGCTTCTCTGCATGTCATAGATCTCCGTTTCCTAGCTACTGAAAACAAAACTCGTCAAAATGAAACAGCAGTATATGAGTTACATGCTATTATCAGACAGCAAGACTGCACAATAAAGGAACTCCAAAATAAAATTGATGATATAGGAAATCGCAGCCGTAGAAATAATCTGCGTTTCTTTGGATTCCCAGAGGAGGTGGAACTCAAAAACACTACGGCTTTTCTTCTACATGTACTGCCCACTATGCTGAAATTACCTCCGGATCACGGCATAATCATTGAACGGTCTCATCATTTGCTGGGCCCTAAACCTTCACCAGCACAAAGGCCTAGACCCATTCTGGCCACATTTCTCAACTACACTCATACCGAACTAATTCTACAAAACGCCAGAGAAATCGGTACAATTACTTGGCAGGATTACCATATATTTATCTATAGAGACTTTTGAAAGGACATCTCCACTAAACGCCGGGTCTTCACACCTGCAAAATAGCGACTACACCAGATGGGAATTAAATTCTCTTTTTAAGGTATCCTGTAGTTCTACGTATTTATCTAGAGAATTCCTTTAAAGATTTCAACAACCCAGAGTCCTTGATGTTATTCTTAGACTCTCTCCAGTATAACTCCACTTCCAAATTAGAAATCAACACCCTGCCTACAGCGAAATCAAGTGCAGCAGCTTCCAGTACCAACAGGAATGTTATTCATACCTCTAACACTAGGCCTGGGTCCACTCCAATTTCTGCAGACATCTCTGATGGTCCGAGTCATAGAAAATCCTCCCGGATTCAAGAGAAAACTTCTGTGGGCATAAGCACTAACAGGAATCGCTGTTGCAGTCCCGAGATAATGCACAGCCAAATGATCCCTAAGTCCCGTGCATCAGAAATTAATGCAGCCATTCCTTTAAGCAACAGATTCACACCCCTGCAAGATGATGCTTTCCCATTGCAAGAGGATGTATCGCAGGTCTCTCCTATGAAAGAAAGCAGCACGGCAGTTTCACAGCACTGGATTGCAACTTGGCTGACTCCTCTTTGGCCTACATAGTAGCCAGTACTCCCTCTAAAATTTTGGAACCTCCGAAAAAGAAACAGCATGGCAAAGTTAAATCTAAGCTCGAAGCGGCTAATACTAAACATGTTAAACACCAGGATGCATCTATTCCAATTACCTGAACTCAATCTACTGAGCTTGGCGAGGATTTCAATGTGACGGTTTGACTCTCTGTCATATTTTACAGGGAAGTCCTCCTTTAAAGTCTGTGCCCCATTCTCATTGCTATCGTTACCTTAGCATGGTTCAAGTTTTCCTCAAGGCGCAGATTTAATGAGCTAGCTCTAATCAGTATATGACATGTCTGGTCATCAGATTGCTCATACTTTAATACCTAATCTGTTATTTGGCTATAAAGCATATTTTCTTTATAGCATAGACAAGGTTTAACTTAGTACTGAGTCTAAATTGCCATACTGGATATATTTTAGTCTGTTTGTAAAGCTTTACTATACTTTATTTGCACATTCATTCTGCAACACTTGTATAACATTTTTCATGGAGAAGGGCTCCCCTTCAGCTTGATGTGTATACATGCTGCCTATTTTTTTATTTTTTCACTTTCTTTTTATCCCACCTTACTACCCACTCACCCCACTCCTTCAGACTTGATCATTCCCCGGTGATCCTCCCATGGAGTCTGCCCCTAGAGTGTCAAGCATACTCCTGTATCCCACCTTACCTTCCTTCTGGAGTGCCTGCACATTGGGGTCTGCCCATGGTAGGTGGTTCAGGAGATTAGGTCAGTTGTCATCTTGGGGTTGAGCGGGTTTTTTTCTGCTTTTGCTCCCTCTTAAGTTCCACTACCCCTGAGGACGTCAGCACATAGGACTGATGTCCAGGCAGACGGCTTGCTGATGCACGTCATTGTCAAGTGCCTAGCGTCCTCCCTCCCGGTTCGAGAAGAACCGCCCGTGTCCTGATGCCCGTGCTTCCACAGGCATCGGTTGCGCAAGGAACCCACCCGGAGGAGGAAAAGCATCTGTTGGGATGCAGATCCTCCTCCACCCCTCCAACCCCGGGCGGCTAAGTCTGTTCCTGAACCCGGGTCGCCGACGTGGTGCAGGGTGTGGCATCCAGCGCCTCAACCCTCAGTGCCACCGGGCCGGGGCCTATTTCTTAAAGTGCTTACAGACAGCTTTTGGTTACAGTAGGCTCTGTTTTTGTAATTATTTCTGACATGCTTAAGATTATACCAGCAGCTTTTGACTGGTTTCAATTGTATTACATGTTGACAGTTCACATATGCACCTGTTCTTTCTTGCAGGTTATTTTCAAACAGTCTAGGTGCATCTTAAATAAGAGGTTCTAAATAAATGCCTCAACTAGAGAATCTCTCAATGATACCAAATATGCTCAAAGCCCTCATATTTTATTTCTATGAGTTTTTTAACTATGGTGTGTATTAAGTGCTCTTGTGATCTATCTATGTAGGCCTATCGGAACCTGCACACCTGATGCATTTTATTTCTTAAGAGCGATGTTCAAGTGAATATTAGGCGTTGAGGTAATATATAAATTAATATAATTTATTGTAACTCTACCCCCCCCATAATGTACATTTATATGTTCGAAGCCTGACTTAATAAATCATCTCAGGTGTGATTATTTTTTTTTATGATATATAGTTATTGTTAATTTTTTTCCCCTCAGACTGCAACAGTTAAAATCTCTGATTACTAGTTAATTTCCTATATAGAGATGTTGGTTGGATCAATGGTGTTACATAGATTATCTGTCTAAGACTTTAAGGTGTTAAGTACAAGTGGTTCAGGTTGTGTATGTGTTACTTTATTATATCATACTGTGCTTTACAAGAAGTATTTTTCCATGCCCTGAGGTGTCGAGTAGGGGCCTTGGTCTTGATATTTCTCGACCGACCTATTCTGTCTACATGCCTGAGATGGTTACGTGTTGGTACTTTGTACCATTAAGAATGTTATTCATATAGAGGGACTTCCGGTGATGTCACGGAGCCAGCAGTGAGCGAGTGAAACGAGGTCCCCACCCCATCTGCTACCCAATATCTACCCTAGAATAGCCAAAAAAACCCTGTTTCTACTGTAACAGGAAGGAGGTAGAGCTTGTCCATCACTGGTGGACTATTGGATTGCAGTTCAGATGAAAACGGCACTGTTATGGGCACACCAGAATTATAGGGCCCACTGGCAACAATTAGAACTGCAACAGGTAGGGAGAACACAATTGTGCTCCAGGTTGTTTGACCCATACGGTAGAACTTATGAGACAGGGGAGTCTCTGACTTCGGTCAGAGTGACTCTGTTTGGATGGCTTCAGGGAATCAGGCGGGACCACACAGTCAGGGACATGTGGAGATATACTTGGTGGACTGTAGATAGAAACTTCACCCCAGCTAAGTTTTCAAATTGGTACAAAAAACAGGAGGAGAAGGGTATATGTGCTGTGTGGCAGTTACTTCATGGAATGACAATCTTACCCTTCAAAAGAGCCCAGGCCCTATATAACTGGACAAATAGAGACCTTTTGTATTATTATCAATTAAGAAATTATATAAATGATAAATTACAAATGAGTCTTCAACATGAGAATTGGAGACCCTACCCCAGAGCTTTTGAATCAATCTGGAGCTCAACACATGGTAAGGGAGCAATAACAATGCTCTATAGGAATTCAATAGCAGACAGAACACACAGCACATATTCCTTGCAGAAGAGGTGGGAACAAGAGCTGGGGCTAAGACTTAAACACAATGGTGCAGGTCTTTAGGAGTAGCTGGCGCACCACGTCCTCACCGATGTGGCAAGAATTTGCCTGGAAGATTAAAGTAAGATATTTCTTAACCCCAAGTAGACAGGTATGGATGGGTATGAGATCTAAGGCGGAATGTTGGAGAGGCTGTGGCTGTATAGAGGCTGACATGGCACATATTTTTTTCACATGTCCACTGCTTCAGGCATATTGGCAGGCAGTAATGTACCACCTCAGTAAACTCTTTAGTCTAAACATCAATATAAGTCCAGAAAATATTATATTAGGATTATGTCCTTTGGAAATTAAGGGCAAAGAAGAGCGATATTTATGGGCTGTGTTGAATATTGCTGCTTTGAAAGCAGTTACAAAAAAGTGGCTGCAGCAATCTCCACCAGGGCTTACTGACTGGCTCTAGATAGTCTTTCAAATTCAAGCAATAGAAAGAATTGCTTTTGCTGTTAACCACAGTATAACTTTATATAGTAACAGATGGACACACTGGGATTTATATAAAGATTTTGTGGAATAAATAAATTCCCCCCCTTCCCCCCCCCCCGTCTTTTACCTTTCCTTGCTTCCTTCCAATCAGATATCAGGCGAAATAAGTGGTTAAATCACCCCCATAATTAGTTGCATAAAGTTTTTAGAGTTGTATATATGCAAGTTGTCTTTAAATGTCTGTAAGAAGAATTTATTAAGAACTAAAATGAACAAGAATGGAATGTATTATTGTATTTACTTTGACCAAAAGAAATAAGACATTTCGTCTGTAACTAATGTAATGCAGTCAATTTGATGTGATGTGATAATGAAATGTTTTCAATAAAAAAAGTATTAAAAAAAAGATTGTTATTCATAAATATATTTTTACTGCAAAGAGTCACCAAATTTGTAAATTTAGAACCCCTATATCTCTCTTTTTTACTTGATCCTCTTTTTTCCAGGATACCATCTAATTCCTGCCCATGGGTGAATGACTACCATTAGTTCTGTCATTGTGCTTGGCTATGTTTTTTGCTTTAACTGCTTGCTGCTTTTGGTCCCTGGCAAATCCAAAAAATGTAGAGTGAATGGATCGTGCTTAATTCCCCCTGGCTGATTTACTTTTTTATACTTGGAATGTTAAGGGACTTAATGCGCCAAGCAAACAGAAACAAGTGTTAAACCACCTTAAAAAACATAAAGCACAAATAGCATTTTTACAAGAAACTAAACTATTAGCCCAGGACAATGACAGATTAAAGTGAGACTGGGTTGGCCAGGTTCATGCAACCTCAGCTACTTCAAAAAAAGTGGGGTAGCAATTTTAAAATCTGAAGTGGACACTTTCTAATATCATCAGAGACACCAATGGTAGATGGGTAATTGCTTCCTTTGATACTACATCTGAGCCTTTAATGTTAATCAATGTCTATGCCCCAAACTCTGATATCCCTGATTTCTTTCATAATTTAGCACAACATTTAATTTTATTTAACTTAAACAACTCTCCCATACTAATTGGGGGGGATTTTAGCCTTGCACTCAATGCATCCTTGGCTAGGAATAACTGCACTTCTGACACTCACCCGAGGAGTATAGCTGCACTTTCATTATTAATGAAGGACTATGGGCTATCGGATGTTTGGAGACTCTTTCATCCTAGGGATCGAGAATTTACATTTTACTCTTCCCTCCACCAATCATACAGCTGGATTGATTATTGGCTCGCTTCCCCATAGTCACTGAAAACATACTTGATTCTACTATATTACCTTTACTTATCTCCGGCCATGCACCTGTTAAATTACATCTCACCTGGGGCTTCCCACCCCTCAAATCCCCCTCATGGCATCTAGATTCTTTATTACTTAGAGACTCTGAATTTTTGCCTTGGATCATGACACAAATACAAAAGTTTTTACTCTGCAATGACCCTTCAGACACCACTATTGTTATAACATGGGAAGCCCTCATAGCAACAATTCTGGGCAAGATTATCAGTTTTGCTGCTCACAAAAAAAAAAATGAGAGAACAACAACTCAATAACTCAGAGAAACAACTTAAAACTAAAGAATCACAAATATTGTGCTGCCCTTTATCCTGATCCCAACTCCCCTCTTCATTTTGAGATATTGCAACTGCGCATGCAAATCAACAAACTTATTTCACGCAAAACTGAAGTTGCTTTGCTAAGAATTAAGCATAAATATTGGGAGAGTGGCGAAAAAGACGGCAAAATATTAGCATATCAACTTAGATCTCAGCAGATGGAGCAGGCTTGAAAGATGCTTTCAGTCAAACACATACTCATAACCCTTTTATAAATAGAATTATGACCAAATTCTATAAAAAAGTATACTCGCCGTCACATCCCTCACAACCTGCTCACATGAAGTGTTTCTTGGAGAAATTAATGCTTTCCCAACTTCCTAAAAATACAATGGACTCATTAGATAGACCCATCTCAATTGAAGAGGTGCATCAAGCTCTTTCATCTCTTAACTCTAGGAAGGTCCCCGGAGGTGATGGCTTCACTGTAGAATTCTGTAAGCCTCTAGCTAACATACTTTGCCCTTTATTATGTAAGGTGTACTATGAATCCACCCAGCTTGGCAAGTTACCTTCCACCATGACAGATGCAATCATTGCAGTACTTCCAAAAAAGGACAAAGATGTTTCCCTTCCATCTAACTACTGCCCTATATCTTTGCTTAATACTGGTGGTAAAATATTCACTAAACTCCTAGCTATGTGTCTGGAGCCCCATATCGCTCAGCTGGTTCATCAATCCCAAGTGGATTTTGTTAAAGATCAATGGCAACCATTTTACACATTGTTTAAAAAAAGCCTAAAAATGAATTCAAGTCCCTGTGTTATGAATAGTGTTTCCTGAAAATGTCATGCTATTTGGTTTTGTGGTTTTCTTTAAATCAGCATTTAATAACCTGTTCTACACTAACTGAAAACAATCAGGCTGTTTCTGTCCTTCTGACTGAACCTGGGAGAGTGATGACATCATATGGGACCAGGCTACAGTTTCAACAGTGTAAATACCTGCTTGACTGATGAGCTGTTAACTTCCCAGTTAGAACAATCTGTGAGGTAATTGTTTGCTGTCCATGGTTTTTACAAACTCAGTCTCCGGGGTTTGTTTAGATGAATTAGCTGAAAATCCACATTTTGTCCTTCTAAAGAGCTGATCATTTGAGTTTCAGTGCTGAATTGAAGTGATATGCATTTGAGAAATCAGCTTCTGTGTATCACAGCTGCTTCCAATTCTTTCTTTCTCATTAAAATTCTTTTTTTTTCTAGCTATATAACACTGGGTTGTTTATTTAATGGATGTAAAATGAATCAAAAGTTTGTTAGTTCATGCAAGTAGTTTGCCTTTTTAATGTAGTCTCTATAAATAGATTCATGTAAGAACATTATTTTCCTCTCAGATTGACAGATGGGTGCCTGCCACACGCTGCTATTTCAGGCAATGTACTACATGAACTCGCACATTTCAGTTCTTTGATGGTTTATGAGTTAAAATACATCATGCATGTGTATAACTAGAAACACTACATAGCATCCTGATGCCTCCATGTCCTACCTACAGTTGAGGCAGCAGCCCTCTGTTGCCCCATGTCACCTGCCCCACGTGCACCCTGTCTCCTGCCCCAAATTAGAGGATGCTGCACCCTGCTGCCCACTCTCCTGTCCCATAGAGTCAGGGCTGCTGCACCCTGTTGCCCCATGTCCTGCCTGAACAATCAGAGTCACAGCACCCTGCTGCCCCCTGCCTGAAGAGTTGAGGTTACTGCACCCTACTCCAGCCTTTTGTCCCCCACCCCCTCAATCAGAGCCACTGCACCCTATTCCCCCATTCCTGTCACCATAGTTGGGGCTGCTATGCACTTCTATACCCTAGAATCCCATGTCCCCTGCTTCCACATTTGGGGCTGCTGCACCATGATGCCCATGCCACCAGAGGTGGGGCTTTTACTGCACTCTGCTACCTACGTCCATGTTCCCAAATGGGCAGGGCTGCTGCACCATGCACATCCCATCCCACAGTCAGGACTGCTGTGCCCTGCTGCCCCCCCATGCTCTGCCCCACAATCAAGGCTTCTTCACCATGCTGTAGTCTGTCTCCTGCCACCATAGCTAGATTTGTTGCACCCTGATCCTGTCTACACATTCAGGGCTGATGTACCCCCTTGCATCCTACAACCCAATTCCTCCACAGCCCCATGACTCCACAGTTAGGGTTGTTGCACCATGCTGTCCCCTGCCACCAAAGTCAGATTTGTTTGGTGCACTGCCCAAAAGAAAAAAAAAACAGAAAAATGCTTTCATCGTGTATTATGGGGGGAAAGGACAGAGGGCATTAGGGTGCAGAGGTTCCAACTGTTTGGTCAGGAGACAATGGTGGCATTATGGTGCAGCAGCCCAAGCTGTGGGACAGGATACAGTAGCCACACCTGGGTGGAACTAACACAACTATGGGGCAGAGGACAGGGGGCAGCAAATGCCCTAACCCTTGTGGCAAGTGGCAACATGGTGCACCAGCCCTAACTGTAGAGGCAAGGGGCTCTAGGGCACAACAGGCCACAGCAGCCCTGCCTGAGTAGTCCGGAGCAGGGTGCAACAGCCCTGGCTAGGTAGTAGGGGACTGTGGACAGCATGGTGCAGAAGTCTTGGCTGTGGGTAGAACACAGGGGGAATCTGGGTACAGCAGCCCTGACTGTGAAATGGGTGCTCATGGTGCAGTAGCCTGGCTCATTTGGGACATTGGATGTGGATAGCAGGGTGAAGCAAAGGTCCCACCTCTGGTGGCATGGGGCAGCACAGTGTAGCAGCCCCAACTGTACAGGCAAGATACAATGGACCCTAGGGTGTAGCAGAGCTCAGCAGCCCTGACTGTGGAGACAGGAACAAAGGGCAACAGGGTGCAATCTCTCCAACTGTGGGTTTGGGGGACAGTGCATAGCAGGTTACAATAACCCCAACTGTTCTGGCATGGGGAAGCATGGTGCAGCAGCCCTGACTGTTCAGGCTGATGGTGGGCAACAGGGTGCAGCAACCCCAACTGTGTGGGAGAAGACAGTGGGCAGCAGGGTGCAGTGGCCTCGAATGTGGGGCAAGAGACAGAGGGCTTGTGGGGGCAGAACACAGGGTATCAGAGTGCAGCTGCCTCAACTATGGTGCAGGAGACAAGGGGCATCAGGATGCTATACACTGTTTTTAGTTATACATTATGTATTGTCACACAGAAACCATCCAAGAACTGAAATTGGTGAGTTCATATTGTACACATGCCTGCAATAGCAGAGTGTGGAAGGCAACTGTTTGTCAATCTGAGAGAAAGAAAAATTGTTCTTACATGTACCTGTTTATTGAGGTTACATCAAACTACTTGTATGAATTAACATACTTTAGATTCATTTTATATCCATTAAATAAACAACCTAGTGTTATATAGCTAGAAAAAAAAACAGAGTTTTAATGAGAAAGAACTGGCAGCAGCTATGATATGGAGAAGCTGATTTCTCAAATGCATATCTCTTCAATTCAGCACTGAAACTCAAATGATCAGCTCTTTAGAAGGGCAAAATGTGGGTTTTCAGCTAATTCATCTAAACAAACCACAGAGACTGAGTTTGTAAAAACCATGGACAGCAAACAGATTGTTCTAGTTGGGAAGTTAACTGCTCATCAGTCAAGCAGGTACTTACACAATGCTGAAGCTGTAGCCTAGTCCCATATGATGTAATCACTTTCCCAGGCTCAGTCAGAGGGACAGAAACAGCCTGACTGTTTTCAGTTAGGGCAGAACAAGTTAACAAATGCATCTTTAAAGCAAACCACAAAATCAAATCGCATGCAACTTTCAGGAAACATTACTTATAACACTGGGACCTGAATTCAGGCTTTTTAAGGCTTTTTTTTCACAATGTGTAAAATGGTTGCCATTGATCTTTAAAGGGAGGGTTGGTTCAGATCACGTACGTTCCTTATTTAACCTTGTGTATAAAGGTAAGAATCTCAAGTCCCCCCCAGCAGCGATACCGGTTGATTTTGAAAAAGCTTTTGATTCTTTAAATTGGAATTTCCTTTATCTTGTGTTATCCCACTTCAGGTTTAGAGAACGATTTTGTTCATGGATCAGACTTCTTTACACCTTTCCTCTACTAGGGTCCTTACAAACTCTACACTATCTCACCCCTTTAATCTTGCCAAAGGTACTAGACAAGGCTGTCCTTTATTTCCATCCCTTTTTATTTTAGCTCTTGAACCTTTGACGGCCGCCCTTAGACAAACCAATGAAATAAGGGGTATTTCAAAAGGTGACACACAATACACCGCTCTATCATATGCCGATGATTTGCTAATTCTTTTAGAAAACCTAGAAGCTGCCACCCAACCTCTTATTAAATTGCTTAACACTTTTACTGAACTTTCTGGCTTGGCAGTGAATTATAAAAAAACAGAGGTGTTACCTTTGAATGCCCTCTGCAAATATTGACAAGATCTGGGAAGCGAACCTCTCCTTTACTTATTGACATCCAAACTGTTTTAGATAGATGGAGAACCCTTAACCTATCCTTCTCTGGCAAAATTGCTGCTGTTAAAATGTCCATAACCCCAAAAATATTTTATCTGTTCTCTAATATTCCACTATCCTTACCCCCTTCACTTTTGTCCAAAATAGATAAATGAATAGGAAATTTTATTTGGGAAGGAAGTATCCCAAGGTTCATGTATACTAAACTGTAGGCCCACTGGTCCAGAGGTTTCTAGCATCCTTATGAGCATTCCGAACCACCTAAACCATTAGGTGGTTTATTAAACCCAACTTTAAAACCCCACTATGGGTAGACATGGAAGTGTCCCTGACCCCTGGTAGGACCCCTACTACATTTATTTTTAATACTCTACCATGGAAGTTAAAGAAACACCCTATCATTGCCCCGTTGGTCCATTACCGGTTTAAATTCTCCTGGTTAAACAATTGGAAATTGCATAAATGCTTAAAATCTAACCCTACTCCTATGTTTTTTGCTCCCATTTGGGGCAATCATTATATCACCCTTGATGGCCAACCTTTATATTGTAATTCATGGAAAAATAAAGGAGTATGCTTTCTGGGAGATAGTCTGTCTAAGGACTTTTCCATATTAAACTCTTTTACCGGTCTACAAGTTAGATGGGGCTTATCCAGGCAAGATTTCTGGAAGTTTCTTCAGTTATGCTGTGCAGTATTACCTCTATTACATCAAATACTAGACTCCCCTTTTCCAACACTTATATTGCCTCATTCCCTCTCCTCGGACCGAGACCTTGTCATTGTGGAGAGGCTTGTGTGTTCCAATGACCCTCAGGACTATGTCGTCCGGAGTCTCATACTCCTGGCAGTGAGACTCCTGGCAGGGTCACCCGTGGTGAACAGGCCTGAGGCGAGGTCCCGGACTAAGTGCGGTCCAACCTCCAAAGTCCTCAACAGTGGATCAGGCGGAAGAAGATGTTAGGATCTCAATGGCTGTGAAGGCGAATGAAGGCTGCAACAAGATGGGGATCTCCAGTCATCTTGGACTCTCCTTGCCACTGGGCGCTAGATCTCCTGCTTGTCAAGTCTGTGTGGTTGCTGCAGGCACACCAGCTTCCCCACACTAAAAGAAATCACGTGCAGGCTTCTACCATGGGAAACAACATCCCCACAACCAACCTTCCAAGCCCTGCAGCAACAGACTAGTGGTGACAGGGACAGGACCAGTGAATCCAGTAGTCTTTAGCCACAAATCTGCATGTAGGTGGCAGTAGTTGGATGGTCATCTGGCACCTGGACTGGGATGGGGTGTAACTCGGCAGCTGCTACTGTGGCTGAGTAGTCCTCTTTAGGATCCCCCTCTGCTCACCCCGCGTGGGGAGGAGGGGATAGAAAAGGTGCCCTAAACCTAGGCTGTCTCACATTCTCCTGGCTGGATAGCTGCATCCAGTGGGATCACTCTCTCTGCGGTCAAAACAAGAAACAGATAATGATTTTTGTGACATGGAACGTTTGTACTCTGATGGACAACCAGTATAGCAAACAACCAGAAAGAAGAACTGTTATCATCGCCAGGGAACTTGCAAGATGTAACATCGATATTGCTGCCCTGAGACAAGACGACCAGCTGAAGGTCAGTTGAGAGAAGAGGGTGGAAGTTTCAACTTCTTCTGGAAAGGGAAGCCTGCTGAAGACAAATGCATTCATGGCATTGGCCTTGCCATCAAGAACAAGCTCATCAACCAGCTTACAGAGCTCCCCATTTGCATCATCGAACGCCTCAAGACCCTTCGTCTTAAGCTCAGCAACAAGCAGCATGCCAGTGTCATCAGTGCATACGCCCCAACACTTAATGCTGATGAGGATGTCAAGGAACAGTTCTACTCCAACCTTGACAGAGTCCTGACCAACACCCCTAAGGAAGACAAGATCATTCTCCTTGGTGACTTCAACGCCAGAGTTAGGCGTCATTCAGATCTCTGGAATGGTATCATTGGGAAGGAGGGGGTAGGAAAGACAAACTCCAATGGCATCCTACTCCTGAACAAATGTGCGGAGCATGGCCTGGTCATCATGAACACCATCTTTAGACTTAGCGACAAGTATAAGACTACTTGGTGACACCCTCGATCCAAGCACTGACAGTTCCTTGACTACGTCATTGTCAGAACCCATGATCAAAGGATGTCTACATCATGCGGGTCATGCGAGGAGTCAATGACTGCTGGACAGACCATTGTCTTGTCAGATCTGTGATGAACATCCGGCTCATTCAGAAATATCAAAGGCAGCCAAAATCAATGCAAAGGAAATTCAACACCAAGTCCTTCAAGACCCAATGGTTCAAGAGGACTTCCAGCAACGTCTCCAAGCAAGGCTCGCTGCCATGCCCACAGCTGATGATAATATTGAGAGATACTGGAAGGAGTTCAAGACCGCCATCCACTCGGCATGTGCTGAATCTATTGGCTATGTCACCTGGCATCACCAGGACTGGTTTGATGAAAATGATACCGAGATTCAAGACCTGTTCAACTGGAAAAGAAGAGCTCACTGCACATGGCAAGATGACATCTCATGCCAGCAAATGAAAGAGTCATACCAGCAGCTCAAGGCAGAAGCTCAAAGAAAGATCCGAGACATCAAAAACAAATGGTGGCAAGACAAGGCCAAGGAGGTCCAGCTCTATATTGACAAACATGACATGCAGAGCTTCTTCCAGGCTACAAGGGCCATTTATGGCCCAAGCTCCCATGGTCCCACTCCCCTCTGATCTGAAGATGGCTGATACTCCTAAAAAGAAATGAAGGCATTCAAGCTAGATGGAAGGAACATTTTGAGACAGTCCTGAACCACGAGTCATCTGTGACAGATGCCACTATCAATTCTGTCCCTCAGCACCCTGAAAGAGAATCTCTCGCCAACCCTCCTACCATCGAAGAAGTAAGACATGCCATCAAGCTGGCCAAAAACAACAAAGCTGTGGGACCAGATGGCATACCGGCTGAAGTCTACAAGGCTGGGGGTGAGGAATTGGTACTAAAGCTCCACGAACTCATTCTCTGAATTTGGAACAATGAAGAGATTCCAGAGGACTTGAGGAATGCCAACATTGTTACCATCTTCAAGAAGGGAGACAAGTCGGTGTGTAGAAATTATCGAGGCTTTGCCTTACTCTCCACCGTAGGGAAAATTCTCACCCATATTCTTCTGAACCGTCTCATTCCCATCGCTGAAGAAGTCCTGCTGGAATCTCATTGTGGATTCAGACCATCTCACAGGACAACCGACATGATCTTCATTGCCAGGCAGATCCAAGAAAAGTGTTGGGAACAACATCAGGACCTGTAAATGGCTTTCATCGACCTGACAAAGGCCTTGAACTCCATCAATCATGAAGCCTTGTGGAAGGTGCTGGCCAGATTTGGCTGCCCTACAAAATTCATCAAGGTCCTGAGGCTTCTGCATGACCATTGACTGCCAGTGTTCTCCACAGTGGTTCAAAGACAGACCCGTTCATCATCCAAACTGGGGTCAAGCAAGGATGTGTCATCACTCCAACCTTGTTCTCTATGTTCCCAGCAGTCATCCTAGTCCTCACCAAAGGTCGCCTTCCCACTGGAATTTACATCGAATGCAGAATGGATGGAGGGCTCTTTAATCTTGGACATCTCCATTCAAAGACCAAAGTTTGCAAGGCATCCTTCATTGACCTCCAGTACACTGATGACTGTGCCATCCTTGCACACACCAGGAGCGACCTCCAGTCTGCATTAGATCTCTTTACAGAAGCTTACCTGGGACTCTCACTCAACATCAAGAAGACCAAGGTGCTCTATCAGCTTGCTCAAGGCCTTGTAAATGACCCTCCACAATTCACCATCAAGCGACAGACCCTGGAGATAGTCGAGCACTTCCCTTACCTCGGTAGCCACCTCTCCCTAACAGCAAACATCAACGATGAGATTCAGCACAGGATCCATTGTGCGCTAGTACCTCGTTTGGGAAACTGCTTCAGCGCGTCTTCACTGACCGTGACATATGAAAGGACACCAAGATCCAGGTATACAATTCAGTTATCATCCCTACCCTTCTTTATGGATGTGAAACTTGGGTGACTTACTGACATCATCTAAAGTGCCTGGAGAGGTACCACCAACGATGTCTCTGGAAAATCCTCCCCATCAAGTGGGAAGACCACCCAGTAATGTCAGTGTTCTTGCTGAGGCCAATGTCACTAGCATTGAGGCAATGATCCTCAGACATCAGTTCTGCTGGACTGGACACTGTGTATGGATGCCTGACTCTCGACTCCCCAAACAAATTTTTTATACTCCCAGCTCAGTCACGGCCAGAGATCCCGTGGTGGTCAAAGGAAACGCTACAGAGATACACTGAAGGCATACCTCAAGAAAACCAATATGGACATCACGAGCTGGGAGGAGCTGGCCACCAACCAATCTCAATGGCACAAGAACCTCCATCAAGTTGGGGCCTACTTCAAAGAGAAACGCCTTGCCCTCAAAGCTGAAAAGAGAGAACATAGGAAGGAAAGGGAAAGAAACCCCAGCCAGTGGGCAGCTCTCCCACATGGAAACATCTGCAGTTTCTGCGGATGAATCTGTGGCTCTAGGATTGGATTACTGAGCCACCTCAGGACCCATCAGTGAACCATGGTAGAGATCATCCTCGAATTGAGGGGATCACCGACGATTGCCTCACTGGGTGACAATACATCCGCCTTAGTCAGTAGAATTTATAAGGTTATCAGAGATACCCTACTAGACCAATCCCAGGTATCTAGGGCCAAATGGAGTGCAGCTCTGCAATGCAACATAACAGATTCTCAGTGGTAGAAATGTTGGACTATCTGTCACAATACTTTTAAAGACGCACGCAGTATGCTTATTCAATTTAAAATTCTTCATTTATGGTACAGAACACCATCAATTCTTCATCGATTTGGACTAATACCTAATGATCACTGCTGGCTTTGCAATTCCCCAGGTGGAGATTTATTACATATTTTATAGTCTTGCAAACACATTTCTATATTATGGCGGTCTGTTCACCATCTGGCATCAAATATTCTTAACCAGAATATTTCTTTTGATCCGAAATACTTTATATTGGGTATTATTGACCAATACAATAAGCTTTCTTTGTATCAACATAAATGACTTAATATACTTTTTATGCAAGTCAAACGTCTTATCTGAATGTCCTGGAAATCTCCCACAATACCTACTGTCACAGATGTCCTTAATAACTTAACTCAAATTGCTTCCTTAGAGGGTCTCTCATATTTGGGCTTAGATAAACTCAATGGGCCAGATATTCAGACTGCGCCAGGCAGGGGTGCAAACCTGGGCGCAGCACAACTGGGATGCGCCAGGGTGTGGCCTGGGTGATATTCAATGGTGCTGCGCCATGGCCCAGCACCATTGAATATTGCACCATGGCCACCTGCATTTTGCATGGCGCAGTGGCACTGCACCAGCGCAAGTGTCAAGAGAGGAGCAGGGGGATGCACCAGCGCAAGTGCGGTTGCACTAGGCGCAGGGACTGCAATATTCAGCGGTGGGTATGCAAATGGGGCCATTATGCATGCAAGGTGCAAATGGGGCAATTTGCATGTCATTATGACCCCATTTGCATGCAGGTGCGCCGAACCCTGGCGACTTGCACCTGGCGCCCTGCCAGGCTGCAGCCGTCAGGGACCGACACCCCCTGCCCCTCAGTGGCAATGCGCCCCAACGCCCAATCACTGGCTTTGTAAAAATGTAACATCCCTGGTGGTCCAGTGGACCTGCTCCCCAGCCCAATCGCGGGCTTAGTAAATATAAATGAATCTCTGGTGGTCCAGTAGAACAAATTCCAGCCCAATCACGGGCATAGTAAAAATAAATGAATCCCTGGTGGTCCAGTGGACCAAATCCCAGCCCGATCGTTGGCATAGTACATATAAATGTGTCCCTGGTGGTCCAGTGGAATGAATCAGTCTGATCGCGGGCTCCGTAAAATGAAGATAAATCCCTGGTGGTCCAGCGGTACCCCCTCCCCACCGCCCCTCAGACCATACTCTGCTCCCTCCCAGTCAGCAGCGGTGGCAGCTCCCCACCTGCAAGCCGCCCGGCTGCCTGTCAACTGACAGTGTACAGTATGGCTGCTCGCCCATTGAGTCCCTGGCATGGGCCAGCCAAAGCATGCGAACGTACTATACTACACCACCAATATGTGGGAGATTCATTCACATGCGGGGACTGTGTAGTACAGTATAGTCTGCATGCCCGATAACCCGCCAGTGAACCATAACATCTGGCCATGCCTATGCGGCTGTCGTCGGCGCAACGGGGGCGGTGGCGGGTCTGAGTGGGCGGGTGGGGGTAGGGTACCACTGGACCTGAAGTTATCTTGATCCCGCGATCGGGCTGAGATTGATCACTGGACCTAGAAGAGTCATTATATTTACTAAACCACAATCGGGCGGCTTGGTCCACGAATCCTTATTTACTATGCCCACGATCAGGCCGGGGCGAGTCCACTGGACCGCAGAGGATTTCAATATTTACAGAGGCCGCATTCAAGCATGGGGGGGGACAACGCCCGGCCTGTGACTCGGAAGGTCGGGTGGCCACCCACAGCAGGCGGCTGCCGTGTTGCGCCCAGCAATATGGCAGCTGGCCTGTGTATGTCCCCCAACTTGTTCCTTTTTTTGGGGCACATCTTTGCACCCCCCTTTGCAGCGCAAGGCGGGTGTGTGCCTGCATATGCGCCACACATCCCGGGCTGAATATCGAGATGTGCTGAATATGCATGGGCATGCCCCCCACACTTGCACAGCATGCATTACTGGTGCACCCTGGCGCATCGGGATTTGCGTTGAGCAACATCCCCTTTTGAATATCATGCCGGGGCGCATCAGTGGGTTGCGCATGGCGCAACACTGTTGCGCCATGTGCAACCCCTTTGAATATCCCAGCCAATGAATATAAATCCTGTTGGCAGGATTACCTGGAATATTTAAAATCTATCTGATTAGTAGATTTTGTGTGCTCTATAAGTAATTACTCTTTTTATGTATACCATTGCTTATATTGTTTTTTGCGGTGTCTCTTTGCTATACAGACTGTTAAAGTTGTTATAGTGTGATTTAAACCTTTCTTTATCTTGTGCAGTACAGAGAAATACTGATGTCGTGCTGATAAAATACTACATATTATTTCGTTATTGTACTATATTTATGTAATCCTAGTCTGCATCTTTCATTTATGCTGACAAATTGCATACCCTAATGCTTTGCCTAGTTTACTTTATACTATTCTCTGCATGAATCCTTTGTTATGTTTTGAAAATTAATACATAAATTAACTACAAAAAGAAATAAAAGCATTAAAAAAAAGTGAAAAACAGACTGCTCACTATACTGGTGTAAACACACAGAATGTTTTTTTACAGTCCTTGATTAAAGCTCACTGCATCTCTCCTGGACTTGGGGACACCCCAACACAGTCTAACCACTCATCATCCGGTGGGAGGAGAAAAGACTTGATTCATGATCAGCTGCACTGTTTGGGGAATGTTCCTAATGTTCAGGAAGTGAGCAATAATAGTACATCAAGGATATGAAACAAAACAACACCATTAGCATGCATTTCAGTTCTACTAAGACAGGAAGCAGATAAGGCAACCAGCAAAATGGTAGTTTACTCACCCGGTAAAGGTAATTGTGAGGGAACACATCTCTGAGGCACTCCGCAGTCATGACATCATGGATTGTGTACACCTGATAGGTTGCTTGATGCACATATGACTTGAAGAAAGTCCATCCCCCACCTGAGAGGGGGGTCTGCCCTCCTATGGTCAGTTTGATGTATTCCAAAGCTGTATCTGTTAAAATAATCTGTTAATACCTTTTGCTATTAATGAGTGTAGATATGTAGTGACCACTTAGCAGTAGAAAATTGTTGTTTAACTTTATTTTGTTATTGCACTATACATATAGATGTCGGTGATGTCTGAACCTGCTAATTTGTAATAGCGAGTTTCATACATTCATACAATGTATGAAAACTTGTTGAGTCTTTCACACGTCTGTTGGGCGGGATGTGGAGTGCCTCAGAGATGTATTCCCCACAATCACCTTTACCAGGTGAGTAAACTACCATTGTGGGGGATAATCTCTGAGGCACTCCACAGTCATGACATCATGGGTCAATAAAAAGCAGTACTCCTCTGCTAGGGTGGGTCAGACATGTTGTCTTGTACCTAGTCCTTACATGCTGCTAAAGATTTCCTCTGCAGTATTCCCATTTTTCTCTGCCCAGGAAGTTGCGATTGCTCTGGTAGAGTGAGCCTTCAGATCTCTTGGTGCAGTTGAGTTATTCACTCTGTATGGTTCCGTGATTGTTGTTTTAAGGTACATGGCAATCAATGATTTTAAAGCTGGTTTTCCTTTTCCATGCAGCATTATGAACAGTCTGTTTTGTATATTTCCTCTGTCCTTGATAGGTATGTGCTAAGTACCCTTTTCATACCCAGCATTTTAAGCTGAGGGTTAGTTTGTATTTCCCCCTGAGGGGGTTCTGCAGATATTTCAATAGTTTGGTTGATGTGGACTGTCAATGATACTATTGGTCAGAATGACATTCTAGGTCTCAGGGATATTCTGTCAGTGTAGAATGTTAGGAGTGGGGGTCTGCATGAGTGTGCCTGTAGTTCTCCTCCACATCTGGCAGATGTTAGTGCCATCAGGGAGGGTGAAAGTGTTAATGTCTGTGCCAAGCCTATGTCATGCGTTGGGCCCTGTTTGCTCAAGAATGGTACGAGAGGTCTCATGTTGCACTTGGCCCATGGCACTATGTCTATCAATGATGACATTACTCCCAGTACTTGTGAAACTGCGTGAAGTTCTGGATTTCTGTGTTTCTGTAATTGTGTATTCTGTGCAATAATTGAGCGGACTTGAGCATTTACTGGGTCGCCGAGACCCAGATTTGTGTCGATCAGTGAGCCTAGACTATCTATAGACTGGCTAGGGATGATAGGTAGCTTTTTGATAGATTATTACACAGCTGCAATTTTGTAGGCAGTGTACTACTGCATTTGTTCTTGAACGGACTGTTGTACTGTTCTGGTCTTGATCAGCCGGTCGTTCAACAGGGTATTACTTGTATGCCCTTAACTCTCTTTTTTTTTTTTTTTTATTGCTGCGAATGCTATTGTTACCATTGTGGACACACTTGGGGTTGAGGGTAGGTTGAATGGTAACACTTGTATTGGTATCGTTTTCCCAATATGTGAAATAGACGGAATTTGTAGTGTGATGTAAGTGTCCTACAAATGTAGTGAAGTTAGGTAATCTCCTGAGCTTATAACCATGAGGGTGGACCTGATTGTTTCCATTTCTAGAGTGTAAATTGTACAGAATTGTTTAGGTCCGTAACTGGGCATAGCCCTGTGGTCCCTTTTTGGGTACCTTGTCAAATATGGAGTATCCTCCTTTCCCCTTTTTTGTAATGTGTTGCCCTGTCTGTGGTCTTGTTGTGCAGTAAGTCTGTCAGTACTGTTTGGACTTGTGTCAGGGTAACGTGTTTTTCGGCACAGGGAATAGGACTAGAAGGTTCTTTGTTGGTATGCGAGAAAGTTTATCACATATCCTAATCTTAATACTTGTAGTACCCACCTGTCTTGTGTGGTTTGCTCCCATGTTTGCATGAAGAGTAGTAGTCGGTCACTGACTGGAATGTTTTGGTATTGCTTGTAGCAATAGTAGTTGTTGTTTCAACTGGGTTCTGCAGTGGGAGTAGTTTCCTCTACCTTGGTTGGGAACCTTTCCAGCACAATACCTGGTGCAATTTTTTTTGTGTGTGTGGGTATGGCTGCCTGTAATAGTGTAGCCAGTAGTTGTAATTGCCCCTGTCTTGTCTCGAAAGGAATGAGAATGGTATGTTTGTCTAGCTGACAGAGAAGTGGATCTGTTTGACTGGTCTTCGGTATTTTATCCTCTTTTCCCTTGGGGTATCTTTCTAGAACTTAACCACACAGTCTGTTTATCTCCTGTTTGTTGAAATGTTGCTGTATTTCAGCATGCTGGGGGCATAGGCAGTAGTTATCGCAGGATTTCCGTGATGGCGAGATCCCACTGTTTTGCCCCTCAGAAAGATGGCACCCGAGGTCTCGTGAGCATCGGGAGCCAATCAAAGGGCTGCTCCCATGCTGAGCGAGATCTCAGACTGAAAGAGATGAAGGGGAGAGGAGCGAGTCATTTGGGCATTTCTACAGGCCTGGGGGCCATAAAACAAACATTTTGGTCGGCTCCATGTTTGTCCACAGCCTTACATACCCTGTATGGGGTATAACGGTAGCGTGGAGGTCATGGAAAGCCACGTTTTGATCGGGTTTTACTATGGAGCTAGAGGCCGTTTAAATGGTGACCTGCCACAGAAACTGGGATACCTGGAATGGAGTTAGGGCCACTGTCCTGCACTCAGAAACCGCTGTAAGGGGTGCCAGGTTGAGATTTGCCTTGCTCTCCTTGTACAGGTAATTCGATGAGCCTTTTTTTTTTCTCTCCTTAGGAAGCGTTTGCTCCTGCAACCGCTAGCAGGGGTATCCAGGTAGTCAAATCTCAGTACATTATAAGGCCCAGTGGGTACTTTATGGACGTTTGCTCCTGAAACCGCTAGCAGGGGTATCCAGGTAGTCAAATTTTCATTATAAGACCCAGTGGATACTTTATGGACATTTGCTCCTGGAACCACTAGCAGGGGTATCCAGGTAGTCAAATCTCCTTACATTATAAGGCCCAGTGGATATGTTATGGGCATTTGCTCCTGGAACTACTAGCAGGGGTATCCAGGTAGTCAATTTCTTTACATTATAAGGGCCAGTGTGTATACTTTATGGTTGTTTGCTCCTGGAACCGCTAGCAGGGGCTTCCAAATAGTCAGTCTCCTTACTTCTAACTTTGCACAGTTCTACTTAAAAGCCTTGTAAACCAATGTTGTGATATATGTAGAAGCTATACATCATGCTTTAGTTTTCTGTGCTTTTTGCATGGTATATTCTAGTGGTATAAGCACAAACTGATAACCAGAATGCTGGATTTTGATAGCATCCTGTATTTAGTGGCAATCAGCCTATAATTTTTGTATATATGGCTTATATTGAAATATTATGAGTCTTACCATTGTCTCTAGATTTAGTTAATATGCTGGACATGTAGGGTGTGCTGCAACCTTGGTTCAGCTGCAGCTCTTTTTTTTGGCCATTGCAGTAAGCTGAGAGAAGGTACATAGAGAGGGTGTTTTTGTTTTTTTGTTTGTTTTTTTCTTGGTGGGAAGGAATTTAGATATATTGTTTTATTTTTATTTATTATATCCCTTAATTCTTCCCCTGCACAGTAACCAATAATGTTCTACACTGTACAGGCTATTGCTGTGCCTGTGCATTACAGTGTGCACTGTTCCTTTAAATGTGGTTAGAGTGAGAGAGGGACTCAGTGTTATGCTGCCTTGCCCACAGCTGTGGTAATAGTGCTGCTCCAATGTATTTTCCCCATTGTTAATTGATTTTCAAATCATTGCCCTTGTATTTAATTATTCACATTGTGGTTGCAGATCGGTTGGTGCTTTTAACAAACGCCCTTTGTGCTGGTTGAACGTTTGTGAGCGTAGTTACCCTCTCCACAAAATGGCAGCAGCGACTCTCAGTCAATCTCCTGTCTGGCAGCCACCTACACCCTTAATACCGCATGGGTAAGGAGTGAGTGGAGAGCTTTTCCGAGATCACAGCAGCAAGTCTCACGATATTCTTTCTTGCGGCTGCTGATCTGGATAGGCAAGTTAGGTTAGTCTCTCAGTGCTCCTCCTCCTCATGAGACCTACTTATTTATGGTGTTTTGGTCAGGTAGATGATAGAGGAGTTTCCTCTACCTTTTGATAGAAGAAGGTGGTGAGTTTAAAAGACATAATGTGCCATAAAAAAAGTCTAGAGAACATGTCATTTTGAGGTGAGGCACAGAGGGACTGAGAAAATGCTTTAGAGACTGTTGTGTAGTGATATCTTGAGTGAGCACTTCAGGTGCTACTATGCTTGTAATGGGGAACTGTGGCACATTACTTAGTATTTTAGAAGTCTGGGACATTGGCAGGGTACTCCGGACATTCTAAGGTGGCCACTTGCTCATTTAACAATGTATAGACTCTGGAGCCGCTGGCAGGGCTCCAGGTCAGTCATCTTAATTTTTTTTTTTTTTATTTAATTTTTGTTGACCGGGTAAGTGCACTAGACAAATCCTACCTATTTTCAGGCACAATCCGGGAGAGGGGGATACAGATGAATGCTAACTGACCTTGAAGCAGATTAAGCTGTTGGTGGTATTTTTCTTGAATGGAGGAAATTTTGGCCATTGCACAGGGGAAATTCCCCTGCTCTTTTCGAGAAGTGCCATGGGATCGTTAACATCCACCTGAACTACCACAAGAACAGGCAGATAAGGTGGTATGCTTGTTCTGAACAGCATGTAGGAGAACTCAGAGTATATGCCCAAGTAAGGGATGAGAGCCTTTAATTATGTAGTAGCTCCTGATGTACTGAGCTCCTGGGGCCACTGGTAAGGGTTTCCAAGTAACTGTGGCTGTGGAATCTGTTTGGTCATCTGTGACAGATCTCAGACAATACATGGCTCTGTTAGCATCCTTTGCATTTAGTGTCCTTTAAATTTCAAAAATGTGATAAATTATCTTGTTCAAACCCTTTTTTATTAAATTAATAGGGCCAAGTCATGCATTCACATTGGTATGCATTACTTTTGTCACGCACAGTACATAGTAGCAGCTCCTTAATTAATATGTGATTGTGCCTTTAAGAGAGAAAAAAATAACTGAATATTAGTGAAAGAAATGACTATTAAAGTTCACTATTTCCCAAATAGTTACTTTAATCAAACCTCTTTGTATGTTGACCCAATATAGTACAGTGCTGTGTGTCATTTTTGGCCCTTTTTGTATGCCTTGGTTATCTCTGGGTTAATGAAGGCATGTGCCGGGGGGGGGGCAGGATGCTTTAGCTAATCCTTGGCTTGGCAGTGGAAAACTGAGGGAGGAATCCTCAGCATTGCTGCTTGTATAATATATATATTTTTTATTTATTTATTTAGTTTTTGTTGACCGGATAAGTGCACTAGACAAATTCTGCCTATTTTCAGGCACGACCCGGGGGAGGGAGATACAGATGAATGCCAACTGATCTTGAACCAGATTAAGCTGTTGGTGGTATTTTAAGTGAATGAGGGAAATTTAGTCAGGACACCAGGGAAATTCCCCTACTGGCTGCTGCATGGCCAGTATGCAGTAGTCATTGCCGGAGTTGGACGTCGGGAGTGCAGGGGAGCGGGCCTCCTCCCCTGTGCTTCAACTTTCTGGGGCTGTGGAGGAGGAATGCGTGGTGGCTGAGGAAGCAGATGGTGACAATCATTGAAGTGGAAGACCGAATCGATAGCGCTTGGTCTGGGCAGCAAGAAGTGGATGTAATTCCCCAACACAGTACCTTGCAAGCCTCTTTGCGGTTGAAGCGGTCCATTTTACTGAAGGAACTTTCACATTTGAACACGGAGCTTGCAGCGCTCCCGCAGGCATCTTCGGGGCTTCTCGATGTTGGAGCAGTGAGGTCTGTTAAGCCCCCCGTCGACGCAGAAGGTTCTGCGTCATTTTCTATTGACTCTGCTATGTCGAACTATTGTGCTGGGGCTGGCAGTTTATTGAGCACTCCCTCGGTGTGCCCACAGCCCCAGCGTGCTTCTTTTGATCCCCCCCGCGAGGCAGGCAACCAAATAACGTCTGGGATATGGGTCAGTTCAGGGTAAGCCTACTGAAAGTCGGCAAGAGATGTCAGAATCTGGGACTTTGGAGCCTGAGGTATTTTTCTTTCCTCCTTCTAAAAACGCCAGGCTGGAGTAAAGGACAAGGAACTTTAATGCCTGGGGGCCTTTTTTCTGGGAAAGGCCTTTCTAATACACCCAAGGATTGTGGTCAGGCGCCTTGGTCCCCGAGCCTTTCGGAACGCTGGTTGGGAACAGGGAGATGGTGGTACTTGGACTCCGGACTCCCAGGACCCAACTTATCTGGCTATGCTGCAAAAGGCAGCGGCTTCTGTGGCAACCAACACTGTTCTGAGCTCCAACGATCCCCGGGTGTTGTTTCTGAAGGGGTTTTGACTGAAGGAACTGTAGTGAGTGTGCTACCGACTGTTTTGCAAACTCATACTGCTTTAGGGGAGGTTTCTACTGTTTCTGATGCTATGCTATGATTACTGACCAAAATGTTGTTTGTCCTCCTGTTCTGTCTATTTCTATGCCCCTTGAACCTGAGGTTCCTCTCAGGATGGGGCCTGCCCCTCCCTTGCTAGATGCCCTAGAGGAGGATCCCGTTCGGCCAGTTGGTTTTAAACTAGCTGATTTATTTTCAACCAAGGGAGAACCGGCCCCCGGACGGAATGCTGTCAGTTTGTTATATAAGGAAGGGCTTGTGGATCCCCCTAATAGGCTTTATGTGGCTAAAACATTACTTAAAGGATCAATGAAATTTTTCTCTTCTGAGATTTTTGCCCTTATTAGTTTGGGTAATCATAATTTTGACATTAGTTTTAAACAGGTTTCCAGTTTAGATAGCTTTTGGGCATAGTATGCAGCCTGCCAGGCCTCTCCTACTTGGTCTCCCTTTCAAGCTATTCCTTTGACTAAACCTGCTGTTAGAAATATTACTATCACGTTTAAAAACGAAGGAGTTAACGTAGAGGATATTTTATTTTGGTTAAGACAACGGTGTGAGGTACTTAACAAACCTACCCCCACATTGGATAGTGAGCAAATCTGGGATGGGGGATGGCGAGTTAGAGTAAAATTGTATTCTACAAATGCTAGGCCTAGTCATTTACCTAGTTTTTTTTATCTGGGGAAGGATAAAGGTCTCATTTTCTATGTGGGACAGCCTAAATGTTGTTTTAAATGTGGCTCTCATGTTCACTTTAGTTCGGCCTGCGATACTGTGAAATGTAGCCATTGTTTTGAATTTGGACATAACTCTAGTGCCTGTCTGGATCTCTTTAAATGTAATCTTTGTGAACGTACAGGTCATGCCTATGGTCGTTGCCCTTGGGCATCCCATAATAGGGAAGATTGTCCTTCACATAAAGGTCTGATTTCAATGGCACAGCAGGCACAGGCTAAAATTACTGCAGCCCGGGACTTGAAAATCAGCAAGCTTTCCTCAGCATCAGAGGGGTTAGCTAAAGGGTCTGATGAGATTGTTATTCAGGACGCTTTGGTCACCCCTCTTCCTTTGCCATTAGATCAGCCTATTGTTAGTATTTCATCCCCTGTCTCTGAGGTTCCTGTTATAGTGGAAGGGTCGTGTGTGGTTGTTGGTGACATGCCCCCCCCCCACAGTCTGCTTCTGGTATAGAGGTTTCTGGTTTTGTTCAAATTCCACATAAATGGACTAGGAAAAGTTTGGCTGTGGCTGGTCGGGTTAAGGAGGCCAGAGTCTGTACTTGGCAGTCTGGCAACAAATTTGCAGTTTTGGCTACTGACCTATCTGATAAAGATTCAGGGGGGGAAGATACGGATACTTCATCTATCCGATCTAATACGGATACTGAGGGTGGTGGAGACTTGGATCCTATTGCTAAATGGACCCGACAAAGTCGTAGGAGTAAGTCACCCATAGGCACTTAAATGGCTTCTTTATCTGTTTGTACTTTAAATGTCAACAGCATCAAAGGTTATAGAAAGCTAGGGGTTGTGTTCTTAACTTTACAAGACTTTAAATGTGATATTGTTTGTCTAGTGGATACTAGACTGAAATCACATCAGGAATTGCAACAAGCTTCCCAGGCATGGACCCATGGTTCGCATTTTGGTCATCAGGTACCGATAAGTGTGATGGTATTGGGATTCTATTTTCTAACTCTGCTTTTCATGTGTCTCGGTTGGTGGATATTCAACCTGGTAGGGCATTGTTGGATTTTACTTATTCTTTTGAGAGAGTTAGGATAATTGTTGTTTATGCTCCTCAGACAAAAGCACAGCGGGTGTCTCTTTTTCATTTAATTAGGCCCTTTCTGCATACTTCCAGGTTACTCTTGTGGGTAGGTGATTTTAATTGTGGTTCACACCAAAGGGACAGGGGATTACAAACCCCCAAATTATTTGTGATTCTGTTGCATTGAAGGATGTTATCATCACTGCCCAACTAGTAGATGCTTACCGGTATTGTCATGAGTCTGGGGGGGGGTTACCTTTTTTAAGGGACCTTTAAGGACTCGTATTGATTTTGCTTTTTTGTCTAAAGTTTTGACGATTATTTCATGTCAGACGGTGGGTGTTGAGTTTTCCGATCATGCGGCCCTTAGAGTGTTCTTTTCGTGGCACAGAACCCTGAGGTGTAAAAAAAATAGATGGAAGCTTAACAATTCCCTTTTGGAGGATCCTCACCTTCTGAAGTTATGGAGGAGGGAATGGGCGGCTAGGCTCTCGGTGGCCGACATCTATGAGGAACCATGTGAATGGTGGGAAGATTCTAAAATTAGATGGAGGCAGATTTTTCGGGGGAAAGCTGCTGCAAATCAAATGGCTCAATACTTAAAATATTTAGCATTACGGCAACAATTGCAGCATCTGATTTCCTTATCTGATACTACTAATAATGATTATAGTGATCAGATTGCAGTGGTTTGTACACAAATGAAAACCTTGCAATATGATCGGGCTAGTTCCTTGGGACAGGAGGCTAGATTTGGGACCTGGGTAACCAAAGGAGGGTTGGACCCATTTAAGGCCTGTAAAGGACGAGTGCAGTCTAAGTTTATTCAGACTTTACGGTCGCCCTCTGGTGACTTGGTTACAGAGCCTGAGGCATTGGTTCAGGTTGTGGAACAACATGTCCTCACCATGTTAGGTAGTCTACCTGTTTGTGAGTCGGCTGACTCCTTTCTGGACTCTTTGCACCTCCCTTTGCTCTCTTTAGCTGAGCAGGGTATGTTGTCAGGAGATATTGTAGTCTCGGAGGTGGCTCAGGCCATTGGTAGTTCAAATTCAAATTCAGCACCAGGATCAGATGGCCTTACTGCCCATTTTTATAAAACCTTCAAGGATGATTTAGTTCCTGCTTTAACTTTATTATTTAATGACATGTTGACTACAGCCTCTTTTACAAAGTCCATGAAGGAAGCCATTTTGGTCCTAATTTTTAAAAAGGGGGATAGGGCTGATTTGCATAACTGGAGACCACTGAGCTTATTGAATGTGGATTATAAAATCCTGGCTAAAATTTTGTTGGCTAGATTACTTAAAATTGCTGATCGTCTAAATCCTGCTCAGACTTGTGGCATTTCAGGTAGAAGCCAACATGATAATTTGATTCTGCTAAGAGAATTATTTGCCCTTGGTGAAAAAGGGACAGTTACTGGTTGGGTCTTGGGTTTGGACCAACAGAAGGCCTTTGATAGGGTCTCCCATGGCTTCCTATTTTCAGTGTTGCGGGCCTTTGGGATTCCTGTTCCGTTTCTCTTTTGGCTTAAGGCTCTCTACGATGGGGCTACCATCATTCCTAATGTGAATGGTTGGTTGGGGAAGCCTGTGACTATGGTACGGGGGGGGTCCGACAAGGGTGCCCCTTAAGCCCTCTTCTCTACAGTTTTTGTATTGATATTTTGATTAGGGCAATTTCTCTTTGTCCTCATATTTTAGGGCTGGGGGAGAAGTTCCTCCATCGGATCCCACCCAAATTTTAGTTTATGCTGATGATTTGGTCTTGACTGTGGACATCTTTACTGAGGAGGCTGTGTTGGTACAGGTCCTCCAATCGTATTCCTCAGTTTCAGGATCTTGTATTAATTTTAGGAAAAGTGTTGGGGTACCCATGGGTCACCTCGTTCTTCCACAGATTGGTACTTATGCGGGGATACCGATCTCTACAGCTCCCTTTAAGTGTTTGGGTATTTTTTTGGGAACAGGGGATATGCACTCTTATAATTGGCAGATTGCTTTGAGGAGGGCCGAAGGTCTTGTTTCAGGCTGGAAACAGTACCAGATTGGTAAAAAGAAAAGAAAAGGGTTGTGTTGCTCAAGACTTTGGTGATCCCCATTGTTTTGTATCTTTGTTATGTATTTCCTGCACCTCTGGCCTTTTTTACCAGACTATATGGGATTTTTTTTCAAGGGTTGTGGGGGTCCCGTTTGAACCCAGTGAAGCATAGTATAACTTATAGACCACTCAAGGAGGGTGGGGTTGGGATGATCCACCTTGTTGCTTTTTTTTATAGTTTACTTTTTAATTATAATTTTGGGAAAGCATTAAAACCAGGGGAGGTGGTTTGGAAATCTTTTTTGTTGAAATGGTTGTTACCCTGCCTTCCAACTTGGGAATTGGGGAAAAAGGGTTGGGTTTTTTGTTTTTCGGAAATTCCCCCATATGGGAAGGAAGCTCTTAAGGTGGCCCTGTCCTAGGTTTTTTTCCCACAGGATTTTTGTGTTTTGTCTCGTCCGATGCTTTATGACACAGTTTGGAGGAGGGAGGCACGGGACGAGGTCGCTTTCCCTTTTTGCCCTCCAAATTGTTTTGAATGGATTCTCCAGCAACTCAGCAGTCCCCGTCTACCCCTCTATGTTTGGGATATGGTCTGGTTGGGTAATTATGAACGTTTAAGTATCAAAGGTAACCATAAACACAAAGCATTGGATACTCGATATTGCCCTAGGGATCGTTGTCAGGGTATTATAGAAACTCAACAGCATCTTTTTTTAGACTGCCCTTTTGCTCTTACTTTTTGGACTTTGTTAGCAGGCTTGTGGTCTGAACCTTTGATGTTACATTTATCTTATGAACAGCTTATGTTCTGTACATATGGTGCTTTGTGCCAAAAATATCATGCAGATACTTTATTTATTGTTTTTGCTTTGATTCATTATTATTTATGGCAGGCCAGATGCATGTTGGTTTTCCATCAAAAAGTGGTTATGGTACAAGAAGTGATTGAGAATATTAGAACTGCTGTTCATTTAGTTAAATTGCATGATTTCAAGGTCCTAGCGGGGCCACAATTTTTTCATTTATGGCACAATTGTGATCTCTTTTCTGTTGATTAATTGTTATTATTTCTTTTGCATCTTTCTTTTAGTGGCTTTTTTGTTTATTACTTTGTTTATTTTTGCTGTATTTTGCCTTAGTTATTGATGTATAGGATATTATTTCTTTTGTAATGAAGTCCAACTTTTCTCAATAAAATTCCCCTACTCTTTTCGATAAGTGCCATGGGATCTTTAACATCCACCTGAACTACCACCAGTCCAGGCAGATGGGACCTCGGTTTAACGTCTCATCCAAACGACGGCACCTCAGAAGTGCAGCACCCCACTCATGCTGCACTACAGTGTCAGTACTGGGATATTAACCCAAGTGCCAGATGTGGGAACTGAACCCACAGCCCTCTGATCTCCCAGCCTCAGAGGCGAGTGTGCTACCTACTGAGCCACTGACATAATAGGATACAGTTTGGGGCAGAAACATTTTTTGGTTTTTGTTTTGTTCTGTAAAAACATGTTTCTTCAGTTCTCTCTCATGGTCAGTGTTAAAAGTTAGGGGACTTTGCCTTGAGAAGCTGTAGCAATCGCTAGCTCCATTCTCCACTGCAAGATATGTTGGATTTAGTCAAATCTTGTGTGTTTATCCTCATCTAAGATGGTGGCCAAAATCTTGCAAGAGCTGAGAGCCAGTCAGCTTGCAGCTGTCATGTATCAGGAGATTTGGAACAAGAAAGAAGTAGGGGGGATGGGATGCTTCTAGAAGTTGTCTCACAACCTGGGACCATAAAATAAACATTTGGGTGGTCCATTTTGGTCCATAGAGCTTCCTTTTCTCTGTGGGACTCTTTTTGGGTAGAAAATAGCGCAAAGTGGTTGCGGGTGCTTTGATTTAGTGCCACTGAATTCCAGTAATGTCTGAATCCAGCTCAGGCATTTCAAGCATTTTCTAGTGCAAGGAAACTTTTCTGGGTGAGTTTGAGAGTGCCTTTTGCAAGTGGGGGCTGTGGGATTCAAACCCAAGTCTCCGGATTTGCAGCTCAGAGCCATAAACTGCTGTACTATGCTGCCTCCCTTGTGTTCAATTATGTGGGTCAGACATTATTTTAGTTCCTGGCACCGCTAGCAGGGGTGTTCAGGTAGCTAATAATCACTATACTTGCATGTTCATAATTTGAATACTGTGCTGGCAATTTCTCAGCTAACATTTTCCTAGACAACCGACGCTACTAGAAGCCGTAGTGCTAACACCTGTAAGACTGCCAGTTTTGCAATTTTAAACAGTTGCATATCTGCAGAAAGATACTCTTGTGGTCTTGTTTGATCTTTGTTGTAGGATATTAATAAATGGCTTAGCCAGGTGGCTTCTTACCTTAGTAATGAAGTTGTTCTTTATAATAAACATTGTTCTTTACAAGAAGCACACTGGAGCTCCAGAATGTGCTGCAACCTGTTTTTAATGCACATAACTGACCATAGGAGAGCAGACCCCCCTCTCAGGTGGGGGATGGACTTTCTTCAAGTCACATGTGCATCAAGCAACCTATCAGGTGTACACAACCCATGAAGTCATGACTGTGGAGTGCCTCAGAGATGTATTCCCCCACAATTAATGCATTTTTCAGAGAAGGTAAGTAATCATAAAATATGGGTTTTAAACTAGAAATAGAATGCTGCAAAAAGGGTTGACAGAGTCCCTTTAAGTGGTTATAAGCTGAGTGGCATAAACTGTAATAACCCTAGTACCATTTCATGCCTTCAATATTCACATCTCTGACTTATCTGCTTTCACCAGCTCCAAATATCCCCCTCCATAAACTGGTACTCTGAGTATCCTGAACAATGGACCTACTCAATGAAGTATTTCAGCTCAGCCTGGATTACCCCTATTTTACATGAGGGTAGTTACCCCAGTCTTCAAGCAGTTAAATGTATCCCTGCAAACAAAAGTGCTGACTAAGATGGCACTGAGCCAAGGCTCTTTATGCTTGCTGTGTACAACTTATATGTCCCTTTAGCAAAACTTTTAAATTTATCACTCACTACAGGTGAAAGTTCCTGATCTGTGGAAACTGGCTTACTTGGTGTCTGTGTACAAAAAGGGCAACCCTAAAGACATAAATAATTACCATTTCATTGCCATTCCGCCAGTATTGAACAAACTCCTGGAGAAAGTGGTGTCAGCCTAGCTAACAGATTTTCTACATAAATACAGTAATCTCTCTCTCTCTCTCTCTCTCTCTCTCTCTCTCTCTCCAGCTGAACACGGCTTTAGGCAGGGGCGTAGCACTACTGCAGATGTGGTTAAACTCACAAATGACGTTTCCTCACCATAGACAAAGGCATGCTAACAGGAGCTGTATGTGTGCATTTGAGTAATGTGTTTGACCTTGTGGACCCATAAGCTACTATGTGACAAGTTACAGGAACTGGGAGTCTCCTCCACTACAATAAGTAAGCAATAAGACATGACAGGGTATGTGTTAGACACTTTAACACACAGCTAGGAGGCACAGTGAGGCACGAGGCTGTAGACAGAGTGCGTCCAGCCTCCTAGCTGTGTGTTACAGTGTCTAACACACACCCTGGAGTGGCTTATTGCACTTATGAAATGTCTGTTAACATTTTGGTGCAGAAATAATTACTGTAGAACTATTATTTTTTAATAAATTTGCATTTATTTAATGGAAAATTACTAAGCAGGAAAAAGTAGATCCTTTAATGGATGAGTTTACATTTTTTTTAACAGTAGATTTTAACTGTAAAACAGAGTTGTATTTTATAAAATTAAATTGTCATATAATAAACAGTTTTATAACGTAGATTTATTTTTTATTTTAACATTGGTGCAGCTGATTACATATGCAAATAGCAAACAGAGAGAAATGATTTTTCAAACGGTGCTGCACATTAATTTTTATACTTTTAAACTTTGTTGAACTATTAACTGTAAATGTATGTTTCAGTTTAATTTATTTGCCAAATTAAACGGGTCCATGGAAGGTTAGACTGCAGTGTTACATCGTGACTCCATCGAAGTGGAGGTTTGGATTACTGTTTGTAGTTTCTTTGTTGGCGGTCACTGTTTCACCTGCGGCAATTGATGTTTGCAGTTTGTCTGGCTGATGTTGGACTTCAATGCTTGGTGCCGTGAGTTGGTTTGGCTTTACATTTTCTGTTGATGTGCTGACGTTGGGATCAAGGATATTGCATAACTTCCTGTTTCTTCAATCTGGTGAGGAGAGTTCAATTTTGGGAAATAAAATGCACAGTCTTTTGCAGGGCGAAGAATGTGGGAGGTCTTATTTTTCTTTCTTGGGGGCTAAGATATTGGATAATTTTTCTCTGTCATCTTTGGTTGGTCTCCAGTAACTTTGGAGACTGAATTCATTCCTATGACCTGTTATGGTCATAATCTCTCATGTTTCTAAACCTGCATTGGACAGCAGCTGTACTGCTGTCGCCCTGAGACAATGGTTCGTGTACCACTGACTTAGTTTGCATTCTTCACTCAAACGCAACATCATCGTCACAAGGTAATTGAGCCCCATCGACTCACAAGAAAACCACACTAGGAGTTCATTCAGTTTACTTTGGGGCAGTCTGCGAGGTGTAAGTAGTGTGCTTTTGGTTCTTCAGGGAGTTTGCTCAAATATATATATATTTTTTTTTAACTTTATTTTTATTATTTTCAATGCACTCTTACATACATTACATTCCAAGTAGAGATTTCAATTATAATACCCATTGAGGACGCAACCCCTCTTATGTACCAAATAATTATATCATTCTGCTACTTTAAGATACAACTGGGAGGGTATCAATTATTTTAAAGCATTTCTATTACAAACTTGCTAGAATTTAAGCCCATGAGCTGCATGGAGAAAAATACTAATACATTTTACATTAGAAGTCCATCTTAGTATCCTCTTAAATCAGAGGATTATACTAATGTCCATGCTTTAGCTAAAAAGGTTCACTACTGTGATATTTCAGTATATATTTATGCCGCTTTAGAAATAGCAAATCCCCAGTTACTCAGGTCTCAATTTAATAATTTGGAGAAAGCTTGCACAACCAGCTTTCTCTACCTTAAACTAAACCACCCAGAACCAAACAGTTAGGGTTTAACTAAAACAGGTTCCATTAAGGCAAAATAGTTTTAGTACTTAAGCAAATTGTCCCGCTTTAGAACTAAAAAGAAATATTCACTCGAACTGCTCTCCCAGGACAAAAGAGTTATTTATGGACCAAAGTCTCTCCTTCCTCTCAATCCTTCTCAGACTTAATCCCCTCCGAGACTTCATGTTTCATTTTCGTCCGATGACAAGTCACCTTGTCTCACAGTGCACTTCCTTCTCGGAACGTGGCTTTGGGCCCATCTGCTAGCCTCTTTCTGTTCCGAAAAAACGTAGATCTTCTCCTGATGTGCTATCCTCAGTCGGGCTGGGAATAGGATGTTGTGCTGAATCCCTGCTTCTCGTAGTATGGCCCTGACGCCATCAAACTGTTTACAATGCTGTCTAGTGGCATAACTTATGTCTGGGTACAGTCTAATGGTTTCGCCCTCGTAGAGCAGCGGGCGATGTTGCCTGGCTAAAGCCAACAGATAATCCCTGTTAGCCATTCCATCCGTGATCACTAAAAGTGTTCGCGGGGCCTCAGGGTTGTCCGGTTTACCTCTGGTTGCAATCCTGTAGGCCTTTTGAATTCCCTTTATGCGTGTGTTGGCTTGTTCCCCAAACTGCAATGATAGCCAGTCTTGTATGAAAAGGACTGGATGGTCCCCCTCACAGCCCTCAGGGAGCCCTATGAATCGGATATTGGGAGATCTGACTTGGTTTTCTAGATTTTCCAGACACATTTGAAACCGTCTATTTTCTCTGATTACCACATTCATGGCTCCCATTGCTGCTTCCGAACATATTTTCGCATCCGATGACTCTGCTGCTATAAATTCGTTTTTGGTTTCTAAATTTGTGACTCTGTTTGCTATGCTGTCGATTTTGTCAGCCAGTCTAGATATCGAAGCAATCAAGCAATTCATTTTCCGACCCAGAGACTGTAGAGTTTCCTCCTCTTCTTTTCCCGCGTCTGTAGTCTGTTGTTGCGAGATGGGCCGCGTGGCAAAGGGCACAGGATCATATTTGGACTTTGTTCCATCATGCGGCGTACGATCTTTTCTGGGGTTCCCCATTTTACTGCTGGGGTCTTCCAGAAGCCTTATCTGTAGTTAGATTAGTTCAAGGAGGGTCAAAACAAAGTTTTTTGTCTATAAAGCCCAGTTAAACCGCGGATCTCTATTCTAGGCGGCCCATATTATAAGGCTGCTGGCCCCCCGCTCAAATAGTTTTAAAGCTTTCAACAGGGCACAGAGGATTTCTCGGTTGGGAATACATGTGGTCCCCTGTGTCCTTAATTGTCAATCTCAAGGGGATTGCATTGGTTTTTGGTATGCTCGTTAAAGTTGAACATTACATATTGAAGCCCATTTTCATCATTTTTTATTATGAAGTGTTCAGGTTTTAGCTGACGAAGGCCTTCCCTGCCTTGCCTGGCCATGTGGATTTGAATATCTGTCCAGACCTTCCGAACCAAGCCAGGCACGCTCGGGGGGAAGTACTTCTGAGTGTCTTAATTTGTGTAAATCTGAATCAGGTAGTGGGACATGGTACTGGGAAGTGTCCTTCTGTGCACAGCTGTACTGTTTCATTTTTGCAGTGAACATCGTGTTGCTGCTTTTGAACTCAGTGTCTGTGATGATGTTCATCGAGCGGCCTACAGCCGCCGCGCCGAGGTGTCTGTTTAAAGCTGTGTGGAGACCGCAGAAGCTGGAGATAGTGTTCTCCTGCCCTGCCATTGTCCACGCTTCAGCATAGAACTTGTGAAAGATTTTATTTAGCTCTTCTTTAGATGCCGATTTCCAATTGATAACAGTGTCAGTAACAATAGCCCATTCGCTGATCACCTTCAGTGCTCAGGCTGTAATTATGTTGTTTTTTTTCATTTTTTTGAGCTTCCAAGTTATCTAGCTGTACTTCTGTTAGTGTTTGAAACCTTTTACTCACAGTTTCCTCAGGAGCCGAAATTTGAGGTAACGGGACATCAGGCTGAACTGCTATTGTTTGTTTTTCGACAGGCTCATTTTCCAGTTGTTGAAAAAGCAGGAGATCTTCCTCTAAAAGGCTGATTTCGAAGCTGTTCTCTTGCCATTTTTTAAAGGTATTTTATTTTCTATTATTAATTAAATGTCTTTCTCTAATGTGATAGAAAACAAGATGGCTGCTTTATTTTTGTTAATATTCTATTTTGGGACATTTACCAAGATCAGTGCCCAGCTGGCATAGCCTGATCTTCTTTGTGTGCATTAGACACATTAACATATGGTCAAGAGCCAATTAAATTTCATAAGCTGGTTTAGTAATCACCTCTCCCATAGAAGGCAATGTGTTACCTGTCTGGACAGGCATCATCAGATGTTGCTTGTGCACTAGTGGGTATCCACCAGGGGTCCATATCGGTCCCTAGTTATTCTTGCTTAAATCTGTCCATCAGCATTTCCCAGTGTACCTTCCTTCCTTCTGTATGCAGATGATTTTGTCCTCAAGTACAATTCAAATTGTATCAGTGACCTCAACAGACAGATAAATCATGGTTTCAATTCACTTCAAACTTGGCTTATAAAAATACATCTTTCTGAACATGACATATAAAATAATACATGGGGTGGTGTGTATGACCTGAATTTTACACATAACTAAGGTGCTACATAAACCCCGAGAGCAAACTCGAGGGGTTTATAAAGCATCCAACACTAAGCTTCACCACTCATGGGCTATGATGAGTTCCGTAACAGCCTGAGGAGCTAATTCTACTATCTCATTGTCACCCATGCCATATCCCATAGATAGATAGATAGATAGACAGACAGACAGACAGACAGACAGACAGATAGATATACAGACTGTATATATGTATGTATAATATATAGTAGCCTCCCAGATCATGCCTCTCTCTACATGGTTGGGCCCTTATCCCCAGAGAAAAATCCATCATACTTTTCCCCATATGTCATGGTAGCCAATTAGAATATTATGATATCAATTATATAATTACAGTGTATTAATATGCTATTAACACCATAATAACACATTAATACCTAACAAGCACTATGTACAATATATGCTATCTATGTATTATACATACTACCACTTTAGTAATGTGTTAGTAACACCTTAATAACACATTACTACCCAACGCACCACAAACAGCCCCAACACATGTAACAAGCCTTTTAACAAGACATATAAAAGGCCTCTTAATAACAGAAGTAACAAGCCATTTGACAACACAAGTAAGCCCCTTGACAACAAATGTTACAGTCACCCTACCCCCTCTCAACTCTATGGCAAAGCATAGGACACAGCAAAAAGTGCCCAACCTAATGCATTATATAAAATAAAAGATGGCAAAGTCTGGCATACTCATTAAATAATACCATCTTGGGGTTGAACAAGCTCATAAAGGCCACTAGCCCTTCGGGATCATGGTTTTATGGCTTGTTTGACCCCTCAGTGTATTATTTCCTATATACACTTGACATCATTATCCTCTCCCTTTCATGTGTGTCTCTCTCTCTCTATATATATATATATATATATATATATATATATATTTATTATTGTAGTCTCCCGGTAATCGTGCCTGAAAATAGACAATTTCAGATATAAGTCATTTACCTCATCACCAAAAACTAAACAAATAAAAATAAATATATGATCACAGTGGTGCTGCAGAAGGGGCACTCATTATCCATGTAACACTGACAGTAAATATAACCCTGTCAATATTTAGTACCGCTCTAAGGCGTTACTATCTACAGTACTATTATTGCCTTTCACTCTCACTAGTTGTTGAATAGAAATTAAGATAAAATCAGTTTCTGTACAATAAGAAACTAAAATAATCTGAAAGTTCTAACAAGGCTAGATAACTATCGCTTATCAGAACCTTAGAACCTGTTGTGATTCTCCCATCCCTAGTGAGAATTACTGTGACATCACAAGTAGATGATTATGACTTCATGTGAGGAATGTGTAACTGGTACAGACCAACACCAAGGGACAATCAACCAATCGGACTGCTCCTTTCCCCTGTGCATGAAACACTCTTAATCTGTGAAGAAAGTCTCACATGCAGGTACCCTGGAAATGGGCTCATTTGTGGCAGGGTTTTTACATTTTTAATCTATTACTGATTGTTCTCGATCAATAATATAATACTGCTGCCATGGAGACCGCTCTACTTTTCCATCAAGGGTTTTCTGCTCTGGTGGCAGAGGGTGGCTGCTTAGTTCTTCCTCCCCCTGGACCAGCTACTGCCTCCATTGGGTCTTATCTGGTCACTTGATGGTTTCCCCATGCCCCCACAAGTAACACACATCCAGAGTGGACCAGGGAAATGGATGGCAGCACGGATCTGAGGACAGTTGGGCAGGACTTCATTAAGCCCCTGCCAACATTTTCACATTTTCTCCCACAGCTCTGCTGTCATGCATGCATGCATACGTGTGGAGGCACAAACACAGCACATTATGGCAGCTTCTCCCTTCGTGCCACCTGAAACTGCACTGTCGCCAAGCCTCTACCTGGCAGCAGGCTAAGGTCAGGCCAACTTGTCACCCCTTCCCCAGGAGAGGAGAGCAGTCCATTGGACACTCAATCCTCTCTCACTCCAGCCAACCACCAGCAAGCCAAGCTCATTCCAAAACTTGAGTCACTGGCATGGCAGGAGGAAAAGCTCACAGCGCATTAGCCCTCCATACCACTGGGCCAGCAGCATGGAGACTGTTCTTAATTGTTGTAAGAGCAGTCTTATGGTTACACTTTAAGTGTCAGTTAACTGTAGTGTAGTTACAGTGTAACTACACTGTAGCTGCATTGCGACTGCAATCTAGTTGCATACAACAAACATGTAACTACACAGTGCATGACAGAATAAAATACCAATTCTGTCTGCTTGCCGAAAAGGCACTAATGGGTCTCACCCCTCTGACCATACGAAGCTGCTTCAAACATATTAAACAATCAATGTAGCACTAGAAGCATGTCAAAATCTGCCCTAGAACTTCCTCACCGGAGAACCAAACTAGGGAATTGCTCCTTTGCTGTGTGGGCAGCAATCTGGATGAATGAGCTACGTTAATCTATACTTATCCTATCAAACATTATCCAATTTCAAAAAACGTTGTATGCAGCCCTCTTCCCCAACTCCAACTGCACTTGTCACCAATGTCATAATCATGCATTGAAGATCCTAAAGCCCCACACAGTAGCGTTGCTTAATCTTAATTCATAAATGCTTAAAACATTGGCTTAATCATTCCCTGCGCACCCTATTACATGTTCATACTGCGGTTCATACTACGGTTGACTGGGGAACTGGTGGCAAGGTGCCCATAAAAGCTCCCATCAGAATCCTTACTAACAAGAACACATTGTACTGAGTAACCAGTTGCCCAGCCTATTTTTGAAAATTGTCTTGTTCTTGCTGATGATTATATGTAGTGGTAAGCTATTCCAGGCGTGTACATCTCTTTGTATGAAGAAACATTTTCTTTTACTTGTTTTATGCAGAATACTACATAATTGTAGCGGATGCCCCCTTGTTTCTTTGATGTTTTGTTTAAAATCAAAACCCATTTCCATAAAGAGAGCTGGATTGTTCACCACATCACATAGAAAGGTGTTTGTACTGACTACATTCCATTGGAATTGCTGTAATTGCTTTTTGTTGTGTTTGTAACTATGCTTTGATGTGGTACCTTTGTAAACAAGCACCTGCACTCAAAGGTACTTTCTGAATATATTAAAATAAATAAATAAAAATAAATAAATTACCCTGTTGCATGTAATTAATGATTAGTTACATTGAGACCGATGCTTAAAATAAAGTGTAACCGGCCTTACTTACATTCTCATGGTACCATAACAGAAGCAGGGTCAGGTCTGGTTTGTAGTCAGATGGGAGACCTCTAACAAACACCTGATGCTGCAGGAAGGGGTGTTGGTAGCTCTTCAGGGGACACTCTCCCCTTGGTTATAGGTATTTTGTTAGGGGGCCACTGTGAGGTGCCATCATTCAGATGAGACACTAAACAGAGGTCCATTTTCCTGTGCCGGTGGTGGTTCAGGTGAACATTAAAGATTCCATGGTACTATTTGAAAAGAGTAGGGGGATTTACCAGATATCCTGGGCAAATTCACCCATTCACTAGAAAACCATCAACTGCTTAACTTGGTTCAATATTGATCAGTACTTCATGACCCCAACCCCCCCCCCTTGGGATGAGGCTGAAAACAGGAAAACATATCCTAGCCCTCCTTTCCCAGTTAACATAAACCAAAAGATGAAATAAATATGAATGTGAGACCACGCTTACATCTGAGGAAAGAGAAATACAGGGAGCTGGCCCACCGGCGCAGCAGTTGGATTTCCACTTGCGACGCCAGCGACACAGGTTCAGGAACGAGCCCAGGAGCTGGAGGTCCAGCTGGGGGGAGGAGGCTTGGGCATCCCAAGCACAGCTCATCTTCTCTGGGGGGAGGGGAGATCCAGGGCTCGGCACTTGTCTGGCCTCGGGTGGAGACCCAAGGTACAACAAGCCCAAACCATCGAGAGGGGGTGGAGTGTTGGACATTGGTGCTCAGCAACTTGATGTCAGAGCACACAGCACACCCAGGAACAACAGAAAAAATACCCCACAGTGCTCCGGTAGACAGAGCACCAGGCCTCAATCCCCAATGCCCCTATCTGTCCTGGTGACAGCATCCCTACGAGAACAGGAAAGACTTCGGGATGTAAGGGCCCCCACCACGTACCCACCTGGGGGTATTGCCACGGCTACATGGGGGATGGACTGCACTAGGCTCCAGGTAAGAGGGTGGGGACTATAAGGCCTTAGGTGTCTCCCTAAGAGTGGAAGCACTGTGGGTAGGGGAAGCATAAAGAGAAAGTTAAAAAATTAAAAAAGAAAGAGAAATACAGACAAATGTGAGCTATAAGCTGACTATGGTCTAAATATTATACGAACATATGAAGAAGCTAGCAGAAGAAGGCCATTTGGTCTATCAAGTCTGCTCATATTGCAGGGTCCACAGCTTGAGCTAATGTCCCTGCCCTCCCTCCTCACTCCTCCCATCCTCCCTATCCGTGATCCTTACCTTCCCCCTATGTTTATCCCAGCCTCTCTTAAAGCTGCCCACTGTCTTCAATGAGATGACTTCTTCCAGCAACGCATTCCAAGTGTCCACCACCCTCTCTGTGAAGAAGTGCTTCCTGACCTCCCTCCCTCCTAAACCTCCCACCCTACAGCTTAAGACTGTGCCCCCTCGTGTTATGGTTGCCACTTGGCTTAAAGAGACTCTCCTTATCGACCTTGTTTATCCCTTTCAAGTACTTCAAGGTCCCAATCATGTCCTCTTTCTCTCTCCTTTCCTCCAGGGAGTACATGTTCAGTGCCCTCAACCTCTCCTCATATGCCTTACCCTGCTGACCCACTATCATCTTTGTAGCCCTCCTCTGGACCTTTTCTATTATGTTTTCCAAAGTTCATTCTGAGCTGTCAGCTGCTCTTTAAAAAGACTTTCTTCGTGCCCACATTGCAACACATATGGACGACTGAAAGCAGCAGTACATGACAGCGGTGGAAATTTTGACCTAGACTTTTTGATTCTGTTTTAGATTGTCCTTTGTCTCCTGACTTATGTGATGCCCCTTTTCTTCCATTTTGAGTCAGTTCTAGCACTTTTTTCACAGCTGAAACAATAAAAGGGTGCGCTCCTTTTAATATAGAAACATAGAATCTGAGGGCAGATAAGGACTGCTTGGCCCACCTAGTCTGCCCATTTTCCTACCTGATGGATAAGCTGCAGATCCTCGTTAACCAATAGCCTACTTCTTCTTACCCCCCACTAGAACTGCCTTATGTCTGTCCCATGCAGTCTTGAATTCCCCCACTGTTCTTGACTCCACGACCTCCTCAGGAAGTCTGTTCCATGCATCCACAACCCTCTCCGTGAAAAAATGCTTCCTCACATTACCACCGAGGCTCCCCTCTATCTTCAAATTGTGCCCCCTTGTTCTTGCACATCCTTTTTCTGAAAGATACTACCCTCTTGGACTTTGTTGATTCCTTGAGGTACTTGAAAGTTTCTATCATGTCCCCCCTCTCCCTTCTTTCCTCAAGGGTATACATATTAAGCTCCTTTAGTCTCTCTTCATGTGTCTTGGTGCAGACTCTGCACCATTTTGGTTGCCCTCCTCTGGACAGCCTCCCTCTGTCTATGTTCCTTGTGGAGATGGGGTCTCCAGAACCACACAGTACTCCAGATGGGGTCTCACCAACTGTCTGTACAGAGGGATAACAACTTCCTGTTTTCTACTGTTGATGCCTCTCCCTATGCATCCCAGTATCCCCCAGCCCTCCTTACTGCCTTCTCACATTGCTTGCCCACCTTTAGGTCATCTGATATAATTACCATCAGGTCCCTTTCCATTTTTGTTGTTGTCAGTATCTCACTCCCCATTGTGTACTCTTCCCCTGGGTTTTTGTTTCTCAGGTGCATTACCTTGCACTTCTTTGCATTGAGTCTAAGCTGCCATACATTTGACCATTCCTCCAACCTTGCCAAGTCCCTTCTCATCCTTTTCACTCCATTTGTGTATCAACCTTGTTGCAGATCTTTGTGTCGTCTGCAAAGAGACATACTTTTCCTTCCAGTTCCTCTGCAATGTCACTTATAAAGACATTAAAAAGGACCGGTCCCAGTATTGAACCCTGCGGTACCCCGCTAGTAACCCTCTTACTATTACTCCGTTTACTATTATCCTTTGCGTCCTGTTGTCCAGCCAATTTCTTAGCCAGGCTACCACCTTGGGACCCACGTCAAGGCTGGCTAACTTGTGTATTAATCTTTTGTATGGGACTGTATCAAATGCCTTGCTAAAATCTAAGTAGGCCATGTCCACAGCCCCTCCCTGGTCTACTACTTTGGTCAACCAGTCAAAGAAATCTATTAGATTTGTCTGACACTACCTTCCCGCTGTGAATCCATGCTGCCTTGCGTCCTGTGCCCCACTGGCCTCTAGGTACTCAACAATTTGATCCTTTAGAAGTGATTCCATCATTTTCCCTATCACTGAGGTCAAACTAACTGGTCTGTAGTTTCCTGCCTCTGCCCTGCTCCCACTTTTGTGAAGAGGAATCACATCCGCCTTCCTCCAGTCCTCAGGCACCACCCCATCCTCCCATGATTTGTTAAAGAGAGTAGTCAGTGGTGTCACTAGTTCTACCCTTAGTTCTTTTAGAATTCTTGGGTGAATTCCACCGGGCTCCATTGCTTTGTCCACCTTCAGTTTTACTAGTTCTTTCAGAACCCTTTCCTCTGTGAATGGACTGGTATCGACCCCACTATCCAGAGTGTTTCTCTTGTTTGGTTTAGGTACCTCCCCCTCCTCTTCCTTTGTGAATACTGAGCAGAAGTATTTGTTCAGTAACCATGCTTTTTCACTGTCACCCTCTGCCCACATTCCCTACTCTTTATTAAGCCTCAGTGTCCCTCCCTTGGTCTTTCTTCGCTCCCTAATGTACCTATAAAAGGTCTTATCCCCCTTCTTAACAGAGTTGGCTATCTTTTCCTTGGTTTGGTCCTTTGCTATTCTGACTGCCTTCCCTGTCTCTTTCTGCTTTAACTCCTTCTGTGTTTCCTTATATTTCCTGAATGCTATCCTTTTCTCCTTAACCTTCCCTGCCACCTTTTTTGAGAACCATAGCATTTTTTTCCTTTGTTGTGTTTTGTTGATTTGCTTCACACAAAGGCTTGTTGCCTCTGTGATGGCTGTTTTGATTACTCCCCATTGTTCCTCCACCCCTCCCTCTTGCTTGTTTGCTAGTGCTTTTCTGAGGCACTCTTCCATTTTCCCAAAGTCAGCCCTCCTAAAGTCCAATACTCTTGCTTTGCTATGGCTTGACTCTATGGCTGTGTTTATCATGAACCACACTGTTTGGTGGTCTCTTGTTCCCAGATGGCTACCCACTTCTAAATCCGAGATTCTTTCTCCGTCCTCATTTGAGAGTACCAGGTCTAAGACTGCTCCCTCCCGAGTGGGTTCCAATACTAGCTGTCTATGGCTTGGTCCAGGTTTTAATAAAGCAATAACGACCAAGAAGCTGGTAATTTCTGAAGGATAAACGACCAGCTAGGGGGATGGGTGTGTCTTGGGCCACCTCTCTCCAACCAGTCATTAATCCAAGTAAATGGCCAGCTTTGAAGTTGTTACTGTGACTAGAAGTCTAATCGTAATAACAATTTTCATTTTTCCCATTCATTTTTAACTTAATTAAGGTTTTGAGCACAGTAGTGCTAGCCATGTGTGTCGCACAGCATCAGTTGCCAGCTGGATCATTCGTTTTTAAGACATTAATGACTAATCCAGTAGCCAATCAGGAGCCTCACTAGACTCATGAATAAATAATTAGACTTATAATCAGTATTCTCTGTAGTTTTTTGACAACCCATTTCTTAAGATCACTTTTCTTGTGCCTTACAGACACCGCTCCCTGACCTTATGGGACAACAGGTGTACAAGAAAAGATCAGAATGCCGATGGTAAACTGGCGTGAGCCACATTTAAAGGAGCACTCATTTTGTTATTTCAAATGTAAAAAAAAACTGCTAAAGCAGACTCAAGATGGAGAAGCAGGGGTGTCACACAAGTGGGGAGACAAAGGGCAAACTAAAACAGAATAAAAAAATGTCTGTTAAAATTTTCACTGTTATCATGCACTGCTGTTTTAAGAGGTACTCATAAAGTCAATTAATTTATGTTGAAATAATAAATTGTAACGCGATGCCCCTGGTTACGTGGGACAGTTATGAGAGACTTGCCATGTCTGTCCATTGAGTGGTACTTAAGACTGCACATGCCCAAGAATTCGTAAGATGCTGATTTTGTTAGTATGACTAGCTTTCCCTCCTTCTCCTCTTCTGGCAGCTCCTCCCCTTCATTATGGGACTGTGCTTTCTTTCCTAAGGTACATATTCTTGGTCTAAGAAGACATCCCTGCAGCTCCTCTAGGGGTGGAACCTTCTGCAAACTGGTTCCTGTATCCAAGGTGTGGGAACCTTTATACTTTACACACATTTTGGAAATCGGGATGCTTGGAAATTTTGGCAGCAAGTCACAGAGATGCTCACACTACAAGGCCCCAGGAGCCCCATGGGCTGAAACAATGTGCACGTGAGAATTGAGGTGTTTTTTTCCCCCAGCACATGTCAGCATTTCAGTCACCAGCATCAAGCATACCATGAGGGCTGGGGTGTCTCCCCCCCCGCTTCAAACCAGGACTACGGCAGTTGGGGAGAGTACTAGAGGGAGAAGTTGTGCAGTAAAGGAAGAAACCTATTGTCTTATCCATGAAGCAAATGGTTCATGCTGCAGCAGAGATACTGTGTCTGGCACTAGAGAACCCATTTTAGAGGTCCTGGAGACCACAGCAGGGTTGACAGTGAAACGAATAAAGTCCTGTTTTCATTTTAAAAATAAATAAGAAGTTATAAAATAAGCTATAAAAACAGAAACTACGTGCTGTGACAGCATGCGGTCTGAAAGCAAAACAAAATGTTAATGCTAAATGCACGCTGAAAATAGAAAATAGAGTTAAAAATCGATATTTCAACCTCAAGTCTTCTTCAGGAAATATCTAAAAGAGAAAAAAAAAAGAAAAAAATCTTTGTTTTTTTCCTCTTTTAGATATTTCCTGAAGAAGACCTAAGGTCAAAATGTAGATGTTTAACTTTATTTTCTATTTTCAGCGTGCATTTAACATTACCATTTTGTTTTGCTATAAAATAAGCTGTTCACAGTCATCTTGACCTGAAATGATTTGGAGTGTCGACGTCATGGACAGGCTGCACTGAAAACTCAACTGACAGACTCACAACAACAGTAAACAAGTAAGTCTTGATTTTGTATCTTTTAGGCAGTAAAGGCATTGCGCAACTATTGTTCTCAACAGTTACTAAGATTAGTTATTTTATCTTGTGGGGAGCTCAGTATTTAGCCAGTGTACGCATTTTGAAGAGAGCCAGTCAGAGGGAGGGAAAGAGCTATTGCATTGCTAGGGTACCCTGTCAAATGCACGCTACCAGAATAGCGCCGCACTATATGGCGCTAGTCTGGTAAGTGCTCACATGGACAGAATGTGGGGTTTTACAGCACTTGCTGTAAGCACTCCCCTGGTCACTGTCTGTGGTCCTGTAAAAGGATAAGGGCTACAAGGAACAGGAGGCTGGCCGAGCTGCTCCCATGGTGTGGAGTGCTGGGACATGGAGCAGCTCGGCCAGTTGCAATGGAGACCATGCCTTGTGTTCAGCGCCAGACATTGAAATGTCATAATGAAGCCTAAATAAATATTCAGCAGCAAAACAGAAAGAAACAACCACATCATCTTCCGTATGTGAAGATTTTGACACATCTCAAGAGATTGTTAATATTCCCCTCTCTTGACAAGCTGCAAGAGGAGCGTGTCTGCAATAGACTGTCCGACTTCAGCCGGCCCACCGGCACAGGGGCAAGGTGCTGACCTGCGTCACTGGTGACCCAGGTTCGGGAACGGACCCAGGTTGCTGGAAGGGCCGTCCAGGGAGAAGGATAGAGCATCCCACGACTGCTCTCCTTCTTTAGGGGGAGGGTGGGGGTGTGTTTGGTTCAGTAGGGACACCTGGCGGAAGCCAGGTACACCACAACACCAATGCCGGCATGTCGGGGGTGGGGCAGACACTGGCTGTCATTGCATGTCAAGTCCCGTATACAGGAAAAAATCCGCAGTTGGCGCGATCCATGAAGCCAGCCTCCGGCTTCAATTAGCCTCTTGGCCAGCTCCCCCAGTCAGTCACAGGTTTCGCGGCACCTGGGGCCAGTGCCATGACCCCACCCCCTGAGGAGCAAGTCAGGAGTCTCAGGGGATGAGCACGGCCAGAGGTGGAAGCCAGGAGGTGCCATGACTGGTGGATGATCGGCGGCCAACTGCGGGGCCAAAAAGTAATAAATAAAAAATAAAAAAAAAAGACTCTCCTCCTCCTTCCTCTCCTCCTCTGATTTCCTCTCCCTGTTCCAGTCTGATTTCAGGAAGGATCACTCCATTGTGTCCTTTCTGTTGCATGTAACTGATTATATCCTTTCAGTGATGGAGCACGGTCTCATCATGGCAACCATCTTCATCGATCTGGCTAAGGCCTTTGACTTGGTGCCTCACCCGCTCCTCCTGAATAACCTGGATTCTGCTGATCTCTCAGCTGCTGCTGCCAACTGGTTCCATTCATACCTGACGGACTGTCTACAGTCACTTTAGGCTGGTAGCGCCCTGTCACTCCTCTTCCCATCCAGGCGGGTGTCCCACAGGGCTCAATCCTGGGCCGAGTACTCTTTTTCATCTTCTTCAATGATATCCCCTCAGCCTGTGTCACTTTGCATATTCACATGTATGCAAATGACACAGTCAACATTTCTGTTCCTTCCACCTCAGACATGGAAGGTCTGCTACAACAAGATTTCTACAATGTCTTCATCAGTAGGGGCTCTAGTCATGACTAGTTACCAGGGCACTGCTGGAGCACAACAGATGGCAGCCAGGGCACTGATATACTGTTACTGGTCCTCGTTGGTTCCAGTCAAACCAGCTTCGGGTCAACACTAAAAAAAAAATGGTGTCTATGATCTTTGGCATCAGCCAACAACTGGCCAAACTCCCATCAATGCCCACTTTCCCCACCTTGGATGGCTCACCACTTGAACATGGTTCCTTCCTTCAAGTACCCTGGTGTGTGGCTTGACTGCAAGCTTGACTTCAGTGCCCACATTGACATTATCCATGCTAAGATCCGACCTAAACTTAATGCCTTGTACTAAAATAAAGATTGTCTTTCCCTTCAGGTTCACCATGGGCTTTTTACCAAAATGGTACTTCCAGTTTTGGACTATGCTGATGTGGTCTATGGTTCCACCCCTTCAGCTTCTCTGGCCAGACTGGATACCCTTTGTAACTTTTTCTGTGGCTTTGCAACCAACTCACCCTCATGAATCCATTTTTGCTCACTTTACACACCACTGTCCATTCTTTCTCTACCATAACGTCACCAGATGCACTGTGTCACTTTTATATCTAAATTTTGGTTTGGGTCCCTTCCTTCTACTGCTCATCACTCCTCTCCATTGTGCCCTCTGTCACATGCTCCCTCCGCTCCAGGAATCATCACGCCTTTGCTTTGCTATGTCCTCGTACTTCGGCTGGCCAAACAGCATTTGCCTATCATCTCCCCTCATTTTGGAACCTGCTTCCCTCTTCCCTCTGCTTCACTACCGCCCCTGCTTCCCTCAGATATCAGCTGAGACTTCCTCCCTCCCCTCCTTGCTCCTGTTTTCACCCCCTAACAGTCCCTCATACATTTGCTGTAATGTTCTACTGCCTGATAATGATCTGTTTGCTCATTGTGCACTTTCTATTGTCCTTTTGTGCTCTGGCATTGCACTTTTCTGTAACATTTAATTTGTCCAGGCTGTGTATCATTTTTATTCTTTGCTCCCTTCCCCCAGTTCTTACCTGACCAACATGGGGCTGGTTCATTTCCCCTGGGGTGTCATACAGATGAGGCACACTGATGAGTCCTGGGAAGGACGAAACACATTTCTGTGTCTTCTGTTTGCACCCTTTGCAGATTGTGTGAGATGTCCTTTGGCACCATGCATTCCTGCTTAAAGCTGAACCAGCCTAAAATTTCATGGTGATTTGCATATGCATCCCATGATGCTTTGCATTATGGAAGTTTGAGTGATTTTGTATTTCTTTGAAACTTGGCTTGATGGTCGATGCCCTTTGGGGTAACCCCTGACTCAGTGCATTTGCACTGAGGTTCTTTGTCTTTTAGCTTTTTTGTGGGGGTCACCATGACCCAAACCCATAAGACCAACATAGGGTCTGGTTCATTTCCCCTGGGGTGTCATACAGACAAGGCACACTGATGAGTCCCGAGTAGGATGAAAGACGTGTCTGTGTCTTCTGTTTGCACCCGTTGCAGATTGTGTGAGAGGCCCTTTGGCACCATGCATTCCTGCTTAAAGCCGAGCCGACCTAAATTTTCATGGTAATTTGCATTATGGGGGTATGTGTGATTTTGTATTTCTAAGTACATATTTATACCTAAACTTTTTTAAGGGTGATGAGCTGTACTGAGCCTCAACTTTTGTGGTAGAGACATTTAATGGTATACCTATGTAACCCCCGGACCCCTGCCTTTTTGCAAAACGACAGGTGGCATGCTGTTGAAGCTGACAGCAGTACCTGGTGTGGACTGGGTTCAGGGAGGATTAGGTTACTCGGCACAGGGGGTCTAGGTTTGGCTACTCTGCACAGGGGCGGCCAAGTAAATCCAAACACAGGAATCAATAACTGTAATGTCCAAAACCAGGAATGGGATTCTACAGTGTGGCTTTTATTCACATCCAAACTGAACAAACAAAGCATAGACGGACCCCCACGGGGCTACATTCCTGGTAATGCAGATTAGAGATAACAGAACACTTCTTCACATTTCAGCCCTCAGGCTCTGAACCCACCAGGCACACAGCCCGGACTTGCATGCAACTTTGGGTGCAGCCCGACAGCACACTAGCAGGTTTTCCCCATGAGGCCAGCTCCCCGCCGGCCATGATCCTGTGATCATATAGGAATGAACCAGTTTTCCTGTTGGTGGCTCCCCAAACCACCTTAGAGCCTTCGACTCCTAGAGGGAAATTTTCTTCCATCCCACGTCTGGGTATTTCCCTCATCACTGGCCAAGTGCATGAGGCAAAGTAGAAATCCACAGAGCAAATCCGTAGAGGTGGACCTGGTTACTAAAGATGGAGGGTCTCCCACCTCCAGCTCCCACAATCCATACCTGGCCATTTCTCTGGACACTAAATAACTCTTTTGACAGCTTGACAATGTAGATTACTGGGTAGACGTATATCACATCTCCTCTACATGTCTTGACTTTCCCTTTGTGCTGGACTTGAACATACTTTTACTTTTGGCTAAGCCCATTACTCTAGGCCTCCCATTACTTCAGCAGTCCAATCCCCACTTTAACACAGTTCGGGATGAAACATGGGCCCTTTTAGAAAGAGCAGAACTCACCCTTTGGTTGCAGGTGCCCACAGGCGAATCACGAAATCTTCTTGTACCCACACACGTGGACAAAATAAGGCAGCTTCTTTCTCCAGCAGTAGCCAGGGGGTTGCCCCTGGAACAGCAGGCAAACCTTCCTGCCCCATCCCCTCAGAGATGGGGCACAGAGACCCATATCAGCAGTCTCCACCACTAAAAAAACAGATTACTGTGTCTCTCTCTTTTGGCGGAAACACACGCCTTTCCCTAAATGTAGCCCTATTTCAGGGCTGAGGCTCCAAGAGCTTGAGCACAGAGCTGCTGTGCTCCGCTCACAACAATCTCCAACTACAGACTACTTCCAACTGACTGTTCAAACCTCCCAACATTCTACTCTAACTCCCTTCTGCAGATTCCATTGTGGCTCATGCAGCTGCGATAGTTCTATGATGATGTCATCCCTCAGTCTCAGCTGAGACTGAGAACAGAGTGAGACAGTGTGAAATCCATTTAACTGGAGATTCACAAGCTGCCTTCCCTGCCTACCACTAGGTCTTACTGGGATTCTAGTAACCCCGGGTAACAAGGGGGTTACACCTACATATCCCAAGCTGTACTGATAGCAGCACAGAGCACTGCTTGATTGTAGCTATCTTTTTTTTTTCCAATTGTTTAACCAGGTAAGACACACTAAGCTGAAAGCTTGTTTACAGCTGCAACCTGGGAGCTCAGGGAAGTTAAATGACTTGCTCAGGGTCACACAGTATATGCAAGGGAGGCTGTGGGATTCGAACCCAGGTCTCCAGATTTGCAGCCCAGAGCCTTAAACCACTGTGCTATACTGCCTCCCTATCTGCTGGCACCCCCAAAACAAAATGATTTTTTAAGACTAAGACAACAGGGATTGAAGAATGATAGTTATTATAAGCCTAATACCATCACATTTTTCTTCTGCCTTTTTCCTCATTTCTCCTCATTTTGCCGTTCTCCTCTCCCATCCATCCTGCACTTGATGGAACAGTCTACCGCTGCCTAGTAGCTTGTCCCCCTCCCACCTGTCCTTCAAAACAAACCTAAAAGTCTGGCTCCTATCTGAATCCCCATGCAATTGTGTCCTGGACAACAAGTAGTGCCCACAAACCGCCCCAGGTGCTATGTATCACTGTCCTATCCCATCTTGACCTCCTAGCTGTCTCTGGTTTCCTTTCTCCTTGACCTACAAGGTCTTCTTGTCAAGTCTGTCTGTTAATCTTTCAGCCAGTTCAGGAGAAATGGATGTTTTGCTTTTAATTTTTCACACCTTTTCAGTCCTTTTTCAGGAAAAACCACTCAAACACCACCTCTCTCCTATGGCTCACAGACTCCATCCTAACCAGGATGGATACATGGCCAGATTAACTCTGCCATTTTTGTCGACCTGGCCAAGGCCTTCAACACTGTCTCTCACTCCCTTCTCCTCGACTCACTCTCGGCAGCTGGCCTATCTCCCTCTTCCACAAACTGGTTCAAGGCCTACCTTATTGGCAGAACCCAATCAGTTAAGATCTTGGATGCCACTTCCCCTCCCCTCCCCTCCCGATTAGCACTGGAGACACCCAGGGCTCTGTATTAGGGCCATTCCTATTCTCCATCTTCTTAAATGACCTTCCCTCTGTTTGCTCCCCACCTCCGCTATACATATGTATGCCGATGATGCACTCCATATGCATCTGGCTCCTGTCCTGATGAGGTTACTGGGCTAATCAGGTTGTTTACATTGTGACATAAAAGTCACTGGCAATGACTCCTTGACAAAGCGAACTGAGGAGACTTATAGATGGCATCTTCCCCGCTATCATAAACAGATGAGCAAAAAGACATCCAGCATCAGTCCTTTGATACCCCACAAGGGAAAACAGTGAATAGATCAAGCCCCCAGACTCCCCGAACCCCACAGCTCCCTCTCCATGCCTCCCAAAGAATGCACCCCATAGACAAAGCACAACCCCATGAGGAACTGAGCATTAAAAAGAAAAACTAAAACATAAATATTGAAGTACCAGTAGGACACAATACAAAGTACAAAATTTGCTTCCAAGGTGGGAGCAAGGAATTAGTTTTGCTCCTAACCAGAGGTGTTTGACTCCGGGTGCAGGTAAATCGTAGATGTTGGTACAGTGAAGCTCACCAAGATGAAGCCCAACTCTGCAGAATTCTGCAGTAGAGTTAGTGCTGCAAACAATGCAATTTTAATGAGAGTTCATCCCTTTTGTCAGGCAGAAAACCTGTGACACTGCGCTTAATCCTGGCAGGCTTCAGTGTACATTCAAATATGGTAGGTAAAGCTGGCCCGGTGGTGCAGAGGGTTGAGGCACTGGACACCACACCTCGCGCCACACCGGCGATCTGGGTTCTGGAACGAGCCAGGGTCATCGGAAGTCAGCGGCGGAGAGGGAGAGGATGTGAGCTAAGCTGCCGGCTGGCAGCTCTCTGCCTCAGGAGGGAGTTCTCAGCTCTCTCGGAACTTGGACGCCCCCTGATGGAGGCTGGAGGGATGGTGCTGCTCTGAGAAGCGCTGGTGCTAGGCCAAAGGGAGGGTAGAAGAGACCTGGCACTGGAGCTGCGGTGCGCATGTGCTCCTCCACGCGAATGCGCCACCACTTCTGGGGGTCTTGGGAACAGGGTCACGTCCATGGGAAGAAAACAGGAAGTATGGGGGCCACCTGTGGATGAAGCTTCTGGGCAGGGCTCTGGGGATCTGCTGGGGTGCGCAAGGTGCTACAAGTCCCCGAAAGACCCCGAGGTCCGGTAGGTTGAGGACAACTTGGGCAGCCTGCCGTCAGAGAATAAAATATATATATATATATATATATATATATGATAGGTAGCATGGAAGAGGGCTCAGGGAGAATAAATTCCCCACACAAAAAAAAAAAGGGAAGAGGGGGTTCAGGCACTGCGTACTCAAAGCTAGAGCTAGGTGTGTTTGATTAATTTGGCAGCATCCAGCAACAGCCGCTCCCAAAGTGGGACTCCGTTGTGTCGGCCTCTCTCAAATCTTGTGAAGGACTGAAAATAAAGGGCCAACTCAGTTCTGTTTGCTTCTTTTTAGCAGTGTCCAGCTCCATTTCAAACTGCCCCATCTTGTAGATTATAAGTTGTCATGCAAAGAACATATAAACACTGTAATTAAGAAAACAAATCAGAAATTGGGGGCACTAAGATGAATCTCTACTTGCCTCAAGAGAGACGTTAAAATGAAGTTAACTCAACCACTGCTAATCCCAGTATTAGAGTATGGTGGATTGGTTTACACAAATGCACCTAAAACAGCTCCAAAGAAAATTGACCAAACCTATTATAAATTGGCAAGATTCACCCATTCTAGTAAATATGGTACCCACCATTGTAAGGTTTATTTGGCATTACGTTTGTTAGGCCCTGAAAAAGAAAGAGAATTTAATTGGCCAACATAGTGTTATAAACTATTGAATTCTAAAATATTTTGCCCGTTGCATCATTTGGTATTAACTGAGGCAAAGCAAGAGAAAAAGTATGTATTAAGGGCAAGTGCACTAAAATTGCCTTGTCCATGGGTTTATAATAGGTTTGGTGACCTTGCATTGCAAACATGTACAGCCAAGTCCTGGAATGAAATATCTGTGGAACAAAGGGCAAAAAAAAAAAAACTCCTTACGTGAATTTCAAACAGCCTCGAGGAGGTTGAGGGCACTGAAAATATACTCCCTGGAAGACAGGAGAGAGAGAGAGGAGACATGATTGGGACATTCAGGTACTTGAAAGGGATAAATAAGGTTGATAAGGAGAGTCTCTTTAAGCTGAGTGGCAATCATATCACAAGGGGGCACAGTGTTAAGCTGAAAGGTGGGAGGTTTAGAAGGGAGGTCAGGAAGCACTTCTTCACAGAGAGGGTGGTGGACACTTGGAATGCGCTGCCGGAAGAGATTATCTCATTGAATGCAGTGGACAGCTTTAAGAGGGGTTGGGATAGACATAGGGGGAAGGTAAAAATCATGGGTAGGGAGAATGGGAGCAGTGGGGAGGAAGGGGAGGGACATTAGCTCAAGCTGTGGACCCTGCAATACGAGCAGACTTGATAGACCAAATGTCCTCCTTCTGCTGGCTTCTTTGTAGGTTTGTATCTTGTGATTGCTACACTTGAATATTATGAATTAACTTATTTGTGTAGCACTGTATCATATTGTTTTACTTAAATGTTGTTTTGTACCATGTGTCAATTGTACAGGGCATTTTTGTTGAAAATAGGGATATTTTTTCCCTAACGCTTGTTCCTGTACAAAAATAAAATGTTATCAATCAATCAATCTCTTGATTCATTCAGGAATGCCAGCAATTCTTCATGGAGCCACTTGTTCATGACTCCCAAGGTTACCCACCCTGCTTGTTGTGGAGGTGCAGGAAGACATACTCCAGGTACTCCATGGTGTACAATTTTTTTGGGGGCAACACAAAGGCTCTGCACTGTTGCTATTGTTCTATGAAATACAACATAGAACCAGCTGATCTTTTCTGCAGTTTCATTTTAGGAAGTCAAAACTAGAAGGGGTGTTCACTGAAATTATCTTTGCATCCCAGGGACCATACAACTTTACAGATGTTGGGGTGATATGTGGGTGTCTGAGGCAGCAATGCATGGAAACTTTATTTACCAGCGCATGAGTGAAGGCAACAACCAGTGCCATGTAGTGATGCTCGGATAGTGCCTTTGTGGATCCGATTGTGATCCATCGGATAGTGTCAGTAACCGACCTGGGATCCTACCAAGTCAGAGATCGGATCCCAGGTTTGGATCCCGCACTATCCGACATCAGATCCAGGGATCCGACGTCGGATCTGGGGATCTGATGTCGGATCCAGGGATCCAATGTTGGATCCCGCACTATCCGACATCGGATCCAGGGATCCATGGTCGGATCCAGTGTAGGATCCAGGGATCTGACCGTGGATCCGGGGATCTGACCTGAATTCGGGATGGTTAGATTCATGGTTAGATAATGCTACTATCCGACCAGATCCACTATCCGGCTAAAAGAATGGTATTCAGTGGTATCCTAATTCATAGGATACTATCTGAGCAAACACTAGTGCCGTGGTGTACAAAAACTGTGTTTGTTGTGCCAGATCCTGGTGTACACATTGTACACCCCGTAATGGGAAGAGGCCATGTTGGAGGCAGGAGAAAAGGATGCTGACCCGGACTGTGAAGCTTGTGAGGACTGCAAGGATTAGTCTTTTTTCTTTGTACTGCCTGCTATAGTAAACAACACACCTCCTTCACAAATGTCCAGAATGGTCACTGAAAAAAGGCAACACTGAGATGGTCCAGTGTTGCAGAGGAATGAGGCACTGGGCGCATAATCTCCTACCACACCTGGGACCAGATTCAGGAATGAGCCCAGGTCACTGGAGGTTGGCTGGGGGAGAGGATCAAGCATCTGACATTCAGCTCTGCTCTCCTAGGGTGAGAAAGCATGCTGACTCAGCCCTTGGCTATCACCAAGTGGAGACCTGGTGGTAGCACTAGTGCTCGAGTGACATAGATGGGAGAGGCCATGATTCCATGGCATGTGTGCCCCTCCATGTGCACATACATACATGCCACAGCGGCCAGGGGAGAAAAATTGAAAAGGGCTTCGCAGGCTACATGAAGCCCTGACCACCTACCCCTGTGCCACGACACCACCTGGACCACTGGACCATCACTGGATGAGAGTCACTAGGTAGGCGAGGACAGTCCTTTCCTTCCTGGTCTCACTGTGGGGGGGGGTGCAATCCATGAGGGTCTTTGGGTCAGGAGAGTCCAGGAGAAGTGGGTGCCAGATGGGGACAGGGTTGAGAGCCTGCTTGTGATGACCACAAGGCAAAAGGTTTTATGGCAAAAGAAAAAAAAAGGGCAAGACTGAGAGGTTTTCACCCACCTGAGGTACGGAACTCCATGTCAGCACTGCATAGGCTGCAGTGATGCTACTAGAAGTCTCTCTCTGGTGGGCATTTATGTCATGGTGTCATAGCCATTGCACTCTGACCTATTGCATCTCAATGCATGCTGTCTTTCTGGTGCATATACAACAGTTCAACAGTTCAGGCCTGGTGGCTCAACCAAGATTTTACTACATAATATCGCACCCATATTCAATAAATGGTATAGATTTGCACTAAGCTGTGACAGAATGACCCACCATAGTTTTCCCTACAGACCTCCAAGGCATCTGGCATGACAGATAAAAGTTGTGAGCTTATATGGACTTGTTTATAAGCTGATAGATCCTCTGAGGAGTGTGTGTCTCTCATGGTATAATCTAGTCTGCACATGTGGTTTGGGCAAGAAGACCAACAAGCAAAGCTGAGCATTTCTGGCTGCCCTCACTTCATGTAAGAACTGTCTTTTACCATAAGAGACACCCAGTGGAGGCCCTATTAACTTCATACTGAGTATTCGTACTGGGTGATAGAAGGAGACTGAGTGCCCATTGTGTCTGTCTACCCACATTTAGCGGGTCCAAATCTGCCCTCCTTTCAATAGATGGTCATCCAATCTACCTTTAAAGATATCAATACTTTTACTTTGTATTATTTCATTCGACAAGTTATTCCAAAGACTGCCTGCTGCTTGTGTGTAGGTGTTGAATCTCCCTCTCTTGGTATATTAGAAACATAGAATTTGACAGCAGATAAGGACCACTTGGCCCACCTAATCTGCCCATTTCCCTACCTGATGGATAAGCTGCAGATTCTAGTAAATCAACAGCTTACGTCCTCCTACCCCCTACTAGAATTGCCTTATGTCTCTCCCATGCATTCTTGAATTTTCCCACTGTTCCTGACTCCACAACCTCCTCAGGAAGGCTGTTCCATGCATCCACAGCCCTCTCTGTGAAAAAATACTTTCTTACATTACCTCTGAGCCGTCCCCCTCTATCTTCAAATTGTACCCCCTTGTTCTTGCACATCTCTTCTTCTGAAAGATGCTACCCTCTTGTACTTTGTTAATTCCCTTGAGATACTTGAAAGTTTCTATCATGTCCCCCCCTCTCCTTCCTTTCCTCAAGGGTATACATATTAAGCTGCTTTAGCCTCTCCTCGTATGTCTTCTAGTGCAGACCTGCACCATTTTGGTTGCCCTCCTCTGAACAGCTCTGTCTATGTCTTTGCGGAGATGGGTTCTCCAGAATTGCACGCAGTACTCCAGATGGGGTCTCACCAACTGTCTGTACAGAGGGATTACAGCTTCCTGTTTTCTACTGTTGATGCCTCTCTCTATGTATCCCAGTATCTCCCCAGCCCTTCTTACTGCCTTCTCACATTGCTTGCCCACCTTTAGGTCATCTGATATTATTACTCCTAGGTCTCTTTCGATTTTTGTTGTTGTTATTAACTCACCCCCCCATTGTGTACTCTTCCCCTGGGTTTTTTTTCCAGCTCGATCTGTTACTTATGTGATTTTAGTCGTGAGGGTTTACTTTGGCTTTCTATACCCATTTCAGACATCTGCCCAGATGTTTCCTGCCTAATCTGTCTCCGTAGACCCTAAGTGGTCTCCGATGACCCTCCCTCCTTTCAGCCAGGCTGTCTGTATTCTAATACACCCCTATGTTTATCCCATGCAAGCATGCCTGAAGCTCCCAACTGTTGTCACCTTCACCACTTCCACTGATGGTCTGTTCCAGGCATCTACCACATTTTCAGTGAAGAAATATTTCCTCACATCTCTCTTGAACTCCGCCCCCCAGCTTCATCGCATATCCCCTGTTCATGGTGCTCCTTCTCACTTGAGACAAACTTCCCTTCTGCACCCTGTTTACCCCTGTCACCACTCGCTCTCCTCTCTTCCAGAATGTGCATGTTAAGATCCCTCAGTCTCTCCTCATGTGGCTTCTCGTGCAATCTCTGCACCATTTTAGTTGCCATCCTCTGGACTGCCTCCACCCTGTCTGTGTCATTTCTGAGGTGCAGCCTCCAAAACTGGACACAGTACTCCAGGTGGGGTCTCACTAGCAAACTATACAGAGGCAACATCATCTCCCTCGTCATGCTGAAGATACCCCCTCCCTATGCACCCCAGCATCCCACTAGCCCTGCCCCCACTGCCCTGTCACACTGCCCTGCCACTTTGAGGTCATCAGATATGACAACCCCAAGGTCCTTGTCCTGTTAAATGACTGCCAGTACTACCCTCCCTCGCCATCCAGTACTTAGCACCTGGGTTCCTATGCCCTGTTTGCATAATTTTGCACTTTTTGGCATTGAACCCCAACTGCCATACTCTGACCACTCCTCAAGTTTCCCAAGATTCCTGTGCATTTTCTCCACCCCTCCTGAGCATCTACCCTATTGCAGGTTTTGGCATCATCTGCAAAACGTTTTCCCTTCCAGTTCTTCAGCACTGTTGCTTATGAAGACATCGAAGAGGACCAATTCCAGCAATAAGCCCTGTGGCACCCCACTGGTCAATCTCCCATCATTGGAGGGAGTTAGTCAATTTCTAATCCAAGTCACCACTTTGAATCCTACCTCTAAGGTGCTCAGCTTCTTTGTCTGCCTCCTGTGTGGCACAGTGTGGAAAGCCTTCCTAAAGTCAAACTAGGTCAGGACGCAAGCCACGCAACTGAATGGACTTGTGAGTCGGAGCTCCGACAGCCATTTTCAAAAATCTTCAAAAATATCTGCAATCAGACCTCTGAATAGCATCATCTACTGCTGGATTTCATTAGGGCACAGACTAAGCTAAATGAAATACATATTTATCTTATGGCTATGATCCATGGTGCCTAAACTCTTGTCAAGTGAAAATTCGTTCTTCTGTGAAGTGCCCTGTCAGTGATGGTATGGTTACTGCAGTGGCCCCTGAGGCTCCCATGTTGGTGAGCAATGGGTCAGCTCTCAAAGATATGCTGCAGAAAGTACTCATGGAACTCTCCACATTCAAGCAATCCATAGCAGATCTACCAGAAAAAGTCAAGACTTTAGAGCAGAGACAAAGCAACACTGATACTTTCCTCTCCCTTACATTAGTGATAAGGACTCCTGCCATGAGGCAAGAATCCAGAAGCTAGAGAGGCTAGTTGGCCTCCTATGGAACAGGGTGAGGATGTGGAAAATAGGAGCCACAGGAATAATATGTGATTCCTGGGCTTCACTGAGGCTGTGGAGAAGTCAGATCCTGTTGCCTTTTTAGAGGCATCAGCTCCCCAGACTTTTCAACTATACCTGAAGACCCCAGTTGGAGGTTGAGAGAGACCACAGGATGCTTGCCCCCCAAGTCTGGAGGCAGACATTAATCTCTACTTGTAAAACTCTCTGTTTCCTGGAGAAAAATAATTCTGGCCCTGGCAAGGGAAAAGTGTCCCCTGTGCTGGGAGTGCCATAGAATCATCACATTTAATGATTATTCGTTTGAACTGGCAACCTGAAGGAAGGAGTTTACTGCAATCTGGAATGCTGTCTAGGAGCTAGGGGTCACATACCAGTTACAGTACCCTGAAGAATTGTGAATTACCAGAAACAGAGTGACCAATACCTTTAAGTCGCCAGCTGAAGCAGCCTGTTACATACAAAAACACGTTCAAGGGAAGACATTCAGTACTGTTGTGCCACACAAGCAGAGGAACCTGAGACCTCCACCGCCCTTACTTGGCACCCACAACATGGGCACAATCGGTGAGGGCAAGCATAGGGACCAGAAATGAACTGGAAGACCCCCCCCCCGTACCAAAAGGTCAAGAGACTGCGACATGAAGAAATTTGGAGGCACTCCAGCAGCTGCATGCAGGAATGGCAGCAGGGACGCTGGGTCCTCCAGTGACTCAGACTATAATGGCAAACCAGTGGCTAAATGACCAGGACAGACCAAGGACCCCAGTATGAGTGATTTGGATCCACAGAGGCCAGACAAGCTGCCCCACCCCCACCCGTCACTACCTCAATCATTGAACTTGCAGCAGGACTTAGGACAATCCTGGGTGTACATTGACACTGAGCCTCCCACCTTGCACATTACAAAAAAACAGGATGCTATGCAGTTTGGTGCAGAGTGAGTGGCTGTCCTGCATCACAAGGGGGAACACATATGATTGCAATTATGGCTCTGGAGACACCAGATCCCCCCGATCTGCCTTCTACGGACTCTGTATCCTTGCTAATATGCTAACTGCCTTCTTCTTCCACAGGTTGAATATGTTTTGTTCCTGATGTGTTGTTTCTCTTTTTCCTACTATGTGGGTTAATGTTGTTGGTTTGCCAGCCTGCTAGTGCCTGATGTTCCTATGTCCACTGCCCTTCAGGCGGATTGTCTCCCCCTCACCACGCAGAGCTCAACTAGTGCAGGGAACCTCACTTGATGCTTAAAGTATGTCCTACTGTGCTAAAAGAGTATGACTACAGCACCTCATTGATATGCCAACAGGATGGGAACTCTAATTAGAGCGAGGAACCATTTCCTCTTCCTTGTTTCTCACCCTCAAAAACCACAGCTGAGAGTTGAAGGGCTACGGTGATCACCATGGTATAAGTCTGGAGACTGTCAGATCAAGGGGGCAGGGATCAGTGTCCACTGGTGGTGACTAGGGTGAGTGACCATTGGTGAGGAGGAGGTGAGCAGGCATTTGTTGCCATTCCACTTGCAGGTTGTCAATGAAGACAGCTTTCTGATTGGTAATCTGCACCACTCCCTCAGACTTGCCCCCCACTCCTTCTCGAATGTTTACTGCATGGCTTTGCAATTTAAACTACATTCAAGCTGTCAGCTGACCTGCCACCCAGCCGCTCCTGTATGACATTTTACAAATCCCTGAGCCAGTCTTTGACCTTGCTAGTAGCCTGTTGCAGCTGGCACCACTAGGCAGAACAAACCCATGCAGCTCAGCTTAGGGAATAGTATTAGAGTGGGGCATAGATGTCCTCGAGGTGTTACCGCTGTCTGGTTGAACAAAGGAAGCTCACTCGACAACTGCCGTCCATGCACCAAATCAACAAGTAAGGGTTACGGTGAGATCGGGGAATAGATGCACTGGGAACGAGCCCTAAATCCCCCACCCCTTCCCAGGACAGCAAGTTGCAGGAGAGCATAAACAGGTTCTAGTACATTCAGCTCTGCTCCCCCTTCCCAAACCTTTCTAGGAGGTTTGACCCATTGGCATACACCTGGGCATACTGTCTAGCTTCGTGGCAACAGCTGGTCATGCAGGTGCACAGCAGGTATTACTCTGCATCTGACAGTCTAGCTCTCCAGTCTGTCTTCACAGCAGGCTGACATGCCAAGCAGGTGCCTTTACTTCAGGGGAGGATGGAGTTTCCACCACCCCACCACAGAACATTGTCCTTGTAGATCACAATAGCACCACCTAGTTACCAACTCACAACCAGCTGGATGAGCTTCCTCAAGCAGCCAGGTCTACTCAGGCACCCCTTAACAATGATACAGGAAACCACCCATAAAACCAGCGGAAGAGGAACAAATATGGCGCCTCAACACCCAACCCTTCTGCACTCGATACTGCACTGTCATGAAGTAGCAGGTGCAACACCCGCCAGAGCCACTGACCAGACCTCCCCACCTGTCAGTTGCAGCTCCCCGACCTCCACCATTTTTTAATGCATTATTAGCTCTTCACTTCTGTGGGAACTTATATATGATGCTCCTCCTCACAAACCAAGGCACCAGCTACGTCACTTCCACTGCTATGTGGTCTGATTCAAACTCAGGGTGCTTGAGACCGCACATCTCCACAACAAGTAGCACCAGACCAATGGCTGAGTGTATCTGGGTGGGGGGGGGAGGAGACATCCCCATATGGTTTACTTGCCTTGGCCACACAAATGGACTGTTATGTTTAAGTTTTTTTGTTATTGCAAATGTACTTTGTTCACTTAGATTCACACCCTGTGTGCAGGGACTGGTTAATTATAAATGTTTAGGTTTTTTTTTGCTGATGTTGATTGTTGTATGGAGTACCCACATCCCAGAGGTAGAACTTAGGGCAGGTATTGCCTCCCTTGGTAAACATGATGGGATAAGAAATATTGCCACTAGTTCCAACACAGTCCACCTGGCTCTGGGGCCCCACTTCACCCCCACATAGAACTAATAGTTTGGACCTACCTTTCAAATGGCTATCAGACTAATACAATTCACGTCATGGAACATTAAAGGAGTTGAACACTCATCAATAGGAGGAAGGTACTAGACCACCTTCAGAGACTGGGAACAGGAATATCATTTCTTCAAGAGACAGACCTACTTAAACCAGAGGCCGACAAACTTAAATCCCAGAGGGTCTGTCAGGTATTCAGTAGTTCCTTCTCCTCAAAAAGAAGGGGCTGGTCATCCTATTCCACAACGATGTGGACTTCATCCACTCCTTCAGACACTCAGACCTGAATGGGAGGCAACATAGAAACATAGAAGTTGACTGCAGATAAGGACCGCAAGGCCCATCCAGTACTTAATTGTGGGAGGACCATATGGACCAAATCAGTCAGATGCCTCCTTTACTGCACTTACCCAAAAGCTCATGAAAGTGAGCAAGGGGCAGGTACTTATTGGGGGAGACATGAATGAAGTGTTGGATGCATTTGTGGATAGGAAGAGACCACTCACAGATGCCAGGATACAGGCCTCTTATTGCTGTACATGACCTGGCAAGAGAGATGGGCACAAACGATGTCTGGAGACTGACCCACTGAGGCTGGCACCAAACCCTTGGCGGGGGGATGTCAGTGAAGTAAAAATGGAGTCTACTATAATCTGTTATCACACCCCTATAACATTCATGTGGGTACCACAGACTCATCTGAAGTCAGGCAAGGGCAACTGGTGATTTAACATAACCTTCCTTAAAGACACAGCCTTCTGTGCACAACTACGCACAGACATCAGGGAGTACCTCAGTTTTAACAATATCCCTGATACATCAGTCACAGTACATGCCTCAAAGCCTTCACTGGGAGAAATGCATTGCACATGCCTCAAAGGTAAAGAGAGCAAGAAACAAAGACCTCAAAGCCCAGGAGTCTCTGCTGCAGGATCTAGAGGGGAAATACAGAAACACCAACTACCACAGCCAGAAACTCTTGGCACAGATAGTTGGTGTTAGATTCAAAATCAATCTACACTTGTATCAAAGGGCTGAATTTGCCCTATTCAGAATGAGGCAAGCTTTCTGGGAAGCTGGGGGCAAGCTGGGATGACTGCTGGCATATCAACTTAAAAACGTCAGCAACACTCCAGAATTCTGAGCCTTAAATTCAAGTTTGGTGGTATTATCACAAATCATGTGGACATCAACATGGCCTTCCTAGACTTCTCTACCAAACTGTACACTTCAGAGTCCACACCCTTGGAAGAGGTACTAAACAAATTCATGGAAAATCTGACTTTTTCTACTCTGAGCAAGACGTAGGCCTCAGACTTGGATAGACTCTTCATGAAGGAGGAACTATCAGCAGCTGTAGCCCTGATGCCGAAAGGGATGACCCCAGGTAGTGATGGTCTCCCATCAGAGTTCTGTGCCACCTTTAAAGATGTCCTCCTAGAACCTTTGTAAGAGGCACTGCTAGAGGTGAACATAAAGGTAAAATTCCCATCTTCCATGAGATCAGCTCAGATCTCTCTAATTCTGAAATGAGGAAAGGAACCACAGTCATGTGGTAGCTACCAGCCCATCTCACTCTTACCAGTGGACTGCAAGCTTTTTGCCAAGGTGCTTGCCACTAGGCTTAAGGAGGCTGCGAAGCATCTGACTGAGTCTGACTCTGATCAAGTAGGCTTTGTTCACGGACGTCAGGGCACCGACAACACTAGGCACTTAACTGACCTGCTCTGGAAAGCTGCACCCTCCCCCCCATCCACCCACAGTCCTGCTATCCTTAGACACTGAGAAAGCATTTGAACAGGTAGAGTGGAGATTCCCCTTCCATATTCTCAAGTGCTTCAGGTTTGGCTCTCAAATCATGCACTGGCTCTCCATCTTTTATAAAGATGCAGAGGCCAGGGTAATCACCAGTAGCACTCCGTCACCTCACTAACCTTTGAGCAGGGGAACCAGGCAGGGTTGCCCCCCCCTTCTATTTATCCACACCCTGGAGCCCGTACTGCAAGTCATACACCAACACCCCCAAATACATGGGATTGCTATGGGAGGGGAGAACAAAGTCATGGCCTTTGCTGATATCATGACGTTCACCCTCATGCAACCACAGATATCGGTACCCTAGTTGATCACCTTGCTCACAGATTATGATAAGCTGTCTGGGTACAAACCAGCATTGCTAAATCCACCTCCTGGTCTCACATAGCTCTGTCTCATGGCTCCAAGATTTTTCATGAGTGATGTCAGTGCTGCAAGATTCCCTATCATTTCTAGGGATACACTTTTCCTGGGACCTAACATGAAAAGGAAGGCATAACATAGAAGTGCTACGTTCAGAGTTTGAGAGGGACATCGCCAGATGGAATCACCTCCATCTTTCATAGCAGGGCAAGGCCCACACCTATAAAATGATGGCAGCCCCCAGGATCCAATGTATCCTGAACAACATACATACAAACATTCATACGAACATACGAAGAAGCCAGCAGAAGAAGGCCATTTGGTTTATCAAGTCTGCTTGTATTGCAGGGTCCACAGCTTGAGCTAATGTCCCTGCCCTCCCTCCCCACTCCTCTCATCCTCCTCACCCATGATTGTTACCTTCCCCCTATGCCTATCCCAGCCTCTCTTAAAGCTACCCACTGTCTTCAACGAGATCACTTCTTCCGGCAGCGCATTCCAAGTTTCCACCACCCTCTCTGTGAAGAAGTGCTTCTTGACCTCCCTCCTAAACCTCCCACCCTCCAGCTTAAGACTGTGCCCCCTCGTGTTATGGTTACCACTCAGCTTAAAGAGACTCTCCTTATCCACCTTATTTATCCCTTTCAAGTATTTGAAGGTCCCAATCATGTTCCCTCTCTCTCCTGTCCTCCAGGGAGTACATGTTCAGTGCCCACAACCTCTCCTCATATATACGCCGGCCCGGTGGCGCTGAGGGTTGAGGCACTGGACGCCACACCTTGCGCCATGCCGGCAACCCAGGTTGGGGAACGAGCCAGGGCCATCGGGGGTCGGCGGGGAAGGAGAAGATCGAGCATCCGGAGGACTGCTCTCTTCTCCCGGGGTGGGATCCAAGGTGTACTGAGCTCAGAAGCGGCACCCAGCGGAGGCTGGGTGCATCGCCCAGTAGCACAGTTCTGTAGAGGGGTTGGCGTTGGCAGGATGTCTGTGGGTGGTCCCGCGCTGGCATCCATTGCACACCGTGCCAAGGGGGAAGTACAAGTAAAATCCCTGCCTCCTGATAGGCGAAGGATGGTCTGGGGGCTGGCCACCACAACCAGTGTTGGGTCTCTCTGCTCAATCCTCTGTTCTCCTTCCTGCCTGGCCACTCTTTTAGATTGTAGATAGAGTGCCAGAAAGGTGTAATGGCGGTCCCGCCTCAGGGAACTCGGAGCCGGGGGGTCTGGTGACCGGGACAGTGGATGAAGAGCTGGGGGCCTCCAGAGGAGTTGAGTGGAGGACTTCAGATCTGTGGGATCTGGTTCCAAGCCGTGTGTCCATCTGGAGAGAGTTCATGGTAAGGCAGAGCTATAAATAGAGTTAAAAAAAATCTCCTCATATGCCTTACTCTACTGACCCGTTATCATCTTTGTAACCCTCCTCTGGACCTTCTCCAGCAGGTTAATGTCCTTTTTGAGGTGTGGGCACCAGTACTGAACCCCATACTCTAGATGAGGCCTTACCGGGACCTGTACAAGGGCAGTATAACCCCCTCTCTCCTATTACTGATCCCCCTAGATATGCATCCCAACATCTTATTTGCCTTTGCTGCTGCTTTCTTGCACTGCATGGAGTGCTTCAGGTCACTAGTGATTATCACTCCCAGGTCCTTCTCCTCCTCTGGTGCAGATATTCGGACTCTACCCAGGTAGTACTCTGTCCTGGGATTCTTGGCTCCAGTAACAATAACTTTGCATTTCTTGGCATTGAAGCCAAGCTGCCAGATCCTGGACCACCTCCCCAGCTTTTCTAGATCATCCTGTAGGTTCTATCCCTTCAGCTGTGTCCGCTGTCCCTCAGAGCTTGGTGTCATCCACAGATAGGCACATTTTGCCCTTAATGCCATCCCCAATGTCATTGATGAAGACACTGAACAACACTGGCCCCAGCACTGAGCCCTGCGGGACCCCACTGGTTACCTCTCTGGTGCCAGATAACTCTTCCCCCACCAACCACCCTCTGAGTTCTGTCCCTCAGCCAGTTTTCCACCCATCTGGCCATCTTTTCCCCAACCCTGAGATCCACCAACTTCCTGATCAACCTTTTATGGGACACAGAGTCAAAGGGCTTGCTGAAATCAAGATAGAGGATGTCTACCGCTTGTCCACTGTCTACTGTCTTAGTGACAGAGTCAAAGAAGTCAATCAGATTTGTTTGACAGACCCCCCCCCCATGAACTCGTGCTGCCTTGCATCCTGGAGACCATGCTCCTCTAGATATTTCACCAACCTTTCCTTTAGTATGGTCTCCATGAGCTTGCCCACAATGGAGGTCAGACTGACTGGTCTGTAATTCCCTGGGTCATCGTTGGGATCGCTTTTGTGGAGGGGCGCTACATGTGCTGTTGTCCAGTCTTGCAGTACCACGCCTGACCAGTGGTGGAGCCAGGTTTGGGAGCATTTGGGAGCCAGGGGGCCATTCAGTCAGTCACAGGCTCCACAATGGGCACTAAACAGTGAATAAAGATGGTGGTGGGGCACCACTACTCACACTGGGGCAGCCAGGAGGGGCGACCACCCCCCAGCCCTCCCAGCTCCACCACTGCACCTAACTTTAGTGAACCATCAAATAGGTCTGCCTGTGACCCTGCCAGCTCCTCAACCAATTGCTTTAGTACCCTTGGATGTACTCAGTCTGGGCCTGGTGATTTGTCCACCTTCAATGCTAGCAGCCCCTCCCTCACTCTGTCCTCCTCTATCACTACATCTGTGTTCCCCTCCCCCACTCCTCTTTTCCCTCCTGAAGGCACTGGTCCATCCTTCTCCCTGGTGAAGACAGAAGTATTCATTTAGTATCTTTGCTTTTCCCCCATTATACTCCACCCACTCCTGCCCTTTCTTAAGCCTAACAATCCTTTCTTTCTTGTCCCTTTTCTCACTTATACAGTGAAAGAAAGTCGTCTCCCCCTTCTTAATTCCTTCAGCTATCTGCAGCTCCTTCTGTGCCTTTGCTTGCCGGACTTCCTTACTTGCCTCACTAGCCAACCTTGGGTAATTTTCTCTATCCACCTCTCTCTTGGTCTTCCTGAATTTTCTATAAGCCAACCTCTTTTCCCTTACTGTCTGGCAACCCCAGAACTGAACCATGTATACATACATGTCCACATTGACTCCAAGCTCGTAATGAGGCTACATAGAGACATGCTAACCTTTTTCTGGGGAATTGGAGCCAGGAGACTAAGCCAAAAGAAACTGGTACAAGAATTCACCAGGGGAGGGTTTTATCTACCAGACTTCACCCTCAAATGCCTGACACATGGTGTACACCAACTAGTGACTACATGTTCAACACAGGACCTACTGAGCCCACAGAAATTGAGGATATGTGAAGAAAGTGTCCTGGATAGGCCACTGGTGGACACCGTCTCCTTTCACAGTATATCTAAAGTGGCCTCAAAACACCCAGTCATTATGTACTTGGTCACTGCATGAAGACGAGTAGCCAAGATCACCAAATGGTCTCCAGACAGGTCATTGTCCATACCCCTATGAGACAGTAACATATTGGGCATAGAGGGCAAAAAGATCCACTGGACAGACTAGGCCAGCAGTGGGATTGTCCACCTTTATGACTTGTTGAACAAATCAATTGGAGTATAAAAATCTTTTCAACAACTCACCACACAATACAATCTCCCTAAATGCCACTATTAGAGATAGCTCCAACTCAGGCATGCCCTCTCTCTTCCGCTAGACCCAAATTTCAAATTAACCACACCCCAGCTCCTGGACACAGTGGTCTACCCCATTGGTCCACATGAGAGGACAGCTCGTTTCATCTACAGACAACTGATTAAGCAAGGCCCTGACCTTCTCTTTTTTTTTTTTTTTTTTTAGTTTATCTGTTTCTCCCCAGGTTCCCACCAGTTGGCATACCGTCTTTCAGTCATCCACCCAGCCTTGCATCCAACATCAGGGAGCTGTCCCCGTCTTTCCCCATGGTTTCCCCAGGAGGAGCCCCCAACTTGACTTACCTAGAATCGGATCCAGACTCCAGGAAGTGCCATTCTAAGTCGGGGCCTAAGGAGGGTGGCTGTTTCATCCTGCTCGACCTGGGACTTCTTTTTCTTTTCCTTTTTCTGATTTCCCCCTGGGTGGAGCGTGCAATGTCAGCAATGGCCAAGCTGTGCATACTTCCGCCCACACATGCCGGACGACTGCTCCATCCCCCTTGCTTGCGATAGGCTCTAAGGTGCACTGGCACCCCACCTCTGCTAGGTGTCAGGGAAGTGTTGACCCTGTACTCCCCCTTCCCAGGAGAGGAGAGCTGTCCTATGGATGCTCAATCCCCTCCCTCCCCTGGCTGACCCCCAGTGGCCCACTCGCACTGCAAACACAGGTCACCGGCGTGGCAAGAGGCAAGGCATGGATGCCTCATCCCTCCATGCCACTGGGCCAGCTAGGCCCAGACTCTCTTGATAAGGTAAGGATCACTTAGGAAAAGGAACTCAGCACTGATCTCCCACCAGAAGACTGGGAGAGAAGTTGGCTAAATATTAGCTCAGGAGTTAAAGGCACAAAGAACAGGTTCACGCGGCAAAGATCCTGCATCACCGGCACAGGACACTGCAGAAGCTCCACAAATGAGGCCTTCTGGACACTGATGCATGCTGGAGAGGCAGTGGGTATACCAGGACCATCATGCACCTGTTATGGACTGGTCCTGCCCCATCCACTCATCTAACCTTTCAACCCTAAATGATAATGTTGGGCCTATATCCCAAAGGCACTCCACAAAACCCCCTCACACCCGAGTGACAAAGACAAGATAGTTTGCTGGTAGGCACCTAATAATAGCAAAGAGCCGGCCCAGTGATGCTGAGCGTTGAGGCGATGGATGCCACACCTCACACCATGCTGGTGACCCAGGTTTGGAAACGACCTCAGGTCATCAAGGTGCCAGCTTTGGGGGGGGGATGGAGCAGCATCAAGCAGCCTAATGGCAGGCACTCTCCTCTCCTGGGGTGGTTGTTGCTCTCCCATAGTTACACTGCCACCGGGTGGAGGTTTGGTGGCAGCGCAGGCGGGAGGGGATGGCAAGTCAGGAGGGCGCCTTGGAACACAGCACGCGTGTGCTTCCACATGCACATGTGCATACCTGGGGAAGGGATGAGAATGGGGGAAAACACCAGATAAAAACATAATAGAAAAATCATGGCAAAGAGGGTAATACTTTGGCATTGGAGGGAGCAGAAACTCCCTGATGTCCAGGAAAGGCTGTTAGAGTTAGTGAAAACAGCCAGCAATGAAAGGTTTGAGTGGTCTCCAGGGGAACCATAGACCAGTAAGTGGCATGGGGTCATTATGTCGCAGCCAAAACTGTGCAAAACAACAATGCTGCACACAAAAAGACGTGCGGTCAAATAAGGTTGGGAAAAAATGCTGACCGCACCACAATGGCACACACCATTGGGAATAGTAATAAAATCTTTGTTCATGCAGGAGTGCACCCCCAAGCTCTCCAACATGGGGAGCCTCCTGCACCTCTCGACATGGGGGCTTTGTTCTCAAACTCCCTAAACTAACATAGCTAACTCCGAGGGGGTGGACTGAGAGGAGAAAGGAATACTGGAGCTGGGTACTTAGTTGTTTTTTTTTTTTTTTTTATAAAACAAAAACATCTCAGGACATGGGGAATCAAACCCCAATCCCTGGGTCTCCACTGCACCAGGTGCTTGTGCCTTAGCCATTCCACCACAGGAGCGGCTTGACCAGGCACAGCACCTGTGGCGTCTTTAGTCCTTCCTCCAGTTCCTAGTGAGCAACAGGGGTAGTGGTACTTTCTTGCCACTATTGTACCCCTGTCACTGTAATTCATCCCGTGCTTTACACTGCGCGGTTCTTCATGTGCTGTTTCGTCCATGACATATTGACCCGGTACCCCAGTAAGCACATACAAGGAGCAGGTATCTGAACTCACCTTTCTGTAAAATTCTCAAAGGTCACCTTATGCCCAATTACCTGGCAAACCATCCAACACTTCAAGGGCAATAACAACTTCAGTCTTGGAGACCTTTCTGTCCCATTGATGCATAGTAATACAGGTCCAGTAAAGACACATTCACACATGCATACCTAGTTCCCTATCTAAATTCCAAGGGTATACTGTATACATTGCTGTAACTCTCTGAAAAGCTATTAGTGTGCATTTCCAAGGGGTATTCCCTGGCCTGGTTACTCCCAATGAATGACCCTCCCCAGTCTATCATTCTAGAAGTTGCCTGATAATATAATTCACTATCTGTATTAGTACTAGTCCAAAGCTGAAACATTAATGTTTATGTTCCTGTACAGTTTACTGACAGCCAGTAACATCAACGGGATCTTCCCCATGACTAGGTTACTGCTGTTCTTATACAGACTGCACGTATTTAGCCCTTGATGATTCTTACATGATTTGAAGCAAGTGTTTAGTGTGATCTGAACCATGTTCATTGTAAAACTTGAAATTTCTATAAAAACTTTGATTATTAAAAAAATAAAGAAGTCCAGATAGACCATGTCTACTGCCCTCCCCTGATCTATTTTCCTGGTCTCCCAGTAAAAGAAATCTATCAGATTCTTTTGACATGCCCTCCCTCAGTATACATCCCTGATGTCGACATGTCGACAGCGCAGTCCCCTACAGCAACAACAGTGCCATGCTGCTGTAGGGAACCCGCTGGTACCTGGCACTGTCTGTTGGGGGTCCTGCACCCCCTCCAACTCAGCTCCAACTCGTAGTTGAGAATCCTAAGTGTGTGTGCAAAGCCCCCTGAAGAAAACACTCAGGTTTTTGCAAACCGGCAGCTGACTGCAAAATGCAGTCAACTCGTCAGTTTTCTGTCGGGTCATTCGACAAATATTTTGTTGATGACCCGTCGTGGATCCCCCTCCCTCCATGAATCCATGCTGCCTTTGGTCTTGCTGCTCATTAACTTTAAGATACTCTACCATTATTCCTTTTCTATTCATCTCCCCACCACTTAATCAGGACTGGGCAGCCTATAGTTGCTAGCTTCCTCCCTGCTGCGTCTCTTATGTACAGGCATCATGTCAGCTCTTCTCCTGTCCTTCGGAACCACTCCAATTTCCAGTGAGCTGTTGAGTAAGGCTGTCAGTGGGGCAGCTAGCACATCTCTTGGTTCTTTTAGTACCCATGGGTGTATCCTGTCCAGTTCCAATGCTTTGTTCACCTTTAGAGCTGCAAGTTCATATTCTTTTCTCTGAAAATGGACTTGTGTCCACCTCCCACCTCCATTCCTGCTACCCCCTGGTGGTTCCCCCTCCACCCAACACTTTAGAGACTGACCATAAGTGTCAGTTTAGGATGTCTGCTTTTTCTTGGTCCTCTTTTGTACAGTCTCCCTCTGTCGCAGCAATAGGTCAGAATGCCAATTTGTATTATGGGCACTTAGCCATTCCTCAGGCTTTACACCACAAAATTTGCCCAAATCATGTAAACCATTATAGGATTCAAATCTTATAATATACCTATTGTAAAAGCTCTGGATATCGGTAAAAAAAATGTTTCTGCCACAGCCAGAAGTATAGAAAAAATAGATTTTTTGTGTCCCTATACAACAATTTGAATTACTCCTAATTTGCATAAACATAAACATAATAAAAATCAATGCAAACACAACATAAGTAAGGTTTCAGAAAATTGAATGAAGCAAAACAAATACTTTAGAAAATAAACAAACAACAAAGAGATAAACAATATTCAAAACGAAGAACAGTATAAACTGTATACCATGCATTTTGCATGCTTTAATACCTAACATACTGTAATTTCCTTGTATGAGAACTTGTAAACTCGTTGCATTAGTGTTTGGATTATTTCTCTTTAAAACTTATTTCAATACTTTATGGCATGCAAAGATGTTTATCTTTTTTTAAACTTAAGCATAAACTATGTCCCAAGATTTTGTATTTAAAAGTTAAGTTTACTATGTTACCTCCCCAGATAAGCCAACTTAGAATGTTATAAAAATTAATTATAATTAAACAATAAGCCATGAGAGGATGTGGGTTATCGAGGGATTTACCTTGGCTGGAGTGGTTTGCCCACGAGGTGCAGCCAAGTGGGTAAATCATCGCCAGCTATTGCAAATCCCCCGATAACCCACATCCTCCGTGTGGCTTACTGCAATTATACCAAGGTTCATTGTTTTACTATAATAAAATACAAATATTAAAGAAGTTACTTTGTGTGTTTATTTTTATTGTATTTATTCCTGTGCTGCAGAAGATTAGGAAGTAGATGACCACCATTTGGCCATCATCAGCCAGTGATTATCAAAGGATTTACACCGGTGGTAAACTGCCAGTCTGACCATTTCATTGGCAGCTCACTTACTGTATGTCCGTGGTATAATAATACTTAAACATCTGGTTATTTGTAGAGGCTTGATCTTCTTTCTTTTCTTTACAAATATTGGTGAGAATCTCTTTCTTTTCCCTGGATTGCAAAGTTCTTTTAGTAACCGGACTTTATGACTGTTTCTGTTTCTTCTTTTGTTTCCACTCAAACCCTGGACTTTGAACCCATATGTTGTCAAGCAGCACTGCAGACTTGCTTTTTGTCTGATGAACTTAACAGTCAGTTTTTGTCCTTGTCTTGGCTTTGACAGAAACTTTAAAGCATTATTTTAATCAAGATGTCCAGTACCTAGAAGGCTTTGCTTCACCCAACATTGGAAAAGTTCTATTGTAACAAGCTATGTTCTTGTAGCTGGCTTTCATGGCATTTTTGTGTTCTTTCCAGCCTGAACCCCAGCACCTCTGTTATGGACACATCAATGACTTAACTTCTTGCTGGTCTAACATCAACAGGCAGGCATGGCTCTCAGGCTTCAGGCCTAGCAGGCATCTCAAAACAATAACACTGCCAAGTTCGCAGACATCAATCAGTCAATCAATCAATCAATCAAAATCTTTATTTATCCAGGTGAACATAATTGAGCAGAGCTCTTTTACAAGATGGACCTGGTTAGAATAGGGTCGGGTAACATCCATCATAAAAACATATAAATACATGTAAAGAAGTGTATAAACACAAACAAAATGGTGCAGTAATAGGGGAGTCAAATGATAAAAGGAAGACAAGGCAAGTCATAACAGAGGAGGATTCAAATAAAAGGGGGCAGGTCCACCATTGAACCATGCAACTATATATAAATAGATCTTGATGCAACAGAGGTTTAGAAGAATCAGAATAAGTAATAAAGCTAAGCACTTGCAGAGCTTAGCTTTATTACTTCTGATCCAGAGTGAGATCATCACCAGCTTTGATTGGTCCTTGCAAAATGATGTAGGTGTGGGTCTCCGCCCTTTCCAAGGACTGCCCCTCTGCTCAGAGTTTAAGTTTCAAACATGAAATTACTTTCTTTCATAACTTTTTCATGCAAAATGATTCAGTTTTTATATAAGCATTTTTGAATTTCTCTCATTGAAAGCAACCTTTTAAGATGTTTCTTGTTTATACGATCAGTATTTCCTGAGATGAGTTAATAAGGGCTATAACTCCAATTCCCAATAAAATCTTTAAAACATGAAATAATAGTTTTGTTCCTTATGCATTTAGCTTTAGAATAATGTAAACTTTGTCCAGAAAACCCTTCAGGAAAGTTCTCAAAAACATTAGATTCCTTTGTAGGCACATGTTTCTTTGTTCTCTTAAGAGAGTACATCAATCAAACTGTCAAACTTGTTTTCCATACCTCTTTTCAGATGGTTTATCTTTGTTGAGCAACAAGTTATACACACAAGAATTATATATTTGGACTTGTCATGATGCCTTCTCTCATTCAAGACTAAAGTTGACATGATTACTGCAAAGATTCTTGTCCCCAAATATTTTTATATATATAACTTTTGATCCCCATTGGCTGCATTCACACAATTTAGCCAGGCAATAAGTTGCAACCTCCTTTACAAACTGTGAAAATTAGCTGTTGGCAGCGTATTGCCTTTTTAAGTTATGGTCAGAAGTCTTTTTATGTCCATTAAAGCTTAATGTAACTTTAAACAGAACCTGCATTTTTCTTTGGAGACAACTTGTACCAAGCTACGACATCATTAAGGAAGGTTTTACCACTGGTTGTCAAGGATATGTTGGCACCTTTGACCTCTCAGGAATGCAATGGCCTCTTCTCTAGACTGGCAAACTGAAAAGTGTCCTTTAATCTAATTGCTTAACTAGCCATTTTCTTCTCAAGTTTGAAAGCTGTATCTTCCTCTTTTCAGTGCTTTAAGTTCATACAGTGATGACCAGATGTCTTTAGTATGACCTTCCAGTTATCTTAAACTAATAATTAAGCATTTATAAAGAGCATAAAATAATAATTAAAATAATGTAAAAATAATAATGATAATAAAATATTTTATAACTAAGTTTTGTTCCTACACCTCTCTTCACTGGTGAGACCCTACTTGGAGTGTTGTGTACAGTTCTGGAGGCTGCACCTCAGAAAGGACATAGATAGGATGGAGGCAGTCCAGAGGAGGGAAACAAAAATGGTGCATAGTTTGCACGAGAAGCCCTATGAGGAGAGACTGATCAATCTTAACATATACATCTTAGAAGAGAAGAGATAGAGGTGGCATGATAAAGACCAACAAGTACCTCAGAGGGGCGAACAGAGTACAGGTGGAGAGTCTTTTTCAAATGAGGACAAGCATCAGGACCGGGGGCATGCAGTGAAGCTCAGGGAGATTCAAGAGCAATATGAGGAAATATTTCTTTACTGAAAGGGTTGTAGACACCTGGAATAGACTGTCAGAGGAAGTGGTGGAGGCTGGAATGGTGGGGTTGCACAGAAAGCCCTAAGAGGAGAAACTGAGGGATCTCAACATGTACACCCTGGAAGAGAGGGGAGCGAGAGAGGACATGATAGAGACCTACAGGTACCTCACTGAGGTGAACCAGGTGCAGGAGAGGAGTTATTTTAAATGAGAAAGAGCACCAGAACCAGAGGGCTTGCAATGAAGCTGGAGAGGGAGAGGGAGTTTAGGAGGGATGTGAGAAAGTACTACTTCACTGAAAGAGTGGTAGATGCCTGGAATAAACTGTGAGCAAAGTAGAGGAGGTGAAAACAGTAGGGGACTTCAAGCATACACCTAGGGGAATATTAATAAATTAGCAGGGGGGAGGGTCACTGGAGACTAGTTAGGGTCTGCAGAAGCAGACTAGGCAGGGACCATTTGAGCAGAATGGGTGGACCAAGTGGTCCTTTTCTCCCAAAAAATTATGTTTCCATGTTTCTGCCTTTCTAATCCTCACAATGTTCTCCTTGCTTTCCTCTTCTCACTTACAGTATGTATCTGAACAGATCCAGAAGCAAATGGTTTGATACATTTTATTGGACCAACATAGATGTTACAAAAAGAAAACAATGTCTAAGCTTTTGGACCAAGCAAGTCCTTCCTCGGAGACTTATGACAATTGTTCAGAGAGTCACAATCCATTAACACCCAGATCATACATAAAAAAACAAAAATATTCTCATTGGTTAAAAGTACCTATATCAAAAAATCACAAATTTAAATGGAATAAATATCATCCCTTTAGTTTGCTATTACTGAGAATATTTTCAAGGTCAAATCCATAGATAAGCTGAACATTCAAGCAGACAAAGCCTGTAACTGAAATTATTAATGAATGTGTGTGTTAGGAGAATACATTAAAAATTAAAGGCAAGACCTTTAGGTTTAATACCACAAATGTCCAAGTTAAAATTTGATAGTATAGTATGATAAAAAACTGTACAACAGAAATATATGTGTGTTAATAAGAGGGGAATAAGAAAAATGTACCTTGTATGAACAACTGTTAAAAACATTCATACAGAATTAAATGTATCTGGAGATATTTTCTAAACTATACTCTCAACCAGTTAACACACTCCATAAACATTAAAACCTACAGTATTGTAACAATATTTTTTAACAAGATAATATAAATTGTCGGGGAAGGTTAAGGAGAAAAAGGCTGCATTCAAAAAGTATAAGGAATCACAGAAGGAGCACGACAGGGAACTGTATCAATTAAAGCAGAAAGAAGTGGGGAAGGCAGTCAGACTAGCAAAGGCCCAAACCAAGGAAAAAATAGCCAACTCAGTTAAGAAGAGGGATAAAACCTTTTATAGGTACATTAGGGAGCATAGAAAGGTTAAGGGAGGGATAGTGAAGATTAATAAAGGAGAGGGGAGGTGGGCAGAGGGAGACAGTGAAAAGGCAGAGATACTGAATGAATACTTTTGCTCAGTATTCACAAAAGAAGATGAAGAGGAGTTACCTAAATCAGACAGTAGAAGCACTCTGGGTAGGGGCGTTGACACCAGTTCATTCACAGAAGAAAAAGTCCTGAAAGAACTCCTAAAACTCAAGGTGGACAAAGCAATGAGGCCTGACGGGATTCACCCCAGAATCCTAAAAGAACTAAGGGAGGACCTAGTGACACCACTGACCACGCTTTTTAACAGATCATGGCAGGATGGGGTGGTACCTGAGGACTGGAGGAGGACAGATGCATTCCCCTTCACAAAAGTGGGAGCAAGACAGAAGCAGGAAACTACAGACCTGTAAGTTTGACCTCAGTGGTAGGGAAAATGATGGAATCACTTCTGAAAGAAAGATTGTTGAGTACCCAGAGGCCAGCAGGGCACAGGACCCAAAGCAGCATGGATTTACAGCAGGAAGGTCATGTCAGACGAATCTAATTGATTTCTTTGACTGTGTGACCAAAGTAATAGACCAGGGAGGGGCTGTGGATATGGCCTACCTAGACTTTAGCAAGGCATTTGACACAGTCCCGCACAAAAGATTAATAATCAAGTTAGCCAGCCTGGGAGTGGGTCCCAGGGTGGTAGCCTGGGTAGCAAACTGGCTGCACAACAGGACACAGAAGGTAATAGTGAGTGGAACACATTCCAAAGAAAGGAGGGTTACTAGTGGAGTACCTCAGGGCTCAGTACTGGGTCCAGTCCTCTTTAACATCTTTATAGGTGACATTGCAGAGGGTATGGAGGGAAAGGTATGCCCTCTTTGCAGATGACACAAAGATCTGTAACAGAGTTGATACACAAGGTGGGGGTGGAAAAGATGAGAAGGGACTTGGCAAGATTAGAGGAATGATCAGACATATGGCAACTTAGATTCAATGCAAAGAAGTGCAAAGTAATGCACCTGGGAAACAAAAACCCAGGAGAACAGTACACAATAACAGGGGAGGTACTAACAACAGCAAAAATGGAAAGGGACCTGGGGGTAGTCATATCAGATGACCTAAAGGTGGGTAAGCAATGTGAAAAGTTGGTAAGGAGAGCCAGGGGGATACTGGTATGCATAGAAAGCGGCATCACAAGTAGAAAAAGGGAAGTGGTTATCCCCTCTGTACAGACAGTTGGTGAGACCCCATCTGGAGTACTGTGTGCAGTTTTGGAGACCTCATCTACGCAAGGACATAGACAGGATGGAAGAAGTCCAGAGGAGGGCAACTAAAATGGTGCAGGGTCTGCAGCAGAAATCATATGAAGAGAGACTGAGAGAGCTTAATATGTATACTCTTGATGAAAGGAGGGACGGGGGGACATGATAGAAACGTTCAAGTACCTCAAGGGAATCAACAAAGTCCAAGAGGGTAGCATCTTTCAGAAAAAGAGATGTGTAAGAACAAGGGGGCACAATTTAAAGATAGAGGGGGGATGGCTCAGGGGTAATGTGAGGAAATTTTTTTCATGGAGAGAGTGGTGGATACATGGAACAGCCTTCCTGAGGAGGTCGTTGGGTCTAAAACAGTGGGGGAATTCAAACATGCATGGGACAGACACAAGGCAATTATAGTGGGGGGTTGCAGGAAGTAGGCTGTTGGTTAAGTAGAATCTGCAGCTTATCCAGTAGGTAGGGAAATGGGCAGACTGGGTGGGCCAAGTGGTCCTTATCTGCCGTCAAAGTCTATGTTTCTATGTTTCTATGTCAGTATTATTGCCAAATAAAAAAATAATAATAAAAAAATAAATCTCTTAAGGACCACATAGAAAATGAGTTTGTGTATCTTAAAATGTTCAAAGTTCAATAATGAGTCAATATATAATCAAATACCTATATGTGCAGAAACAGTCTTACGAATGTGTATAAAACCCCTATGGAATTTAACTACCCCCCCCCCCCCGGGAAAAGAGAACTAGAAAAGAAGCGTATATTCACTATGTATGTGAGCCAAGAGTCCTAACACCCTGTAGCACAATTATGACACATACTCTAATATAAGCCTACCTAAATATGTAAGCACAACCCTAATCCCTCCTCCAACACACACAGCACACTCCCACAAAAACACCATCCTTCAAACCCCTCAAAAACACACAGAAAATTACCCCCACACACACACACACACACTAAACTCCCCATACACACTCACCCAAGACAACCCAACCTCCCCCCCACACACACCTCATACATGTATATTTGGTAAGAAACCAACCTATTGAGAACCAGTTAAAATGGGCTCTATGAAAATAAAAACAAAACAACTGAAACTGAAGTCCTGTTAAATGGCCATCCTTTGAAGTAAAAGTCTATGTAAGTTGAAGTGGGGTAACCCAAATCAGTATTCATGCCATCTGCTACCATATTGAGAAGTAAAATAAGCTTAATTTCAAAAGTCTGTCTCTGTTGTGTATTTTGTTTTTAATCCTTTTAAGGCATTACTGACATAGCTGAGATTGAGTGCTCATTCTGAGAGAAATGTCACCCCACATTTTTTTCAGTCATCTGCATATTAATAGTATGTCTGTGTGTGTGTTCATTCTAGTCCGGAGAGCTTGGCTTGTCTCTCCAACATACCCTGGTTGGTCCGAAAGCTTAGACATCGTTTTCTTTTTGTAACATCTATGTTGGTCAGATAAAAGGTATCAAACCATTTGCTTCTGAATCTGTTCTTACAAGAACCAATACGGCAACTAATGTATTTCTGTTATGTATCTGAAGAAAGTCTTACCCCCTCCTTGACCCCTTTGGCGATTCTTTCCTCTGTCTGCACCTTTGCTCCCCTCACTGTCTTGCCTGCTTCCCTCTGCTTTACTAGGTATACTTCCCTGTCCTCCTCCCTCTGTGTTTCCTTATACCTCCTGAATGTCACCCTGTTTTCCTTCACCACCCTTGCCACTTCCTCAGAAAACCATAACTGTCTCTTTTTACCTTCTGCTTTTACTCACTTCCTTCATACAGAGATTGGGTGCTTTAATTATACCCTCTCTTATTTTTCCCCACTGTGCCTCCAATCCTCATGGGCAGTCCCTCCCCTCCTCTTGAGACAGTTTCTGAGGCAGATGCCTATTTCTTTAAAATCTGCCCTCTTAAGTCCAGGACACTCATCCTCATCCTTATCCTCATCCTCATGTGGTTAGCCTTTGTTCATGTCTTAATGTTAAATCATGTTAATGTCTATTGTGATGCTTGCAACGCTGTCGCTGTTTGTAAACACCAGGTCCAGCACTGACCCACCCCAGTGGGTTCTTTGACTAGTTAGCTGAAAAGTTCCCAAGTAAAGGACAGTGTTTCACATACCCATATCCTATAAAGCAACTGGATAAAAGATGTAACTACTGTGGCCCCAAGTAGCTGGAACTCCCTTCCTGAAAGAATCAGGAAACATACAGCAATTCAAATCGGCTCTGTTCAACCTCCCGCTCAGCCTGCAATTAACCGATGCATGATTCTCCAGTCCAGGGATCATACAACATTGTTAGCCAATGAGGATTGCTAATTGGTAAACATTCCAGGCACTTGCATGTATGTTAATAAGACTTGGGAGACCACTCTGAGGGTTGTGAGAGTGGTCTTGCATGCATTCTTAGGGTTTAAGACCTGCATGGGGGTCAGCCAGTGGTAGGGTGACAAAAGGTTCAAAAAACAGGAGCCAACAAGAAAGTGTCATTAGTCAAAGAACTGAAGGCTGGGAAAAAGAGAGGTGTTCTGAGACAAGATTTGAACAGAGGAATGGAGTCTGTATGAGGTGTGTGATTAAAATTGTGCAGAACATAAAATTCCTCTTCTAAAATGCCTTTTGGAATTTTTTTAATTTTTACTAAATTCCAAGAGTCATTTCTAGTTTTGCAGAAAATGAATCCACAGTTTCTGGAAAGTGAAGAATATTATTACACAGTTTAAACTGCAGATTTAAAAAAATCTACTTATGAATTTTTGCCATTTTACTTCCAATGGAATTCCATGGAATTGGCCAGAATTCTAACATTCCGTGGAATTCCGTTGGAAGCGGGTTTTGAAAACTCTGCCCAGCTCTACTCAGTTTCCGTTTCAGTATGTGTTGGGGGCCCATTGAGTAAGAAAACCTGCTATATACAATGATTTAAGTGATCTGCATGACCCAGTGGGCATCTATTGAGCAAAGCATTGGGGCCCCATGCTCAGTTGCCATTTTGTGGCATCGAGTGATCACATGACTACTATGAGCCACAGTTCAGTGTTGTGCCTCATAGTGCAGTGCACAACAGGGTTGCAAGCCCTTCATAGAAACATAAAATTTGTTGGCAGATAAGGACCAGTTAGTCCACCCAGTCTGCCCATTCGACCTTACTTACAGTATCCCTGTACACCCAACATAATCGCTGGTTCTTCCACCTGCCCCTTGTTTCTTTTCCTCTAAGATTCTCTTATGCCTATTCCAAACTTTATTAAATCCTTCCACTGTTTTTGCCCCAACTAACTCAGCAGGTAACCTGTTCCAAGGATCCACCACTCTTTCTGTGAAGAATAACTTTCATATGTCCCTCCTGCATTTACCTCCTCCGCGGCTTCATATCATGCTTCTTGTTCTTGAACACATTCTCTGCTGGAAAATACTCCCCTCCTTCACCTTATTTACTGCATTTATATATTTAAATGTCTCTATCATATCTTCCCTATCTCTCCTTTCCACAAGGGTGCACATATTGAATTCCCTCTGCCTCTCCTCAAAGGTCTTCTGTTGCAGACCCCTCACAATTTTAGTTGCCCTCCTCTGAACTGCTTCTATTCTATGTCCTTCCACAGATGTTGTCTCCAGAACTGTACTCAGTACTCCTGATGAGGTCTCCCCAGTGACCGATACAGCGGTAACATAACCTCCTTACTTCTGCTGGTGATCCCCCTCCCTATGCAACCCAGCATCGTATTAGCCTTCACAACTGCCCTGTTACACTGCCTAGCTATTCAAGACAATTATACTTAGACCCCACTCCTGCTTGGTTGTTGTCAGTATCACTCCATCCATTTTGTATTCAGCTGCTGGGTTCCTGTAACTCAAGTAATTTTTTTGCACTTTTTCACATTGAACTCCAGTTGCTATATCCTAGACCACTCCTCTAGCTTTCTCAGGTCTCTCTTCATCCTTTCCACCCCCTGGAATGTCCACCCTGTTACACATTTTTTTTTTGAATATTCTGTTTATTAACAGTTTTCTTGAACAATAAATGAACAACAACATGTACACACTACAAATAGCGGGATACAAAAAAAGGGTACAGAATAACAAAATACATACATTTACATACATATACACCAAAACACATACATATATTCTAACCTACCCTAATCAACACTTACTGCCCGGTTCTAACTTTGATTTACTTCATCATGTGATTTCTATAATGTGGTTTTATAATTTCTCTGGTTCTTACAATTTAATTCTTATAATTCCTATGATTCATATTTATTATTTCCATTTCACAATCATCTAATTTATTGGATATTCACAACCACTGAAGAATCAATGTATTAACCTGTTAAACTGTTAAGGTGCAGACAATTGGAGGTGCAGTCAACCTAAGGTGCAGTCAATTTGAGGTGCAGTTTAAGGTGCAGTTGAGTATGCAGTAATACCATCCTACCCATGCATATATTCATATAGACAGGGCCCCCAGGATAGCCCTCTATTATTATATGCAATCTCCATGAGAGCCCTCTCCCATCACTTAGCTAACATTTGATCTCTTGCACTTTTACGCACCATTACCTGCCCCTTTTAGGCTGTCTTTGCCCTCATCAAAACCCAGGGGAAGAGTACACAATTGGGGATGAGATACTAACAACAACAAAAATGGAAAGGGACCTGGGGGTAGTCATATCAGATGACCTAAAGGTGGGCAAACAATGTGAGAGGGCAGCAAGGAGGGCTGGGGGGATACTGGGATGCATAGGGAGAAGCATCACCTGCAGAAAACAGGAAGTTATTATCCCTCTGTACAGACAGTTGGTGAGACCCCATCTGGAGTACTGCGTGCAGTTCTGGAGACCCAATCTCCGCAAGGATATAGACAGGATGGAGGCTGTCCAGAGGAGGGCAACTAAAATGGTGCAGGGTCTGCACCGGAAGACATATGAAGAGAAACTTAAGGAGCTGAATATGTATAGCCTTGAGGAAAGGAGAGAGAGGGGGGACATGATAGAAACTTTCAAGTATCTCAAGGGAATCAACAAAGTCCAAGAGGGTAGCATCTTTCAAAAAAAGAGGTGTGCAAGAACAAGGGGGCACAATTTGAAGATAGAAGGGGGCAGCTCAGAGGTAATTTAAGGAAGTATTTTTTCACAGAGAGGGTTGTGGATGCATGGAATGGCCTTCCGGAGGAGGTTGTGGAGTCAAAACAGTGGTGGAATTCAAGCATGCATGGGACAGTCATAAGGCAATTCTAGGGGGAGGGGGTAGGAAGAAGTAGGCTGCTGGTTAACTAGGATCTGCAGCTTATCCAATAGGTAGGGAAATGGGCAGACTGGGTGGGCCAAGCGGTCCTTATCTGCCGTCAAAATCTATGTTTCTATCTAACCCTCATGTACTGGAATCCACTATGTGCACAACCCTGTGGTGAGCATTAGATTTTCTGTGAGACTAAGCGTCGCCAAGAAAGGGGCCCACACCCTCCTAAAAACCGCTTCCCTATCTCTCACTATCCAGGTTAATCTCTCCAAGGCCAACATACGTATGACTAACTTTCTCCAGTCACTTATCCTAGGTCCCTTTCCCGTGACCCATGTGTTCTGAATACATTGCCTTGCCAATACTAACGAGACACGCACCCATCTGGGTACCATTTGCCACTCCTCATCCCCTTCTATTCTTTCTACTCCGAAAAGACAGACTAATGGGTCACGGGTCCACTGCTCTCCTGCATCCTTATTTACCTCCTGTATGACCTCTTCCCAATACTTTATTAATACCGGACATGTCCACAAACAGTGAAAGAAGGTACCCCGACCTGTCCCACATCTTCCACAATTTGGTGAGACAGCCGGTTGCACTTTATTTATTGCTACCGGGGGCCAGTAGACTCTATGTAAAAACTTATAGTAAGCCTCCTTAAATTTTTTACATATCATAATTCCCTCTGGTAACCCCAGCATTAATTTCCAGTTCTTTTCTGAGATCTGTGTCCCCAAGTCCCTTTCCCACAGGGCCTTCGTAGGGCCCGTCCGGTCTGGCAAGCCTTGCTATTCAACTGAACAATTCTTCCCCCAACCCCTTTCCTACTTCCCCCCCCGGCAAATTATTTGCTCAATTCTATCCACCTGCCCTCTCCACTTCCCTCCCAAGTTCAAACTGCCAATGTATGTTTTCAGCTGTAAATACCAGAACATATGTGTGTCCCTTACCCCAATCTCTTCCCTAACCTTATGGAATTCCTTTAATTTCCCCTTATCCACCAACGTCCCCAAACAAACTGCCCCCCCAATCTCCCACTCCCTGAATTCTCTGTCTTCCAGCCCCGGAACAAAGAAGGGATTCTTCACAATCGGAAGCAAAAAAGTCTCCCTCTGGGTCCCTTCTCTTTGTCGCCAAAAATGATACCAGGCGTCTAACGTCTCTCATACAAGGGGGTTGTCGTTGCCCACATTCCTATACGCTCTCCTCCCTTTACTGTGTAGATATGCTGTGAGTCTCCCTGGATGGATTTCCCTCCTGTTCCAAGCTAATCCACCTAGCCACCTCTGGCTTATGTACCCAATCCGCTATCCCCCGGAGCTGGATCGCCTTATAATATATCCCTAGGTCTGGAAAGCCAATTCCCCCCCTGCTCCTATCCCCCTTAAGCCTAGATAAACTTATCCTGGGCTTTTTCCCCTGCCATATAAATTCTGTAAACCCTCTTTCTAAGCGCTTCACATCCCTCTGCACCAGTTGCAGCTGCAACATCTGCATCGGATACAAAATTTGTGGGATAATGTTCATTTTAATAAGGTTTATTCTACCCAACCAAGACACTGGTAACTGCATCCATCTCTTTAGGTCTGCCAATATCCGGTTAATCAGGGGTTGAAAATTCAACCCATACAACCCCTCCCATTTCCTCCCTACTCACACCCCTAGGTATTTAAAATCCGACCCCGCCACCCTAAATCCCCTCTGTCGCAGCTCCGGACCTACTTCTGGGAAACCCATAGCTTCTGATTTCCTCACATTAACCTTATACCCCGACAGCCCCGAAAACTCCTCAATTATATCCATAAGACAACCTATAGACCCATCCATATCCCCTAGAAAGAGTAACATGTCATCCACATAGAGCGCCACTTTATGCTCTCCCCTTCACCATCCCTTACTCCTACCACCCCCTCCTTTGTCTAATTACCTCCGCCAGTGGTTCAATCACCAGGGCAAATAGTAAGGGGGATAGCGGGCACCCCTGCCTTGTGCCTCTTCCCAGGCTAAATTTTGAGGACAGGACTCCATTCACTAACACCTGTGCGCTCGGCTTCTGATATATAGCTCTGACCCACCCAATGAATGGGTCCCCCAGACCAAACCGGGCCAAAACTTCAAATAGGAAATCCCATTCCACCCTATCAAACGCTTTTTCAGCGTCTAATGATATCACCCCCATCTTTGAATTGGCCCTCCCCGCTCGCCAAATAATATTAATCAACCTCCGCACATTATGATAGGACTGCCTCCCTTTAATAAACCCAGTCTGGTCTGGGTGGACCATCTCCGGTAGGATGTTCTCTAATCGGGCGGCCAGCACCTTAGCCAAGATTATCATATCCACGTTAAGAAGGGAGATCGGTCTGTAGGAGGCACAATCCAGCTCATCCTGTCCTCCTTTCTGGATTAGGCATATATTAGCTTCATAGCATGAATCAGGCAGTACTGGAATCCGGTCCTCCTCCACCCTTTCAAATACCCTGCCCAAGAGCACTGCAATTCTCCCCCCTAGTACCTTGTAATATTCAACCGGGAAGCCATCAGGACCAGTGCCTTTTCCTTCCTGCAACTTCTGAATGGCACTCAAAATTTCATGTACCGAGATGGGCGAACTTAACCTCTCCTGCTGTTCCCTTGAGATCTTTTCCAGCGTTGTCCCACTCAAGAACTCGCGAATATCATCTCTCCGCCCCTTGCATTCTGAGCTATACAATTTTTCATAAAACTCCCTGAAACTCTCTGCAATCTCCTTAGAGCTTGTTATGATTTGCCCCCCTTCCCCCCTTATCCGCAGCACCCTAGTTGGGCGTCTACCTCCCTTCATCAGCCGCACCAACATAGGCCCTGGCTTGTTTCCCCACTCGAAGACCCTCCTTTGGCAGAAAAACCACGACCTTCCTGCCTCCTCTCTTAAGAGAGAGTTAAGGGACTCCCTTGCTACTGTTAATAGCTTAGGGGCATCTCCTTTTTCCCCTCCCCCTACTCTCTTCTCCAACTCCTTCACTTGCCTTTCGAGCTCTTCTCTTTTCCCCCTTTTCTGTTTTTTAATCTTGGCAACATAAGCTATTATTGCCCCCCTCATGTAGGCCTTACCTGCCTCCCACACCACGGCACCTGACACCTCCCCTGTGTCGTTCACTTCTTCAAACAGTTTCCACTGCTCTATTAAGTATTCCTTGAACGCTTGATCCTTAGCCAGGTACGTTGGAAACCTCCAGGACGGCGGTCTATCCTGCTCCCTCCTCCCTCCCGCGATGCACAATACCACCATTGCATGATCTGAGAGGAAAATAGGGCTATGGCTTATTTCTTGCACTCGCTCCACCCAATTTCTGGGTAAAAAAAAATAATCTAATCGGGACCAGGTCTTATGAGGGTGGGAATAAAATGTATACTCTCGCCCAGTCGGGTAAACTGCTCTCCACCCATCCACTAGATCCAAATCTGCTATGCCTATTGCCCACTGTCCCATAGCCTCCGTCGCCCTTCCCTTACTCTCCAAGTGATCCATTTTTGCATCCATCGTCCAATTAAAGTCCCCACCCATAATGAGTCCCGGAAATTGCTCTCTAGTAAGCAGGCCCAGAAAAGAGGCATAAAAGTCAGGGTCATACACAGCCAGTGCGTAAACACACCCGAAGGTAAATGTCTCTTCTCTCCAAACCCCAGTGACAAAAATATATCTGCCTTCCTTAGGGTCCCGTACCACCCTCTTAACCTCGAAGAACAGATTCTTATGCAGTAATATTGCTACTCCCCTTTTATGCGAGGAATAGGAAGCCTCAAAACACTTCCCAACCCAATTACACACAAGTTTGGCATGCTCCACCTCTGTCAGGTGTGCCTCTTGTAACATGGCCACCTGTGCCCCTTTGCGCCTAAGCGCTGTCAGAAGCGCAGTCCTCTTCACTGGGCTTGCTATTCCCTTCACATTCCAAGAAATCACATTCAGGTCTCTCACGTCACCCATCTCTCTTCAGAATACTTTCCATTTTCACATGACATTGTCAGCATTTGAAATTGTATTGAACCTGTCCAGCCATCCATAATGCACCCCAGCAACAGATTATACATTATCCCCCATTGTCTGCACACTTGACTGCCACCCCACATACACCACTGGGCCTCTACACAACTAACATAAACACAAACAATACATTTAATTCTAACAACAAACCCTACTCTCCCCCCCCCTTCTCTCTTTCCTCCCATCTCCTCTTCTCGAACAGTTTCACTCCACTCCTTTCTTCCTCCTATAACACTAATTGCTAACATAGCACAAGTGTACGTTTGAACTATTACAACAAAGTCTATCACTCCCCTAACTGAGATGCGCGTCCCACTACCCCCCACAGCCAGATTTCTTGTTTCTCGAGTTATCACCCCCCTACTTACTCCGTTGACTCCTAGTTCTCCCCATGTACCTCCCTGCTTTATTCCGAGTGGCACCGACCCTCCCCCCTCCTTTCCCTACCTCTCAACCCCATCCGTCCACTACATTTACTGACCTAATACCGTAACTCAGCTTAGCTTCCCCTACCCCCACCCCCCATAAGACTAACTACTAAACCTTAACATTCCCAATATGCTATCCTACTCTATTAGATACCCACTGCTCCCACCACTAACCCCCTCTTCTCCCCCTTCCACTTTTAAATTTGGTCTATATCCAATTCCCTCCACTCCACCCCCAATGCCTAAACCCCCTTCCTACGACCCCTTTCCCACAGCCACATGTTTTATACGTGCTCCAAATCCAGTTAACATTAGAGGGAGAATATGAGAAGAAGGATGCGGGGGCTAGGCCGCGCTATTTCAACTACCATGCGCTAGGCCCTCCCCCGCACCTACCTCCACTGCAGCGAGACTTCTCTCTCAACGATTCGCCTGATTCATCTTCAGAGTCCCTCTTAGAAAAGTGGACTGGCACATCTCCACCCCTCGATTTAAGTCCATAGCCAATGCCACCGCTCCAACTGGTCCGCATCTCCTCGAATTGGGAAAGTCCGATAAAAATCCACATGCGCAACAGCGCGAATGCCAAAACAAACGCCAACAGCTTCAGCTCAGTTTAATTCCATACCCGCTCTGTATCCCAGCCAAAAAACAAAACTATGTCCAGTACAATGTCCCCATCAAAAAACAGGAACTCCAGCAACGCTCTTCCAACCTTCCCAGGCTAAAACCCCTTGTCGCCCTTCAGCTCACTCTTTTCCTCAGCCCCTTCACAAATTCCTCTGCCTTCTCGAGCTCCCAGAAGGAGTAGGTCGCTCCTTCGTGTTTTATTCGAAGAGTAGCCGGGTACACTAGGAAGTTTTCCACTTTAAGGCTTCTCAGCTGCGTCATCAGCCCATTAAACGCCTTCCTCTTTCTTAACAAACGTGCTGAATAATCCTGCGAGAGAAACAATCTGTGCCCCCTCATATTGCAAAGTCTCTTGAGTTCTGTAAGCCCTTAACAGCGCCTCTCGGTCTTGGAAGTTATGAAAACGCATGACTATCTGCCTTGGAGGCTGATCTGCAGCAGGCCGCGGCATAACTGCTCTATGCGCCCACTCCAGTTTAACTTTGCCATTTTTTATTTTCATTCCTAGCAGTTCAGGCAGGACTTTGCTGCAAAAATAAAGGACATCCTTCCCCTCCATACCTTCCGGTAGCCCTCTGAGCCTTAGATTTAAGCGTCTGTGGTAATTCTCCTGTTAATCAAACGCTTCTTTGAACTCCTCCAATTCCTTCTGTAACTCGCAGATTTGGCCTGGGGCCGCCATAATCTCATCCTCTAATCTTGAGATCCATTCTTCAGCCTCCGCTAGCCGGGAGTTATGTTGTACCTGCTGCTCAATAACCTCCTGCAGCTTCCCATCTAGTTTATCCTCCAATTTTATCAGCCTTGGCTCGAGGGCTGCTATTACTTGCCCTGTTAGTTCTTTCCCCAAGGCAGCCACCTCCGCCACTGAGAGAAACACCAGGCCCATGTTCTGTCCTCCTCCAGGGCCCACCAACCCTTTCTTCGCCACTTTTCCGGTCGCCTTCTGGTTTTTCGCTGGCATCGAGGTTAAATACTCGTCCATTGCACGTTCCTGCACCCAGTGACACCTTTTATTCGCTCCAGGGGGTGAAAAAACTCGATAAATTATTAAAATTATCTGGCTGTGTTGATGGAGCCAGCGGGAAACGCGACTTCTCCGTTAGCTGCTCATTAGCGCCCCCCCGTTACAAATTTTGGTATCATCTGCAAATAGACAGACCTTCCCCTCCAGATACTCTGCAATGTCACTTATAAAGATATTAAAGAAGACTGGTCCCAGCACTGATCCCTGAGGCATCTCACTGGTAACACTCCCTTCCTCAGCGTGAACTCCATTTACTACTACCCTCTGTCTTATAGCCCCTAACCAATTTCTAACTCAATGTAACACCTTTGGACCCACTCCTAAGTTCCCCAGCTCATTTAATCACCCTCTGTCAAACACTTGAAATCCAGGTATGCAACATCCACTGTGCCTCCCTGATCTACTTCCTTCATCACCCAATCAAAGAAATCTTATAGATTCATTTGACATGACCTCCCTTCCCTGAATCCATGCTGTCTCTGATCTTGTAACCCATTTTATTCTAGATAATTGACTGTCCTCTCCTTCAACAAAGTTTTTATTAACTTTCCCACAGCAGCAGACAGACTGACCTATAATTTCCAGTGTGTTCTCTGCTGCCACTTTTATGAAGAGGGACAGTATCTGCCCTCTTCCAGTCCTCTGGAACCACACCTGTTTATAGAAAGCTGGTAAAAAGGACTGTCAGAGGCGTAGCCAGTATTTCCCTGAGTTCTTTCAACTCAGGAGGTTGCCAAGAAAGAGGAGTGGTTGGACCACAGTGGGCTCAGGGAGAGTGAGGGTGGTGGATTGGAGGCACATCCCTCCAGTTGTACCTCTCCACAATTCATATGCCATTCTGGCAGAGTGTGGTTCCTCTATGGAAGCACCTGCAGTAGAGACCAAGGAGGATGTTGGGAACCTCCACAAAGGAGGCCCACAGGAGGGTGGCTTGGGACCCCACGGGGAAGGAAACAACTTCTGGTGGGGGACTCATTGTTAAGAGGGTAGAACTGGGGGAGATGGAGGTAAGGTGCCTGCCTGGCGCCATGGCTTGGAGGGACAAGGAGCGAATCCTCAGGATTGCAGGAGCAGTTGCACGGGGGAGGGAGTTGGATGTCATTGTCCACATAGTGACAAATGACCTGGCTGGGAAAGGGATCAGAGCAGTGCAGGAGGAGTTTGTGGAGTTGGGGAGGGGCCTTAGACAAGTAGCACGCACAGTAACCTTCTCGGAGCTGCTGCCTGTCTATGGCATGGGTGAGGCTAGGGTGCTCCACACCTTGGGATTCAATCAATGGTTGAAAAACTGGTGCAGAGCTCAGGGTTTGGGCTTCATTAGGGACTGAGGGTCAACCTGGAGGGATACAGGCCTATACTGGTGCAATGGTCTGCATCTGTCCAGGAGGGGAACCAGGACCCTAGGTGATAGGTGTAAGTGCTTCATTGGCAAGCATTTAAACTAGCCAAGGGGGAAGGCACTGAAAAGGAGCAGGGAAATCCTAGCCCCCCCCCAAAAAATTAGGGTAGTTAGTGAGGTAAACACCAAGCTAGAGAAGTCGATAGGGAGAAGGGCAGGGGTAAATGGAGAAAAAAGCAAAGGCAGTAAGGACAGGGATGGGGCAAAAAGGGGTAAGGCCATCAAAAACTGGAGGGTAATGAGTACCAATGCCCGTAGTCTAGGTAACAAGCTCCCTGAACTGGTGGCCTTGATGGAAGAGGGATGCCTGGATATCGTGGCAGTCATAGAAACATGATACACAGAGAACCATGACTGAGATGTCAACATACCAGGGTACACAATCTACAGGAGGGACAGGGAGGGTAGAAGAGGAGGAGGAGTAGCTCTTTACGTAAGGGACGGGATCAAAGCAATGGAACTAAAGGGTAAGCAGGGAGGAGAGGAGGCACTGTGGGTCACCCTGGAGACCAGAAATGGCACCACAATCCGCACGGGGTTGTATACAGACCCCTGTCTCAGGGGGAGGAAATGGACAAGGAAATGGTAGAAGGTATCCTTAGGATGGCAGAAAAGGGGAGATATTGTTGATGGGGGACCTGAATATGCCAGATGTTAAATGGAGCACCTTTGTTGCAGCCACATCCAAGAGCAGGATCATTCTTGATGCCCTACAGGGGGCATGCCTCTGACAGCTAGTGTTGGAACCCACTCGGGAAGTAGCAGCTTAGACCTGGTACTCTCAAATGGGGACAGAGAGAAGATCTCAGATCTAGAAGTGGGTAGCCATCTAGGAACAAGTGACCACCAAACAGTGTGGTTCATGATAAACACAGCTGCAGAGTCAAGCCATACAAAAGTGAGGGTACTGGACTTTAGGAGGGCTGACTTTGTCAAAATGGTAGCAAACAGGCAAGAAAGAGGGGTGGAGAAGCAATGGGGAAACATCAAAACTGCCATCCTAGAGGCAACAAGCCTTTGTATGAAGCAAATAAATCAAAATGACAGAAAAAAACACTATGGTTCTCAAAAGAGGTAGCAGGGAAGGTTAGGGAGAAAAAGACAGCATTCAAGAAGTATAAGAAAACACTGAAGGAGCAGGACAGAAAACTGTACCAGTTGGAGCAGCAGGAAGCAGGGAAGGCAGTCAGAATAGCAAAGGCCCAAACCGAGGAAAAGATAGCCAACCCGGTTAAGAAGGGAGATAAAACCTTTTATATGTACATTAGGGAGCAAAGAAAGACCAAGGGAGGGATAGTGAGGCTTAATAAAGGGGAGGGTTGGTAGGCAGGGAGGGACAGTGAAAAAGCAGGGATACTGAATGAATATGTCTGCTCAGTATTCACAAAAGAAGAGGAGGGGGAGGTACCTAATCCAGTCAATAGAAGCACTCTGGATAGGGGGGTCAATACCAGTCATTTCACAGGAGAAAGGATTCTGAAAGAACTCCTAAAACTGAAGGTGTACAAAGCAATGGGGCCTGATGAGATTCACCCTAGAATTCTAAGAGAACTAAGGGAAGAACTAGTGGTGTCACTGACTAACCTTTTTAACAGATCATGGGAGGAGGGTGTGGTACTTAAGGAATGGAGGAGGGCAGATATGATTTCCCTTCACAGAAGTGGTAACAAAGCAGAGGCAGGAAACTACAGATCTGTTAGCTTGACCACAGTGGTAGGGAAAATGATGGAATAACTTCTGAAAGAAAGAATTGTTGAGTACCTAGAGGCCAGAGGGGCACAGGACCTAAGGCAGCATGGATTCACAGCAGGAAAGGTCATGTCAGATGAATCTAATAGCTTTCTTTGACTGGGTGACCAAAGTGGTAGACCAGGGAGGGGCTGTGGACATGGCCTACCTAGACTTTAGCAAGGCATTTGACAAAGTCCCACACAAAAGATTAATAAACAAATTAGCCAGTCTGGGAATGGGTCCCAGGGTGGTAGCCTGGGTAAAAAATTGGCTGGACAACAGGACACAGAGGGTAATAGTAAATGGAGTCCATTCCAAAGAAAGGGACAATACTAGCGGAGTACCACAGGGTTCATTACTGGGTCCGGTCCTCTTAGTGTCTTTATAAGTGACATTGCAGAGGGACTGGAAGAAAACGTATGCCTCTTTGCAGATGGCACAAAGATCTGTAACAGGGTTGACACACAACGGGGGGTGGAAAGGATGAGAAGGGACTTGGCAAGGTTGGAGGAATGGTCAAATGTATGGCAGCTTAGATTCAATCCAAAGAAATACAAAGTAATGCACCTGGGGGGGGGAAAACCCAGGGGAAGAGTACACAATGAGTGGGGAGGTATTAACAACAACACAAATGGAAAGGGACCTGGGAGTAGTCGTATCAGATGACCTAAAGGTAAGCAAGCAATGTGAGAAGGCAGTAAGGATGGCAGGGGTGGGGGGGCACTGGGATGTATAGGGAGAGGCATCACAAGTAGAAAACAGGAAGTTGTTATCCCTCTGTACAGACAGTTGGTGAGACCCCATCTAGAGTACTGCGTGCAGTTCTGGAGACCCCATCTCCACAAGGGCATAGACAGGATGGAGGCAGTCCAGAGGAGGGCAACTAAAATGGTGCAGGGTCTGCAACAGAAGCCATACAAAGAGAGACTAAAGAAGCTTAATATGTATACCGTTGAGGAAAGGAGGGAGGGAGGGACATGACAGAAACTTTTAAGTACCTCAGTGGAATCAAAAAGGCCAAGAGGGTAGCATCTTTCAGACAAAGAGATGTGCAAGAACAAGGGGACACAATCTGAAGATAGAGGGGGGACGCTCAGGGGCAATGTGAGGAAGTATTTTTTCACAGAGAGGGTGGTAGATGCATGGAACTGCCTTCCTGAGGTGGTCGTGGGGTCAACAACAGTGAGGGAATTCAAGAATGCATGGGACAGACATAAGGCAATTCTAGTGGGGAGTAGGAGGAAGTAGGCCGTTGGTTAACTAGGATCTACAGCTTATCCAATAGGTAGGGAAATGGGCAGACTAGGTGGGCCAAGCAGTCCTTATTTGCCGTCAAAGTCTATGTTTCTGTTTCTACCTTAGGATGTACCCAGTCTGGTCCCATTACCTTGTCTCTTTTTAGACTAGCAAGTCCCTCTAGTACACCCTCCTTTCAGAAAGGACAGGCATCCATTTCCTTCCTTACAGAGCGTACAATGCTTTTTTGTGGCCCATCCCCATCTTCCTCCACCCTGAACACTGAACAAACATATTTATTTAGTATGTCTGCTTTTTTCTGATCTCCCTCTGTATATTCTCCCCATCCCTTTTTTTTTTTCTTCTTACTCTCTTTCTCCCTGGCTTCCTAGTTGGCACCTCTTATCCAGGCATCCTCCGAGTATCCAGTCACCGTCCAGTCTGTCCCCCAGCTTCATCTTGAGAAGCCATCACCTTCTTCCCCCACAGCTTACCCCCTGTGGCAGGGCAGTGGGGAGCCCCCAACTCACCCACCAGGACAGGATCCAGTTCTGGTGATCCCCTCTGAAACCAGGGCACCTGTAAGATGGCCATCAAGCCACAGCAACCAGGACACCATTTTTTTGGCCCCCTGATTTTTCACCCCTGTTGTGCTCAGCATGCAATGACACCATTGACATGGATGTGCATGCTCCCATGTGTACCATCTCAAACCTCTGCCACGCTCCACCCCCCTACAGTTGCGGCACCATGATGACCTACCCCCAGCCTCCGCTAGGGGTCAGGTACACAGCAACTGAGATTCCCCTCCTTCCCCGGAGATGGAGAGCAGTCCATCGGACACTCTCTCCATCTCCCCCCACCGACCCATGACGACCCCTGCTCGCTCATGGTCACACAGTATGTAAATGGTGTGGGATTCAAACCCAGTTCTCCAGGTCTTCAGCTCTGAGCTCTTTTTTTTCAACTTTGTTTATCTCTCCAGTTCAGGCAGAGGATATACCCCCGGTTTAGCCCTTGGGCTAGACTACAAGGCATCATCCCCAAGCCACCCAGACTGGGTTACCCGCAGCTTGCTCCCAGCAGTGGGGCTACCTGGGGGGGACCAAGATCAACCAGAGGCCTCAGCTGAGGCTAACACCGGGGGTGTCATGTGGGAGGGTACCCAGGGAACGTCATTCTGCTGCTGTCTCAGAGACTTTCATTTGTTGTTTCCCCTGGAAGCATGGACATGCAGTGACATCAGCACATAGATGTGCTTGCTCCCACGCACCTCCCAGAGATGTCTGCTGTGCCTCTACCCCTACTGCATGCAGTCTCAGTCTCAGCTGGGGTACACCCAGTCTCCACTGGGTGTCACTCTTGCACTGGGAACTCACAGTCCTCCCACCCTGGAGGAGGAGAGCTGTCCAAAGGACACTCATCCAGCCTCCCCTTGCCTGGCCCTCTGATGCTTTCAGCTTGTTCTTGAACCCGGGTTACCAGCGCTGCAAGTGATAGTGCTACCGCTGCACCAGTGGGTCAGCTGTTGCTCAGAGCTGTTAACGACTGTGCTATGCTGTCTCCCATGAATGATTCAGATCCCCAAACAATGAACATGCTGGGAAGGAGAACCTTTATGGGGGACAGTTATATGGAGGCACAGGTTTGGGAGCCAGAACTTTCTGTTTCAGAGTTGAAAGGGGTTAGGCAGTGCACACTGCTGCTGAGGAGAAAAATGGTTGGGGAGTCCACTGGACATCAGGGACTGTTGAATATTCAGAGAGTACTTTGAGGGGGGTGGCACTGAACCACCAGGGTGTACCAGGCAAGTGCTAGCTGAGCACTGTGTGGACTGCCTGAAAGCGAGCAAAGATATGTGGTGGTGGGGGGCGACTATGGCTGTAGTGCCATTGGGCCAGGGCTCAGTGCATGGCATAGCACCATGAGACTGGAGCTATGGCATGCACAGACTCCTGCCACTGTCACATCCCAGCATGCTAGTGAATCAACGACATCTAGAACAGTTCAATTACATGATCGGGCCGAATGACACTGTAGCTTGGGTGACCTCCACCTCTGGCGACAGAATGCCAGCTATGCATATCACAAAAAAGATGTGTGGTGGTGGTGGTGCACCAGGGAGCCTGTTGCACCTTGGTTTTACACCATCATGCACTATGACTGTATGGTGCTCCAGCTGTCCAGGTAGACAGGATTTTTCTCAGCCTGTACGTGTAACTCTTTAGCAGCAAATGTGTCCAGCTACCGAGTTACTGAATCTGTTTAGAAACAGAAAATGAAATTTAATTACTTATCTTCCAAAATGAAAAGCATGATCTATTGGTCCCCTTTTCTGAAAGGGACAAGGAGTCATTTACTTTATGTTCACCAAGTGAAAGAAAAATTGCAAATGCAGATAAGGAATCAGGCACCGTGAGGCCACAAATTACAGAAATGGCCCCATATCTATTGGAAGTGACAGTAATGATTGTTATGGTGGGGTGACTTCTCTTCTAAAGGAGATGTGTCAGCAGATTATGAATGCCCTGGATATTAACACCGTATTAGCATGCCTATATTTTGCTTAAGGTGTGATGTCTTTTAACTTGAGAATCAGATCTTAAGTGGCACAACTTCCAGTGCTAGTCTTATCACTATAACAGGTTAACTGATGTTTTCCACTTTTTAAAACAAGCCGGACAGATATCTTAGGGAGATGAGTGTTTTTTGTTGTAAAATACCTTAAACTTTAAGGTTTCAAACATGTTTTTCATGCTGTCATATTCCTTTATGAAGAGACATAGAACTTGAAATATGTGTGTGATTCCTTCATGAATAAACCTTTGCTGAAAGATTTCATATGGGATATCAGCCTGTTACATTTAACAAACTTACAGCTATGTTTTCATTTCTGTTCTCCTCTGACATCAGAGCAGAAAAGGAAGCAGTCCTAGTTTCAGACTAGGATGATCCTAATTCATTGGCTTTCAGGCAGGAAAACCTCCTTACTTTTAGGGATTGAAGCGAGGGAGTACTCATGGGTACAGTGTTCCGCCACTTTTTAAAATCAAGCCATACATTTAATACGTAGCCTCATGCTCATCACATGTATAGTACCTTTTCTTTTTTTTTTGTTGAGCGCTTCGACCGCTGCTTACTTTTGTGGGTCTGTTTGGTTTCCTGAAGTACCTTGCTCCATTTTTCGGCTGCACAATGGTGGCCTGACTGTTGTTAATGTTTTCCCCTATGGGAATGTTTGCTATGAGGAACCAGAGTTTTTGCTTGTGAACCCAAGGGCAAGCAGCGGGGATGTAGACATTATGTGAGCCAGAGCTGCCTATAAGGGATACAACTTGGGGCTGGCAGCATATCCTAGAAGTTAGAGGAACAAGGTGTGAAAGAGCTTGGTACATCCAGCAGACCAGACCTGAATTTGATTCTCACAACCTCCACTTGCATACTGTGTGACTCTGTGCAAGTCACTTAACTGCCCAGTGCTCCCAGGTCGCCCCTGAAAACAGGCACTTGTGCCTAGTGGGCCTTACCCGGTTACCAAAGACTAAAATAAAAATAAAATAAAAACTTGAAAATGTAATCAAAGTCATTGGGGGCAGCAGTGTTTGACCCACAATGCCCTGTAGGAGATCAGAGGGCAAACTGACAACCGGCTGGCTGAGAAGGTATCAGAAGTGCCAGGAAAAGGAAAATTGGTGACTGACAGGACATTTGGGCACTGAAAGTGACTTTAGTGATCCAGCGAAACAGAACAGAAATGTTGATACAGCTTCATGCCTTATGTGACTTGACCACTAGGGGAGCTGCTTACATGAGTGCGAGAGCCTCATAAACTCAATCAGCTGTTTGGAGCAGCAAGTGAACCTCGGGGGCCAGTCAGGCTCTGCTGGAGTAAAAATGGAGGGATTGCTTATAATCTAATGCTTGACAATTGGTCTGATTCTACAGTGAATTCTAGGGTGCAGTGGGAGAGGGAGCTGAACACCAGGATCACAGAAGAAAGGTGGGGGAAATCTATGGACAATAGCAGACAAAACATCCATGGAACTGAAATGTAAGGAAATTCAGTTTAAAATCATTCACAACATTTATTACACAGTGGAAAAGATAGCCAAAATATACAGCGAAGAATAAGACTGCTTTTGGAGATGTAACAACAATGGTGCCAGTCTGTACCATATCCTGTGGAGATGTCCCCAAATCACTAATACATTGTCACAAATAATAACATTCTGTGGAAAGATTTGTGGCACTCCCATACAGGAGGATCCACTATTCTGGATCCTTGGTGCTGCTTCAGCAATGAAGAACCTACCCCCGATACCAAAATTTGGGTTCTGGGAGCCTCTCTCTGCTTCAAAAGAATCCCCCTGTCAAATTGGAAAACTGATAAAGTTTCAACCTTTTTGGAATGGATTCAGGCAAGGGGTGTTATAGTTTATAATGAAAGAATTAGCTAGTCAGCATTAAACAAACTTAGCCCATTAACAAAGTATGGAACCTGTTTCTGGAAAATAGGTAAGGTATCTTATCCTCCAACTCCTCACTTCTGTACTGCTACCCAATTTGTAGTGCTTGCACATAACTGACTACAGTGAAAAATGCAAAAAAGTGCAAAATAATGCACCTGGGAAGCAAAACCCAGGGGAAGATTACACAATGGGGGAAGGGGGTAATAACAACAAAAATGGAAAGGGACCAGGGGGTAATCATATCAGATGACCTTAAGGTTGGCAAGCAATGTGAGAAGGCAGTAAGGTGGGCTGGGGGGATACTGGGATGTATAGGGAGAGGCACCACCAGCAGAAAACAGGAAGTTGTTATCCCTCTGTACAGACAGTTGGTGAGACCTCTGTGGGAACCCTTTTTGGATAACAAACATCTAATTTGATGATCTACACATAACATGGTGTAAGGGGATATTATCAGTATTTTTTCTTTCTAAGTAATATCAAAATGTTAATTGATATCTCAGCTTATAAGAATTATTATCTAGTATATTAATATATGTTTTCTGGTACAGTTTTACTTACCATAATAGATAAGTGTTTTGTGTTAAAGGTTACCTAGAGTTATTGTTTCTCTGTTTTGTGCTTTCTCTTTTATTTTTTTTTCTTCTTCTCTCTTTTGATGTTATATGCTTCAAATATATATGTAAAGTTTGATGTATTAAAGTGAAAAACTAATAAAATATGAATTATAAAAAGACAGTTAGGTGAGACCCATCTGGAGTACTGCGTCCAGTTCTGGAACCCCATCTCCACAAGGACATAGACAGGATGGAGGCAGTCCAGAGGAGGGAACTAAAATGGTGCAGGGTCTGCAAGAGAAGCCATATGAGGAGAGACTAAAGGAGCTTAATATGTATACCCTTGAGGAAAGGGGGGACATGATAGAAACTTTTAAGTACCTCAGTGGAATCAACAAAGTCCAAGAGGGTAACATCTTTCAGAAAAAGAGATGTGCAAGAACAAGGGGACACAATTTGAAGATAGAGGAGGATGACTCAGGGGCAATGTGAGGAAGTATTTTTTCACAGAGAGGGTGGTGGATGCATGGAACAGCCTTCCTGCAGAGGTTGTGGGGTCTAAAACTGTGGGAGAATTCAAGAATGCATGGAACAGACATAAGACAATTCTCGTGGAGGTAGGAAGAAATAGGCTGTTGGTTAACTAGGATCTGCAGCTTATCCAATAGGTAGGGAAATGGGCAGAGTAGGTGGGCCAAGCGGTCCTTATCTGCCATCAAAGTCTGTGTTTCTATGTTTAGTAAGTTTTTAGCGGTGAGACTAGCTGTTTTATTTTTCAAGACAAACTATTCTTGTTGTTTTCTTTCCCTTTTACTTTGTGTGTCCTCTAATTTATTGACTTATTTATAATGTTCCTATCCTTGTGTGTACCATTTTGTAACTGCAATTGTACTGAATGTATATACTATTTGTTGTTTTGCTATTTTTTTTATTTATTTCATTTATCTAAGGTTGTAACCATTGAGCATATCTCATTTACAATGCTGACCCATGTGAAGCAAATAACACACGAATAGTATGCATACAGAATAAATACAAAATTTAGGTTACACACATAATTTAACAAATAAACAGATTGTACAGAACAATGACAAATGTTCTGTATTGAAATATGATGCAAAACCCAATGTTTCAAAGTTGCAATTGAAGGAGGTTTCCAGTCCAGTAGTCTGAATATTATATTTATTATATTATACTATATTTATTATATTATATTATATTTATTATATTATATTATGCTATATTTATTATATTATATTTATTATATGATATTATACTATATTATATTATATTATATTATATTATATTATATTATACTATGCTATATATTTATTATATTAGGAGACCTTAATCTGGACTGGTTTTCCTGTGTCTCTGTTCCCTTGAAATCACTGTGTGATTCCCTTGGACTATCGCAACTCATTACTGAAGCTACACACCCTAATAAAAAGAACCCTAAGAATAGCACCCTGCTGGATCTTATTCTAGTAAATAAGCCTCACCTATTTTCCCATGCTAGCATATTCTTCAAACAACATGAAGTCTTGCTATATTATGACATATGCAGTTTGTCCCAGCCTTAGAACTGCTCCGGAGGTGAAAGAGTTAACTTTCCATGCCAGGCATGGAATCTTGAGCGTGAGCTTGGTTGAAAACTCTTGTCTGTTGTTCTTCAAACTCAAACTGTCAGATTCTTTACTCCGCCTCACTGAACAGTTGCTCGGAGAGTTCTCCTACTGCTTCAGTTCATTTGTCGGTTAAAAGTGTAATTCCGGTTTTAAACAGCATTTTATTTTATTTTAACCAAACCAGTCGGTTCAAGCTCTGTCTGTGGTATACGTAAGTAATAGATAGGTTTTACATTATTTCTGTGTGGAACTTGCAAGCGATATTATCGGTTCGGTTTGAACCGATCAGGTTGTATTTAAACTTTGTTAAATTGCATTTAGAGTGCGGTTCGGTTCTTATCAGTTCTAAAAAATGGATTTCATTACATTTTTCCACCAACCCGTGACACGGTTGGGAACCGATAAGGGTGTCTTGTTTACGCACTGCAGTAAACGGGCAAGTTTTTGGTTAGGCTGGCACTATGTCTGAGAAACCCAAAAGAAAACGGGCCCACTGGGTTTCAGCACTGTAGTGTCTGTGGGAAGCCTTTGCCAAGGCTGACCCACACACCACATGTGTTTATTGTCTGGGGTTTGACCACCTCAATGCAGACTGCCAGATTTGCAAGAATTTCCCTGCAGCTACCCTGGATAAGAGAGTTGGTAGGCTCAGGGACGAGAGGCCAAGAAGTCCGCTGACCTGGATGGCCAGCCCGGTTCGGTGCCAACCGAACCGGAGGGATTGCCCTCTGACCAGGGCGAGACTTCCTCGGGCAAACAGAGAGCTGACTCGGAGGAGTCAGTCCCTGCAAAAAGGACTAGAAAATCAGCAGGTGTGGAGCCAAAATTTCCTTCTCCAACTGCTGCAGAGATAGCCAAAGCGATCAAATTGTCCAGTCGCTTTCCCCGGTTCCGACCGAACCGGCACCATCAGGTAAGCAGTCGGTTCGGTCGGTTCCACCAGTTCAGGAATATGATATAGAGGATTTTTATGAACCGGAGGAGGGGGAGGAAGATTATGAAGAGAGTGAATGTGATTTAAAGGTCTGGATGTGCCCATTGAACCGGACATCTCCCCAGACAGACCTTCAGGAGTGTCTCCCCCTACACTTTCTGAGTCCCCTTCTCATTTTATGTTTTATAAAAAAGTGGCTGAAACCCTCCAGCTCCCTTTGGAAGAAGCTGTGGATGAACAGGAGGAGCCTGACTATGTAGAAATGATGGATATCCCAGAGTCTAGGAGACTGTCTATTCCTTTACATAAATCTTTTAGGAAACAGACAATAAAAATTTTAAAAGCTCCTCACACTATACCTCCTGTGGATAAAAAAATGGACAAGAGGTACACATTGTCAGGCTCTGATATGGAGTTCCTTTCACAGCAATGCAGCCATGTTGGGGTAGTGCAGGCTGCAGCCTGTGATAATATTCCCTTGGCTTCACACCCCCCTGACAAGGACTCCAGGAGGATAGATGCCATGGCTAAGGAACAGTACATGGCAGCATCCTTGGGACTCAGACAGGCAAATTATATGGCCTATGTTGCAAGATACCAGAAATCCAGATGGGATACTGTAATGGGTCTAGCGAAACAGGTCCCTGACCAGCTTGCCAAGGAGCTGGAGCAGGTGACTGCTGATGGCATTGAGGCATCCAAGGTGCAATTCCATGCTGCAGTGGACTCTAATGATTTATCTTCAAGAGTCATGGCTACATCTGTGGCTTTTCGCAGAATGGCTTGGCTCAGGTGTACTAGCCTGTCACAGGATACCCAGGCTAAGGCCATGGATTTTCCTGTTGTGGGTAACTCTCTGTTTGGGGAGCAGACAGAGAATTACATGAAGAAAATGGATGAGTATAGGACCACTTATAGGAGTGCACAGGCCAAGGAAAGGCAAGCCACTCCTCAGAGGCAGCTTTCAGGGGCAGGGGCAGGCCTTTTCACAGGCCTTTTTACCAAGCCCAGGCCTCCTCTTCAGCCTATGCCCAGAGGGGGTTCTTCAGAGGGAGAGGCAGATGGGGTACGAGCAGGCCTGCTCCCACCCCTCAGCCTAAAGCCCCTGCCAAACAGGCACCCTGATGGGATGGCCAGGGCCGATTCTCCATTACCTGTAGGGGGCAGGCTGGCTTACTTCGTCCAGGACTGGGAGTCTTTAACATCAGACAAGTGGGTCCTGGAAGTAGTAAGCCAGGGACTGGTTCTCAGCTTCAAAAAATTTCCAAAGATGAGAACCAGATCCTTTCCACCTGCAAATCCATCAGAGGCTCTCGCTTTGGAAACAGAAGTTTCAACCCTCCTGGCTCTCAGAGCTGTAGAGAGGGTTCCTCCCCTACACCAGGGCAAAGGACTGTACTCCAGGTACTTCCTTACCCCAAAAAAGACAGGAGAATGGCAGCCCATCCTGGATCTCAGATACCTAAACAAGCACCTTTTAAAACCAAAATTCAAAATGGTGACTCTGGGAATTATTTTACCCTCCCTAAGGCCAGGGGACTGGTTAGCGTCCCTGGACCTCAAGGATGCCTATTTCCATGTTCTCATCAGAAGCTCCCACTGAAAGTACCTCAGATTCGAACTGCCCTCAGGCCATTACCAGTTCAGAGCAATGCCCTTCGGCCTCACCTCTGCCCCAAGGGTATTCACAAAATGCCTGGCAGTAGCAGTTGCTCACTTAGGAAGGCAAAAGATTGCCATCTTTCCTTACCTGGACGACTGGCTCATAGTGGGTCAGTCTCCAGACTAAGTCAAATTACACCTTCAGGTTACCCAGCAGCTGCTTACATCTCTAGGTTTTCTTCTCAGTCTTCCAAAGTCAGTTCTAGAGCCTGTTCAGCTACTCACTCACCTTCATAGGCGCAGAACTGGACACAAAGCAGGCCAGAGCTTTCCTTCCTCTAGAAAGAGCAAAGACCCTTGTGGCTCTGGCCTCCTCCTTCATTCTGCAGGTCTCTCGACCAGCAAGGCACTTTCTACAGCTCCTAGGGCACATGGCTGCCTCCCCCAGCTGTAGTGCAAGGAGCAAGATTTCAGATGAGGGACATCCAGTTCCATTTGAGAACCTTCTGGTCTCAAAGGAGAGATCCTCTAACCAAATTGATCCCAGTAACTCGAACCCTGATCCAGGCCCTGCAGTGGTGGCAGGATCAGAGCAATCTGAGACAGGGTGTTCCTTTCATCCCTCAATCTCACTCCTTGACCCTTACTACAGATGTGTCCCTCTTGGGATGGGGAGCTCACATGGGCAACCTCACCACCCAGGGATTGTGGTCCCCTCAGGAATCTCTGCTCCACATCAATCTGTTGGAACTCAGAGCTGTTTTTCTAGCACTTCAGGTTTTTTCTGCATCTGTTCAGAACAAAGTGGTACAGGTCAGAACAGACAACACCACCACAATGTGGTACATCAACAAGCAAGGGGGCACTCGGTCTTCGGCCTTGTGCACTGAGGCAATGAAGTTGTGGTCTCTGGCTTATTCCCTGAACACCTCCCTTGTGGCAGTTCACCTCCCAGGCAAGGACAACGTCCTGGCAGATGCTCTCAGCAGGATTTCCCAGGGCCATCACTAATGGTCACTGGATCCCCTAGTACTGGAGGTAGTATTTGCCAGGTGGGGCACCCCTCAGATAGATCTTTTTGCAGCCCCAGACAATCACCAACTTCCGCTTTTTTGCTGCAGGCCCCCAGTGTTGGGCTCAGTCCCTCTGGATGCCTTCCTTCTCGACTGGGAAGGAAAGTTCCTCTATGCCTTCCCCCTTCCCTCTCTTGTTCAAGGTGCTAGTCAAAATCAGATCTCAACCTTGCAAGATGATTCTGATTGCTCCAGATTGGGCCAGACAGCCCTGGTATCCACTCCTTCTGTCCTTAGCAGTCCACCTTCCCCTGTGTCTTCCCAGGAATCACAGTCTGTTAACCTGTGCCCAGGGGAGAGTTTGGTATCAGAATCTCAAATCCCTCAACCTCAAGGCCTGGCTCTTGAAGAGTTAGAGTTTGCTGACCTACACCTTTCTCAAGGTGTACTCGATATCTTGAAGGCTTCTAGGAAGCCTTCCACCAGGGCTACTTATAATTCCAAATGGAAAAGGTTTTCCATATGGTGCTCTGGAAAGCATATTTCCCCAGAATCTGCTGATTTGCCCACAGTCCTGGATTATATGGTCCATCTAAATACTTTGGGGCTGAGGCCAGCTACCCTGAAAGTGCATTTGGCAGCTGTCTCTGCTTTTATTTCAGCAGGAAAGCCCTCTTTTCTTTCTGCTCACCCTGTTTTCTCCAAGTTTTTCAAGGGATTGCTTCACACCATCCCTCCATTCAGGGACCCTGCTCCTGCCTGGGATCTTAATGTTTGCATTGCTCAGCTTATGCAACCCCCTTTGAGCCTTTGTCTTCAGCAGAGCTTAAGTACTTGACTTGGAAAACTGTGTTTCTAGTAGCCATCACTTCTGCCAGACGTATAAGTGAATTACAAGCTTTGTCAGCGGAGCCTGATTTTATCTCCTTTCACAGAGATAATGTGGTCCTCAGGACTAACAGGAAGTTCTTGCCTAAGGTGGTTTCAGATTTCCACCTTAATCAATCTATATCTCTTCCAGTGTACTTCACTGACCATTCCTCCTCTGGCAAGAGGAGGCTGCCAATTTAGATGTAAGAGCCCTTAGTTACTACATAGAGCGTACCAAGGGTCACAGGTTTGACTCCTCCAACTGTTCCTCACTTATGGTGAGGTTGGTAAAGGGAAACCTGCCACTAAAAGATCCATTGCCAGGTGGATTGTCTCTTGTATCCAATTCTGTTATCAAAAACTGGGTAAGGTTCCCCCTTCAGGCCTGAGGGCTCACTCTCCCAGAGGTACAGCTGCATCCCTAGCTGCAGCCAGGGACATCCCTATCTTAGAGATATATCAAGCAGCTACCTGGAAAACAGTTCACACTTTCACCAAGCATTACTCCCTGGACATCCAGGCTAGGAGTGATGCTCGGTTTGGCACAGCTGTGCTTCAGAGCCTATTTCCTAAGTAGGTTCTGTCCCTCCTCCATGGAGGTACTGCTGTGTAGTCTGCATATGTCATAATATAGCAAGACGTCATGTTGTTTAAAGAAAAAATTACTCACCTTAGTAATGTTGTATCTTCTAATGGAGTCTTGCTATATTATGACTCCCCCCCTGCCCCTCTCAGAACCTCTGCTCTTGGGATGTGGGTGGGCAGTGCAGTGTTGGCACTTAATAGATGCCCACCTTGTGTTTTTCACCCCTCTTTTTTGGGGTGTTTGGGTGTTGTATTTTATTTTTTGGATCCCCTGACTTGAGTCTTTGTTTTGGGACCAAAATAATTGTTAATATTTTAGTAGCCAGTTGGCTAGTGTAGATTTACAGCTTCTACACAGAATCTTAGTGAGTTTTGCTCGTAAAGATCTGACAGTTTGAGTTTGAAGAACAACAGACAGAGTTTTCAACTGAGCTCGCGCTCAAGATTCCATGCCTGGCATGGAAAGTTAACTCTTTCACCTCCGGAGTAGTTCTAAGGCTGGGACAAACTGCATATGTCATAATATAGCAAGACTCCATTAGAAGAAACAACATTACTAAGGTGAGTAATTTTTTCTTCTCTGATATCAGTGACCATTGTTTCACTACCTGTGTAAGATCCGCCTCGAAACCACCATCTACTTCTAAATTCACCATCAAGAGGTGTCGTCACAAACTTGACCCCTGGGCATTTATCGCTGACTTGAGGGATTCTTTGAGATGGCAGGACTTTTACCTAGCAAAATCGGTGAATACGGCCTACGATATCTTCCAGGATATTGTGTTAGGGGCATTGGTTAAAGTGCGATCTAAGAAAAAATTATGCTGGTGGTTTACGGCAGACCGAAAGGCATCACTGCATAATAGAAATTTGCTTTGGAAAACAACTCAAAAAATAAAGCTTCCAGCTGACTGGATTTAAAGGGAAACAGTGGAAAAGACAAAGCTTTCCTCAGACACTGCAGAAACTCTTAATTAGTGCTTTCAGACAATAACAACTTTATTTAATGATTTAGAAAAAGCTACCCACAACTTCCACTTCCTGTTGCTGGCAGCAGCCATTTCATGAGCAGCAGTGATCTTCCTGAGCTCACTGTATGCTAATATGCCTGTTTCACCTCAGCTATTGGTAGACAGGAGATATTAGCATCAAGTGAGCTCAGGAAGCTCTCTGCTACTCATGAAATGGTAGCTGCCAGCAATAGAAAGTGAAAGTTGAAGGCTACTGTTTAAATCACTAAAAAATCAATTAGAGTAATTTGTTAAAAAATGTTACTGTCTGAAAGCATTAATCATGCATTTTTGTACTGCCTGGGTAAAGCTGTGCCTTTTCCACTGTTTCCCTTTAATTTAGGAAAGCAAGGAATCTTTGTACTAGGATAGTCAGGGAAGCAAAGGCCAACTACTTTCATGCAGAACTTGACTCTTCCTCTAAATGTTCCTCCAAATTCTGGAAAACACTTAAGGACATTGAAGGTCATGCATCCACAAATTCCCTAGCCACAAGAATTACTATTGGGGCCACTACAGTCTCTGATAGGCCGACAATCCTTGACTCCCTCAATAACCACTTTGCTACCGTAGGTTTAGCATTTGATACCTCCCCCGCCAGTAACTTCTGCTCTCAACTTGGTGTACAGGACCAAGAAGCTCCTGTCATCAGCACTGCATTCTCCCTTCAGCCTGCATCCTTGAAAGACGTTGAGGACCTCTTGCTACAACTAGACACCAGGAAGAGTGCTGGTGCAGACCTCCTTGACCCCTTTTTCCTGAAACTTGGTCATCACGTCCTGGCTGCACAAATTATCCATCTCTAAATTATCCCTTTCTCAGGGCAACCTTCCTCCCCTATGGAAAACTGAGCACATGATCCCCTTTTCAAATCCGGAGACCCTAGAGACCTTAACAATTACAGGCCTATGTCTCTACTCCCCATCTTGTCTAAACTGTTAGAGAAAATTGTGAGTGCACAGCTCAGTAATTACCTGGAATCTGCAAACCTGCTTAATCCTTTACAATCAGGCTTTAGATCATGCCGTAGTACCATTTTGGCACTTGCTAAGGTGACTAATGACTGGCAGTGTGACCTGGATGCCAAGAATTTTGTTTGTGCAGTATTGTTTGACCTAAGTAAGGCATTTGACACTGTCGATCACGATCTGCTACTTACATCCCTCCAGAACATAGGTTTGGACTCTTTATCATTGAGATGGTTCTCCACCTATCTTTCAGGTCATCTCCGGCAGGTAAAAGCAGACAGGGAATTCTCGCCCCTAAAAGCCCTGATAAGGGGCGTGCCACAGGGCTCAATATTGGGCCCCCTGCTCTTCACAATATATATAAACAGAGTTGATGCCAATCTCAGTACTGCAAATGTACATCTATTCGCAGATGACACGGTACTTTACATTGGATCTTTCCCAGAAGCAGTATGTAGTGATCTTCAGCAGGAGTTTAATCTGCTGCAACTGCAGCTCTGAACCAGAAACTTCTACAGAATGCTAAGAAAACAAAGACAATGCTCCTCTCACCCCCTGCACATATAACAAACTCCGCTGCCCAAGGAACCTTTCCTCAGATCTCCACACTCCTAGGCGAACCTTTGGAATATGTAACTAAGTTCAAAAACTTGGGGGTCTGGATCGACCATAGACTTTCTTATAATGACCATATTGAAGAACTTATAAAAAAGCTTAGACAGAGGCTTGGTCTCTTCTATAGGATTAATCACCTGCTTACTTGGGAGACCAAGAAGCAACTGGTCCAATCCACCTTACTAACATTGTTGAACTATGTGGACTTCCTTTACAGTCAAGACCCAGCCGATCATAGAGCCTTAAGATTCATTACTGGCCTCCCTTTCGCCATGCATCACTGCTTCCTATATGCTGCTGTGGGATGGCCATCCCTCAAATATAGAAGACAGAGGAATGCCACCTTTTGGACCTTCAGAGCTATTACTAAGAAGTTGCCTCAACATGTCTTGGATTACCTGCCCCTAAGCTCGGTAGGCAAATATGCATTGCTCATTTATTATACCTAAGGTCAGATTGCTCTTTGGTAGGACATCCTTAAGTTACGCATTACCCTCACTCTGGAACAAGCTGCAAAAACATTGAAATTGGTCTACCCCATCAAACTATCAACATTCAAAACTCTTTGCACTCATTCTTTCAAGGAATCCTGTAATGGTTTTACCTGACCCCGCCTTGTTACTTGAATTGAGCCTCCCACTCTCTGTCCTCCCCTGACCCATATTCTTTCTGTTCCCTCATCCCCTCCCTCCCCTTGCCTTTGACCAGCATCCTGGGACCCATCTTCATTCCATTGGTGGTTTCAGCAGCACTCTGCGATCAGTGGCCATTGTATGGCTGCCACTGCCCAGTTAGTCTTCTACCCCTCTACCTCCTCCCTTTTATGCACATGCCCCTTCCCCCTCACTTTATGGGTCTATCCTTCTACTTCATATCTAATCCAAGAGCCCTCTCTCTTGCACCCTGTGTATTCCTTGTAACCTGTATTTAATATTCCCTTCATACAGTCAGGAGAATCTCATGTATATTTTTGTATATATATTTTTACCAAGAATTAGTACTGTTATCCATCTGAATTATGTACATTGTTCTATGTTCAGTGAATATTATATTATGACTTGCATTATGATTCTGTTGTGTATGTAACCCTTCTATGCTTGATTATGTGTCTATGTCCAGATCCACCTCAAAAATGAGCTTTGCTCAATGGTGTTCACCTGGTTAAATAAAGATTGATTGATTGAATTCAGATGGAAGTTGGTTCCATAAAGTATGCAATTTTTTTTTAATTTTAATAAAAATGCATAGAGCAAAGGGAAAGAAAGAAAGAAAGAAAGAAAGAAAGAAAGAAAGAAAGAAAGAAAGAAAGAAAGCAAGCAAGCATGGACCTCTCGAGCTTCGCTCTCGAGGTCCATATGCTATCTCTACCCCTCAATGGAACCACAGGCTTGCTGTGTATAGTCGCCCATACATTATTCCTTATATGGCTAACATCGTTTCCAGGGGCCTGTTATTGCTGTTGCCATAACAGGTTCGGCTACTTGTTGATTATCAACAGGATCCATTAACTGAGAACCTGTCAAGGAACTCAGAGTTCTTTTCCTCCTCTAATTTCTTTGGTAACACTTTAAAGTGAGTTTCCGGCATAGCTGAGAGCAGCTACCACTCACATACCGTGGTAGCTGCTCTCAGCTACAGTCATTCCAGCCTGGTGCTAAAAATTAATTTTATTCCATGCCGTAGTTATTTCCCTCATAATTTTCATTTTAGAACAGCCAGCCCAATCCTTTTCGATAGCCCCAGTGATCCTGACACCCCCCCACGCTCAAGTACGTAATGACGTATGAGCAGGGAGAGTGTGGGCGTGCCCAATTGAAATTAATGGGGCTAATTTTCTCTTACACATTTAGGCTTAAGAATGACCAGCTAGAGATTAATGAAGGTCACCTTGGCACTGACCTGATGAAGAGAGTATAACTCTTGAAAGCTAGTCTTGAAAACAATTTTGTTTATCCAATAAAAGGTTTAACCTGATGCATATTTATTGTTTTTTTAAATCATTTTAAGAATATCTTTGCTTAGACTAGTAGGATTTTTCATGAGAAAACTATTTTCGGAGGTAGAACCAAGGTTAAATGGAAGATTCTTGTCTGTGCTGTTATTTCAAATTCTGTTCTAAATATGCTTCTTTGGGTTGGGAGAGGGGAGAGATCTTGTTCATATTCAGACAACTCCTAATTTATATATGAATATTTAATGAAAGACTTCATTAATGCATCAGTGAGGGCTCCAGCGACAAAGATCGGAAATGTGGTGTTAGGGTTTCCAACAGTAACACCCCACCCCCACCCTGCACGCACCTAGAGGCATCAGGGGTGTGCTTTGGGGTTGTCAGCCCTAACACTCACCCCATTCCATGAGTTAAATAAGCTGAGATGGGTATAGTATAGTATAGGGGAATGGGATGAGTGTTAAGGCTAACAACCCCAATAACATTTGTTGCTGGAATCCTAACTGATGCATTAATGAAATTTTTGCAACAAATTTCCTTACTTTTTGAGATAGTATAATTGAAGTCTTATTTGCTTGTGGGAGCACAAGGTCTTCTGTGCCCTGTGCTCCGATCTGTCTATAATGGTATCCATATTTAATTTTTGAGATAGTGTGTTTATATCCTTATTTGCCTGTGGGACCACAGGGCGCTCTGGGCCGTGCACTTCCAACCTATAATGTGCAGCACCAAAAAACACCTCACATTGCAATGTTATCCCATAAAAACCACAACAAAATTTGAAACCTGTGTAACTGGGCACCAAATTAATATATTCGCACAAAACCACAAAAGGCACATTGGTGGTACAAGCCCTTTGTACTCTGAAAATTTCAGAGCAAAATTGCAAACCATTTCTTCACAGCATAGTGACAAAGAAATGACTATGTAAACCTCACATCACAATGTTATCCTATGGGAAATGAAGCAAAATTTAAACCCGCAGAATTTCACAGCAAAGTGATATATTTTATCACAGAGCTACGCTTTTCCCTGTGCTGGCAGGACTTCTACCTGGCAAAGTCTGTGAACAGGGCCTACAACATCTTCCATGAAATTGTGCTGGGGGTACTAGACAAACATGCTCCCATAGTTAAAATCCATGCCAAGAAAAAATCATGCCAATGGTTCTCAGCACAGTTAAAGTCCACCTTGCTTGAGAGAGACTCACGCTGGAAAAAGGCCAGGAAAACCAAGCTCCCAGCAGACTGGTTATCATTTAGGGAGGCTAGGAACTATTGCACCAAAATGGTTGGAAAAGCTAAGGCTAACTTCTATCGAGCAGAACTTGACGCTGCTTCTAACTGCTCAGCTAAGTTTTGGAGCACCTTAAAGGAAGTGGAAGGCCATTCATCTGGAAATGCCCTGCCAGTGAAAATCTGCCTTGGAGACATCACAATCTCTGATAAGCCATCCATCCTTGAGTCTCTCAACAATCACTTCTCTACTGCAGGCCTAGCCTTTGACTCCTCCCCTGCCAGTGTGCTCTGCAACCAAGTTGGCGTACAGGACCTGGAAGTCTCTGTCACCAGTTCTTCATTCTACCTTCAACCTGCATCACTAATAGAGGTTGAAGATCTTTTGCAGCGACTGGATACTAGGAAGAGTGCAGGAGCAGATCTACTTGACCCCTTCTTCCTTAAGATTGGTTATCATGTCTTGGCTGTGCCAATTACCCACTTTTTTAATCTTATCTATCTCTCAGGGTGTCCTTCCCTCCATATGGAAAGCTGCACGTTATTCCCCTTTTTAAATCCTGAGACCCCAGCGACCTAAACAATTATAGACCTGTTTCTTTACTCCTCATCCTATCTAAATTGTTAGGAAAAATTGCAAGCTCACAACTGAGGAATTACTTGAAATTATATAATCTCCTTAACCCTTTGCAGTCTGACTTCAGACAACGGCATGGCACCATTTTGGCACTTGCTAAGGTTATGAACGACTGGCAACGTGAACTTGATGCCAAAAACTTTGTGCAGTATTCTTAGACCTTAGCAAGGCATTCAGTATTGTCGATCATGACCTGCTTCTCCTTTCCCTCAAGAACATTGGACTGGACCACCTTTCCTTGAGATGGTTCTTTAATTATCTAGTAGATTGATACCAGCAGGTCAAAGCAGAAGGGGAACTCTCTCCACTTAAGCCCCTCCTGAGATGTGTAACACAGGGTTCGATACTAGGCCCCTTGCTTTTCGCAATATATATTAACAGTATAGATGCCTGCATCAAAAATGCCAATATACATCTTTTCACAGATGACATGGTTCTTTACACCAGTAGACCTACCCTTGAGGCTGCTTGCAGTCACCTTCAAGAGGATTTCAATATTCTGCAACATCAGCTTCTTATCCAAAAAGCTACTTCTAAATGCCAAAAAAAACTAAGGCAATGTTCTTCTCCCTCCTTGTACCTTCAAGATATCTGGCTTTACTTGGAACACTGCCTCCGATCACCACCATTCTTGGCGAACCTCTGGAGTATGTATCCAAGTTTAAGTACCTGGGGGTATGGATTGACCACAGACTCTCTTTTCTCAACCACATTGAAGAACTGTCAAAAAAGCTTAGACAGAGGTTAGGCCTGTTTTATAGGATTAAGTATCTTCTTACAAGAGATGCCAAGAAAAGACTAGTCCAAACAACCTTCCCCTCCCTCCTGGATGACGCAGACTTTCTGTACAGCCAGGGCCCAGCTGCTGCGCCCTCGAAACTGAACACGCTCTATCATAGAGCCCTGAGGTTTATCACTGATCTTCCATACAATACACACCACTGCTCTCTATACAATGCCATGAGATGGACATCTCTCACTTACAGAAGACAGAGAAACACCTCCCTCTGGACCTTCAGAGCTATCGCCAAGAAGCTGCCTCAATATATCTTGGATTGTTTACCCCTAAGCGTGATAGGTATGTATATGCTTAGAAGTGCCTCCTATATCTACCTGGTGGTGCCAAAGGTCAAATCGTGCTTTGGTAGGGCTTCCATGAATCATATGTTACCTGTGTGCTGGAACACACTGCAAAAAAACTTGAAATTGGCTCACAGCATCAGCATATCAGCATTTAAAACTCTCTATGCTCGTTCATTTAAGGAAACCTGCAATTATTTCTCCTGATCTCCACCTCACTGCCTCAGTGACTTGCTGTCACCTGTTTGATGAAATATTACAGTACATTTACTACCCCGTCCCATTGACCCCTTCCCTTCCCTCTTTAACCTTTTCAAAGCATTCCTTTTTTGCTTTTCCTTGTGTAGCCTGCTCCCTTGCATAGGCTTCAGTTGTCTTAAAGTAGCATTAGCTCTTGCTCACATGCCCCCTACCTCTCTGACCCTGGGGCATTCACCTTACCTACTGCCTTTCCTCACTTCCCTTATCTGGAGCCTGTCCTTACCCATGGCCTGGTATCGCTATTTGCTGCTATGACACTTACGGGTTCCTCTGCCTACCCTCCCCCTCCCTCTTCAACCTTCACAACCCCCTTCCTTGTCCTGTCAGCTTCCTAACTTCCCTTGTTGCCCCCTCTCACTCGTATTTGTTCTTCTGCCTTCACCACACCATAGTGTCCAATCTGACAAAGAATTTGGCCCAAAATGGTAATTTTCACATTTTTTGACACTCTGTATCTCTGTACCTACACATCCAACCAAAATAATACTTGCCACATGAAGAGACCCCTAGTCCCTGATGGTGCATGTAAAATTTCATGTGAATCGCTTGAATTGTTGCAAAGTTATTAAAGTGCAAAATTTCAAGTTTAACGTAGAAGTGAAGACTAAACCCTAACTATAGGGGCACAACCACGCCCCTATATTTATTTATTATAGGGGCGCGATAGTGCCACTGTAGTTAGGGTTGAGTAGGCTGTTTGTTAAACCCCTATATTTGCACCTGAATAGTAACTTTGGCATTGTTTGATGAAATAGCCCAAAATTTGGCATGCGTGTTCAGGCTCTCAGAGTCTCAAGACCTGAAAAGTTGACAGCATCTTGTTCAGTTTTCATGATACGCAGTGCCAAAAAAAAAAAAACACATTTGGTTTCCCTATACTTAACAGTGCATATTTTTTGCTCTCACCTACAGTCTAGACAGTGTGGAATTTTTTTCATTACATTTTATAGAGTTGAAGGGGCCTATGCCAAGGTTATGCCTTTTGTATGTTTTCTAAAAAAATATTATATGGTTCCAAAGTTATAAGGATAAGTTGGATAACCAAGACATGCAAGTAGTAAACAAACAAAAACTGTCATGAGTGCTTATTTTCACGATTTGCTTGCCGTGTGGAAAAAAATACCGATGATCATGGCTGCCATTTTTTTTAAACTCACAAATATTTAAAACATAAAATGTATATCTTTTTAGAAAGCAAACACCTGAACCTAGCTAAACAAGCTTGTTTAGCTGGACTCTGCTGTTTCTTTTTTTTTAATTGCCAGAAATACCTTTTCTGGGCACCCCAAAATCGAGGGTGCCAATCTTAGTGAGAGGAGCAGTTTACCTGTGTTCTCTGTATGAAAATGGGGGACATTCTTGAATGCTGGAGTTGTGCTACCAGCTTCAGTTTGAGCAGTGAACCAGCCATCCCCTGTTCTCTCGGGGGGGCCCAGCCTCAGTACTGTTTCTTTCTCTCCCTCCCCTCCAGGTCACCCAACCTGCCCTTCCCAATCTTTACATATACTAAATATATGAATGGATCGGGGTGCCTACCCCCAGTACTGCTTCTCATCTTGACCCCTTCCCTTCCAGGTCATCTCCCCCCATTCCCATTAAGAAAGTGGCGGCACCAGAGTACCCACCCTCGGTGCCATCGAACAGTAGTCCTTGAAATAAAGAAAACCATCTCTTGATTTTTTTTTAACCCTGTAAAAAACAAAATAGTCCCTTGCCGATCTGACCACCCACCCCACCCTGACCTCCCACTCAGCACACATCACCCCACACACCCCACATTCCCTACATACACACCCTCACTCACCTGAACATGTCCCACAGCATAGATCCACTCTCCGATTGAAGACCTGTCTTGCTGTTGGAACCAGCGACTGCAATAAGAGAAAATCAGGTAGGTGTGGTTTAATGTACTGTATTTCTTTTTTGTACTTTTTATTTGTAGAATTTATGCAGTAATGCAGCACTAAAATATCCTGTGCAATGCACTACATTTCAGGGAATCCAGCATAAAACAGATATGTGATCCACTGCCAAATTCATTACTTGATTAGGGATAATTCCAGCTATTAAAGCTTTCTAACATATTATTATCCTAGTTGGCTATTGCTATCAATGCTTACAATGAAAATCCTCCTTGATAACATTTGATCACTAATAAAGAAAAACGGGCCTTCGCGCCCTTAGTTGATATGTACTACTTTGTTTAAAATGCTCCATTATTACCTCCCAGTATGCTCCCTCAGCATCCACGTGGAAAAAGGAAGAACATATTTTATATCACCACCCAGTCTCTTTTAGATATTACTACTGCAGTTCACAACTTATTACAAAATCCCCTTTGTAATTCTGAGAACACCTTAAGAAAATTTATCAACGTTTTAATGGTAAATCTGAGTGTCCCAAGTTAACCATCCACAGAAAATTAGAAAATGAAGCCCAAACTTGGACGCCGACTCAGGAGCTCTCTGGAAGTGCATCCCAACAACCGGATAGCTAGTCACGTCCCCTCGGTTTAATATATTTCAATGGGATTTTGAACCTTGATTCATAACTTTGTCATTTTTAGATATTTTGACCGGCAAATTTTCAACATGGCCTTTTTGGGACCTCTCCTCATGAACAGTGGCAGTGTAATTATGCAAATGTAGCCCAAAAGATGATTTTGTGGTTGCTTTGTGAAATCGCCTTTTGGGCAGGATTTGAAAATTATCACTTCCCTTGTTCATGAGGTGGGGTCATAAGACAGCTATATTGAAAATTTGGGGTCATGTTATGTAAAAAGGGCAAAATTATGAGCGTACGTTGACATTTTTCTGTGTTCACACATGACTTTGGTAATGTTAAATATTTTGACCCCACATTTTCAACATAGTCATTTTTTCATACCACCTCATGAATGTGACAGCTGTCATTTTTCCATTCTGGCCAAAATGTAGCACTGAATGACATTTCGGAGGGGATTTGAAAAGTTTTACCTACTGGGTTCATGAGGTGGGCTAATAAGAAAGCTATGCTGAAAATGTGGTGTACAGTTATGGTAAAATGCCCAGGATAGTGCAGTATTTCAACGTTCACTCATAACTTCGCTAATTTTCAATATTTTGACACCAAACTTTCAACATAGCTATTTCTCAATACCACCGCATAAACGTGATGGGTGTCACTTTTTAAATCCTGGCCGAGACATCTTTTCACACTTCTGCTGTGAAATAACATTTCTACCAATATATTATAAATGCTCCATGTCATGTTTATAAGAGGAGTTATAAAATGATTATCTTGAAAATTTGGGGTCAAAATAATAAAAAAAAAATATGCAGTAGATAAACCACTCTGAGGTGTGCGGTCGCGCTCTGATATATGCATGCCGTGTCAACCACCCAAGGTGTGCGTATATCAGAGCGAGACCTCACACAAAGTGTTTATCTATTTTATAAATGTCAAAATTGTATTGGGGTAAAAGTGCAGGTGTGTGTGTCGCTCTGATATACATACGGTCATGTGATGTCAATATCCAGTAAATCCCAAGCAATTTCCCTACCCATTTTATAAATATATATATATATATATATATATATATATATATAAGAAACTGTGTGTAATGCCAGTCTTGACCTCAGGTGGTATGCTTTGTGATCCTGTACTAGTGAGCTGAGTTAGGGGGTGAGCTCAGTGACCTAGCTGGATGGGGTGAGGGTGGGGAGATGGCTTTGATATGTGACACCCCCAGCAAAGGAAAGAAAGGTACAGGGTTGCTAGCATGGGCCCAGGAACCATATAGTGAAGACAACTGTCCTCTTGGCATATGGCCCTGCACTTCTGCTCCTGCGGGTGGCAGAGTGCCCTGTGCACTGTCTGACAGGTGGACTCTCTGCCCTGTGTGTCTTTATCTGCTGCAGAGGGCCCTGTGCTTCCTGGTATCACATTCAAATAGCAATGGGAATACCATGAAGATCATTACAGTGATAAAATCGGCAGTTCGTTGCAATGGTCCCCGGTATTCCCGACACTGCTGTCTCCGGGGATAGCACTCCCTCCCTGAATCAACTCTGACTCGGAGTTAGTTATCTATAGTATGAGGGGTGCAGAAGCAGAGCCCCCTACATGGGGGTGTGGGGGGAAAGCCCCTTAAAAAACACTTGCTTTCCCGGATGGCACAATGCCAACTGTCGGCATTGTGCCATCACTGTAATGCCATTCGACACAATTTGTGTCACTGTGGCATGGTGGAACCGTGCCTCCTCAGTCCACCAGACAGCCTCTTGAATCCTTGACATCCGTCATTGCACTTCTGTATGCAGAATCTTCAGTTGGCACGGGACCCAAAGGGCCCTGCACACCTACATCTGCTCATGCAGGTCCTGAAGGGATCTGCGTGAATGAAGATCTGATTCCACTGTCTCAAAAAGAAAGGAGATTATTTACAAAAAACTTTGTTAATGCATCAGTTAGAGTTCAACTTAATGCCACAAAAGTAGGGAAATGTTGCATTAGGGTTTCCAACATTAACTCCCCACCCCACTTCCCAAGCAGCAAAAGGAGAAAAAAAATTAAGGTTTTGGGTCTCTGGAATCTTGGTGAATCGGTGAGTCTTACTTGGGGCTGTCAACCCTAATGCGCACCCTCTTCCCTGAGCAAACTGCGTCAGGTGTGATCTCCTTTCTTCAAACAGGGCCCATAGGGCCCTGCATGAAGAAAAGTACAACAGACTGTGTTGGCAACATGTGGCAAGACATACTTCTCTACCTGTGAAGAGTGTATCACTATGAGGCAGTGGCTTGGAGATGCACCTTGTGCTTTAGACAGATGGCTATGGGTTGGGGGGAGAGGTGAGCATTAGGGTTGATAACCCCAAGGAAGACCCCACCACTAATTCACCAATACTCTGCAGACCCAAAACCCTAATGTTTTTTCCCTTTGCTGCTTGGAGGGTGGGGAGTTAAGGTTGGAAACCCTAATATCACATTTCCCTATTTTTCTGGTTTTAAGTTGAACCATAACAAACAAAGTTTTTTTTACAAAGAATATATGTATGAGATATGCAATAGGCTGACTCAAAATATGCACTTTGTCTTCAAGTGTGAGGGAGCAGGACCATAACTCACAGATGGCAGAGCCACGTGTGAGTTGTGAAAGTCCTGCCCACTCACAAGTGATGATAAATTGCCTATTTCAAGTCAGGCTATTGTGTATTTGATATATACAACAGCAGCTTACAAGTTATAGCTTTTAAATCTGCGGTATGCTTAAGAGTTTGCTGTTTTTCCTTGATTTTAATGGCTGGCTTCGGTGCGGCACTAGGCATTGTGATGTCATCAGCATTGTGAAAGCTGCTTTGTGACTGGCTCAGTATTCCACTGTGATGACAATAACCTTAGAAATATCCATTGTGACAACAGTTACAGCAATATTTGATATGTTGCTGCTAATGATGTCACTAGCTAACATCTTTTTGATTTTGTCATGTTTATCACCCTCCTGGTGTGTGTGTGTGTGTGTGTGTGTGTGTGTATTTAAAAATTACTCCAACAGGGATAACCCCATGAGATGCAGCATCTCATTTTCATGGAGATCCCAGGGAGGAAAGCAGCAGTCAGCAGGTTAACTTAGTCCAGTAGGAATAGTTACATACAGCCTAAAATATGCATGGCAAAAATTCTACAAGGGTCAGTACATCCAAACAGCGATAAAGCAAATGTACAATGTGGAGTTGCAGCAAATAAAGTGCATGGGTATTGTTATGCAACATGATCATGATTACACAGGTCAGCAGTGTATTTCTGTCAGCCACTAACTGCTACTGGTTTTAAGGCATGAACAGTGGTTCTTAAATCATTTAAGGTTACAGAACTAGGGTTGGCAAAAACTAGATTCAGGCTGGCAGAAAGAGCTGGTCTATCGCCATCATTAACTGATGGAGCCAGAAGACCAAAATTGCTAGTCCCTATTCCCAATTAAGCTGGAAAAGCATCTGGAAGTCTAGTAAAACTAAGTATTGTTGTACACTTTTGGTAGAATGAGGCAAGGTGAATAGGTTTATAGGTTGAACTAACTGTTCCGATGAGAGCGGGGAAGGATTTCTACCCTCTACAGCAGGCAGCTACTACTGGTCTGGCAGGCCATTAGAATTCATATGTGGGGAAAAGTATGGCTACTGAGAGTTTTGGAAGTACTGCAAAATAATGAACTGTTTATGAGCCAATCTAATGTGGTCAGTGGGCCAGTGACTTTCAGTTTGTACAAATGAACTTTGACAGAAAGTTGCCCTCATTATAGAATAGATAAGAGAAACCAAGACCTGTGGTTGGTCAGATGTGATCATATGACTGTGCATTATTCCAGCACAACAGCACAGGCCAAAAATACTTAACTTTCTGACCTTCATTACTCAGTTTTTGAAATAAAAATCTGAGGGAACCATTTTAAAATCGTAACAAGGCACTCCAGGGTGTACTTCGGGTATGTAAGGCATTCAGCATTTACTTGTGCCTCACTTCTCAAGGCATGCCACTATCCCACAATAATGCACACCGTTGTGCCTTACTGCTTAAGTAAAAGTCAGAGTACTTGAAGTTCAGCTGGTTTGTGTGTTTTGTTCACCCACTAAAAGGTGACGATGTCCATCATCTTCTGCAGGCTGTCAAGTAGCAATGCCAGAATGCTGTTGTACTGCGGTAGTGATGTCAGAATGCTGTTGTACCAAAGCAGTGCTGTCAGAATGCTGTTATATCACAGCAGTGATGTCAGAATGCTGTCGTACCACAGCGGTGATGTCAGTGTGCTGCTGTACTGTAGCAGTGATGTCAGAATGCTGTTGTACCACAGTAGTGATATCAGAATGCTGTTGTTTTGGGGTTTTTTTTTGTTGTTTTTTTGCAGTTGTTTAACCAGGAGTAGCACACTAAGCTGAAAGCTTGTTTACAGGTGCAACCTGGGAGCACAGGGAAGTTAAGTGACTTGCTCAGGGTCACACAGTATGCAAGTGGGAGCTGGGGGATTTAAACCCAGGTCTCCAGATTTGCAGCTCAGAGCCTTAAACCACTGTGCTATACTGCCTCCAAAAGCAAGTTGTACCAAAGCAGTGATGTCAGAATGCTGTTGTACCACAGTAGCGATGTCAGAATGCTGTTATACCACAGTGGTGATGTCAGAATGCTGTTGTACCACAGTAGTGATATCCGAATGCTGTTGTACTAAAGCAGTGATGTCAGAATGCTGTTGTACTGCAGTGGTGATGTCAGAATGCTGTTGTACCAAAGCAGTGATATCAGTACTGTGTGGTACAGCAGCATAGAATCCTATGTCAATTAAGATGCCTCATATTTACCTACACTGGGAAGTCCTTATAATGAAGATATCAAGACTGAAAGCTCATGGCAGCCCGCTGACACAGCGGTAGCGCTACCACCTGCAGCGCTGATGGCCTGTGTTTGGAAACGAGCACAGTGCACCAGAGAGAGAGACAGCTGGGGGAGGTTGGATGAGCATCCCAGGGACTGCTCTCCACCTCTGGGGGGGGCAGGGTTGTGGACTCCCGGCATACTAGTGACACCCTGTGGAGGCTGGGTGTCCATCAGCCAGGACTACCAGGCATGTTGAAGTCATCATCTGATGTCTGTGGGACAGATGTGGGAGCACACCTGCCCCACACTGACATCATTGCACGTCCACACTTCCGGGGAAGCTGAGGAAAAATCCCTGGCTCACGGAGCCCCATGAAGCATGTGGCTCCTGTATGTAATCATTGTCTTATGGATACCCTGTAACTCTCCCGGGTCGCTCCTGAAAATAGGCACGTTGCTGTCTAGTGTGCTTAACTGGTTAACAAAAGCAAATAAATAAATAAATAAATAAGCCCCGGACTGCCTCCTGAATGATGTCCCAGGTGTAAGCCTTGGCTGGGGCCTCTGGTTGATCTCAGTCTCTGCCCCGAACTCCCCATGAGGGAGCCCTGCCATATAGGGTAAGCTACAGGCCACCCAGCCGAGCAGTCTTGAGGCAGATGCCGGGAGCATGGTCTGGTGTCGATTAGGGGGAAGTTCCCCCTGCCTGTGAGCAGGAGATAAATAGAATTTGAAAAAAAAATGACTGAAAGCACCCTAAATGAACTGTTTGTTAAAAGATGAGCTACTAGAAATGTTGCTAACTCACATAACTATTACTTAAAGGGGAACAGTCAGCACTAAGAGCTACACTGGTCCCAATTTACACTATGCGTGAAAAAAAAAATTTACTTACTGTTTACTGCAGTATACTAGATTGCATGTGACCGATTCTTCTGACTTCCAAGCTGAGATTTTCTGTAACAAGAAATCCCAGAGTCCACTGCAGCTGACATCAGAACAGGGTTGCAGCAGTGGGAGTTTCAACAGCCTACAGTACATTTTAGGGGTTTTATAAGCTCTCATCTTTTGTTTGCTGGTCCCTGCTGTCCTTCCAGGGCAAAGTACAGTCACACAAGACTGCACTTAGCCCTAGGAGAACAGTTGGACCAGCAAACATCTGATTGGTCTTATAAAATGTAAACTATGCAGAATAAAAAATATAGGTTAGAATTTTCACCGCTGTCACACACTGCTGCTTCAACGGTTCTGCCCGTGAGTTTTCTCTCCCAAGCTTGATTTTGGAACAACTTTGATACTGTGATCTTAGGACATTACAGGGTCAAGCAGCAGTCACAGGTTCTGAACAACAACTGCTGGATCAATTTAAATAGAGTCTATGGCCATCTTAGCACCTTCCAAATGGACTTCATCAAAACCCAACAATACAAACCCCATTTTATGTTCAGTATAAAATTATGGGTTTTCCTCTGGATGCTTACATTAGTCACACACATCAGGATCTGATTTGCAGCAATAGCATCACTTAAAGAAGGAAACAGAGAAACACAGAAGTTGTCGGCAGATAAAGACCTCTTGTCCCACCTAGTCTGACCAGTTTTCCCTGCCTACTATGCCACTGCAGACCCTAAATGATCTCCAGTCATCTCCTCCTCTTGCCTTACTACCAAGATCCCCTTGTATCTGTCCCATGCATGCTTGAAACCCACCACCATTTTGACACCTACCTCCTCCGCTAGAAGGCTGTTCCAGCCGTCCATGACCCTCTCAGTAAAGAAGTATTTCCTCACATTTCATTTGAGCTTCTCCCCCTCCAACTTCAGAGCATGACCCCTTGTCTGCAAGCTTCTTTTTCTGTGGGAAATACTACCTTCCTGCACCTTATTAATAGCTGTTAGGTATGTTTCTATCGTGTCTCCCCCTTTCCCTCCTCTTCTCCAGAGAGTACATATTCAGTTCCTTGAGTCTCTCCTTGTAGGGGCCTGCACCATTTTGATAGCTCTCTTTTGTACCACCTCCACCATATCAATGTCCTTCTGGAGGTGGGGTCTCCAGAACTGGGCACATTACTCGAGGTGGGGTCTTACAAGTGATCTGTACAAGGGTAATACTACCTCCCTCTTTCTGCTGGTGATGCCCCTCCCCATGCACCCAAGCATCCTGCTAGCCTTCCCCACTGCCTTATCACACTGCTTGGCTACATTCAGGTTATCAGAAATTATTGCCCCCAGTTCCTTTTCCTGTTTGGTGGTTGCCAGTACTTTCCCTCCCAACTGGTATGTAGCCCCTGGGTTTCTGTGTCCCAAGTGCATGATTTTGCAATTTTTCGTATTGAAACCCAGCTGCCAAACCCTTGACCATTCTTCCAGCTTTTTCAAATCATCCCTCCTTTTTTCCACCCCCCCTCAGTGTGTCTACTCTGTTGCAGATTTTTGTGTCATCCACGAACAGGCATACTTTCCCTTCTAGCCCTTCCGTAATGTCGCTAATAAAGACAATGAAGAGGACCGGGCCTAGCACTGAGCCCTGAGGCACCCCGCTGGTCACCTTACCTTCTTCAGAGTGGACACCACTTACCATCACCCTCTGACTCCTGTTGCTTAACCAACTTCTTACCCTGTTTATAACTTTTTGACCTACTCCCACACAGGCCAGCTTGTTCACCAGTCTTCTATGTGGAGCGATGTTGAAGGCCTTGCTGAAATCTAGGTAGGCCACATCTACTGCTCCTCCCTTATCCACTACCCTGGTCACCCAGTCGAAGAACTCGATCAGGTTTGTCTGACAAGACCTCCCCCCTGTGAAACCATGTTGCCTTGGATCCTGTAATCTACTGGTTACAAAGTATTCCACTATCCTTTCCTTCAGTAATGTTTCTATTACTTTGCCCACTACTGAAGTCAGGCTGACAGGTCTGTAATTTCCTGCCTCCTCCCAGTTCCCACTTTTGTGACGTGGGCTCACATCTGCCTGCTGCAAGTCCCTTGGAACCTCCCATTTCTAATGCTAAGTTGAACAAAGTTGTCAGATGTGCAGTCAGCACCTCTTTGAGCTCCCTCAGTATCCTGGGGTGCACCCCCATCAGGTCCCATTGCCTTGTCTACTTTTAATTGTGTTAGTACCTTGAGGACTTTCTCCTCTGTAAAAGGATTGGTGTCCACCTCCATACCATTTATTCCCTTGTCCCTTATCTTTGGCTCATCACCTACCCCTTCTTCTGTAAATACTGAACAAAAGTATTTGTTCACTGTGTCTGCCTTCTTGTGGTCCTCCTCCTCCTCGTAAACCCCTTCTTTCCCTTTGATCCTTACTATTCCCCCTTTGGTCTTCCTCTTCTTACTTACAGTATATATCTAAAGAAAGTTTTATCCCCTTCTTTTACTGATTGGGCAATATTCTCCTCTGTTTGTGCCTTTGCGTGTCTAACTGCCTTCCCTGCCTCCCTTTGTTTCTTTTGGTAGTTTCCCCTATCCTCCTCCTTCTGTATCTTTTTGTACTTTCTAAATGCTAGTTTTTTTGCTCTTACTTTTTCTGTTATGTCTTTAGAGAACCATAGTTTTCTCTTTTTTTCTCTCTTGCCCTTCTTAACCTGCCCGACACAGAGATTTGTTGCTTTTTCAATGCCCCCCTTTATTTTTGCCCATAGTTCCTTGATTCCCCCCAGATCCTCTATTCCCACTAGGGCATTCCTGAGGCATTATCATAGTTTCCTGAAAATAGGCCCTCCTTAAGTCCAGGACCCTCATCTTAGTGCGGCTTGGTTCTGGCCCAGGCCTTATATAGTGAATCACACTGTTCAGTGATTGCTGAACCCCAGGTTGTCACCCACTGTGACATCAGCAACACTGTCCCTGTTTGTCAGTACTAGGTCCAGTATCACCTCCTCATGAGTGGGCTTCTTAACTAGTTGCCTAAGGAATGCCCCTTGCAGGGAATCAAGGATGACCCTACTTCTGACTGTTGCTGCAGCTGGTAGGCTCCAATCCACGTCTGGTAGATTGAAGTCCCCCACCAGCAACAACCCCCACTTGCATGCCATCCTTTGGATGGCTTCCATCATGTCCTTATCAACTTCCCCTCCTCCCGTGCTGGAGGTCTGTAGATCACTCCTATGTGAATAGTAGCCCCCCTAACGTGTTTCCAGAATGACCCACAGAACCTCAGCTCCTCCCTGTATTTCTGTGGCTTTTATTTTGTCGCTAACATAAAGAGTCACTCCTCCCGGTTTTTTACCTACCCTATCTTGTCTGAACGGAGTACATCATGGTATGGCCACATCCCAGTTCTGGTTTTCATTGCACCAGGCCTCGATAATTACAACCATATCCAGGTCTGCTTCTGCCATGGTGGCCTCTAGGTCTGCAGTCTTGTTGCCTAGACTTTGAGTGTTTTCACGCATGGGTCTCCAGATTGTGCTGCCACCTCCCCCTGTTGTTTCCCATTTGCTCCCCCCTTGTTTCCACCACTATCTATTTCATTAGCACGCTTGCCATCTACCCCCCAGATTTTATTTATTTATTTTTGTTGACCAGGAAAGGAGGATTAGACAATTCTGTCTATTTTCAGCCTTGTCCCGTGGGAGGGGGATACAGATGGATGCCAACTGACATTGAACCAGATTAAGCTGTTGGTGGTATTTTTAGTGGATTTACTGTGACTCATCCAGAGATATCCAAATCCATGCACCTTTATAATCAAGGAAGGGTGCAGCTTTTCCAGTTTGGCAAGTATGGCATGATTTTTATACTGTAATGTTGGCAGTATGGTCTAAACTAATTTGATTCCATCCACTTTAGCCATCAACTGTCACTGCTGATTGGTCTCCTCCTCCCTTCTCTTTAGTTAAGCTATATGTGAGCTTTAACCTTTGATGGTATAATCAATTCTTTCTCTGTTATTACCTCTGACCTTAGAAGCAAACTCAAATGGTTTCAAGGTGCTAAAAGGATGGCCTTGTAACTAGCCATCTAAGCTGGCCGTCATGCAGTGTCACATCGTCTACTGTAAGAGGTAGTGATATGTAGAAGCAACCCTTAGGGTGCTAGAATGGAAGGGGCACACTGAAGTAGAAATTGTAAGCAGAGATCAGCTTGAAATGCAAAAAGTGTCAACATAAAAACCAAAAATAATTGTTGTTATCCTTGTATTCAATAAAACTGATAACATTGTTTGGATGTGGGGTGGCGCAGAAGGGAGAAGAAGGAACCGTGAAGGGGGCACCACAAGCATTTCTGATTGGGACTATATTAGGTCTAAAACCAGTCCTGTGTACTACAGTATATTCAAAAAAGGACTTCTATTGCAAGTGGTCAGGCGTCAATCAGTCATCTTTAGTTTGGATTCTCAAAAAATAACCAAGGTAAAAATAAAGAGAATAAAAAACAAAAAACTGTGAAGAACATGCTGGTTCACACAACTCGTGACATGGGTGCATCTTGTGACCCAACCAGGTCATAATGTTGCATGCTTAATAGCGTATGATATTATGGCTAAATCGGTGCAGCGTAGTATGCAAGTGCTGTATACTGCTGTACGCGGTATTGCACCATTAGCACTTTCCCAGGCAGAGGATAAGACCTCTGCTGGGAGTGGGTTTTGTCGAGCAGCTGCCGTGGCTCACAGGACTGAGCCACAGCAGTAGGAACAGGCGCTGCATCTGGGACCGGTTTGATTCTGGTCCCAGAAACTTTTTCCTGACATGCTCTCCCAAGTTGAACCCCGGGTTGAGAATCTTTATTGGGGGTTTGGGGGCAACCCCGTAATGGAGGGGGTGTGGGGAGTGAGCCCCACAGAAAAAAGGACTTATGCCTCATGGCAGAAATCACACTGCATTGGCAGCGCAATTTTGCCATGCAGCATAATGTCTTGCGACATTACGATCCCATGCCTCTTGTGGCATCATAGGCCACGAAAGTGCAGCTTGAGTGCCTCACTGATGTCACAGCACCCATATGGTGTGTGTATCAGTGAGTTTTTTACAGTCTTTTAAAAAAATATTTATAATATGCTGGCTAGCTTGTTTTAAAGCATGATACTTAACTTCTGCAGATCAGCATTGTGAGGTTCAGTCCAACAACAAACTGAAGTTCAGACAGAAATGCTGGCCATGCTGTTTGAATCACTCTGTCTCTGGCTGCGCGCAGCTAGTGATCACAACTGAGCAGGTGCTTGACTTCTTAACATGCTATATAAGTTGTTAACGTACGTCAAAAACAACTTCCAGAAAACACTGAGAAACATGCTAGCCATGTACTGTATTATGAGTCACTTTACCTATGGTGTGCTATTTCTAGGTTACAGTAGCTCGATTCAGCAAGGGAGCCTAGATGCTCCCTTACAGAAGGGACATGAACAGTGCCTTTTCTTTTTATGGATGACATAAACTGATGCTTTAAGGGTGACCAGTAAAAACAATTGAAAAAGTCTTACCTTTAGCATCATGTATTCAAAAATTACTCTTTAACTGGGCTGGCACAGTGGGGTGGAGGGCTGAGGCACCAGGTGCCTTCCCTCCTGAGCATCAGTTACCCAGGTTTGGGAACGGACTTGGGTCACTTGGAGGCTGGTCGGGGTGAGAGGATTAAGCATATGTAGGGCAGCTGTCCTCCCTCATACGATCATGCTCTGTGACTGTCAGATGGTGGCCAGATGAGAAGGTGGCACCCAGGGTGGGGGTCCCTGGCAGGTGAGGGGTGCTGGTGCCATTTAAGGGGTCAGGAAAACCACTGGACCATCAGGGACTGTTAAACAAGGGTGTACTGATGACTCAGTGGGGTAGAGGGTTGAGGCACTGGATGCCTTATCTCCTCTTACGACGGTGACCTGGGTTCAGGAATGAGCCTGAGTCACCGGGGTGATTTGGTGGGGGGGGGGAGAGCTGGATTGAGCAGCCACAAGGCAGCTCTCCTTTCCTGGGGGAGGGACATGGGCTTCCCCGGCTCTTGGCTGCCACCAGGTGAAGGCTAGGTGGCAGCGCCAAACCAAAAAGAGGGAGCCAGGCATTAGGCCAGGTGGGAGGAAGGGGCCATCACTAGAGACACAGAGTGCATGCACTGCATGCACGCCTCCACACACATGCATGACCATGTTCTGGGGTCCCGGGATAATGGGGGAGAAAATGGAAAATGGGGCACCGGGGCAGGCTCAATGAAGCTCTGAGAACAGGGCGGATTGAGATCCTCTGAGGGATGGGGGTCTCTCTGTTCAGCTTGATTTTTGGCAAAATAGATTTTTTTTCTTGCCAGAGTTCCAGTGACCGGGTGGCAGCAAGGGAGAGAAGACGTCACTGACATACAGTCAGCAGGCAGGCAATCAGAAGACATCTCAAAAATGGCGCCAAATTTAGATTTGAGACAGGGATTTAAGAGGCAGAACAAGGCTAAACTACCAGAAAGGCTCTGAGTGGGTCTTGGATTGAGCTGACAGAAAGCAATGGAGCGGCAATCTGCAGGGGACCGCCAATGGAGACGCCAGTAAAATCAGAGGCTCCTGACTGCTCTGTAGTATAGAGGGTCTCTCTGTTCAGCTTGATTTTCAGCAAAATAGTTTTTTTTTTCTTGACAGAGTTCCAGGTACTGGGCAGCAGCAGGGGAGTAACCCACCCACCTGCCCCCCTCCAGCTCACCGGGCTCATCCATCCCTTTAGAGGGGCAAAAGAGGAAGACAGCCAAAACTCTTCCTGTGTAATAACAGGAAGGGAATGGAACTACCCGTCACAAGGGTAGAGGATCTACTGCTTCTTGGTGCATAAAACAAAGTTCTCACAGTGGCCGCAGTCTATATCCCTCCAAAAGACCACCGTGCCAGTATTAAGTCTGTACTTGATTTTGTTAGTCTGCAGCCCTCTGAAAATGAGCTCCTCCTCCTCGGGGATTTCAACATAAACTGGCTCGCCTCTGACACTGGCTCTTACAAAGATGACATCCTAGCAGCAAACCTGACTGAGACGGTAACCTCCCCCACCCGGAAAAATTACAAAACTGGTACAAGCACCCTTATTGACTGGGTTCTCACAAATCACCCTGACCGGATAAAAAACATTAAAGTCCTCCCTGACTCCCTCAGTGACAACTCCCCAGTGTCCTGTACCTGGTCTAATAAATTTCTCAAGCCACCCCCCAAAGTTATAACAAGCAGAGTATTGCCTTATGGGAATCTTATCAAGTTGAAAACCCATCTCCTACAACAGGACTGGATGCCAATCCTTGAATCAACTGATATTAATACCGAATTAGAATACTTCATTAAATCTTTCAACTCTGCATGCGACTTATACGCCGCAGTAAAAAAACATAAAATCAAAGCGCTATCAAATCCATGGATTACTGCCAAACTACTTGCCAAGCTCAAGGTTCGGGACCACCTCTGGGCAGTTGCCAGAGACACAGGCTCACATCATGATACCCTAAAATACAAGCAGGCACGAAATAGATGTACCTCACAAATTAGGCAAATGAAGAGCGCCTATTTAAAAAATGCCCTTGAATCCACCTGGGTGATGGAAGAGCTTTTTGGGACAACATCCGAAACACAATGGGTAAACAATCAAAATCGTCACCTACCATTATGAAAGTTGATGGATCCACAACTCTTGACCCAAAGTCTATTGCAGATGCGCTTAATAAGACATTCACATACCTTAGTGGGGTCCTCCCCCCAGATTTCTTCTCAGACTTACCTGTGCCTAGCCTAGTATCACAAAACACCCCTCGTGACAAACCACAATTTTACTTCAAGAAAATCAAAGTGCATGAAGCACACAAGTACATAAGAAAGGCCTGCTCCAAATCCAGAACAAGTAGTGACACGCTAGATCTAAAAATCCTGTCTCTCACCCTGGATGAAGTAATTCACCCCCTTGCAAAAATTCTTAATCTGTCACTTTGCCAAAGTCAATTTCCCAACAAATGGAAATCTGCCATAGTTACGCCAGTGCACAAAGGGGGGGGACAAAACCTCAACAGGAAACTATCGACCAATATCAATACTTCCTCCCCTCTCCAAAGCACTTGAACGAATAGTGGCAGACCAACTGTCTGATTACCTGGACAAATACAATCTACTCTGTAATCAACAGCACGGCTTTAGGAAAGGACATAGTACAACAACAGCCTTACTTGATTTCTCTGGAGAAGTCCACTCAGCCCTGGACAAAGGGTGCCAAACAGGTGCAGTCTTTATCAATCTTACAAAAGCTTTCGACACAGTCCATCATGGCCTACTTACCTCCCTACTTTCTAGCCTAGGCCTGGCCGAAGATCCTTGTGCTTGGGTAAAAAGTTACTGTCCAATCGGTCACAGGCTGTAAAAATCTCTAATGAACTCTCCGACTTCAAACCAGTTCTCTCGGGTGTACCACAGGGATCAATTCTTGGACCGCTCCTCTTTAGCCTGTTCCTTAACTCCTCCCAGATATCTGCCAGGAGAAAATAATCTTATCGCTGATGATGCTGTAATTCTCTCTTCCCACAAGGATCCAAACTCCCTATGAAAAAGCCTGCAACTTGCTTTCTCTAGTGTTGAAAGGTGGTTCCTGGATAGTAAACTTGTGCTAAACCACAATAAAACAAAAGCCATGCTCTTCTCCAATCACCAAAACAAAATAGGCATACTCCACTCACCATACAAACCTCTGCAGGAATTACACTGGACCAAGTAAATACTTTCAAATACCTTGGCATCACTTTTGACCAAGGGCTCACCTTTGCAACCCATTGACAACACTGCGAAAACAGTGAACCAGCATTGGAATACTATTCCGTAGCAACGTCAATTTCTAAATCAAGCAGCATTGAGAATAGCTATACAGAGTTCCATAATCTCAATCATTGACTATGGCCTTATTATTTATACTCCAGCTACCTCCACTGCTCTAAGGCGTATCTCAATCACTCTAAATAAGGCCTGCCGGCTCCTCACGAGGGCTCAAAGACTGACTCACACGTGTGATCTGTACTATGAATCAGGCTGGTTGAACCTATCAAATTGTCTTATTTATCTCACCTGCACAATGGAAAAAATCTATCTTGGGACTGACTCCATTATGTATTCAAAACCTACTCCGACTGAATCCTGGCTCCGACCCTCCACAGATCTAGCGCCAACCTTTCCTGGTTCCGAGATGCCGGCCTGCACAGGGACAAGATCTTCGCATACAGGGCCCCGACATGGTTCAATAACGCTTAGTCCACCTACTCTATCCTCAACCTCGCTTGAAGCTTTCAAATCCATGCTCTATGCCCACCTCACCACCACTAGCAACTGTGACTGCGCTAGATAAAGACTACTACTCCTCATGTCCATCCTCACATCTGAGGCCTCTTCCTCCCTGACTAATGAACCCTCTGGTACCTCTACTACTTCCTGTCTCCCACCCAAACTCACCCCCCTTTTTCCTGTCACCTCTCACTTACTCTCCCGCTCACCACCTTTCCCTCCTCTCTAGCCTCCTTTTGGCGCCTAATGATCACCCTCTCTCTGGAAGTTTCCTTAACCTCGAAATTGTCTACTCGCTTGAACCTGTTATAGCTTGTTTTTCTGTGAAACTTAAAAACGTTACTGCCTTAAACTGTTAATAGCAAATTTATGATGTAACTTTCCTGTCTGGTTTTACCTGTAATGTGTATCGTGCTTTGTTAAATGTTCTTTGTGACGTGGAACCTTTGTAAAAGAGCCCTGGTTCAAAGGTATTAATTCCTAGACTAATAAACTAAACTAAACAGCTGCAAAAAGGGAAGGGATTGCATAGAGTCATCAGTAAGATAACCAAAGGCAATAACTGCATAAAAATTAGTTTTTATAGGAGTCTGGGGTAAATTAGGACATCAAATGGTATCCTCCAAGGGTAGCTGTGCAGGATCTGGAAATCTGCATGTAAATAGGATTGGTACAAATTAATAGCACACAGCTGAGAGAACAGTCTTGGGATTAATAAGTAATTAAGGGTTAAATTAGGACACCAAAGGGTATCCACCGAAGTTAGCTGTGCAGGATCAGGAAAACTGCAAGTAAGGAAGATAGATAGAAGTTTAGAGTACATAGCTGGAAAAACTGACTTGGGAATAAAAAGGGTAATTACTACAGCTACAAACAGTTGGAAGGTTAAGGATATGTAAGGTGGCACCTATGTGGGGAGTGAGGCAGTGCAGTGGTTGCAGGGCGGCCATCTTCAGACTAACCTTATGGACACTGAGGTGCTGCCCCATCTGCGTCTTCCTCGCTGAAGTTAGGGATAAGGTTGACAGAATCAGGACCGAGGTGTCTTTGGCCACGAAGATCTTCACCCCCATCCAGGGACCACCCAGTCCATCTCTGTTGTCTCAAAGGGTGCCAGGAAGGAGGAGTGGATGGACAATGGTGGGCTCAGAGATGGTAAGAGTGGTGGAATGTAGGCACATCCCACAAGCCATACCACTGCAGTACTCCTATGCTGCACTGGCAGGAAAAGGCTGCAGCTCAGAGGCACCCAGGGTAATGGGTGGTACGGATGTGGAGGTCCTCCATGATGGAGACCTCAGGGGGTGGCAAGAGCCCTCAGAGGAGGAGGAAGCCAATCCTGGTGAGGGACTCAGTAGTGAGGGGAATTCAGCTAGGGACAGGAAGGGAGGAGGAGGAGGAGAGGGAGGTGAGGTGCCTTCCAGCTGTTACGGCTAGGAGGGATGGAAAGAGGATACTATGGATCACTGGGAGGGCAGGAAAGGGGGATGAGCTGGATATCATTGTCCATCTGGGGACAAATGACCTGGTGATGGATGAGCCAGAAGCTGTTCAGGAGATTGGGGAGGAGCCTAAGGCAGGTAGCAAAATCCATTACCTTCTCGGAGGTGCTTCTTGTTCGAGACAAGGGAGAGGATAGGAATGTCCACACCAGGAACTTCAACACATGGTTGAAGAAATGGTGCAATGAGGAGGGATACAGATTTACTGGAGACTAGGGATCCACCTGGACAAATGGAGGCCTATTCAGAGGCGACGGCCTGCATCTGTCCAGGAGGGGAACTGAGCTCCTCAGTGAAAAGTTTAAATGCTACATTGTTAGGCATTTAAACTAGCTGGGGGGGGCAGCCTAGAACACAAGGGCAATGACTGTCCACCTCCACACAATAGCAGGAACATTCTCAGGAATCAGAAGAGAGAGAAATCACAAGAAATCATAAATCAAGAAATACAGAAGGAAGAGAAGGAAAGAGAAGTGAGTGAGGGATACAAGGGAAGGGTTTGGAATTGGAAGATGGACAAAAACAAAGAAGGGGCAATAATATCTGGAAAGCCATGTGTGCAAATGCCCAGAGTCTGGGCAACAAGACTGCAGACCTGGAGGACACCATAGCGGAAGAAGACCAGGACATAGTGGCAATCACGGAGACCTGGTTAAAAGAACATCAAGACTGGGAAGCAGCCATACCAGGGTATGCACTATTCAGGAGAGACAGAGTAGGCAAAAAGGGAGGCAGGGTGGCTCTTTACGTAGAAGAGAGTATACAAGCCACAGAAATACAAAGGGAGAAGGGAGAAGCTAAGATACTGTGGGTGGCACTAGAGACAAGGAAGGGGTCTGTGATTCAAACATGGGTAATCTACAGACCTCCAGCACAGTCAGAAGTACTGTAGATAGGGAAATGATGGGGGGAAATCAGGGGGATGTCCAACAAGGGGAGGTCTTACTGATGGGAGATTTCAATATGCTGGATGTGAACTGGAACATTCCAGTTATAGCAACAAGTAGAAGCAGGGAAGTCCTAGACTCACTGCAAGGGGCATTCGTAAGGCAGCTTGTCAGTGAACCCACAGGAGAGAAGGCCATACTTGACCTGGTACTGTCAAACAGAAACAGTGTCACTAACGTCACAGTGGGGAGTCACCTGGGGACAAGTGATCACACATGGTGTGGTTCAGGGTTAGAACTGGGCAGGAAACGTTCTGCACTAACACAAGGGTCATGGATTTCAGGAGGGCTGATTTCAGAAAGATGGGAGAGTGCCTTGAGGAAGCACTAGCACAGATAGGGAAAGAGGATGGGGTAGAGAAAAGGTGGGAAGTTATAAAGAAGGCCATTGAGATGGCAACAAATCTATACATAAGACAGGTGACAAAGAACAGTAGAAAGAAAAGACCATTATGGTACTCCAAGGAAGTAGCAGCAAAGGTTAAAGGAGAAGTCCACTCAGAATGTGCAAAAACATATGTTATGTAGAGTGTTTTGATGAGTATGTTAAATCCTAGTGTGTCCTTCCCTCTGTCTGCTATTAGGAGTTTTTCCTAAATTACCCTGCTAGCTGTATGCTAGTTTTACGACCCCTGGGGTTCTCCATCACAAATAGGTTTATTGGCTTTGTTTCTCCTACGATGCACCTTGGCTTATGTGACAGTGATGTAGCTATGCCCTTAGATTTAGCAGGGTCTGTCACAGCTCAGCCACAAAGATAATACTTCTTTCAGAAAAGTCACACTGCTAGGTTTTGGGTGAGTGTAATCATTATTTTTTGACATTAGTACCTTGTCCTGCTATGTTACAACCTATAAGGTGATGTTCAATTTTTACTACTTAGTACTGGTGCAAAAACTGAAAGTGACTGAGAGGAATAGAGTAAACAGTGGCATGATTCAAACACACACACACACACACACCAGAACATAGCAGGACAAGGTACCGAATCAAAAAATAATAATGATTACACTCACCCAAAATCTAGTAGTGTGTCTTCTCTGGAAGAAGTATTTTCTCTGTGGCTGAGCTGTGACAGACCCTGTAACAAGACACTGGCTTCCTGCAGGGGCAATTAGACATCACACCAAAGGGCACTCTGGGAAGACTAGAGGCCATAAAAGAAACCAGAATGGCAACCTCCAAGGGCAATAAAACAGTTAGGGAAAGTTAGAAAAAACATCTCTCACAGCCAGAGGAAAGGAAAACACTGGGAACTGGTTAGAACACAGAAAAAAGACTACTACATATCTTTTTCTGATTTTAACATGGAGTTTTCCTTTAAGGCAAAAAGGTTAATTTTTGAGAGGTACAAGGTAACATAGAAGGCAGAGAAGACAGGGAAAAATATCAGAGGAAACTGAGGGAGTTCGCACAGGTACAGCGGTATTTTGGTCCTTCGATGCTGCTGGGTTTGGGGGCATTCTGGAGCCTCTCAACATGGCCCCATAAAGCTACCAACTTTCTGAGGTCTAAAACTGGGACAGTTCATCCTGATCATGACCCCACCCCCCACTGTGTCACTCCCACGAACACCGCAACAATCAACGCTGTGCACAGTCAGTTAAATGTTGCTGCTTGCTCCGGCCATGCTGCCCCATGGTAACACCAGTAGCAAACATTTAGATTAAAACAATACATCAGGGGGTCACGTGACCGCTTCATGGCATAGAGACATGTCTTCTACGAGCTCCGACCCCGGTCCAACTATAAAGCTAATTTTCGGTATGTTCCGGCTGAAACAAGAAGTGATTTGAAAGTTTATAGAGCGTGGAAAGCATGGATGACTATATTCTGAATGTTGGAGGGAAATCGCAACGAGCGGGCGCGAAAAGTAACAAGAAGCAGCCGGCGGTGCTCCTAGGCAATGCGGCGGGGCCTATCTCATTGTCGGCCGCCGAAATGTCGGCTATTGGGAGAGAGTTACGGGAGCAGTTAATAGAGGCCCTCACCCCGCAGTTGAATCGGGTAGAGGAAAAGATAGATCGCCGCTTAGAAAATGTGGATGCTCAGATTGCCCAACAAAAGGAGAGAATAGAGGAAGCTGAGAGCCGTATTTCGAATACGGAATATCTCGTGGCCCCACTTCCACGGCGTATAGAGAAATTAGAAAAAGAAATTGCTGAGTTGGGAGAAGCCCTAGATTACCAAGAAAACTATCATCGAAGATCAAATCTCAGGCTAAAGGGCCTTCCTGAGAGACAAGAAGGAGCCAACATATTAGATTTCTGTGCTAGTACTCTGCCTGCTATTATGGGCCTGAAGCCTAAAGGAGGAAGGTACAAGTTAGAGCGGGCTCATCGAGCTGTACTCCCACACCCACCACCAGGTCAGCCCTCGCGTCAGATTGTGTTTAGATTCCACAATTTTCAAGATCGCCAGGAAGTGTGGAACAAGTTTCGGGCAATGCAGGAATTGCAATACGATGGATGTAAGCTGCAACTAGCTCAAGACCACTCGCCCAGGACTGGGAGAAAGAGAAGGGCCTTCAATGATGTAATTGCATTGTGCCAACAACTGAAGCTGGAGTGGTATGTAATTTTTCCAGCCACGTTACGAATTAAATACGAAGGAGCCTCTTATAGCTTTTGAGAGGCGGAGAAGGCAGCTGCTTTTGTGTCAGAGCTTGAGAAGAAAATGGGGTGAAAGAGAAGATGTGCTCAGAAAGGCCTGAACATAGGTGAAAACCTGTGTTTGGATGTAGTGAGTCTGGGCCTGAGAAGTGAACAGCTGGTGTGGGACTGAGAGAACTGGAATAGAGGCTTTATTTGAAGCAGCAGAGGAGGATTTCAGAGGGAGAACTTTCGGAACTGGGATTTCCCCTTGCCGTAACCCCTTCTGAACTTTCCTGATGGTGAGAGCAGGGGATGAAATGAGAACTGTGAGTGTATAAAAGGCGGCAGATCATATGGAAATTTGAAGATGGAGAAGAGGAGCTATGAATGGAATCCCTGCTCTGCGCTAGTGCCGTGAGTAGCAGCCTACGGGAGACCCAGGCATTGGATTTGATTCACTGGGCCTCCTGTGGAGCTGCGATGGGACGGGGAGGAGGAGCATTCCTGATGATTTTAAATTTAGATATCCTCTCACTGCTGGACTGCTACGGTACTAGGCATTTGATAACCTCCTCTTTGACGTCATGGTTCTGGGCCTGAGGGGTGATTAGCTAATCTGGGACCAAGAGACTGGGGATAGAGGTTGCAGCTAAATTGGCAGGAGAGGATTCGAGAGGGAGAGCTCTTCGGAACGGGATTTCCCTTTGCCGTGTCCCCTTCTGATTCCCCATGGTGGAAAGGGTAAAGCAAAAGATGAACCAGGAACTGTGATAATACAAGAGACGGTAATTCATGTGAGATATATACTGATGGAGGAGAGGAGTATAAGATAAAGTCTCTCCTCTGTGCTGGTGCTGTGAGTAGCGGCCTATGGGAGACCCAGGCATTGGATTTGACTCGCTGGGTCGCCTGTAGTGCTGCGCTGGAATGGGGGAATATTCCTGATGGATTGAAAGCCGGCTATTCCCACACTGCTGGATTGCTACAGGCCTAGACACTCGAGAAAATTTCTGGGCTGATTCCAGGAAGGGCTGAGGGAGGAGGTGTATGGTGCAGAGAAGTGGGGCCTATGAGAGAGAAATGAGCCTCGCTGCGATTTAGAATAATATTTGACGTAGTGGGGCAAATCACAACGAGGGAGGGACTAGTTGGATTATAAGACACGGAGCACTTAATCAAGAGCATTGAGAAGCTTGAGGGGAGTCAATTGATATTACGAGCTATATGCAAATAATTTTTTTTTTTCAAAAGATGTGGGATGAATAGGTTTGATAGCTGGAGAGAAAATAAAATAATCCAAAGTTGGAGTGGGGAAGGGGGAGAGAAGATTGGATATTCAATCCAAACCCAAGGGTAGTAGTGTAAATTGAGCTGGGGAGAGCACACTAATTCGTTTTTTAGAATGTTGTGTGCTGGGGGGGGGCCGGGGAAAATATCTGTAAATAAGTTATTTACCTGTTCCAATGTTTTCTTGTATCTTTGTTGCATTAGTTGTTTCTACTACCAAGGTCGTAAGGTCTGTATTTTAGTAGAAGGAGAGGGATGGCAGGATGAGGGAAAGTGGGTTGAATGGAGGGAGAAGACAAAGGGGCACTTAAACGAGGAGAATAAATGGCTGGAATGGCTAGAGACAAGGTGAACATTGTTTCTTGGAATATCAGGGGGATCTCTACTCTGGTTAAGAAGAGGACGTCTGTTCTGACTGCGTTAAGAAGAGCAGGAGCACAGGTTGCTCTTCTACAAGAAACGCACTTGACGCAGTCGGAACACCAGAAATTGGTGAAGGGCTGGGTGGGAACCTGTTATGCTGCTTCCTACATGACCCATAAGAGAGGAGTAGCGGTCCTGCTGCACAGAGGGCTGCCATTCAAGGTTACCAGAGTGCTGAGGGATGGAAAGGAGGGGAGATACATCTTTGTGGAGGGCATGCTACAAGAGGAGCCTGTAATGTTTGGGAGCGTGTATGCACCTGCTGTGTTTGAGCCACTGTTCTATCAGAGGATCTTAGACTTGCTGATTCGAGAACAGTTTCAAGGTCTAGTGATGGGGGGAGATTTTAACTGCACCCCAGATCGAAATCTAGATCACTCTGAAGGCAAAGGGAGAGGGGGGCATTGCATGCGTAAATGGTGTAAGGGGCTCAGTGAGTTAGATATTTTAGATGCCTGGAGAACGGTGAACCACCATGAAAAGGAATTCACCTTTTACTCCCCACCGCACAAAACATGGTCACACATAGACCACATGTATATTGTAGGAGCATGGTATTCCAGATTGATAGCTATTAAGCATGGCCCCATATATGTCTCTGACCATGCAATGGTTGTTGCCTCCATAGAGCTGATCCCCCAACAGGCGAAAACTAATAATTGGCGTTTCCCATCCTACCTTCTGGGCTCCCAGGATTTTCGGGAATACATGAAGGCTCAGTGGGATTTGTATACCTCGACGAATCTGCTGTCTGCTCCTTCCATTCAGGGGTTTTGGGATGCTGGGAAGGCATTCATAAGAGGTGCTATTACAGGATATGTTATTAGGTATAAAAAAAGTAAGCGTCGGAAGCAGATGGAACTACAAAATCGAGTTAGGGAGCTGGAGCGTCAGATGGCGAGGAAGGGGGGAAGGGAGGTTTCTCAGCAATTGTCAGCTAGCAGGGAAGCACTTAACAAATCTTTAATGGATGAGGTCCACACACAATTGTTTTTCTGGAAGCACAAATTTTATGAATGGGGCAATAAACCGGGCCCCCTGCTGGTTAATCTGATCAAAGGGAGGAGAGGGAGTAAGAGGGTCAACGAAGTGAAGGACAGAAACGGAGTGCTGCATAGGGATGCACAAGGCATTCTAAGTAGCTTTGCTGAGTTCTATTGAGAGCTCTATAAAGCGGAGGGGGGGGAATAAGATGAGCCAGTTTTTGCATCAGATTGCAATGCCGAGGGTCCCGGAAGCTTGGAGGGATAGGATGGACAAGGAGTTCTCAAGGGAAGAGATTGCCAGGGCCATTGCTTGCTTAAAATCGGGGAAAGCATGTGGGCCAGACGGACTACCCACGGAATTTTATAAAGCAATGGGAAAGGAGGTGATAGAACATTTGTGGACCCTTTTTAAGGAGATTAGGAAGGGGGGACTCCTGCCTCGTTCTATGGGTGAGGCGACTATATGTGTTATCCCGAAGCCGGGTAGGGATCAAAGGGATTGTGCTGCTTACAGACCCATATCTCTCCTCAACGCTGATGCAAAGATTTATGCTAAGATACTGGCCTCTAGATTGGATGAGCTTCTCCCAGAACTGATACATGTAGATCAGACAGGATTTATCTGAGGCAGACACTCATACCATAATGTAAGAAAGGTTCTAAATGTAATACAGAATGCATCTAGGGCAAAAAGACCTACGGCGATTATTTCTCTAGATGTTGAAAAGGCCTTTGACCGCATAGAGTGGGAATATCTATTTGAGGTATTGGAGAGATATGGGTTTGGGAAGGATTTTATGGGGATGGTGCGGGCCTTGTATACCTTTCCACGGGCTTCGATCCTAGTGAATGGAGGCCTCTCTGAGTGGGTTTCTCTGCGTAGGGGAATGAGGCAGGGGTGCCCTCTGTCTCCCCTCCTCTTTGCTCTGGCAATAGAGTCTCTGGCTATTGCAATTAGGCAAAACCCAGAGATTAAGGGAGTGGTGGGGAGAGAGGGGGGACAGCCCAAACTGTCCTTGTACGTGGACGACATAATTCTATACCTCAGAGATCCAGCGGGTTCGGTACTGGCCTTATTGCGGGCAGTAGCCAACTTTGCGGAATTTTCTGGATATAAGATCAATATTGATAAATTAGAAACCCTTTTAGTGGGGAGCTCTGGGCCGCAGGAGGAGAAAAGGGAATGGGGCCTACGGTGGGTGTCCTCCTCATTTAAATACCTGGGAGTAGTGACTGGGCAGAAATTGGAGGACCTCTACCGGCTGAATTACACTCCCATGATTAAGGGGATATTGGAGGAGATGGAGAAATGGCGGGCCCTGCCCCTGTCTTGGCTAGGACGTATCAACTTAATTAAAATGAACGTTCTGCCCCGAATTTTATACTTATTACAGATGCTACCAATTGGCCTTAATAATAGGGATACAAAAACTTTGGGGAGAGGGTTTGGAGAGTTCCTATGGAGGGGGAAGAGGACGAGGATAGCTTTGCAGAGGCTGAAGGTGTCAACGGAGAATGGAGGTCTGAACTTCCCGGATTTGAAGCATTATTTTCTGGCGGCACAGATCAGGATTGTTAAGGACTGGCTCAGTGGGGCAGATTCAGCCAGCTGGTTAGAGTTAGAGGAGGAGGGGGCGGGAGGTCGGCTGACTGCTTACTTATCAGAAAAAGGCAGAAAGGGATATGCCTCCATGAGACATACTAACCCCATGATTTGGACGGTACTAGAGAGTTGGACTACAATAAAGACAGTCCTAGGCTGCAGAGAGGGAGAGACATTATTGTTGCCTATAGCGAGGAATCCCTTTTTTAGACCTTGCATAGAGGATAAGGGCTTTCTGGAATGGGAGAAGAAAGGGGTGCATTGTTTAGGAGATGTGTGTAGGTGGGGTATGGTGTTGCCATTCCAGGAGATCCAGGAGAGGCTAAGAATACCGACAACCCACCTTTATAGATTCTTTCAGGTTAGGAATTTGATCAAGGAAGTGGATAGGCAGCGAACAGGGAGTCTGGGGATGGAACAGCTGGAGGGGCTAATTGGAGTGGCAAGGAGGAACGTGTCTGGGATCCTAAGGAAGGCGGTACACCTCTTAAGACTAAGTCTCAAGGACCTGTCGGATCAACCGAGGCAACTATGGGAGAGGGACTTGGGCCTAGCTATATCCCGGGATAATTGGGGATTAATGCTGGGATCACATGTAGGACTTTTGACCTGCAATAAATATAAGGAGAGTACATATACATTTGTCCACAGACTTTATTGTCCACCAGTGATGAGTCATAGGATGCATCCCGAGATCTCTGAGACTTGTGGAAGATGTAAGAGGCATAGGGGTACATATTTCCATTGCTTTTGGGACTGCCCCTCTTTGAAGACATACTGGTAGGTGGTGGGGTGACAGCTGGGTACCATGCAGGGGAGGGAGATTTTAATTACGCCCCTCAGCCTACTCTTCTATGTGGAGGAAGGGGACGGAGGGGTATGGATGCCATACCAGAGGTGGATTAGAATACTGCTAGCACAGGCTAGACAGGTGATCCTAAACACCTGGGTCTCGGGGGATTCCCCTACAATAGCACAATGGCGGTCGCTGTCCATTCGGGCATTGGCACTGGAACAAAGATCTTATCAGCTACAGGATAGGCTAGAGAAATTTGCGAGTCAATGGACCCATTTCATGGGAACACTCTCAGTGGATGAACTTATGTTACTGAATGCGGGATAGGCTAGGAGGTAGGGGGTAAGGAGGCTGAGGAGGATGGGAATACATTGAAGGCTAGAGAGAGAGGATGCTAAATGTGGGGAATGGATGGAGGGGAAGTGTGCTGGGCGACCTTGGTAGATTTGTAGATAGGTTTAATAATGTAGTGAACTGTATGATTTTTATTGTATTATTTTCATTTTAGAGGCAATTGGTATATTGTAAGGGCATCTGTCTTTTCTTTTCTCTTTTTGTTTGCCCCTTGTTGTCTCGGGGTACCTTTTCTTATGGTTTCTTTTTTTTAAAAAGAAATGAGCTGGTAATATGGGAAAGAATATGGTTTTATAAGAATAGATGGAATGTCTGAAATGTGATTTGTGATGTCTCTCTTAAGTTGACTATATGTAGTTATTTTACTATGTTTGAAAATTCAATAAAAAGATTTAAACAAAAAAAAAAAAACAATACATCATTCTGCTGACGCTAGTTCCAAACCATGATGTACAGAAAGTTCATTAGAAGCAAACCTGCACTAAATTATGATCAGACATTCGAGCTGCATGTATTGCTCCTCCTGACAGTCCCATCCAACCCACTTACACTCACCTCATTTGTTGAGCAAGCTTCACTTCAGTGACTCCCACCATCACACCAGATTGTTTTCACACACTTCCCTACAGCTGATCAGGTCTGGGTACCTTAGTTCCCTGCTGCCGGTGTCTTCTCTGTATGGAGTCCCTCTAAGCTGCTGGCAGGCAGACGTCCACATGTGCTTGTTTGCACTACTACCCATTCTAAGCTAACAGGAAGGAACATGCTTTACTGTGCTCCCACTGACATGCTTGCAGTGCAATATGGGCGCAGGGGTTGAAGTTGCAAACTGCTGTCCAGCCCGGGCAGCGCCACAGTAGTGCTGAAATAACTGTCACTCACAGATTAGCAGTCAGAAAAAAAAGGGGAACAAAACTGGGACAAGTAAGCAAAAACTGGGACAAAAGTGACATTTTGCAAAACTTGTGGGGACACTAGGACATGCTGCCTAAAATAGGGACTGTCCTGGGAAAATAGGGACAGTTGGTAGCTTTATGGCCCCACGTAAAGCGTCAGCGTAAACCCAAGTTAGTAACAGAGCAAACCATGTTTGTGCCAGCACTAACCTTTGAATATTGGGGCTGAGCAGTTTATTAATTACCAAAATTAAATGAATTCAGTATACGGGTGTTGGGGAATGATTTCAGCCTGGTCACAGTGTATAAGACATGGTTATCAAACAGAATATCAGATTCAGAAACTGTAATCCCAAACTAATGTTTATTAAGATAAAACAGGCTAAGAAAATGTGGGGGTAGGGTCCTAATCTATTGCAACACTTGTTTTTCGGTGGTGGCTAATGATTTCAGTAATACTCATCCTATGATTTTCTTTCAGTCGTGGTATGTTTGGGGGTGCCAAGCACCTATCGTTAGCTACTTTTTACATTCCTCTGGGTTATGCTGAGGACGAAGTTGCCTTATTGTCAGAGTACTGGCAGTCCAAATATGACACAAAAGAAATCCTTCTCCTGGGTGATGCCAATATTAACTGGAATAATAAAGCAAGTTGCAGATGTAGAGACCACCTTGAGAGCTTGCCCCTTAAACAAGTGATTTCCTCAGCTCCCAGACTAAATTACACAGCTGGCACTGAGTCTCTTATAGACTGGATAGTCACTTCTCGAGACTAGATCACATTCATCAAGCCCATCCTTTACCTGATAGTTTAAGTGCTCATTCTCCGATTATTTGCTATTGAAGTGCTCGCAGGCCCCATTCCCCCTCCTCTACATGTAACCTCCAGATCCATTCATAATCTGAACATCAGTGAATTCAGGAATGCTGTTTCATAGGTCTACTGGTCTTCTTTACATGCCATCCCCTCTGTAGATTTTTTTTAAGTTAGTATTTTATTGTTTTTTGTACCCCCATTTTTCGCCCTTCCCCATCTCGGCATGGAGGCATGCGCACGTTGCGCTACGAGACGCCCTCCCTTCATGTCGCCCCCCTCCCGCCTACACTGTTACTGGACCCCCCACCTGGCGGCGGCAGCGGAACTATGGGGGGGAGACAACCTCCCCAGGAGAGGAGAGCTGCCGTTAGGCAGCTCGATCCTACTCCCTCCACCCCACATGCTGGCTCCCCAATGACCCAAGGTCATTCCCGAACCCAAATTGCCGGCATGGCACCAGGTAAGGCATCCAGCGCCTCAACCCTCAGTGCCACCAGGCCTTCCCCTCCGTAGATTTGATATTGGATTATATTATACATGAATTTAACAGGGTTTGTAATCATTTTGCCCTTATCCATCACTTATGCGCTAAAAATAGAAGTCAGAATTGGATCACCCCTTCTCTGTTACATTTGATGCAGGGGAGAGAGACAGGGCCTGGAAAGCTTTCAGGAAACAACGCACAAATCCAACACTGCTTGAATATATATATATATATATATATGGAATAAATGTAAACAATTATTTAGAAAAACACAAACAGAATATTAAAGTCCCAGTTTTAATTTTGAAATCAGCAACAGGCAAATACTAAATATTCTCATGGAAAAGACCAGTTTCACAGCAATACCACTTCTGACAACTGAACCAGGTAACTTGACAAATCCAACTAAAATTGCAATAGGGCTCAATACCACTTTTTGTGGAGTGCAGAAAACTGCTCTGCTGGTTGATCAATCAGATCTTGAGCAGATTAGGACTAGCTGTGGTGGTTTACATGCTGTTTTTAAGTTTAGATCACTAACTGTAGATGAAACTTTAAAGTACCTTATGCATATAAACTTAAAAATTAGAATGAGATTGGACAATATTGATTTAAAACACTCTTCTTTGGTTATTAATGTAGTGGCTAATCCTCAGTGCACTTTGTACAACCATTCATTAGCTATGGATGAGGTCCGGGGACTGAGGAAGCAGGTACCTATGGTCCCTGTTTTTAAATCAGGAGACCGAACCCTGGCCAAACACTACCGACCAATATCTTTACTTGCCCCCATTGTCCAAGGTCCTCGAGAGGATTAATTTTTGACCAATTTAAGGAGTTCCTGGCAATCTGCTAACACCTTGCCAGCATGATTTTTATTTTATTATATTTTTTTGTTTCCGGACCCTGATCCCCCTGCAGGGGCTCAGCTCCTGCTCCCATCGCCTCCCCATGCCCAAGCTTACCCCCTGGGCGGGGCTGCCGGGTGAGTGCCCCCTCCCCAAGGCCCATGGTAACTTACCCCCCAGAGTGTGGCCACGGGAGTGGGGCCCCACCTGGCGGACATGGTAGGTAAGGAGGCAGCAGAGCTTCACGGTTCAGGGCTGGTATTTTGTATTCTGTATTGGGGGCGGGGACATGCAATGACAACCAGCATCTGCCCCGCCCCCACCGATATGGCACCGGCACTGCCGCTCCCCCCGGCCTCCGCTATGGGTCCGTAATGTGCTGGACACAAAAACTCCCACCCCCTGGACAAGGAAAGACATCAATGGGACGTTCAATCCTTCTATTCCGGCTGGCCCTCTGATGTCCCGAGTCCATTCCCGAACCCGGGTCATCAGCATCGCAGACAGATGACCTGCTTCTGTGCTGATGCCAGCATGATTTTTGAGATAACCACAGCAGGCCCACAGCTGTGCCTGAAATCACTAATGATCTTCATGGGGCCTTGGACAATGGGGGGACAATCGGTGTGCTCTTCTGTAGCTTTCCAAAGCATCTGATCTGATGCAGCCCATTTGCCTGCCTGCCAAACTTCAGGCCCTTGTTTTATCTGTCTGCATTATCCTGCTTCCAGAATTACTTGACTGACAGATCTCAATCAGTCTCTTTGAATTCTTTTTCTTCTCCTCCCACCTGAATCACTATTGGAGTGCCCAAGGGTTCAATCCTGGGGCCTATTTTGTTTAGTCTTTTCTTGCCTGATCTGATATTTTGCATAGCTCTGAATCCCATACTGTCATGTATATAGATGATATTATAGTGTATGTTGGAATGTTGTTCTATTTTTCGGAGACAATCAAAACATGGTTCTGCTTCAGCAGTGACATCCGTACTGCAGCAGAACGACTTCTGGTTCTGCTTCAGTACGGACGTCATACATACTCCGTCACAAGCATTTTGTCATGGCAACTGTAAACAGTACTGCCCCACCCTCCAAACGACAATTTGAAAAAAACATCCATGCGGTAAAGTCACGGTCCTGGCAGCCACTGTTAACTCGAGCAACTAATTGCCATGTCAGTCGCAGTGTGTACCATGTCGGATCATCATCATTGAGCAGGAGAACCAATCTCAGCAAGGGGTAATGGGTGAGGGGTCAAAGGTAAAACGTGCCGCACAGTGACCGTGTAACGTTGAGGGGGAAATGTATGAAATAGTGGCTGAAAGTAAAAAGCAGAGTAACAAAAATGTTTTTTTTCTTCCCCCCCCCAACCTTAGCTACAGGGCCAGGTTGTGAAGGCTAACTGCTCTGAAGACTCGAACCGCATGTTACTGTTTCTGTACTTACTGTGTTTTCTTCCCTGTTCTTCCAGTAAAGCTTTCTCATAACTCAAGTTACGTCTCTGAAAGTTTTTTATCTGTAGTGCACTCTAGTATTTTGTATGTCAGCAACATACACTATACAGAATAGTGGATGCTGACGGACACAACAAGGCGTGTTCTTACACTCGTGGTTGCTATGCCGACTGACGACCTCTCGAGCTGCACTCTCAAGGTCTACAATTGGTATAGCAACCACTCGTGTAAGAATAGCTTTGTTGTGTCCGTTCGGGCATCCACTATCCTATATGCTTTGCACAGAAGTGTATCTAATGTTAGTGACATAACCAGGTATTTCTAGCCTGATTTTGAAATGGTACAAAAATGATTATGAAAAAATGGCTTTCTACTGAATGTTGGTAAAATCAAATGCATGCACTTTAGAATGCAACAAAAATTAGAGGTTTAACCCCCCCCCCCAACTTAAAGATTTGAGTAACACCTTTGTTGAGAGAGTAGACAGTCTCAAGTATCTTGGTTTTGCCATAGAACAGATGCTCTCTTTTTAAAGAGCATATCTCCACACTGGTTAAGTCAGTACATACTTGCCTTGATTAGCTTTTTAGCCTAAAAAGATAGATATTCTTTGAGGATATCTGTTTCATCAGGCCATGCCTTTGGAACTATAACCATGCCAGTGCTGAGACCACATGAAAACTTTTGCAAGCAGTCAGCCAGGGGCCACCCACGATGATGTCACGTCAATGTAAATGTGGATGGCCCCTCCTCTCCTCAGTTCTTTTTGTACCATGATTAGACTCATTGGACCTGCCATTGGAAATGTTGCTGCTCATAGCTACCATTTTATTTTTTCATATGCCTAAGTAATCACTTTTATAGTGATTTTCGGTGACCTGTATGTCATTGAAGGAACTATTTAAACTCTGCCAGTACTGCGAGTGTGGAGAGAAGATCTACACCAGAGACTCCCACGACATCTGTTTCTGCTGCTTAGGCCTCTCTCATAACATGAAAGCTTGTGAGATCTTCTGGGTGTTCAACTCTGCAACCAGGCAATGCAGAAAGGGGGCTTTGGAGAAATTCCTCCTCCAAAAGAGCAATGAAAGACTGGATAAGCAGCTTCAGGAAAAATTCACTTCACCAAGCCCATTGACCAATTTGTGATTGTTGAAGTCCTGGGAAAAATCTTCAGGAATCACAAGCACCAGGACAAGGCCTCCACAGCAAGATTCAGGTCACCCCTGTGGACTACAGGTGTGATCTTTGGATACCGACCCTCCCCCGACCATCAACCAGACATCAAGGTCACAGCCTGCCATAAGCACTACTGGGCCTGTTACAGCTGGTACCTCGCCACTGTCGAAAGAGGTCCAACCTCCAATGTCGACCACTTCAGTTGTGCCTAGTAACCAAAGGGACGCCAATGTGTCAGCAGTAATTATCACATTTTCAGACATGATAAGATGTCTACTGCCTGTCCTCCCCGTTCAAGGGGGCCCATCGATGTGGACTCCCTCAAATACTCCATCAATGACGCAAGGTACTCCCTTGCAAAATAGACCACCTCAGCTGCCACTGACATCACAGTCCTTCATGCCCTTTGACGATGAATATGAGTATAATCATGATCTTATGATGCAGAAGGATCAGGAGGAGGAGAAAGACTATGTTGAGAGCCAAAATGGACAGGGCACCAGCTCCACAGTCTCCTTCTGTAGTGAAGACTCTGTTGTGAACACACCAAAATCACCTCCAGAGGATCCCTCATTTTTCAACGTGATGTAGCAAATGCAAGCTGCCATGGGCTTTACTTTAGAGGAGCAGGATTCTACCACAAAGAACTTGCTGGAGTTTCTGGAGATGTCAGAATCTCCCTCTGCTGTGGTACCTCCACTATTTCCAGCCTTGAAGGATACCACTTACGCAGCCCGGTATCCAAACAACATACCAGCTGTGCCCAGGAAAGCAGACAGAACGTATTCTGCCCCTTCTGGAAAGCCCTTTTATGTTAACCAGCCTGAGACTGACTCAGTGGTGAGCACAGCTGTCCATGACAGGTCCAGGGCACCTAGGCACCTGAGCTCCCTTCCTCCCGATATGTCTCCGCCTCACTGGGCCTATGTATTGCTAATTACCAGGCCCATATGATAAAATATCAGAACATCCTCTGGAGGAAGGCTAAGGCTGCTGCACAGGCCTCACCTGAAGGTTCTACTAAGCAAGAGTTAATGAAATCTCTTCTGACTGGTGGTGATGTGGGAAAGCATTTCATCCACACGTCATGTGATAGTTCTGATGCCTCTGCCAGGGCTGCAGCCTCTGGCATATGTCTCAGGCACTACTCTTGGCTTAGAGTAGCAGATGTTGCCACTGATCTGCAGCAAACAATTCTCAGTGCCCCCTTCAGAGGGCAGAAACTGTTTGGCCAGGATGTAGAAGAAGCTTTGAGGAATCTTCAATCATCTGGCAAGACTCTGAAGTTAGTACACTCCCAGTACCGTACCTGAGGGATAGGAGCAGGGGTAAATAACAGTTACGTAAGAACTTACTGTAACAGTGGATCTTTGAGAGAATCTCTTTCATCAGGTCACACCTATGGAACATAGCCGTCAGGCACTAGGATTCCATGAAAACTTTTTCTGTAGCAGTCTATCAGGGTCCACCTATGCCCATGTCACCGGCTGACATCAGTCCCTGCTGGAGACTTTTCTCACCTGGCTACTCCTGGGAAACCAAGGAGAGAGACAGAGTGCCTAGCCCTGGTCAAGGCTGGAGCACAGACAAGCCAGTCTGGAAACAGAAGGTAACTCCAAAGGGGGATAGAGGGAAGGACAGCATGACCTGATGAAAGAGATTCTTTCGAAGATCTGCTGTTATGGTAAGTTCTTATGTGACTGTTCTATCTTCTTCAGGGTGCCTCTTTAGTCCGGTCATACCTATGGAATGAGTCTGAAGCAGTTCTGACAGCTAGACCAAGAGGGTCGGAGGAGGCTGAAAAGCCTAAGAAAGGAGGCCCTGAAGTACAGTCAGGACAAAACCTGCCTACCTGCAAGAGGCAATGTCCAAGCTGTAGTGTTTGGTGAAAGTGTGGACAGTACTCCAAAGTGTCAGCAGCACAGATGTCCGTAGCTGACACATTCCTAAAACAGGCAACAGAAGTGTCCATACCCCTGGCTGAATGGCCCTTAACAGCCCCAGGAAGTTCCTTACCGTGCTTACTGTAACAAAAAAATAATACAGTTGGCCAACCATTTGAACAAGCACTGTTTAGAAACTGGGGCACCCTTTCTCCCAGGGGCAAAAGAAACAAACAATTGTTTGGACTTTCTGCAGTCCCTAGTACGGTGTGTATAGTAATGTAAAATTCTATACACATCAAGGGTATGCAGCAATGCTTCCCCTGGATTGGCATTGGCATACTCCGAGTACTTAACTGGAAGGTGGATAGACTGATTTAAAGTGAACTCAGAGACCACCTTAGAAAGCAAACTAGGATTAGTACGCAAAGAGACCCTATCTTTATGGAAAATTAAATAAGACTGGTCACACATGAGAGCCTGCTGCTCTGAAATCCTTCAAGCAGAAGTAATAGCAACTAAAAACAATGCCTTCCATGAAAGAAAGTGCAGCTTGCAAGAAATGGTCAGTTCAAAAAGAGGCAGTGTCAACTTCTCCAACATAAAATTCAGGCCCCACAGGGGGACAGGACTGTGGATAGGGGGCTTCAAGTGAAGAATGCCCTGCAGAGAAGTACGAGCCACATCTAGTTGGGCTACTGTGCGGCTGTCGACAGGCACATGGAAGGCTGAAATAGCAAACAGGTGCACCTTGATGGAGGAATAACTCAGGCCGAGTCTGAAAGGGACATAAGATACTCTAGGACCTGATTCACCTGGCATGCGAAAGGGTCCAAGTGACAGGCTGATGCCCAATTGGCAAAATGCTTCCATTTCATCGAATATACGACTCTGGTGGTGGGTTTCCTAGCAGCCACCAAGACAACAGCCACTCTCTGAGAAACCCTGAAGTGGTCTATGGCTATATACGCAGGAGCCAAGCATGCAGCCAAAGGGATTTGAGGTCCGGATGGACCAGGGTCCCCTGAACTTGCATCAACAAGTCCCTGCAAAGAGGGAGAGGAACTAGAGGTTCCACAGCCAGTTGTTGCAGCAAAGGAAACCAAATTTGCCAAGGCCAGAATGGTGCTACCAAGATGAGAGGGGCCCTTTCCATTTGTAGTTTGAGGAGCACCCTCTGGATCAGAGGTAATGGAGGGAATGCATAAAGAAACCTCCCTTTCCAGGAGAGGGACAATGCGACTCACCAGAAAACTCATGGCCCTGGATCTAGCGAGTAGAAATGTGGCAGTTTTGCATTATGTGGGGCCGCAAAAAGGTCCACATTTGGATGTCCCCACCTTTCAAACAGGTCTGCGACCAATGACAGCAGTTCCCACTCATATTTCCTGGACTGCAACCTGCTGAGGCTGTCTGCCAAGATGTTTTGGTCTCCTGGAATATGGACGGCTGACAGCTCCAGACCATGGTCCAGAGCCCAGTACCAGACTCTCATCACTTCCCTGCACAGGGGATGAGTCCCTTCCGCCTTGCTTGTTGATGTAATATACCACACTGAGGTTGTCCAACTGCACCAGCAGAGGGCCCGGAGACAGGTGATTCTGGAAGGCCTACAAGGCATACAGCACTGCCCTCATTTCTAGCACAGTTATGTGGAGGTGGGTCTCCACTGGAAACCAGGACCCCTGAGTCTGGAAGGGACCGAGGTGGGCTCCCCCTCCCTATGCCCAAGGCGTTAGTGGTAAGATCTGCCCGGGAGAGGGAATGAGGAAAGGAACTCCCCGCAAAAGGTGGAGTGGGTTCTGCCACCGCTATAGGACCTTGCAAACTGGGGAGGAAATGAGGATCAGTTGATCCAAATCATCTGAGCACTGGTCCCACTGAACTCGGAGGTTCCACTGTATGCGCATATGAAGCCTGGCTAGGGGAACAGTGGCTATAGCCACTGCCATGAGGTCCAGGAGCCTGAGATAGGACCTGACTGAGACATGCCTTTTCTGAGCCACTAGGAAGGCGTGAGCCATCAGGCAGTCTGCCTTGTCCTGTGGCAGGAAGACCCTTCCCCGAGTCATGTCCAGAACCGTGCCAATGTACTACAAGTGCTGGGATGGAAAAAGGACAAACTTGGGCAGACTGACCGTGATGTCCAGGGAATGAAACAACTGCAGGGTCCTGTGCAGTGTGGCCAGCAAGAGATCCCTGGATGAGGCCTTTAGCAGCCAGTCATCCAGATATGGTAACACATAAAGGCCCCTCCCCCGTCTGAGAGTCGCCGCCACTGCTGCTAAGCTATTTGTAAAGACCCGTGTCACAGAGGGCAAGCCAAAGGGCAAGACTCTGAACTGGTAATGTTCCTCCTCGAACAGGAACCTGAGATACTGCATGAGCAGGGGCCAGATCAGGATATGCAGATAAGCATCCTGCATGTCCAGGGAACACAGCCAGTCTCCCTGCTTGAGCAGTGGCAGCAGGCCCTGCAGGATGACCAGACAGAACTTCTTGTACTGAACTGGGCTGGCGTATAGCCTAGAGGTTAGAGTAACGAGCTGTGAATGAGCTTGGTAAATCCAGCAGATCAGACCTGGGTTTGATTCTCACAACCTCCACTTGCATACTGTGTGACTCTGAGCAAGTCACTTAACCGCCCAGTGCTCCCAGGTCGCCCCTGAAAACAGGCACTTGTGCCTAGTGGGCCTTACCTGGTTACCAAAGACTAAAATAAAAAATTTACTGGTTGAGCTTCTTGAGATCTAGAACGGGACGCTGATCTCCTGTTCTTTTGGGGACCAGGAAGAACCTGGAGTAGAACCCCGTGTTCTGCTGACACCACGGGGCAGGCTGTATGGCCTGCTTGTGCAAGAGGGAAAGTACTTCATCTCAAAGCATTGGAATGTGGTTGGGAGGGTAGAGGGTTGGAACAGGTGGAAAGTTCCAGGGTGTGGCCCTGCTCTATTATTTGCAAAATCCAAGAACCAGTAGTAACAGTCCTCCACTGTTTGAAATGGACAGAAAAATAACCCCCTACCACCGCCTCCTGGCTTAGAACAAGAGGAGGGGGTCCAGGCAAGGAGTCAGGCTGAGGTAGGTCCTGGGGCAGAGGTGGCACCACTGGTTCTGGGACTCTTGGCTGAGGGGCCAGTGGTTGAGGAAGGGGAAGGCAGAGAGGAGGTAGCTCTGCATTTCCCTAGAAGATGGGTGCTTGACCCTGGTTTCTGGGAGATCTTGCGAAAGGAAGGTCTCAGTCGACTTCTGGGTTGAGGATGATAAAGGGAGTGGACTGAACTGATGGCCCTCCCCGAGGACTGCAGCTCCTTGATAATGTCCTGCACATCAGGGCCAAAGAGTTTGGACCCCACAAAAGGGTCATCCAGGACTTTCTGCGGCACATCTGCAGCAAACCCAGAAACATGGAGCCAGGAGTGTCTCCTTAGGCAAAAGATACTCTGGCTGTAGTATCTGACATATCATAGGTGGCTCAGAGGAGATGTTTACTGACATCCTCTGATGCCTGATGAATCTTGAGAAGCTCCTGCTTCTGAGATCCTTCTGGGAGGGCCTGGGTGGCCACCCTACCCTTCTTCCACAGGGTGTTCTAATACTTAACCAGGTGAGACAGGTAGTTTGAGATCTGAAGGCCTAAAGTAGCTGAGGCAAAGGTCCTCTTACCCCCACAAATTAAGCATCCTGGACTCATCAGGAGAGAGGGGGCTAAAATATTTGAGCACCTTAAAACAGTCATGGGCAGCCTTAATGACCACCGAGTCTGTTTCAGGCTGGGTAGAATAAAAAGGCATCCTAAGAGGGGCCCTGACACAGTATGTCTGCCTGCTAGGTATGGCAGGAACTGAGTTAGGTCTGCACCAAACAGCCTGGGACGCATCATCCAGAGCTGAAGGTAAAGGCAGAATGACCATGGGGAGTGTCTCAGTCTGGAACCCCACAATGGACTGAAGCTGCTTCATAATATTATAGAAGCTTGGGTCCTCGGTTGGGATCTGGGGGTATTTTTCTCCGAGTCCCCACTCCTGGAAGAGGCAGTGGACCTATCAGAGGAGTATGTCCTCCACTTCCTCTGGGAGGATGAGATCAGGGCAATAATCCTCCTCGACGTCGACCTGTTCTGAAATAGGCACTGACGGAGCGGACACCGATGATGCCCAGGAAGGCACAGGGCAAGAAATCCGAATCAGCAAAGAAGTGGAAGGAGGCCCTGAAGGAGGTGTTGATGGTGGGACAGGTGTAGGGGTGAACTGCCTGACCAGCGCCGACATGAAAGAAGTCAGAATAGAGGTCAACGACTGGATAAGGGATGGTGGTCATGACTGGGAGAGACGGCAAAGGTGCAAAGCCTGCCGACAGCCCCACAGGGACTGAGGGTGACGGCACTGGGGAAAAAACAGCCATCAGTGGCCCAGCAATAGAAGAGAGCAACAGTGCTGAAACTAGACCAGCTTTCAACGATCCACTGTCCTCGATGGGAGCAGAAGGGCTCAGTGCCAAGGAGCCCTGTGAAAAAGTGAGCAGGGTTGGCGGGAAGGGGGACAGTGACCCGGAGGGTGACAGTCTAACATCTGCAGACTCTGGAGAAGGACCCCTCGCCCAAATTGGCCTGGAAGAAATGGAGGCCGAGGCAGTGGAAGAAGTTGGCCCCGAAGACACCAATGACGTAATCCCAGAGGACTACTGAGAAGTCAGCGGGGACCAGGACAGGTGACCTGGGGAGCAGTCCTTGTGATGGTCCTTGTCCCTGTGCTTACCTGAAGATTTTTCCCAGGCCTTGGACACAGGGGTGTAGCCAGGGATTTCAGATCTGCACACCAAGTGGACTCACTGCTACCCCCCCCTTGTTAGGGTGAGCTACCCCCCCCCCCCGGGGGTGTAGCCAGACAATATACAAATATACACCAGGACCATGTTTGCTGCCTCATTTGGCACAATAAATACAACTTTTGTATCTCATGACAGTGGTTGTTGTCATGCATGGGTAAATGCAAATGCCATGCATTGTTCCCTAAGACACCCACATATCAGCCCAGAGCCTGTAAAGTTGTATTGTCCTTGGGATGCAAAGAGAGTATTAGTGACAAGTCCTTTTAATTTTGACTCCTATGAATAAAATTACAGAAAGGTTCAGTATTTTCTTTGTTAGTTTTCATGGAAAAAGGAAGTAGTTCAGAGCCTATTCGCTACCCCCTTAAATAAAATTGCACACCATGGAGTGCTTGGAGTATGCCTGCCTACACTCTTGCTTGGACACCTGTGAGACCAAGGAATGCGCCAGAGAGGGGGAAGAAGCCCCACTGTTACGTACTGGCTAACTTGCTCCATTAAAAATACCTTGAGGGTCCATTTTTGGCGCTGGAGAGTGGTGAGATTAAACTTCTGGCACAGCTTACAGGCGAAGATGTTATACGAAGACCTGAGACAGCAGACACAAAGTTCAGGTTCGTCCTCATGGTAAATCTTCTTTCCACAGTGGCAGTGATGGAAGAGAGCGGATGAGTCAACAGTTCTACACATGAAAATAAAAACTTTTTGGGCAGTCGACTGAAAAATGAAGTTTCCTATGGAGTCCATACATGAATGGTTGATGGCAGGAAAAGAACTGAGGAGGGAGTGGGTCCACCTACGCCTTTATATGGAGAGTGATGTCAGCAGATGACGTCAACGTAAGCAGCCCTGATAAACTGCTACAGAAAAAGCTTCCATGGGATCCTACTGCCCGATGGCTAAGTTCCACTGGTGTGACCTGATAAAAAAGATATGCCCGAAGATGATCTTTCACCCATCTGCTGTCAGTGGGTAGCATCCGGCCTACAGACAGCACGGAAGAGGCAAAGGTGCGGCGGCCTTGCCAGTCCCCACCACAACCCCAGGTGCCCATTGAAAAGCACCTAAAGGTAGTGGAGCCTGTGGCTCCTCCCCCACCAGCTCAGCAAGACTCCTTATACACCCCTCAGTCACCTTTACCTTCAAGGGTGGTTGTAGGGAGTCACCTCTTTCTCCACATGGACTGGTGGAGAGAGGTGACTAACGAACCATAGGTTCTGGAGATCACAGAAAATGATCAGGCTCTGGAGCTTCTGGACAACCCTCAAGATCATCCACCATTGGTGCCAACATACCCAAATGGCACATGTTCCTGTTGCTAGAGGAAGTACAGACAATACTTCAAAAATGGTCCATAGAACTTGCATCTCTAGAACAGAGGAACACAGGTTTTTACTCCAGATACTTCCTTGTCCCAAGGTGGACAGGGAATCCGAGGCCTATTCTGGATCTAAGAGATCTGAATTTGTTAGAGTACAAGAGGTTCCAGCTGGTCACTTTTCAGGGTCTCCTTCTCCTATTGCAAATGGGGGACTGGATTTGCTTAAAACAACACAGAGCGTGCATGCTAAATCGGTCGAAGACTCGTGGATCTGCCGCAAAACTGGAAGCCTTATCACGAAAGCAAAAAATGTAGCGATCAAACTCGAGTCAAGGTGCATAAAATGTTTATTTAAATTACATCCGCAGAATATTCCCTGGGGCTCCTAGGGGACAATCCCTCTTCATCTCAGAGGGACACTATCCCCTCGAAGTGCCGGGGAATTCTGTGGATGTAATTTAAATAAACATTTTCTGCACCTTGACTCGAGTTTGCTTGTTGCATTTTTTGCTTTCGGGACTGGATTTGCTCCCTGGATATGAAGGATGCATACCTCCATATTAAGATCCAGAAATCTCATAGAAAATATCTGAGGTTCCTGTTTCAGGGGGTGCATTATCAGTTCAGAGTGTTGCCCTTTGGCTTATCCTCTGTGCCATGAGTCTTTACCAAATACTTGGCTGTGGTAGCAACAGCCCTTCGCAGGAAAGGCCTGTATGAAACATAGAATTTGATGGCAGATAAGGACCGCTTGGCCCACCTAGTCTGCCCATTTCCCTACCTAATGGATAAGCTGCAGATCCTAGTTAACCAACAGTCTAGTTCCTCCTACCCCCCACTAGAATTGCCTTACGTCTGTCCCATACATTCTTGAATTCTCCCACTGTTTTTGACTCCATGACCTCCTCAGGAAGGCTGTTCCATGCATCCACAACCATCACCATGAAAAAATACTTCCTCACATTACCTCTGAGCAGTCCCCCCCTCTATCTTCAAATTGTGTCCCCTAGCTCTTTTTCTGAAAGATGCTACCCTCTTGGACTTTGTTGATTCCCTTGAGGTACTTGAAAGTTTCTATCATGTCCCCTCTCTCCTTCCTTTCCTCGAGGGTTTAAAGATTAAGCTCCTTTACTCTCTCTTCGTATGTCTTCTAGTGCAGACCCTGCACCATTTTGGTTGCCCTCCTCTGGACAGCCTCCACCTTGTCTTTGTGGAGATGGGGTCTCCAGAACTGCATGCAGTACTCCAGATGGGGTCTCACCAACTGTCTTTACAGAGGGATAACAACTTCCTGTTTTCTACTGGAGATGCCTCTCCCTATGCATCCCAGTATCCCCCCAGCCCTCCTTACTGCCTTCTCACATTGCTTGCCCACCTTTAGGTCATCTGATATAACTACCCTCAGGTCCCTTTCCATTTTTGTTGTTGTCAGTATCTGGCCCCCCATTGTGTACTCTTCCCCTGGGTTTTTGTTTCCCAGGTGCATTACTTTGCACTTCTTTGCACTGAAGCTAAGCCGCCATACATTTGACCATTCCTCCAACCTTGCCAAGTTCCTTCTCATCCTTTCCACCCTACCTTGTGTATCAACTCTATTGCAGATCTTTGTGTCATATGCCGAGACATACTTTTCCTTCCAGTCCCTCTGCAATGTCACTTATAAAGACATCAAAAAGGACTGTACCCTGCGGTACCCCACTAGTGACCCCCCTTTCTTCAGAGTGGACTCCGTTTACTATTACCCTCTGCGTCCTGTTGTCCAGCCAATGTTTTATCCGGGCTACCACCCTGGGACCCACTCCCAGGCTGGCTAATCTGTTTAATAATCTTTTGTGCAGGACTGTGTCAAATGCCTTGCTAAAGTCTAGGTAGGCCATGTCCACAGCCTCTCCCTGGTCTACTACTTTGGTCACCCAGTCAAAGAAATCAATTAGATTCGTCTGATATGACCTTCCCGCCGTGAATCCATGCTGCCTTGGGTTCTGTGCTCCACTGGTTTCTAGGTAACTCAACAATTCTTTCCTTCAGAAGTGATTCCATTATTTTCCCTACCACTGAGGTCAAACTGACAGGTCTGTAGTTTCCTGCCTCTGTCTTGCTCCCACTTTTGTGAAGGGGAATCACATCCGCCCTCCTCCAGTCCTCAGGTACCACACCATCCTCCCATGATTTGTTAAAAAGGGTAGTCAATGGTGTTACTAGTTCTCCCCTTAGTTATTTTAGAATTCTGAGGTGAATCCCATCAGGCCCCATTGCTTTGTCCACCTTCAGTTTTAGGAGTTCTTTCAGAACCCTTTCTTCTGTGAAAGGACTGATATCGAGCCCCCTATCCAGAGGGCTTCTATTGACTGGATTAGGTACCTCCCCCTCCTCTTCCTTTTTGAATACTGAGCAGAAGTATTTGTTCAGTATCCCTGCTTTTTTACTGTCCCTCTCTGCCCACCCACCCTCCTCTTTATTCAGCCTCAGTATCCTTCCCATTGTCTTTCTTCGCTCCCTAATGTACCTATAAAAGGTTTCATCCCCCTTCTTAACCAAGTTGGATATCTTTTCCTCAGTTTGGGCCTTTGCTATTCTGACTGCCTTCTCTGCTTCCTTCTGCTTTAATTGGTACAGTTCTCTGTCCTGCTCCTTCTGTGTGTCCTTATACTTCCTGAATGCTATCTTTTTCTCCCTAACCTTCCCGCCACCCTTCTGAGAACCATAGTGTTTTTCTTTCGTTTATTTGCTTCACACAGGCTTGTTGCCTCTGTGATGGCAGTTTTGATGTTTCTCCATTGTTGCTCCACCCCTCCTTCTTGCCTGTTTGCTAGTGCTTTTCTGAGGCACTCTCCATTTGACAAACTCAGCCCTCCTGAAGTCCAGTACCTTCACTTTTGTATGGCTTGACTCTACAGCTGAGTTTATCGTGAACCACACTGTTTGGTGGTCACTTGTTCCCAGATGGCTACCCACTTCTAGATCGGAGATCCTCTCTCCGTCCCCATTTGAGAGTACCAGGTCTAAGATTGCTACCTCCTGAGTGGGTTCCAACACTAGCTGTCTCAGGCATGCCCCCTGTAGGGCATCGAGAATGACCCTGCTCTTGGATGTGACTGCAGCAAAGGTGCTCCACTTAACATCTGGCATGTTCTGGTCCCCCATCAGCAATATCTCCCCTTTCTCTGCCATCCTAAGGATGCCTTCTATCATTTCCTTTCCTATTTCCTCTCCCTGAGATGGGGGTCTGTATACAACACCCCTGTGCGGATTGTGGTGCCATTTCCAGTCTCCAGGGTGACCCACAGTGCCTCCTCTCCTCCCTGTTTACCCTTTAGTTCTGTTACTTTGATCCCTTCCCTTACATAGAGAGCTACTCCTCCTCCTCTTCTACCCTCTCTGTCCCTCCTGTAGATTGTGTACCCTGGTATGTTGACATCCCAGTCATGGTTCTCTGTGTACCATTTCTGTGACTGCCATGATATCCAGGCATCCCTCTTCCATCAAGGCTACCAGTTCAGGGAGCTTGTTACTTAGGCTACAGGCATTGGTACTCATTACCCTCCATTGTTTGATGGCCTTACCCCTTTTTGCCCCATCCCTGTCCTTACTGCCTTTGTCTTTTTCTCCATTTACCCCTTCCCTTCTCCCTATCAACTTCTCTATCTTGATGTTTACCTCACTAACTACCCTGATTTTTTGGAGGGGCTAGGATTTCTCTTCTCCTTTTCAGTGCCTCCCCCCTTGGCTAGTTTAAATGCTTGCCAATGAAGCATTTAAACCTAACACCTAAGTTCCTGGTTCCCCTCCTGGACAGATGCAGACCATCGCGCCAGTATAGGTCTGCATCCCTCCAGGTGGACCACAGTCCCAATGAAGCCAAGTCCCTGAGCTCTGCACCAGTTTTTCAACCATTGATTGAATCCCATGGTGCGGTGCACCCTAGCCTCACCCATAGCATAGACAGGCAGCACCTCCAATAAGGCTACCGTGCATGCTACTTGTCTAAGGCCCCTCTCCAACTCCACAAACTCCTCCTGCACTGCTCTGATCCCTTTCCCAGCCAGGTCATTTGTCCCTAGGTGAACAATGACATCCAGCTCCCTCCCCTGTGCAGCTGCTCCTGTGATCCTGAGGATTTGCTCCCTGTCCCTCCAAGCCATGGCACCAGGCAGGCACCTTACCCTCTCCCCTCCCTCCCCCAGTTCTATCCTCCTAACAATGTAGTCCCCCACCAGGAGTTGTTTCCTTCCCCTATGGGGTCCCATGCCACCCTCCTGTGGGTCTCCTTTGTGGAGGTTCCCAGCATCCTCCTTGGTTTCCACTGCAGGTGCCTCCATAGAGGAACCACACTGCCAGAATGGCATATGAACTGTGGAGAGGTACAACTGGAGGGGATGTGCCTCTGTTCCACCACCCTCACCCTCCCTGAGCCCACTGTGGTCCAACCACTCCTCTTTCTTGGCAACCTCTGAGGCAGCGGCAGTGACCTTGGTGGTCCCTGGGTGAGAAAGGAGGTCCCCTGAATCCTGACCAACTCAGTCTGGAGATGAGCAATCTCCTCCCTCAGCCCAGAGAGGTGCCTGAAGATGGGACAACACTGCATCCTCCTGGAAGACCGCTGCGCCACAGCCACTGCACCACTCCCATCATGTCTTATTTGTGGCCCCTTAGCTGTTGTTTTGTATATTTACTCTTTTCTCTCTCTGTTTTTTTAATATTTTTTTTTTCTCCCTACTTTCCTACTGCCTCCATGCCCTTGAAGTTCCTGATCTTTCTGTTCTGGGACAGTAAGTTCCAATATTCCTCAGTAGTCTCCTTCTTACTTGCTCAGTCAGACCTCCAGCAGCTGGGGGTGGGGGTGGAGAGCTACTCTTTTCCTTCTAGGATAGTGAGTCTTTTATGCCTCTGTGATCACTCCCTTCCTGCTTTCAAACAGGAAGTTCCTGTTGTCAGTCAAATCCTGTGCCTATGAAATTAGAACCGGCTAAGTGTGGTAGTGGGGTGGAGGAGGGATGGAGGGCAATATAGTCCCAGTAAAGTTCTAACAGCAGCTCCTTCCTCTTGCTGTTCTCTGCCACAATCTATTTAGGTCATTTTTTAAATGTAAACACCTGGCTTCGTTCTCTCTAAGCCACTCCCCCTAATTCACAGTTTCTTTTTCACCTAGCTAACTGCACAGATAGCAATTCCTTCACCCAACTCAGACTAATACACTTTTTTTGTTTTTTTTTACCCTAAACTGAAGTTCCCAGTAGTAGAGTTCTAGTTCTTTAGTCCAGTAGAGTAGTAAAGTTCTAACAGCAGCTCCTTCCTCTTGCTGTTCTCTCCCACAAGCTATCTAGGTCAGTTTTTAAATGCAAACACCTGGCTTCTTTCTCTCTAAGCCACTCCCCCTAATTCACAGTTTCTTTTTCACCTAACTGCACAGATAATTCCTTCACCCAACTCAGACAAACACACTTTTTTTGTTTGTTTTTACGCTAAATTAAAGTTCCCAGTAGTACAGTTCTAGTTCTTTAGTCCAGTAGAGTAGTAAAGTTCTAACAGCAGCTCCTTCCTCTTGCTGTTTTTCTTTACCTGGGTGACTGGCCGTTAAAAGCCCACTCCAGGGATCAACTGCTGAAGACCCTAGCTTGAACCAGAGAGATGTTAACGACTGCAGTATATAGGGGCAGTTCTGGATATGGTCTAGAGATTGGCATTCCTGCCTCTGGACAGGACAAACTGCCTGATTTCCCACGGACAGTTGGTGCATGACAGACGTCATGTCTCAGTAAGGACTTGCCTATGCGCTCTGGGACTCATGGTGGCAGCCACTATTATGGTGTCATTGGTCAGGCTACACATATGGATCCCACAGTGGACACTGAGAGTCCAGTGGGACCAGTTGACACAAGATCTAGAACAGATGGTTTTAGTCACATCACCCTTGCGCAAACAGCTCAAGCAGTGGGTGGAACTCAACAACCTCCTCAAGGGCGTACCATTCTTGATTTCTTCCCCAAGTCAAATCCTCACCACGGATGCTTCAGGATCAGACTTGAGAGCCTACCTAGGACCTTTACTGACACAAGGCATGTGGAGCCAGGTGGAACATGCTTTGCACATAAATGTCCTGGAAATGACAGCGGTACTATACAGACTCCAGGCCTTCCAGAACCACTTGTCCCAAGGTCCTCTGTAAATACAGAAGGACAATGTCAGTGTGATGCATTACATCAACAAACAAGGAGGGACTCATTCTTACCCGCTGTGCAGAGAAGCAAAGAGAGTCTGGTATTGGGCTCTGGAGCACGGTCTAGAACTATCAGCAGTACGTGTTCCAAGAGTTCAAAATGTCTTGGCAAACAAGCTAAGCAGGTCACCGTCCAGGATGCACGTGTGGGAATTGCTGACCTCAGTGGCTGATGACCTATTCGAAAGATGGGATCATTCAGAGTTGAACCTTTTTGCGTCCCCATACGATACAAAACTGCTGAGTTTCAGCTCACTCGCTCCAGGGCCTGGAGTTTTTTGGTGAAACGCGTTGTCCCTCTCTTGGAAAGGGAGGTTTCTGTATGCCTTCCCTACCTTCCCACTAATTCACAGAGTACAACTCAAGCTAAAGATGGAGGGGCAACTCTAATACTCATTGCTTCCCTATGGCCTCGGCAGATATGGAATCCCGTGCTGCAACAGCTGGCAGTAGAACCCCCAGTATCTCTGCCCCTGTGCAAGGGTCTGCTGTCCCAGGGACAGGGAACCCTAGTCCACCCAGACTTACAGTCCCTATATCTGCAAGCATGGCTCCTGAAGACATAGCCATAGCTAATTTCTGGGGGTTGCTAAAAATCTGTCCACTGGACATACCTATTCCATGAAATGGAAGTGGTTTCCTTTATGGGTTGCTTCACATTACCTAAATCTGTTTACCTGTTCAGTCAATCAGGTTCTGGAGTATCTGCTGTCCTTATCAGTTTCAGGCCTGCAGTATTCCTCAAAGTGCAACTGACTGCTACTGTATATCAGCTTTCCGTGTGCCTTTAGATGGCCGTACGGTTGCTCAACTGGAGGCAGCCAGTATGTTTTTGAGAGGCATTTTACACATAAAGCCTCCTATTCAAAATCCTGTCCTGGCTTGGGACTTGTATTTTATTTTGGAAAAGCTGACTTTAGCTCCCTTTGTGTCAGCTGCAACTTGTGGCCTTCGCTTTCTTTCCTGGAAAGCATTATTTTTTTATTGCAACCACTTCTACTCGAAGGATTTCAGAGCTACAGGCTTTAATGTGTGAACCTGCTTATTTGATTTTCTACAAAGACTTTGCATACTGATCCTAAGTTTCTACCAAAGGTGATGTCTGAGTTTACTTTAGAGCAAACCATACCTTCCAGTGTATTATCCAAGGCATGCCAATCCAGGGGAAGCATTGCTCCATACCTTAGATTTGCATAGAATACTCTCATACGGTTCCATATCATAACGGCGATCGTGGAAAGAAGATCGCCATTACGGCAAGTGTACATTGCCGAAAATCTATTTTGGCAATGCACACTTGCAGTGTGGACAAAAACAGTGCCCGAGACCTACAGGTCTCATTTTTAATGCGGGGGGAGGGGGCTGTACCCCCCACACACTCCTACTTATGGATTCTCAACTCCAGCGGCTGCATGTTGGGGGGGGGAGTGAAAAACTTAAAAAAATACATGCCACCTGCCAGCAAAAAAAAAAAACCTGCACCGCTCCAGACCCAAACCCTGTGCCTCCCAGCCAACCACCCTCCCCACCATGCTAGTGGACCAGCTAGGCAGCTGCCTGCCACACCCCTTCCCACATATGATCCCTCCCCTGCCTCCCCGCCACGCGTGGGCGTATACCCACTACTTCCCGTCGCAGTATTTCACCCACCCCAGTATCCAGTCGCCCTCCCGCTTGGTAGCCATGAACACAGGTGCTGTAATTGAGTCGCCGTTTTTGTAAGTGCCCATTTTCAGTCACCTTGTTCACTGGATACCCTCAGGTTCTATACACACACCATACTACACACTGTACAAAGGACTGCAGAAAGTCCTCACAGCATTTTATTTCATTTGTTCCAGGGAAAGAGGGCACCTTTGTGTTTAAACAGTGCTTGTCCAAATGGCTAGCACACTGTATTACCTTCTGTTACATAAAGCACAGTAAGGAACTTCCTGGTGTGGTTCGTGGTCATTCTACCAGAGGCATGGCCATTTCTGTAGCTTGCTGTTGGAATATTTCCGCTGCAGAAATCTGTGCAGCTGCCATCTGGAGTACTGTTCACAGTTTCACTAAGCACTGTAAGCTGGATATTGTCTCTCACAGGCGAGCTGGGTTTGACCTAGCTGTGCTACAAGACCTACTATTATAAGCCTACAGGATCCAGCCTTCCAGACTGTTAGCTTTTGGTACTGCTTGGGACTCATTCCAAAGGTGTGGCCTGATAAAAGAGAGATCCTTGAAGAAGACAGAACAGCTATGTAAGAACTTACCATAACAGATCTTCGAGAGAATCTCTTTCATCAGGACATGCCGTCCCACCCTCCTTCCCCCTTAGGGGTTGCAACAAGGGATCCTTGTACTGCTGTCTTCATTCTTATCGGTTTCGGCACTCTGTCTCACCTGGTCCGTGGAGTGCTGGGGTCTCTCCTGGTTCCTTGAGGGAGGTCCTCTAAGCATATTCTCCGGCAGGGAACTGAGGAGAGGCCACCCACATTATGTAGACACTTACACCTGACATCTGCGGTCCTAGCACTGGCATGGTTACAGTTCCAAAGATGTGGCCTGATGAAAGATGTTCTCTCGAAGATCTACCGTTACAGTAAGTTCTTACGTAACTGTTCTGTTTTCCACTTATTTTATGATAGTTCTCTTCCAGTCTAGGCCACTGCTAATGTTGCTGACTTGCAAAGTGTTAAAATTCTATGCAATTCCATATGCAGCTTTTCTGTCTCCTGCCCCAGATTTTCTCATTACTGCATCTTGGCTGACTTTCTTTTGATTCACGCATTACTTATTTTACCCTCATCAGTTTTAGTCATTTCCTAAAAGGCCCGAACAGATTCTTGTTTATGGTTGATGCTAGCCCCACTGCTGGCTCCCTGAGTATTAGATGATCTCATACTCATTTTGTAAGACCCTCACTCTTCCATTCCTCCTTGGGCCAGTGTTCTTTTATTTATAAAGCCATTACATTCTGGAATAATTTACCTGCTTCATTACACTCCATCAGTTTGCAGAATACATATACAGTGGTGCTAAAAATACTGTTTGGACTTGTCTGAGTACAAGTGTAATGTCACCTTATTCCTGTACATGTGGATGTATTACATATTTATTCTGTATTTTTGCTTTTGTTTACATCTCTGTGTCCCCCTTAAAAATGGGCATCTCATGCTCATGGGTCCCTACCCAATTAACAAATTACAAATAAATACAATAAATACAACAGGTATTTATTGTAAGCCAATCTGAATAGAGGCAAAGTAGAATTCAATACCCCAGAAACTACTACAGTCTCTTCTTCAGTCGATTGCCTACATTTTAGACCTGCCCACAATAGTTTATCCACATTTAAGACATCCCCAAGATAGTTTAACCACATTTCAGACCCACCCATGACAGCTGATTCACATCTGCTCCATAGAAAAAAGGGGAAAAGGTGCCTTTCCGCTTCACTTATCTCAGAGCTTTTAAAATACTGGTTTCAAAACTCCTAGCTGTATAACAGTTATAAAATTCAGTTACCTGAAGTGTACTCAGAATAACCAGCTTTTGTGGTTCATAAAAGGTCAAGGCCAAATCACCCACCTCAGACAGTTATTCTTCATATACTCCAGCTAACTGAATGTTATCATTTATTTATACTGAAAAAAAAAAGATCCCTCTCAGGCAATCAGAACACAGAGCTACCATCCCATTATTCTGTGTTAACTGGACTGTAGACTCAATAATAAGACTGCATGCTAATCCTTGTTGTTTTAATTGGCTAAGACTAGCACTACAGCACATCTGTGAAGAACTGCCAAAGTGCTAGTGAGAAAGTGAGTTTTGGAGCTCTAATATAAAACTTTTCTTTTAGCTATAATGACATAGTGGCCAGAGGTTACACCGTAATAACTAGACTAGGGTATTAATAAACACCTCGACGATCAGCCTCAGTCATTATTCTCGCTGATCCAATTATTATTTCATAAACAGCAACCACTATCCCATTATCGCTATACTAAGCATTTAGTAGCCCTGACTAGTTGAGAGTAGCGTCCTCTCTTGTAGTATAATTTTGAATAAGGAATACCTGAATTCCCAAAAGTGGCATGTCATAAACTCTTCAGTGTTTCATCAGGAGAAATGTGTTCTGAGTTTCTACCCGTTCAGGATTTCAATTTCTTACGCTTTAGCAAAATTCTGTTTTCATAACATCACTGCCTAAAACATCTACGTTATATCTTGGTGCAGTCAGGCACAGATGAGAACATAATTCAAAAGAACTTCTGATTTTTCAGGCAACCTTGATGACCAAGCGCTGCCATGCAGGCCACCCAGGTTCAGAAGTGAATTCGAGTCACCACGTTGGGAGGCAGGGCAGATGCAGCAGCTACAGTCTGGGAGTGTGTCATGGATGGGAGGGAATGTTTCAGGCATCCGATGCTGCAGTGTCCCCTGTGGTGAGCCAAGGCAGCATGCTCCCTCCATGGGACATCGCTGCATGCATCAGAGGCCATCAAATGGGCTCCACCCATGCCAGGGGAAGAAGAAAAGCAAGGAAGAAAATGGCCAATAAAAGCCCACGTACTGTCTGAATGGTGGCCAATGTTTCTGCTTTCCCTGGGTCCTAGAGCCCCCAGACACTGGACTCTGTCCATCTGGTGGGCTGCCTTGGGGTGGATGACCTCCCCAACCTCTGGAGCCCCTACCTACAGAGGGGAAGCTGTAGGAGCTGTTGGATGGGAGCTGGACTCGGGATGGGGGAGCACCAGGCCTGAACAGGGTATATCCCTGATGATGTGGTGGAAGGAGAAAAAGCTCTATGGAGGGGAAAAAAGAACTTCTGATTTTAGTTTGTGCTTTTTTTCAATCTTTTTTTTACATTTTGCATTTACCCAGCATTTTATACTGACAGACATGGACTGTATGTGGATCTGTAGAAAAATTAAATAGGAGCCCAATGACAGGTGTTACAAATGCATCCTGGGTACGTGACACTGAATAATAAGAGCTCTCATGCTTTAATATAGACACTTAGATCACAAAGAAGGTAGGCCAAATGCCGTAGCAATTTCAATAAAAATATGAAATTCTTTTTACATGGTACAATTTCATAATATAAAAAAGTTTAATACTGCTTGGGAAACACAGAATTTATTTTACAAAAAAATGTCCAAGTAGGCCAAGTTGGCTAACACTGCATACAAGTAAAGTTCTGAAGATCTAGTGTGCGGTACCAGGGTCTTGATAAAACAAATTGTCCTTTAGGAGTATAATACCATCTCTGATTTTTTGTTTCCGAGGTACTGTACTGTGGCAAAACCTATAGCAACAGGTTATGGAACATAAAAACAAATATATAATGTGAATGAGACAATTTCATTTCCACTGATGAAATGTCCGTCGTCCATTTCTACATTATTAATCATAACTCTAGGTCCGTCAGCTTGACCCACTCAGGTCTGTTCTTTGATGCAAACAACAGCTTGTCTGATAGTTCGGTCTTCAGTTTCTTCTTATGCACTTACTCAGAGCAAGCAGTAACAGTCTAATGTTGACAGTTTAGACATGGAAGGATTTAATGGACTACATATGGTATATGGTGGTAAAGGCAAGTATAAAACATATCTCAGCACTTAGAGGAAGGGAAGAACCTTCCAGGTGAGAGAAACTTGTAACCATTTCCAGATGGAAACCTCAAAGGACGTATACCTCCGGGACTGCTAGTTGTTGATGTGGTGTGGGATGAAGGAACTACTTTGCTACTTTCGTGGTGTCTGTGCCCATTTGTAGGATTCTTCGGAGAAGAAGTAAGCTCTTCTTGAAAAGACAGTTCTTTTAGTTCAAGCTTATCCACTCCTTCTTCCTTCTTACTGTGCCGTGGAGAGAGATTCAACAAGTTAAGAACATCTCTCTTTGAAGTCATTGTACCAGGGGCTCCTCGCAATGCCCTGATGGGCCCTGAAGAATGCTGGGATGTGCTGGCCCAAAACATCTTTAAATTGTGGATGGCTTGGACTTTTTCATCAATTGCTGCCAATTTCAATTTGTCCAGATCTGGAGCATCAGCAGGGCTGGAACGTGTCGAACCAGCAGAGGAGTAAGACAGTGCTGGAGAGGAAGCACTACCTGCTGGAGACTGCTGCCCTGAGCTTGGAGACATGTTTCTTGGTGATTTAGAAATGTGAGCACTATAAGGAGAACTTGGATATTTCAACTTAAAATTATACTGGTCAGTTGATAAACCATGTGAGTCAACAGTTGGAGAAGGCTGACCGCTGTGTTGGCCGGTATCTTCTTTGATTGACATCTCAGAAGTTGTAGGACTATTATATCCTGAACTCACCTTCTGAAGAGATGAGCTCCTTGTTGGCGGCTTTGGTTTTACGGTTACTGGTGAGGACTGACATTTTAGGCTAGAACTTAGTGGTCTGCTGAATGCACTTGTTTCTGAGGCTCTAAAAGCAGAACTACCAGTAGGGTTTGATGCACCATCACTGGTTTCATTAATCTTGTCAACCTGACTTCCACTTCTTTGAAGACGTTCAACAGCAATAAGGTGACTCTGAGTTTCTTCCAGTATTTTTTGGGCTAGCTCTTGAGGGTCAAGCTTTGTTGATTTCTCCTCCTGGGATTTGACTGTGCTGTCAGTTTCAGTACTGGACTGGTCTGATTCTCCAGTATCAGAACTTGCAAGTTTTCCTACTTTCTGAAAGGGTGAGTTTGGACTTGGAATCAGAGTCATTTTAACTGGAGAATTCGGAGTGCTTATGCTACCTTTAGAATTAACTGAGGATTTAGCTCCTCCAGCACCAACTTTAGACTGTTTGTGGCCAGGAGAAAGAGGCATTTTAAGAGTGTCTGCGTAAGTGGCCAAAGGTTCATTGCTAATGATCGAAAAACCCTCATATTCTTCCTCTTCTCTGCCAGCTGCAGCATTGGTTTGTGGAGAAGACCTGCTTCGTGGCACAGAGGACTTGTGAGGGTATATGTTTTTAGGCCTTTCATAGTCCTGGCGCCCCCTGTGTCCTAGTCCTTCAGATGTGCTCTCAGACTTGGAGGCAAAGCTCATCGATGAGGTGATGGAACTCAGGCTGTACACGGAAATAGCATCAGAAGCCAGACTGTCAGGGCAAGTAGGAGAGAATGGTGGGTTTTGGTATCCCATAGGCAGAGGGTTGGATACGGACTGAGCTGAAGCCAAGGATTCCAGAGATGAGGAACTGTCAAGGCTGAGACGTTTGGGCAGCTCTGTTGAATCTACAAAAGACAGAATAAGATGATGTTTAGGAAACCTAAAAAAAAAATGACTATTGTGTACAGCAAGGCTGTGATTGAGAGGCACTGGTAACATCATAGACCATGGAAATGGGATGGCAACACAAGTCTTGTTGCCTCTGTTTTTTTATTTAATTATTGTCATGCATGGATCCAAATGGCTAGGTTCTAAGGAACAGAGCATTTGGAACTATGGACAAATGACAGAGTACCAGCAGTTGCTCATGGGATGGACAACATGATCTAAGGTGTTACAAAACGGTAGACAGTAAAGCTGCACCACTGCAGGCTGCATATGATCACAGGAGTGTGCAATAGCATTTGTATTACTGCATGTCTCATACTGTGTTCAGAAAAATATTTTCTCACAAAACAACAGCTCAACAATCCCTTTTAAAGGCATTATAACCCAATCTGCATCCAAGCGATAAATTCCTACCACATGGCCTGGCATGGGTTATTACTTATATCATTGATGAAACATCACATTGACAGTATACTAATCTTGTGATGTCTCAGCCATGCATAAAAACTGTTTTATTACAAGGGTTGCCTGTTAGCTACTGATTTTAGTGAAATGAGCCATGTTTGACGACTGCTGAGCTGGATGTGATATCACACCCACGAATACCAGCACGTGGACTGTGCACACCAGTGTGTCCTCAGAGACCACTCTCCAGATTGTAAGAGTGGTCTCAAGCATATTCTTAGGGTATGAGAGCCATGAACTGAAGGCCAGCAGTTCTGACATCCTCAGAATGTTAAGTGAGACCACTCTAACAACCGTATGGGTAGTCGTCCTTGACAAATTAATAGATTATTGAACATCTAGGGCGAGCAACAATATATTAAACATTTTAAAATCTTCCCCCTGAAGATGCCTATTCCCAGGGCACCTACACATAAAACACTCTTTACAGTTTAAAGTGATTCTGTGAGGTTTGCCATAGCAAATGGGAGCAGTAACCAGTAGTAACCAGTAGGAGTTGTGATTCAATCTCCTACCATTAAAACGCCCAAAAAGTGCCGTTTTCCATGAAATAAATACTTTTATTTCTGTGCTCTGCTTCATTTGCATAACCTGCCCCTTTTTTTCTCTCAGTGCTGCAACCCCCAAGCGTGACATCATGCAAGGGAAACAACGTTTTTAAGCACTGTTTTGAAACAGAGATCTCTGTTGGTCAGTCTTGGTATTGCAGACATTTACACTACCGATATAGGAGACTACATCTCTCAATAAAGACATCTTGTCAGCTAGATACTATATGTAGAATGCCTTGTTTTGAAAATAAACATGAGAGCTTTTATTGTTGAAGCCACTACAGAAGTACGAGACTGCGCCTCACAATTGGAAAACAACTTCTTATTGTACCCACAATGCCATGCTGTGTACATCTACATATTAGGTGCAGTCACCACCTCCAAAATAAGGGACTGCACCTCTGAGTAACTAACATTTACATCAACATTATAATTTTCCCAGAATTCCTTGGTGCTGTATGTAAAACACTGACAGTTCCCTTGCATGTCATCATTCTGGGGGTGTGGCCACACACAGAAAACTGGAGGACACAGTGCTGATAAAACATAAATAAAAATGACTCCGACAGATTTTTTTTTTTAAAACAAATTGCAGCTTCAACATCTGAAGCATGGGCGGCAATGGCATACTATGTGAAAAAGGCATCTGCAAAACCTTGCAAAATCACTTTTAAGAGTGTTTCACATTCAGGGTGAAACATAGAAACATAGAATTTGATGGCAGATAAGGACCGCTTGGCCAACCCAGTCTGCCCATTTCCCTACCTACTGGATAAGCTGCAGATCCTAGTTAACCAGCAGCCTACTTCTTCTTACCCCCCCACCCCAGAATTGCCTTATGACTGTCCCATGCATGCTTGAATTCCACCACTGATTTTGACTCCACAACCTCCTCGGAAGGCGTTCCATGCATCCACAACCCTCTCTGTGAAAAATACTTCCTTAAATTACCTCTGAACCGCCCCCATCTTCAAATTGTGCCCTCTTGTTCTTGCACACCTCTTTTTGAAAGATGCTACCCTCTTGGACTTTGTTGATTCCCTTGAGGTCCTGAAAGTTTCTATCATGTCCCCCTCTCCTCCTTTCCTCGAGGCTATACATATTAAGCTCCTTAAGTCTCTCTTCATATGTCTTCCGGTGCAGACCCTGCACCATTTAGTGCCCTCCTCTGGACAGCTTCCATCCTGTCTATGTCTTTGCGGAGATTGGGTCTCCAGAACTGCACACAGTACTCCAGATGGGGTCTCACCAGCTGTCTGTACAGAGGGATAATAACTTCCTGTTTTCTACTGGTGATGCCTCTCCCTATGCGTCCCAGTATCCCCCCAGCCCTCCTTGCTGCCCTCTCACATTGCTTGCCCACCTTTAGATCATCTTATATGACTACCCCCAGGTCCCTTTCCATTTTTGTTGTTGTTAGTATCTCACCCCCCATTGTGTACTCTTCCCCTGGGTTTTTGTTTCCCAGGTGCATTACCTTGCACTTTTTAGCATAGAATCTAAGCTGCCATACATTTGACCATTCCTCTAACCTTGCCAAGTCCCTTCTCATTCTTTCCACCTACCTGTGCATCAACTCTGTTGCAGATCTTAGTGTCATCTGCAAAGAGACATACTTTTCCTTCCAGTCCTTCCGCAATGTAGCTTATAAAGACATTGAAGAGGACAGTCCTAATACTGAACCTCAAGTGTACCCCACTAGTAACCCTCCTTTCTTCCGAGTGGACTCCATTTACTATTACTCTCTGTGTCCTATTCTCCAGCCAATTCTTTACCCAGGCTGTCATCTTGGGACCCACTCCCAGGTTGGCTAACTTGTATATTAATCTTTGTGTGGGACTGTGTCAAATGCCTTGCTAAAGTCTAGGTAGGCCATGTCCACAGCCCTCCCTGATCTACTACTTTGGTCACCCAGTCAAAGAAATCTATCAGATTTGTCTGGCATGACCTTCCGCTGTGAATCCATGCCTAGGGTCCTGTGCCCTCTGGCCTCTAGATACTCTACAGTTCTTTCCTTCAGAAGTGATTCCATCATTTTCCCTATCACTGAGGTTAAACTAACAGGTCTGTAGTTTCCTGCTTCTGCCTTGCTCCTACTTTTGAAGGGGAATCACATCTGCCCTCCTCCAGTCCTCGGGTACCACCCCATCCTCCCATGATTTGTTAAAAAGGGTAGTCAGTGGTGTCACTAGTTCTACCCTTAGCTCTTTTAGAATTCTGGGATGAATCCCATCAGGCCCCATTGCTTTGTCCACCTTCAGTTTTAAGAGTTCTTTCAGAACCCTTTCTTCTGTAAATGGGCTGGTATCAACTTCTGTATCCAGAGTGTTACTACCGTTTGTTTTATGTACCTCCCCCTCTTCATTTGTAAATACTGAGCAAAAATATTTGTTTAGTATCTCTGCCTTTTCACAGTCTCCCTCTGCCCACCCTCCCTCCCTTTATTCGCCTCACTATCCCTCCTTGGTCTTCCTTTGCTCCTGATGTGTACCTATAAAGGTTTTATCCTTCTTAACTGAGTTGGCTATCTTTTCCTCGGTTTGGGCCTTTGCTGTTCTGACTGCCTTCCCAGCCTCCTTTTGCTTTAACTGATACAGTTCTCCGTCCTGCTCCTTCTGCAATTCCTTGTACTTCCTGAATGCTTTCTTTTCTCTTGAACCTTCACTGCCACTTCCTTTGAGAACCATAGTGGTTTCACATTGTCTTGTTTTGTTTATTTGCTTCACACAAAGGCTCGTTACCTCTATGATGGCAGTTTTTATTATTCCCCATTGTTCTTCCACCCCTCCTTCCTGCCCATTTGCTAGTGCATTCCTTAGGCACTCACCCATTTTGGCAAAGTCAGCCTTCCTAAAGTCCAGTACTTTTGTCTTTGTATGGCTTGACTCTATTGCTGTGTTTATTGTGAACCATACTGTTCGATGGTCGCTAGTTCCCAGATGGCTACCCACTTCTACATCTGTGATCCTCTCTCCATCTCCATTTGAGAGAATCAAGTCTAATATTGCCCTCTCAAGTGGGCTCCAGTACTAGTTGTCTAAGGCATGCCCCTGTAGGGCATCTAGAATAACTGCACTCTTCAAAGTGGCAGCTGCAACTGCACTCCAGTTAACATCTGGCATATTCAGATCACCCATCAGCAATATCTCCCTTTTTCTGCCATTCTAAGTATACTTTCTATCATTTCCCTGTCCATTTCCTCCCCCTGAGAAGGGGGTCTGTATATAACCCCTGAGCGTATTGTGGTGCCATTGCCTGTCTCCAAATTTACCCACAGTGCTTCTTCTCCTCCCTGTTTACCCTTTTGTTCTGTTGCTTTATTCCTTCCTTATGTAAAGAACTACTCCTCCTCCTCTTTACCCTCCCTGTCCCTCCTGTAGACAGTGTATCCTGGTATGTTTATGTCCCAGTCATGGTTTTGTGTGTACCATGTTTCTGTGACTGCCACGATATCCAGATGTTCCTCCTCCATCAAGGCCACTAATTCAGGAAGCTTGTTACCTGAACTCCGGGCTTTGGTACTCATTGCTCTCCATTTTTTGATGGCTTTACCTTCTGTTGCAGCATCCCCCACTGACCGTTCTACCTCGGTCTTTTTCTCATTTAGTACCCTGTTTTGTAGGGAGAGGCTGGGATTTTCCTGCTGCTTGTCAGTGCCTCCCCCTTTGACTAGTTTAAAAGCTTGCAAATGAAGCATTTAAACCGATTGCTCAAGAAGAAGCACTCCTATTAGTCGGGAATGTTCCCTTGATCTATAATGTTAGTCATGGTCTCGGTGCTGTTATTTATGGCTGTGCCGTCACTCCCACAAACAATGGCTCACATCTTCTTATTACTATAAAATCATGCCACATAAACAATTAAACATGGGTGCCTGTGAACAACTCTGAGGAAATTTCATCTTGTGAAGCTGGAGGCATAAGCTACTCAAGTCTTCTGTCTTGTGACTTACCTGGCCCCCAGCTTCACTTGAGGAAACTATCATCTTGTTGTTCACAGACACCCATGCATTATCCTGTATGTCTGTTATGCTTTCCCCAATGAAAAAGGTGACACCCAAATATTATAATAAGATATTTAATAACCTGTTTTAAAGCAGCAGTGCATTGAAATTGGGCAAAAAATGTGACCCTACCATTTCCACTATAAAACACTCCATGCATCTTCCAGTTTTATTTGGTGGTAAATGTTACTAGTTCCACCAAAATCTGAGTATTTTATAAATGTTTTAATTTTTTTTTTTTTGTCAAGAAAACAAAAAAGATGGCTAACACATTTGGCTTAGCATTGTAGACCTGGCAAGGGTTAGGATCAAAAAAAACAAAAAAGCCTAGGAGGTACCTAGACAAGTAGATTTGACATGTATACTAGGATTTTGATTAATTGTAGCTGAAACTAGCTTTTTGGCAAACATTTTTTGTTGCATTGCTCATTTAAATCTGTTTGATGGTGACAGTTATGGATTCAAATTTTGGCCTATTTCAAGAACAGGCCTTTCATTTTGCCTTTGTTTTAAATACTCTTATTAATGCTGACTCAATCGCACAGTGCAGGGGGCATCACTCTGTCACGCTGGCGACTGGGTTCGCACCCCGAGCTCGGGACATCAGGAACAGAAACCAGCAGGGAGGGACTGAGTGCTGGTACGGTGAGTGGTGAAGCTCTGCTTAAACAGTTTGCCCTGGTGGTGGCTCTATTGGGGTCGATAGGGAGTGGAACTGGGTTAAATGGAGAAAAAGCCAAAGGCAGTAAGGACAGGGATGGGGCTACAAGGGGTAAGGCAATCAAAAAATGGAAGGCGCGTCGGCCCATTGGCATAGAGGGTTGAGGTACTGGCACATTACCTCGACCCACGCCGGTGACCCGGGTTCAGGAACGGACTCAGGTCGCTGGAGGTCGGCAGGGGGAGGATAGGATTGAGCGTCCGGAGGACTGCTCTCCTTTCCTGGGGTGGGTTTGGGAATGGGCTTGCTCGGTAGCGGCCCCTAGTGGAGACTGGAGGCACTACACGAACGGCATGCTGGGGGAACCAGAAAACTGGAAACCACTCCAAAGTCTAGCCAGATGACGGCTGTCAGCCTCGGGCACCTCCAAAGACTCCCTGGAAGCCACAAAATGCCTTAGCACCACCCGGGACCAAAAAAGAATAGTGTGCTGGTCTCTTCCCGCTGGTGCCTTCCCCTTCAGAGGAGGGGGACCCACCCGGTGAAGGGTTACACCAAGTTACCCCGTGGAAGGCTGCAGATATGAGGTAGGTGGCCAAGGGGGAAATAGTAGGGGGAATGTCTGTGGACCATGGCGGCCTGAAGGAGAGGCAGCTTCACAGCATGTAGGGGGCATAAACAAATTAAAAAAAAAAAAAAAAGCGATGAGTACCAATGCCCGTAGTCTGGGTAACAAGCTTCCTGAACTATTGGCCTTGATGGAAGAGGGATGCCAGGATATCATGGCAGTCACAGAAACATGGTTCACAGAGAACTATGAATGGGATGTCAACATACCAGGGTACACAATCTATAGGCGAGACAGGGAGGGTAAAAGAGGAAGTGGAGTAGCTCTTTATGTAAGGAAAGGGATCAAAGCAACAGAACTAAAGGGTAAACAGGGAGGAGAGGAGGCACTATGGGTCACCTTGGAGACAAGAAATGGCACCACAATCCACATGGGTGTTGTACACAGGCCCCTGTCTTGGGGGGGGGGTGGACAAGGAAATGATAGAAGGCATCCTTAGAATGGCAGAAAAAGGGGGGATCTTGTCAGTGGGGGACCTGAATATGCCAGATGTTATCTGGAGCACATTTGCTGCAGCCACATCCAAGAACAGGGTCATTCTTGACGCCCTACAGGGGAGGGGGCATGCCTCAGACAGCTAGTGTTGGAACCCACTTGGGAGGGAGCAGTCTTAGACCTGGTACTCTCAAATGGGGAAGGAGAGAGGATCTTGGACTGAGAAGTGGGTAGCCATCTGGGAACAAGCGATCACCAAACAGTGTGGTTCACGATAAACACAGCCATAGAGTCAAGCCATACAAAAGCGAGGGTACTGGACTTTAGGAGGGCTGACTTTGGCAAAATGGGAGAGTGCCTAAGGAATGCACTAGCAAATGGGCAGGAAGGAGGGGTGGAGGAACAATGGGGAAAAATCGAAACTGCCATCACAGAGGCAACAAGCCTTTGTGTGAAGCAAATAAACAAAACAAAATGAAGGAAGAAACCATTATGATTCTCAAAAGAGGTGACGGGAAGGTCAGGGAGAAAAAAATAGCATTCAGGAAGTATAATGAATCACAGAAGGAGCAGGACAGAGAACTGTATCAGTTGAGGCAAAAGGAAGCGGGGAAGGCAATCAGAATAGCAAAGGCCCAAACCAAGGAAAGATAAGCAAATCAGTTAAGAAGGGTGATAAAACCTTTACAGGTACATTAGGGAGTGAAGAAAGACTAAAGGAGGGATAGTGAGGATAGAGGATAAGGGGTGGGGGTGGGCAGAGGGTGACAGTGAAAAGGCAGAGATACTGAACGAACACGTTTGCTCAGTATTCACAAAAGAAGAGGAGGGGAGGTACCTAAATTAAACAATAGAAGCACTCTGGATGGGGGGGCATACCAGTCCATTCACAGAAGTAAGAGTCCTGCAAGAACTCCTAAAACTGAAGGCAGACAAAGCAATGGGTCCTGACGGGATTCACCCAAGAATTCTAAAAGAATTAAGAGAACTAGTGAAACCACTGACTACCCTTTTTAACAAATCATGGGAGGGTGGTGTGGTACCAGAGGACTGGAGAAGGGAGAATTTGATTCCCCTTCACAAAAGTGGGAGCAAGGCAGAGGCAGGAAACTACAGACCTGTTAGTTTGACCTCAGTGGTAGGGGAAAGTGATGGAATCACTTCTGAAAGAAAGAATTATTGAGTACCTAGAGGCCAGTGGGGCAGAGGACCCAAGGCAGCATGAAGTCACAGTGGGAAGGTCATGTCAGACGAATCTAATAGATTTCTTTGACTGGGTGACCAAAGTAGTAGACCAGGGAGGGGCTGTGGACATGGCCTAAGTAGACTTTGGCAAGGCATTTGACACAGTCCCACACAAAAGATTAATAAACAAGTTAGCCAGCCTGGGAGTGGGTGCCAGGGTGGTAGCCTGGATAAAAAATTGGTTGGACAACAGGACGCAGAGGGTAATAGTAAATGGAGTCCACTCTGAAGAAAGGGGGTTACTAGCGGGGTACCGCAGGGTTCAGTATTGGGTCCGGTCCTCTTTAATGTCTTTATAAGTGACATTGCGGAGGAGCTGGAAGGAAAAGTATGCCTCTTTGCAGACGACACAAAGATCTGCAACAGGGTTGATACACAAGGGGGGGGGTGGAAAGGATGAGAAGGGACTTGGCAAGGTTGGAGGAATGGTCAAATGTATGGCAGCTTAGATTCAATGCAAAGAAGTGCAAAGTAATGCACTTGGGAAGCAAAAACCCAGGGGAAGAGTACACAATGGTGGGAGGTACTAACAACAAAAAAGGAAAGGGACCTGGAGGTAGTCATATCAGATGACCTAAAGGTAGGCAAGCAATGTGAGAAGGCAGTAAGGAGGGCTGGGGGGATACTGGGATGCATATGGAGAGGCATCACCAGTAGAAAACAGGAAGTTGTTATCCCACTGTACAGGCAGTTGGTGAGACCCCATCTGGAGTACTGCGTGCAGTTCTGCATCTCTGCAAGAACACAGACAGGATGGAGGCAGTCCAGAGGAAGGCAACTAGAATGGTGCAGAGTCTGCACCAGAAGCTATACGAAGAGAGACTAAAAGAGGGAGAGGGGGGACATGATAGAAAATTTGAAGTACCTCAAAGGACTCAATAGAGTCCTAGAGGGTAGTATCTTTCAGAAAAAGAGATGTGCAAGAACAAGGGGGCACAATCTGAAGATAGAGAGGGGATGGCTCAGGGGCAACAAGAGGAAGTATTTTTTCACAGAGAGGGTGGTGGACGCATGGAACAGCATTCCTGAGAAGGTAGTGGAGTCAAAAACAGTGGGGGAATTCAAGAATGCATGGGACAGACATAACGCAATTCTAGTGGGGGGTAGGAGGAAGTAGGCTGTTGGTTAACTAAGATCTGCAGCTTATCCAATAGGTAGGGAAATGGGCAGACTGGGTGGGCCAAGCGGTCCTTATCTGCCATCAAAGTCTATGTTTCTATGTGTTCCTGGATGCGTGGGTAACCGCATACAGTTGAGTGTTTAAGTGCCAGGGCACTATTGCAGTAGCATGCATGCAAGGAGGTGGGCAGGGCTTGAGAAATGGAACAAAAAGGGTTGTGCTAGGCACCTTAGATAAGGGTCTCTCTGGCAGCCCCCTTTCACACCTCCAGACCTCTGAAGAAGGCTGGTTCTTCCAATTCCAACTGTCACAGGCTGAACAATAGCACTCCCTTCCTGGTAGCAGCAAGAAGGCCGTCTGACAGTGACAAGTAAGAAATGCCTAACAATGGCGGTGCGGGGGCCAGAGAAGAAGAGACCAGCAGCACAGGATGAGGCTGTCAGACAGCGACAGTGAGCCACGAAAAGTGCCCAAAGTAGTGGGTGCCCAAGGTGAAAGGAGTAACAAAAAAACCTCTTAGTTGATATTGTTATATGTACACTTCTTGTGTCTCATATGGTTATAAGAGTACATTCTAGAGTTGAGAGAACTACAAGGTGAAGCTGATGAGCTCTGGCACACAAAGGACTTGACAGGACACTCATGACCATATGAGACAGGAAGTGTGCAGACAAATATATTACAAAGCATGCTGAATATTTTTGATTTAAAAAAATAAAACTTGAATTAAAAATCAAAATGTTTAACTTTGCAGAAAATTAAGGACCAACCCCCGCCCCTTTGAGTGGGAAAATTACTGTATAATGCCAACTAAACCTAGAACTTCATGGGCCCAAGTTTGAAAGGGCCTGATATACAGCTTGCTGGTGCAGTAAAAAAAATCCTCACAGCAGCAAAAATGCTATTTGCAGCATTTTTTGTGCCTGGGCAGCATTTTCCAGTTTTGTGCAGGTGGGCAAAAAATGCTTTACTCAGGCGCAGCATGTCTGCCCAGTTGCAAAAATATTTTTGCGTAGGCTGCCATAAAATGTGGAAGAGGCAACCTTTTTGAAAACTGCGCAGTATGCAGAAACAACTGCGGCTATGCCAGGGTACCTTCCTTTGTGCAGTTCCTTTGCTACATGTCTGGTTCCAGAATTTCGGAAAAGGTTGGGTAAGACACCCTCTTATGGTTATAAAAGCCCCTGGAATGTTTAGAAGTAAACAGTTCTGATCAACTATGAACAATATCATGATATATGTTTGCATGTATAGTGTGTGGCGTCTCTTATGGAAAATAACATCCTCTTGAGCTGTATGGGGGAGAGGGCCACAAAGCAAAGCTGAGCAGTTCCGTCAGCTCAAACAGCAAGAAAGCATGTTGTTTTTCAGCAACAGACGCCACACACTATACATATAAACATATTGTAAATTACTTGCGTGTCCCAGAGTGATTTATAATACATCTTAAGATCCTTCTTTATTTATAAAATTAACCGACTGAAACATTTTTCACTGGCACTGCTAAAGGGGAATCTTCTAGGCTGGCCCAGTGTCATGGCAGCAGTGCTGCTGGCTCTCATGCCGGTGATGCGGGTTCGAGAGCGAACTCGAGTTGCTGGGGGTTGGCCAGTGGGGGAAGCATCTAAGGGACAGCTCTCCTCTCTCTGGGCGGGTGGACTGTGCCACCTGCAAGGCACTGACACCTAGCGAAGGCTACAGTCAGGAGCCCTAGAAGGGAGGGACATCGGCAAACATTCTGCATCACTGTACGTCGACAGCCCTGGGGCACACAAGAAATATTGAGGGAAAAAAAGCCTCCTCCCGAAGCCCTGGTACCACCAACTAAGCACCACTGGATCATGTCTGAGGGGGGCAAGTACCCCCTCAATCCCACAATGAGGGGCAAGTTGTAAGAGATTTGGGTAAATCCCAGGGATGTCGGGTGATTGGTCTGGGGAGGGCCATCCAGATGAGGGTCGGCAGCCAGACCAGGGGACAAAATGAAGGGAAAAAAGTCGAATCTTCCACTTGAAGCTCCTACACAAGCCATCAAGTATACTCAGCGTAAGATGTCCTGAGGTTCCTGAAGTTAAATGATTAAAGATCGCGTAAGTGAGATGGATCCTCCATCAAATCCCTAAATTTGGAAAACAATGGATATAGGGGAATGGCTGGGGGGGGGGAGAACTGTATGGATCAGAAATTTATATATTGCCTCCCTTACTATTTATCTATTTATATAAAGGTATCTTCCTATACCGTACCATATATGGATTATGTACACATCTGTAACTATAAGGAATGTCTATGTTCTACCTGTGTCATAATGTTTACAAAAAAAACAAGTAAAACACTTAATAAAAAGAAATAAAAAAAAAAGATTGCATAAGTGATTGATCATTTATAAAACACAAGTGATATCTAACAAGTGAAGAGCAATTGTTTTTCTGTTATAAAGAGTTGACAACTCACTTGCAACTACAGCACAAACGAGTTAGTGGTCTCTCATGCCCATGAAAACAAAAAAATCCCTCTTCACTAGTTAGATACAGTCTGTCTGTTGTTGAAGTGCTTCTCAAGTAAAAGTGCTGGATATAGGCGTAGCCATAATTACTGAGCAAGCTGGTCATTGTACTCACCGAACAGTGCTAAGAGTGACTGTAAAGCAAAGTGCATGGTTCTTCTGTTCGCCTGTTTACCAGTTTTGAGGACCACCTCTTCCTGGCCCACTTCGCATAGGTCAAAACCTAAACAATGAACAAAAGGAAAAAAAGCAACCTTGCATTATCAGCTGTTAGACTTCTCCTTAGCAACTGGACAGAGTCATTTGTGTGCAAAGGGTCAAAGGGTAGGAAGACACAGTGGCCTACTGCTTACAGCTACAGTACATCTCACACCCTTTTGTCATCTAAATGTAGAGCTCTACGTGGGAAAAATGGGAGGCAGTGTCAGACCTGCTAGCCATCATACCATGTATTTAGAAGTTCAAAACATCGAAAATGAGTGATTTTATATTCATTACATTTATTGTTGGTTGATTTTTTAAATCTCAGTGTACAGTGAGGGGCTGTAACATTTCCATGTGGGCCACAGTGATTCTGAGTAGGGGTGTGTAGGCTCCGAATATTATTCCACGAATAACAGGGTGCTCAGATCTCTCCTCACAATCACCACTGCTCTTTATATACCAGCCTCTCAGCCCATCTCCTTGCAAAGCAAGCACCCCTCCCACTGTGCCTATCATCTCAAAATTCAGGTGGGGCTCCCTCCACCCATCTCTTTTCACTCCTTACTACTGCCCCGCCTCCTCCTCCTTCTTCTTCTTCCTTGCTCAGATCTTCATACACCCACCCTTTCCTTACTCCTCTATCAACCCCTTGCTGGCAACCAGCCTCCCCCCACCCCAACTACCTCACCTTTGAAGCACCCTCCCACCTAACCTCCTTACCCTTCTGTAAATTCCAAATCTGGGACTACTCTTCCAAGGTTTACTCTGGTAATGGGCCCTTCCCCTCTCCTTGCAGTCTACTCTCTCTGCTGTCTAGCCTCCGTCAGTTTTTGGTCTCCTGTCTATCTGCAACTGGTGCCCTACCACAGCTGTCACTAATTTAATATAGAGAATAATGTAAGAGCAACAGTGTGTAACAAGTTTTTTTTACACATCTAAGGTGTGTGATACCACATAAACCACAAGACCAATTGTCAAGAGGTTTGTAATGGTATCATACACCAAGCTTATGTAAAACAAACACATTTTCACTGTTGCTCCTTCCACATGCTGTATTTATTTCATTACTGATTCACAGAACTATGGTTGGCAGGTAGTAGCGGAGCCGACTGAAAATGAAAGTACATTTTGCCTGTAGCAGTTGTGTCTCATGACCAGTGCTGTGTGTGAGAAATACAGGTTACTCACCTGTAACAGGAGTTCTAGGAATGGTATATGTTGTTCATCCACACTTATTGGCAGGTTCCTTGCCGCTTTAAATCTTGCTGGAAGGTCTTCAAGCTAGCTCCTCCCACCCACCCGGGTGGTAAAACTCTCGGCTCCGCCCCATGACGCCAGATCTGGCCCGCTGGAGAAGCTCAGGTTGTCTTTGTGGCGCCGAGGAGGTCAGTGGGTTGTGGTGGATGAACAACATATACCATTCTAGAACTCCTGTTACAGGTGAGTAACCTATATTTAGGACATGGATATGTTGTTCATCCACACTTATTGGCAGACTCCTATCAGTTCTCCGGAGGAGGAGGCGACACCCCCACATACTTATTTGGGGAACAGAGATTGAGAACCGAGGCCCCAAAACCAGCACCCGACGTGACTCAAGGCTCGATGTGGTAATGGGTAATAGGTGTGTGTTGACTTCAGGTAGCAGCCCTGCAGATTTCCTGGATAGGACATCCTGGAAGCAGCCACCGATGCAGCAGTATGGCGGGTAGAATGAGCTCTTATTCCTCTGGGAGGCTCCATGCCCGCCAACTCATAGCAGAGATTTATGCAGGAGGTGACCCATCTGCCTATACGTCCAGCTTGGCTGCAGGTCTGCCAGGTGCGGCTTCAGCGTGGTGACAAACAGCTGGCGAACCTCTCCTCAATTTTCCAGCCGTGCATCCCTTATAATAACCAGCGCCCTTCTAGGGTCCAGAGTATGGAGCCCATATTCAGCCTCCGAGGTGTGATTGGGGTAGAACACCGGCAGAGTCAACACCTGATTAAGGTGAAACTCCGACACCACCTTCGGAAGGAATTTCGGTTGGGGGCGTAGGACAACTTTGTCCCTGTGGAAGACCAGGTAAGGAGACTCGATGCTAAGCGCCTGGAGTTCTCCCATCCTTCTGGCTGACGTGATAGCCACAAGAAAGGCGGTCTTCCACAACAGGTGGGGAGACCACACCTGTGCATTAGTTCGAATGGCTTGCCCATGAGCTTTGCCAATACCAGCAGTAAATCCCACGGAGGTGGGGTTCCCGCACTGGAGGAAATGTGATCAAGGCCTTTGAAAAGCGCCGACCACTTTTCCTGCGCCACTGACTGTTGACCGCCCGCACCGTAAGCAGAAATGGCTCAGGTGCACCTTAAGGGTCGTCGACCTAAGCCCTTGACTAGATAGGGACCATAGATAGTCCAAAATGCTTGCCACAGGACACAGAAAGGGTCCAACCCTTTTCCGACACCAAATGGAGAACCTCTTCCATTTGAAGGCATAGCATTTTCTGGTCGACCCTGACGGGACGCCTCAACGACGCTGAGGACCTCGGGAAAGACCAAGGCCTGGAACTCTAGCGCTCAGGAACCAGGCCGCCAGGTGCAGGGATTGAAGGTCCGGATGGAACACCTTCCTGACTGACTGAGAGCAGGTCCGGGCGAGCTGGAAGCTGCCATGGAGTCCTGGAGCTGAGACTGAGGAGATCTGGGTACCAGAACTGGCGAGGCCAGTCTGGGGCTATCAGAATCACCTGCGCCTTGTCCCTCCTCGCTTCAGCAGGACCCTGTGAATCAGGGGACGGGAAAGGCGTAAAGAGGCCCGGGTCCACTGCCCGAGAAGGCATCCCCTGCAGCGAACCCTGCTGAGGGGCGGGCATGAAACAGACTCACCTCTGGTCTCCCTGGAGGCAAACAGATCCACCAGAGGTGTGCCCCAACGGAGAACAGGTCCTGTACTATCTCCGTCGGAGAGACCACTCGCATGATGCAGCCCCTATCCGCCCAGGGCATCGGCCAGGGTATTGGAGGCTCCTGCCACATGGATGGCCAGGAGATCCGCTCCAGACTGCACACTAGTGACCAAATGCGGAGAGCTTCCTTGCATAGGAGCATGGAGCGTCCCGCTCTGTCGGTTTAGATAGTACATAGTCGGGTATTGTCCGTCTGACCCGGACCACTTGACCCGGAGAAACGGAGCAAAAGCGGTGAGAGCTAAACGGACGCAGGAGCTCCAGCAGGTTGATATGGCATTGGGACTCCGCGGGGACCAGAGGCCGTGTGCTCGGTGTTCCCCCAGATGGGCACCCCAACCCATCAAAGAGGCGTCGGTCGTTAGAGAGACCGTCGGCTCGGGGCGGACAAACGGGATACCCTCCTGCAGATGGGACGGAACGGTCCACCACTGGAGAGCGTTCCACATCTCCTGGGTCGTCCACACGCGCTGGTCCAGAGGATCGCAACGCTGTGACCACTGGGCGGCCAGACCCCACTGGAGGGGGCGCATGTGCCAGCGTGCCCAACGGACTACGCTGGTACAGGCCGCCATAAGACCCAGAAGTCACAGGAAGTCCCGGGCAGGGCGCGATTGCCCAACCAGAAATGATTGGGCGAAGGAGGAAAGAACCTCGGCCCTGTCCTCCGGGAGCCGTGCTCTGGCTCGAAGAGAGTCGAGCTCTGCCCCGATGAAGGATATCACCTGCTTCGGCTCGAGTTCCGACTTAGCCTCGTTGACCAGGAGGCCCAGTTGAGAGCAAACCCAGAGGGCCAGATTTCTGGACCACTCCACCTCCAACCTGGAGGGGGCTGCTATCAGCCAATCGTCCAGGTAAGGGTACACCCGGACCCTCGGCACTAGGGAAAGCTGTCACCGCTGCAATGCGTTTGGTGAAGACCCTGGGAGCTGAAGAAAGGCGAAGGGCATGGCCTGAACTTCGAAGAGGATCCCTCGCTCTGAAGCGGAGGAATCTCTGATGAGACGGACGGATAGGGACGTGAAAGAACGCTGCGCCTGAAGTCCAGAGAACAGAACCAACGCCGTGTTCCAGAGATGGTATTATCTGAGCCAGAGTGACCATTCTGAAGGTTCGAGACCTTAGGAACTTGTTCAGGTCATGTAGGTTCAAGATGGGCGCCAGCCCCGTCCGTTGGGACCAGGAAGTACCTGGACACGAACCCTGGTTCTGATGGAGGGTCCTCTATCTCTTTTATCACCCTTTCTGAAGGAGGAGGGTGATGTCAGCTCGATGAGCCTGCAGAGATTCAGGGGACCCTAGGCCCCAAGCGGCGGCTCTGAAGGGTGGAGCCTGCTCGATCCGAGAGGCAGGCCTCTTCCTACCACCTCCAAACCCACCTGTCCGTGGTAACAGCGGACCAGGCGGAAAGGAAGTGTCGGGCCGTCCCACGGGGGGAACTAGGGACAGGTGACGGGGATGGGGTGACACCCTCAGCCCGTCACTTAGCAGGCTTGGAGGAAGGACCAGCCTGGGGACCGCCAGGGCCTTTTTCCTCCTTGCTTCCTATTAGAGGAAGCTGATGGCTTGGCTTGGAATACCAAGGTCTAGCCTGCTGCCCCTGGCAGCTGTTGTTGTGGGCAGGCGTGCAGCGGGAGTAGAGAGACGAAAGGGCTTAGGCTGGGGCTTCATGACCCTTGCCCTCTGCACGACAGACCGAATCAAAGGTGGCATTGGATTTTTCGATCCTCTGAGGTGGCCTTCCACCTAGGGTCAAGAGGTCTGTTCCCAGGAAAGAGCGTCCGCAAGCTTGTGCTGGGTATCCGCGTAAGGTGGATATTCGCAGCCACGCCCACACCGACGCATGGCCACAGCGGCCGCCACTGACCGGCACACGAGTCTCCTATATCCAGAGCAGTCTGGAGCTGCTGCTTAGCTACTGCCTGCCTGATCCGCACCTGCTTGACCGTAGTCTGCAGGTCGGCGGAAGATGAGGGACAACCTCATCCAGGAACCCAACAGGGCATGGAGAAATGTACCATGAGGACGGCGAACTGGCCTACGAAGGCCGAAGAAGAGGCAGATCACGCTTTCCCCGAGTAGTCCAATTTCTTGGACTCTTTGTCGAGCGGTTTGTCCACGTCCCTGGCATTACCGGCACGCCGGAAAACACTGTCCGTGACCAGCCCTTCAGCCGAGGGGTGTTCAGAAAACCCGGACAGAGAGCCAGTAGGGACCGCATACTTCCTGGCCATCCTGGCCGAAGGCGCAGGACAGGAAGCCGGACGCTGCCAAAGTTCCAGGGCCGGCCCGACAATGGCTTCGGCCACTGGAAAGGCCTCCGTGGGAGAATCCCCTCGGTCCAGAATCTCGGTGAGGGGATATCTGGCCCGTTTGGATACGGGTTCAAGCTTCATCCCAGTGGATTCTGAGATGAGCCTAAGAAGTCCCAGGAAGGACGAAGGGCTATCGTCCACTGACTGCCCCAGAGGACTCCAAGTCAAACGCCCTGGAGAACAGGGAGGAGTCATCCGACTCCGGCGAGTTGTCGAATAGCTGCCTGGAGCCTGAACCACCTCCACTTGTCGAGGCTTGTCAGGCGTGAGAGTGACCGACAGCCTACGGGAAGGCCCTGGGCCACACTGCGACTCTTTTCGGTCGGTGCCCCAGCTGTCAGCTGAGGTGGAGGCAGTTCCACCACAATTGGTGGGCAGCTGGAATAGGTCAGACAACTGGCCTGGGAACAGGCTCCTCGACCACTACCTGGTCGGTGGCAACCACTTAATGGCGGGGAAGAAGGCCTGAGCCGGCTTATTGGCCAGAAAAAATTGCGCACGAGGTCCTCGTATTTTCGCGCCAAGGCTGCAGCCTGAAGCCTCCCTCCTGGTCCGAGGAGGAAGAAGAAGAAGGAAGAAGCCGGCGGCGCCCGCTTGCCTTGAGTGCCGGGCCGAGACCGTCTATGTCGGCCAGAGGCGGCTGGACCAGAGATCCGAGACCGAGACCGAGAATCTCGGCTAGGCGAGTCGGTGAGAGGCGGGGAGCCGAGGATCGGCAATCCCTCAGTTCGGTCGACATAACGACGGCTCCTGAGTCACAGGAGCGGATGAGCGACGATATCCTCAGTCCTCACCGGGGAACCGGAGGAGAGGATTCTCGGCTTCTCCAGCCGACAACCCGTCCTAGCAATGTGAGAAAAATCTCGACCACGTCGGTAGAGTCTCCAGTCACCTGGCCTGGCGGGGACACCGTGAAGCCAGTGGCCGAGCCGAAGAATTCGACCCGAAGTCGATTGTCGACAAGGGAGAGGATCTTTCCGGCTCCCAAGGCGTCGGCAGTAAGATTACCCTTAGACTTCTTCGGCCGATGAAACGGACTCGAAGAAGTAGGACCCTGCCTTTCGCTGAGAGGGTCAAGCAAAGCTCCCTTAAAGGAAGCTGAATATGAGGTCCGGCGATAGAGGAGCGAGGCAGAAGAGGAAGCGCGCCTGGGCCGCTCTTTCGAGGCGACCAACCTCTAGTTGTTCGGCGGGATCCCGCAGCAGCGTGAAACCGCCAGTCCGAGGCCTCTTTGGATTTGACCGGAGAAATCTTCTTCCGGAACGCCCAGATGTAGCAGACAGCCCGGTCCTGAGGCGTGGACCGAGAAGGAGGAACACAGGTCGCAGTTCCCGCGGTCGTGCTCTGGCCAAGGCAATAAACGCACGTGGAGTGTGGGTCCGTCCGAGACATCTTCTGCCCACAGGGACATCTCCGAAATCCGGGAGTCGATTTGTCCATCGCAGCCTCGAAGGAAGAAGACCGAGAAGGTAAAGTTATAAAAATTTTTAACCGAAGGATTTTAGGCCCAAAACTTAATCGCAGAGCGTTAAGGAGGGAACCTGAGCTTCCAAGCGGTAAGGAAGATCTGGCGTCATGGGACGGAGCCGAGAGTTTTACCACCCGGGTGGGTGGGAGGAGCTAGCTTGAAGGCCTTCCGGCAAAATTTAAAGCGGCAAGGAACCTGCCAATAAGTGTGGATGAACAACATATCCATGTCCCTAGAACAAGACAATTCTCTATTACACACACGTGTGTGTATAACAGGGAATTTTAGGTACTGGTTTTGAGTTGTAATTGACACAAACCAGTAATCAATGTATTATTCTGTATTGTTGCTTTTCAGACACTGTTTTCAGCATAGTTGTGCTGCCTACATATTTCACGCATATGCATTATTGCTAATAGGGATGGGGGAACCGGTTCTGATAAGGTCAGAACCTTTCAGAACCTTTACCATTTTCTGTAAAACAGCCTTATCAGAAATGTTTTCAAAATCTGCCACGGATCTAATAATTTTGTATTTTTTTTTTTTTACTTTCTTTTTATCCCTTCCTCTCGCTCTCTCAGCATTCCACTCCTTCAGGCATTGCTCATGCCATCCATGCTCCCAAGACCTTGAGTCTGCCCCTTAGAGTGCCTCAGTAACTCCATCCTCTCTCCCCTCCTACCACAGTGGAGTACCTGCACAGCGAGGAGTCTGTCCGTGGTTCCTGGACTGGATGGCAAGGGCGGCCGTCATCTAGGTCCGCTGGGGTTTTCTGATTTTCTCCTTCCATCACTCCCGAGGGGCGTTGGCGCCGAGGGCAGTGCGTGCTCACGCACGCCGCCAAGTGCCTAACAACATCCTCCCCTCCCCAACTCCAGCACTTTGGAGCCGCCAATGACCCATGAGAACCGGTGCTTCAACCGGCCCACAGGGATGTCGGGTGCATACAGCACCCCTGGTAACCCACCCTGAAGGAGGAGGGCATCCGTTGGGACGCTCAATCCTCCTTCCCCCTGCCGACAACCCAAGTCCGTACAAGAACCCGGGTCGCCTGCGTGGTGCGAGGTGTGGCGTCCAGCGCCTCAACCCTCAGCGCCACCGGGCCGGCCATAATTTTTAAAACCTCGATTCTGAAGCTTAAGAAAGATGAATTGAGAAAGAAGGCTAGAGGGGATGGAAAGATCCAGAAGAAATTCGGAGGTGGAGAAAGTACCTAATAAGTCAAACCTGTATTAAGTAGTCACACTCACAGTGGTGCTACACAAGGGGTAATAACTAGCTTTAAAACACTTCTGACCATTTTATGAATGTCATAAGTGTAATACCCCTCTCCGGGTGTGCACTACTGCTGTAGTGACCTCACTTCCTGGGTAGCTGAAGGACCCTGACTGCACCTCAGGCCTCACAAGGAACTCATCCAGGTCATTTGGTTATTGCAATACTGCCACACACCCAACCACAAATTATTCCTTTTCCTTTTTTTTTTTTTTTATTATTTTGGTAACTAGGTAAGGTCAACTAGGCACAAGTGCCTGTTTTCAGGGCCGACCGAGGAGCACTGGGGTGGTTAAGAGACTTGCTCAGAGTGATACAGTATGCAAGTGGCAGTTGTGGGAATCCTTGCATATGATACTCTTTTTTTTTTACTTATCTTTTTCCTTCCGATCGCAGCCCCATGGAGCATCTCTTGGGCAGCCTGATCCTTGTCCTGCCCAGCCTGAAGCATCTCCGAACTGTGCCTTCCTCTCTCCTCCACACCCCACGGCCAGCACCCCTAGTTTAACCCACCTGGGGTGGATCGCCGTCTCCTCTTGGGCGCGCTTACTAGTCAGACTCCGGTCGCAGAGCTGGGCCCTGTGGAGGAGGACCTGAAGGTCGATTGGAGCTGGCCCAGCAAGGGGCATGGGGGACAGGTGCCGTCGCCTCTCCATGGCGCCATTGTTTTCCCTTGTTCTGTGTGGGACCTCCCCCACTCCAGCATAGTGCCTGACCTTGGCGCAACTTGTGCGCAACCCTGCGGCGTTGACCACACTGGATGCGATGCAAGTCTGGGTTGCTGCAGTGCCCCGGGACACTAAGCGCACCAGGCGTCCCTCCCCTGTACCCGGGAGGCGAGGCACCATGGGGGCACTCATCCTCAACCCTCCCAGCCGGCCCCGGCAGCCCGAGCAACCCCCAAAGTTGGGTCGCGGCATTGCCTTGAAGTGTGGCGTCCAGCGCCTCAACCCTCAGCGCCACCGGGCCGGCCCATATGATACTCTTTACATTTACTATAGGACCATTTCAAGCTGTTTTTAAATTCATTTCCCTTCACTGACAATAGATTAATGTTGGAAATAAAGCTTAAACAGTTTTTTAACTCTAAACTAAAATGTTCTGAAAATCCAGACGAAATTTGAACAACTATCAGAACTTTTCTTGGCTTATCAGAATCTTTCAGAACGTTAGACCCTTTTGTGGTTTTCCCATCCCTGGTTGTTAGAGAACGATATAGCTTGCTAATGCCTGTGTAGCATTTTTTTTTTTTTGTCTTCGCTTTACTTCTGTAACCCCCTCCCCTCCCCCAGCTGGTCGCTCCTGGGAATGATCCTCGGCTCTGAGTGCCCGCCTGGTCACAACTTGTAAATGAGTGCCTCAGAGGTCATGTGGTTTAGTAATTACAGCCCCAGCTTGGGAAGTGGGAGATTGTATGTGTAACCCCCCTGCAAATGGGGGTTCCCAAAAGACTTCCAGGAGCTTGCTTGAATGCTCCAAGCCTGAATGGTGTTTGGCGTTTAAGCCATTTATCAGTGAGTGTTTTTAGAGCCTCTGGTACTGTCTCTTTAAGAGCTGTCTGCTTGCAGACATAATTAGTTTGTATGGGGGGACTGTGTGCTTCTCTGTTTGAGTACCACTCGAGCTGCTGCCAATTCACTCCATTTTTGCAGTCACTAGAGTGCAAAGGGAACCTATCTGAAAGATGTAACTGTTTGCCAGAAATCATTTAGAGTAATAATGAAATGACAGTTTGTCTAACCTGCTTTCTTTGCAGTCAGAACTGTGTCTGCCTAGTTCCCCATTCTGGTTTTGAACTGCTGAACTGGACCAATCAGTGTAAGGGTAAGCTAGCTCTAAAATGGTGCCTTGACGGAATCAGAACTTGGACTCATAATCTGAGCCAGCCACAAGAGGATTGTATGGGCAGTGACTCTGGGAGATGTAGTTTAGACTTGCGCCTTTTTGGACCAACAGCAGTCTATTGTGAGTGACAGCCAATCCAGTCAAGAACTGGGAGGAACTCAAAGGAAGTGCCGGTTTTGTCTGTTGGAGTTTCAGTTTAGCTCTGGAGTGAAGGGGAAAGAAACCCTGTGCTCCTTCAGTGCACAGTTTCAGTCAAAATACGTGTGTAAGGCCCAGAGTTCCGGTCTGCAGCTTGTGTAACTGCTTGTTAGGACTGAATCCGTCCTGTGAAAAGAATCAAAGGATCTCTGAAGAGTAGAAACCAGGCTCACCCTGTAGAAGACTGGAGAAATTGTTGAATTGCACTCGGTCTGTCAGGAACTGAATCTGCTGTGTGTTCTCCCAGGTATTGTGCAGTAATTGCGATCGGGATAGAGAAGCAGCCTGCCTGGTATAGTACTTTGTTTTTACCATATAAATGTGTGAAGAGTCTCGTGGAGCTCAAGAGTAGCCCTGCTGGACGTTGAAGGACCCTATCTTGTTTGGAGGTCGTGAGTACTAATTCAGGGTCGCTCCCTGTTGAATTGCCACATTAAATCCAAATGGAATCACTGTACTGCTGACTGTTTAAATAATTTTTCTTTTCACTGTGTGAAAGGGCCTCTACCAGCTGCCACGGTTTGGACTAGCCACTAGGCTTGGGTACCCAGGGACAGTAACTGTAGGGATAGGCCTGTGCACAGCTACAGGTAGATAGTAAAGTGATAAGCTAATTAACCTGATTTCCCTGTCCTTGTTATAGCCCCTAAATAAATCAGAGCTGCTTGTTTCAGCAAAGTTATACTGCCTGAGGTATTTGTCTATGTTAAAGTACTGTACTGTGATTGTTGCACTGTATCTTATTTCACAGGAGGTCCCAGTGCGGAACTAGTCCTGGGGGTAAGTGTATACTGTGAAGGTAATTCTGATATATTGTGTGGGCCACTAGTGGGAAGAAAGGGGGGTTGCAGTGTCCCAGAGGGCTGTGACCAAGTAAGTTTAACTATTGCAAACCCTGACCTCTGGGTGGAGGCACCCGCCATTGGATCCAGGCCCCTCAACCTGTTAGTGGCAAATCAGGCAGGGGTAGTAGCCCCTGGGATAGCGCCATCTAGGGGTTACATATGTTCAGCCCCCCACTAGAGCCACATACGGTGCAACCTTGGGCAAGTCACTTAAGCTCCCAGTGATCCAGGCCACTCAGCTGCAGCTGCAGAAAGAAGTAAAAGCAGAACCCCACTGGGAATAAGATACTGCATCTCAGCTGAGGGTAAATTCTCAAATAAAAAAAACTGTGAGAAAACCCTAATCAAGTAGTACATTTAAACAAAATATAGTTTTTAAATAAAAAATATGTTGTTGCATATTTACCTCAGAACCAAAAGTAAGACAGGATATTTTCGATTTTCAATGATCATTAAAAATTTGCATGATTAACCCAACTGTATATGTTATGAATATCTGGTCGCCCCAGACCTTAAACTGCATTTGTAACCCAGGCCGGCCGCTGCAGTCATCACACTGTGTCGTAGTTACATCTCAAAATGATCTGCTTCCACCAACTTACAGAAAACTGTCATTAATTTTCTCATTTTTTTATTTTTTTTAATTTTGTCTCTTAGAACAAACAAAAAAGAGGAAAAAAACCCTGAACCACACATGAAATGACTGTGGTGCGGTAGACAACAGCAAGCGGATATTAATTGAAGGCTTTATCTGTGCTCCTGAGGTACCTGCGCTCATTTTTTTTTTTTTTAACTGTCAAGAGACCAACAAAACAACTGTCTATTGGTTGCTCTAACTGAAAGAGGCAACCATGGTGACAAGATACAGAGATTAGTACTCGACCAGAACCGTCTGAGGAAATTATCTGGAAAAGCGACAAATATAGTCTTTTCTATCTGCACTCTGAAAACATCTGAATTTGAATTTGAACAGTGCAGTTTTGACACAGACCACAATACTTCAAGGGCAATAATGCAACAAGGACTTTTTTGCTGTGCCAATCTGGAAGACTGGAATAAAGAAAACAATTCTAAATAGATGGCGATATTAAGGACATTTCTTGTAGTCCCAAATGCACTTTCTTCAGTAATGTGCAACCTGCATATTAAGGACAGAGTCTTTGTTTCCGATGGGGTCTTTAATAGATAGGTTCCACTGCACTGAGATAAATTAACAGAGGTTTAAAAGTTAAAATCAGTAAAATGAGATTGCATAAATCAAATACGCAATGGCCTGACTCAAAATACGCAGTTTGTCAACACTTGTGAAGGGTCAGGATTTTTTATAACTCACTCATTGTGAATTATGGTCCTACCTCCTACACACACGAAGATAAACTGCATACTTTGAATCACGCCATTTTGTGTAAATAAATATATATAGAGAGAGAATATCTGATAAATAAGTGTCAGATATGAGGAAATAGCATCATTGAGGGTCGTACAAGCCATAAAGTGCAAGTTGCCTTTATGAGCTTGTTCGACATGGAGTCAAATACCTGAGCTTACCTGTCAGATGTTATATATGTTACATTAAGTTAGCCTGTGCTGCTTTAAAGTATATGTCCTGTTTTCATTCCCCTTAATGTAGTGTTTTTGTGTAGTGTGTGTGTTTGTATAGTGCTGTGGTGTCTTTCCTTTGTAACCCCCATAGTGTTTTTCCGTAGTGTACTGACGTTTGTAGGGCTGTCCTGTTCTGACCCATTAAGGTTTCTGTAGTGCAGTGGCCTCCTATGAAAGGAGGCTTAGTTTTGGCATGTTGTCCCATAATGTGTGCCAGGATGGCGAAGCGGCGTCCTGCAGTGTGTTTTCCATGGTCTGGACAGCATTTTTTGCAGTCAGGAGCATAGCTGTCCATATCTGTGCAGGGTCTGGAGCTGTAGTGAGCTGCCTGTGATCAGGAGCGGCAGTTAGCATCAGCGTTATGGGTAGGAACACCATGGAGGCAGCAGCAAAAGCAACTGGTGAGTTGGGGGGGCTGACTTTGTACAGTTTGGGTAAGGGACACTTTCTTTTCACAGGTCTGTTTTTTACAGGTGAGTGGCTGTTAGGTCTGTAGCTGTTTGGCAAGTGATCCATGGGTGGGGGTCTGATTTTGTGCAGTTTAGGTTAGGGACACTTTCTTTTTACAGGTCTTTTTTTGTGTGTTGCAGGGGCTGTAGTTGGAAAGGCTGTTAAGGCTGTAATGTGGGGGTTTTGTGTGGTTTACAGGTTATTGCAGCGTGTGTTATTATGATGGTTGTTACCTGTTATTAATTTGATAATGATTTTTTTTTTAACTCTATTTATTCACTGCCTATCAGAGAACTCTCTCAGGCATCCACCTTACCCCCCAGCTCTACCTCTTTACCTAAAACTCCTCCTATGTCCTAGCACCAGCCTGGCTATCCCCCCGGCTCCGAGCCCCCCGAGGAAGGGCCGCCCTATCTGCCCAGGGCGCTCTATCTACAATTCAGGCCAGGCTGAGCTCGGCCCAGGAGAAGAGGTAGTCTGGCTGATGGAGTGTGGCTGTTGGGAGGTGGTGCCGTCGCCTATCTCCTAAGGCAGGTTCTTTCCATATCTTCTCCCCTGAAGCTCGGATGTGCAATGACGTCCTACTCGGCAGATACATGCTCCTGTGCACCCCCCCCCCCCGAAAGACGTCCACCGTAGCTTCAATCCCCTGCCTTCTGCTGTCACGCACTGTGATGCCTCCAGTCTCCACCAGAGGTCATCCGTGACAGTGGAAAGTGGATTCCCCTCCCGGAAAGAGCAGTCCCTAGGGCGCTCAATCCTTCCCAAGCCCCGACAACAGGATGGCTCCCGAACAGATTGCGGCGAGGTGAAAAGGTGTGGCGTCCGGTACCTCAACCCTCAGCACCACCGGGCCGGTCTAATTACATTTGTTAAGGTTGTAATAGGGTGGTTCACAGTGTGCCAGTCGAGTATTAGTGTGTCATTAAGGTGTTAATAAAACATTAATTAAGTGGAACAAAGGATATCTGATAATGGAGATGGGGAAATACACGATAGTGGATACTATGGGGCAAAATCCCCAACCATGTAATAGACAAATATATATACTGTATTTATGCAATAGCCATGGATACAAAAGCCAATACATAAATGCAAATATTTGAGTTATTGTATACATACATTTTATGTATACAGTAGACACATCATCAGCCTTTATATACATACTATTTCGTTATGCATTTATGTTCATAATAGATATGTCACTCTCCCCTCCCCCTGCCCAGCTGGCATTACTTATCTAGTGCTTAACACAGCCATAGAAACTCACACCAACAGAAGCTACCACTCACAGTTCAGCCACAGGTTTCACACCAAACCCCACCATCCCACATGCCTCTGAACAATCAAAACTAACCAGCAGCAGACACATATCATTTCCTTTTACCCATTTTTTTTCAAAACTGAAACTGCATGCTGCTTGTCCCCCCCCACCCCCGCCTCAGCTCTCTTTCATTAGCCAAACGCTACTTTCTTATTGTGCCCATGCAAATAATCTCAAATAGGGTTGGGAGGACCCAAAAAGCTCCTGATTCTTATAATCAGGGTCAAGATCCAGGTCAAAGTCCTGACAGATTCTGACTGGTTCTGATTCAAATCAGAACGTTTAGGAAATGAATGGTAATACTGGAAAACAATCACGAAACATCGGAACATAGATTGCGTTGCTGGGAAAAGACCTGAAGGTCCATCCAGAAAGTAAAAATGAAGTATTTTTTCTAACCGGGGTGTGTTGGTCTGGGTATCTGCCTTTATTCTGTATATGGTCCATCTTTGCCTCACAAGTTTTCAGAGCTATAGAGAATCAGTTTTGTGCTCCCCTTATCATTTGTTGCAGGGCATGGTATCACTGACGACCACATCAGCATCCTCTCTGCCCCAGTATGCATACCCTCAACCACTCCTATCCACTTACAAACTCTACACCTCAGTAAGCAGATTACTGATCCCGTCCCATGTATTGACGCCCACTTTGCACCAGTAATATTCCCATTCTTGCTCCTCTGACACCCACACTGTACAGTACATATCACACACACACACACACACACAGACACTTCCCACCACTATGACTCCGCTGACACCTCCTCTGTCCCGGTATACTCACCCCTTGACCCTCACATCATTAGACACCCACTCTGCCCCAATATGCACATCCCTATCCTCTCTATCCTCTGGTAACCACCACCCTGTTTCAGTACGAATACCCCATACCCCAGTATGTACACCCTTACCCCACTCATCTACCAGCCCCATCCTGCCCCAGTGTGAGCACCCTTGCTCCAGTATTTAACTCCTACCCCACCACTCATTTGCTGGCAACCACTCTCCCCAGTATGAACACCAATGCCCATTCCCATCTGTTGCACCCATCCTCCCCAGTATGAACCCCCTGTCCCAGTATATACAATGAAGAATAAACACAGCACATACAGTAGTGCACAGTACACCTGATCAATTCTAAAACCAAGACAGCTGTGCTGTATTTTAATGGAACTGCAAAAAAACTCACTCTTTGGTTCCCCCTCATTTCTCTCTCAGACAGTGTGTTCACCTCCTGGCCTAACCCTTTCAGCTCAGCCGCCCTTCTAGTTCGTCCTACCTCCTACTGAGTCCTCCATGTGGACTGTGACCATCCTGGGCAGGTCAGGCTTCCCAAAGCTGCTGCTCCATACACAATCTAGTCTTACACAACGCAAGTCCTGGGCCCAGGTCTAGCAGCCTCCAGGGGCAGTCAGTCCACTTGCATGGCTCCCTAATTCCTCTCCGTGTGCGCATCACTGCAATACAGTTGGGGAAACCTCAACCATCCAGGCTCAATATGACCACAGCCCATTGCCCTAACATCGCACCAGTAACCTGACCTCACCAGCACTGTTGTTGCACTGTTTACTGAAGTAAGGGCGCAAAAGCTTAACACAACTGTGTAGCTGCAGGCTCACTCAGTTGGGCACAGAATGCATCACATCTCCACCAGCTGGCCAATCGGCACTCTATATCTGTGGGCTGGTGCATCTTCATTCACACAGTGGGGTTGGGGAAGCAATGGCAATATTGAATAATTTTTTTTCCTGTCACTTTCATGGGAGTGACTACATTTTGCAGATAGAAGAGGGGATTTTGAGACATTTGTGAGAAACAAAAGACAGCAAGATGGACCCGGTACACTTAACAGCAGGGTCCTGATCAACCTGGGTCTGTCGGATCCTACGAGATCTGTTGGGGGGGTTCTGATTTTAAGTGAACTGCCCCGTCCATCCCTAATCTCAAACATTAAAAATGAATCTTTTTTGGTTTTTTAACTGTGACTTTCTTTCCTGTTATGCAGTCTCCAGCAGCCCGCTTTGCTCGCAAGGTCTCACAGTGTTCCTCGTTACCGAACTGCCAGCTGCTCTTCCACACCACTCCCACTTGCATGAACAGAGGTAGATGAAAATGAAATAAAAAAACAAACTAATACAGCCAACAAAGGGAAGCTCGTAGTGTCTCCCTGGCCCCGACCAACTCGCTCACTAAACTGAGCCGCCATTTTACTTTCCAGATTTTCTGAGCAAGCCGTTCCTCCACCAATCAGCAGAAATGTTGCCCCGTCAATGCCAGCGTTATGATGCAGCACCAGTGACAACGGGCATGGCAACGGCGCTCCTCAGAGATAGAAGAGCATTACTGTACCAAGGAAACCCAGAAAACCTTCGAGTTAAAATAACAGCAGCAGACCCTTGGAAAAAAAAGACACTAACAAAAGGTTCCTGTCTGTTGCATAAATCAAATACACAACAGAACCTTGCAGAAAAGGTGCTTTTGCCTACAACCACTGTGGTCTGTCACTGAACTCTGGAGTTAACCCAGTATGTGATCTGTTAAAAGTGCTGGTTTGAAAGCTGATAAAATAAAATGAGATACATTTGCTTTGAATAAAAGCACTTCCTGCATGTGAAACATGGTAGGTGTGTAGTGAAAAATTTTTTTTTATTGCATAACTGTGTGCTGAACCTACTATCTGGCAGATGAAGAGTTTGTTACTTTACATATGTGAAAGCCCTCTGGATATTGTGCATGTACTGGTTTAAGATATCAATGTTTACTGTAGTCAAATAATGCCAATGGGCTTATTGGGGCTGCTGTTATTATAATTCAGCTAGGCTTTCCTGTACTGTTTCTGTGACTGTTGATCTGATTAACCCCTGGTCATATTATCGAAAAGTCACAAAAATATAACTGAAGAGGCTCTTCCATAGTCCTCCTACAGTATATGGTGCACATTTAAACACTCTCCATACAGTGAAACCACGTTTGCCGCATTTGTCAGCCAGGCTGAAGCTGTAAGAATTTTGTGATTTCATGTAGGGTGAAGCTCAGCCGAGCCACATTGTAGACAGTCACAGCTTCACCCTGTCTGACATCACAGGATTCTAAAATGGTGGCAACATAGGGCAGACTTAGTCACCAATATCTCTGACGTGTTGCTAGATCAGGCAAGCCCAGTTCCTCATTTAAATAAGCTTTTCGTGGGCTTTCACAGAATTAATGGGCACTGTACAAAAATACTCCACTGTTAGACATTTGAAATTGTTTATCACCTTTACTGAGCAAAATGCTGACACTCAATCACAGTACAGTTTACACGCATTGCAGCACTTCTTACCCGCCAATTCAAACATCAGAGGCAGCGCTGACTTATTTATTCATTAATTTAAGCGCTAACATTCAGTTAGCCAGAGTATACAAAGGAATAACCAGCTGAGGCGGGTGATTAAATGCCAAGAACGAGGTGTCGAATCGACCACAGAAGCCAGTTCTTCTGAGTATACACTAGCTAACTGAATGTTATTAATACATACAACTAGGAATTTTAAACCCAGGGTTTTAAAGTTATGTGGTAGTTAAAGTGGAACATACCACCCCTACTTTTTTTCTGTGGACTGAATAGATAAACTACTGTGGGTGTGTCTAAACTGTAAATAACCTACTGTGGGCGTGTCCAAAAATATGGCTGCAGTAGCTTGTGGGGTATTAAATGACAATTTTCCTGTATTCTAATTGGATGACAGCAGATACCTGTTGTATCTGAAAAACTAGTAACCAGGAAAGGCACACTGAGCTGAAGCTCGTTTCCAGGTGCATCCTGGGGTGGGGGGAAGGGCCATGAACAAAAGGAGGTACATAAATAGGTACACATGATCACCTGCACACCATGGTCATTCAGTTGTATGGTAAAATCTAATGTGTCTTGTCCTGTATGCACGTTAACCACACTCATTTTGTGCTGTCTTTATCACCTGGGGTGGACCTGATAGTGGTCCCTTGGACCCGTGCATCCACCTGGTGAACAAATAAATAAATAAAAAGAATGGTATAAACAGAAAAGACAGTTGACTAGTACTAGTAATCTGTAACAACTATATAAAAAATGGACCATATTATACATACAGTAACTAGAAAAACCAATAAGGAACAAAACCACACATTAGGTGAGGCAGGTTCCATCTTTTACACCTCAAAGGATACTTAAACCCTTACATTTTACACATAACATTTTAAAAATATGACTCCACAGATCTGTTAAGAGAGACTGTCGTTTACATTTATGCTGAAACTGCATTCATGACATTATGACAGATGCAGTTTCAGTTGGCTCCGAGGTGCCGAGTGGAAGGGCAGTCGCTTGGCATGCTGGCGACCTCGGTTCGAGCCCAAAGCCCAGGACAACAGGAGCAGAGGCCAGCAGGGAGGGTGACAGAGCATCCGCTCTCCACCCAGGGGAGAGTGCTGCACAGCGACGCTCGGAGAGTGACACCTGGTGGGTAAGCGGAGCGTTGTCGGTGTCGGTGACCACATGTTGGCTGGCTCCACCTCCAGGGCATCATCCTGGTGCATGCTGCTGGAGTGCAGGGCGGGGCCCAGAAACTAGAAAAGTGCCCACCTCGGCTCGACAGATGGTGGCTGCCAAGCCCCCCATGCTACAATCCCCCAGGCACACCACCCCCCCCCAGGCTCTGCCCTCTTGCAGCACCCCCAGGAATGCTACTCCCTTGCTCTATCCCCAGACCCTAGGAGACATAGGATAGCCTGGTATCCAGGTGGTGGGAGATGGCAGTGGAGGGTGAGACTGGTGGGCACAAGGGACAATGCGCAGCCAGAAGGAGGGGCGGGTCAAGTGGTGAGGGAAGGAGCAAATAAAAAAGCAAACAAAACAAAACACAGTTTTGTAGCACTTGAAAAATGTAAACAAATCCTCTGTTGATTCAAAATTTCTGCTCTGTGAAACCCCTAAAATAACTGCTATCCTGCAGCGTGATGACATCGACGAGGTGAGCGAATCCCCACTCAGTAGCAGTAAACACACATAACTTTAACATACACCATATGCCCATCGTAATTCAAAATTACAGAAATCATCACTTAACTTGTGTATTATTTACACAAATACATAAGCTAAGCAATGATTTGAAAGTTGTCATGCTGGTTGTTAGAGGGATGGACCACCCACTGGACCACCAGGTATCTATGTTTTTTTGTTTCGGGATACTTTGGGGATGGTCATCTGAAGGAACTGTGGGCTGCTGGTTGAGGCAGAGTGCAGCCCTGATATATATGACCGCGTTTTACACTGCGTGACAATTTCAAAACCATTGCTTAGCTTGTGTATTTGTGCAAATAATACTCAAGTTAAATGATGATTTCCATGGCTATGAATTAAAAAAGGGCATATGGCGTGTGCCAAAGTTATGTGTGTATACTACTGCTGAGCTGGGGCTCTCTCACCTCATTGACAGCATCACGCTGCATGATAGCAGCCACTTTAGGGTTTTTTCAGAGTGGGAGTTTCAAATCAAGAAAGGCTTTGTTTACATTTTTCAAGTGCTACAAAACTGCTTTGATCATAATGTAATAAATGCAGTTTCAGCATAAATGGGAACAACAGTCTCTCCTTTAAAAATCTATGGGTCAAGCCAGCCCGTAGTACAGAGGGCTGAGGCACTGATGCCTTACCTTGCTACTTGGCGGCCGGGTTCGTGAACAACCTCAGGTTGTCAGGGAGCTGGCATGGGTGGGTGGGTGGGTGGGGGGCAGGATTGAGCAGCCTCACGGCAGCTCTTTTCTCCTGGGGAGGTGGTCGTGCCCCACCCCCCGTAGTCCTGCCACCACTGGGTGGAAGTCCAGTGTCAGCACAGGTGGAGGGGGTGGCACAAAGGGAGGGCATCTCGAAGCACGACGTGCGTGTGCCTCCACACGCACATGTGTGCGAGAGACGGGGGTGGGAGTAAAACAGGGTAAAAAGCCAAAAAAATATATATAGAAAAAAAATCTATGGGTCATACTTTTAAAACATCATATGTAAAATTTAAGGGTTTGGGTATCCTTCATTATGAACTGAGGAGCGTAAATAGAGGAATCTGACTGGCAAAGAGCTCTTTGAAGCCATGATGATATCGGGCTACATCATCACAGCTTCAAAAAAGTTCCGGCACGCCACCAGCCTCCTTGATCTGTTCTGTCTGAGAACTATTTTTTCAAAATGTACTCCTACATCACCTAAAAACTTGTTCATAAAACGTTTAAAAATCTGTTTGTTTTATTTTTTTTATTTATGAAAATTCAAACTCGGTTCATAATTGCAATAAGTCACTCCAGGGTGTGGTATATCATGGGATATCGTCACTTCTCGGGTCGTTGGACGCACTCGGCCTGCGGCCTTGTGCCCAATTGCCCGAGGCGTGACGATATCCCATGATATACCACACCCTGTCGTGCCTTATTGCTTAATTATACAATGGCAAGAAAATTGCTGCACTCTGATTGGTCAGTAGTGTGTGCCTGAGACAGTGATGATATCTCAGTATAACATTACTGTATTGATTTGTATGGGCTTTTGCTTTTACTTTTCTCTTAAGAAACAAAGAAAATCTACTAAAACACTTTTAAATTTTTTTTTTATTTTGTATTGAAAAAAACATTGTATAATTGCAATAAGGCACTCTAAGACGTGTGTTATTGTGTAATAACGTCACTCCTGGGGTGGTGGAAGCACTCGGCTTCGCCTTGTGCTTCAACCCACCCCAGGAGTGAGGTTATTACATGATAACACACACTTTGTCATGCCTTACTGCTTAACTATTACAAGTGCAGCTGCCTCTATTCCATATCTGGGCAACGTGTTTAGGATGAGAATGGCGGAAGACCCACTATGAGAACTCAAGCACAGTTAGAATGACTAGAAACCCGTCTTTTCCCAGAGAACAGAATATTCAAATAGTGTTACTGCAAGAGGCCTTTCAGTAAGCCCCAGGCCAGAAAAAAAAAACTATTAATGTGCAAACTGCGGTATCAGACGGAGTAACTTAAAAGGATTAATTTTATTTTTAGCTAGAGGGTATGGTGTTTCATCCCTTCACAATAAATTAAACATTTATTACGGTGTTTGAAACAGGTCCTAAATCAGATCCTAAAACAAAGAGGTAATGCAGCTTTGGAGCTGAGAATGTATTCGCAGGAAGACATTTCAAAAGGAATTTTTACATAGTTTGTTAGCCATGGATTTTATGTTACAAAAATCAATGTCTGACTGGTCTTTGGTCTTCTTAATTAAACATAATGAGGATCAGAAATTCAAATGACTATGAATTCATTACGCTTATTTATGTAGTCACGCATATGGTTAGTGCCACGCTATATATATATTTTTTAATTTTTGGCAGCGTGGGGGAGAAGGGATCAGAAATAAATTTTGCTTTTGTTAGATTCTTTGTGTCCCCCTAGTTGCTGGTGATTTGCTTTACTGCTAGCCATGACCCTATCCTGCCCGTCCCTTCTCTGTGACCTGCCCATCACCTTTGAACCCAGATGGCTTACCTCTCCCCCCCCCAAAACACACACACCAGCTGAGCCTTTAGCAGCCAGTATTGCCCTGCAGGAGACACATGGTACAGGGTGTACTTTAAAGCAGATGAAGCCCCCACCGCTGCAGAGTGCTGAGTATCATTTGCTTACACTGGGGCTTTTCCTCCTTGGTTTCACCTCCCCTTGTGACTCCAGCTGCAAGGAGTCTGTGGCGTGTGTGCGCATGCATATGTGTGTCAGTGCATGGAGCCAGCCGGTGCAACCCCTCCCAAAGCCTGCTCCAAGTGCACCGCTACCTGTCATCATCCAGATGGCAGCAAAGCCACAGAGTCTACTGCCTTCCCTCCTCCGAGAAGAGCGCATCTTTTGGGACACTCAATCCCCTGCCCCCACAGCTGACCCTCCCTTGCCCTGGGCTCATTCCTGAACCAGAGCTGCAGGCGGTGTGGGGGGCAATGCTGCCACTGTACTAAAGGGCTAGCCCTAGATGTCACCTTTCTGATCTGCCATGACTTGAATTGTGAATGTCCCCTCCCCCAGCATTTACTCTCCTCTAAATTCAAGGCCCACATACGTACAGAGCAGCTCTGCATTTTAGCATGTACCTTCATAAATAAGGTGTTTCAGCAATTACAATTTCCTAGAGAATACTTTTTATCATTTTCAGTGTTCCTTTCCAAGGTCTACAGCACATCTTGGCAGTCTATCTAAAAACAACTATATAAAAAAACATTTGCTTCTCTCTTGTTAACCTCACAGTGCCTTTGTTTAGGACATCATAGTGCTCACTGTGACAACAGACTTGGATGTTACAAACAGCAATTGAGAGGTTAGCAGGGAAGAGTCAGATACAGTTGGAAAGACTCGGTGACATAAGTACTGCATTATCTATTAAAAAAACTAAAAAAAACATTAAATTTAAAACAACGGATGTAAATCCAGTGTTTTAAAGCTTTTAGTTATAGCAGACAATTGCTCTTTAAAGCAGTAGTATGTGTTAGTGACCATATAATTGTTTTCAGCAATAATTTTTGTCTGGCAAAAATATAAAAATATCCCATTTTCGTTTTTTTTTTGTTTTTTTTTTTTTATCCCTGAACTAAGATACAGGATTTTGAATTTTTTAAAGGTTCTCACGCCCCGTGCCATACCCACCATGAAAAAAACTATATTGTGGTACAGTGTTGTGTTGTTTACCACCAGAAATGTGTGGTAAGATGATCCTAATATAGCCACATTATGAAGCTAGCATGTACATTCAACAGGTAACCTCAGCACAAGAGGTTTTTAAAACTTGTGAGTGGCAGCCATCTTTAATGGCGTGAGTCACTGGTTACAAAATTTGTTGTAAAAACTATTCTAACAATATCTGATAAAACTAAAAATATACTGACCGTGAATCGAAGGATGCCAGACATACTGTTTTTGCCCAAAACTATATGATAATTTTTTTTTTTTGCTGGCTAGCAAATACTGCTGCTCTGAAGGGAACAGGAAATTATCTCTGATCTGCAGCTGTTTTAATGTTCCTGTTTGAAGAAATGACATCCATATCTTCAAATGCTCCCCATTCAATTGTACCTGAATAAAAGTAATAACTGTAAACTGTGTTTTTTGTGGTTTTCATTCTGTGTGGACAGCATTCTGTACAGTTCCTTTCATGGAACCAGGAATTTGGAGTTTTGACAATGTCACTGCATGGATTCAGAACTATGGGCACTGCTCTGATAGGCCATCAGCACATGCTCAGAGTTCTGAATTCTTGCAGTGACATGGACAAAACTCTTGTCTTTCGTTCCAGAACTGAGGTACGCAATTTTAATGTGTTTTTTTTTTTTAAAGAGCCACTGACACCTTGACAAGAACTTTGGAAAAACATAATACTAGTCCATAAATCAGCTTATATTTCTCATTAGCTCTGTATTTCTTTTATGAACTAGTGATAAAGATCTTGTTTTTGTGGGAATGTCTTCGGTAATAAATAACTGGGAGAAAAAATCTATACCAGGTATATGAAATAGGGGAAAGGGGAAACTGTTTAACCAGGGAAGGCACACTAAGTCAGAGTTTGTTTCCAGGTGTGACATGGCAGTACAAGGAAGTTAAATGACTTGCACAGGGTCACACGGTATGCAAGGGATTCAAACCCATGTCTCCAGGTTTGTAGTTCAGTACCCTTTACCACTACGCTATACTTCCTCCTATATAAATACAAGCAGAACTGTGTCTAAATACTGGACTAGATTTACAAACATCCCAAAATACCCACAGCTATGGGAAAACCCTGGTGCAAGTGGGTTGCCACTAACGGATCCACAGGTTTCCCACAGCTGTGGGTAGTCACAAAGGTGGAGCCAGATTACGACTGGCTCAACGATTTATGGCAGCTTGCAGGTGGTGTCGCCAAGGAAATCCCCGCAGTTGTGGAAAACTGTTACGGCTGGTGGGACCAGCTACAACTTCTGCAGCTGTGAATTTCAATCTTTGTAGCTACAGGGATTTCAGTCAGCAACTGGCGTTCCGGTGTGGGACTTAGTCCCACACACATTTATGAATCTAGCCCACTATGCTTTCCAAAGTTTTTCCAAAGGCATCAGCTGGTTTTTAAAGCTTTTGTTCCCTTTTGCAATGCCCACTATGAAAAAATTAAACATTTTGGGCGGTACTATTTACCGTCACACACGTGCTAGCAATATATGGGGGCTAAAGGGGGAGAACAAATGTGGTCTGTTGATTGTAAATAACCAGAAGGGCCTTTGGAAAAGTCTAGAGTGCTAGTCTAGGGTCTGGAGAGCAGTTCTGCACCCCACAGCCACCCCCTCCTGTCTCCAGTTGTCAAAGTACTTTCGACCACTGCTTGCCAATAAAAAGGTTTTAACCAAAAAAACTCACAACATATCCACAATCTAAATCCAGTCATTACAGTCAAAAGGTACCTTCAAAGGAAGAGATTTTTTAAATATCGGAAGCGGACAACATCTTGCTTGACTTGAGTCATTAATTACAAATAAATAAATGAAAGCTGTTATTTAACTAGCTAAGGAAATCAAAAAGATACTGATTATGAATCTAAGGATGTCAGAAATACATCTGTGATAAAGAAAATTATATGATGACTGTTTTTGCCAACTAACAAATACTGCTACTACAGACTCTCTTTTTTTATGGACTTTTGAGGCTCCTAAACCATTTCAGAAGTGTAACAACACACCATAATTACTGGTGAGACCATTTATTGACTGGACTGACACCACATTCTGGCACCGTAATAACTGGCTGGTTATCATAGAATGGAACCAGATTATTATGGTGTGGGTGTTCGACAGTCAACCAGAAAGTGAAAGCTGCTGCTATCCACCTGGAAACAAGCCTCAGATCAATGTGCCTTTTCCAGTTACCAAATTTTTAAATAAATAAATAAAATCTCACACTCACACAAACAAAATGCCACAGAAAGGAAAACAACAGTTTTTTTAACACAGCACTAAACCAGCCAGCAATTGTATAAAATAAAGAATTGGGTGTTGTTAATTTTTTTACACACCTCGCTGTTGTGGTTTATGTGGTATTTCATACCTCAGATGTTTAAAAAAAAAAAAACCTCAGAATGTACAATGCCCCATCCATTATTCTCTGAATAACTGCACTTTCTGTGTGGTGAAAGGCACTTGACTTTGCCTCATGGCTCATAACCCACCTGATGCATGTGGTTATTAATATTATTATTTTGTTTTACTTTCTCTTTATGCCCGCTTTGCTATACCAAAACGTGCCTCCCAAAGGAGCTCCCACGACACACTGATGACCCCGACGGGCCTTATCAGCTGAGTACATTTGCAAAGCAGCATTATGCTACTACCACTCACTATGGTATTCATGTAAACACCAACATGAGTGGGCAGGATTTTTAAAGAGCTGGACGCAGCACTTGTCCATATTTTGGATGTGTACTGCGTCAATGCAAATGCGTCTGGATGTGCGTGTCCTATTCATACATCCTGATGCTTTTGTGACATTTTCATTTATGGCACTTTTGGCTGCAACTGCGGTACTTGTGTCTGTTTTCCAGACACAAGTGAGCCCTTCCATCACAAAAGTTAGACCAACCTTTTGTGGGCGAACTTTTTTTTTTTTTGCATTATTTCTTTATCCCCTCCTACGTGCCCCGGATCTGCCATTTCCTTCAGGCAGGCATGATCCCAGACAATCACCTACTGTCCTCCCTTAGAACTCCCTACCTCAGATCGCAGCCGTCCCTAGGGTAGCTCGGCGTAACCCTTCGCCGAGTGGGTCCCCCTCTTCCGAGGGGAAAGGCACCAGTAGGGCAGCCAGCACACTCTTTCTCTCAGCCCCAGGGCACTGCTGAGGCGGTCAGGCTCCTCGAGAGTTCTTAGGTGGTGTTGGCAGATCATCTGCCGTCATCCTGGCCAATCCAGGACGTTTTTTTTCCATTTTTCTGGCACCCCTGACATCGTGCCGCATCTTGTAGTGCTCCCGGTCTCCACCGGTGGCCGCTACAGAGCGAGGCATCACCCTAACCCACCCCAGGGGAGGAGAGTAGTCCTTTGGATGTTCAATCCTCTCCCACCCCCGCCAACCCCCAGCGACCCGAGTCCGTTCCCGAACCCGGGTCGCTGGTGTGGTTTGAGGTATGGCGCCAGCGCCTCAGCCCTCTGTGCCACTGTGCCGGCACCTGTGGGCTAACTTTTATGATGAGGGTGCGCACTTATGTCCAGAAAACAGACACAAGCCTTTGAAAATCCCACTGGTGTCTTTAGTGTTCCGTCAACGACATTTTGTCAATGAAGCATCACATGCCAAGTAGCGGTATCTGTATCATGAACCACAGACAAACTGCAACCGATGATGTCATTGGTTTGCACACATATAATGGTACACTAGTGGAAGGCTTCAGTGCACACAGAGGTGTGTTTTTTTTCATCAAGCTCTTTATGCTCCTCATTCTGACCAGCTCCTGTATGCCCCTGTCCATCCAGTCCTGTCACCAGCCTTCTCTAGGGCTTACCTCTCCTCCAGCAAAATTCCTCAGGGATTACCCCCACCCCCCCCATGGCTGAACTGTTGAGGCAGGCCAGGTCCAATCCAGCTAGCTGAGGAGGAGGTGACTAGTCAGTGATGCAGTGCCTGTGGTGGATCAGAGTGCCACCCTGCTCAGTCAACAGCTTTCGAAAACTTCCTCCTCATTAAGGTTGCCAAATGTACAGTGACGCACTGTGTGTGTGGAGGCAAGCACACGCATATCATCATCTGAAGGCGGGCACTCCCCTGAGTAGTCACTCCCACTGTGTTGCCACTCAGCTTCCACCATGAGGGAGGCAAGTAGCGATGTGGCACATCCCCCTGCTTCTCTGACAGAAGACAGCAGTCCCTGAGATGCTCTCTCCTCTCCTCCCAAGCTGATCCCTATGCATTTCGAGTCCACTTGTGAACCCAGGCTGCCAGCGTAGCATGTGACAGCGCTACAGCCATGCGACCAGATTGGCACATACAGAGTTGGTTTTAAAGATGAAGGAGAAAGAAAACAAAAAATAGAGAGAGGCGTACAGGAGGAGAACAGGGTGTAAGTAAACATGAAGTAGTAATGCTTCCTGTCCTCTTTAAGTGCTGACATGCATGAAAATTTACAAAAATTCACCGGCAACCCGAGTTCAAGAGCAAGCTTGAGTCATCCAGGGCCAGCTGGGGAGAGGAGGACCAAGCATCCCAGAGGATGCTCTCCTCCTCTGAGGCAGGAGGGTTACATTCTTCACCACAATACTGTCACTTGGGGGACCACAGGTGGCAGTGCCATTGGAGGGCAGAGGGAAGAGGACATCATGGTCGAGGCACCTGACATGCTTTGTGTATGTATACTACTGATGACATGGCACACATTGTCCGGGGGAGTAAAGGGAAGATGGCCAGTTGGCCCGTTAGGCGCAGTGGTTGAGCCACTGCTTGCAGCGCCAGTGACCAGGGTTTGCAAGTGAGCCCGGGTTGTTGGAGGCTGGCCGGGGGGGAGGGGGACTGAGCATCCCAGTGGACACTCTCCTTCACTGGAGAGGGAGGGTCCCATCCATTGATGCCATACTGCCCCCTGGATGCAAGGACCAGTTGGGTGCAGTGAAACCAAGGGTGGGAGGAGTAGTGCTGGTCATGTGAACAGTCATGTGATATGCTCACTTGCAGCCTTAGTTCGTGTTACTCCTAGGGGACCAGGGAGTAACTTAAGAAATTAGCTCCGACCGGAGATGACGGTTCCACAGTGCCACTGAGGTCTGAAGCTGACAGTCCCAATCGGGGCATCCCGACGAACTGCAGAAGTTTGAGGTTCCTGGGCCACCTCGTCCCAGCCTGGGGGAAATCCATGGTTCACTGGAGGAGCCTGCCCAGGATATGCCAGGTAAGAAGTCGGCTGACCTGTTGGGGCACCCGATGGAGTTCAGTAGAGTCTATGGTACACCAAAAATAGAAATTACAAAAAAAAAAAGAGGGGGGGGGGATGGCCACTGTCACCATGACAATGGACCCCTGTATATCCAGGCCCCTCAGCTCTATACCAGCACTGCCCAACAACACAGGAAGTTTGGAGGTAAATCCCCCACCCCATCCTTTCCTACTAGGCAAGCCAAGGCTAAATGGAGGAATGGCAGCCACAAGTAAGGGGGTGAAGGGTGTGGCATGTGGAGCAGGCCTTTGGTGCTCAAGAGGGAGGAGGAGGATGTAGGCTGAGAGGGGGCATGAACAGGAAACAAAAAAAAAAAAAAATTACAAAGCCGCCCACAATAAATATTGGAGGTGTACAAGCAGAGAAACAGCTTTCAGAAGGTTAAACAGTGGCTGCTCTTTTCACCAGCAGGACCAGTCAGTGACTGCAGAAAAGTCAAGACAATGACAAACCAATTTCCTCGCTGTCTGAAATGATTTGGAATTTGATAAATTCATTTTGGATGGATATTATTCTAATAACTTCCCAGGGCTCTGATTTATGCCACTTGTATCCCGCTGTGCTTTATTTTAACACACAGAAAATCCGCTGCCACTAGAAAGGTGACCGCACATGAGGTAATTTTCTCAAAGTCACTTTAGCAGACTGATAGAATCATTTAGAGGAGAGCCATTATCACTGGGAGTCCAGAATGCAGGTGATTAATGTGCAATATAATTCTAGAAACTTTATGCACTAGGTTTTGATCCTAATCTGTCCAGTTTTCAACACTCTGCTTTCTTGTTTGTAAAAAAACAAAAACAAAATCAGTGTATACCACGGGAGTGCAAATACATTCTGCAAACACAAAGTGTCATCTTGACCCAACATGAGCAAAATAAATGAGGTTGGTCACTGAACATGACGCTGCTGTCCAGTTCGACTCTCACACCGACCCTCACCTCCTACAAAACTCCCTTCAGAACTCCTTCTTTTAGGTGGAACACTGGTTCTCTAACTCAGGCTTGTACTGAACCTAAAGAAAACAAAAAACATGCTTTTTGCTCACCAACAGTGTAAACGCAAGAATTCTCCACTCTGAGTTATATCTACTACCTTCCTCCCCATGAACAAACCTCCTCCTTTAAATACCTTGGCATTCTCTTTGATCCCTCTATGTCTTTTGACAACCACATCCGCTCCCTTTGTTCCGCCATCAACTCTAGGATTGGACTATATCGCCATAGAGACTGTCTTCCCACTGAAGCACTGAGGATGGCCATCTCATCCTCGGTACTGTCCCTTGTGGACTACGGTCTGCTTATTTATGGTGCCACTGACAACACTGCCTTGCACAAAATTAAGCTTTCCCTCAATGAAGCCTGCCGGCTGCTCACAGACTCCACCTGCCTTACCCATACTTGCACACTATATTCCCTCTCCAATCTCTTCAATCTAGAGGAGAGGCTCATCTATCAATCGTGCCTCCTGACCAAAAAAATCACTGCAGGCCTGGCACTCCCGGGTCTGTCTTCTCTCATATGCCAATCTACCCTTCCCTCTCTACTCGCAGCTCCACCTGCTCCCCCCTGCAAGTCCCCAGAGTTAGGACCTCCCTAGCGCAGAAGTCTTTCTGCTATCATGCCCCTTCCTGGTACAATTCCCTGCCTGTAGCAATCACCTCTTTACCAAGACTTGGGCCATTTAAAACGGCTCTCGAGAGCCACTTCCTCTCCTCCCTCCACCTTGATTGTCCTGGCTGAGCCTCCCCTGCTTCTGATACTCTCATCCATGCCGGTATGATTTTGCCCCTTTCTGACTCATTGCACTATTTGTATGTAGTCCTTCTTGTTCTTTGGATTACGACCTTTATTTCTGCATACATTTTCTTGGTACTCAGATGTGGGGCCTTTGTAACTGGTCCATAAATGACTTGTTATGTATTTTGATCTCATGTACTTTGTTTTTTTCTGCTTGTTATCACTGAATCCTGTGTTGTCCTCTTGACGTGGAGCCTTTGTAGACGAGTCCCTGACTCAAAGGGCTGTAATTCCGATTATTTCGTAAAATAACCATAAAAAATAAAAATGCTCAGAAATTTATCTTGCTCATTTCAGCCAAACTGACCATGCTCAGAAATTCTTATTCTCACATATGAGATGCCACATAGCTTTTGAACATCATGGATTAGCATAATGTTCAAAAGCCATATGGTATCTGATAGTGTTGCTCAGATAGTAGCCTAGAAATTAGGATACCAACAGATACCTCCCATTTGGCCAGATAGTTGCTGTGGTAGGATAGTGGTGCTAAGTAGCCATGGATCATGCCCTCCAGGATCCATCACTCTCTGGTCCTGGATCCTAACTATTTGACCTAGGATCCCTGGAGCCTAACTAGGATCCATCACTATCTGCCCCGGATCCTACATCTGCCTTTGGTAGGATTTCTAGTAGGATCCAATGTAGGATTCCAGTACTATCTGACAGATAGTGGAAGGATCCACAAAAGCACTATCTGAACAACACTAGCGTCTGATCATTTTTGGATAAGCATCCCTCATGGTGAGCATTTGAACAGGGGAGCTCAGTTCACATTCTGTACTTTTTTTTGGTAACTTTTTACCATTTCTATCCCAAAAAATAAAACACTTGAAATCCCGGTTGAAATCCCATGATATACATAGAATATCCCATGCAGTAGCTTAAAATATTATTATTTGGTGACAAATGTTGGTGCTACAGTTCCCTTGCTCTTGTGCCTTTGCTTCACTCATCCACTCCTGCGAGGGAATAAACCTCAACATTCCACACCAAATAACAAAAATTTTTGAGCTTCTTCCTGGGATATTCTCTATATTTATACTACAGGTGGGAAAATAAAATTGACAAGATAAACGTGTTATTTTTGGGTAACATGAATAGGATAAATGAAGCTGGACACTGAGTATGCTCACTGATTAATCTCGCTCATTTTGGCCACACTGAGCATGCTCAGAAATGTATTCTCACATGTGAAGATAAATTTCTAAGCATGCTCAGTGACCAACTTCATTGATTTGCCCCCAGGACACCTATGGAAATGAACTATTATGGCACAGTAGGCCTTTCCTGGTAAAACTCATTCAACAAACAAATGTGAGATGCCATTTATTTTTTGACTGAGTAAACAGTAGTCTATGTAGTTAACATTTTGTTACTTTTTGAAGTGTAACCCCCCCTGCAAATGGGGGTTCCCAAAAGACTTCCAGGAGCTTGCTTGAATGCTCCAAGCCTGAATGGTGTTTGGCATTTAAGCCATTTATCAGTGAGTGTTTTTAGAGCCTCTGGTACTGTCTCTTTAAGAGCTGTCTGCTTGCAGACATAATTAGTTTGTATGGAGGGACTGTGTGCTTCTCTGAGTACCACTCGAGCTGCTGCAATTCACTTCATTTTTGCAGTCACTAGGAGTGCAAAGGAACCTATCTGAAACATGTAACTGTTTGCCAGAAATTATTTAGAGTAATAATGAAATTACAGTTTGTCTAACCTGCTTTCTTTGCAGTCAGAACTGTGTCTGCTAGTTCCCCATTCTAGTTTTGAACTGCTGAACTGGACCAATCAGTGTGGGGTAAGCTAGCTCTAAAATGGTGCCTTGGACGAATCAGAACTTGGACTCATAATCTGAGCCAGCCACAAGAGGATTGTATGGGCAGTGACTCTGGGAGATGTAGTTTAGACTTCAGTGCCTTTTGGACCAACAGCAGCAGTCTATTGTGAGTGACAGCCAATCCAGTCAAGAACTGGGAGGAACTCAAAGGAAGTGCCGGTTTTTGTCGGTTGGAGTTTCAGTTGAGCTTTGGCAGTGAAGAAGGAAGGAGCCCTGTGCTTTTTCAGTGTGCAGTTTTAGTCAAAAAACGTGTGTAAGGCCCAGAGTTCCGGTCTGCAGCTTGTGTAACAGCTTGTTAGGACTGAATCCGTCCTGTGAAAAGAATCAAAGGATCTCTGAAGAGTAGAAACCAGGCTCACCCTGTAGAAGACTGGAGAAATTGTTGAATTACACTTGGTCTGTCAGGAACTGAATCTGCTGTGTGTTCTCCCGGGTATTGTGCAGTAATTGCGATCGGGATACAGATGCAGCCTGCCTGGTATAGTGCTTTCTTTTATATGGATGTGTGAAGAGGTTTGTGTACCTCAAGTGAGCCCTGCTGACATTGAAGGACCCTATCTTATTTGGAGGTCGTGAGTACTAATTCAGGGTCGCTCCCTGTTGAATTGCCACATTAAATCCAAATGGAATTACTGTACTGCTGACTGTTTAATTCTCCTTTTCTCTGTGAAAGGGCCCCTACCAGCTGCCACGGTTTGGACTAGCCACTAGGGCTTGGGTACCCAGGGACAGTAACTGATAAGGATAGGCCTGTGCACAGAGCCATAGGTAGATTATTAGAGTGATAAGCTAATTAACCTGATTTCCCCTGTCCTTGTTATATCCCCTAAATAAATCAGAGCTGCTTGTTTCAGCAAAGTTATACTGCCTGAGGTATTTGTCTGTGTTAAGTACTGTACTGTGATTGTTGCACTGTATCTCATTTCACAGGAGGTCCCAGTGCGGAACCAGACCTGGGGGTAAGTGTATACTGTGAAGGTAATTCTGATATATTGTGTGGGCCACTAGGGAAGAAAGGGGTTGCAGTGTCCCAGGGCTGTGACCAAGTTAGTTTAACTATTGCAAACCCTGACCTCTGGGTGGAGGCACCCCATTGGATCCAGGCCCCTCAACCTGTTGGTGGCAAATCAGGCAGGGGTAGTAGCCCTGGGATAGCGCCATCTAGGGGTTACATCTTGGAGGCTCACGCTGGGATTGTGTGTCCTCTAGTGGCCATATTCTACGAACCACTGTTAAGAAAAAATGGGTACCCGACAGAAGTGGCTGTGCACCGGCTGGTGGAGTGGTGTACTGGGGAGGAGATCGACCCCCAAAATGTATGCTTATCCTGGACATCCCCCTGGGTATCAATACGGACACTGTGCAGGGAGTACTTTCCAAGGTGGAAGGTTTACAAAACCCTGTGGTGGTGGGTCGGCATGCTAATCTGCTCACCCACACTTTCCTGGCCCTAGTAGAGTTTAAGGATCCCATAGATAGCTCCAAAGTGCCACAGACCATTACCCCAGAGGGAGCCCTCACTGCTTGGAGAGTGATAACTAAGGACAGTAAGACCGGGGGAATCAGCTCCACCACTATCTGAAACTTTTGAGGAGAATTTGCTGAATGGTTGCTGGGAGAGGGAAAACTGTGGAGGACTTGAAGAAACTATTCTTGCCACCTGGGGTGTTCTCCCCAACACCCTCTCCTGCTCCAGTGCCCGTAATGGTGGCTAAACCAATGCAGACTCCTATTTCTGCACCTGCCATTAGTCACGACTCTTACCGAAGGTTGAGGATCTTCTCTGGCACCCTCCCACCCCCAGGGGAGGATGACTGGAAGACCTGGATAGACATATGTTGCCCCCAAGTGCTAGAATGGCAATGCTCGGGAGCGGCGAAAGAGGGTTAGTGAGAGCCTCCGAGGTCCTGCCCTGGCTACCATCCGTGCTAAACGGCCAGTAACCCTGAAGCGACTGCACAGGCCTATCTTGAGGCCTTGGAGAATGTGTATGGGAGCCCAGATTCTGATGAGGACCTATGGTGGAGAGTAAGAAATGCACAACAGTACCAAGGGGTTGTTGTCTGTGTATCTCTCGGCTGGAAAATTGTTGCAGAATGCCTCAGAAAGGTAGTTTGCCAGCGATTGAACTGGACCGAACCAGACTGGACAGAATCCTTAAGTCTGCCCCTTCTCAGAACTGCTGTTGCTTCAGTTACGCCTGGCAAATCGACTGGAATCCCACCCTCCTATGATGAGTTAATGAGAGAAGTCGGGAGTTGAAAAGGCGACCTCGGGAGGTACCTGCACCAACAGCTGTGGCTCGACCCGGTGACTGAGGTGACCCATCAAGTGAAGTTCAGGGCAGAGGTTGACAGTCAATTAGTGCTCTGACAAGGAAAAGATATGCCACAATGGGGCGAACTGTTGAGAGAGATCGAGAATTCAAAAACAGTCCTTTATGAAGGCCACGCCTGCAAATGCAGCCCCTGACCTATATCCGACTGCATCTGCTATGGGGTGGGGGTACCCACCCATGTATCTCCTGCTGATAACAGCTCCAAACTCAATTCCTTGACCATGGAAGTGGAGAAACTGACGATGTCTCCAAATGCTTATCACGCCGCAGACAGAGATGCACCAGGTTTCCAGTTAGTAATACCCCGCCCTGGCTCCCAGTGTGGCGCCTCGGCAGCTCGAACTCCAGAAAGTATGTTTTGCTATAATTGTGGGAAAGATGGGCACATGAAAAGGAATGCCAGTCCCAAAAGACACTGACAAAGTTGCATATAGGCTACAAGGAGAGCTTGGGAGAAGAAATCAGTGGTTAAGAGGTGCGACATGATCCCAGTGAGGCACCAAAATGCTAATTCACGTCCTTTTGTGGCAAGGTCAGTTGCCCAGGCCCCACTACCGCCTCTCCAGACTGGTCCAGAATAGTGGGTCCCTCCATGGAGACCACTGTAAGGTGAATGGAGTGTCTACAAGAGCTGTGATTAGACAGTGGCTCCCAAGTGACAATTATGTTCCAGGATTGGTATCAGAAGCATTTGTCAGGCGTGCCCTTACAACCATTAGAAGGACTGCATGTATGGGGGTTAAGTGAGAAGCCTACCCTATTCGGGTATATCGAATTTGGCTGTCTTTCCCCACCTCCGTGGCTGGAGTGGCGAACAAGTAGAGACCCTAGCCTTAGTGTGTCCCCACTGGACTGTATGATGGTGTCCCTTTGTTGATTGGAACAAATGCTCATATATGTTGGAAGGCTGGCACAGTTGTGTTATGAAAACAGGGTCAAAGACTAGTAGAGCTTTAAGAGTTCCGGCTTTAATTAAGAAGGCCTATGAGGCACAGAGATGCTGAAAAACAGAACCAGAGGAACGGTCGGAACTGTATGGAAGAAGGATCCTGAGTCTCTGATCCTGGCGCCAAATGCCCAGTGTACCTTACAGGAGAGGTCCGTATCGAAAGGATGTTAAGAATAAAATATTAATGTTGGATGCCCAGGCGATGGAAAATTGCCAGAGGGACTGCTGGTCAAGCCTAGTATTTTGCCGCTAGAGCCCATGCTTATGCCAGAAGGGTAATGGTCCAAGTTCATAATGTGTCTGAAAGAGACATTCGGTAAACAGAGGTTGCATCCTGGCTAATGTGCATTGTGCAGACACTGCAGTGCTACCCAGCAGCAAGAGTTCAGGAAGAATGACAGAGTAACGCCTGACTTGTTTGATTTGGCGACTCCCGCTGCCAGCTGAATGGAAAGTGAGGATCAGTGAGAAGCTTGCCCAGAGAGACCAGGTGTTTTCTTTAAAGGAATGGGATGTAGGATGCGTGCAAGGCTGAGCACAATATCCGGCTGCATGACGAAAGACCATTTCGTGAGAGGTCTCGAGCCTGGCACCTGCTGACATAGATGATGTGAGATGGCATCTGCAAGAGATGTTAGCTGCTGGTGTAATACAAGAATCCAGGAGCCTTATGCTTCCCCATTGTGGTAGTGAGGAAAAAGAATGGAACAGTAAGGATGTGTGTGGATTATCGCACTGCAAACCGGCGGACTATCCTGATCAGTACAGCAATGCCCCGCATTCAGGATGCTTTGGACTGCCTAAGCGGGAGCAAGTGGTTCTCTGTGCTGGATCTCCAGCAGTGGGTACTACCAGATCCCGATGGCCCCAGAGGACCGTGAGAAGGCGGCCTTTATCTGTCCGGCTTGGCTTCTATGAATTCATGAGGGATGCCTCAAAGATTTCAGGTGCCCCAGCCACTTTTCAACGATTGATGGAGCGTGCAGTGGGGACTATGAACTTACTAGAGTGCCTGGTATACCTAGATGATGTTATTGTGTTTGGCAGCTCACTGGAGGAACATGAGAGCAGATTATTTAAGGTATTGGACCGACTGGAGGACTTTGCCTTAAACTGTCCATTGATAAGTGTCAATTCTTTCAAACATCAGTAAAGTATGTGGGACAATAGTATCCACCGAGGAATAGAGACCGACCCAAGTAAAGTTGAGGCCTTGACCACCTGGCCACAGCCAAAAATCTAAAAGAACTGCAAAGATTCCTGGGATTCTGTGGTTATTATCGGCGCTTCATCAAGGACTATTCAAGAGTGATCCACCCTTTACTTAACCTTACTCAAGGGTATCCCCAACCCACAAAAATACCAAAGTCAGCGTCCTCAAGACTGAAGAGTGTATTTTCATCCGGTGAAGTATTTGGGAGCACATGGACTCCTGATTGTGAGACTGCTTTTCATGAGATCATATATCAACTTACCCATGCTCCAGTGCTGGCCTATGCGATCAAGAAAACCTTCGTCCTGCACACTGATGCTAGCTTGCAAGGGTTGGGGCTGTGTTGTACCAAGAGCACGAGAATGGCCTGAGACCAGTGGCCTTTGCCAGTAGAAGCCTGACCCCATCCGAAAAGAACTATCCTGTACATAAGTTAGAGTTCTAGCTTTGAAGTGGGCTATTGTTGACCAATTCCATGAGTACTTGTATGGGGCTAAAATACTAGTAAAACTGACAACAATCCTTTGACCTATGTGCAGACCTCAGCTAAGTTGGATGCCACTGGCCATAGGTGGCTTTCTGCATTATCTACATATGACTATGCTCTCGAATACCGAGCAGGTCTGAACCACATAGATGCTGATGCTCTCTCCCGGAGGCCTGTTCCCCAGAATGATTGGGTCGATTGGCAAAACCTGACATTCGGACACTCTGCCGGAAGTTTGACAGGGAGGAACAAATGTCCACCGGACGAGTGGACTGCATGGTGGATTGCTTGGGACCCTCTGAGAGTGCATACTCATGCTTATTGCCACTTCTCTGCAACAGACATTGGTGCACTGCCTCAGCTGGACAATGACAGTATTGACGGGGTCAATCCCGCGATCCCATGATCAAAGCAGCTTTAGAAGCCCTCTATGCAGGAAAAGATGTGTCCAAATTACGCTCACTGATTTGAGAACTGCACTGTTATACAAAGAAGGTCCTAAGTTGAAACTGATCAATAAACTGTTATACAGAGAAACAGTAGACAGAGGGGACAAGTAGACAAACAACAACTAGTGCTGCCCACTGCCTTTCGAGACTCAGTACTGAGGTCCTTGCACAACCACATGGGGCACCTTGGTATAGACAGAACACTTGACTTGGTGAGATCCAGATTCTATTGGCCTAAGATGGGGGCTGATGTGGAGCAACACATTCGAACTTGTAGTCGCTGCTTACAGAGGAAAGCTTTGCCCCAGAGGGCTGCCCCCCTTGTTAACATCACCACCAGTGCACCCATGGAGCTGGTCTGTATTGATTTTCTGAGTTTGGAGTCAGATCAAAGAAATATCAGTAATGTGTTGGTGGTCACTGACCATTTCACGAGATATGCCAAAGCTTTCCCCACCAAAGACCAGAAAGCATCCTCTGTGGCCAAAGTACTTGTAGAAAACTTTTTTGTTCACTATGGGGCTCCACAAGAATCCATTCTGATCAAGGGAGACTTTGAGAGTCGTCTGATCAAGAGATGCTTTCTCTGTGGGGAGTGCGAAAGTCCAGAACCACTCCTTACCACCCCCCAGGGGACCCACAGCCTGAACGTTTCAACCGCACTTTGCTAGATATGCTAGGCACCCTGCACCAAAGGACAAGCCTAGATGGAGCAACAAATTAGCACCCTGGTACATGCTTATAACTGCACCAAAGTGATGCCACTGGATTCTCCCCTACCGCCTGATGTTTGGAAGAGAAGCTCGACTACCAGTAGATGTGTGTTTGGGTCTCTCTGATGGGGTTCAAGCTGACAACTATTTACAGTATGTGCAAAGTTAAAGGCCAACTAACTCATGCGTGCCAACTGGCTCAAACCATGGCCTTTGAAATCTGGCCAACAAAGAAAGGTATGATAAAGGTGGCACAGGAACTCAGGAGGGAGATCGGGTATTGCTAAGAAATCTGGGACTGCATGGCAAGCACAAGATTGCTGACAGATGGCACCATCTCCCTCACATTGTAGTGGGCAAACTAGATGATCTGCCAGTGTACAAAGTAAGGCCTGAGAATAATTCAAAAGATGTAAAAACAATGCATAGAAATCATTTACTGCCCATTGGACAAATCTTAATTGAGTCTGAGCCTAGAAGATGCCCCTCTGGACCAGTGACTAGAGCTGTTGCTAAGAAAGATCAAGAAAGTCTGCACCTACAGAAGCAAAGTTAAAGTTCCCTCCACAAGTCCCAGTTGAGCATGACTGTCAGTCCATATCGGAAGAAAGTGAGAGTGACTTTGAATACTATCCTTCTTACGAACTGAGTCAATTGTTTCGGGGCAATCCCTAGTCAATACTGGAGATGAAGCTGGGCCTTCTGGACTGTCTAAGCCCCAGCTTCATCCCTGGAGCCAATGCTCCCAGAAAGTAAGTGCAAAGCATCAGATCAGATGAAATGGAATCATTGTGCATGGTTGAACTGTTTGAGCTTTCGGGGAGGAAAATGATAGATTGGGGCAGACTGGTGATACACCGAACAAGAAGAGTATTTTGAGTGCCCTGACAGTCCACTGCCAGTGTCCGAAGCTCTCCATCAGAGCCAAATGTTGTGGACTCAGAAACTGTAACTCCTGGAGCTGAAAGTGCCCCAAGTTCTAGCCTCTCTACCCCATGGAGACTCCCTGACAAGTGAGGACAATGCTGAAAATGAGGCTCAGAGTGCAGAGACTATAACAGTTCCCCCTAGAAAGACTGGTCGAGCTGTAAAGCCTGTGGTGCACCTCAGTTATGATTCACTTGGGAGGCCTGTGGACTTGCCTCTCAATGTTGTCCATAAAGTGTATGTGTCCCGAGCTCATTGCCCAAACTGAGCATCAGTGCTAACTCCAAGTTACTTGTGTTGCCCTCTAGTGGTGCCCTTGCCCATCCAGCCCCAAGGTAACTGATAGGAAGGGCCCCCTCTTCAGGTTTCATGTACAAGAGGTAATAACTTGAGTTATGGTACAATGTGTATGTAATACTGTAAAGAGTGACGTACTGCAATGTTTCAGAAATGTGTTCTTGGTAAAATGATATATTGACTGATGATTACATGTGCGAGCCTAATGCAAATGTATATGGTTGCAGTTGAAACTTATGGGGGTACTTGCTTGACGCGGACATCAAGCTTTCCCAGGCCAGGAAGGGTGTAACCCCCCTGCAAATGGGGGTTCCCAAAAGACTTCCAGGAGCTTGCTTGAATGCTCCAAGCCTGAATGGTGTTTGGCATTTAAGCCATTTATCAGTGAGTGTTTTTAGAGCCTCTGGTACTGTCTCTTTAAGAGCTGTCTGCTTGCAGACATAAGTAGTTTGTATGGGGGGACTGTGTGCTTACTCTGAGTACCACTCGAGCTGCTGCCAATTCACTTCATTTTGCAGTCACTAAGAGTGCAAAGGAACCTATCTGAAACATGTAACTGTTTGCCAGAAATTATTTAGAGTAATAATGAAATTACAGTTTGTCTAACCTGCTTTCTTTGCAGTCAGAACTGTGTCTGCTAGTTCCCATTCTAGTTTTGAACTGCTGAACTGGACCAATCAGTGTAGGGTAAGCTAGCTCTAAAATGGTGCCTTGGACGAATCAGAACTTGGACTCATAATCTGAGCCAGCCACAAGAGGATTGTATGGGCAGTGACTCTGGGAGATGTAGTTTAGACTTCAGTGCCTTTTTGGACCAACAGCAGCAGTCTATTGAGTGACAGCCAATCCAGTCAAGAACTGGGAGGAACTCAAAGGAAGTGCCCGGTTTTGTCGGGTTGGAGTTTCAGTTGAGCTTTGGCAGTGAAGAAGGAAGGGCCCTGTGCTTTTTCAGTGTGCAGTTTTAGTCAAAAGCGTGTGTAAGGCCCAGAGTTCCGGTCTGCAGCTTGTGTAACAGCTTGTTGGGACTGAATCCGGTCCTGTGAAAAGAATCAAAGGATCTCTGAAGAGTAGAAACCAGGCTCACCCTGTAGAAGACTGGAGAAATTGTTGAATTACACTTGGTCTGTCAGGAACTGAATCTGCTGTGTATTCTCCGGGTATTGTGCAGTAATTGCGATCGGGTTGATGCAGCCTGCCCTGGTATAGTGCTTTCTTTTATATGGATGTGAAGGGTTTATGCCTCAAGTGAGCCTGCTGACATTGAAGGACCCTATCTTATTTGGAGGTCGTGAGTACTAATTCAGGGTCGCTCCCTGTTGAATTGCCACATTAAATCCAAATGGAATTACTGTACTGCTGACTGTTTAATTCTCCTTTTCTCTGTGAAAGGGCCCACCAGCTGCCACGGTTTGGACTAGCCACTAGGGCTTGGGTACCCAGGGACAGTAACTGATAGGGATAGGCCTGTGCACAGAGCCATAAGTGAATTATTAGAGTGATAAGCTAATTAACCTGATTTCCCCTGTCCTTGTTATATCCCCTAAATAAATCAGAGCTGCTTGTTTCAGCAAGTTATACTGCCTGAGGTATTTGTCTGTGTTAAAGTACTGTACTGTGATTGTTGCACTGTATCTCATTTCACAGGAGGTCCCAGTGCGGAACCAGACCTGGGGGTAAGTGTATACTGTGAAGGTAATTCTGATATATTGTGTGGGCCACTAGTGGGAAGAAAGGGGTTGCAGTGTCCCAGAGGGCTGTGACCAAGTTAGTTTAACTATTGCAAACCCTGACCTCTGGGTGAGGCACCCGCCATTGGATCCAGGCCCTCAACCTGTTGAGTGGCAAATCAGGCGGGGGTAGTAGCCCCTGGGATAGCGCCATCTGGGGTTACATCTTGGAGGCTCACCGCTGGGATTGTGTGTCCTCTGGTGGCCATATTCTGAACCACTGTTAAGAAAAAAATGGGTACCCGACAGAAGTGGCTGTGCAGGCTGGTGGAGTGGTGTACTGGGAGGAGATCGACCCCAAATGCTATGCTTATCCTGGACATCCCCCGGGTATCAATCACGGACACTGTGCAGGGAGTACTTTCCAAGGTGGAAGGTTTACAAAACCCTGTGGTGGTGGGTCGGCATGCTAATCTGCTCACCCACACTTTCCTGGCCCTAGTAGAGTTTAAGGATCCCATAGATAGCTCCAAAGTGCCACAGACCATTACCCCAGAGGAGCCCTCACTGCTTGGAGAGTGATAACTAAGGACAGTAAAGACCGGGAATCAGCTCCCACCACTATCTGAAACTTTTGAGGAGAAATTTGCTGAATGGTTGCTGGGAGAGGGGAAAACTGTGGAGGACTTGAAGAAACTATTCTTGCCACCTGGGGTGTCCTCCCCAACACCTCTCCTGCTCCAGTGCCCGTAATGGTGGCTAACCAATGCAGACTCCTATTTCTGCACCTGCCATTAGTCACGACTCTTACCGAAGGTTGAGGATCTTCTCGGCACCCTCCCACCCCCAAGGGAGGATGACTGGGAGACCTGGATAGACTATGTTGCCCCCAAGTATAGAATGGCAATGCTCGGGCCAGCGAAAGAGGGTTAGTGAGCCTCAGGGTCACTGCCTGGCTACCATCCGTGCTAAGCGGGCCAGTAACCTGAGCGACTGCACAGGCCTATCTTGAGGCCTTGGAGAATGTGTGTGGAGCCCAGATTCTGATGAGGACCTATGGTGGAGAGTAAAAATGCACAACAGTACCAAGGGAGTTGTTGTCGTATGTATGTCTCAGGCTGGAAAATTAGTTGCAAGAATGCCTCAGAAGGGTAGTTTGCCAGGATTGAACTGGACCGAACAGACTGGACAGAATCAAGTCTGCCCCTTCTCAGAACTGCTGTTGCTTCGATTCGCCTGGCAAATCGGCTGAATCCCAACCTCCTATGATGAGTTAATGAGAGAAATTAGGAGTTGAGAAAAGGCGACCTCGGAGGTACCTGCACCAACAGCTGTATCTATGACCAGTGACTGAGGTAACTCCATCAAGTGAAGTTCAGGGCCAGAGGTTGACAGTCAATTATGCTCTGACAAGGAAAAGATATGCCACAATGGGGCGAACTGTTGAGAGAGATCCGGAATTCAAAAACAGTCCCTTTATGAAGCCACACGCCTGCAAATGCGGGCCCTGACCTATATCCGACTGCATCTGCTATGGGGTGGGGGTACCCACCATGATCTCCTGCTGATAACAGCTCCAAACTCAATTCCTTGACCATGGAAGTGGAAAACAGACAGATGTCTCCAAATGCTTATCACGCCAGACAGAGATGCTACCCAGGTTTCCAGTTAGTGGAATACCCCCGCCCTGGCTTCCAGCGTGGCGCCTCGCCAGCTCGAACTCCAGAAAGTATGTTTTGCTATAATTGTGGGAAAGATGGGCACATGAAAAGGAAATGCCAGTCCCAAAAGACACTGACAAAGTTGCATATAGGCTACAAGGAGAGCCTGGGAGAAGAAATCAGTGGTTAAGAGGTGCAACATGATCCCAGTGAGGGCACCAAAATGCTAATCCACGTCCTTTTGTGGCAAGGTCAGTTGCCCAGGCCCCACACTACCGCCTCTCAGACTGGTCCAGAATAGTAGTCCCTCCATGGAGACCACTGTAAAGGTGAATGGAGTGTCTACAAGAGCTGTATTAGACAGTGGCTCCCAAGTGACAATTATGTTCCAGGATTGGTATCAGAAGCATTTGTCAGACGTACCCTTACAACCATTAGAAGGACTGCATGTATGGGGGTTAAGGAGAAGGCCTACCCTATTCCGGGTATATCCGAATTTGGCTGTCTTTCCCACCTCCGTGGCTGGGTAGCGAACAAGTAGAGACCCTAGCCTTGAGTGTCCCCCACTGGACTGTATGATGGTGTCCCTTTGTTGATTGGAACAAATGCTCATATGTTGGGAAGGCTGGCACAGTTGTGTTATGAAAAACAGGGGGTCAAAGACAGTAGAGCTTTAAGGTTCCGACACACAATTAAGAAGGCCTATGAGGCTGAGAGATGCTGAAAAACAGGAACCAGAGAACCGGTCGAACTGTATGGAAGAAGGATCCTGAGTCTCTGATCCTGGCGCCAAATGCCCAGTGTACCTTACAGGGAGAGGTCCGTATCAGAAAGGATGTTAAGAATAAAATATTAATGTTGGATGCACGAAGCGATGGAAAATTGCCAGAGGACTGCTGGTCAAGCCTAGTATTTTGCCCGCTAGAGGCCCATGCTTATGCAGAAGGTAATGGTCCAAAGTTCATAATGTGTCTGTAAAGAGACATTGAGTAAACAGAGGTTGCATCCTGGCTAATGTGCATTGTGCAGACACTGCAGTGCTACCCAGGCAGCAAGAGTTCAAGGAAGAATGACAGAGTAACGCATGACTTGTTTGATTTCGCGACTCCGCTGCCAGCTGAATGGAAAGTGAGGATCAGTGAGAAGCTTGCCCAGAGAACCAGGTGTTTTCTTTAAAGGAATGGGATGTAGGATGTGTGCAAGGAGCTGAGCACAATATCCGACTGCATGATGAAAGAGCCATTTAAGTGAGAGGTCTCGACGCCTGGCACCTGCTGACACATAGATGATGTGAGATGGCATCTGACAGAGATGTTAGCTGCTGGTGTAATACAAGAATCAGGAGCCCTTATGCTTCCCCATTGTGGTAGTGAGAAAAAGAATGGAACAGTAAGGATGTGTGTGGATTATCATTGTAAACGTGGGACTATCCTGATCAGTACACAATGCCCGCATTCAGGATGCTGGACTGCCTAAGCGGGAACAAGTGGTTCTCTGTGCTGGATCTCCGCAGTGGGTACTACCAGATCCCGATGGCCCCAGAGGACCGTGAGAGAACGGCCTTTATCTGTCCGCAGCTTCTTGAATTCATGAGGATGCCTCAAGGGATTTCCAGGTGCCCCAGCCACTTTTCAACGATTGATGGAGGTGCAGTGGGGACATGAACTTACTAGAGTGCCTGGTATACCTAGATGATGTTATTGTGTTTGGCAGCTCACTGGAGGAACATGAGAGCAGATTATTTAAGGTATTGGACCGACTGGAGGACTTTGACGTTAAACTGTCAGTGATAAGTGTCAATTCTTCAAACATCAGTAAAGTATGTGGGACACATAGTATCCACCGAGGAATAAACCCGACCCAAGTAAAGATGAGGCCTTGACCCCACCTGGCCACAGCCCAAAAATCTAAAGAACTGCAAAGATTCCTGGGATTCTGTGGTTATGTAACGGAGCTTCATCAAAGGACTATTCAAGAGTGATCACGCCCTTTACTTAACTTACTCAAGGTATCCCCCAACCCACAAAAATACCAAAAGTCAGCGTCCTCAAGACTGAAAGAGTGTATTTTCATCCGGTGAAGTATTTGGGGCACGCTGGACTCCTGATTGTGAGACTGCTTTTCATGAGATCATATATCCAACTTACCCATGCTCCAGTGCTGGCTCATGCCGATCCAAGAAAACCTTACGTCCTGCACTGATGCTAGCTTGCAAGGGTTGGGGGCTGTGTTGTACCAAACCGCGAGAATGGCCTGAGACCAGTGGCCTTTGCCAGTAGAAGCCCTGACCCCATCGAAAGAACTATCCTGTACATAAGTTAGAGTTCTAGCTTTGAAGTGAGGCTAGTTGTTGACCAATTCCATGAGTACTTGTATGGAGCTAAAATACTAGTAAAACTGACAACAATCCTTTGACCTATGTGCAGACCTCAGCTAAGTTGGATGCCACTGGCCACAGGTGGCTTTCTGCAGTATCTACATATGACTATGCTCTAGAATACCGAGCAGGTCTGAACCACATAGATGCTGATGCTCTCTCCCGGAGGCCTGTTCCCCAGAATGATTGGGTCCGATTGGCAAAACCTGACATTCGGGCACTCTGCGGAAGTTTGACAGGGAGGAACAAATGTCCGCAGACATGATGGACTGCATAATGGTGGATTGCTTGGGACCCTCTGAGAATTGCATACCTGCTGCTTGCCCACTTCTCGCAACAGACATTGGTGCACTGCCTCAGCTGGACAATGACAGTGATCGGCGGGCTCAATCCCGCGATCCCATGATCAAAGCAGCTTTGAAGCCCTCTATGCAGGAAAAGATGTGTCCAGAATTACTCCACTGATTTGAGAACTGCACTGTTATACAAAGAAGGTCCTAAGTTGAAACTGATCAATAAACTGTTATACAGAGAAACAGTAGACAGAGGGGACAAGTAGACAAACAACAACTAGTGCTGCCCACTGCCTTCGAGGACTCAGTACTGAGGTCCTTGCACAACCACATGGGGCACCTGGTATAGACAGAACACTTGACTTGGTGAGATCCAGATTCTATTGGCCTAAGATGGGGCTGATGTGGAGCAAATACATTCGAACTTGTAGTCGCTGCTTACAGAGGAAAGCTTTGCCCCAGAGGGCTGCCCCTTGTTAACACCACCAGTGCACCCATGGAGCTGGTCTGCATTGATTTTCTGAGTTTAGAGTCAGATCAAAGAAATATCAATAATGTATTTAGGTGGTCATGACCATTTCACGAGAGATAACACAAACTTTCCCCACCAAGACCAAGAAAGCATCACTCTGTGGCCAAAGTACTTGTAGAAAACTTTTTGTTCACTATGGGGCTCACAAAGAATCCATTCTGATCAAGGGAGAGACTTTGAGAAACGTCTGATCAAAGAGATGCTTTCTCTGTGAGGAGTCACGAAAGTCAGAACCACTCCTTACCACCCCAGGGACCCACAGCCTGAGCGTTTCAACGCACTTTGCTAGATATGAAACTTACACCCAAAGGACAAGCCTAGATGGAGCCAACAAATTAGCTTCCTGGTACAGCCTTGATAACTGCACCAAAGTGATGCCACTGGATTCTCCCCTACCGCCTGATGTTTGGAAGAAGCTCGAGCTACCAGTAGATGTGTGTTTTGGGGTCTCTCCTGATGGGGTTCAAGCTGACAACTATTTAGTATGTGCAAAAGTTAAAGGCCCAGCTAACTCATGCGTACAACTGGCTCAAACCATGGCTGCCAAAGAAATCTGGCCAACAAGAAAGATAATGATAAAGGTGGCTTTGGGAACTCCGGGAGGAGATCGGTGTGCTAAAATCTGGGACTGCATGGCAAGCACAAGATTGCTGACAGATAGCACCATCTCCCTCACATTGTAGTGGGCAAACTAGAATGATCTGCCAGTGTACAAAGTAAGGGCTGAGGAATAATTCAAAAGATGTAAAAACAATGCATAAAATCATTTACTGCCCATTGGACAAATCTTAATTGAGTCTGAGCTAGAAGATGCCCCTCTGGACCCAGTGACTAGAGCTGTTGCTAAGAAAAGATCAAAAAGTCTGCCACAGAAGCAAAGTTAAAGTGTTCCCTCCACAAGTCCCAGTTGAGCATGACTGTCAGTCCACACCAGGAAAAAAGTGAGTGACTTTGAATACTATCCTTCTTAAAGACACTGATCAATTGTTGGGGCAGTCCCTGGTCAATACTGGAGATGAAGCTGGACTTCTGGACATCTAAGCCTTCATCCCTGGGCTCCAATGCTCCCAAGAAATTGAAGTCAAAGCATCAGATCAGATAAATGGAATCAATTGTGCATAGTTGAACTGTTTGAGCTTTCAGGGAGGAAAATGATAGATTGGGGCAGACTGGTGATACACCCGAACAAGAAGAGTATTTTGAGTGCCCTGACAGTCCACTGCCAGTGTCAAAGCTCTCATGCAGGCAAATGTTGTGGACTCAGAAACTGTAACTCCTGGAGCTGAAAGTGCCCAAGTTCTAGCCTCTCTCACCCCCATGGAGACTCCCTGACAAGTGAGGACAATGCTGAAAATGAGGCTCAGAGTGCAGAGACTATAACAGTTCCCCTAGAAAGACTGAGTAGGAGCTGCCAAAGCCTGTGTGCACCTCAGTTATGATTCCTTGGGAGGCCTGTGGACTTGCCTCTCAATGTTGTCCATAAAGGAGTGTATGTGTCCCCAGCTCATTGCCCAAACTGAGCATCAGTGCTAACTCCAAGATTACTTGTGTTGCCCTCTAAGTATGGTGCCTTGCCCCATCCAGCCCAAGGTAACTGATAGGAAAAGGCCCCTCTCTTCAGTTTCATGTACAGAGGTAATAACTTGAGTTATGGTACAATGTGTATGTAATACTGTGTAAGTGGCGTACTACAATGTTTCAGAAATGTGTTCTTGGTAAAATGATATATTGACTGATGATTACGTATGCGAGCCTAATGCAAATGTATATGGTTGCAGTTGAAACTTATGGGGTACTTGCTTGTTGTGAGACGTCAAACTTTCCAAGCAAGGAAGGTGTAACCCCCTGCAAAGAGAGTTCCCAAAGACACAGGAACTTGCTTAGATGCTCTAAGCCTGAATAATTTAGCATTCATGTTTATCAATCAGTATTTTAGAGCCTCGGTACTGTCTCTTTAAGGCTGTCTGCTTACAGCTTATAATTAGATTATGGATTTGTATGCTTCTCTGAGTACCACTCGAGCTGCTGTAATTCACTTCATTTTTGCAGTCACTAAAGTGCAAGGAACCTATCTGAAACATGTAACTGTTTGCAAGAAATTATTTAGAGTAATAATGAGTAACAGTTTGTCTAACCTGCTTTCTTGCAGTCAGAACTGTCTGCTAATTCCCCATTCTAGTTTTGAACTGCTGAACTGGACCAATCAGTGTGGGGTAAGCTAGGCTCTAAAATAGTGCCTTGGACGAATCAGAACTTGGACTCATAATCTGAGCCAGCCACAAGAGGATTGTATGGGCAGTGACTCTGGGAGATGGTTTGAACTTCAGTGCCTTTTGGACCAACAGCAGCAGTCTATTGTGGTGACAGCAATCCAGTCAAGAACTAGGAGGAACTCAAGGAAGTGCCGGTTTGTACGGTTGGAGTTTCAGTTGAGCTTTGGCAGTGAAGAAGGAAGGAGCCCTAGTGCTTTTCAGTGTGCAGTTTTAGTCAAAAAAGCGATGTATAAGGCCCAGAGTTCCGGTCTCTGCAGCTTGTGTAACAGCTTGTGGGACTGAATCCGTCCTGTGAAAAGAATCAAGGATCTCTGAAGAGTAGAAACCAGAACTCACCCACTAGCAAGACTGGAGAAATTGTTGAATTACACTTGGTCTGTCAGGAACTAGATCTGCTGTGTGTTCTCCCGGGTATTGTGCAGTAGTGCGATCGGGATACAAGATGCATGCCTGGTATAGTGCTTTCTTTTATATGGATGTGTGAAGAGGTTTGTGTACCTCAAGTGAGCCCTGCTGACGTTGAAGGACCCTATCTTATTTGGAGGTCGTGAGTACTAATCCAGGGTCGCTCCTGTTGAATTACACATTAAATCCAAATGGAATTACTGTACTGCTGACTGTTTAATTCTCCTTTTCTCTGTGTGAAAGGGCTACCAGCTGCCACGGTTTGGGATAGCCACTAGGGCTTGGGGTGCCCAGGGACAGTAACTGATAGGGATAGGCTGTACACAGAGCCATAAATGAATTATTAGAGTGATAAGCTAATTAACCTGATTCCCCTGTCCTTGTTATATGTACCTAAATAAATCAAGGCTACTTGTTTCAGCAAAGTTATACTGCCTGAGGTATTTGTCTGTGTTAAGTACTGTACTGTGATTGTTGCACTGTATCTCATTTCTGAGAAGGTCCAGTGCAGGAACCAGACCTGGGAGGTGTGTACTGTGAAGGTAATTCTGATATATTGTGTGGGCCACTAGTGGAAGAAAGGGGTTGCAGTGTCCCAGAGGGCTGTGACCAAGTTAGTTTAACTATTGCAACCCTGACCTCTGGGTGGGCACCACGCATTGGATCAGGCCCCTCAACCTGTTGGTAGCAAATCAGGCAGGGTAGTAGCCCCTGGGATAGCGCCATCTAGGGTTACATCTTGGAGGCTCACCGCTGGATTGTGTGTCCTCTGGTGGCCATTCGAACCACTGTTAAGAAAAAAGACGTGCCCGACAAGTAGCTGTGCAGCTGGTGGAGTGGTGTACTAGGAGAGATCGACCCCCAAAATGCTATGCTTATATAGACATCCCCTGGGTATCATCCGGACACTGTGCAGGAGTACTTTCCAAGGTGGAAGGTTTCAAACCCTGTGGTGGTGGGTGGCATGCTAATCTGCTCACCACTTTCCACAGCCTAGTAGTTTAAGGATCATAGATAGCTCAAAATGACACAGACCATTACCCCAGAGGAGCCCTCACTGTGAGTGATAACTAGGACAGAAAGACAAGAGGAATCAGCTCCACCACATCCAAACTTTGAGGAGAAATTTGCTGAATAGTTGCTGGGAGAGGGAAAACTTGGAGGACTTGAAGAAACTATTCTGCCACCTGGGTATTCCTCCCCAACACCTCTCCTGCTCCAGTGCCCGTAGTGGCTAAACCAATGCAGACTCCCTGTTCTGCACCATTAGTCACGACTCTTACGGTTGAGGATCTTCTGCACCCACCCCCCAAGGGAGGATGACTGGGAGACCTGGATAGACTATATTGCCCCCAGTGCTAGAATGGCAATGCCGAGGCGGCGAAAGGGTTAGTGAGAGCCTCCGAGGTCCTGCCCTGGCTACCATCCGTGCTAAGCGGGCCCAGTAACCCTGAGCGACTGCACGCCTATCTTGAGCCAGAGGGAATGTATGAACCAGATTCTGATGAGACCTATGGTGGAGGAAATGCACAACAACCAAGGAGTTGTTGTCTGTATGTCTCGGCTGGAAAAATTGTTGCAGAATGCCTCAGAAAGGTGGTTGCAGGATTGAACTGGACGAACCAGACTGGACAGATCCTTAAGTCTGCCTTCTCAGAACTGCTGTTGCTTCAATTCGCCTACAACCATGACTAGATCCCCACCCACTCCAGTGATTAATGAGAGAAATTCGAGGAGTTAGGAAGGGGCGGCCTCGGGAGGTGCACTGCACCAGCAGCTGTACGGCCGAGTGACTGAGGGGTGACCATCAGAAGTGAGTTCAGGGCGAGTTGACAGTCAATTGGTGCTCTGACAGGAAAAGATATACATGACAGAACTGTTGAGAGATCGAGAATTAAAAACAGTCCCTTTATGAAATACGCCTGCAAATCTACAGACTGACCTATATCCGACTGCATCTGCTATGGGGTGGGGTACCCACCCCATCTCCACCTGCTGATAACAGCTCAAACTCAATTCCTTGACCATGGAAGTGGAGAAACTGAATGTCTCAAAATGCTTATCCACGCAGACAGAATGGCACCAGGTTTCCAGTTAGTATACCGCCCTGGCTCCCAGTGGGCATCCCAGCTGAACTCCAAGTATGTTTGCTATAATTGTGGGAAGATGGGCATGAAAGGAATGCCAGTCCCAAAGACACAAAGTTGCATATAGGCTACAAGGAGGCGGAGAAGAAAATCATGGTTAAGAGGTGCCATGATCCCAGTGAGGCACCAAAAATGCTAATTCCGTCTTTTGTGGCAAGTCAGTTGCCCCACTACCGCCTCTCAGACTGGTCAGAATAGTGGGTCCCTCCATGACCACTGTAAAGGTGAATGGGTGTCTACAAGAGCTGTATGAAACAGTGGCTCCCAAGTACAAGTATGTTCCAGGATTGAGCCAGAGCATTGTCAGGCGTACCCTGCAACCATTAGAAGGACTGCATGTAGGGGGTTAGTGAAGGCCTACCCCTATTCAGGTATATCCGATTTGGCTCCTTTCCCCACCTCAAGTAGCGGTAGCGAACAAATGAGACACAAACGCCATTGTCCCCACTGGACTGTATGATGGTATCCTTTGTTGATTGGAACAAATGCTCATTATTGGAAGAGCTGCACAGTTGTGTTATGAAAACAGGGGTCAAAGACTAGTAGAGCTTTAAAGTTCAGCTTTATTAAGAAGGCCTATGAGGCACAGAGATGTGAAAAACAGAACCAGAGGAACGATTGGAACTGTATGGAAGAAGGATCCTGGTCTACCTCTGATGCCTGGGCGCCAACATTTTGAGTGTACCCTTACAGGGAGGGTCACGTATCAGAAAGGATGTTAAGAATAAAATTTAATGTTGGATGCAGGCGTGCAAAAGTACCAGAGGGACTGCTGGTCAAACTGGTATTTTGCCACCAGAGCCCATGCTTATGCCAGAGGGTAATGGTCCAGTTCATATATGTCTGAAAGAGACAGACCAGGTAAACAGAGGTTGCATCCTGGCTAATGTGCATTGTGCAGACCTGCAGTGCTACAGCAGCAAGAGTTCAAGGAAGAATGACAGAGTAGCCTGAAAATTTCATCTGCTCCAAGACACCATGCTCCTGTGTCACTCGTCGGATCCGTGGATCACAGACTAAATGGCTCTCTAAAGACCTACTTGCATTGATTAGGTCCAGGGACAAAGCGTGGTGCCGCTCAAAACCACTGAGCTACTGGCTGATTATAATAATTACCGAGCCCAGAAAATATATGCAAGAGCAAATTGATTAGCTAAAAGCTCTTCTGGAAAAATTGCTAACTCAAAACAGCTGGTAAACTCTGAAAAATTCTGGGCTACAATAAAACCTCCTTGGAGCAAATCAACCGCACATACAAATGACATGCTGATTAACGGCATACACTGCAATAATCCTACTACTATAGCTAACTCTTTCAACCACCATTTCTCAGACCTCACCAGTTACCAGGTTCCACCCCTAATATGCACGCTCTCTTCACACAATATAAAGTTAAACCTCAATTCACACATCCCCCTTCAGGTTCTGGAATATTACAAAATCTGAAGTTCTGAGGCTTCTCCTCTCCGCCCCAGACCATACCAGTGTAGGGTCTGATGGGCTGGAGCCTAGGCTTCTAAAGACCGCCTCCCTGTTTATAGCCTCTCCCCTTACCAAAATCTTCAATCTATCTCTACGTCACGGCTCAGTCCCCAACATCTGGAAAATAGCCAAAGTCACCCCTATTCCAAAAAAGGGTGATCCCAAATTAATCTCAAACTACCACCTTATAGCTATCCTCTCCCTCCTCAGTAAAATCCTCGAAAAACTTGTGGCAACCCAAACTCTTGATTACCTGCAGAAACATAACCTCTTGTCTAGCTCTCAACATGGTTTCCGCAAGTGGCACAGTACGACTACTGCCCTCCTCAAATTCACCAATGATATCTTTTCTGCTATGGACTCTGGCCTCCTGACTGGTGCTATCTTCATTGACTTAACAAAAGCTTTTGATGTGGTAGACCATTCCCTCCTTCTTTCTAAACTTCACTTCCTCGACTTCTCTACTGATGTAGTAGCCTGGTTTGACAGTTACCTGTCTGGTAGACAGCAGACCGTTGTCTTCAATTCCGCCTCTTCTGATCCCTCATCTATCCAAGTTGGTGTTCCTCAGGGTTCCATACTTGGCTCTTTGCTTTTCTCCATCTTCATTAATGACATCCCACTGCTTGCTTCAACCTGCTCAACCCTCCTTTATGCAGACGACCTAGTAATTTATCACAGTGCTAGAACTCACTTGACGTCAACCAACCTCTTAACTCAGACTTACGTCCATTCAGTCGTGGCTGATAGAGAATAAACTCATTCTCAACATTAGTAAGAACATTCCATGCTTTTTGATCGCTTTCAAACTCAAAGTAAACCCTGATGCCCTAAAAATCACCTGTACCGATGGCTCTTCACTTAACAGCACCAAATCTTTCAAATACCTGGGCATCACTCTAGATGAATCCCTTTAACTTTGACCCACACATAACCAACACCTGTAAATCTTTAAATGCTAGATTAGGTGGTGCCCACCGACTAGCTATGCCCTTACCCCTTCGGCTAGACTTGCTGTGGCTCAAGGCTTTTACTCCCCGCCCCCTGGCTTATGGATCAGCCACGTATCTATCTGCCCCAAATCCTCCCTCCATAAGTGGGACACCACCTATAACAATATCTGCCGGTATGCCTCTGCCTCTGCATCCCCTCGTTTTACACACCATTGCCAACTTTACTCTGACCTTAACTGGCCTTGCCCCTCTGGCCATCGGCTCCAATCCCTTGGGTCTCTTATTGACAATACAGTCCACACTGGCATTCCATCTTCACTCGCCTGTCTGCTCCACTCACACCCTCTGCCCTACGAGCTCCGATCCGCCGACCCAGCCCCTCATCACATTCCCAGATGTAAACCAAAATGGCTCAGCTACTTTGGCATATATGAGTCCCCAAATACTGGAACTCCACTATCTCCAAATATTCGTGGAGCACCTACCCATGCTAGCTTTAAAACTTGGCACCGAGAACATCTACAATCAATCAGCCAATGCACCTGCTTTAATCCACCTTAGACTTCATCATCTCCCCTCTCTCTCACTATATTACTCTACTCTTCTCCCTATCTACCAATCTCTCCTCCCCTCCACTTTCTCCCCTCACCCCTCACTCTCTCCACCTTTCCCTCTCTCTTATCATCTCAACCTTAATTTGGCACTTACTGTACTTTGTTTTGTATAAACCTTTCGTTGCTAATGCCTGTTTCACTCACTGTGTAACTCTAGTTGTGCATGTTACCTAGATGTATTTCTCCAGTTTTGCCTCCATTGCAACACTCCCTCTTGTGAACTACTCTTAGAATTTATTGTTCCAGTTTTATTTAGCTGCCTGCATTCCTCACTGTGCTTCACCAATATCATGTGCTGCGTCACATGTATGCTTCATTTTGTATGTCTTAAACTGTCTTCTCCCGGGTCGTGCCTGAAAATAGGCATTGCTATGCCTAGTGCACTCACCCGGTTAACAAAAGCAAATAAATAAATAAATGCTGCACTACAGTGTCAGTATTGGGATTTAGCCCAAGTCCCTGCTGTGGGGATAGAACCCATAGCCGTCTGATCGCCCGGCCTCAGAGGCGAGTGTGCTAACTGCTGAGTCACTGACACTGCATTTGTTTGGAAACTAACCAGTTATGTAAAAGTAAGAAAGCAGTGGCATCTAAAGCCCATTTGGATGCATCCCTCCATGGAAATGTGGGACAACGTGGCAACAAAACTAAATAAGTAAGCAAACCAGAGCTGGGGGTTCAAGCTCCAGTTTTCTGTTTACTTCATTTTGTGTTTTTTCAAAGCACTGAATGATGTACTGTCGCCTAATTGATAAAAGTGCCACGGCAAAGTTCAGATGTTGGGCCACTGGAGAATGCAGACATGTCTTTTCTATAAGCAAGGCTTGAATCATGGATAAATTTAATCTTCCTTCTTTCAATAATCTGCTTCCGGAAGACTTTTGAGGTGACAGTTTTAATACAGCTAATGTACAGAAAAATGTATATCAGCCCATTCTCGATCTGCAGATTTTCCTTCAGCTGTTCTTGGAATTTTGTTTATTAAGCATAGCTTGACACATTAGTAGAACAGAAATAAAGCACACATTCTGCGGTAAAGCAAGTAAAAGCTGTCTGATGTTTATAATAGTTGTCACAGTGGTCACTGGAGTGTAACTGAGTTTCTTGCTTAATTCTTTCATTCCTGTGTTTAATGGCACTTGTCATAATGGCTTGTTTGTCTATTTATTTACATATGTGGTTATATATTTATAGGGGATACATGATGATGATGAGTGTGATATGGAAAATATTCCCACTCCTGCAGATTGAGGCATAGATATCTCACGAGTGCGAGAAGCCACGAGTGAGATGTCTGTGCCTCACGATGCAGGAGTGGGAATATTTTCCATATCACACTCATCATCATGTATGCATTTCTACAGTAGTGGTATGATACCACTGAAAATAAACTGTCAGAAATGGTTTACTTCATGTGATTTTGTGGTGCAGTTGTTCGCTTGTCTTGCTGGGTGTTGTGTGCTTTGCCCTGCTCATTGGTAGTTCTGATATGGCAGTTGATTGGTTAGTTTGTGTGGTCTGTGCAGTGGTTGGCTGTTGTAAGGAGTCTTGCTCTATTGGTTTACATGTGGATAGTGAAATGTTATTGGTCAGTCGTTATGGAAGTGCTGTATGAATGGCTATTTTCCTGCTATGTTATGATTGGCTGTTGATGCGTTGCGTGTGCTGTGATTGGTTGTGCTGTGTCGGAGCGGGAATATGTGGGTTCGTCAGTGCTCAAGGTTGTCTGTCGCGTCAAGTTTGGTAGATGTGGGTCGGCAGGAAAACTTTATTTTTTCTTGTTTTGGCACTGTTGGAGACATACTTTTTGGGGTTTGGCCTGACAAAGTTTTATTTATTTATTGAAATACTATGTAGTGCTTTGTTTACTTTTCAGTATGGGTTCACAGTGAAACAGTGATATCAGTAAATGCTGCATTATTTTCACTTTGCTGCACTTCATGGAGGCTTTGAGAAGGTGCGTCTCTTTGGTATAGTAAAAAAAATGTGAGATGATCGGGCAATCGTTGACCAGGTACATTAGTCGGAATCTGTGTCAGACTCGAGTACTCTCACTTTTTCTGCAGTGGCTTTCATACTTGTGACCTGTGGGGAGAAAGCAGAAGTGTTAGAAATGGATTGTGTTGTGCAAGAAACGTTTATTAATAGTGTGCAATATTTACAGGATAGTCTACCTTGAACAATATTGAACATTATATTTGTAGCATTAATGGTAGTATTGTGAAAGCATGCAGACATTATGTCTGGGCAGGTTGCGGTGCATTCCTTTTCAGGTTCTGCAGCAGTACAGGTTTTGGATGTTCCAGGATCAGCATCTGTTGAGCTGAGTATGTGGGAAATCTGCTGATGTTTCTCCTCGTTTAATTTGGAGTAATCGTTGAGAGACTGTAATTTCTGTGGCCAGACACTTGGATTATATCATTGGGGGAGACGTTGCAATCTATAAGTTTTTGTACTAAATGCTTGGATTGAATGGTTAGTGAGGTGTTTGTCGTGGAGATGTTGGCTTTGGCAACCATATTTTTCACTATTTTGCTTAGTGAATTAATACCAAGTGGTTGATTTTTGTACCAACCAGTAGGATATTGTGCTGTTGGTGTATAATTTATAGCTAGAAAAAGGTGCATCTGGGTGGTTTGCTTTCTCTGGTCGCTTGTGACGGTACAGTTTGTAGTTCAGCACAGGGCATTTGTTGATATCTTTAGTTTCATATGCTCTAGGTTTCACAGCTCTGGTGTCTTTGGGATTTATGCCACTTCTTGTTTTGGTTTGTCTCTCCTTTGTATATTCCAAGTATTGAGTGTTATGTTCATCTTTTTAAGTTCGATATCTCCCATTTTAGGTTTCGTGTTTCTGTATTTCCTCTATGCCAAAATACAAGGTGACAGTAAGCCACATAGTGTTTAGAAGGGCTTGAGGGCCATCATGTCCCAGTTGTTTTTCTGCATACAGTTGCTCAATTATGTTGTCTGTTAATTCGTCTGCAGCTTGAGGTCGATTGCCTTTGCCTATCTCCTTCAGCAGCTTTTGTTTGGATAGCAATACTTGTCTGCTTTTTAAAAATGTATTAGAAGTACTAATAGATTCTGGGTAATTGCAATCCTTCAGATATCTCTCTACACTCTGGAATCTGGATACATGATGTTAGAGGCTCGTATTCTGTACCATCTTGTCGCTTGAAGTCATGAAGTAGTGGCATAGTATTTTGTCAAGGTTTTCAGGAGGTATATGCTGAATAGGTGTCTCAATGTGCAGGGTGTCCTTTAGGAATTTTTGTAAGGCATTTATATCTGCACTCGTTTTGCGGGTGGTGTTTTCGTTGCGAGTACTTTTGATGAAGCGTTCAATTTCTGCGGTGTCCATTGAACTGGTAGTCATAGTGCAGTTAGCTGGATGTTTGCTATCAATATTGTCGCCTGTAGGCTCGTTTGGGTCCAGTAATGGCTCTGCATCTTGTTCGAATTGAGTACAGCTCAGCATGACCTCTTCCGGAATATTTATAATTTTTTTTGCCGTTTTTGACATAATGTATTGTTCTTTGGGTGGTCCGCGGTTTTCTTAAGTGACATTTTAGAGCTTGACGTTGACAGCTTAGAGAACATTTCTATTCCGTTTTTTTTTAAGCGCTGCAGTTTAGATGCAAAGATCCTGCTCGGCTGTGCGCGATGCTGAAATGAAACTGATAGGAAAGATTCACTGTGGTCTCTAGTGCTAGTTCTCAGGTGAATGTTATTTTTCCGTGATTAATTGCCTACCGCGTTGTTGTTCTAGCAATGGACCTATACTGCTTGGTGACGTATGCAAGAGCTTTAGTATTAGGAGCGTACGTATTGATTGACTGTATATTTGTAAGGGAATGCCTCTTTGCATACGCCAGAATCGTTATTCAATGGGGTGCGTAACATAGTTTTATTTACTGTGTGTCACCTCACCCCTATTGTATAAATTTATTTATCAGAAATGTCCATGAATACCTTTGAGCACAAGTACTCTTTTACAGAGGTTCCATTCAATAACAGAGATTACAAAGCAACTTAACAAAATAGGTGAGTTCCAGTGGAATGAAGTCAACAATTACAATTAAATAGGCTGGAATTCATTAGAGACAGTTTTATAACGAAACCGTAAATAGATTTAGTGTAGAATGAGCATTCTAATGATACAAGGCCTCGGAGCCAGAGCTTGACACAGTTCAAAGAGTATACCAGGAAAGACTTTAATTAGGCAGATTAGCAGTTACAGTTTCATTGAACTGTTAGGGTTGCCTGTAGTGTTCTCTTAAACTGGTCAAATGTAAGTACTGTAGATTGAGCAAGGTTTCAGGCAGCTCATTTAACCACCCAGCAGCCCTAATTGCGAATGAACGCTTGCCCAGCTGAGTACGGAGGAAAACCAGTTCAAGGGCATTCTGAGTCATGCTCCTGATGTTGTAGAGATTAGTGACAGGGCAGAAGCAGTGAGTTAGGGCTGGGGGGGGTGTTATGCCCATTAGTGCCTTCTTGGCTAGCAGACGTGTCTGGAACTTAATTCTGCTAGGTAGGGGTAACCAATCTGAGGTTGCAGATGTGGGTGCGTTTGTCAACCGCAAGCACAAAGTGAGAAACTTTATTGCAGATCAGATTCATTCTGCTGAGACTTGAGTTACTGACAGTTGCATAAGCAGGGAGGCATTGCCAGCTAGTGACAGTACTGAGTGTGTTGTTGGAGTTCTACTTTTTACGGCTGCTTAGCCAGAACCATGCTGACATATTGCAAACAGATGAGGGGGAGCAGGGTCAGGAAGCATGTAACCAGATCTGACACAAATCACATTTTGCCTGCATAGTGGACTCTCATCACTTCATTGGTGTGCATGAAATCCATGTGCTTTCTCTGTCTCTTCTGCCCCCTTTCAGAGACTTGTCACCATTCAGATCCCCGCCCTCTGCCACTGTCCCTCCTGCTCTGAAAACCAGTTCTTCAAATAAGCAGGTCTGTGGCACTTGATCTTCCCATCTCCCCTCCCCAAACATTATATCAGGTTAATGCATAGCAGCTGTTTGGCTCTGACCGGAGTTCGTTTGTTTTGTAATTACCTACATACGAACATACAAAACTGCCAGCAGATAAAGGCCTTACGGTCTAGCTAGTCTGCTTGAGTGTGCAGTACTTCAGCCATTTAGACTGCAGCTGCCCCCCACGCTGTATTTCCTCCTGCTTCTTTCACATGCACACCTTGTCCACCTTCAGTTTGAACCCTCCCTTTGATCCTGTCCAACTCCTTCTTGAAGCAGCTCACCAACCTCAATGATACCACCTCCTCCGGCAATGCATTCAACCCTGTAACCACCCTTTCCGTGAAATAATGCCTCCTCATTTTCCTCCTCCTTCTAGTTTCAGACTGTGCCCCTGCTTTCCTCCCACCTTTTAATTTTAACATACTCTTTGTATTTACTCTGTTCATGCCTTTCAGATACTTGAAGGTCCCAATCATATCTTCTCTCCCTTCTATCCTCCAGGGAATACATATTGAGCTCCTAAGTCTCTCTTCATATGGCTTATCTCCCAATCCCATGATCATTTATGTTGCCCTAAGCTATATCCCTCCAGAAGCTTGATGTCCTTTTTTAAGTAGGGGCACCAGTGCTGCACGCAGTACTCCACGTGTGGCCTCACCAGGGACCTGTACAGGGGTAGTATGACTTCCCCTCTTCTAGAGGTGATACCCCTCACAATGTACCCCAGCATTCTATTGGCCTTCCTTGAAGACATTTGGTTATGTGCTTTTTGTATTAGGAAGTTGCAAAACAAAACTGAAAAATCTAAAAATTGGCTTGGATAAGGCAATTTACATATCACTCTAAACTCCCATAGTCATGTATCTCATGCTGTGAAAACTGTATTTTACAGATGCACTTTTAACACCTATAAATGTTAAAGGTGACCTGAACCCCAGGTTTACCTCGCAAATGAGCTTGCTCAATGGTGCCCGCTTGGTTAAATAAAGATTTTGATTGATTGATCGATTGAAAACTGGTGTTTCACAATGCAGCATCTGCAATGACAGGACTCGTGTTTATCAGCAGTACACAGGGATTAATTACCTGAGTCTTGTGTAGTGGTAAGAAGGTGTGATAACTAGCAGAATGTCAGAAATTAGAAGGACAAGGACTTTTAAGTAAGTTATGAATAAAATACATAGAGTTCATGCATATGCAAATTATTTTTCTGCAGGAAAGCTGCATTTTGCACTGGACTGAGTGGTTAATTTTTCCTGTTACTAGTACTCCCAGATCCTTCTCCTCCGTTAACATGGATAACTGCACTCCCCAACCAGTAACTGTTCTCAGGATTTCTGGCCCCAGGTGCATGACTTTACACTTCTTGGCATTGAACCCCAGTTGCCATGTGTTTGACAAGCCCTCCAGTCTTGCTAAATCCTCCTGGAGTACTTTACCACCTCCCACCCCATCCACTTCGGCACAGATCTTAGTGTCATCAGCGAAGAGGCTGATCTTACTTTTTATCCTGTCCGATATGTTGCAGTATTCATAATTTGAGGTTTATTTCAGCAAAAAGTGCCCAGACAAAACTCCCTTTAGCCCTGGCGCTTCAGCCCTTCAGCGGGCCTTCGGCAGGAGGTGAATGCTGAATCTTCCTTACTTCTTCAAGCTGATGTCAAAGCAGGGCTGCAGCAGTGGGGGATTCAATATTCTGTTCTGCATGTTAAAGATTTTGTAAGCTCAGATCAGATATTTGTCATTCCTGCTGTTCTCCCAGGGCTAAATACAGCCTCTGTACTGTGCTTGGCCAGGAGGACAGCGGATCAGCAAACAAAAGATCAGAACTATAAAAACTCTAATATGCACTGCAGGCTATTGAATCTCCCACTGTGGCAGCCTTTTCTCTGATTTCAGCTGTAGGATTCTGGAATTTCTGGATACAGCAGAATCAGCCTGATACAGTCTACTATACTGCAGTAAACAGAAAGTAAAAACAATGATATTTTTTGAGGAAGGCTCTTGCAGTAGGCAACACAGATAGGACTGAAGCTGGCAGGTGCCAGGATCCCACAGAAAACTTCTAGCTAGCAGTCTATAGTGGGGCACTACCCTCTGACGTCAACCCATTTCTTTTCCTGCCATCGACCCACCATCAACCCGCACACATCGACTCCACAGACACCTTCTGCTCTAGTCAACCTTTTTTTTTTTTCATGATTACCCGCACTTTATTATTTTCTTTTTTTCCTTTTTTTTTATATTTTACTCTTTTTTTCGTCCGCACCTGTCATCAGTTTCTCCGCCCTGGTCATGGTGCCCCCATGACTTCCACCTCCTACAGAGCACCTGCTCTCCTGGTTACCCCTGGCTTACCCCCAAGGGGGTGGGGTCACAGCACCGTAGCAGGCACCAGTACCATGAGAATGGTAACTGGTTGGGAGAGCTTGGCCAGGAGGCTAATTGAAGCCTGGGGGCAGGGCTTCATGGAGTTGGCAGGAGCGGAAGTTTGTCCCCTGTAGGCTGGGGCAGAGATGTGCAACGACTTCCAGCATCTGTCTCACCCCAGAGAGAGTTTTGATCCTGCATCAGCTCAGGGTGACATGCTGGCCTCCGCCAGGTGTTGCTCCTGCACCAAGCAGAAAGCTCCCTCCCCCCGGAGAAGGAGAGCAGTCTTGGGGATGCGATCCTTCTCCCGGCCAACCCTCCGATGACCTGGATCCATTCCCGAACCCGGGTCGCCGGCATCGCAAGCAGAAATCCAACCGCTGTGCTGGTGGGTCGCCCACTTTATTATTTTCTAAAATATTAGTCTTTACAATATTTTTTTGCATGTGTTCTTCTCCTTCCTCCTCTTCTGAGCAGCGGTGGACCAAGTGCACTTGCAGCAAGCAGATCCCCTCCAAGGACGGCCACTCTTCTTACCTCTTCTGCCTAGGCCTGGACCACAATACAGAGGCCTGCCAGCACTGTCAGGATTTCAACCAGTGGACTAGGATCTGCCACCAGAAAGCCCTGAAAAGCTTCTTGCTGGAGAAGAAATTAGCAGTGATGGAGAAGGAGATACAGGGCCAAAGTACTTCCTCTTCCCCTGGCCTCCGGGGCTTCAACTTCTTCGTCAGCCCTCAAGGAGAAGTCTAGCAGCAAGCAAGAGCACTGGGAGAATCACAAGGAGAAGCACCAGTTTGCTTCCTGCTCCAGGTTCCTGCACAAATCAGCGACCAATTTGGGGTCTTCCTCCCACAGGAGTTCGACCTCCTCCTCCTCCCAAGCAGCTATTACTTCTTCTGGGCTCCCGGTGGTGAAACCACCCACTCTCCTTACTGTTTTGGGTGGTGGTTCATCGGGGCTTGGGACTTTGTCCTCAGCCTCTCAGCCCCTGACGCTCAGGCCCATTCTCACTATGGATTCTCAGACAGGAGGGTCGGCCGGGTCTTCCAAAATTGGGTAGCAGGTCTCTGCCCATTGTCCCCCTGGCCAAGGTGTCTGCTAGTTGGTCCTGGCATCTGGGTCCGACTCCACCAGTGACACGAGGGGCATGCTGTCTCCTCCCTGAGAGGTGATGCCTCTGCACCCTCGGGATCCAGTTCCCCATGACACACCTCTCCTTCTCAGCCAGCACCAACTGCTTCAACAGACCAGCACCAGCCTCGCCTGTTGGTTCAATGCTGGCTACACCAGTGTTGACCCCAGTGGCACCCTAACAGTCACTCCTCTGACACCCCAGTCAGCAGTTGATACTGTCACTTCACTGATGCCTGAGAGGCTGATGCCCGGCCCACAGGCACCACCCAGACCAGCGCCAGATAGCTCTGAGCCCATGGGACCATCGATAGTCAACCTGATGCCTCAGTCACCTACGCCTGGGTTACCTTAGCTTCAGAAACCGACACCGGAGCCCTCTAACTAGGTTCCTTCTACACTGGACAATGCTGCCCCACCTCAGTATCCACCTCAGGTGCTTAATGCCCTTTTCTTGGTCTGGTGGGCTTACTTTAAAGATATTGCAGGGAGACCCTCCACTACTACACGGGGGCCCCTTGTTATGGATAATGCCGCTCCTAAGGACACCCTAGGCAGTCACAACGCTTCTGTCCTAGGCACTGCGCCTTAAGCCAGACGAGACTGACATAGTAGTCTCACCAGAATAGGCATCAACGTTCACCTCTCCTTCCTCAGACTCCAGGGGCTCTGATTCTCAATCCTCTTCCTCTTCCTCATTTGAGTCCGAGGACTCTGAACCACTTTCACAATCAGAGGAACCAGAGAATACCCCAGGTCCCCTCCAAATAACCCCACCTTCAAGGATGTGATGCGACACATGAACAACATCATGGGTTAGGACATGATGGACTTGGACCCAGAGCGACACTGGCTGGCCATTTTCCTCTGCAAAAAGGAATCTTTCCCTGTGGTTGTCCCACCATTGGTCGATCCCTTCAAAGACATAAATAGGTCAGCCTGGAAGCATCCTTCCATTACTCCAGCCATATGCAAAAGGCTGACCACCTGTATAGTGCTCCCAGGGATGAACCCTTTTATGCAGAGCATCCAAAGCTGACTTTATGGTCATTAATGCAGCCCATGACCACTCCAAGCATCCCCAGAACCTTAGCTCTCAGCCTCCAGATAAAGATTCCTGGCAGACAGGTCAATTTGGCAAGAAGATCTATACTTCTACCACCAGTGCCAATGGCTCCTTGAATTCCTAGCCCATATGGTTCAGTACCAGAATGTGGGAAAAAGCTATGGTGATGATCCAAGTTCAACCTAACCTTTCCAATAAGGCAGAGTTGCTGCATATTTTGAAGACTGGTTCGGATGTGAGCACCCATCCTCCGATCTTCTTACAATATGGCAGATTCTGTTGGGAGAGCAACAGCCACGGCAGTCTGCACTAGATGTTATCATGGCTTAGGGTCTCAGGGTTCACCCTGATGTGCAGTCCAGAATCTTGGATGCTCCTTTAAAGGTCCAGTCCTCTTTGGCAAAGATTCTGAAAGAGTCATAATTTGCTTGCAGGAGTTGGCAAGGCTATCCGCTTGGTCCATATTATTTACTGTACTCAGCAGAAGTCAAATCAGCACTAGTCCTTTCACTGGTCAGGCAACCAGCAGTCTAAGGTCTAACAGCCCAGAATGTTCTACAAATGCAAAGTCGCTACTCAAGCCACAGGAGGATCCACCCCTAGGGGCCCTTAGAACCTCCCAGGCTGCCTTTCCAGTACCTGACCCCCTCCCTCAGCAGAAACTTTGGGGGAGGTGGTGGGGGGCTGCTTTTCCCTATACCTAGAAGGCTGGCACAAGATAACCACAGATCAGTGGGTTCTCCAGCTTGTAGAAAGAGGGCACACCCTGGAGTTTCTGGAAGTGCCCCCGGACAACCCTCCCTCACCCTCCCATTACCCTCTGGCTCATACTGCTCTTATCCAAGAGGAGATCCAGGCATTACTGTGGCAGCAGGCCATAGAACCAGTTCTGGTAGGTCAAAGAGGAAGGATTTTATTCACACTTCTTCCGAGTCCCAAAGAAAACAGGGGACCTGCACAAAATCCTGGACCTCAGTCAGTACATAGAGTATAAGTGCTTCAGAATGGTGACTCTCATCTGCCTTCTTCCTCTGTTGCATCAGGGGAATTGGCTATACTCCCTAGACAAGCAGGATGCTTATCTCCACATCCTGGTGTTTCAGCCCCACGGAAGGTTTCTTCACTTCTGCTTCCAAGGGAAACATTACCAGTTTTGGGCACTGCCTTTTGGTCTGTTCTTGGTTCCTTGTGTCTTTACAAAGTGCCTTGCAGTAGTGGCTGCAGCCCTCAGAAGAAGAAGAAGCCATTATGTCTTCCCTTATCTGGACAACTGGCTTCTGACAGCCCCTACCAGGGATCAACTGATCAGAACCATGGAAGCCATGTTCAGTCTGTTTCGGGACCTGGGGATCATGTTGAATCTCCCCAAATCCTCCCCTTGGCCAAGTTAAAGACTTCAATATGTAGGGGCCATCCTGGACACTGTCAAAGGCAAAGCCTTCCTGCCCCCAGACAGAGCAGATTGTCTTCAGGCTCAGGCTCGACTGGTTTCCTCATATTGCCAAGTCCCTGCCGGGTTACTCTTAAGGCTTCTGGGACACATGGCAGTAGTCATTGCAATGGTCCCTCTGGCCTGTCTGCACACATGTGCCCAGTGGAATCTCCAGAGTTCAATGGGCTTAATGTAGGGACAACCTGGAGCAGCAGGTGCTGGTCTCCAGCTTGGTAAAACAGACTCTGGCATGGTGGTTGAACCCCTCCAATATGTCCTCAGGGGTCCACTTCCAGTCACAATCTCCTCAACAGATTCTGACAACTGATGCATCAGGCCAGGGCTGGGGTGCCAGTTTGGCAGACCACCAATCTCAGGGGACTTGTTCCCCACAGGAGCAACATCTCCACATCAATGTTTTGGAAATGCGGGCAATCCTTTATGCCCTACGAGCCTTTCAGACAAACCTGCTCCTAGGCCCTCTGTTGATCCAGGTGGACAATATGTCTGTGGTCTTCTACATAAACAAGCAAGGGGGACTCACTCTTGCCCCCTCTGCCAAGAAGCCATGAAAGTCTGGTATTGGGCCATAGAGCATCACCTGAAACTGACCACCATCCATATTCCAAGCACCCTAAACACCTTGGCCAACAGCCTAAGTTGGTCTCAGTCCAAGGCCCATGAGTGGAAACTTCTCACCTTAGTGGTCGAAGACCTCTTCGACAGGTGAGGTTGTCCTGAGTTGGACCTCTTTGCATCTCCACTCAAAGCAAAACTGCCCAGTTTGTGCTCGCTAGATCCAGGGCCTGGTGTTTTCTGGTGAGACACATTGTTCCTCTTCTAGACAGGGAGGTTTCTGCATGCCTTCCCTCCATTTCCATTGCTGCAGAGAGTTCTTCTCAAATTGCAGTCGGAGGGTGCAGAAATGATTCTGATTGCCCCCTACTAGCCACAACACTTATGGCTCCCACTTCTTCAGCAACTGGCAGTGGAACCTCCAGTCCCCCTGCCCCATGCTCTGACTTTCTCTCCCAGGAACAGGGAACCCTGTTCCACCTGGGCCACAAATAACTGCATCTCCATGCATGGCTGCTGCAGGCTTAGAAGTTGCCTGTTTTGGGGTGTCCCCTGGGTGGCGGATGTTCTTGTGGCTGCCAGAAAACTCTCCTTGAGAGCTACTTATGCAATGAAGTGGAAGCAGTTTTGTATTTGAGCCACCGCTGACACTTCAATCCTTCACTGTCAGTGAATCTCATCCTGGAGTACCTTCTTTCACTTTTGGACTCAGGTCTGAGTTACTCTTCCATTAAGGTGCACTTAATCACCATCTCTGCGTACCATGCACCTATTGAAGGTAAGATGCTTGCCCAATTGGACATTTCCCGCACTTTCTTGCGGGGTATGCTACACCTGAAACCTCCCATCAGGGACCCAGTCCCGCCATGGGACCTTTTGTTTGTCTTAGAGAAGCTTATTTTGCCTCCCTTTGAGCCTGCTACAAGCTGCGAGCTATACTTTCCGCTGTGGAAAGGGTTTTTAGTTGCTATTACTTCTGCTCAAAGGATTTTTGAGCTTCAGGCACTGATGTGTAAAGAGCTTTATTTGATCTTCCACAAGGACAGGGTGTCCTTGTGGACTAATCCTACATTTTTGCCTAAGGTGGTATGTGAGTTTACACTGGATCAAGACATCTAGCTGCCGGTCTATTACCCAGAGTATTCCAGTTGAGGGAGGCTTTACTTATACTCTGGATGGCCACTGGTGCTTTGTTATTATTTGGACCACACCCGTGCTATCAGAAAATCTGATCAGTTGTTTGTTTCATTTCCCCTAAGAAAGAAGGGGCTCTGTCCATACTTTTATTTGGCATTACAATTTGAACATTGCCTCTAGATGTAGAGTGGGCTTTGGACTTGCTGTCCTTCGGGGTCTCCTCTTATGAGCTGCCTTACGCTGCCTTCTCCCTCCTCCTGGCTGACAGGGGTCAGTTTGGACACTGCTTGGGACTCAGTCCTATCTGTGTTGCCTGCTGGAAGAGCCTCCCTGGAAGTAAGATAGTACAGTTAAGTAAGAACTTACCGTAACAGTAGATCTTCAAGAGGGGCTCTTGCAGCAGGCACTGCTTTCCCTCCATCCCCCGGTGTACTTTGGATTTATTTAAAGTGCTTAGATCCTGGCAGCATGAGTGTTATATCTATAATCATTTTATCCTCATGACCAAGGTAAGCTTGGGTTCCCTTCTGCCCTGCTCCACTGATCCCCACTGTCCACCACCTCCCCAGACTTACCTGGCCAATCCAGTACGCCCATGGACTGCCTCCTGTGGTGGGGTCAGGAGGGGAAGAGCTGCCCCCCCCCACCAATTTGCTTTGTCTGCTAAAAATAATGTTAAATATATACCACTATTTAGTGTCCTTGTCATTGTCTTCTCTACCCTGAGGCATTCGACTGTTTTTTCAAACAGCACAGGTTTCCTTTTGATTAAAAAAAATGGCAAATCAAACTCCTTGGTATAAAAAGCAGCTTTTTCTTTTGCTGTGGGTTTATTTATCATGTTTAAAAAAAGATAACTTATTTGTAATGGTCTTGGAGGAGCAGTAATTAAACACTGTGTGACATAAATTGAATCATCAAATTTGCGGGCATCTGAAAGATCAAGATGGGGTAAGCATCAAACAGAAATGAAAAAGCACAGTGGCACAACCCTCGGAACAGTTTTGTTTTGAATAAAAATATTACTTTATAATGTATGTTAGAACGCTGTTAACCTTAGGAAATCATCATTTCCTAAAGTTGTCAACCTATCGATGTGACGTAGATATGTTGTGAACCTATCGATCCTACGTCACATCGATAGGTTAACAACAACGAGTGGTCTGCGCATGTGCGTGCTTTTTTTCCGACGGGGAACCGACTGAAGGGAAACCGACGGGGAAGGACTGAAGGGCCGTGGCAGTGACTTTTTAAAAAACGTAAGCCATTTAATTTTTGATAGTGGGACCATACACTATAAAAAATAATGTATGGTCCCTCTATCGGCAACCGGTCAATTTTAACCGTCTAGAGGTTGCCATGGCGACGTAAACCTCTCGAGCTTCGCTCTCGAGGTTTACATGGTCGCCCTGGCAACCTCTCGACTGTTAACTGACCGGTTAACGATAGAGGACCATACATTATCCTCTATATAATACATAGTAAGCATGTTTTCCTGTGCTCTGAAAAATTGTTCTCAACTTTTTCAGAATGGTTTAGAATGGCTTTTCACAGCTGCTGCAATCAGCCTTGTGCTCTCAAAACAGAATAATAGGTAATAATAGGTAATGATGTGAGCTGCAGACACAGCTGATACAATCATGGCCAGAAGCGCTCAATAAAACCACTCTTTTCATCAAAAATAACATTTAAACTCTTGTATTATAAAAAAATAACAAGCACCTAAGTGTTAAGAACTCACTGGGTCTCACACCTCGTTAGTACTGTGACATCATTAAAACGGTCAAACTTCACTCCAGTGCCAATGATGTCACAACACTAATGAAGTGTGTGAACCAGCTTGTTCTTAATACTTAGGTGTTCATTATTCTCTATATACAGTAACCCATGGCTAGTGCCTGTGATCACCAAGTAGAGTGCAATTTCAAAGTTAATAATCCACGCTTTAGAATATTTACTGTAAATATGATAACTCAGTAGAACATTCTAAAGTGGGATATCAGGTTTCTGTCTTGATTAGTTAATTTAATGGCACCTTTTTCTTGCACATGCTCTACACAGAGGGTTTCAGTTGTGCTCATTTGCGCACACACACAATCTCCCCACTCATATGCTCAGGCCCACCCTGACCCATCGCAAGTATTATATTGAAAAAACCTTATTTTTCATGCTTAAAAAGGCTCACTCATGTTTTTCATGCTAGGAAAAATAGTTGTACAAAGGCTAAAACCCCATTTGAGTACAACTCTCACAATGCGGGGTTATTCACTGCCTTGATTAAGGAGGATTCTATTAAGATGTATTTTAAAGTGTCAGTGGATCCCACTTCTACTACTTTGTAAAGTCCATATACTGTAGGTATAATTCTCTGCATAAACTAGCTTCTTCTTGTATCTTTTGGGATTGGTGAGCAATTATTATTCATGGTACAGTCCAGTTTGTAAAAGCACTGCTGCGCTGGTGAGTATAATATTCACGTGACTCCCAGCACAATGGCGCTGTTCCAAACTGGACTGCACTGTGAATAAACAAAAGTAAATCTCTTTTCAGAAAGGAAAAGAAAAACAGATTTTTCAGTAACTTTCTAGTGACAGGTCAATGTGGGTTTGTAGAGATTGGTGGTGAGCTTCGGGTGGGGGGGATATTACATTTTGACAAGTCTACTCTAGATGAATTTTCAAGTTTAGGATTTGGGCATCCCAAGCATTAGCCATACATGCTATAAAATAATAGACACCTCTCTATGACTCCCAAGGTTATAATTCTGTATTATACTAGCGCAGAAGTGCCAGTATACTTAGGGTTGACTGAGAGTTTTTGTGTTGACCCCCTAACTTCGCACCTTAATAGATCTGAGGATGTGCAACGAAATTGCCCCAAATTTGGCATGCGTTGTCTAGGAAACAAAGTCTAAATATGTGGAAAGTTTCATGATGGCAGTTTGTGCTATTTCTGAGATCTGCATCTGTCATTTTTTACATTAATGTCTACATTTTTTTCCTATACTTAATACAACTTTTTTTGCTGTCACCTACAGCCTAGATGGAAATTTTTTTTTTCTGAAATGTTCAGGGTAGAAGCAGCTTATGCCAAGGTAATGCCTTTCAAAGGTTTTATGAAAAAATATTAAACAGTTCCAGAGTTATAAGGATTTGAATGTTTTTTTCTGAGCTTGCTCAGTAGGTTTCTGAATAACCCTCTGATACGACCCACAACATTTTTTGTCATCAGAGCTTTTTCCTTTCTCACCACTTACTTCTCACAACCCAAAAAACAGCTTTTCGGGTCCCGGCAGCTACCATCTTGTCTTCCCCAAACTAAAAAACATGGAAAATATATAAAAATTATTTATGATACCTGAACCTAGCTAAACAGGAACAGTTTCGCTAGATTTGGGTTTTTGTTTTTTAAAAATACAGCCAGAAATATATTTTTTGGGCACCCCAAAATCCATGGTGCTAAGCTTAGTGAGAGGAGCCATTCTCCCACATTCTCTATATAAGAACAGCAGGAGTTTATTGACATCTGCAGTCACAGATGGAGCTTGTGTGCCAGCAGTGTGCTTGCGATGGAGCTTAGTCTCTTTCCTCTCTCTCTCTCTATTTTGGTGGGTTTTTTTCCTTCATTATTTCATTCCATTCCCTCCCCCTTCCAGCTTGTCCAGCCCTTCCTCGTGTTTTTCCCCTAATATTGTAAAAATATTATTAAAAGAAAAGTGGACCGGGGTGCTTACCCATGGTACCACGTGCCATCCCCCTCCTCTCCAGTGTGCCCCCCCACTGCATTGCCCACCCTCTGTGCCGCCATGCTGACACTGGCATGCCCAATTCCCAGTGTCAGAGCCAATATTGATTTAAACCTACAAAAAAGAAAACAGTCCCTCATTGTCTTTATTTTTTTTTGCATTACCTGTAAAAAAGTCCCTTGCCAATATGACCCCCAACAGCCCTCACCCACCCCATCCCAACCCCACTTAGCATCCATCACCCCACACCATCCATATCCACATCCTACTCACCTGAACATGTCCCACGTACGAGATCCACTCTCTGATTGAGGACACGCCTTGCTGCTGGAACTGAAACAAGGTGATTCGATTTAATGTGACTCAGTAGGTTTTGAAATTTTACTCATAACTTCATAGACCTCACCAAGACCTGTGACACAGTCAGTCACCAACTGCTACTGAAATGTCTCCTCTCTACAGGATTGTCAATGGAATCTGTGGCTTGGTTCCATATTTATCTCTCCCATAGATCTCAACGGGTCAGGATCAGCAATACAATCTCTGAACCCGGGGAAGTAAACCTAGGGGTCCCGCAAGGTTCTATCCTTGGTCCTCTCTTATTCAGCCTCTTCATAAATGACATGCCTTCTACCTGTTCTGCACACTCCATACTCTATGCAGATGATGCTGTTATCTCTGTCCCAGGGAAATACCTGGGATCAATTAGCTCTGAGCTTCAGCTCAATTTTCATGCTTTGGAATCCTGGTTCACCAAAATAAACTGCTACTCAACTGCAAACGACAAAGAGCATGTCTTCAGCACCCCACAGAGCAAGATTCGAGGATCCTCACTGCATATACTTAGTAGCGAAGGAGAAGTACTAGACCAAGTCAACACATTCAAGTACTCTAGGATTCACCTTGATGACACCCTCACCTTCACTGCCCATACTGAGCAACTGGTAGAGTCCACTGACATGAAGCTGGCATCCTGTATAGACACCACACCTCAATGACACCGGCTGCCCTGAAACTTGTTACATGCAGTTCAGTTCTCTCATCTGTGGATTATGGCCTTGTCATATACGGGCAGGCACAGACACAGGCGCTTAAAGGATCAAAACCATCTTCAACAAGGCCTGCCGCCTGGTCCTGGGAGTACACAAATGACTCACTCTTGTGACCTATACAAGGAAACTGGCTGGCTCACTCCACCACAGACTCCAATACCAGGCCTGCTTCTTGCAAAAAAGTCCCTGATGGGGTCCATGCCTACTGCTACTTCAGCCCTCTTTGAGCCTGCACAACCATCTAAATGCACAAGGAGTGCCTCCAGGGCCATCCTAACTGTTCCCTTCAAACAAACCACCCTTGGCCAAAGATCCCTCTCCTACTGTGGGCCTAAATGGTTCAGTGATCTGTCTATAGACCTTGCCGACTCCCCCAGGCTTAGCCACTTTAAAAATGGGCTTTGATCTCTTTTTGCCAGCAAATCTGACTGCCAGTGTTTCGGTTAACCCACAGTCTCTGACAGTGGTTCTCGCACCCATCAAACACTACCCTCTCTCACTCCCACCCTCCTGTTCCACAATTGCCTACTCCCCCCTCCACCTCCCACCACCTACTACCTCCCCTTGACAAAGCCTCACCTTGGCTGCTAAAACTGCATTTCTGCAGACTGGGAGCACCCTGTCCGAACTGTAACATGATTGTTAAACACTGTACTGCACTTAATTAGTGCTGCATTAATATGTTTCTCTGCAAGTGTGGTCCTGTGTCTCCTTTTCTTGTACCCTGCTTAATGCTGTAACTAATACCACTTGTTAGTTGATGTCTTTCTGTTTTGCAATGTTTCAACACCTGTAAATGTCTTGTATTCCTTGTTGACTTGGAACTCTTGCAACCGGGCCCCGCTCAAAGGTATTAATCTGAATTTGAAATAAAATAAAAAAAACTTAGCCATTTGTTAATATTTGTACACCAATTATCAACATGACTTTTTGGGACCCCATCTCATGAACAAGGTAGGTGGAACTTTTAAAATCCATCTCAAAAGGTGATTACATGCTCATTGCAAAAAAACATTTTTGGGCAGTATTTGAAAATATTCGCCTACTAGGTTCATGAGGTGGGGTCATAAGAAGGCTATATTGAAAATCTGGTGTAAAAATATGTTAAAATGGCCAATCTATGACTGAGCATTGAAATATTTTAACTTTCACTCATAACTTCACTAAGTTTTAACATTTTTTTTACTAAACTTTCAACATGGCCTTTTTGGGACCCCATCTCATGAACAAAGCAAGTACAATGTTTCAAATCCATACTGAAAGTAGATCTCACAGTCGATCTGCAAAATCACGTTTTGGGCATGATTTTAACATTTTCATTTACTGGGTTCATGAGGTGGGGTGTCGTAGGAAGACTGTGTTGAACATTTGGTGTAAACATATTTTAAAATGACCAAGTTATGAGTAAATGTTGACATATTGTAACATTCACTCATAACTTCTACAACAGCTGTCTTTTCTGTTAAAGAGGAAATACATTATATTTTCTACTTCCTCTTCTGCTCGAGTGGACCTGGGATACCTCTCTTTCTGAGGACCATCCCTGGGGTTTTTCTGCCTGTTTCTCAGGCCGAACCATGCTCATCCACTAAGGCTGCAAGACTTGAATGCCTGTCCCCACTCCCATTCTGTACTGGTGGAGCAGGGCCAGAAACAGAAATGAAAGCTACAGACCAATCTTGCCACACTGGATTGCAGCCTTAAACCACCTCACTGGCTCAGCTGCAAAGAGCTGCTCCACAGGTACGTTCAGTGCCAAAACCGCCTCTCAGCCAACAAAAGGATTTTGAACTTATGACACTTGATCACCGGATTGGTCTAGGCTTCTAGTGGTTTTACTGCCGCTGTTGTGGTGTTTAGATCTACCATGGGAAATTACAGCTGGTTCCATGGTGTGTCACTAGCTTTACTAGCACTCAGCTCAATTCTTCGGAACTCTCATCCCTCCCTAAAGTGGAACGACCTTGTGCTTCTCCCTGTGTTGTGTCCAACAGCTCCTTTCAGGTAGCCATTCTGGACTATTGGGCTTCTCAGCTGTCTCTGCCAGGAGTGGACATCTCCCGAGCTGCTTCTGCAGATTACTCCCCATCCAGACTTGAGACTTCCCTACTCATGGCAAATTTCTGCCAGGACACTAGTGGCTGCAACACTAGGCCAGTATAACACCAGGAGTGGGTACAGGCCTACCCATCAACACCGTCTCCCTATCGCCCAAAAAATAGTGTTTACAAATTACAGTTTGCTGCCTTAAAAGAATCCTGCATCTTTTACTATTGTGCTCAGGCAATGTCGAACTCAACCCAGGACCATTAGACACAGTTGCTTCTCCATCAGACCTGGCAGGTATCAAAGGAATGTTTTTATGCATCTTAATGCCTGTAGTTTATTGAAAAAGTTCACCCTTATCCAGACTTGGGTGAGCCAACACCTACCTGACGTCCTAGTGATCAGTGAGACCTGGCTTAGGCCAGCCACCCCAGATAATGAAATCAATATCCCAAATTATTTACTCCTCCAAGCAGACAGGTAATCAAGAGGAGGTGGGGTGGCAATTTATGTAAGGACAAATACTCAGCCGCATGCATAGGCGCATCATCCTCCCCAAAGAATTCAAGTGCTTGACCCTAAAGATCAAACTTTCTCCTTCCAGTGCACTGTGTGTAATAGGCTGCTACAGGCCCCCTTCTGCCGGGCCTCATCTCCTGTCTCACCTCAGTTCCGTACTGGGGCTCAGTTCCTTGGAAACCATTATTCTTGCAACCTGAACTATGATCAGCTATCAAGTGCATCAGCTCCCTTGAAATCCTTTTGTGACACTCTAGGGCTGGTGCAACTCATTGGCGAGCCTACTTGCCCAAATAAAAAGAACCTTAACAACAGCTCCCTCTTAGATGTAATTTTGGTTAGCAAGCCACACCTGTTCTCTCATGTTGGAACATTTTTCTCAGACATTAGCAATCATTGTATAATCACCACCATTAGATCCGTGCACAACCCACAGTTTGTGGCAAAGTTCTCTATCAAGAGGTGCAAACGCAACTTTGATTTGTTTGCTTACGTCCACGACTTGAAACATTCACCGCGATGGCAGGAATTCTTCCTAGCCAAAACTGTTAATAGGGCATATACTATTTTTTACGATATTTTAAGTGAGGCTTTAAATAAGCATGCACCCTTGGTTAAGGGTCTCGGGTCAGGAGCAACACCTGCCGTTGGATTTCGCCTGGCTATAAAGCTTCCCTGTTAGAGAGGATACTTTATGGAAAAAAGCCGAAGAAGCAAGAACGACTGGATTGGTGTCTTTTAAGAGAGCATGTAACAAGTGCACCAAGTTGGTCAGAGCAGCCAAGGCCGCTTCACCATCGTTCGAGCTAGCCTCTGCCTCAAAAATCCTTCAAAGCTCTGGAAACATTAAAAGACATGTCAGGACACGCACCTGGTAATTCCATTCAGCAAAATTAAGTCCGTGGCAGCGTTATCTCTAACCGATGAGATATTGGAAGCCTCAATAACCATTTTGCAATGGCAGGCTAGCATTTGATACTTCTCCTCCAATGACCGCCACACAGCTCAGGGCCCACTAACCCACGAGTCCCCTCTGCTGAGGAGGCCTTCTCCCGCTGCCTGTCTCTCTAAAGAGCTGCAACTGGACACCAGGAAGGGAGCAGACTCTGACTTCATAGAGCCATACTATCTGAAATGTGCCTACCACATGTACTTGCGGTGCCAATCACCCACCTATTCAACATGTCACCCCTCCCGTGGCCTCCCCCCTCAATGGAAAATAGCCCATGTCATCCCTCTATTAAGGTGACCCTCAGTCTAAATAATTACAGAGCGATCTCCTCCTCCCCATCCTGTCTAAATTACTAGAAAAATAGTGTGTGGCCAGCTAGGGGTATACTTAGAATCCAGAAGCCTATTAAACCTGGTTCAGTCTGGATTCAGAGCAAAGCACAGCACCACAACAGCCCTAGCTAAGGTGACCAATGATTGGCTCCTAGACCTTGACAACATGAAGCACGTCTGTGCCATTTTCTTGGATCTTAGTAATGCATTCGACACAGTCAATCACAGCCTGCTTCTTTCCTCCCAAACACCTTAGGCTAAATCTATGTGCTGGTTTGCAGACTACCTCAGAGAACGGAAACAGCAGGTTAAAGCTGAAGGTGATCTTTCTCCATTAAAACCTATGCTGAGGGGTGTGCCCCAGGGCTCTATCCTTGGTCCCCTACTCTTTGCAGTCTACATTAACAACATCAATGACCCCATCAAAAAAGCCAACATCCACTTATTCGTGGATGACACTGTACTGTACTTGAGTCGTCCCACGCCGGAAGCAGCCTGTGAAGACCTCCAAGCTGAATTTAACCTTCTACAATACCAGCTCATAAACAAAAAGCTTTTGCTCAATGTGAAAAAGACAAAAGCCATGCTCTTCTCCCCTCCTTGCATGTGGAATTCCTGCTGGGGGAGCTATCCCACAAATTACCACTGTTCTTGGAGAAACACTAGAGTATGTAGCTAAATTTAAATATCTAGGAGTTTGGCTTGATCATAAACTTTCCTTCGCCAACCATCTCGAAGAACTTCAGAAGAAACTAAGGCAAAGATTAGGACTATTCTACAGAATTAACCACCTGCTCACAAAGGAGGCCAAGATGCAACTGGTTCAAGCTACCTTCCTATCTTTAATAGATTACGTGAACCTGCTGTACAGTCACTGCACTGGCTCTGCACTGGCTAAGTTGGCACCCTCTACCACAGAGCTATCAGGTTCATTACTGGGCTTCCACTTTCCACACACCACTGCTCCCTGTACTCATCGTTAGGCTGGACTTCCCTTCACTATAGAAGGAATAGAAACGCCACCCTATGGGCATTCAGAGCGGTGACCAACAAGCTCCCCTTATATGTCTCAGATTGTATTCCCCAGAGTGTGTTAGGCACGTACGCTCTAAGGAGCTATTCCCTAATTGCCCTCCAAGTTCCAAGGGTCAAAACTCGTTTCGGCAAAGCTGCTCTAAGCTTCTCTTTACCCACATTGTGGAACAGTTTACAAAGGAACTTGAAGCTGAGCTGCCCTGTTAGCCTGAATATCTTCAGGCGTTCTACGATCGCTACATGAAAGCACCTTGCAAATGTTTTCCTCACCGCTAGCCCACTAATTCTGCAACTCTCCCTTTCCATCCTGTCGCTCACCATATTTCTACCCCTGGCTCTCACTCTTTCCCTATTAACTCTTCCTGCTGCACCCACCGTTCCCTGTCCACTCCAGCCTGGCTAAAGTCCCACCCTACCCATAGTAGTGTCCCAATTATCTACCCTCCTCCGTCATTATCATAATAAACAAGTACACGACAGCCATTGTCACTTTCTGTGGTTTTAGCTCAATGTTTCCCCCAGTCATCGGTAATATATCCCTCCTCTTCTTTAACTCTCTAACCTGCCACCCCATACATGGCCTCTTTCCCCTATATGTATAGTTGCCAACTGCCTCACTCAAAAGATCTCTGCTTATAACCCCTGTATGCCTATGGTTGATTGTACATCTGCTGACTTCTTCAATTGTAAAATAATGCTGTTTTTTTTATTTATTTCAACCTTGTACTGTACTGTACTGTATACACTGTATATACTTTTTCTTCCTTGTATATTATTGCTTTTTGTATACCTGCTTCTGTACTGTACTTTGATATATTCATGACCAGGTCCACCTTGCAAAGGAGCCTTGCTCAATGGTGCCTGCCTGGATAAATAAAGATTTTGATTGATTGATTGATTGAACTTTACTAATTTTTAATATTTTGGCTTCAAACTTTCTACACAGCCATTTTTCACACCACGTCAAAAATATGACAGGTGTTTTTTTTTTGGTTTTTTTTTTACAAATCCTGGATGAGACATGTTTTCACACATGTGGTGTGTAATGATGTTTCAGCCAGTATTTTATAAATGATACATGTCATGTTTCTAAGGGCAACTCATAAAACAGCTATCCTGAAAATTTGGGGTCAAAATAAAAAAAAAAGTAATTACTAAGAAACACTGTGCGTACTACCAGCCTTTACCCCAGCGGGTAGTTCTTTGTGATCCTGCACCAATCAACTGAGTTTAGGGGTGAGCTCAGTGGCCCAGCTGGGTGGGATGAGATTGGGAGGACAGCGCTGTCATGCAACACCACCCCTCAGCTTGGGAAGGGTAGGTGCAGGGTTGCCCACACGGGTCCAAGTAACATTTAGTGATGAGAACTCTTCTCTTGGCAAATGGCCCTGCACCTCTGCACCCGTGGGTGCCAGAGGGCCCTGTGCTTCATCTGACAGACGAACTCTTTGCCTGTGCATCTGTATCTGCAGCCATATAGAAGCATAGGGCCTAGAAGGGCACCAGCTGCTTACCTCAGACCGGGCGCGAAATCTGGACATTGTTTTCAACAGTGGCCCGACACTAAAATCTCAGGTGTTTGCTGTCATAAAAACCTCTTTTTACCATCTGAAGAGCATTGCTCGGATTAAGCTCTTGGTCCCGCCTGGTAACCTTCCAACTTTGGTCCATGCCTTTGTGACTTCCTGCCTTGACTACTGTAGTGCCCTTTACCTAGGGCTACTGGGGGGTTGAACCAATTGCAGCTGGTGCAGAATGAGACAGCCAGTCTGTTGACTGGCTTATCAAGATCTTGCCATGCCATGCCTGTGTTCTGCAGCCTGCACTGGCTGCCTGTTCATTGGCGGATCACTTTCAAGGTCAGGTTACTGACCTATAATGCCCTACATGGACAGGTACCGTGTTACTTGCAAGATAATTGCATTCATAAGGTAGAAAAAATGGGCAGACTGGATGGACCTTGTGGTCCTTATCTGCCATCAACTTCTATGTTTCTATGTAAGATCTTCTTTTGCCCCACCACCCTCTCTGCTCACTCTGTTCCTCCGATGAGAGATTGCTAGAGGTTCCCAGGGTCTGACTTAAGACCTCAGGGGCTCGTTCCTTTGCTTTTATGGCACCTACCCTGTGGAACTCTCTACCTCATCAGATTAGAGTGTGCCTGACCATTGAGGGCTTTAAATCTGTTGTCAAAACACACCTTTTTGGTATGGCATTTCCTGACTTTGATTAGCCTGCTGTTTTACTGTAGTGAATTAATTTTAGCTGCTGAGTCTATGTATTTGTATTCATTTGTTTTAATAGATTTTACTCAGTACAGGCATTTTGATCTGCAATGGAATTGCGCTTTTTACAAATTTGTTATGATATATGATATGATAGAGGGCCCTGCGCGTCCACTGTCCACCAGATTACTCCATGAATTCTTGACATCCATTGTTACACAGAAGTGCAGGGTCCTCAGGGCTCTGCAATTCCATAGATGGACGGAGTCTTCCTTTGGCACCAGGCCCAGAGGCCCTGGATGTCTGCATCTGTTCACAGAGGTCCCTTTGGGACCTGTGTGGCTGCATGAATTGGCATACAATTCCACAATCTCAAAAAGAAAGGAAATTATTTACAAAAAAACTGCGCTAATGCACCAGTTAGGTTTCAGCTTAATGCCAGAAAAGTAGGGAAATGTGACATTAGGATTCCCAACTCTAACTCCCCACCCCACCTCCCACAGAGCAAAAGAAAAAAATATTAGGATTTTGGCCTCGAGTCTTGGTGAATGTTGGGATTGTCAACCTAATGTCTACCCCCTTCCCTGAGCAAACAATTTCAGATGTCAGATTTTTTTTTTTCTCTAAAGTTCCTTGGGATTGAGATTTTATAATCTAGCTATTGTAAGTCTTTTAGATATACCGTGTTGTTTGTATATTGTGGTGTTTGTATTTATATGTATTTAACATGGAACTTATTTGTATGTAACTAGTTAGGAATTTACACAGGTCTGTCTTGTAAACTGGATTATGTCCAAATGACATGTATTACCTGTATAAAAATAAATTTTACCTACCTTTTACCTACCTAGATGTCATCTCTTTTCTTCATGCAGGGCCCTATGTGAAGAAAGCTAGAACAGTTTCTGTTGGCAACATGTGGTGAGACATACTTCTGTACCATTGAAGAGTGTATCTCTATCAGGCACTGGCTTGGAACTGCACTTTGTGCTTAGGACTGGAGGCTATGGGCTGGTGAGAATACTAAGCATTAAGGTTGACAGCCCCAAGGAAGACCTCACCATTTATTTACCAAGACTCCGAAGACTCAAAACACTAATGTTTTATTCCTTTTACTGCTTGGGGGGATGGGATGGGGAGTTAGGTTGGAAACCCTAACACCACATTTCCCTACTTTTGTGAGTTAAGTTGAACCCTACTTGGTGCATTAATGCAGTTTTTTGCAAAGTATATATACTGAGTATCTATCTATCTATCTATCTATCTATCTATCTATATCCGTCTGTCTGCCTGTCTATATACATAAACACACACACACACACACGCACAATTATCTGTCTAGCTGCCTGTCTACATATATATATGGCTTTTTGTATCTTGCGCTACACTATTTTGAAAGCCTGCAGCAGCAAACTGCAATCAAGAGCCCCCTCGCACCATGACCATTAACGGTGTTATAATGGTGATCTTGATCACAATTGAAGCATGAGAAAATAAGAAAGAATTAACTTATTGGAGTTTTTAAGATTAGCAAAGTTTTGTTTTAGTGTTATGTGTGCTGACAGCACAGTTATTTATTTAAGTTCTCCTTACTGAGTCATGGACTACACTGAGAAAAAATGAATGGGGAACAAGCTGAACTGTAAACAGCGACCCTTCTAATAGCAGGTCTGTATTTTCAGATTAAATTTTTTTTTTTGTTAAAATTTAACATGTAACTGCTGCACATTATTATTCACAAATTGCACAAATCAGAACTTGCCATAAATGAAATTTCTTTTAACTGTTACATGCTGCTAGTAGTAAACAGAATTTCAGCAGTCTTCTGTGTCTGTGTCTTCTGTATTTCCTGCTTCCCTTTCCACATCCTGCACCAGTAATTATAAAAAATAAAACTTAGGCAGGTGTGTATTTATGATGCTTTTTTACACATCCTCAGTTACACACCCTTTACTCTCGAGGTTAACTGCTCATTACACACCAGAGGTGTGTAAAAAATATCATAACACACACTTATAAGTCAAGTCATATTTTATTTCTTTAGCGCCCAATCCCAAGGGCTCTGGGCGCATATTTAAAACACGTTATTATCAAGATCAATTCAATTTAAAACATTCCATAAATAATCATAAATACAGAACTAAAATTTCAGCTCAGTATCACGTTAATCAGTATACCTCAAATGCCAGCTTGAATAGATGCATCTTCAGGCCTTGTTTGAAACTTTCAATGGAGGGGGCCTCCCTCAACGAATGTGGGAGGGAATTCCATAGAATCGAGCATGCCACTTCGAAGGCATGATCACCAGAAGTTTTGAGTCGTGCCCTCGGGACCACTAAGTATCCCTCAGCAGATGACTTTAGGGAGAGCACTGGGTGAGCAAGTGTCAGGAGGCCAGACAGGTAGCCTGGGCCCAATCTGTATAGGGCCTTATAGGTGAGCAAGCCTACCTTGAAGACAATTTTCCACCTAACTGTCAGTCACAGCAGTTCGCGCAAGACTGGAGTTATATGATCAGACCTCGAAAGGTCCATCAATAACCTAACTGCATAGTTCTGAACTTGCTGCAGCCGGCAGAGATTGCCCCCACTGACCCCAAAGAATACAGTATTACAGTAATCGAGCCTGGAGATGACAAAAGCATGTATCAGTGATGGCAGATCTTCAAGCGGGACTAAGTTTTAATCCAGGTGACATTCCTTAGGTGGTAAAAACCACTCCGAATGATGGCAGACACCTGAGCTTCAAGTGTCAAACCATCATCAAGGATGATGCCCAGATTTTGCACCTTATTCACTGCCACCAATGAGGTGGACTCCAGGAACAACCCTGTTCTTGCTCTGGTGGTGACTACTTCCCTCTGATGGCCAGGCTCAATCACCGATACCTCCGTCTTGTCTGGGTTTAGTCTCAACCAGTTAGAGGACATCCAGCCTGGATTTCAGATAAACAGTTGTTAAGCACATCCACAGTGTCCGATGTTCCAGGGGCAAAGGACATATACAGCTGGGTATCATCTGTATAACAGTGAAAACCCAGACCGTAGCACCTAATGATATCACCCAGGGCAACATGTACACCACAAATAACATGGGTGACAAGATCGACTCTTGAAGTACTCCACAGGACAGGAGCCTCGGGCGTGATGAGAAACTTCCCATCACTAATCATTGCATCCTACCTGCTAGAAAGGACTCGAACCAGCTGATGACATTGCTGGTGAGTCCACAGAGCTCTCTCAGGTGATCAAGTAGCACCACATGATCTACGGTGTCAAAAGCTGATGAGAGATTGAGGGGAACGAGAACTGGCTGGTCTTCCCTGTTTCAATCTTCACCATTCATCATTGGTGGATATAAGCTGGAGGTGCAGTACTCCGCAGGAACATTTTCTTTTTCCAAAAATGGGAGGAGCCGGGGGGCGCCGCTGCCCTTGAGGCCGACACACTGCATGGCACTTAAGGGTTGGCCAGTAACTGACTTCAACTCCTCCTCCACCTCAGTTCTGCTTCTCCCACCATAGAGTGTGCAGCTACCTTGCATTCAAGCTAGAAGAAAACTATGCCATTGCAGCCTACTTGATTTGTCGATGCCTCTTCAGTTCTGCCATCACCGCATCCATTTACTTGGCGCTGTATTTGTTTTGATCTACATACCAGTAAGATCTTTTCTTTTTATTCGGCGCCAAGTCCGTTGCTTGAGTTTTGAGTTTATTTGTTCACGAGTCATGCCAGGTTCGGGGGACAAAAAGAAACGATATTCGAAAGCAGGCCAGCCCCCAATACGTCGGTGTCCCTGTGGCCGGCAGATTTCTGTTACAGACCGGCATGACTGTTGCCTGACCTACCTGGGTCCAAACCATGATATGGACCATTGCTATGCCTGCCTCTCCATGGACTGAAGAGTGATTGAATACCATGTGTTTAAGGTTGGCTGTGCTCCACTGACCTTTATAAGGTGTCGTCGTACTCAGGATGCTAGATGCAGGTCTTTTGACCATTCCTCTAGGTACCCTTCCAGTTCTATACTTACCACGGAGGAGGGTGCCTCCACCCCTTTGAGCCTCGCCAGGGTGGAGGCCACTTCTTCGGTGCCAGAGGCACAGTCAGGCTCTTTTGGGGGCCAGGGTGGGGGCACCATGTTGGCTGTCACCTCCTCTGAGGTGCAGGCTCCCCTGGTTTCACGGCCTATGCTTGCTGGGCCCGGCCTGGTGGTTTCCTTGGCATCACCCATCAGAGCCACTCTTGATCCTGGAGCCATTTACGGCTCCAGTGAGCAGAGTGGTGCTGCAGGTGGTACTGGGTCTTCCCATGGCACCATTCGCTGTGCCAAGGGTAGGAGGGCCTTGGGGGTAGCCTCCCTTGAGGTCTTCTGGATCTCCTCTTTGGAGGAGGAGGAGGAGAATGATCGGGAGGCCGATCCAGACTGGCAACCTGACTTCTCAGACTTCCAAAGCTCTCATCTGCCCAGTACCACAGCACTCTCCCAGTCCCCTCTCCCTTCAGGTCTGGTTATTGCAATCAGTGCCAGTGTCAGTGCCAGCATCGGGAGCCTCTTCGGTGCCACTAGCAGTGCCAGAGGGGTGCATTGTGTTGGTGGTGATTCCAATCCACCAGGAATTGAATCTTCCAGCCCTGGTTCCTGGACCAGCACTGTTTCAGGTGCTGCTCTGTCCACCAGGGCTGGGAAGCGAACTTCCATGCCAGCCACCTCCCCATGGACACACTGGGGGTGGAGGAGTCCCTGCGATTAGGAAAGAGGAAAAGGTCTCTCTCAGAGTCGGTGAGGGTAAGGGGGCAGGGTGAGGAACAGCGGCCTCCCCTTGGAGCTCTACAGGGCTCAGGGAGGAGCTGCAACCTGAACCTTTCTTCTCTCCCTCATCTTCTTCTTCAGGTGAGACCCTTTGCATGGGGCTAGGGGCCACCTTTCTGGACCTATGCGGCCCTGGATGCCTCACAAGGGGGATTCCCATTCTGGGCTCAGTCCTGACTGCTTCAGTCTGGTTGAGTGACCATTGACTGAGGAGGTCAACGGATCCTTCTCTGGCATTGGATCATCTGCAGGGTCTTGTAGCCCTGGCAGAGGACACACTCAACTGCTGAGGCTGCTTTCTCCCCTCCCTCTGCCTTCTCCTCCCCACTTCCCAGGTCACTTGGGTCCTTTGGGGCCTCTGACCTGGGAACAGTTCTGGGCCACAGCTGCTGCTTTCCCCTGCTATGTCAGAGCAATGGACAAGCAGGTCTTCCACCTGTCTCCCCAGCAGCAGCCAGACTCTGATTCTTTGGACTTGTTGGCCTCCTCATCTTCCTCCCCCGAGGAAGAAGACACTTCCATCCACCTGTCCTCTGATGCTGACCAGATCTCTTATCAGCGTTTCCTTTTGAGGCTGGTTGATGAGCTCCACGTTTCCAGGGTGGCAAGATGCAATCCTGAGCAGATGATGTGCACTTTTTTGAGTTCAGTGCAGACCACCTGGTGGTGCCTGCCTGACCAGTTCCATTCCAGGAAGCATCGTACCGTACCTGGCAGCGTCCATCAGCCCCTTCTCCAGCCCCATTGACTGCCGGCATAGGTACTGCACACCCCAGGGATCTCCAGGGGCTTTGCCTCACCCCACTTTGGGAGTGTGTGTCCTGGATACCCCTACTGGGCATAGATTCCCAAGACACGACTGGCCTCCAGAGGCTGACTCTGTGGAGTTTGACCGATGGGGGAGGAACATATTCTCCTTGGCATGCCTTATGCTCTGCATTGCATCATATCAGGTCCATCATGCTACCTACAACAGGCACCTATGGTCGATGCTAGGCCAAGCACTAACATCAATGCATGATATGGAGGCAATCATGCAAGCCGCCGCCCTCTCTGCATGTGGTCTGGAGCTTGCGAGGCACCAGGCAAGGGCATTGTATGATGCCAATGAAGTGGTGTCCAGGCTAGCAGGGACAGCGATCTACATTAGGCAGATGGCGTGGCTTTGGCTTTCTTGGTTAACACCCCTGGCCCGGTGAAGAGTGCTTGCCTCCTCCTTTCGAGGGACCCGCCTCTTCTCCCACAGGGTGAGACAGGAAAGTCAGAGGTGACTTCCTTCTCCCAGGCAAAGGGAGACCCTGTCTCACCCTGACCAGTCATCGGCCTAACTTGGCCTGTGAGGGTCCAGCTCCCTGTGTCTCCTCCACAAGGGGCTGAGGGAAAAATTTCTCTCAGGGAGGTACCAGATCCTCATCGGGGGGCTTGATAATCACCCACCAGTGATGAATGGTGAAGATTAATACAGGGAAGATATGACAACTACGTACCTATCTTAATTCTTGATCATCCTGCATATCTTCACCATTCATCACTGCTTCCCACCCTCCATCCCCTCTTGGGCCTAAATCTCTGGGTGATGCCTCCTCCCTGCTTGTCCCCTTAATTGAGGCCAATTGTGGTCGTGGTCCCACTGGTACCTCCGGGTTCTCTGCTTCTTCCATGAAGTGACAGATACCCACCATGGGGCGGGGCGAGCAGGGCGCTTGCCTTTCATTTCTTTATTGGGGCTCCCCTGGGCCCTCTTCTCAAGACCCTGATGGGGATTCTCCCCCTGGCTTAGTTCTGGATCTTCCTTAGGATCTTGCTGGCTAAGTCGGGTCTCCTGCCAGGGAGGGGAGGGTACCTGTCGGGGTCAAGGGGATCTCGGGAGGGCCCGGGGGAACCCCCAGACCCCTTTTCCCTCTTGGGGTCATGATCCCTTCCCTTCTGGTCTCTGGATGGGTTCCTGTGGGGCAGGGTCCCCTTTCTAAGATCTATTAGATCTGTATGGGGGGATCTCCTCCAAGATATCTCCATTGCCCTCCTACTCCTCGGTAGAGGACACAATATCCATTCTTGACTCCCTCTGCTGGAGAAATCTTTAGTGTAAGGATACCCTGCCCCCGGGTGTTTTCTCTCTCTCCCTAGAGTATTTAGGACAGGGGGTAAGACCCCTGCCACACACACCCACCTTCTCCGGACTAGGCAGAGAGCATTTTCAAGTCTGGCGCCTGAATGGTTACTGCCCTATGGACCAGTGCCCAGCATGGCCTCCCCTGCCCTCTTTTCATCTCAGGGATTGCGGAATTCGCTCCTCCCACTATAAAAAAAAAATCTCAGCGGGAAGTTAGCATTAGGCAGTAATTCAACTCTCCTTGGTCCTCAGGGAGTCCTTGGACCTCTGCTGGGGTGTGGTAGGGTCTCCCACCTGCTCCCCTCTCTGTCTCTTTCTATCATTCTCTTCTTTTCTTTTTCTCCTCCCTTACCCTATCCTTCCCTTACCTGCCCAGAGGTTGGGGCCCACTGTTCTAGACCCCTAGGTTCCTCTCTTCTGTCCTGTGGCCGGCATTATTCCCTTTTCTGTTTATATCCTTTCCTTTTGCCTATCCCTTGGACTCCCTTGCACTGCCCTCTGTCCTTTCTCTATCTCTACTTTCACTCTCTGGCGTGCAGAACTGAGGTGGAGGAGGAGTCGATGTCGGTTACTGGCCAACCCTCGAGCATCACACAGTGCACCCGCCTCAAGGGGGCGCTGCCCATGGTAGTAGATTGTCCCCTTTTTGAAAAAAAAAATGATTCCTCAGGGTACTGCACCTCTGGCTTATACCCGCCAGTGATGAATGGTGAAGATATACAGGAAGATCAAGAATTATGATAGGTATGTAATTTTCATTTCACCTCTATCTCTTGTCTAGAGGAGATCATTCTGCACCCTAACGAATGCTGTTTCTGTGCTGTGCTTCTTCCTAAATCCAGACTGGAGCAGCTTGTAGATGTCAAAGGCCACCAGGAGTGCCTCAAGCTGCAATGCTACCACTTTCTTCTGGAAACTGCAACTAGCTCCTGGTGCCAGTCACACACTCATCTACATGGCTGGTGAGCTGCATGGTTACTCACGCTCCCCCTCCCTATGAACAGTGCAGCGGGGTTGGGGAGCCCAAAACAACAGCAATTCTCTTAGGTGCTGGGAGCACCTTATTTCACCACAGCCAGGGAGCCGCCCTGATGCCGTTCCCCCCCTGACCTTGCTGGATTAGCCATGTAATATGCAAAATAAAAGGCAGACAACTTTGAGTTGCAAGGTGATAATTTAATCTCCTTGTTTATAGAATTTGATAAACACTGGCCCTTAGGCCTTGTAGCTATCTTGCTCTATATTAAATCCCTCGATTGAATTATGACTTTGCAACTCACAGTTGGCTATCATTTATTCCATAATACAGAAGGGGAGATCATGGGAAATGAGGAGAACGCAAGAGCATGGCAGTTGGGGTTTAATGTCAAAAAGCGCAAAATCATGCACCTCGGGCATAGGAACCCAGGAGCTGAGTACAGGAAGGGGGAGAGGTACTAAACAGGAAAGGGACCCTACAGTTTTCATATCTGATGACCTCTAAGTGGCAGGCCGGTGTGACAAAGCAGTGGGTAGGGCCAGTGAGATGCATAGGGAGAGGTATCTCCAGCAGGAGGAGGAGGGAGGTAGTGTTGCCGCTTTGTTGCTCGTTGATGAGACACCTCCTGACGTATTGTGTCCAGTTCTATAGGCTGCACCTCAGAAAGGACAGACAGAATGGAGGTAGTCCAGAAGAGTGCAACTAAAATGGTGCAGGGGTTGCACCAAAAGCCCTACGATGAAAGACTTAAGGGGATCTAAACATGTACACCCTGGAAGAGAGGAGATCAAGAGGGAACATGATGGAGACCTACAAGTACCTCACAGAGGTAAACATGTTGCAGGAGTGGTGTCTCTCTTTTAAATGAGAAAGAGCACCAGGACCTGAGGGCAAACAATGAAGCTGGTATAGGGGAGAGAGTTTAAGAGGGATGTGAGGAAGCACTACATCACTGAAAGGGTTGTAGATACCTGGAACAGACTGCCAGTGGAAGTGGTGGGGGCAAAAACAGTATGGGGGCTTCAGTATGTGTAGGATAGACATAGGGGAGTATATAGTAAGTAAATAGGCAGGGAGGACCTGGAGACCAATTATAGAGTCTGCAGAGACAGATTAGGCAAGGACCTTCTGGGCAGACTGAGTGGCCAAGCGGTCCTTTTCGGGTAACAAATTCTGTTTCTACTAATTTCTTCCACCATTAGTGGAAATCAGACTTAGCCAGTCTGTGGGGCCCTAGTTTTATCAATGTTGACAGTTTTGGGTTTCTATCTGAAACTGGACAAAACACCAGTGTCATACTGGTGTGATAAAGTCAGGGTATCTGTTTAATGCTTGGTCTCTGTCCAACCCCCTGGTAGCTGCTCTTAAAAGAGGAACCTCTTCAGTACACAGAATAGATGTCTAGATACTTTGAGAGTATATGCAACAAACAATGAACCCCACACGGATGGGGTGCTTCAGAAAAATAAAATCTCAGTAGCAAAACAACAATTCCGGCACTCACCACCATATAAAAAACGCTGCTAGCAGAAGTTTTGATAAAGTGCCAAACTTTACTCCAGGTGCTGGTAAAAAAAAACACGCCTTAATGTGTTTCATACAATACCTTTTTCAAAAGATGTGTCACATACAAGAATGGACCACTTTTTATAGTGTCAGATGACATCACATTTAAGGTCCACCTGGTAAATGAGCTGTCTCAACGGTATTTCACCTGGATAAATAAAGACTAATTGATTGATTAATTGAAGTGCCATGAAGCAGTGATGTCATAAATAAAGTAGCATTGTTTATTTATTTATTTGGTTTTTGTTAACCGGGTAAGGTGCACTAGCCATGGCAATGACTATTTTCAGGCAAGACCCGGGAGGTTACAGAAACAAAAAAATTAGAGGCAGTGACAGTACAATGAATAAGGTACAAAAAATTTGACAATTTCTGAGGAGTAAGGACCCAATACAAGCACGAGAATACACTAATTATAGCACAATTACAGAGTAGGTATTATAGGAAGGTACGAATAAAAGGTAAATTCAAAACAACAACAGTCCAGTACTAATTGGAGTGGGTGTAACACTGTGGTGATTGTACACTTTCTAATAGTCTATACTGGGTAGATATGGTAGTGCTGGGAGAAAAATAAGAGTAGGGCTACCAGACTAGGGAGAATATTGTGGAGTAGGGGGATAGAGGAGGAAATTAGGAGGAGTGAGTCAAGAATGAAATAGAAAGTGGGGCAATCTTGGAGAAAAGTATAGTGCATGTTTATGAGGGCAAGTTTTGGAGATAGATAATGGAGTGGGGAGTCATGAAGTGGTAGGAACTAGGGAGGTTCGAAACAGGAGCATGTACAGGAATCAGCGAGATGGTCACGTAGCAGTTTTTTGAAGGAGACATGGGATGATGCTGAGCAAATGGTTAGCAGGAGGGAGTTCCAGTATTGAGGGGCAAGGCAGGAAAAAGCACTAGCACCTTTAGTGGAGTTATGTCTAGGAATGTGAACAGGGGCATTGTCTGCTGAGCGTAGACCGTAGATGGGTGTCTGGTTTCGGAATAGACCTGTCAGGGGCCTGGGTATTTGTGTTCTGATGAGATTATCAATGACAGAGCCATAGGCATATGATCTGGATGTTGGAGGAGAGAGCCAGCCCAGTTCAGCGTAAAGAAGGCAGTGGTGTTTCATCCGATGAGAGGAAGACGCATAGTGACAGATAGTGTTGTAGTTAACATTCCACTTCCGAAAAGACGTTTTACCTGCTGTGGTATAAGTTGTGGCCCCGTAAGTGAGCAAAGACAGTAGTATGCCATGCGCTATGGCAACTCTGGCAGAAGGGTGAGTACATAACTAGTACGATAGGAAATACGAAGTTTTCTATTTACCAATTTGCAGGTCTGTTGAATGTGAAGATCGAAATTTTGAAACGGATCAAGAGTGATACCTAGATATTTGAAAGAGTGAACCACCCCAAAAGGTGAGCCATCAACAGTAGCGACATTGAAGTGGGGCTGAACATGCTTAAGTTTATTATTGGAGTCAAATAGCATTGCTTTAGTTTTAGCAACATTTAAGACAAGTTTATTGCTGAATAGCCACTGTTGAATTTTTTGAAAGTCCTGGGAGAGTCGCTGGTTGATGTCAACAATGTTTTTAGCACTGGCATACACGACAATATCATCAGCATAAAGCAAGGAGGCAGCCTGATGGAGGTTTGAGGTGATATTGTTGATAAATACAGAGAAAAGCAGGGGTCCAAATACTTAAAAAAATACAACAAACACAGTTAAATAAGCAAGTAGTTAAAACACATCCACTTAAAAAACATATAGTGCTGTACATTTAAAAACATCATCGCAGACTGTTTGATTTCTTTGCTTGGTTTGAGACTTTTGCTGTGCCCAGACGGAAACTTGAGGCAGGGTTTTTGAGGTCGCCATTTCAGGATTACACTCTCTCCTGGTGCTAACTTAGGATCTGCAAATAGAATACACATAATTAATGAGCGTTCCCCTTAGGAATACCACTATTTTGGAAGTAGTTCATTCTCTAGTATCAGATATTCTCTGGGACACACGGGAATTTATCCAACAATGTATTATGCTGCAGGCCATAAGGAATACCATTTAAATTTCATTATTAGATATTATCAGCTTTCTATAACAAAAAACAGAAATTTGTGTTAGTGCATTATTTTGTATATGGCAAAACATCAAACATTCCATCAAGTCCAGGGTGCTTACATGCCCCTAGAGTATAAATTCCAGACTCTTCCCTTCTGAGGAGCAAATTGTCAAAGTCTCCCCCTCGTGGGTTTTTACACACTTTATCTATTGCTGTGGATGTAAAACCATGCTCCCCCTCATTCCCCATACTTGCAATATGGGCTGCTGTGTCATATTTCAGATCCTTTTTCTCCATAGTTCTGCAGTGCTCTCCCGCTCTTCTTTTAAATTGCCTTTTGGTTTTCCCTAATGTAGAAGGCACCACGTTTGCAGGCTGCAGCATGGATCACACCATAACTAAAGCAAGAAATAAATTGTCCAGTTTCAAATTTCTAATTGGTGTGCAGGTTCACAAAAACTTTTCAGGTGTTATAACTTTACAGTAAATACTGTTCTTACATGTGTAACATCCCACACTTTTATTCTGGAGCCATGTGGCATTTGTGGCTACACCCTGCCTACCATGGACTAGTTTGTCCTTTAAGGTAGTAACTCTGCTAAAGGCCATATGTGGAGGTTCATTCGCTATTTCAACTAAACCAGGATCTCCCCTCAATACATGCCAATTTCCCTTTATTATCTTTTCAAGATATGCAGCATGTGCAGAATATGTTGTGACAAAGTTAAAACGTACATGTACATCTGTTTTTTTTTATTTTGGGTGTTTAAAAGTTCTTGTCTTTCACTGTCATGTGCCACCTTCATAGCCTGTTCCAGAACCTGATTACTGCAGCCTCATTCCTCGAATCTTTCTGTTAGTTGTTCTGCTGCTTTATTAAAACTATTGGGGATACTACAGTTATGTTTTAACCTTAAGTATTGGTTCTTCAGTATATTGTTGACTACATGCCTAGGATGACTGCTGGATGATAGTAATAATGTGCTATGGTCAGTTTCTTTCCTGCGCATCTGTACTGATATTGCTGGATATGTTGGTATCTATGTGAGACTGAAATGCCAATTTCAGCATCTTTTATTTCAAATTGGGGCCTTATATTAACCAACTAGTAAAGGGGAGTGGAATTTGTGAAATGGAACAGCATATTTAGGGATTGGAGAAACATTTCAATGCAGCAAAGTACAATGTCGGAATGTATGTTAATACCACCGCCAAGATCACTCTTACAGTTGTAAGAGTGGTCTTAAATACATTCTTAGGGTATGAAAACTGTGAACTGAAGTTGAGACATTCTAATCTCCTAAGAATGTGAGTGAGACCACTCTTACAACTATAAGGGTGGTCTCAGCTGCGGTATTAATGCATTGTTGATTGGTTAACAATATATTACATTTTTTTAAAATCTTCCCAGGATGTGCATTTTTCCAGGGCAGCTGCATGTGAGTTACCCTTCATAGAATAAGTGTCTTATGCACAAAGGAAAGGAACACTCCTATTGGTCAGGAGTGTTCCCTCGATTGATAAACTTGCTCTGCCTCACTCAGTCCTTTATAAGGTAATCAGTAACTTGGAACAGAAATTAATTGTAATGTTTTCTGGTGTGAGAACAATTCTACATTTTAAATGTAACATTTAGATAAAATTATTTTAGATAATCATTATGCGAACTATTATTACATACAGTTTAGATTTTTTTTAAATATCAATTTTAAGATGAGTCCTTCACCTGACTACTGGATTAAAGAGCAGTTTCTGCTAGCAGAACTTAATACTATGTTAATTCCAGGAGTGGTGGTCAGGGTCCCCCGTCATTCTCTCCTGCAGACTGTAGAAAGCAAGTATGAATAATGTAAGTTGACAGGCCGTAACATAACATGGTTAGATGTTTTTGAGTAAGCTTTTGAATTAATACATTTTTCTTTGAAAAAAAATTAACATGCTGTTAAATAAGATGAATTACAAAGTTATAACTATGACCAGGTTACTAAATAATTAATTATTACATAACATGAAAGTTAAACTATTGTTTTATATTATTTGCTAGGATATGTGCAAACACTCTTTCTCCTGAGTACTCGTAGAACATTTATTCTGCACTTCTTGCTCCACTGGGTGCTAGCTAGGGTGGACACGGCCAGGGGAAATCCTCCATTTCTAGGGATAGGATGACTTGCTTGCTGGAAGATCCCTCTACAACACCAACTGCGAAAATACTTACAGTCTCTTACACACCAGAGGTCCAAGCCATGGAGGGAGTACAGCACAGACCTCTGCTATGGCAGGAATAAATCATGCAGACTCCTGAATATGCAGTGGTCATGCTTTTACTGACATGTTAGCAATTACATTTGGGAATAATGGTCTGCTTGTCATGATCCACAGTAACAGTGTACTGGCAGGTTTGATTCTGAGCTCAGTAAGAGTCTGGGCCCTTGGGGCCCCTTGCAAAAGGTTGTGTCCCACATACACATTTGGAGCCACATGACCACCTAAATTCATGTTTTTTTTCCCACTTTGATTCACACACACACACACACACACATGCACACATTGGGTAAGGTTATACCTCAGTTTGAGCCTGATCTACTCTGCAAAATTCATTAGTGCTACCATTGTGCTAAACCATTGTAGTCTGACAGGTTTCACATAGTTTAGCACCGTGGTGCATGAAGATCGGCAAGTGATGCAAGAGGCACCCCCTGCTGGAGGGAAAATTCATTTACACCTTTATGATTTGGTGACTTACTCAACCAGGAGCAGTACTTGGTTTACTGTTGGGGTGTCCATGGATCCACTGATCCTGAGTGCATCCAGTCTGTGCCAGGTCAGTCTCCCCTCTGGAGCCAGGAGGTCACTGGTGTTTGTGGGTGCCTGACCTCTCAGTTCTCCCACTCACTGGGTGATGTGCTGTGCAGAGTGCAGTGGCATAGACTCCAGCTAGCCATCACCCCAGCCTCTCTGCCAGCAGCAGCAGCTCTGGTATACATCCTCGCTTGGGGTCTCCTTTCACTTAACTTAAGCATATTTCCTACCTTAGTCAGCAGTCTTGTATCTTTCTAACAGCAGCTTGACTGGCAGCTCGCTCAGGGACAGGACTGCAAATGGCCCCCAGTGGGGACACCTTCTCTTCTGGGGGATCCCTCCTGCACTGCAAGGCTGCCAGAAACTATCCTCCTTGAGGGGAAGTCCCTGAGGGTCCTCACACCCTCCTGGTGTGTCCCCTCACATAGCTCCTTGAATTACCGGTGATATACATTAAATGCCCCTCCCCTGAGTGCTTTGCTAGATCAGCACTGCTGTCCTAGACCAACCACTGGAATCTCCCAGGCAGTTAGGCGGTGAGTTGGTCTAGTCTCACAAATCTGGATCCAGTGTCGGCTGGTAGGTGCAAGGTCATTGCCACCTCAGGGCAAAAGCTCCTTGAAGGCACTATGGCACCCTTCTTTCCATCACTAAGCCCCTCCCACTGGACTAAGTTAGAATCAGTATCATAAGTCAGACTGTGGGTCTGGCATTCAGGTGATCAGTCCCCAACCCCCTACTGGTTGTAGGGTGTTGTTACACGTATTTAAAGTGAAGCAATTGTTGTTTATTAATGGAGGCCCCAAACCTCCAGGGGGAGGAGGTCAGCAGACCCCCTAAACCAGTAGGGGAGGACTGGAGGGTGAAGGAGAAGGGGGAGCAAATGGGTTAGCAGCAGGGGTTGGTAGGGCACAGCTAATGGGGAGAAATGAGGAAGACAGAGGAACAGGAGATGGTTCAGACTGTAGGTGGAAGGTGATATCCTGAACGTACAAAGTCTTGAAAACAAGATGGATGGCCTGCAGGTACTGTTGGCAGAGAGGGTAGTGAACACTGCAGCAGTCACAGAGACATGGCAACCTCTAACCATGACTGGGGCCTCTTGATCAATGGGTACAAAGTATACAGGAGGGGCAAGGAGGTATGAAAAGGGGTGGGGTGACAGTTTACATCAGGAGGGTATAACTTTATCAAGGGAAGAGTTGGAAGAGGGATGGTGGAAACAATGTGGATTCAGTTACAGTCCTGTAGGGAGGAGGGTGAGGCTGGGGTGGTTTACAGATCACCCAACCAGGAGGAGCAAGAGACAAAGAATTAAACTCACAGATATTGACTGCTGCAGGAAGGAGAGGTGGTAATTGTGGGAGACTTAATCTGCCCAAGGTGGATTGGAAGGTTCGGCCATGATCTGCACCAGGAGTCATGTGATCCTAGATACGCTGCAAAGTGGGTTCTTGACTCAGGATGTTACAGAACCCAACAGGAAGGGGACAATCCTTGATCTTGTGCTGACAACTGACGACTGTGTCCAGGATATAAAGGTCAAGAGCCCTTGTGTGGGAGTGACCATTGCACAAAAGCATTCCAGTTAGATATGGCAAGGAAAAGGCACCCACTAAGACTAACATCCTGAATTTTAGAATGGTGAACTTCAGAAGGATGGGAAAACTGCTAAGGAGTCATCTGGCAAACATCCGTAGGGATGGGGTGGGCAAAAGATAGTCCATCATCAAGGAGGGATACATGGTTGCCACAAGAGAGTGTGTTATGCTGAAAGGGAGAACTCGAGGGCCAAAACACCCAGCTGATTTAGCACTGAGGTTGCTCAGGCATAAGGAAGAAGAGGTCAGCATACAAGAAATTCAGGAGGAGCCAGAGGGAGGAAGACATGGAGGACTACCTGAAGTTGGCTACCTTAGCAGGTAAGGTAGTTTGGCGGGCTAAAGCTCAGAAGGAACTGCAGTTAACTGAGGGAGTAATAAAGGGGGAAAAAACTTTTTTTGCTATATTAGCGAGAAAAGGGACAAGAAAGATGGGATTGTTAGGCTCAGGAAAGGGAATGGGTAGGTGGAGGAGAATGGGGGCAAAGCGGAGGTACTGAATGAATACTTCTGTTCTGTCTTCACCAGAGAGAGAGAGAGAGAGAGATTTACCAGTGCCATTAGGGGAAGGAGGGTGGGGGGTAGGGACAACAGATGTTTTCACAGAGGTGGACAGGGTAAAGATAGGGTTGCTAACATTGAGGACCCAGATGGCATACACCCAAGGATACTGAAGGAGCTGGTTGAGGAGTTTTTAGATCCATTGACTGGCCTGTTAAATAAATTTACAAGAATCAGGCATGTTGCTGCAGGACTAGAGAAAAACACATTTTGTGCCCCTCCATAAAAGTGGCCCCAGGGATGACCCAGGGAACTACAGATCAGTCAGTCTGACCTAAATCATGTGCAAGCTCGTGGAGATCATATTTAAGGAAAGGTTAGTAGACTATCTGGATGAGAATGGTCTCCAGGAGGAGAGGCAACATGGGTTTATGGGAGGGAGGGAGGTTGTGTCAAACAAATCTGATTGACTACTTTGACTGGGCTACTAAAACAGTGGACAGGGGCCAAGCAGTGGACATCCTTTACCTGGACTTCAGCAAGGCCTTTGACTCTGTACCCCACAAGAGACTGATCAGGAAGTTGGCAGATCTAGGGGTTGGTGAGAAGTTGACCAGGTGGGTGGAAAACTGGGTATGGGGCAGGACCCAGAATGAGGTGGTAGGAGGTGAGCTCTCAAACACCGGCGGAGTCACCAGTGGGGTCCCACAGGGCTCAGTGCTCGGACTGGTGCTTTTTAATGCTTCATCGGCAATATTGGGGATGGCATTAAGGACAAAATTGATCTATTCACAGATGACGCCAAGCTCTGTGGGAGGGTAGACACAGCAGAAGGGACAGAAATCCTAAAGAAAAATCTGAAAAAGCTAGAGAGGTGGCCCAGGACTTGGCAGCTTGGTGTCAATGCAAAGTAATGCACATTGGAGCCAAGAACCCTAGGACTGAATACAGCCTGAGTGGGGTCCAGGTCTGCATTGAGAAAAAGGACCTGGGAATGATGATTACTAGTGATTTGAAACACTCCACGCAATGTAGGGCAACAGCAGCAGCAAAGGCAAATAAAATGTTGGACTGCATTGCCGGAAGGATCAGCAGCAGGTGATGAGAGGTAATACTGCCCTTGTATAGGTCATTGGTGAGACTGCATCTGAAGTATAGTGTGCAATACTGGTTTCCATATCTTAAAAAGGACACAGAACTGATGGAGACAGTCCAAAGGAGGGCAATGAAGATGATAATGGGCCAACAGGATAGGACATATGAGGAGAGAGAGAGAGAGAGACAGACAGACAGAGACAGACAGAGACAGACAGACAGACAGAGAGAGAGAGAGAGAGAGAGACAGACAGACAGACAGAGAGAGACAGAGACATTTATTTATTTATTTACTAGTTTTACCAGGAAAACATACTGAGCAACATGTTCGATTCCAGATGCGACCTGATTGATATCTTCAAGTATTTCAAAGGAATAAATAGAGTGGACAAAGAGGATCTCTTCAAACTGAGTTGGAACCAAATCACAAAGGAGACACAGTCTCAAGTTGGAAGGGGAGGTTTAGGATAGAGGCTAGGAGGCACTTCTTCACTGAAGGGTGATGGTGGGTTGGAATGTACTTCAGGAGAAAATGGAAAATGGAGTTATAAATCAACAATTTGACCGCAGGTCTTCTTCAGGAAACATTTAAAAGAGAAAAAGCAACGTTAGGTAGAGGAGAGGTAAAATAAGGAAAATATATATATATGTGGAAAGAAAAAAGGGGGAGGCTCTGGGAGAAGAAGTGATAATGGCAAGATAGATACAGAATCGGGTGTAGCCCATTTCAGCGCCCTTCATCCCAGTGCTGGACAGTCCAGTGCCCACACTCCAGCAGCCACCCAACTCAGTGCCAACTCATCACAGCGCTTCCCATTTCAGCACTCATTTAAACTCATTTCAGCCCCATTTCTTTTTGCAATATTTAAAAATCCAAAATGAAACAAATGACTAAACAATGAATAAACAATATCTTTATTTAATTTACATCAATCATGTATTTAAAACAGTCATCAGAGCTTAAAGGTCCCTTACATTCTTGACAAATCCATCCAATAGCTCGTCAGCTGTCCTAGTACCAGCATAGTACTCAGCAGTAATAGTCACAATTCTAGCATTCAAGGAAACATATTTGTTTATTCATTCATTTCATTTTTGGATTTTGAAATACTGTAAAAACAAAACAAACAAACAAAAACAGAGCTGAAATGGGTTTAAATGAGTGCTGAAATGGAAAGCGCGGTGATGAGACGGCACTGAGTTGGGTGGCACTGGACTCACCGGCTCTGGGATGAAGGGCGCTGAAATGGGCTACACCCGATTCTGTATTTATCTTGCCATTATCACTTCTTCTCCCAGAGCCTCCCCCTTTTTTCTTTCCCCATATATATATATAATATATATTCCTTATTTTACCTCTCCTCTACACTAACTTTGCTTTTTCTCTTTTAGATATTTCCTAAAGAAGACCTATGGTCGAAATGTCGATTTTTAACTCTTATTTTCTATTTTCACCATGAATTTATTACAACCATTTTGTTTTGCTTTCAGAACACATGCTGATGTAGCACCTTGTTTTTGTTTTTACTTCAGGAGGAGGTGATTACGGTGAAAACGGTGGACAGCTTCAAGAAAGGCTGGGATAGAATTAAGGGAAAATAAAGGGTCAGCAGAGGGAAGGGCTTATGGGGGCAGGATCAGTAGCTGATGCTGAGAGCCCTGCATTATGAGCAGACTAGATAGACCTAACGGCCTTATTCTGTTGCCTTTGTGGTTTGTTTGTATGAGTTCAAGTGTTATTTTGAGTTTGGTGTGCTAGCTCCATTGTAGTGGTAATGACCCTCGCTAAACTATGCTCAGCTTTTGTGATTGATGGTTATTTTAAATTCTATGTTATATTAATGAAATATTTTTGATGTTATCATTTAGATGTCCATCTGTCAGTATTCACCCTGTTGAAGCAATTCTTATCATGAAACGTTGGGGATTATTGTGATGGACTATGATTAAAGATATTACTAAATCTATGGTATGCTATCATGATATTTATTTAGGGTGTGTGTGAGAGACTGTTCCATAGTGGCTCTATTTGTTCTATGTCTTGTTCATGGAAACAAACTCCTAATTTACCCTATATCTTACAGGTCATGAGTCCCTGACTTGTGGTCCCCAAACAATATGTTTACAACAAAGCAATGCTTGCAAAAGAGACCCCCAAAATGTTGAAAAACATCCAATACTCCAGTAAACATGGTAACCCTCTAAGGCCATACTCATAATTATTATGGCTGGAAAAATATAACTATCTAAGGCCATACTCATAATTATTATGGCTGGAAAAATAATGTCAAAAAAGTACTTGATACATTAATTTAACAGCTAAATTAATTTTGTACAGTATGAGTGTGAAACTTCATTTTGGCCATGGCTTGTACTGTTGCTAGTGGGATACAGGTTGGAATGACGTGAAGGGCTGTGTAGCAGGACCTTCATTCTAGAGAGTCGGGTTCAATTTAAATTGAATTCATTGCCAACTGAATGTAGTCTGAGGGTAAATACATGCCTTCTGCTGTCACCTATCAATTTTCTCCCTTTGCTCCTTCAGCGATGTAAGTGCCTGAGATAAGCTTTCCCTAACTACTTCTACTTGTGTTGAGCCATTCTATTCCAAACAACAATTGACATGTCTCTGATGAAACCCAAGAATATGATGGTGCTATGTCAAAATATTCCTCAAAGTGAAAGCTTAAGCCTGAAAGGAAAACATTCTTTCCTTCTGAAGTATTCCTACTGAAGATCTTAGAAAACACACTGCTATAAGTCTTGAGCTGAGGGGAGAATGATGCTGTTGTCTTTGAACCTATGAACTCTGCTCTGGGTATGCACAGTAGTCTTGTAGATCCTCTTGTGCAAATAGAGCACCTTTAGTCAGGTGATCAGCAGGGAGAAGGGCAGCTGTCTTGAAATGCAAACTGGGATTTTTCTGCTCTAAATCCAATACTAAACCTTTCAAAGTGTATTGTATGGGGCTTTTGACAGCCTGTGACCTCTGTGCTGAAACTATCTCAAGCCACTCTAGCTTTTGAGTTAGTTCTTTTTTCTTTTCTTGCTAGTTTAGGGAACATTTTCTTCACATCTCTATTTTTCTATCTTGACAGCAGGCTCTGGCTGATAGAAGGAAGAATATTGCATCCAGTCTTCATCTGTCTTCCTACACACCTAGAAGCAGAAGCCCACCTATAGCAAAGTCTCACCAGGAGGAGTGCACATTATGAAACAGAAGCGTGAGCGTGAAGGCAGAAAAAGGCCCACTGGCCCATCCAGTCTGCTCAGCCGTTACCTATTACTTGAGTGATGGCCTAGTGAATCTCTTCCTCCCTTTTCCCCTTCCCTTTACACCCCTTTGCCCTTATAAGGCCCCTGTGGCCTGCCCCACCCATGTTTGAACTGACTCACTGTTTTGGCACAGCCACCCATGTTTGAACTGACTCACTGTTTTGGCACAGACCACCTCCTCTGGCAGTCCATGCCATTTGTCCACCACTCTGAAACAGTACTTGTGGACATCCCTCTTAAAACTACCCCAGCCAGCTTTAGTAAATATCCCCTCGTGATCCTGTTTCCACTAAGGGTGAACAGTTCATTGCATTTGGCCTTGTTAAATCTCATGGAGATACATTTACCTGAAGACACAGTTTAAAGCAAAACCAGGTAAAACAGCTGTTTCATAACTGACTGCAAGTCCTTTCCAACCAATACTCTTTAAAGCCACCAGCCTGTGTAACACCTTGTTTTTGGCAGGTTAATGGGATTGGATGCATGTTAACTGAAGATGGAAGGCTATGAACATCAGAGGTGTGTGCCCATAACTTGCTTAGAACTGTAAAACTGTCCTTGATTGGACTGGGCACGTGCCAAGTTTCATTCACTATTAAGGCCAGGTCACAACTGTACACTGCCTCTTACCAAACTTGGACTGATGTTGCGATCTTCAGGAATTCTTTTTTTTTTTTTTTTTTTTTAATTTCCCCTTTTTCTGGCAGGACCACCGGCAGCCATCCGCCCTGGTCACGGCCCCCAGAGACCTCTACCGCCGTCAATTGCTGCTGGGACCTCGGTCACCTGGCTTGCCCCTCAGAGGGTGGGGCCGTGACGCCTGACCTGTCCCGGAACTGTGACTGGTCGGGGTCCCGCAGCGGCAAGCGGCAATGTCAAACTCTCCAGGAAGGGCTTCAGTAATCCAAGTGGTCCTGCCATATCTTGCCACCACTGCATTTTCTCCTGGGAGGCGGGGGCGTGCAATAGCCAGCATCCGCCCAGCCTCCCCATCGAGCGTGGGTTCGTGGAACTCCCGGTCTCCACCAGGGGTCCCAGTGCCGATTGCTGCCCAGCCTCCCGGGTAGGAGGCTGTCCGTCGGACGCTCGATCCCTACTCCCCGGCCGACCCTCCGGCGACCGGATCCATTCCCGAACCTGGGTCGCCGGTGTCGCAAGTGGAAATCCCACCACTGCGCCGACGGGCCGGCGCGATCTTCAGGAATTCTGTCAAAAACAGTTGCAAACTGCAAAGACATGAATTCTGCTGCACCCTCACCCAAAGGACCAAGACTGCCACCAGTGAGATTGTACTAAAACAGAAACATGGAAAACTTTGTAAGAGGAAGGCATTACACTTTATCCAGTGTGCCCTGAGAGACTGAACATGCTCCCACCAGGGGATCATGACTGACCTCTTCCCTCCCGCCTCTGCTGATCCCTCACATGCTAAGGTATACAGACTAGCAGCTCTCTATTGCATAATCTGAATCTTACTCTGCTTTACTCAACTTAAAACCCTTCTAAAGGCCATAGCCCTGATGGCCTTGGCTCTAAACTGCTTGTACTCTCTGCACCTGCCCTTGTTAAACCTATCTCTGCTCTCCTCAACCTTTCCTTTACTCTTAGTGCAGTTTCTCAGCTCTTGAATCAGTACTACGTCTACCCTTGCACAAAGGGATAACCCATCCTCCCTCAGGAACTACCGCCCCATCTCTCTTCACCCTACCTTAGCTAAGCTACAGGAATGTTTTGTTTTCTCTCAGCCGTCTTCCTTTCTGGATTCCTCAGGCTATTTCTTTCAGTTCCAGTTATTCCAAAGTCTCTTCCATTCTCAGAGTCACTGATTCTACCCTCACTAGTATGGACCACAGTCTCTTTACACCAGCCATTTTTATAGACCTCACCAAGACATTTGATTCTGCTGACCACTCCCTCCTGTTGGACAAGTTGCGGCTTCTGAGCCTCTCATCTGCAGTAGTGAATTGGTTCCACTCTTATCCTCTGGCTATTTCCAGTATGTTCAGGTAGATAGCTCCATTTCTCCCCTCCCATTCAAACTGCATTCCCACAAGGCTGCACTCCTGGTCCCGTCCTATTCTCCCTCTTCATTAATGACCTCCCCTCTGTCTGTGACATTGCCAAGGCAATATCCATGTGTTTGCCTATGGCACAGTCTTCTGTGCCACCAGCCACTCTGCCTTGGAGTGTGAACCTCTGCTTCAACTGGGCTTTGATAACGTCCAGCATTGGTTCTTCTCAAACCGGCTTCTGCTTAAAGCCAAAAAAACTGTCTCCATGTCCTATGGTACCATGCAAAAGCTAGCTAGGCCCCCCCCCTTCTACTCCTCTTTCACTACTCTCAATGGTTCCCAATTGGAGGATGTTCCTACCTTTAAAGGGGGATTTTCAACACCTAGGGTCCCACACCCAACTGTGGGGCTGGTCCCAATATGCTCTTTGTGTGCAAAAACATTTTTTACTACTTTTACAGCAGTATATTAGATTGTATCAGTCATTTTTTGCTGACTTACAATCTGACATTTTCTATAACTACAAATCCCAGAATCCTCTGCAGCTGACATCAGAGGAAGACTGCAGCAGTGGGAGTGCTGACTGTTCCCCTTTAAGTACCTTAATGTGTGGCTCGACTGGACCCTCGGTTTCTCTCAGCATATTGACACCACCCACACAAAATTATATTTTATTTATTTATTTATTTTTGTTAATCAGGTAGGCACACTAGACAACAAATGCCTATTTTCAGGTGCGACACGGGAGGTTACAATACAGAAAATGAGGTACAGAGTCAAGGCAGCAAACAAGCGCAATACAGAAAACATGGTACATAGACATGGTAGAAAACAAGCCCATTAAACAGGCGAGCCAGCGAAATATTACAATATAGAGAACATGGTACACTGTCAAGGTGGCATGCAAACCCCCACGAAGGGAGGGGCCGAGGTACAGAGTAAAGACTTGAGTACAACAACAACTTGACTGGAAAAGTAGAGAGTATATGGCAACTGGTGCGTGGTCCGTGCAGTGGGAAGGTGGGAGTCCACAGATGGGAGCAGGGGAGATTGACAGGTAGACAGGAAGGGCAGGCAGAGCAAGGTCGGTGGTGGTCAGGAGAGTAGGTGAGGGAGAGTGGGCAGGAGGTAGGTCAACAAGGGGCTGGTGAGTACAGGGAGGAAGGGGCAGCAGGAGAACCACTGCGATATGATTGGTTAGGCCTGCAGGGAGAGAGCAGCCCAACAGTTGCAGACCCCAGAGGGCGGGGCAAGGGAGTAGAAGGTTTGTTAAGTGCCACAAGGGAGGGAGCTAATGGGTAAGTCAGGTGACGGGGCCCCTCGCAGAGGGTAGGGGTTGAGGGTTAGTCTAAGTGCTGCAGGGGAGAGAACAAAGGGGTAAATTGGGTGCAAGGCAGCGGAGGGGGCTAAAGGGCGAGTAGGGCAAGGGGGCGCCTAGCGGAGGAGGAGGGGAGGTGATAAGGGGGAGGAGGTCAGAGGCCGAAGTTCAGTATGTGGGAGGAGTGTGGGGGGGGAGTCACCCAGCAACTAGTGGGCACAAAGACAGTCACCCAGCAACTAGTGGGCACAAAGACAGGTGGAGGCAGCCTTGAGGAACTTCCAGAGGGATGTTTGAAGCCGGGGTGGGAGGGGCTGCCCGGACTAAGGCAGAAAGGAGTTCAGAGTCTCGGAGCGTAGGCAGAGAGGCCCGATCACCAGTTGGGAGGCGGGTCCTCGGGATCAGGCAGACCTGGCCGAACTGGATCTAAGCTGATAGGTTGAGGAGCAATGCTTGAAGGAAGGGGCAAGAGCAGGGGCAGGCAGTACGGACAATGTGTCGATCATATTGCTGAGGACAAATATCCCAAACCCTGCACATTATACTGCAACAAAGATTGCATCCCATTCCCTGCTCACTGTGAGGTTGTTGTTAAAATGATCTTGCTGGTGTTTGACTATGCAGATGTGGTCTACAGGACTGCTCCCAAAACCATCCTGGCTAAACTGGACACTCTCTTCCACTTTTTCTGCCCCATTGCTTCCAACTCTGCCCACTCACTTCTCACTGTCTCCACTACCAGTCTCTCTCCCCCAGATGTCTTTGGAATCTTCTGTACTCCAGTTTGCTTCCTTTTTGTCCAAATTCTGGTTCCCCTCTCTTCCTCCTTACCTCAGCCATCTCTTCTCCTCTCCTCTCCTCTCCCCCACCCCTTCCAACTACTCCCTCCAGTCCTCTAACTGATGTAGCCTCTCTGTTCCTGCCTGCTGGACCTCTTCTGGCCAGTCTGCCTTCTCATTCCGGCTCCCTGCAGTCTGGAACAATTTTCCTGCCTCATTTCTCCTTTCCTTCTCATATCCATCTTGTGAATGTCTGCAGCTAATCATTTTCTCCCCCTCCTATTCCTGTCCCCTAGTCCCCCCTTACTCATTACCCATTTCACCCCTTTTTGCCCTTTACCCTTATACTTTAGAATTTAAAGGGAAATGTCCATGTAGAAAGGGACCCCATCTTATTGAGAGGCCAGGCCCGATTAGAACTTTCAGAAAAGGTACCTCTTTTAATATCCGTCGTTGCTATATATTAGTAATTTATCTGGTTGATCCTGCCTCCTCGGTGCTGGCATTCAGAATTCAGTGCCGCGAGGAAGTGCGCCCACAACCAGCCACGGCTGTCCCAAGAATGATGGTCATGCAGGGAGTAGCCACGGGTCTGTCCTGTACATCTATGTATGCCTGTAGTTTCTAATAGCTCTGCTTTGAAGTGCATGTCTCGGTGCTATACGAGACCAGGTATGGGCACGCCGCTCACGCTACTGAATTCTGAAATGCCAGCACTCCGAGGAAGGCAGGATTAACCAGATAAATTACTAATATATAAAACTAATATATAACAACAGCGGGGTATTAAAAAGGTACCTTTTCTGAAAGTTCTAATCAGACCCTGCCTCACACTGAGGTGGGGTCCCTTTTTACGTGAACATTTCCCTTTAAATTATTTTATTTTCTGATGTGCTCCTCATGTAGGTTCGCTGTTTTGGCCTTTCCATTGCTCTGTATGTATTTGGAATTGCCCTACGGCAGCATCTGTTGTATAATATTATTGTTTTTTTGTACCCACATAATTCCTGTACTTGTTTATTGATTGTGTTTTTGTGTGTCCCATTTATTTGTCTTGTTACTTGTTCATTGTTACTTCATACTCTCTTCTTCCCTCTCCCTGGGCTGCACCTGGAAATGAGCCTAGGCTCACCATGCCTTTTCCAGTTACCAGTTTAAAAAAAAAAGATTTAAAAAAATAATGAATTACTTGCTAATTGCCCAGATAAACGTATTTTCTGTCTGTTTTCATTCAGTGAAACTCATGATTTTATGAGATTTATGTGAGGGTCCACAAACTGGGATGAAAATTTGCTCATGGGCTGTTCTAAAATAAACTGAACCTCTGCCTCTTAGTTTGTAAACTTCTCATAACCTGCGATGTTCATCCAAACGTTCAGAGTCTCTGTACTCTGGCAACCTGTTGTACCTGTTTGTGCTTCAAGATGACAGAGGCATCTTCTGTTTAGGATATAATTGAAACTAGGGTCACAGTAATACAGGCAATGGGGAGCTATATGATTATGAGTAAGACAAGTTATAATTTCATCATTTACTTATTACTATTAATGGCCTAGTTGAAGTTTATACATAAAATCCTGCTACAAAGCCATTTGAAGTCAATATATATTTGGGTGCAACAGGTACTGCAAATCATATAATACAGTATGTCTTCCTTCCTTCCTTCCTTCCTTCCTTCCTTCCTACCTACCTACTTACAGAACCTTCTTGCCAGCCTTTGGGTCAGGGTTCTCCCTGCAAAATCCCAGCCATTAACCCCACCCCGTTTTGTACTTCCAACAGAGGTGAGTGTGAAGCAGGGTCCCGAAACTCCCAGCAACTATCATGGAGATGATACTATGTATTTTTTTGTTAATACCCCTGGCTCAGCCAGCCTGGTGGTTCTGAGGGGTGAGGCGCTGGATGCCACGCCTCGTGCCACACCTGCGACCCGGGTTCGGGAGCGAGCCTAGGCGCTGGGGGTAAGCAGAGGAGGGAGATGGACTGAGTATCCGTAAGACAGCACTCATCTCCCTGGGGAGGGATCCAGGGTATCCCTGGTGCAGTAGAGACCCCCAGTGGAGACCGGAGGTACTACTAGCGCAGGAACAGAATCAGAGACAAGCGTGGTGGGCATCTACGGGATAACCACATGCTGATGCCATTGCACAACTGCACTCGAAGGGGAAAACACAATAAATAATCCCTCTAGATCACCAGTGAGATGACAGTGGCCTTAGTGGAGCACCCACAACCCAATGCCGGCCCAAGCGCACCCAAGTCTCTCCATGGGCCAATCCTGCAACAGAAGGTAAGGCACCTCACACTTAAGAGTTAACCACCAGGGGAGGGCGGAACCAGCCCCAGAGGTGATCTGAGGGTCGGGCCTGCCTAGGTCATTCGGGGGGAGAGAGCCTGGGAGAAGCGAGGGATTCAGGCCTGGAGTTAGGGTAGCATCTATGTGGGTACTTCTGAAGGATGCCCGGGGGTCTGGATGCATAAATAAAGTTCCTAAAAAAAAAAATACCCCTGGCTCACCCAACTCCCTATGCAGTGCTGTGCCATGCCTTCATTGGTCTCACACATAGACAGTGAATCCCAAGCACAGGAGAAAGCCCTCCAGCCCACTGCAGGGGTAGCCATGGTGGTAGAACTTGGAGCCATCCCTCCCCCGCTGGGAACGCTGCCATGTGGCAGTGTCCCTACAGCCTCCCTGGCTGCTGGAGCCAGCTGTTGAGTCTACCTCCGAATTGGAGTCACTGACACAGAAGTGTATTGCTGGGCCATTGGGTGGCCTCATACAGTAATTCTTTAAGGTTGCTGTGAGATGCTGGGTGAGACCATGGACATTGTTCAAATATAAGGAAAGGCTGGCAGACCTCAGCATGTACTCGTTGGAGGCTGGACGAGAAGCAGGGGATATGACAAAGATGTACAAGTTCTTGAGGGGTAGAAATAATGTGCATAGTAAGGACTCATTCACTAGGAATGGAAATGTGGTACCAAGGGGGCATGATTAGAGACTGTGGGTGGGAGGTTTAAAAAGGACATTGGGAAGCTCGTCTTTGGTAGACCAGTGGAATAGGCTGCTGATGTGGTAGTGGAGGTGGGGAATGTGCGTGACTTTAAGTTTAGGTGGGATAGATCCAGGAGTCTGGTGACTTCAAAAAGGGAGATGGAGATGTAGATAGTGGAAAATGGACCTGTAGAGCAGTAGGTAAATGGGGCTACAGTTACAACTGAAGGGCAGACTGGATATACTTAAAGTCTTTTTCTGCCATCACCTTCTATGTATCAACCAACAGAAGCAGTTACTACAGTAAATTTAATTATTTAAACAGGTGCTGGGCCATAGTCAGGCACAATAAAGCTGATTCTGACTGGGCTACTCTTAGAAGGAAAAGAAACACTTGCACTTAGCTGATTAGAGACACAAAGACAAAATTTTATCTAAACTACCTGGGGAAACCAAAAATGAATCATCCAACTGTAGACCCATCAGCCTGACCTCAGTAGTGGGGAAAGTCATGGAAACACTATTGAAGGAAAGAACCATGGAACACCTGATTGTCAACGGTCTACAGGACACAAGGCAGCATGGTTTTATGGGAGGGTGGTCATGCCAGACTAACCTCATTGAGTTTTTTGATTGGGTAACCAGGGAGGTAGGTCGGGGGCAGTAGACATGGCCTACCTGGATTTCAGTAAGGCCTTTAACACTGTCCTACATCACAGGTTGATAAGGAAGCTGCAGAACATAGGAGTAGGAAAGAATGTGGTGAAGTGAGTAGAATGTTGGCTGGATAATAGGACCCAGAGGGTGGTGGTAAATGACATTCATTTGGAAGAAGGGTAAGGTGACCAGTGGGGTGTCACAGGGAGCACTACTGGGCCTGGTCCTCTTCAATGTATTTATAAGTTACATTGCAGAAGTTCTAGAAGGGAAGATCTGCATGTTCGCTGATGACACTAAGCTTTGCAACAGGGTGGACATGCCAGGTGGAGTAGATAGAATGAAGGTGGATCTAAAGAAGCTGGAGGATTGGCAGCTGAAGTTCAATGCAAAAGAGTGCAAGATAATGCACATGGGGCACAAAAACCCAGGAGCATCATATCATCTGGCGGGGGAGGAAATAGAATGCTCCAAACAGGAAAGAGACTTGGGGACAATCATCTCTGATGACCTCAAGGTTGGGAGGCAGTGTGACAAGGTGGCGGGAAATGCAAGCAGAATGCTGGGATGCATAAGCAAGGGAATTAACAGCAGGGAAAAGAGAGGTAATAATTCCACAGTACAAGACTTTAGTAAGGCCACATTGTGAGTACTGTGTCCAGTTCTGGAGGCCCCACCTGTGTAAGGACATTGTTTGGGTAGAGGCAGTTCAGAGGAGGGCAAATAGAATGGTGCAGGGACTACATCACAAGCCCTACAAAGCTGAGGCTGAAAGAACTGAATATGTACTCCCTAGAGGAGAGGAGGGGGTTATGATTGAGGCATTTAAGTACCTCACAGGGAGAAATAAGGTACAGGAGAATAACATTTTTCAGAGAAAAAAGTTGCTCAAGGGATGAGGGCCACAAGATGAAATTGTCAGAGGGAGATTCAGGGAAATCTGAGAAAGTACTTCTTCACGGAGAGGGTAGTGGACAAGTGGAACATCCTGCCAATGGAGGTGGTGGGGGCAGAAACAATAAATGGATTTAAAAATGCTTGGGATAGGCATAGATGACTACTGGTAATTGGAGGAGGGGACAACCTAATACTGGCAGAGCATAAATGAGCACAGTTATTGGAGGTATTGGGGCAGACTAGGTGGGTTGAAGGCCCTTATCTGCCAGCAGATTTCTATGTTTCTATATTTCTAAATTCTGGCATCTCCATCAACTATAAAATAACAGCAGATAAGTAGATCATTCTATAGGAAATAAAAACCCATTCTGCATCCCCTGGTTTGGCCTTTGTGCATTCCCCAGCTGTAGCATACCCTCTCACACCCACGGCCTCAACTATTCTTACTCAGCAAACTCCATATTCCTTCTCCTATCAGCCAGTCTCCTTTAAGCAAATTGAACAGCTCCTATTAGGCCTGGACATCAAAAAAAGTGTGGGAACAGATGGTCTGGATCTGATCTTTCTCAAAATTGGCTTTCCAGCTCACAGCTCCATTACACACTCCTGAATTTATTGTTGTCCAATAGTGATCTGCCCCTCATCTGGAAAATGGCACATAATATCCCTCTACATAAATGTGGGGATACCTGTAACCTAAATAACTACAGGTCTACATCCACCCTATCTGTCCTGCCAAACTCTAGAAAAATCAGATAACACCCAGGTGAGAGAGTTCCTTGAACATGCAACATAATAACGTCTCATCAGTCTGATTTTAGGCCTAAACGTAGTACCACATTAGCCCTAGCCAAAGTCACCAGCAATTGACTGTGTGCAATTGACTGCAAACAAATCACAGGTGCCGTTTTCCTTGACCTTAGCAAGGCCTTCAATACAGTTGACCACTTTGTAGTTTTACAAAAACTACAGAACACTGAATTTTTCACTGCAGCTTTATGCTAGATTAGCAATTACTCAAACAGTGAAATGCAACAAGTTAAGACAGAGGGGCTTCTCTCAGCCTGCACCCTTTTGCCCAGAGGTGTTCCCCAGGGCTCAGTCCTAGGAGCCCCTACTCTTCATGTTATATATCAGTAACTTGGGAAACGATGTTAACAACAGACTGCACTTTAATGCAGATGATACGGTTTTGTATTCAGGACCCAACCTTGTGTCAGTGTGCTCTGGCCTTCAAGCAGCTTTTTTTTTTTTTTTGAAATTACTGTTTCTCCTCATTCCCAGCCTGCCATCCCTGACCCATCAGGAGATCCAAGGCAGACATCCCTCTGCCTCTCACCCTACCCGATCGACCTCCGGATCCCCATGGAGCTGTGGCTTACCCCCAGCGGGGACAAGGTGGGGGCCCAGAGCACCCTGTAACTTACATTTTGCCGTTCCAGGGCCATCGAAGGCAGATTGAGGGCACATCTCCAGAACTCCATCTTCCCGGTGATGGGAGGCTAGTTTTCCTCCGTTACTCCCTGATATGTGGTGTGAACCCTTGACGTCATGATGCTACGTGCCGATGTCCACCACATGTTGCGACCTGCCCGTCCTGCAACTGCAGGACTTGTTGTACCCTGAGGCCCCACTTGGGGTCAGGCAAGCTGCGGGCTTGGTTCCCCTCCCACCCCCCAGAGAAGGCGAGCCAGCATGGGATCCAGCGGCCTTTGACTCCCCAGGCCACTTTGACCCCCATTCCTGGAACCCAAACAGTTTTTCAGAAATCCTCTGTACTGCAAGGGATCCAGCGAGCCTTGACCAGGCCACGGACCCCTCAATTTCTGGAACCTAAACAGTTTTTCAGAAATCCTCTGTACTGCAAGGGATCCAGCGAGCCTTGACCAGGCCACGGACCCCTCAATTTCTGGAACCTAAACAGTTTTCAGAAATCCTCTGTACTGCAAGGGATCCAGCGTGCCTTGACCAGGCCACGGATGCCTCAATTTCTGGAACCTAAACAGTTTTTCAGAAATCCTCTGTACTGCAAGGGATCCAGCGTGCCTTGACCAGGCCACGGACGCCTCAATTTCTGGAACCTAAACAGTTTTTCAGAAATCCTCTGTACTGCACGGTACTAGCCCTGACTTTTGGATTTGGTACCAGTGGAAGCTGATTTCCAAGTGGCCCACTATCTCCTGCTGAACACACCTCTAACTACTGTATCTCCCTCTGTGTCTCTAGTTGAATTTATGTGCTAGGGTTTAATAATTTGTTTAATCCTTACAGTCATTTTAAGTTCTGAGTTGATATTAGAAGTGAATTTAGAGCCTTGACTGTGTAAATCCCTCTTTTGCTCTCTGCCCTGCAACCTCTCTCTTCCTCCCCCACACCGTCTGCTTTGCTCTCTGAACCTGCCCACTTATATTTATTCTCTTCGTTCTGATGTGACCAGCCTACTTCTCCAGCCTTTAAAAATCCTGTTTTTCTACTTTATTTCAGGGATCCAGCGTGCCTTGACCAGGCCACGGACCCCTCAATTTCTGGAACCTAAACAGTTTTTCAGAAATCCTCTGTACTGCAAGGTACTAGCCCTGACTTTTGGATTTGGTACCAGTGGAAGCTGATTTCCAAGTGGCCCACTATCTCCTGCTGAACACACCTCTAACTACTGTATCTCCCTCTGTGTCTCTAGTTGAATTTATGTGCTAAGGTTTAATAATTTGTTTAATCCTTACAGTCATTTTAAGTTCTGAGTTGATATTAGAAGTGAATTTAGAGCCTTGACTGTGTAAATCCCTCTTTTGCTCTTTGCCCTGCAACCTCTCTCTTCCTCCCCCACACCGTCTGCTTTGCTCTCTGAACCTGCCCACTTATATTTATTCTCTTTGTTCTGATGTGACCAGCCTACTTCTCCAGCCTTTAAAAATCCTGTTTTTCTACTTTATTTCAGGGATCCAGTGTGCCTTGACCAGGCCACGGACCCCTCAATTTCTGGAACCTAAACAGTTTTTCAGAAATCCTCTGTACTGCAAGGTACTAGCCCTGACTTTTGGATTTGGTACCAGTGGAAGCTGATTTCCAAGTGGCCCCACTATCTCCTGCTGAACACACCTCTAACTACTGTATCTCCCTCTGTGTCTCTAGTTGAATTTATGTGCTAGGGTTTAATAATTTGTTTAATCCTTACAGTCATTTTAAGTTCTGAGTTGATATTAGAAGTGAATTTAGAGCTTTTTTCCATTAGCAGATATATCCTCTCACCACTAGAGGGCTATATCTCTATCTCTTTATCTAGTACGTAAGCCATGTGGGCTCTCTCTGCCTTTCTCTTGTCTCTCCTCCTCCTCCTTGCCCTGGCCCCCCTCTTCTCTCTCCCTGGTCCTAGCCACCCCAACCCCCACCCCACCTCCGCAACCCTCTACTCTGGTTTCCACTGCTACTCCAAGGGAACTCTCCACTTCCACTCGAGTCTTGTGCTTGGTGCACCGATTGGATATTCCTGGTTACTTAAACGACCACTACTCTCAATAAGTGTGGCCACCTCTCTACACTGTACCACCTTGCAGTCCATATGGGACACCGCCTGGAACCTTGCAACTTCTACTCCAGGAAACAACAATCAAAACTATCTCTCAAGAGCTGCGACTCTGCTCCTTAAAACTCTCTCCTCCTCCTTCTCATCTCAGGCAGCGTCCATCCCAATCCTGGCCCTAGAAGCTCAGGCCACACACAAACTCCAGGTGCCCTTATCCTTGCAACTATTAATATCTGCAGCCTACTACCAAAATTGGATGCACTCCAAGCCTTCATATGCCAACACAACCCTGACATCCTTGCAGTGGTGGAAACTTGGCTGACACCTAAAGTTCCTGACTCAGCAGTAACAATACAGGGCTACAATGTCCACAGGCTGGACCGGATATCCAAAAAAGGCGGTGATTGCGCAATCTACATCAAAGACTCCCTGTCTTGGCACCCTGTAGCAACTCCATCACTTTCTGCCTCAGCCCAGATTCTGCCAATAAAAATCATCCTAGGTCCCAACCATAAAGCCCTGACTATTGTCTTCATATACATCCCACCCAGGGACCCTAAACATGGATTCAATGATGTCCTAAACTTTATCAACACTCATCCTTCCGAAGCTGAACTTATTCTACTAGGGGATTTCAACATAAACTGGTTAGCATCAAGTGCCAGTGCCTATAAAGACTCCATCTCAGCTGCTAACCTCACGCAAATGGTAAACTCCCCTACTAGGATTAACTACAAGACTGGCACCAGTACCCTCTTGGATTGGGTCCTCACCACTCACCCCACAAGGATTTCTCGTATGACCATTCTCCCAGACTCACTCAGTGACCACTCCCCAGTCATGTGTGCATGGTCTAACAAATTCCTTAAGCCCCCTCCCAAAATTATCACTAGCAGAGTCCTTCCTCGTGGAAAACTTCCACATCTCAAACAACACCTGCTTCTACAAGACTGGCTACCCATCTATGAAGCAACAGATGTTAACTTGGCTCTTGATCACTTCATCTCAATTTTCAACAAAGCCTGCGACCTCTTTGCCCCTGCTAAAAGGCGCAAAACAAAATCTCTCTCTAACCCATGGGTCACCGCGGCTCTTCTCTCACAGCTGAAACTAAGGGATCACCTCTGGGCAGTTGCCAGGGCCACTGGCAAACAACTGGACATCCAAAATTACAAACAAGCACGAAATGCCTGCACAAAAGCCATACGGCTAATGAAATCCACCTATTACAAAGACGCTCTCACCATTACATGGGGAAATGGTCGTGCTTTCTGGGACAATATCAAGGATGTCACAGGGAAGCAGCCAAAAACCTTTCCGGCCATGTTAATAGTTGATGGGTCCTCAACCCTTGACCCCAAGGTGATCACAAACATCTTTAACACAGCTTTTTCAGACCTTAGTGCTGTTCTACCCCATGACATTTTCGAAAACAGGGCCTACTCCCCAAATACCTCAGCCCCTCAGTCTAACCATCCCTTCTTCTACTTCAGGAAGGTAAGGCTGAATGAAGCTCACCGCTATATTACTGCAGCTATCTCTAAATCTAGATCTAGTAGCGACACCCTGGACCTTAAGCTTCTGTTGCTCACCCTCAATGAGTAATTCATCCATTAACAAAATCCTAAACCTCTCTCTCAGCTGTGGAAAATTCCGGACCTATGGAAAACAGCCACCCATAACACCGTCCATAAAAGTGGGGACAAGATGATTCACTCAAATTATCGCCCTATCTCCATACTGCCCCACTTCCTAAGGCACTTGGCGCATTGTGGCTGATCAACTTACCGACCACTTGGATAAATACAATATACCTTGTCCACAACAACATGGCTTCGGAAAGATCACAGCACCACCACAGCCCTTCTTGAGTTCACTGGGCTTTGCACAAATCCCTTGACAAGCGGCCTTCTCACAGGGGCAGTTTTAGTCATTCTCCAAGGCCTTGATACAGTACACCATGGACTACTAATACACCAACTATTGAATGCCGGGCTATCACCTGCTCTTCTCTCTGGTTTAAAAGCTACTTAGAAAACCGGTCACAGAGAGTAAAATGCAGACGCCTTTCTAACACCCTGCCTGTTCGCTCTGGGTGTCCCACAGGGATCCATACTGGGACCCTTCCTTTTAGCCTTTTCTTAAACTCCCTCCCTTACCACTGCTCTGAGCAGATCATACTATATGCTGATGATGCTGTTGTATTCTCCACTCACAAAGATCCTGCAACTCTTCAACACAACCTTCAACTTGGTTTCAGTTCTGTAGAGACATGGTTTCTTAACCATAAACTGGTCCTCAATGACAAGAAAACCAAATCTATGCTCTTCTGCAGCTCTCATAACCCACACAAGCTACACCACTTGGCTATCTCCAAAACCCAGGGCAACACTCTAGATCAGGTGGTGTCCTTCAAATACTTAGGGATTCAGCTTGACCCTAATCTCGCCTATGGACTTCATGTAGATAATGTAGCTAGAGCTGCTAATACACGGCTTGGTCTCCTCTACAACACAGACCACACCTCACCGCCAGAAGCTTTGAAGGTTGCAGTCCTGAGCTCTGTGATCTCTGTAATAGACTGTGGTCTCATCATTTATGGCTCAGCCACAGCCACAACCCTTAGACGCCTCTCAACTGCCTTAAATAAAGCATGTCGGCTCATCACTGGTGCTCACCGTCTCATCCACACATGTGACCTGTACACTCAGACCAGCTGGCTCCAACTATCAAACCGCATAAAGTTTCTCACCTGCTCCATGGTCAAAAAAATCTACCTTGGCCTTGCACCTTCTGGGGTCTCAACTCCGTTACAACACCAAATTAACAAATGGTGCCTTAGGAGATCCACGCTACAGCTACTGAAAGTCCCCCACTGTCACACTTCACAGGGACAACACTTTTTTGCTTATCGAGCACCACTCTGGTTCAATGGCCTCAGCCCAACCATCTCCTCTGCCCCAACTATTGGTATGTTTAAAACTAGGCTCCAGGACTATCTCACTACCAACAGCTCCTGTGATTGCCCAACTTAACCTTGTTTCTCCACTTCCCTTTCTGCTCTAGTTGTCCCCCCTCCCTCCTCACTGGATTCTACCCTCACACCTTGGTATACCCAATGCTGCACTTTTCACCCTCTTGCCACCCTTCCTACATTCCTTCTCCCCCCCCACCCTCTTCCCTCTCCCTATGACTCTGGCACTTCTTATCTGTTGTCTATTTTCTCTGACAAATGCCGCTGGCTGTCTTGTTACAATGCTACCCTTAAACTGTATTAATCTGTACTCTGTTTGCAATGTCCACATTGTTGTAATGCCTGTCTTGATGTTCCCCACAATTTGTATTTCTCTGACGTGGAACCTTTGTAAAGAGCCATGGCTCAAAGGTATTTAATCCTAGACTTGATAAATAAATAAATTGTTTTACTGTTTTATTATCTATATCCCTGTCCTACCCGAGACCTCCTTTGCTCAATGGAACCTTTTCCTGGTGCAATAAATTAATGAAATGAAATGAATTTTGTGAATGATGCAACATGTAGAAGTAGTAGTAGCAATTTTTTTATGCAGGTTAAAACACACATTTAGGTCCGAGCCTATAGAGTGCATTTCTGTGTTACTATTTTACTGTTACTTTGTAATCAGCTTATTTTCCTCAAAGTACTCGGAAAGTTGGCTGTGCACTAATCATTCAAAAACCTTTGAGAGGGCAGACAGAAGCACTATGGGATGACATAACTCATTTTCCATTTGTGTAGGAAAATACCCAACCCAAACAAGCTTCAATTACAATAGGAAAATTAGCAAAAGCAAATCTGTATCGTGATTGTTTGGTTAGATTCTCTACAGTCATACATGTATGTGGCCATGCTCCACCTCCGCCCCCGTAAGCAACAAGTCCTGGCTCAAGACTAACAATCTGCACAGAAATCAATGTAAATGGTAATTTTCTAAGTGGCAGCTATTTTTTTCTCTCGCTTCGAAAAGTAGCAGACTCAGTATTTAAACATAGTAGTACCATTTGTACTGTACACTGTAGTGACCCTCACCTTGCATCAGTTAAATATTTTTAAATTGTACCTGCTCTCTTCTGTGTTGATTGCTAATCACAAACAGTGGAGATGGTATGCTGTTTCTTGATCCCATTCACAGGACCAGGCAGGATGGTCACAACAGGAAGATGATCATTTGAGCACATGATTCCACTGTAATAAAAAAAAAAAGTGTTGCAAAATTTGGTCTTTGTCCCATCTGCTGCAATTTCTCCAGTGACCATTGGAAAGGAAGGAGGGAAATGTATAGGAGGCGGGCAGTGAGCAAAAGCATCTGGTAAATTACATTGGCGATGGCTCCCTCCTCCTCGGGAGAGGGCATCTTAACAAACGCACTGTGCGGATTGCTCCCCCTCCCCACAGGAGGGGATATCTTGTCTAAGAGCCATACTACTGTATGTGGCGACCGCTCCTGCCCCCAGGACAGGGAGACATCCTTAATAAGCCACTGCATGCAGCAATCACTCCAGTTCCCTCAGGAGAGGGAGGAATCTTTCATCGCAGTGTGTGTGATTGCATCAGCCCAACTCGTAGAGGGAGGCATCCTAATTAAGCCACAACACAAGGTGGTTGCCCACCACCCCTGGATGGGAGGGATCTTAAGTTTGATGCAGTGTACGGCAAACACATGCCCCTCTGGGGTGGGAGGGCATACTTTATTAATCTGCTTTCTTGTTTTGGCCAATCTGTGCCCTAGTTGGACTATTTTGTTTCTTAGTTTCATCTGAAGTAGTTAAAGAAAATAATTTTAAACTAACATATGTCATCAATGTTTATTGTTATCATTGATACGTTTTTCTTTTTCTTTTTAACTCCCGTCTTGGCTGACCTGCCTTCCCACCAGTCCTTCCAGCCCCATTACCCCAGTTTCCAACAGGGCAATGTAGTCTCCCATGACTTGTCCTCCATGGCAGGGTGGTGGGGAATCCCTCAATCCACCAGGACTGGATCCAGATTCCAGGAGGAGCCTGAGTCACTTGGTGTGGGGCCTGTGGAGACTGCAAGTCATCCTGCGTGACTGGGAGTTTTTCTGTTTTCTCCCCATGGGAGACATGGTGTACTCTGATGTCAAGGTGCATAGCCGATGTCTATCACACCTCCCCCACTTTTTTCAGCTTGGGTTGCCTCTTCCAGCCTCTGCCAGGGGCCAATTGAGCACCGAGCTCTTCCTCACCCTCCCCCGGAAGAGGAAAGCAGTCCTGCAGACGCTCAATCCTCCTCCTTCTGGCCGGCCCTCCAATAACTCAGGTTCACTTGTGAACCCGGGTCATTGACCTGACAAGCAGTACAGTAGCGCTACTGCTACACCGGCAGGCCGGCTGTATCATTGATACATTTTTTAAGTACAATGAGATCTCCTTCACAGTGTGTGAGGTATTGGTGAATACCCCCACTTCCAGGGGCACTGAGGCCCTCCACCTGCGACATCAGGCCTCCTCACATCCCTGGCACAAGGGTATCCACCAATATCCCACATCCTGTTGGGTCTTATTGCTTATATAGGATATACTATGGTTGGTTAAAATGCATCGGTCCAACTGTCATTATCCTGACCTCGGGCACCTGAAACATGGTTGCCGACGACGAGATTTGCCTTCAGGGAGTGATTCGGGGGTGGGCTTTGCCTCCACCCCGATGTGAGAGGCTCTACCCCACACACACCCGTACTTAAGGATTCGCACTCTGGGGGGGGAAGGCAAAATCCCGATGTCAGGCAACCATGTTTCGGGTGCCCAGGGTTGGGATATTGCCTGTCGGGCTCATGTATTTCAGCCGATCGGACATATCCCCTTATGGATATATATTTTTTGCAAAAAACTATGTTAATGCATAAGTTAGGGTTGGTATTAAAGTGTCAAAAGCTGAGAAATTTGACGTTACGGGTTCCAACCTTAACTCCCCACCCACCAAGCAGCAAAAGGACAGGACCACACAAGCAACCACAGACAGCCATCATCAGGTAAGACAAACAACATACAACTGTTTCCAGATAACACAAATACAGTAGCACCCATGTACTACCTTTGTGTATTTGTATCTGTGCCATGCAAACTGCAAAATATACACACTCACTTGTCGCTGCAGATAGGAATCCAAGATACTAGTGCATGCCTGGAACATCCTCACAGCGTAGGTGGTGCTGGCAAAAATGGTAACATGATTCGTGAATGCATGGGGTAGGCATAAGGGAATTTTAGTGGTAAGGAAAGGGGGAGGAGCCAGAGATCAAGGAAGGTCTGCAGTGTTACAGTAGGTAGTACTATGACAGACTTGGTGGGCAAAGCGGTCCTTATCTGCCATCAAATTCTATGTTTCTGTGTTTTTATACTGAAATCACCACACTGCCTCTGTATACCGAAGCACAGGCCCCTCCAGCCAGAAACAAACCCATTATATCCAAATTACAAGACTGCTTTTCTTTATGCCCCTGTAACCCCCCTGTCACCCGGGGTTACTAGAATCCCAGTAAGACCTACTGGTAGGCAGTGAAGGCAGCTGGTGAAACTCCAGTTAAATGGATTTCACACTGTCTCACTCTGTTCTCAGTCTCAGCTGAGACTGAGGGATGACATCACCATAGAACTATTGCAGCTGCATGAGCCACATTGGAATCTGCAGAAGGGAGTTAGATTAGAATGTTGGGAGTTTTGAACTGTCAGTGTTCAGTTGGAGTTGGAGATTGTTGTGAGAGGAGCACAGCAGTTCTGTGCACAGGCTCTTGGAGCCTCAGCTCTGAAATAGAGCTACATTTAGGGAAAGGTGTGTGTTTCCACCTAAAGAGGGACACAGTGAGCTGTTCTTTAAAGTGGTGGAGACTACTGATAAGGGTCTCTGTGCCCCATCCCTCAGGGGATGGGGGGGAAGGTTTGCCTGCTATTCCATGGGCAACCCCCTGGTTACTGCTAGAGAAGAAGCTGCCTTATTTTTCCCAAGTGTGTGGGGTACAAGAAGATTTCAAGATTCACCTGTGGGGCACCTGCAACCAAAAGGTGAGTTCTGCACTTTCTAAAGGGCCCATGTTTCATCCTGAACTGTGTTAAAGTGGGGATTGGACTACTGAAGTAGTGGGAGGCCTAGAGTAATAGGCTTAGCCAAAAGTAAAGTATGTTCAAGTCCAGCACAAGGGGAAAGTCAAGATGTGTAGAGGAGATGTGACATACGTCTACCCTGTAATCTACATTGCCAAGCTTTCAAAAGAATTGTTTAGTGTCCAGAGAAATGGCCGGGTATGGATTGTGGGAGCTGGAGGTGGGAGACTCCCATCTTTAGTAACCAGGTCCACCTCTACGGATTTGCTCTGTGGATTTCTACTTTGCCTCATGCACTTGGCCAGTGATGAGGGAAGTACCCAGACGTGGGACTGGAAGAAAAATTTCCCTTAAGGAGTCGAAGGCTCTAAGGTGGTTTCGGGAGCCACCAACAGGAAAATTTGTTCACTGCCATATGGACCGTGATCAAGTGGCTGGCGGGGGAGCCAGGCCATGGGAAAAAACCCAAGTAGTTTACAAGTCAGGCTGTGTACACAAAGCTGCGTGCAAGTCCAGGCTGTGTGCCTGGTGGGTTCAGAGCCTGAGGGCTGGAATAGTGAAGAAGTGTTCTGTTGCTCTAATCTGCATTACTAGGAAAGTAGCCCGTGGGGGTCCTGTTATGCTTTGTTTGTTCAGTTTGGATGTGAATAAAAGCCACTCTTTAGAATCCCATTTCAGGTTTTGGACATTACAGTTATTGCTTCCTGTGTTCAGATTTACTTGGGTGCCCCTGCAGAGTAGCCAAACCTAGGCCCCTGTGTCAGAGTAACCTAGTCCTCCCAACCCAGTCCCCACCAGGTACTGCTGTCAGCTTCAACAGCAAGCCACCTGTCATTTAGCAAAGGCAGGGGTCCGGGGCCTTACACCCCTATGGGACCAACCTTCGGTAACAAAGAAGGTCCTGTGTCTCTTCAGCCAGATGTGTAAGACGACACCAACTTCTGTCTCCAGAGCAGGGAACCCTTGCATACAGAAACCTCTGAAGAGACACAGGATCCTCAGGGGACTTTGCTTCTGCAGACAGAAGTACTGCTGCACTTTTCATGCCACTGATCTTGTGATATCTGCACTTCTGCACCCAGAGGTCGGTATGTATGTCTTACACCTGCAGCTGCAGAGCATAGATCCATCAATTGTGTATATGTGTTATGGTGCCCATGGCTACATAACACTACAGAAAGGCTGAAAGGACCACTTTTGCCACCTTGTCTGCCATTTTCCTACCTGCTGTAACTCCGCAGACCCTACTTGATCTCAGTTCCACCCTCCTTTCCTTACCACTAAGATTCCCTATGCTTACCACATGCATTCTTGAATCCGTTACCATTTCTCACCACCACATATGCTGGGAGGATGTTCCAGGCATCCACCAGTATCATGGATTTATATCTGCAGCGACAACCGTTGCATGTTTTTTGCCTTACCTGTGATGGCTGTCTGCGGTTGCTTATGTGGTCTTGTCCTTTGCTGCTTGGGGTGGAGTGGGGAGTTAGGGTCGGAAACTCTAACGTCAAATTTCCCAGATTTCGATGCTTTAATAGCAACTCTAACTGATGCATTAATGTCATTTTTGCAATGAATATATTGCAAAAATGCATTAATACTCTAGTTAGGATCAAAGCGAAAAGTGGGGAAATGTGGTGTTAGGGTTTTCAAAGCTAATACCCCACACCCATCCTGCACACACCAATAGGCATCAGGGGATGCCTTGGGGTCATCGTCCCTAATGCTCACCCCATTCCATAAATAAGCTGAGATGAGTACAGTATAGGAGAATGGGGTGAGCATTAGGGCCGACAACCCCAAGGCACCCCTCTGATGCCTGTTGGTGCATGCAGGGTGGGTGTGGGGTATTAGCTTTGAAAACCCTAATGCCACATCTCCCTACTTTTGTGGCTTTGACCCAAACTAGAGCACTAATGCAGTTTTTGGCAATTTATTTCCTTACTTTTTGAGATAGTATAATAGTATCTTTATTTACTGTGCGCTCCCATAAGTCCATAATGGTATCCATAGGTGCATGTGGGAGCACAGAATGCATACTGTAATTTTCCCTCATTCGTGTGGAAACATAGAAACATAGAATTTGATGGCAGATAAGGACCGCTTGGCCCACCCAGTCTGCCCATTTCCCTACCTACTGGATAAGCTGCAGATCCTAGTTAACCAGCAGCCTACTTCTTCCTACCCCAACCCCCCAGAATTGCCTTATGACTATCCCATGCATGCTTGAATTCCTCCACTGATTTTGACTCCACAACCTCCTCCGGAAGGCCGTTCCATGCATCCACAACCCTCTCTGTGAAAAAATACTTCCTTAAATTACCTCTGAGCCGCCCCCATCTTCAAATTGTGCCCTCGTGTTCTTGTACACCTCTTTTTTTGAAAGATGCTACCCTCTTGGACTTTGTTGATTCCCTTGAGGTACTTGAAAGTTTCTATCATGTCCCCCCTCTCCCTCCTTTCCTCGAGGCTATACATGTTAAGCTCCTTAAGTCTCTCTTCATATGACTTCCGGTGCAGACCCTGCACCATTTTAGTTGCCCTCCTCTGGACAGCTTCCATCCTGTCTATGTCTTTGCGGAGATTGGGTCTCCAGAACCGCACACAGTACTCCAGATGGGGTCTCACCAGCTGTCTGTACAGAGGGATAATAACTTCCTGTTTTCTACTGGTGATGCCTCTCCCTATGCATCCCAGTATCCCCCCAGCCCTCCTTGCTGCCCTCTCACATTGCTTGCCCATCTTTAGGTCATCTGATATGACTACCCCCAGGTCCCTTTCCATTCTTGTTGTTGTTAGTATCTCACCCCCCATTGTGTACTCTTCCCCTGGGTTTTGGTTTCCCAGGTGCATTACTTGCACTTCTTAGCATTGAATCTAAGCTGCCATACATTTGACCATTCCTCTAACCTTGCCAAGTCCCTTCTCATCCTTTCCACCCCACCCTGTGCATCAACTGTGTTGCAGATCTTAGGGTCATCTGCAAAGAGACATTTTCCTTCCAGTCCTTCTGCAATGTCGCTATAAAGACATTGAAGAGGACCGTCCTAATCACTGAACCCCGCGGTACCCCACCTAGTAACCCTCCTTTCTTCTGAGTGGACTCCATTTACTATAACTCTCTGTGTCCTATTCTCCAGCCAATTCTTTACCCAGGCTGTCATCTTGGGACCCACTCCCAGGCTGGCTAACTTGTATATTAATCTTTGTGTGGGACTATGTCAAATGCCTTGCTAAAGTCTAGGTAGGCCATGTCCACAGCCCTCCCTGATCTACTACTTTGGTCACCCAGTCAAAGAATCTATCAGATTCATCTGGCATGACCTTCCGCTGTGAATCCATGCTGCCTAGGGTCCTGTGCCCCTCTGGCCTCTGGTGTGTGGAATGCAGGGCCCTCTGGGCCCATGCTCTCATCTATACATAATTTTAGAGATTATCGTGAACCCTCATTTCCTGTGGGACCACAGGGCCCTGGGGTCTCTGTGGTGCCATCAGTCCATAACATTATATGTCCATGTGCTCCCATGCATGCATATTGTAAGTGGCCCTCATTTCCATGTAGACAAACCAGTATAGATGTCATGTTTTGAATGCATGGCACATTATCACAGTCATTGTAGGCCCATTCATAAAAGTTTCCCCCGCACCTGTAAACAAGGCCTGAAAACATGCATAACAGCTTAGTACACTTGAAGGTGTACTAAGCTGCATGTAACAGTGAGTCCGTATCTCGAAGCGTTTTCAAAACATGGCTTCTGAAAGGTACCCGACTACTGCAATATTATCCTATGGGAAATCACAAAACTTCAAAATCTTATAACCATGCAACAGATGAAAATTTTCTCAGCAAACCAGAAAAAGGCACATCTCTGGGGCAAGCCCTTTGTACCCTGAAAATGTCAGCCCATAAGTGCAAACCATTTGTTTGCAATGAAGTGACAAAGAAACCGACATATCTGGAAAAGTAGTGTCGTAAATTCATTTAGTGGCACAGCATTATTTATTCTACTGTGAAACCATAAATAATGCCGTGAGACTAAAAGTGTGGCACAGAAAAACAAAAGCTGTGCATGTGGGAGCACAAGGCCCTGTGCTCCCATACGTGCATATTGTAATTGTTCCTCATTTGTATGTGGGAAGGCTGGGCCTGCTCCAATCTATCCATAAGTTTAGAGAGATTATAACGAACCCTTATTTTCCTGTGGTGCCATCAGTCCATAACGTTATATGTCCATGTGCTCCCATGCATGCATATTATAAGTGGCCCTCATTTTCGTGTAAACAAACCAGTAGAAATATCACATTGTGAATGCATGGCACAGTATCACAGACACTGTAGGCCCATTCATAAAAATTTCCCCTGCACCTGTAAACAAGACCTGTAAACATGCATTAAAGCTTAGTACACCTGAAGGTGTACTAAGCTACACGTCACAGCAAGTCCGTATCTTGAAGCGTTTTCGAGATGTAACTTCCGAAAAGTACCCAACCATTGCAATGTTATACCTTTGGGAAATCACAAAACCTCAAAATCTTATAACCATGCAATACATGAAAAATTCTCAGCAAACCAGCAAAAGGCACAACTCTGGGGCAAGCCTTTGTACCCTACAGCCCATAAGTGCAAACCGTTTTTGAAGCAAAGTGACAAAGAAACAGACATATCTCGAAAAGTAGCATCAGAAATTTATTTAGTGGTGCAACATTATTTATTCTACTATGAAACCCTCCATTATGCCATAACACCTTTTTGATGCAGTGATCGCTAAAAAGCGAGACAGAAAAAATTATGAAAACACTAACATTTAAATCCTTATAACTCTGGAACCCCTTCATATTTTTCACTGACCTGTCAAAACACTACCTTGGGACATGCCACTGTCCACATGTCCCCTGCAAGTTTGGGGCAAAATTCCTGTCCTTGTAGGCTGTAGACGAGAGCAAAAATAAAACAATGTCAAGTAAATAAAAATGTGTTTTTTCTAGAAAAGACACAGCTGTATCTCAGAAACCGTACAAGCTGCCATCAAAAAATTTTCACACATCAAGGTCTTGCCTCTTAGACCACATGTAGAAATCTTCAGCTCATTTTGTCAAGGGAGGTAAAGATATTAATGTTCAAAATTTTAGGTTTAACATTAAATAGGCTACTCAACCTAACTGTAGTGGCGGTATTGCGCCACTACAACAAATTCTAAATGGAGCTATTTCTGCAGCCCTAATCTTTAATAACCTAACATCCAAGCTATCCAAATTCCCTCCTTTATTTGGGTTGTCCAGCAGCAGGTTATGAATGCTCTCTTGATGATACTTACCTGTTTGAACAGCAGGTAGAAAAGTCTGTTGAGGTGTCTGAGAAAACTAGAATTTTATTTATTTAGATCTCATATTACAAATGCCTCTGAGCTTAGAGCTCTTTTACAAAGCTTCCACATTAGCAGCATAATACAACAGGTTAACAGAACAAAAAGTATGGCAAAACAGTATACATAGGGAAAGGAGATCAACAGGTTTACAGACTAAACAGGGTATGGTAAAATAATTGTAAATATGAAAAGAAAGCAATAGTTGACATTCATAGTGAATTAAAGAATAGAAAAGAGTAATGCTAAGCAGTTTCATGCACAGGAATGCATACAGTAAATTGAAAATCAGCCAAAACAAGCTTTGTCAGTTACTGGTAAAATCATAAGGTAAGTTGAAATCAGCCAACAGGCCTTGTCAAGACAGATGGGGGGCATTAGGTAGAGGGGAGGAAAGGTGAAGGGGTAGGGTAGCAGGGGAAGGGATGTCAGAGATGGTGCTAAGGAGATTTAACAGTAATCAAGTGCTAGGGTTTTAGATTGCAAAAGAGGGTTTAGGGAAACACTCACAGAAATGAGTGGCAGAGAGAGTTGCTGTAGCTTGGATTTGAAAGGGCCCAATTTGGATTCAGAGGAGATGTCACAGTTAAAGGCATTCATCCAAAGAGGGGCTCTGTAGGTGAAAAATCTTTGTCCCTGGAGGTACGGCAGCAGGGACCAGAAAGAGCTGGATTCAGAACCATGGGCATGGCGGTATTAAGAGAGGGCCAGAAGACCTTGAATTCCAGTGGTAGGAGGCCTAGGGTTATTTTCTTGGCCATCAGGCATGTTTGATATTTGATGTGATCTTTGAGCTGGAGACAACCAGTTTGGGCATAGAGGTCGCAAGAGTGGGTGAGACGGTGGGATCCTGAGATGAGGTTACACACCTTGTTTAGAGCAGTGGAAATGTGCTGGAGGGCAGTTTCAGTGGCAGATCTATAGATTATTTATCCATAGTCAATAATAGAGGTAACACAGCTCTGTATGGCCAACCTTAAGGCTTCTGGTGTGAGGGAGTTCCTGTGTTTGTAGAGGAGGCTGATGAGTATTGACTACTTTGGCAATGTTGTCAATATGCACCCCATAGGATAAGTTGCTGTTGATGGTGATGCAGAGATACTTAAAATATTGTACCTGCTCAAGAGCGGTCCCAAGGTGGTTAGAGATAGTCAGGGATGATGCCTGTGTTATTGTGGGAGCTACTGAAGAGCATGAGCTTATTTTTTTTTTATAGTTTAGCACCAGTTTGTGATCACTGAACCGCTTTCTCCACTGATGCAACTCGAGTTGCAGCTGGCTTTCAAGAGGCGTGGGGTCTTTGTGACTTGTGTAGATAACAGCATCGTCTGTGTATAGTAGATTTGTTTGGGGCAGCATCTTGGGAGATTGTTTAAGAAGAGACTAAATAGTAGAGGGCCCAGGGTGGACCCTTGTGGAACACCTGAGCTGAACTGGCTTAGAGTCCGAGATGACATCGGCAATTTTGACTTGTTGAATGCAGTTCTCCAGATAGCTTTTAAACCAGGCATCAGAGTCAGCAGAAATTCCAGAGTTGCTTATCTGTTCCACTAGTAGGGGATGATGGACCACGTCGAACGCATTTGTCAGGTCAATAAATGCGGTCCCAACTATCTGTCCATGGTCCAGAGATTTGTGTATGAAACCAGTGAATTCCATGGGAGCTGAGGAGGTGCTGTGTCCTTTTCTGAATCCATGTTGTTGGGTACATTGGATGTTATGTTTGTAAAGATAATCTGTAAGCTGGTCAGCTACAATGCGTTCAAGTGCCTTGGAGAGGGGCAGAAGTATGGAGATGGGCTGGTAGTTCACGTGGAGAGACCTGTCACCGCTTTTGTGATACTGGTGTTACCATGGCTGATTTCCATCTCTTGAGGAACTGGGCAAGGCTAAGTGGAGATTAAAAATCCAGGTAAAAGGCACTAACACTTCTTTAGTGTGAGGGACAACAGTTTAAGATTGAGAGAATCCCGCGTGTCTAGATTTACCAATTGCCGTGAGAATGTATTTACGGGGTTCCTGCAGTGAGATAACTTTAAAGTAGAATGGGGTGGCTAGTAGGTGTGGGAGTGCTATCAGAGGTGGGCAAGGTGACATCTGCATCAAAACAGTCTGGTGGGAGAACACTGCTGAGGTCCATGAATGCATTATTGAAAGTATTGGCAATAGTTACAGAGTCAAGGGTAGTGATCCCATCTGAGTCCAGTATGGTAGGTGGCGATTTTGAGGTTTTACCTGTGATTTCTTTAATATTATCCCACAAAGCTTTATCTTTGCCCCAGGTATCAGTAAGTACTTTCTGATAGTGTTTCATTTTTGCTAGATGGATGGATCTAGTGCAGTCATTTCGCGCTCTTTTGTAGTTCTGGATGTCAGATTGTGTGCCAGTGGCTTGGGCACGGTGCCAGAGGTGGTCCCTTATTTTCATGCGAGCTAGGAGTTCTACAGAGAGCCAGGGTTGCAAGGGCCTTTGATTTTTGCATGTTTTAAGGGTGCATGAGAGTTGCAGGCAGAATAAGGTGTTGATGAAGTGTTCGAGTGCTGTATCAACATCCTTTGCTCTGTAGATTGGAGACCAGTCTTGCATTCTAAGGAGGGATTTAAGAGGTTCCAGGTGATCCCAGGCAAGGACTCTGCTGGTAATTGACCCTTAAGATTTGCAGGCCAGTTCCTGATAACCCTCAGAGGGAGAAAATATGTAGTTTCTTTCAGAACTGGTACTCCTTTCACAGGAAAGGCAGGGGAGTCCAAAATAAATCTCAGACTCCCCAGCCTCACAAAAAGGCACAGCTGAAGGCACAGATGCCAAAAACACCTAGTGCCACCCTCTGAAGCTCCATCCCTGGTCCTGCCTCAGCTAACATACTAATTGCCAGCAGATTAGGCCTTACGGTCTATCGAGTCTGTTCGAACCTCAGATCCCTACTTGGGTACTGAGGCCCCCCCCCTTGTGTTCCAGAAACCCCTATCATCCAAAACCACCCCCCTGTGCCAGGCCATCATCTGATACATCTGCTTTCTGTATCTGTCCCACCCTCTCTTGAAGCCCTCCATCATGGATATCTGAACCAGCTCGCCAGGAAGTGCATTCCAAGGATCCACCACCCTCTCAGTGAAAAACCCTTCTCCTCTTTTCCTCCCTCATCCTTCCACCTTCCAGTTTCAAACCATGCCCTCTGGTGATACCTCTCTGCTTTAGTCTAAAGATCCCTTCCATGTATACCCTATTCATTCCCTTGAGGTACTTGAAGACCTCAATCATGTGCCCCCTGTCTCTCCTCTTCTCCAATGAGAACAGGCCGAGCTCCTCAAGTCTGTCTTCATACGTCAAATCCCCTAGTCCTTGTATCATCCTAGTAGCCCTCCTCTGTACCCTCTCCAGGAGCTGTATGTCCCTCTTCAAGTGTGGTCTCCAGTACTGAACACTACTCAAGGTGTGGTCTAACCAGTCCATTGTACAGCGGCAGAATCTCTTCCCTGCTCCTAGAAGTGATCCCAAGGCAGGCCTCTCTTTTTGGGGTGGGGGGGCACCTGCCCAGTTTTACCATCAATGGAAGTCCACTACAATGGACAAGTGGGTCCTCAGGCTCATTCGGAAAGGATATTCCTGGACTTCACAGAAATCTTTTGGACTATCTACCAAAAAGGCAGCCCCTCTTATCAGCCCATATGTCAGAGCTTCTGGTGCAGGAAATTATGGTCTTCTGAGAACAGGGCAGTGGAAATAGTGCCTGAATCAGAATGAAACACAGGCTTCTACTCCACTACTTCCTAGTACCAAAGAAATCAGGGGGCATGCACCCCAGTCTTGACCTCAGAAACTTGAACAAGTTCATGGATCGATAAAACTTCAGAATGATTTCTCTGGGGTTTTGACTTTTCTTCCTGAAAACTCATGATTGGTTAGCTTCCCTGGATGTGCAGGATGCATACCAACATGTACTGGTACACCCCAGCCACCACAGATACCTTTGATTTGATGTACTGGGACAGCATTACCAGTTCAGAGTCCTGCCCTTTGGACTGTCACTGGTGCCTCAAGTCTTTACTGAGTGCTGTGCAGTATTTGCAGTGCACCTCAGAACACTGGGACTCCAGGTTTATCCTTACCTGGATGATTGGCTCATAGCCAGTCCATCCAGGCAGTGGCCATGGCCTCTCAGTTCCTTTCCTCTGTGGGGTTCTGCTGAATCTAGAAAAGTCTTAGCTCCAAACCTCACAGCAGCTGCTGTTCACAGGAGCTTATCTGGATATGGACAAGGCACAGGCCTCCTTTTCAGACAGCAGAATGCAGATGATCCTGCAGATGGCATGCTACATAATGAAGCGCAAATCTGTTCAAGCCCACTCCATGCAACGCATGCCAGATCTGATAGCCTCCACAGTGTTCAGAACGCCCCTGGCATGGTTGCACATGAGAATGACTCAGTGGATGCTCAGTGCACAGTGGTCACAAGCGCCACATCCTCAGACCTACCCCATTCAGGTGACCAAGCCCATAGTTCAGTCACTCTTATAGTGGTCAATGGAAGACAGTCTCCATGGCCTGCAAGCCCTAGTGGATCTTGTCAACCATAAAATAGTCTTCCTCCAGACAGACAACAAGTCTGTCATATATTACATCAACAAACAAGGAGGAGCACACTCTTACGCTCTCTACAGTGAGGTGATGAGAGTGTGACTGCTGCTGGCGATCCTGCTCCGAGCCATTTATCTGCTAGGAGTGCATAATACTCTGATAGACGAGTTCAGCTGAACAGAGGCCAATCCTCATGAGTGGTTACTAGCTCCAGATGTCGTGAGATCACTGTTCGACAAGTGGGACACCCCAAATGTGGACCTTTTTGTGTCCCCACTCAGCACCAAGCTGCCTTGATTCTGCTTCAGAAATCCAGGATGTGGCATTTTCTGTCAAGATGCATTCAGACTGCAATGGCAAAATGTATTTTATAGGCATTCCCTACAATCCTCCTGGTGCAAAGGGTATTGCTTGAATTGGAGGCATACGGGGGCCAGATGATACTGATCGTCTCCTGCTGGCCTTGCCAGACATGATTTCCTCTGTTGAACAGACTGTCTGTCAGCAAAGCAAGGATTCTTCCACTCAGGACAGACTTACTGACTCAGGGTCTCCTGGTCCATCCCAACCTGCACTTTCTTCATCTTCAGGCCTGGCCTGTAAGGAGACAGACGTGAACAAGTACAAGGTCTCAGGATCTCTGAAGTACCTTTGGCTGCTGGTAAACCTTCCACTAGGGAGACTTACACAGCCAAATGGAAAAGATTTACCATGTGGTGGTCCAAAACCCACATGGACCCCTTTGGGCGTCCACCTGACAAGCTTCTGGAGTACTTGCTGGACCTTGTGATGTTGGCCTTCAGTATTCCAAGTTAAGATCCTCTTGTGTGCTATTTCTGCATGCCATGTGCCTGTTGGTACCCTCTACCTAGCACAGCTGTCACTGTTTAACGGGCTCGCTCCTGTATGTTTTATTGGTCTTCACCCTTTGTTCTTGTTTTACACTGTGAAGATACTGTTACTGGTTTATTGACCCTTCTTACGTGGGTCACCAGGGCTATCTAATGCCCTTAGGTTACGTGCATAACTACTTGTTAGGTTGTGCTGCACCTCCATTAAAAAAGGTACTGAGATGGTTGAGGGCTGATGCCAAGGTAAGCCATATAGCGTGAGCCAGTCATGGTGCTGTGCATGCACACAGCTTACCTCAGTGCCAGCCCTCCTGAAAGTCTGGCTCACGAAGTCCTAGCGCCTCTGGCTAGGACTCACTAATGTGAATCAATGGTGAAGATATTCCTAGAAGAGCAAGAATTATGGTGAGTATTTCATTTTCATTTTTGACTTAAAATAATGAAAACAGTGGTAGGCTTCAGGCATGCATGGGATAGGCACAAAGGAATCTTGGTAGGAAAGCGGGGGGAGAGTAAGTAGCTGGAGATAAGGTTTGGTCTTCGGTGACAGTATAGGCAGGGAAAAATGGGCAGACTAGGTGGGCTAAGCAGTCCTTATCTGCTGACAAATTCTGTATTTCTGTGGCTCACTCCTTAGCCATCCAATGTTCAGTCGAGTCCCGAAAGGTTTAATTTGCAGTCAGTTTCTCTCATATCATGTTCTTCTCACTTTCTTGCAAATTCTTTTCTTTATTCACAATATTTTTTGAATTTTCTCCATGAGCAGTGTCAGATGTCTCTTTCTGATAGTTACTTTCTGCCAGGGGGCATGTTGATTACAGAATTCCTTAAAAGTCTTGGTAAAATATTCTAGTATAAAAACAGCTCTGGTATCAGATAGCATCTGTCCCATCTAGCATTTTTTTAGACTACCTTTAAACTCTTTCTCTCTGAACTTTTTCATATTCCTTTAAAAACATTTTATAAACTCTCCTTTGTTTATTATTTTCATTTTTATATTGCACTTTTGGGGGTTATGGTCCCTTAAGTTTAGTATCTCTTATTTCTATGTCTGAAACTTCCAGGCCCACTGAAGTAAACATCAAATCTAAAATTGTTCCTTCGTCTATGTTTTTACAACATCTAGTAGGTTTTAAAGAGCAACTAACACCTCAAGGAAAACTTTGATAAACAGAATATTTTGGTGCAATTCAGCTTGTATTCCTTATATCTTCTACAGATTTCTCCTCCCTAGCATTTATTACTGAAGAAATTAGCATGAGAACAAGATCTTTGTCATTTAGAGTTCATCTGCCACTGTAGCTTATTCTGATTTGAAGTCAAATTTCTGTTGAGATATCACAACTGTTGCCATGGAAGTAACTGTGATATCACAGGCAGTGTATTATGACCTCAGGTATGGTGTAAGGAATAGGACTAGAGGAACTTTTCAGCAGTAAAGATCCTGTTCTGAAGCAAATAACCCTAGGAATAAATATGGGAAGGTAAAATTTAGAACTAATTTATTTTTAATTTTTAATTTTATTCATTTGCAACTGGGCAGGCTCAGCTAGGCACAAGTGCCTGTTTTCAGGGGTGACCTGGGAGCACTGGTGGTTAATGACTTGCTTGGAGTCACACAGTATGCAAGTGGAGGTTTGTGAATCAAACCCAGATCTGCTGGATGTACCAAGCTCATTCACAGCTCGTTACTCTAACCTCTAGGCTATACTGCTAGAAATATAAGCGGAACTGGCTCTAAATATGATGTTATAGATAGTTCAATGTGCTTACACAACTTGGTATGATGTATGCTTGTGTGACTTAAATACATTGTGGCTGTTCGACTCTCTGTCTGTGGGATATACCACCCTATAGGGGTATGACGGCAAGGAACCCTAGGGGAGGGTTTCACCCCATAGGTTCCACAGGAATTATTCACTTGGCTAGAGGTAGCTTAGGAAGAAGCCCATGGGAAAGAGAGATGTGCCACTGGAGGAGGAGGGGAGGATGGTGGGGCAACGAAAAAACAAATTCTGGAACTGTCCAGGAGGAGCGGCCTTTAAAGGCCTCATGGGGGGAGTGGTTAGTTGCTCTGCCGACTGAACCACAGGCATAGCCTTTGCAATTCAATGTGCTTATGCAACTTGGTATGATGTATGCTTGTGTGACGTAGATACATTGTGGCTGTTCACCTTTCTATCCATGAGATATACTACCCTATGGGGTACAATGGCGAAGAACACTAGAGAAGGATTCCACCCCTATAGGTGCCGCAGGAATGATTCCCTTGGCTAAAGGTAGCTTAGGAAGAAGCCCAAAAAGAATATCCAAAAGGGTGTCAAGCATCGAAGAAGCGAGAAATCAGAATATATTGAGACCGGAAAGAAGGTGATAGACATAGATGGGAAGGACAGGAAAAGAACGAGATATGATGAGGATGATGAATGAAAGGAAAGCTGACAAGATGCAGAAGGGTGGACTTTCTAAGGAGCGAGGGAACAGCTGGGGCCACCATCCGACTCCATCCAGCAGTGGAACCTAACTACAGAACCTATGAAAACACTAACCCTGTCTAATATTATGATCATCGGCATGGAGGAGAGGAAAAAACCCTTTGAGGAGGTAACTTCTGGGGGATCCAAGGCCTAGGTCACCTTCCCTCCAGGCTGAAGGACATTTTGGTTAGTGATGGCTCAGCTACTGCAATTTAGAGTCGATACTGAGGGAAGAGAAAAAGATTCCAATTTAGATGAAGCCCTCACTCTGTCCTTCTAACAGGAATGCTGTTGAGGGTTGCAAGCGATGTCTGTGCAACTAGACGCCCAAAAGCAAAGGAGGAGAGAAAAAACCACTGAGGCACTCAGCCAGCCTACATGAGCCTATGAAACAGACCAGGTGAACCAGAGGTAGTCTTGATGGAAAATAGCATAGAGGGTGCCTCCAAACCCACTCAGGCAGCCAAAGGGGCCCTGATGAGAGCCCCACCCCTTGCAGCCTGAAGTCATAAATTCTACATCCAGAGATGTCACCAAAATGAAGGACAACTGAAGGTCGACCCAGAGTGAAAGCATTCTCACTATGGGCCAGGGAGAAGGACCCTGCTCCGAGCTTCACATGCTGTAGACGTGGACCTCGTAGGTGCAGAGCGAGACCATCAGCTCAGGCTATCCCCGAGCCATGAAGCAATGGACATGAAAGACATGTCTCCGAGTGAGGAGCAGGTCGAGTTAAGGTAGCATAGGACCTATATGAAGGGTATGCTCGAGGAGGTGATGTGAATGAGTAGACCTATGGAGAAGTTGGATTGAATGAAGGAGACCCCAACATGGGTCCAGAGGAAGCAGGTCACAGTAGCAACCACAGGAGTGCATGCCAACTGGTCCACTGAGAAGCCAAATTAGGGAAGGATCGAACTGCATGAAGGTAGAAATGAGAATGGCCAGGCAAAGCCTGCAGCCAACAGTTGAGGTACAAAGTACCAAGAGTAGTGAAGTAGGAGCTACGAAGCTGGAATGGATGAGTGGAGGTTCGAACGTGAACATACGAGATATGCTGAGAAGGGAAGCCTTAAGGGCTGATGTGGAACTGCATAAATGGAGTGAACAGGATGAGAGGGAGAGACGATAATGGCTGGGTGAAGCCCGCAGCCTATGATGAGGCAGAAGTCAGTACTGGAAAAGGAGAAGTTGATGTGGGAGGGCAGAATGGTCAAAAACTAATGAACGATAAATGATGGTGGATTGAAAGCCTTGAAGGCCTGAACGGTTTAAGGTGAGGAATGAAATGTACGATGCACGATAATGAAATGAAGCCTGGAAGGCTGATATGGTAAAGGTGAGATATGAAATGGATGATGTATGGTAATGGAGTGAAGCCTTGATGGCCGGTACGGTTAAGGTGAAATATGAAATGGATGATGTACGATGATGGAGGGAAGCCTTGAAGGCTGGAATGGTTAAGGTGAGGTATGAATTGGACGATGTACGATGATGGAGTGAAGCCATGGAGGCTGGTACAGTGAAAGAGAGGTAAGAAAGGACAAAGTACAATGATGGAGGGAAAGCCTTGAAGGCCGATATGGTGAAGGATAAGAAAGATGGCAGGTGGGGTACAAGAAGGATGAGGTTTGGTAATGATAGAGGGTGAAATGGAGTGGAGGATAAACAAGCTGAGTGGTCCATAATGTAGGATTAGGGTAAGAGGAGGATATGGATAGGTAGTAAGAGGAGGATACGAATAGGTAAGGTGATGGTAGGATAGGGAAACACGAGCAGCGAAAACGGTATGTGGAGAGGTGGTGGGTAGGAATGGAGTGGTGAAAGGGGCAGCAGGCAGATTAAGGGGAACCCAAAAGAAAGAAAGAACAACGACAGAGAGCTAGCGGAAGAGAAAAGGATCAAGAATGAAAGACATGATATGATGGAGGTGTGGCACAGAAGGTTGGTACTGAAGGTAAGAAATGAACAATGTATGATGGCGGGGTGAAAGTCTCGAAGGCTGGTATGAGAGTGCACTAAGTAGGATGGCAGGTAGAGTATGGGAAGGATGAGTTTCAAGATGGAGGGTGGCACAAAATAGAGAATGATATGATACAAGTGGTCTGAAATGTAGGACTGGGGAAGAGAAGAGACAAAAAGGTATGATGGTGGTGGGGTAGGGAAACACCCCTGAAAGAAAAGATGAGATGAGAAAGGAGAGGACGCAAGGGACCACCGGCGCCGAGAACCAGCAGAGCTGAGCAATAGAAAGTATGCTATGAAAAATAAGCAGCGAGCAGGAGAAAAGGCACCTGGAGGAGAAACACAGTGAGGCAGGAAGCCGGGGCAAATGACCTCCAAGGGATGCACCCTGCAGATTCCTGACAGACCATACCTCTCAACCACATGACAGTAAAATCAGAGCACTGGCCTTTAAAATCATAGCAAAGGGCCAGAATGGATAGCACTCTATTGCAAACAATAAAATGTCTACAGATAGTGGACCGCATGCAATTAGAGACAAGGAATATGCCAATCAACGGAGGTCAATGAAGGAAGATACTGGGCATCCAGAAACAACTGGCAGGGACAAAGGGCAAGTCCCATAGGGAGGCGGCAGAGCACTGCAGCCAGGCGGACCTGCAGATCGGTTCTAGATCAACGATGCGGAAAAGACAACATGGATTCGGCCCCTGCCAGAAGATGGGAAGGAAAAATGAACCCAACACCAGTTAGTAGGAGGGAATACAGGGGCAGCATTACAGCTGAGATAGCAGTGGTGAACGGGAAAGTTGGGTGCAGGGATGATGTCACACCCAGCGCGCCGTGGTATAGGAGCGAAGACGACTGCTGGAGGAGCAGCAAAATGCACAGCTGATGATGAGTCCTCCCTGGCAGAAAACCGGGTGTCACGGGAGAAGCACACCCGAAAAGCACTGGCACAGTGGGGAAGGGAACAGATGGGAGGAGACTGACTTGCAGCAGGCTACCAAGAAGAATGAGGTACGGGGCCATGGGGGTAGGCCGGGCTGCAAAGAAAGCACTAGATGGAGCAATGGAAGGCAAGCTTTCCAGAGCGAAGAGTGCACCAGCCCTAAGAGTAGTCAGGGAGCCAGTGAGCCAGAAGGCAGGGTAGAAGTGAGGGACAAGCGGCAAAAATGCTACAAAACAAGGGAGATACGGAGCAAGCCGGCGACTGGAGGGGACCGCAGGAATATGTAGAAAATTAGCAGAATCGGGGAGAGAGGAAGAGCTGTGCCTTCGGCCACAGTGAAGAAACAAATCCTGGAACTGTCCAGGAGGAGTGACCTTTAAAGGCCTGATGGGAGAGTGGTTAGTTGCTCCACCCATTGAACCACAGGCATAGCCTTTGCAAATATATAAGCTGTTGATTAACTAGAATCTGCAGCTTATCCATCAGGTAGGGAAATGGGCAGACTGGGTGGGCCAAGCGGTCCTTATCTGCCGTCAAATTCTATGTTTATATATATATATATATATATGTATATGGAAATTGTTTAACCAGGTGCAAGCAGGGAGCACAAGGAAATTAAATGACTTGCTCAGGGTCACACAGTATGCAAGTGGGGCTGTGGGATTCAAACCCAGGTTCTCAAATTTGCAGCTTAGTGCCCTAAACCACAGTGTTATACTGCCTACTCATGATAAATAGCACTAGTGAATAAATAGTGTTATTTTGCCTTGCTATCCAGCTGCAATGGAAATAACATGATATTTCCACTACAGTTGTTATTTCCTCTACAGCCCTTTCACAGTTGTTTTCCTCAGTCAATCAGAACCAATAAAATACACATTGCCATAACCTAGCTGTGGCAGGACAAAGCACTCTGCCTCCCACAACCCACCAATAGGGATAAGGTTCCCACACTAATTCTGGTTAATATGAACATTTAGTGTCTGTGTTGCTTGGGTGGAGCAAAAATAACTCACGTTTTTTATGTACTGAGCAATGAAAAGTCTACTAACATAACCCACTTGCCCATGCTATACATAGGAAATCCTAAGTATTGATCACAAATAAGCTTTTTATTCGCTCTTTCATGATACCAACAACGCAACCTGGCACTCGTGGCTTCGCCACTTGTTGCCAGGCAGCATTGTGGGCAACATTCTAGAGTGAATAAAAAGTTTATTTGAGATCAACCCATGGAATATCCCGTTTCTTAATTCTGCTGGAGGTGTCAGCTGCGCTTTAAATTATTCTGCCTAATCCTAGTATTCCCAAACTTTCTTGCAGTCTTATACCATTCTGTTGCCTCCAGTTTGCATTCATGTCTCCAGTTATTATAACTTCTTTATTTTCCACACATCCTTGAATTTCCTGAGAAAGTAACTCAAAGCTACTTTAGTTTTCAAAGGGAAATACATAACCCTACAACCAATTCCAGCCTGGTCAGATAAACAGTCTACTTCCATCTGCACTCTATGACAAAATAATATCTGCCATTTCCAAGAGTTTTTTTTTTATTTCTGCCCCCTCCCACACTGCCCCTGAACTCTCTCCAGTCCCCTAAGGCCAATCGCCATCTTGTCCTTACTGAGTTCCTGAGGTGCCATCCTCCACAGAGCCACTGCTTGCCCCTGGTGGGGTCGGGTGAAGAGATATACCCTAAAACTTTTGGTTTTGTGAAGAGGCAACCTTTAGCAAGGCACGGGATGCAGTGGTGCTGGGAGCCCTTCATCGTTGGGTGCAGGGCTCAGAATTTTTCTAGTTTCTGTCCCGCTCGATTCTCAGCCTATTTTCCCAACTACTTTGAACTGTTGTGGGTGACATACAGGCTGTGCTTCTTCTCAGCTTTGTGACCTGAGTTAGCCTACACATCTTCATATGCCTGAGGGGTATCTTCGACTCCATGATACCATGGCCAAGATTCTACAAAAAAATACAAAGTGACACAAAGTTTCCACAGCACCTCACAGTTAGGTTGAAGGGCATTCGCGCTATTATTCACAGTCGGATCATGGGTGCTTGACTGTGATTGGCCAATTGACCATAGTGGTGAGGGAAGGGCTATGCTGGTCGCCAACTGAAGAATGGGATGGGGGAGGGTGGTGGATCACACTGGATGGGGTGGGGAGGGATCCTAGACTACCAGGGAATAGGTTTTGCTCATTTGGGAAGGTGATTGGTGACTAGGAGGGGGAGGGATCACTACACTATGGAAAAATTATTTGAACACTTTGGGTGGGTGATTGGGACTGGGGAGGGAACACTACACTATGCAAAATGTTTTATTACAGTCAGGTGGGAGATTGAGGCCTGGGGGACACAATGAAAATTCTTTTCTTAAGGTTGGGTGGGAGATCAAGGACTTGGGAGGCACTACACTATGGAAAAAATGTTTTCTTTTTTTTCCTTAGGTATTTTGTAGCGTTTTGATTTTCTCCCCATTCCCATCCCCTGTTTTAGAGCGATTGTAGCATCTAGAGGCATGTGCACATTGCTCTATGAGACACCCTCCCACCTGCACTGCCACCGACCTCCACACAGCAACGGCAGAACTATGGAGGGGCCACCACCTCCCTGGGAGAGTAGAGCTGCCATTAGACTGTTCAATCCTGCTCCTCCCCGTTAGCTACCCAATGACCCCAGGTCATTCCCCGAACCTCGGTCGCCAGCATGGTGCAAGGTAAGGTGTCCAGCGCCCAACCTCAGCACCACTGGGATGGCATGAAAAAATGTTTTCTTACAGTTGGTTGGGAGACCAAGGACTGGGAGGACACTACACTATGGAAAATGTTTTCTTACAGTTAAGTGGGATATCAGGGATGGGGGCACTACACTATGGAAAAAATGTTTTAGTACAGTTGGGTGGGAGATCGGGGACTGGGGAGGGGGGTGGGAGGCTGCAGTTCCTCCGCAAACCACTTGGGTTGCGCAGATTACCGCCAGGTTTTTGTCTGTGGTAATTTCTCCACGGAAGAGCCTTCACAAATGGCCTTTGCGTGGAGCAAAACCTTTGTGAATGCTACTGTGGGGATATGCAGGTCCCCTCCCCTTCATTTGCATTGCAGCTCCCTTCCCAACTTTGCCTGGCCAAACTGGGCTTTGTGGATACCAAACGAATGAAGGCTCAGCACTCAAGTTGAACTAACAAAGTGCACGTGAAAATTTATTTTTGGCAAGGTGCCTGGACAAATCAGCCCCTGCGCTTCAACCCTATAGCGATTCTTCCTAAGGGGCGTATCTGAGGAGTGATCAAATGTGATTTAATTTATACAGTCATCATTAAAGTGACAGTACACCACAGTAGTTCCATTTACAGTCTTACTTCCTTGTTCCCAGGGATCTCTCTCTTTTTTTTTTTTACATAATAGTTTCATTTGGAATTGCAACCATACAATACAACTTGTAATGTAATAACAGATTCATATAGTTAGATAGACATATCTATTGAACCATCTTTTTACATTCGATCTGATAAAAAACTACTCTTATGTAAAATTAATCTACCTGCTCATCCTAACATACTTAAATTATCAGTGTACTAAGCATCACACCATGGTGAGCCCCAACTGTTAAGCAGAAAAAAGCATAATGATCCTAAAACCCTTTCAAAGAAATAAATGGTGACCAGATACTGTTATATACATCCAAATTATCTAACATCTGATAGCAAATTATTTCATTACATGAGACAAATTCCATCTGATTGTACCATTCTTGTAATGATGGAGATTCATAATTTTTCTAATATTTAAGAATAAGCCTTTTTACACTGAGGGAGGCGTTACATAGCCATATTTTTTGGTATTTATTCAGATCTAGACTAATCGTAAATATGCCCAGAATAAACGTCTCTGGAAAAGGGAGAATCTCAACACCTGGTACTAAATCACATATTCTAAATACCTGTGCCAAAAGACTCTTTAACCTTACAGCCCTAAAGCATATGAAGCAAATCAGCTTAGCTGCTATTGCACTTCAACTATCCCATTTCCCTTAATTCCCATTGAAAGGATTCGCTTTAGGACTTAGATAAAACCTATACAAAATTTTAAATTGTATAAGCCTACCTCATATCTCCTTTATAGATTTACTAGCTAGTCTCTATGTGGAATCCCAATCCCCATAGAAAGTGTGATTGAGAGTTCCTCTTCCCAGGAAGTTTTGGCCTTGAATGTCGAACAAGAAGATCAGAGATTAGCGGATAGCAGTGTATAAATGATACTAGCTCCTCTCTTGAGTGAACCCAGCTTTATCAACTGCTCCTACCCTCATTTTGTAGCAATCTACAGAATTCGCTGTGGCAACTGTTTGTAAGGAGTTCCTTAAGCCCTAAGTAATATTGAAAGTGGTAGTTTGGTAGACCAAATCTTTCTTCAGTTGTGTAAAGGATAATAAAACCCTAGATGTCTCATCTATTAGTTGATACAGATTTTAATCCCTGCCTTCAACCAGTCTGGATCAAGTAAACCTTTCTTATTTTTGTGAGCACTCTGTTATTCCAGATAGGCATGCATGTAAGGGGAATCTTTTCTTTGTTTAAAACTTTTTAAGGGTTGTTACTGATCCTTGTATACACAGATTTCCTTTAACATGTAGAGGTAAGCTTATATCACGTGTAACCCCTACAAATGGGGTTCCCGAAAGTCTTCTCGGTGAGCCTAAATGCCCACTGCCAGGTTGGTGTTCTGTGTCTCAACAGGTTTAAAAGTGTTTGCATGTGAGTGCCCAGTTGGCCTCCATGCCTGTCTCTTTAAGAACTGCCTATTTTGTGACTTATAATTAATCTGGTTGAGGACCAAGTGATTTTAGGCTCGAGTCCCATCCGGGCTGCAGTATAGCTGCTTCTTTCTACCGTCATTAAATGTGCAGAGGGAGCCCCATAGGACTCTGTGACTGTTTGCTATCATCTGTGCTAAATGGAAAATGATATTGTGGTTTGTCTAATCTGCCTTTCTTTGCAGCATAGACATTTTGTTATGTACCACCATTTTGGTTCTTGACTGCCTATCTGCACCAATCAGCACCTTTGGGGTCTCAAATGGAGCCTGTCACCAGGGGCCTCGTGTTAGTAAAATTCGGTAAGAATTGTAGTTTTGACAGTTTGGAGCCTAAATGGATCTGGAGGGGGAGCTCTAGCTGTGACAGACAGGTGGATCCACAAATCAAACCTTTTGGATCAGGGAGAAAGTCCCGTGCTGCCAGCCACAGAGGGTTAGAGTAGAGTCGGAGAGGAAAGAGTGAACAACTCGAGAAAGTCGGGCAGCTACTCCTACGTGGTGCACAGGGGAAATTGGCAGAAAGGCTGTGTCTGGCCTATTTGCCTAGTGAGGGAGTATTGCCTTCAATATTTTGGACTGCATCTGAAGAAACATTGCTACTGGATCGCTGATTTGGGACTACATTTTGCCTGAAGAGGACAGAAGATTTGCGTTTACGCGATCGGCCTGTCAGGACTTCCAAAACTACCGCAGAGTGTACGGTTTGCACAGAGACACTGTAAATTGCAATCAGACTGTCATCCGGATCTGTGGTAATTCCCTACCTTTACTATAAGTGTACTGATTGTGGAGTGTGGAGTCGCGATTTGGTTCCCCACCTTGTCTAATGCGTCACGCTTGCTGGAAGCTGTATCTAGCACGTAAACGGACTGTATCCGAATTGTTGACCCAGTCTGGGCCTTGCCAGTCTGGCCCAGACAATTGCTCACGCCACAGAGAAACAACTGACGAGAGACCTGCCAGGGATTTGGCTCACTGCTCAATAACAATAGATAGGAATGACAGCATGGTGCTTCGTTTGGGCCCTGCAACTCCTGGCCATCCAGTTCTTCATCCGGAGGTCTCCATTTCATCCATCCTGCATCCTGTACTGGGTAGCATGAGTAAACACCAGGGTAGCTCCCTGCAACCAAACTCAAATCAAAGTGTGTCAACTGATTTAGTAATTGTTGATAATCTTTTTGGACTGAGCCATCCGGCTCCAGATTACAAATTAAGTTTTAAAGTACATGTTGTGTTTTCTTTTTTTTTCCTTTCTCCTTATAACCACGCCCCCCCTCCAGCCTCCAGCACTCCACTCTTTGGGAGTCGCTATTGCCTGTACGTCCCCACTTTCCTACCTGATCATCCCGAGCAGTCACATCCCCCACAGAGCCTTGGTTTACCCCCCAGGTGGGGCCCTTACACCCCGTGTTTTCAGGTCTTGTTGGGATGCCGGTTTGGAGGCAAGTAGGGGGCATTGGGGATCGGGGCTAGCGCTCTGTCTACTGGAGATGCCGTGGCCATTCTTCCTGTTTTTCTGTGCCCTGTGGTGAGTGCCCTGATGTCATGGCGCATAGCACCGACATCCACCACATGGCCCCTCCCAGGCTGCCTGGGCTTGCTATGCCTCGGGTCTCCACCCAGGGTCAGTCAAGCACCAGGCTGTGGTCCCTTCTCCCTCCTGGAGAAGGCGAGCAGTCCCTAGGATGCTCAGGCCCTCTCCCCCCGGCCAGCCCTCCAGTTGCCCAGACTTGTTTCCAAACTCGGGTCATTGGTGTCACAAGTGGTAGCGCTACTGCTGTGCTGGCAGGCTGGCCACATGTTGTGTTATCTTTCTTCCAAAGGGCTCCAACCAGCTGCAACACTGGCTTACCCAGGCAATGCTTCAGGCTAGCCTATAGTTCCAGCTGGGTACCTAGAGTGTGTGTGACTGTATTACAGGGACCTTTGAGTGCATGCCTTATAACCTGAATCAATCAAATTCTAGAATCAGCCTCTAGATTACTGCCCATCTCTTGTTCATGTCCCCCTAATAAATCAGATCTAAATCTTTTTGTATCTAAACTGGTGGTGGTGTATCTCTGTACTGAAAGCTCAGTGATATTGCTGTTTACCATTACAGGCCTTGTTTTACGGGGGGTCTCCAGGGTGTTCCAGCCAATCCAGCCCTGGTGGTAAGTGGTTATCAGGGGAAATTCACTGTATATTGCAAAGTGTATTGGAGTGGGGTAGCTGCAAGCAAAGTCAGACCACTAGGGGAGCCAGAGGGTGGTATCTGTGTCCCAGAGGGCTGTACCCAAGGCAGTCACATGGCCAACAACCCTGTCCTCTGGCTGGAGGCACCCGTTCAGAGAGCCCAGGCCCCTCAACCTGCAGGCCACAGTGCAGGCAGGGGTAGTATCCCTTTGGATAGCACCACCTAGGGGTTACATATGCAAAATCAGTAAGATTATGAGGCCTGCGAAATTCTCTTCCCAAGTTTAGCAAAAGAGGTTGCATTGGGCCCTTATTATCCGGACTGACCCCTCAGGGATCTCTAAGTTGTGGGCTGGTCTTCTACCACCTCCTCCATCCCTCCTTGTTTTTGGTAGTGCTTTTGGATTTTTGGAATTGCTCCGAGATCTCTTCTCTTCTTTTATAAATGTTGCTCATCTCTTTCTTAAAAAAAAAACCCTGTGTATGTGTATCTCTCAGGGGCCCTGTTGGCTCTGTATTTTCCAAATGTTGTCTACTTTACTTTGATTTTTCACCCTGAAACTTGCAGTTTTTTTGTTGTTAACACTGTCCCTTGATGGGTCTTGATTACGATTCCAGCTTCTCTTCCTAGACCTAGAACGCCTCTACTGTTAGAGCAATCTTCGTTCCCAGACGGATACCTCCTTATGACTGTAATCACCCAAGTCTCTGCTAATTTTCATTCTCTTTTGGCTATCAGTTCTTTTTATGCTTGTTGATTTTTTTGCAATAAAATTTATTTAAGTTTTTAAAATTAGCTTTGTTCTTTAAGGTAGTCAGCGTTTTCTGTAATGTTACTATCTTGTTGTTAATTTCAGCTTGTAATCTTGCATCCCTCTTTATTAATGCTTTCAACCAGCTGATAATGCAAATTGTAGCGTTTTTCAATCCTGAACTGAACATTTGACCTTCTGCAACCAGTGTGACCTTCTAAAGTGCAATACTGATTTTTTACTATTTGGTTGAAGTTAAATTTTACTCTAAGAGCATTGTGAGTAAATATTTCATTATGCTGCTATTGGAGCTGTTTTGCACAATCATTGGAGAACTTAGATAAAGAAAAAGTCATCATTTAAAGAAAGGTGAAAGAATCAGTTTGTATTATTTACAATCCAGCTAATGAAATGTGTATAACACAGCTTAGGAAAACTGTATTTTGTGTGCTGTATTTTTGGATTTCTTAAACACTGTGGTGTACTGTCACTTTAATGATGATTGTATCAATTAAATCACGCTTGATCACTCCCTCAGATACGCCCCCTGAGGAAGACCTGCTATAGGTAGGTAGGTAGGTAGGTAGGTAAAATTTTTATTCATAGAAAATGAATATGGATAACATCACTGAGCCAAAGCTCATTTACAGTGCGGTCCATTAGTTCCATACCAGTTACTCTTACATAAACTAATTAATCACATTATGACAAAACTAAACATAGACAAATAACATTTAACAATTACATTTCTAAATATTATTATCACTCATGTCATTCAAAAGACAACAACTTACAAAAACACATAAATACAATAATTATTCTCAACCCCACTTATACTACATCAATTCACCTTCTATATTAGTATGCTTAATGTACCACTCTTTTATTAAATTTATCTGAAGTTCACTGTTTACTGGTCTCAGATTCCCAGGTAATTTGTTCCACAATTCGGGGCCAAAATATACAACATGTTTTCTACCCTGAGCAGTTATTCGTTTAGGTACCACACATTCCAATCTGTTTGCAGAGCGTAATTCCCTATTTGGTATTTTTAATCCAATACTCTTTCCAATATAGTCAGGAACCTTCCCCTTAATACATTTTATCAGAAATGTGATTGTATTTAAAATTCTCCTTTGAGGTAAAGAAACCCAATTTAACTCCTTATACATCTCTAATCTATGTGTCATTTTCGGCACTCCTAATATGAATCTTGCCAATTTATTGTACATAATGTCCAATTTGGACAACTGCTCAATTGTGGCACCCATATAGATAATATTACCATATTCCAATATAGGCAATACCATTACCACAACTAAGAGTTGTCTAACCTCACGGGACAGATAACTTCTAATTCTATACAGTGATCCTAGACTTTTCCTGACTTTTTTTAAAGTATTCTCAATATGAATATCCCATTTAAGATTACTATCTAAATAAACCCCCAAATATTTATAGCTATCTACTTGCTCCAACGTGGTCCCTGAGACAGTCACAATTTGAAGACGATTTTGTTCGGTTATAATTTACTACCCCTTATGAAACAACATAACCTGTGATTTTTTTCATTTAGAACCAATTTAGAGCTCTGCAGAAAGCACTGTACATAATCAAAAGCTTGTTGCAATACTAACTGACTTGGACCCAATGAAGGTCCTGCCACACAAATAATTATATCGTCAGCATATAAATGATACTGTACTCCTTGTTGTGAAAAATGTAGTTCATTCATATAAAGATTATAGAGAATAGGTCCAAGTATAGATCCCTGTGGTACACCCGAGATGGTTTCCCTCAATTCTGAGGTCCAGTCCTTTATGGCTACTTGTTGATGTCTCAATCCCAAGTAATTTCTAAACCAATTAACTGCCATCTCGGATATACCACAGGTTTTCAGTCTGGACAGGAGGATGCCATGGTCCAAGGTGTCAAATGCTTTTGAAAGATCAATGAAAATATCTCCCACTGGCATCCCCCTGTCCAGACTTTCAACAATGTCCCCCGTAACCTTTAACAAGGCTGTAGTAGTTCCATGTTTCGGTCTAAATCCTGATTGAAACTCATTAAGTATATTTCTCCTTTTTAGGAAAACCTGCATTTGACCTGCCACAAGTTTTTCCAAAATTTTTGACATAGTTGGTAATAAAGAAATTGGTCTGTAGTTCTCAATTAGCATTCTAGATCCTGATTTATAAACTGGGACAACTCTTGCAGTTTTCAGATTTTAGGAATCTCTGCATATGTAAGAGACATATTAAATAAATTTGCCATTGGCTGAGCTATAATGGGGGCTGCAAACTTTAATAACATATTTGGAATATCATCCATGCCTTCAGATTTTTTTGTATTAATTTTCAATAACAGTTCTCTAACTTCCTTGCTAGTTATTGGGGTAAATATAAATTGAATTTGTTCTTTCTGTTGTACATTTTTTCTTCCAATTGATTCTTCTCAGGGTCTAAAATAGATAAATGTTTTGGAATGTTTGGTCAGTTTTAATACATCTGTACCCATACTAATGAAAAAATGATTACATGCATTTACTACTCTACTTCTTGTTCCATCTTAACCCCATCAATCAGGAATTGGCAAGGATAATCCACTTTCTGACCTTAATGTAATTTATTTAAAGTGCTCCAAAGGCCCTTGGATTCTCAATTACTTCATTAGATAGCTTATCATTACAATAAGCTTGTCTAACCCTCCGCACCTCTTTAAGTATATACATTCAGAAGCTGTGGAAATTTAATCCACTCCTGATTACCCTTTTACTAATTTAGCCTTATTCCATGCCTTATCTCTATCTCGTTTAATTTTATATAATTCAGGGCCATACCACGGTGCATTGTTTGATTTAACTTGTCTAACCTTTATTGGGGCATATTTGTTACAAATACCTATAAAGTCTTTTGAAACATGTCCCATGAATCCTCCACATATGGGACCATCTCCAATCTTTCCCAATTATATCCCTCCATTCCTGCATAAATTCAATATAATCAAAATGTTTATATGACCTGATGTATCCAGTATTCATAGGTTCTCTTATTACCTTCTGTTTTCTTATGCAAAAATCATTTGATGATCCGACATTGTATCAGGCAAAACCCCACTTTTCACATACTTATCAGGATATGTAGTGAATATGAGGTCCAATATAGTTGATTTGGCAGGGTTATTTATATTCAATCTAGTTACTTCTATTATAAGTTGAGTTAATCCCAAAGTAGTGGCCATATCTAATAAACCATGATGTGCTTCTATTGTGCCCCGATCAACATTTAAATCTCCAATTACCAATAATTCATGTGTAACTAAATAATCCCTCAAGATCTCCTGCATTTCTTCAAAAACTACCATTTTACTTTTTGGTGGACGATACATACCAAGTAATAGCACAGGTTTATTGTGTGGGAATTTTATCTCTAGTGGGAGAATTTCAGCTTCAGTCCATTTATTTAAATTATCCATTTCCTTTATATTAATCCAAACTCTAGCATAAATTACTACCCCACCTCCTCTTTTAGATCTATCCTTTCTCCACACATTAAATTTTTCTATTACTATATCATTATCTTGAATCCCTTTATGCAACCATGATTCAGTTATTATTAGAATATTGGGCTTGTAATGTTCTACCCATTCTCTCAAAATTTCAGTTTTTTAAACAAGCTACAAATATTGACATGAACAATCTTCAGACCTTCTTCCTTTAAAATTTCAGTAGTATAATCATCCTTTAAATCAAATGGGGTCCTGGGTTTAATTGAACATCTCCACACATCATCAAACCCAAAACAATCATCAATTTGCTTAATTTACACATCTTAAAATATCTTAATTTTCCCCTTTTGATCTGATGATTAGTGCTGAAACCCTCCAACAATAAGTTTTGCCCCCAGCCACTCACTATCTTACTAGTAATACATACCCATTTAATCAGAATAGTTTCAGCATCAGTATCCAATAAATTGGCTTTAATTACTCCTTGCCAACCCTTTAGTACATCAGGTTTCCCTAATGTAATTCCCTTAGAATCTATTATACTATACAGATTAACATCATCATTTATCACATTTAAGGGGTGTACTACATTTAACAACAACTGACTCCCCACAATAAAAATTCCCCACCAAAATACTGACATTTTTAAAAACATTTTACCTCCTACCTATTTTATATATGAAATTGCTCAATTTTTGTTAAGCAACCAATAATTAGTTTGTATTATAAAACAAACACTACTCTTAACAGAACAATTCAACACCTTATGTTAAAAATGACTAAATACTAATCAATGCACAGCTAATTCCTAAATTTATACTGCATCACTAATAAAACTCCCATTTATAACTCTATTGCCTTTTTCATAAGGTAACAATATACAAGTCCCACCTATAAAGGGAACTTAAGAAATCTTAATTACTAATGTGTTTTTTGTTACTGAGTGGTGCTCGCGCCACTTACGACTGCGCTGCTGCTGCTGCAGGCAGCGCAGTTTTAAAGGCTACTGCCCCTCCTCCTTTGATAATGCGCCCACCTGCTCCACCTCTCTCTCAGGCAGCTGCAGGTAATTCAAAGGGGAGCTATGGCACGAATGTCAGTAAGATTTTGAACACTGCAGCTTGTAATTACAAAGTAGAAATAAGGCACCAATTAATCAAACATACAGATACAATGTCAGCACAGTTCTTTAAAGTCAGCGAAGGATGAAATAGCTGCAGATGGAATAGTAGTTAGCTCAGCATACCTGTAGGGTTGAAGCAGGGGCTGATTCTGTCCAGGCATCTTGCTGAAAATAAATTTGCACTTGTACACTTTGTTAGTTCAACTTGAGTGCTAAGCCTTCATTCATTTTATATTCTGGATAGCTGGCTGCTATATTGTGCTCATGAGCACCTCCGTCTCAGAGTGCACCATTCTTCCAGTTTTGTGGATACCAACCCTGGGTAAACTGGGTTTGTGCCCGGACAAAGTTTTTGTGAATCTGACTCTGGTTTCATGGGTTCAGTGCGCCCCAGCTTAAGAGCAATTTCATTTAATTAGTGACATTTTTTCTATTTAATGATTATATACTGCAAATTATGTGGAAAATGCTAAGGGAATGACTTTACCAATGCAATAATTGGCTTACATTATTACAAATCTAATGTATGTGTGGAGTAGGTGGAACAAGAATATGCATTTAGGCTGGTTTGGGGTAAAAACTGCTATTATTTTATTTCCAAACTAGTGTTTTTTCTCTACAAAATATGGTTTGACATTTTATGCAACATATTTTGTTTCATTTTTCTTACAGATTTGGGATTTAAAGTACTCCCACATTTTAAGGAATGTGGTTAAAAAGGCCCAAACTTTTCGTGGGACATTTTCTGACTACATGATGCTCTATATTGGGCCCATATTTATATAAAGTCATTGCTTACTCTGCTTTTAACTAATGAGATATGGAATAAAATATTTAATAGGGTTCCATCCTGGGCTCACTACTTTTTCCATTTTCATTAACTCTCTCCCATCAGAAAGCTTCAACTGTAAATCGCTTCTCTATGCAGACAATCTTGTTATTTACCACAGTGATAAGTCCCTTGCCCAGGCCTCTTCAGTCCTCACCCAGAACTAGGGCAGTGCTTTCCGCTGGTTCACATCCAACCTGTTACAGTATTGGTTAATGGGGAAAAAAAAAAAACATGCTACATGTGTCCGAACCCCACCTCGCCAAAATTCATATTCCTCCAAATACTATCCCCTGATGGTCTGGTTCTAGAAGATGTTGCCTCATTCAAATACCTGGGGGTAACACTTGACCTGGCACTAGCCTTTCTTAAACACTGTGGTTTGCAGCATCAATCAAAAACTAGGGGCCTCCTACCATCTACACCACCTACTAACCCCTGAGGCCCAAATAGCAATTGTCCAGGGTAACCTACTTCCTATCATCGATTACTGCTCCCCCATCTACTCTCATGCATCCTCTTTCCTCAGAACCATGCTTACATCTGCTTACAATAGTGCATGCCACTTTGCTCTTATGGCACTGTTCTCAACCCATCACTGTGACCTCTACAGAACCCTCGACTGGCTACCCCTCCAAGGCCACTTTGATTTTGCTATCAGCTATATCGTCGCTAGTACCATCAGAAGTGGTGATGTGTCCCCGCACTCCCCCTTACTCAAGGTTAGAACCCTACCTAGGCATCTACTGTATGCTTGTCCACCTGTTCCTCCCCTCGAGGTACTGAGGGTCACTACCAGCATGGGAGGGAAAGCTTTATCATTTGCTGTCCCTACACTGTGGAATGGGATCCCTGCTCCCCTCCGCTCATCCAACAACCATACAGCCTTCAAATCCCTCTTCAAAATCTGGCTTATGGACAGGGTCCGTTGCTCTTGCTCACCTGGTTAGCTCCCCTCACACCCAGCAACTCTAACACCGCACTAACCTGACTTCTGCTGGGAGTTTCTTATCTACTCAAGCTGTACTTTAGTCTCCTCTCTCTCTCCCTCTCTCTCCATCTCACTGTGACTCTCAAAGGTGTGATGAATAGGGGTGGGAGTGGAGCAGGATTGTTGTACCCTCCTTTGTCTTGTACGGCTTACCTAACCCCAAATTTATTCACCTGTACCCTGATGCCAATATTCCTGTATTTAATATTCCTGTATGTAAATAAGTTTGTCTTCTGTTTAATTGTATATATCTTGTTCCTTGTGATTGTAACTGTTGTTTACCATTGCCATCTTTTATGGTCCGGGTCGTGTCTGCAAACGGTCCCCCAGGTCATTGCACCTACCCGGTAATCAAAGACATAAATAAATAAAATAAAATAAATAAATACTTGTTATGCAGAACGATGTATTTTGGCTATTTATATCTACTCTCAGCTGATATGTATATTTATTGTGTATCTCGATCTTTTATATGATTATCTCTGAGAATCATAGAAGTATTTTGTAAGTTTGTAAACTTATAATGTCTTTGTCGCTCTCAAACAAATGAAGCTATATATCACATATCAAATCTCCAGACATGGATAGTAATAAGCAGATTGTCCCTTTAGACTGATTTCAATTTAACTTCATATCATTTAATCAAATAAATGATTCAGGTTCTATTATAAGCAACCCAGACTGCTGAAAATCAAGTTTTCCCTTAACTTCCCTTTATCCTTCAGGCCTGTAGGTTTTACCAGTGATATTTGCTTTATCTCCCTTTGCATTTTACCCCCTTTTTTATAAAATAATTAGGCTCTACACACACCAACTAAAAGAAAGCAAGCAGGAATGAATATATCATTCTTTATTATATTGCATATAGCATATGAAAGGTTAAAACTGGAGGCTTACATGGCAAATAGTAACAGCAGTGACAACCACAACACCCACAGGCAATGTTTCACTCCCTGACTGGAGCTTTGTCCCATATTATTCTTTATTATATTGCATACAGTCAAGGCTGACAGAGCTCAGTCAGGGGGCAGAGCGTTGCCTGTGAGTGTTGTGGACACCCCTTCTATACCATCTCCATGTAAGTTCCAGTTTTAACCTGATATACTATATGCAATATAATAACTGTAGAATAAAAACATGGGGTAGGATGTATGATGAAAATTTTACACACACCTGAAGCATCCAGCACCGAGGGTGTATAAAATTCAAGTTTTACATACTACCCCATTATTTGTTTTATATAATTGTTGGGAAGCATTTTTTTGCCACAGCAATTATATAAATAAAATACATCTTTGTGCAGCCATGGTCAGGTTGAAGTGTAGTCCACAATCGGGCTGAAATGCCTACTTAAACTTTTACTTTTTTTTTGTGAGTGATTTCCCCCAAGTAAAAAAAGTGTAGTGAAAAGAGTTAAATTCAAACTTTGAAGTTAATTGTTGGAAGACTTATTGTGGAGTCCGAGCACGAGAAGTGGGAAAGTGTCCTGGACAATGAAGGCAAGACCAGAACTGGCACATAACGGCGAATAATAATTAGGTTTTCCTATGGGAAAAATGCTCTCTCGCTATTATAGAATGATAGAACAGCAAAGTTTACACCAGCACTCAGCAACTCTTTCAAATAATACAGGTCCAGTCGAATAATGAATCAAAACTGATTTTAATCCACAACCAGTCCAGAGGTCACAGACCCCATGATGGAGATTCGTGTCTGAGTCGAAGTGCTGGGGCAAGCAATTCCTTCTTCTGTGACCTCTGGTCTCTTTGTGGATTAAAATCAATTTTGATTCATTATTCGACTAGACCTGTATTATTTGAAAGAGGTGGTGAGTGCTGGTGTAAACTTTGCTGTTCTGTCGTATGTGGGTTTGCTGCTTTCATACACCAGCACCCCCAGATTACTGCTGATCGCAGCACTCCATAGTTTGTTCTGTACTATAGAATGATATACTGTATATTTGCTGGTTTTATATTGGCTCAGAAATAAAAACCACAGCAAATATTAGGTGAATTCACTCTACAATAGCAGCACTAGCATTCCACCAGTGAAAATAAGATGGTGTGAACCTGTCTGGTGTGCTTGGAGCATTAAATATAATGTGTGTGAATTTAAGGTGTTATGCAGTAATCATTCCTGCTTGCTGTCCATTTGTTGGTGTGTGTGAAGCCCATTGGTTTGGTGAAGTAGACTGAGTTATTTCAGCTCCGCCATTGTAGCTGTTTTCTTGCCTAATCTCTTTTTTATATAAACAATTTAGCAGTTAATTACTATAACAACACAGACCATTAAAAGGAAGGACCCTAACACTCTAATACCCCCACATATTCAATCAGTTAGATTACATTTGGAATCTGTAGTGTGCTAAAAATAAAGGTAGGTTTTAAAGCAGCAGTGCAATGAAAGATTGTTTTCCAAAAAAAGCTAGTCTGTGCTACAAATAATAAACATATTTGCATACCTGCCAAATCTACTTTTCTGGGCACCTCATATGCTGGATCCTAGCCTTTGCCAGGTCTACAGTGCTATTTCTATGACATATGTGGTGGCCATCTTTTTTCTCCAGAAAAAAATAAATTAAAACATTTATAACATACTCAATTTCTGGTGAAACTAGAAAATTTCACCACCAAATAAAACTGGAAAATGCCTGGAATTTTTTATAGTGGGGGAAAAAGATGGTGTCACATTTTTTGCCCAATGTTATTACACTGCTGCTTTAAGCCCCACATTTTCAAAACATTGTTTTTGTTTTTTTGCTACAGGCACAGAAAAAGGAGAACAACATTAGAAAATAAAGTGCTTTATGTTCTGACATTTGTTTAAAAGTTTTCAATTCATGTAAAATCCTCAGTTTTGTCAGGAGACCAATGTTGCCATCACCACAGGCTGGGGTTTTCTGGGGCCAGTTGAAGAGCGAGTGCTGGTTGGGTGTTAACCACTGAACCTTACCAACTGTTGTTCAGTGTGATTTCTCTGCAAATGTGTATCTGAAATAAAGGCTCCTAGTCATACATCCTCTAAAGTTTCGGAGACTGTCGAATTAGCAATCAACTGTGTAAACTCCTCTGTGAAAGGAATTCGTCTGAAATCCCCTAACCTCGTTTTACATGTGACCTTGTACAGCTGTCAGATGGAAGTGATTTTCTCTTTCTCTGCTGCGCCCTGACATGTTCCCCGGTCCCAGAGCTAAGGAAGGAAGGAAGCTTTTCTTAAAGATGCAGTGTTCTTTTTTTAATGAGGCTTGGCATGGGTTCAGTAAAAGGAAATGTATTTTTGTCCTGTAAGAAAAGAAATGTAGGCTTTCAAACTTCTCTTATAGTAACTTTGAATGCAGAGTTGTTTTTTTTTCCACCAAAATGGAGCGGTAAATCATTTTGGTAGAAATTCAATGAGCTTGACAAAAAATGGGAAACTCGGAAGTGTATAGTCATAAATGGAAATAGGACATTATACCCATAACTGAAAGTTGGTTGCCAGATACAAATGAATGGGATCAGGCGACCTGGTAGCACAGCGTTACCACTAGCACCCATTCTGCTGGTGACCCGGGTTCAGAAACAGACTCAGTCATTTGGGAGCTGGCAGGGGGAGGGAAGATGGAACATCCCATGGACAGCTGTCACTCAAGGGGGAGAGTATAATGTCCCACTTGCAAGCCTGTCACCTGGCAGAAGCCTGGTGACAACACAGTAAATCTGCCACAGCAATGGAGAGGGAAGCCACCATCAGATGCTGATACTGTATGTACATGAGTTCCTCCACAGGCACGCGTGGTGCTTCATTACGTGATTAGTGGCTCTAGGAGAGAAAACCAGGGAGAAAAAATTCCGGCCAAACTGGATGATGTCTGAACCCTCTGTAGGCCTCATACCATCAACTAGGCACTTCTTCGGACATCTGGATTCCATTTGGGGTAGAACAAATCCCAAGCCCTGCCATTGGGGGATCTGGAGGCTTTCAGAGTGATGGTATGTCCTAGGAAGGTTAGGTGATGAGGCTGGGCGTAACAGAAGGGGCCAGCTTGCAGATGAACAAGACAAATGGAGAAAAAAAAAAAAGAGTCTTTTATCAGGGTAAATAGAGTGTTGTTGTCCAATATATTATAACTAAAAGGTCTGCAAAGGAGTTACTAGTATTCATAACAGAGGAGAAAGTAGGGCTGATAAAAGAGTGATCATTTTATTAATACAGCATTTTCATGAACTCTATCCTGAAATGCTCTATAAGCCCTTAGAAGACCGACTGTGCAGTGACTGTCACCATGTAGTGGGAAGCGGGTTCTGCTCATCGACTCCCAAACACAACCAAGGCAGTTAAGCTGAACCAGTTTTACTCAGAAAGGGAATGATGCACGGGATACCGAAGATCCTTTACTCTTGGGGAAAAATGCCAGTGATTCTTTGTCTTCCACCTGGACACCACCAGGACAGCTCCAGAGATGGGCAGAGAGAACCGTATTCAACATCTTATCCAAAGGACGGTACTCACCGATAGTGCAGCACCCTCCAGTACTTCACTGTTATGCTGTCTTTTGAGGGATGAGTGCAGGCAACAGTATAGAGTTGGAACCCTTGCATAGCTGACTCCGAGGCAGATGTTCTACCTACTGAGCCAGACTGACACCCTAAGAGATAGCAGTTGTGAGGCAGTGGCAAATAATGCTGTAGTGACAGAAATAGGGCTGCATTTTCTGTAGGCAACAGGGATGTAATTAGAGGACTCACAAATCACACCTGGCCAGGATATTTGGAAATTAGAGTTCTTATGGGGCAGAGAAAGCTCCAGGCCTAGATGGGATTTTTTGTTCACAGTTTACCCAGGATTGCCCAACTGAGCTGCAACATCTCATTTTCTGTAGGATCCTGTTGTTTACATACACATTTTTAAAGCATGAGGGACTGAAGCACTAAGTAAATGCCCTGTTCAAAGATCCACAGCATGTAAGTGGCTGCAGTTGGATTTGAACCTTCTTTCTCCTGGCTCCCAAGCCTATGCTCTATCCACTAGATCATACCATGGTGGGTGGAGCAATGCATATGTCATTTACAAGTTGGTTGAGGTGGCAAACTCCTACTGCATGGCAGCCACCCCTTCTGATGTTATAACATAATTATTGCGCTCGTTTAATTATGTTTGAATTAACCATAATGCTAGATGCACAAACTAAGTGCTGTTCTATTTGTAATCTTGCTGTGCCTGAAGTACAGTATACAAGTTTACAAAGGGTTTGGGTAACAAATACTGCATGTCTGCAATTAGGGGGGCAGTGACAAAGTGGCACCAAAGGCTTCTGACTTACAAATTTTATTTTCTAGCTACCCCACTGGACCATACTGTCTCATTTCACCAATGAATTCTAAATGAGGTGGTCAAGGAGATAGGGGCCTCCTTGAAAGGAAGAAATTACCAAGAACTGGAGTGTTTCTAAGGGATTGGAGAGTAGCGGATGCAGCGTATTTATTTTTAACAAAAACACAAAACAGAGAGGATTAACAAAAGGGCCAGGACAGTACAGACCTGTAAGTCTGATGTCCATTGTTGGGAAGTCACTTATAAAACTGTGCTTTGGGAAAGGATGGCACAGGGTCACAGAAAGGAGATAAAGTGTGTTCAGTTTAGAGTTCTTCAAATCTGTAAGAGAAATGGTGGACAAGGGTGAAATTGTTGGCCTTATATATGAAAACACTGAGCCATGACAGGATGTACATTAAATAATTTTGTAACATGGCAAAATGCTTCATGGTGAAAATGAAGAAACTGATTAGCTGAAAGCAACCACATGATACTACTTGGACACAACATTAATCCCCTAGTAAGGGCCGCTCCAACTTGAATAATGCCGTGTTCAAGTTGTACGATGTTGTTGGGAGTGCAGGTACTAAACCATGTAGCAGTTGCAATAGGGTGGCACTGTACCCTGAACAGCACTTTTGTAAAGCACAGGAGCAGGTGTCTGAAATATTCTGCCTGGTATCGGGTTGATGTACCCACCTCGGGGAATTCTGTTAGTGGAGCAATGAGTGTTGGCATGCAGCGAGATGTTGCCAGTTAGAACACTGGGGCACTGAATGCGACTATTGCAGTAAAGAAAAGCAGTGAGCGTAAGTTAACTATAAAAAAATGATCACAGTGGTAAAAGACTATCTTGTTGTAGAAATATGTGTTTAGCCCCACAATGCACCACTGAGATAGAAGAGCACAGTGTGAAAATGGACAGCAAAACATCCGAACAGTCAGTGTGAAATATGAAATATTATTGGTTTTGTGAGTTGTAGGTGTAAATGTACAGTTCAGTATGTCTCGAAAAATATCAGACACAACATTAATGCATGTCTATTGTGCAATGTGCACGCGCACGTCTGCAGATGTAGACAACGTTTGAAAGTGAGTAAAGTAAACATGCTTTGTGAACTACAATTAGTGCCTTCCCTTGTCTTTCTGTACTTGTAAATTAACCATCAGTTTAAAAATCCTAACCTTGCACTTGCCATGTTACAAACACATTAATGCCCTCCGAAGAAGGCTTCTACTGGGGAATTAATGCATGGTTGGGTGGTTGTAGGCATGAATGACACCCCCCAACCATGCGTTAATTCCCAATCAACTGCTTCGTGAACGATAATGCTACTTAATGATGCCCCAGGAGAGTGAGTCTTGAGGCCAAAGGCTGAGTGTCCTTGTGCCACTCATAAGTGCATTCAAATCCTTTAATGCACACCTCGAAGTGGCTTATTGTGCTTAACCATAGAATTTGATGGAAGATAAGGACCTCTTAGCCCACCCAGTCTGCCCATTTGCCCCTGCCTATATTGTCACCGCAGACACTACTTGATCTCTGGCTTCTATCATCCACTTTCTAACTAAGATTCCCTTGTGTCTATCCCATGCATGCTTGAAGCATACCACTGTTTCTGCTTAGAAAATATCTTGCTGCTGTTTTGTATTATATATAAAGTGAAGCATTTTTGATATGATTTCTTTACATAAAATCATTTGATAAAATACATTTCTAAAGAGCAGCAATTGTGCTCATTGTCTAACAGTTGCCAAATGGCAAGTTGTCACTGCCTCAAGGCCCCACATGCTAGCAGATCTAAACTGGTCTGGAACAGTTCAGTTTGCAGAATTGTTTCTTCTCACTTACTTCAGGGTAAGGGATCATAAATTCACCTCGGCCAGATCTCTTCCACTTCATGATGCTGACAGAAGCAGGCTTTGCTCCCATGCTGCCCCATGTTCCCACAGTTTGTGAGCCTTGTTAATTGAACTGCAACTTTGATTTGAACCCAGTAGCTCTCTAAAATATAAAAAAAATGAATTTTTGCCAGCCCGGAGGTGTTGAGGGTTAAGGTGCTGGACACCACACCTCGCATCAAGCTGGCAACCCGGGTTGGGGAATGAACCTGGGTTGTTGGGGGTCGGCAGAGGGGGAGGGGGAGGAGCTGGAGCTGGATTGAGCCACTGCGAGGCAGCTCTCGTCTCCCAGGGAGGGATGTGGGGTTCCCCAGCTCTTGGCTGCCTCCCAGTGGAGGATGGATGGTAGTGCCAAGCTGTACAGGCACCCCAGCAATCACCAGGGGTGGGGTAGAAGGGGCCGGTATCAGCATCACGGGGCGTGTGTGCACTTTCACATGCATGCATCGCCATGTGCTGGGGTCCTGGGATTGGGGAGAAAAAGCACGAAAAAACTGATAAACAGAATATGGAAAACAAAAAAATTATTTTAAACTCCACTCCCATTGTAATCAACAGAGCATGCCCACATGCTCTACAAACTCCTACATCACAAAACATGGGAGCGCGGGGGTGGCGCAAGGATGGAGCTTTCGTGTTGGCACCAGGAAGGAAAAGAGATGGAGTCACTGAGGTGAATTTATGATCCCTTCCTCTGAAGTAAGTGGGTATCAAACAATTCTGTATGTGAACTGTCTGAGCCCACCTTAGGTCAGCTAGCATGTGGGTCTTGGCTAAAGCACTGAAACGGGTTCTCTTTTATGGCAAAATTATATACATGAAACAGTCCCTGATTTTGTAAGTAAGGAGGCTTTTGGCCTTGGTAATTAGATCCAGCACCTGACCATGCATCACTAGCTTATTAATGTGTGGTCAGGTGATATTTCTCAGCCAAACAAGTTTCAGGATTTTTCCCTGCCAATTTATAAATCTGGATTCCAGAAATGCTTCTGATACAGTGCCACACAAATAACTGAATTCTGAGGTTTGTAAAAGATAGAGTGAGGAGATTAAAACAGAAACTGAAATACCGACAGATGAAACAAAAATTGCAGCCGAATTCAACAAATATTTCTTAAATGTATTCTTACACAAGGAGAGTGTTGACGGCAATAATTATAGCAAAGACACCTTTGTACCTTTCACCAGTCAAGAAGTAAATATAGCCAATTTTGGCAGAGGAAGTTTAAATATGCTATGCTATGTTGGGGGGTGGGCGCTAGTATCTTTGGATTGTATGTTGTTTGCCACAACCTAGCAGCACCCCTTAGAAGAAATGTGATTTCCAGTGTGAAGTAACATAAAAGATTTGAGCATGCTATTTTCGGATTTGTTTGAGTTTGGGGAGTCTGTGATGCTCCTTCTTAGCATGTTACCTTTGAAACACCTGTGTAAAATACTTGATGGGAGCACGGTATAAAAGAAGTCAATTAGTAGCCACTGAGGCACTGGAAAGTTAAGGACTAAATTGAAGGGTCCTACCTTGATGTTGGTGATTTAGCTTAGTTAAATTGGAATTCCAGTCTGAAACAAAGAGGACTCACTCCTTAGATGGAGCTTGAAGTAAATATAGCCAATTTTGGCAGAGGAAAGTTTAAATATGCTATGCTATGTGTGTGTGTGCGTGTGCGCTAGTATCTTTGGATTGTAAGAAGTAGCTAACGTATTAGGGACACTAAGAATAAATAGCTCACCAGGCCCAGATGGAATTCATCCCAAATTTTTAAAGGAAGCATCGAATCAGCTAGTGAGTTCCTTAACACAGCTTTTTAATGCATTATTAAGGTAAGGGACCATCATCTGTCAATGGAAAGACAACGGTATACACCTATATACAAATCTGATAGTAAGAAGAATGTAACCAATTATCGGCCAATTAGTCTGACATCGGTTGTATGCAAGTTACTTGAAAAACTTATTCAAAAATGAATTTTTGAGCATATAGCACAAGGTGAGCAACAGGATATAACCCAACATGGATTTGTTGTCGGAAGATCATGTCTAACAAATCTGATTAACTTCTTTGAACCAATGAGTGCAGCCTTGGACAGAGGTCTTCCCGTGGATATAGTATTTTTGGATTTTTCCAAGGCATTTGACACCGTGTCACATAAAATTCTGATTCAGCAACTGAACAAACTTAAATGACACAGTAACAGGGGTCAATTTTAACCTTTTTTTGCACTAGCCAGCAGGGCAAGTTGATTCAAACTTGCACTAGCCAGCAGAAAGTTGCACTAGCCCTTAATTATAATGGTACATTTTGATCACTTATACAGGAAACAATGCAAGCCAAGAAATACTTTGATTATTGTACATTTATCCTGCTCCTACATGGCCACATTTCTTCCAGCTCCCCAGCAGAAAAAAAGACTGCAATGCCATAGAAACATAGACTTTGACAGCAGATAAGGACCGCTTGGCCCACCTAGTCTGCCCATTTCCCTACCTAGATGATAAGCTGCAGATCCTATTTAACAACAGCCTATTTCTTCCTACCCCCCCACAAAAATTGCCTTATGTCTGTCCCATGCATTCTTGAATTCTCCCACAGTTTTAGACTCCACAACCTCCTCAGGAAGGCTGTTCCATGCATCCACCACCCTCTCTGTGAAAAAATACTTCCTCACATTGCCCCTGAGCCGTCCCCTATCACACACAGTGAGCCCCCATTGTTTTGTACCATGGTCTCCTCTCTTCCTATTTCTGCCCCCAACCAAACCAGAGGATATCCACAACAGCAAGTGTTCAACCAAGCGGTCCTAGCTCTGCACACACAACAGCTGACATAATCATGCACCTCACCACACTGTCACCACCACCCATGGGGCAATGAACAGAGTCAGGCAGAGAAAGACAATCTCAGCCCCCACCCTATAGTCAACTGGAGACCTGCACTTCTGGAAATCTTTGTACAGTTTCAAGTGAGCCAGGAGCACATCTAAGATTTCTTTGGGGGTGGGAGCTAAACACACCTAAGGTGCTTGAGAAATTGAAAACTGACATTTTTATTTTTAAAAGCATTCATTTTAATATGCTCTGCCCCAACAATAACAGATTTTTTTTTAACATTGTCCTTTCATCAGCCCAGGGGAAACAGTACACAGGCATAATGTTATACTATCTCTATTTCTATATAGGATGATCTATGTATCCCAGGAATGCCTATTTTAAGCTTTCAACTTATGTATTTTATTAAGGTTTATTTTTGTACCATAAATGATCTGAAGCTTTGTTTTAGGATGAAAGGACATGCTGGGTGGGATAAGGGTGGGACTGTATGGATGGTGATGGCTGGCATGGTCCATTTAAGAAGAGCCAGGGACTCCCTACACTTGCCAGTAATGGCAGCTACTGATCTGGGGATGGTCATTTCCGAGTCTGGACTGCAGTGGTCTCCAGGGAATGAACAGAGTTAAGAGATTTGAAGGGGAGAATGAAGTTATGTTGAGGCTGGGAAAAAAAACACCACCTGCAGGGCCGACCCTGTATACCTCCTTCAAGGAGGTGATCAAGGGTAGACTGCTGTTAAGTCACTAGCTTTCAGTTGTCTGAATGTGTCTCTGTTTAACAATTTGTCCATTATTAAGACTATTGTTATTTTCACATGGTGTCTGCATTCAAATAGTGACAAAATGCAAGCGCTTCTTTGCATTTTGTCACTGAAATATTGGATACAGACACTCAAAGTGTAGGGAAATGAGGGGCACTGGTCTTAATAATATGGACAAATTGTTAAACAGAGACACATTCAGAAAACTGAAAGCTAGTGACTTAACAGCAGTCTACCCTTGATCACCCCCTGGGCACTAGCTGACACTAGCTGAAAGTCCTAACAGTGGAGTGATTATGACTCACATTGAGTCTTTTGTGAGATCCCCTTCTTGAACTGCCAGATAATTGCAGCTCTTAATGAGTTGTTAATCACCAGGCCATCTGAAACATTGAGAGAGATTAGCATGTGGACTAGAGCCTGCTAAAGTAGAAACTTTTTTAACTTCATTAACAGCCATGAAAATCTGCACTATTTTTTTTTTTTTGACCGGGTAAGTGCACTAGACAAATCCTGCCTATTTTCAGGCACGACCCGGGGGAGGGGGATACAGATGAATGCCAACTGACCTTGAACCAGATGAAACTGTTGGTGGTATTTTTAGTGAATGAGGGAAATTTGGGCAGGACACCGGGGAAATTCCCCTACTCTTTTCACTCTGCCAGCAGGGGTCTTGACTTCCTGAGAGCAGAGTGGAGGAGCACAGTTTGGAGCCGGACAGCAGAGGAGGAGGAAGTGCTGATGTGGCAGGGGAGAGGGCCTCCTCCCCTGCCTTGTATACCACTAGAGGCCTGAAAACGAGTTCAGACACTTTTATGGATCAAGAAGCTTGAAGTGAGGAGCTGAAAAGGAAAAAGAAGGAATTAAGAGAGAAAACTTCTTCCGTGGAGATGGAGGGAGGAGATGTTGCAAGCGTGAGTAAAAAAAAAAAAGTTTTGGAAAATAATCAGCAAAAGAGTAAAGAAACAGGAGGTCTTATACAGCCAGATATTTCTGTTGTGGAATGCAAAGGAAATAGGCTGGACTCCTATCAGGATAAATTGAGAAGCAATGATGTGGCAGTATCAAAGCAAGCTGCACCTGCTGAGACTGGGAAAAAACAAGTGAAAGTGTCAGCACAGAAAGAAAAGGCGAAAGTAAGTCATAAACGGCTTGGCCTGAAAAGGATTGTGGAAAACAAGACAGAAAGTAAAGAAAGAGCTGAAACAAATAAAGAAAACACAGATTTTGAAGATATTGAGGAAGTCACAGAAAAAAGGGCCCACTAGGAAACAGTAAAGGAGAAATAAAGGAGGATTCAGATTCAGAAGAGAGAACTTTTAGAGACTTTGCAGACACACCTGAATGGGTAACAGAAGCCTTATTACAAGCAGGTTGGAAAAGAAAAGATGATGGGTCTGGGTGGGATCCAAACAGGCCCAGTACATCAGGAATTAGTAAAAAAGAAGACACAAGGGATGTAAAAAGTAAATTTGGGGAAAAAGTGGATGAAGCCGAAAAACAGTAAGATATAACATTAGAGGCAGATAAAACAAAAGAGATAATTTTTGATGGACTTGATAGCAATAATGAAGAGTCATCTATGGAGCTTGAGCAGAAAATGATATTAACAGACAAAGAAATGCAGGAAGAAGAGGAAGGCCTAGGGTTGCCACTTTGGATGAGATGAAAACCGAATACTAAACCACACCCCCAAACTCCACCCCTAACCCCCCCTTTTATGACTAATGAGGGCATCGCTTGGACTCTGATTCACTTGATGTATTCAGAATTGCTGCTGATATAACATTGTGTACAACTTCTTTAAATTACATCATGATTATTATTTTTGGTTTATTTGATTTAGATTTAAATATTTTAAATTTCAGTGTGTGTTAACATTTGGTGGGGTTAGAGAGGGAGGTTCAGGGGACTTTCCATCCTGTGTACACAGCTTAGCTGACAAATCAAGTGACTACAAGGACACCTCTGACAACTGGCTAGTTTGGATCAGGTGGCCTTTTCTGGTAAAACTCTTTCAATAAATAAATAAACTACACCAGTAATGGTGGCCGAGATGTAATTACAAATATCATCTGCCATTTTAAGATGTGCTACTGTTCCTCCCATTGCTCCTACTCTAAAGTTATTTGTAATGTCAGAGAAGTTTTTAAAAGTGGTAGGAACTATTCTATGCTGTTAAATACCCTATTTTGATTTCCATGTCAGTCATACACAGCAGATAGCATGACGTGATATGTAGCGTGGAGGCAGTATACTGCAGTGGTTTAAAGCTCTGAGCTGCAATTCTGGAGACCAGGGTTTGAATCCTACAGCCCAAACTTGCATACTTTGTGACCCTACACAAATCACTTAATTTCCTTGTGCTGTCAGGTTGCACCTATAAAACAAGCTTTAGCTTAGTGTGTCTCTTCTGGTAAAAAAAATAATAATGTTTTGAAAATTTTTTTATAAATTGCCTAAATTTGCTGTGCCATCAAATCTAGATTGTGTTCCTGTCATCTCATCAGCAGGGTCACTGGAAAATTGCGGAAAATTTTACCCAAAAATGAGGGGATTTTCTTGCAAAAATTGTGGGAAAATTGCGGGTGTTCACTATACATCCCAACTGCTCCCTAATAAATATTTTATTGTTTGCTGCAGCATGTATTGATCACATAAATTGTTAGATAAATGTATTGCCACTTGTAAATGCTTTTAATATGAAGAAAGATGTGTGTTTTTGAAATGTACTGTAAACTAATTATAATGTAACATATCTTCTAAAAATCAAAACATCTAAGTCATGCAGTGCTAACTAGATTGTATTCAATAATTTACAGTTAGTCTGTACTGAATACATAATGAAACAACATATTTTGCCAGTTTCTAGATGTTAAATAATGAAGCCTGTTTAAACTACTTGCTGTGGTGCAAGGACAAAATAAACAGATAAGCAGGCTGCCTAATAAAGGTCTAATAAGAAAAATATTTATTTTGTTAAACTAATTACTGTTCTTAATCAGCACTGTACGTACATTTTAAAATCACATGATAAAAGTATCAAATCATACCAATAGCTTTTCATTACATCATACAATAGTTTTCAACACATTCTACTTTTGTTCTACTCGGTTTGCAGTGTTTTTACTTGGGTTGCAATTACTTTGTCTATTTGAAGTAACTTTGTTAACTATCCTAACCTATTCAGCATGTTTTCAGAATGTTTCTTTTGTAGGTTTTGTATGTGAGTATGCAGTTGTGGCAGACTGACATGTAAGGAATCACTGTCACCAACCCCCTCTGAAGCACATTCAAGTTTATAATTAGCAAGACCATCCAAACTCTTGACACATTTGAATCAAAATCCTTTCAGATTGAAAGTATTTGTACAAGGAAAATCTACCCTACAATTCAAAAACAAGCATTGTGGTCAAGGCTTCATTTAGGTGAATGGGGAACTTTGCACCTCTTCTCACACCTATTGTTTCAGTCTCTGTGTCAGCAAAATGTTCTCTGGTAGTCTGCTTTAACACAGATTTTAAGTGTTCAAGTCTACATCTGCATGACCAGAGGATTCTGAAACCAAAGCAGGGAAGTGAATCACATGACAGCAGAGTCACATTTGACACCTTCCCACCTCACACTGTACTGTTTTGGTCAAATACAAGACTATGTACTAAATTGTTAGTATATCTGAGTAGATTTCCTTGAGAATTTAAATATTTTTATATAAGTTCAGTCAAAAATTCCATAAATGTAAGAAATTGCAGATTTTGTGCGGAGAAGGGTGAAAATAGCAGAAATTGTGGAAAAATTGCGCTCGCAATTTTCCAATGGCCCTGCTCATCAGCTACTGCTCTCTCTCTTCCTTTTCTCATTTCTGTAGTTTAGCATGACATTAGCCACATTATTCTGTGCTGTTCATCTGAAAGTCCTGGATTGGTCTTCCTGGAATATCCAAGTAGAATAAAATTGACAACAATAACCAGTGAGGAGAGAGGCATAGTATTGCTAGAAATGAAATAAAATATTAGATTATTAATTTAACAACAAAAGGGGTAACAAATATTAAAATATAGGACAGACCCTAAAAGAAAAAATGGTGAACATTTAAAGGTATAAAAGTATTCCTTATCACAGCGGTCAAAGACCATACTCACAATGCAGCCTGGAAAGGATTAGTTTGATTTGTTGCTAATGGTCTTAATAGCCTTACTTTACACCTCTCAGACTGACTGGTATACAAACAAAGGTCTGCATGACATCAGAATTTGTTTGTAATCTGACCATGCAAGTAAAATGGTGAAGGATTTAACAGAATCTGTTTTACAAGCATGTGAGCATTCAAAATGACTGTAAAAGTACTACCTCTGAATAAAACTGGATTAGCAGGTAAAGTTTCTGAAACACATTGCACAGTCCATACTGGGACAGGAAGCTACACCTAATGTGGTGCCTGTCTGTTTCAGAAAAATGAGGTGTTAATTAAGGTGGTATTGTTTACCTTCCCATAAATAATCTTCCAATATGCTGGTGTGAAGTTAGAGGTGATAAATTGCAGACAGAGAAACACATTTGGCTCTTTAAGTGCCCTGTACTTGAAGGCACTTCCTGATTAGCATGCACTGCAAGCAAGCAAGCACACTGAAATGTCAGACATTTGCTTACAGTCAGATGAGAAAAAAATGAAACAGTTAGTGGGGAATCTAACAGGTGCTGCTTGACCCAACATAAAAACCGAATTTGCAATGGTGAAAACAGGAGGACTGAATCTGGACCTAGAAAACCGGAATCATTCGGTCAAAAACCGAATAGGTGGTAACCTTAGGAAGGCCAGAAGGAGAAACCCTGGGGTGGGAATACTAAAGAAAGATTATTTCCTAAAGATATAAAACCATAGCAAGCTAAAAGAAGAAACGCGCGGTACGCCTGAGATTTAGAGGGCCCTCTGAGGATGTGCCCAACAGAATTTTTATTGGGAAAGAACTCTTAATGAATAAAATGAAGTTTTATCCATATGAAATATATGCCCTTATTCATGTACCAGGAAGTACAGAATTTGACATAAGTTTTAAACATGGAGGAAGGTTGGACCACTTTTGGAAATTATATCAGCAAATGAAATATACAGACTTATGGAAGGATTTCTCAGTTATTCCCTTATCAAAACCTGCTTTTAAGATAGTGACTGTGTTATTTCGAAATGAAGGCATCAATGTTGTCGACATTAATTTCTGGATCAAGCAGAGGGGTATAATGCATGGGCCACCGGAACCGATATTGGATGAAAATGGTCTGTGGACAGGTGGATGGAAATATAAACTAACACTTAAACAAGTAGATGGGGAAATTCAACATTTGCCGAACTGTTTTTCTAGGCCAAGATAGAGGCATTGTTTTTATGCAGGCCAAGTGTGGGCCTGCTACAAATGTGGAGAGCGAGGTCACTTAAGTAATGTCTGTGGTAAAGTCAAGTGTGGCCTATGTGGGGTTGTTGGGCATTTTGGGGCAGAATGCACAAACCAAGTTAAATGTAGTTTGTGTGAAGAGGAAGGGCACACCTTTGCAAAATGTCCCTGGGCTTCCCATAATAGCCGAGAAACTGGAGAAAGAGCAGAGCAAGATGTCTGCCTGGCTGTGGCACAGAAAGAGAAAGAGAAGCAAGATAAGGTAATAAGGGAAGCCATTAGCAGAGAGGACATGGAAAAAGGAATAAAGATACAACCTCGGACTAACGGGTTGGTAATACCAGAGCAAAAAGAATCAAAAGAAAATACAGGGACTTTTAAAATGGAAAGGAAGACAGAAAAAGAAACTGGATTTACTATGGTTACAAGATCTAAAACAAAAAGAAGAGTACAGCAAAACAGATAATTTCATTGAAAAAGATTGTGAAGGTGTAGAGTTAACAAATAAATATACCTTATTACAAGACAAGGAATGGTCACTATGGAGGAGGGCTCTGATCAGTCCAACACGGATCTTTCTAAAGGTGCAGGAGAAGATAGAGACACAACAGACATGCAGGTGTCAAAGAAAAGGAAAAAATCTACAGAGGCAGGGTAAAGTGAGGAAAGCAAAATGGGAAGTTTAAAATGCCTCACTCATATTACAAATAGTATTAAAAATAGAAGGAAGAGGCTGGTAACTTTTAAAATACTATATGACTTGAAAAGTGACTATATGTATTCCAAGACAGAGGTTACACACTATAGATGAAATTCAACAAACTCAGAAAGACTGGACATGGGACCATCCTCATGGTCCTTTGGGATAGATAGGTGTATGGGTGGGGGTAGCTTTCTCTTCTCATGATGTTCAAATTTTAAAAGTAATAGATTTGGTACCTGGAAGAGCTATGATTATTGATGTTATCTTAAAATAGAATTCTGTGAGAATTATAGTAATTTATAATCCACAAAGGAAAAAAGAAAGGAATATGCTAATAGATCAAATAGAGGCTTATTTGTATACTTCTAAACTTGTGGTGTAGGGGGGGGAAGACTTTAACTGTGGGTTATCTAGAGCAGATTGGGGGAGGGCAACATCAAAAATGTTTTGTGATACAACTCACTTGAAAAGAATGTTAGATAAAGCTGGGATGGAGGATGGATATAAGTTAAAAGGGAAAAAGGAGAACACACATATTTCAAGGGTTCACATTCTACTCATACAGATTTCTGGATGGTACAAAAAAAAGTGGAGGTAGTTGATATTAGGAGTATACTGATTGAGACATCAGATCATATGGCAGTAGAAGCTGAAATTAACTTGGGGAATAGGATGAGAATAGGAAAAGGCTATTGGAGGATGAATACAGCTAAGCTACAAGAAGATACTTGTATAGAAAAGATTAAAATAATACTGGAAGATAAGTCAACAGTTATGGAATTATATGATAGTGGAACAGAATGGTGGGAAGATACTAAAAATGAAATCAAACAATATATGAGCGAGTAAGGACAGAAAGTAGAGGCAACAAATTATGGGAAGTATTTAAAATTAAGGGCTAGATTATATAAACTTATGACAAGGCGGGTTAAAGATAAGGGCCTGGATATTCAAACTGCGCCAGGCTGTGGCGCAAGCCTGGGAACAGCTCAACTTTGTTGTGCACGGGTGTGGCCTAGGCGATATTAAACGGAGCTGCACTATGGCGCAACAGCTTTGAATATCGCACCCTGGCCACCCCCACTGTGCATGGTGCAGTGGCACTGCACCAGCGCAAGTGGCCAGAGTGGAGCATGGAGATGCGGTGGCGCAAGTGCCATTGCGCCATGCACAGCACCTGCGATATTCAAATGGGGACATGCAAATGGGGCCATAAGTTATGCAAGGCACACAGGGGCCATTTGCATCCCATTCTGACCCATTTGCATGCCATACATGCAGGTGTGCACCCATCCCCGACGACTTGCGCCTGGCGCCTGCCAGGCAGCAGCCATCGGGACTGATGTCCCCTGCAGCCCAATGCGGAAGTCCCGTGGGTCAAAAAAAAAACATCAGCATATCCCTGGTGGTCCAGTGGACGCTATGTGCCCGATGTGGGCATCACTATTCCCCAAGTCCAATCTTCCTGGTGGTCCAGTGGACCGCTGAGCCAGATCATTGGCATCATTCATCACCTACCCAAGTCAATATCCTGGTGATCTGGTGTGCCCCACCCCACCCACTGGGCCCCACCACCGGCTCCCCGATCGGCGGTGGGTGGCAGCACCTCACCCGCCTGCTGCCCTGCCACCCACTGACTGACAGCTGGTGGGCTGCGCAGTGGTTCAGGCATGAGCCAATGGGCATGCAACCCTACCCGTTACTCAGTCAGATATGTGAATGAATTCATTCACATATCTGGACTAATATCTGTGTAAGCTACATGCCGATGGCTCATGCTCTGAATCATCGGCATCAGCCCTACTGAGCTGTCAGTGGGCGGGCGGCAGGGTGGCTGGCAGGTGGGGTGCTGCCGCCTGCCGGCTGATGGAGGGGAGCGGGGTGGTGGGGCTCAGTGGACGGGTGGGATGGGGGTACATTAGATCACCAGGGATATTGGACTGGGGGGTGATGAATGATGACTGCGATCAGGCTCAGCATGGTCCACTGGACCACCAGGGATATTGGACTGGGGGGTGATGAATGATGCCTGCGATCAGGCTCAGCATGGTCCACTAGACCACCAGGGATATTGGACTGGGGGGGTGATGAATGATGCCTGCGATCGGGCTCAGCACGATCCACTGGACCACCAGGGAGATTGGACTTGGGGGGGTGATGAATGATGCCCGTGATTGGAGCATGGGGGGGTGCCACCAGGTGCGGCAGGAACAAGTGATGGCCACCTACAGGTGGCAGCTGCTGTGTTAAGCCCTGCAATGTAGCAGCTCACCTGTGGTGGCCATCACTTGTTCTTTTTGGGGCATGAACTTTGTGCAGGTGCAGGTAGGGTTGGCGTGATGATGACTCTGCACAGCCCCGCCGAATGTCGGGCTGTGCAGGTTATGCATAGGCATGCCCCCCCACCTGTGCCCTGCATACATTACTGATGCGCTCCGGGGCATCGGGATTTGTGTGGTGCACTTTTCCCTTTTAAATATCGCACCAGGGTGCATCAGTGGGTTGTGCATGGTGCAACACTGTTGCGCCATGTGCAACCCTTTTGAATATCTGGGCCAAGGTGGATGAATCTAAACAAACTGAAGAAATTAAGGTTAAAATGAAAGAATACCAATATAATAGGGTCATGTCTTTAATTATGGAACAAAAAAGTGGTACCCAGGGAACAAAATATCATACAAATCCTTATGACAGTAGTAAAGAAAGAATAGAAAATCGAGTTATGTACAAATTACAGGATGGAAAAGGGAGGATACATACAGATATAGAAAATATTAAATGTACAGTACAAGAGTTTTTGAAGGAGAAATACCAGCAACAAAGAAGTAGGAAAAGTGAGGATTTTTTTCTGACAATTGAGATGCCAGAGTTGGAGGACAATGAGGCACAGGTGATAAAGGGGGAAATTAAAGAAGAAGAAGTGAAAGAGGCAATAAAATCTTTATCAAATAACACGGCACCTGGGGTGGATGAGATTCCGAATATGTTCTATAAAATTTTGGAAAAACAAATAGCTCCCATTTTAACAAGAGTCTACAATGGTATAATGAATGGAGAAAGCATGAAAAAAGGAATGACGATTTTTTTGCATAAAAAAGGAGAAAAAACACAACTTAAAAATTGGAGGCCCATTAGTTTATTGATTTCAGATTACAAACTTTTAGCCAAGGTAATAAATAATAGGTTAAGGACTTTTTCAGAGACATTGATAATGCAGTCTCAAATGTGTGCTATTCCTAGATGGACCATACAACAAAATTTAATTTATATTAGAGAAGTCATAAATAAAGGACAAGAGGATTCTTTGCAAGGGTATTTGTATGCCTTGGATCAAGAAACGGCATTTGATGTTGTAAAGCATCAGTATGTATGGGATACCTTAGAAAAGTTTAAAATTCCAACAGAATTAATTAGTTTAATAAAAGCAATATATAAGGAAGCACAACTTTGTCCTATGGTTAATGGGCATAGGTTTTAACTAGATACAGTGGTGCTGGCACTGGTTATAGAAACTGGCAGTGAGTTATAGAATGAAGGCAGATTATAGGAAATAGTTTTGGACCAGCAGTAGTCCTCATCCTTGTATATGAAATTAACAAGACGTGGATGAAAGGGCTGAAACAGAGTTGGCATGATTTTTGAAAATGGAACATAATAAAATGGGAGCACAACCCAAGGTCACCATCTTAGCATAAATCCCTAACTGTAACAGTTATCTCTGGTCCAGCAGAAGCTAGCCCATTTGACTATAAAGTACGAGTACTGGATGTGACATGGTAATTGTGTCACAAACCCCTGCCGCCTGACTATAAGGGGTCCTCACAGGAATCCCTCCCCAATAGAATAACAGAATATTATGTCATAGTCAATTACCGGGAGAAGAAGGCTCTGTGACAGTGACCTCTTTGCTGTACATGTGAATAATTAATTTCAATCAATCAATCAAAATCTTTATTTACCCAGGCGAACACCATTGAGCAGGGCTCGTTTACAAGATGGATCTGGTAGGGCCGAACAGTTACAACAGTTACAAAGTGGGTTGCCCAATTAAAGGGGCAGGCCCCATTGTCCCACGGCCCAGGCCAAGAGAGTGGGAAGTGCAGGGAAGGGGGGGAAGGGAGAAGGGGCAGAGCTAGAGACAGGAGTCACAAAGAGGGGAGGAACGAGTGAGGTCACAAAAGGGGCGAGACAAGAGACAAGGGAACAATGAGGTGGCAACAAATGGTTGGCTGAGGCGAGCCTGGGGGCAGGACAAAAAAGTGCAGCTAAAAAGGGCTGCACAGCGATGGTGAGCTCACAAACTTGCTCCAAAGTGTTTTTACCACCCTCCCGCCTAAATGTTACAGAAGGGCACTGGGGTAGGTGGAGCACAGTGCGCCACTGTGATTAGGTGGAACACAGTGGCAGGCGGCAGAGTCACTGCTGAAGGTGGACAGCAGTAAAGGGGGGAAAGGGGAAGGAAGACAAGAAAAGGGGGGGAAGGAAAGAAAGAAAATAAGGACACAGGTTGGACAAGTAAGAGACACGGGCACTGTGTGTACGCTCGTGCCCCCGTTCAGGACATAAGAGGAAGAGGCCAGGCCCCCATGATGTATGTCTGGGGGGGCAGAAGAGAAGAAGAGATCTTTTAGTGATTAAGAGGCCAACAAGACTGTGAAGGAGATAATGTATGAAGATAATGTAAATATAAATATGATGATAAAGGGACTACACATGAAAGATGGATATGTACCGTTGTAAAAATATTATTGTGAATTATTATAACTTTGACAAACAGTAAAGTTATTGTTAAGACCGAGCAACCACACATTTAAATTGGTCAGTGTCTTTATTGGAGGGTTCAGGGGACAATGGACAGTATTTACAAAACAATAATATTTACAAATCTGACCTGGGAGGGTCATTCCCAGTTCATCATACGGATTTACAACATGATGACGAGTATTTTACATATATGTACATATACATCACAGAAGGGAATATACACTTCACTGTAGGAGAAAAAAAATGGGACAATGTCGTAGTAGGCTAACAACAGTCAGTATAAGACATATCTATGGACACTGACCTCGCAAAGCTATCAGGAGAGGAGGCAGCAGTGCAGGTATAACTTAATTGAGGGATAGATGACCAGAAACCTGAGGAATTTAACCTACATAATGCTCCCAGTCTTTGAGGAACTGTTTTCACCATAAAGGTTATATACAGTTCATAGGAGAAGGAGCTGTCCAAGGTGAGGCCAAGATATATGAATTCCTTGCTTGATCAATTTCTACTCCCTTTAGGGTACTTAAAGAGCAGCTCACACACTGGGGCAGGCAACTCATACTAAGGAGTTGCCTGCCTGGAACTAACCTAGACCAGAATGAATTTTTAGCGCAGTAATTAAAACAGAACTTATATTTAAAAAGCCTGTGCTTGCAATTTCCATTAGGAACTGCAGGCAGTTTGAAAATTGCAGTGCCACCTTTAAAATATTAGTATTTTAATGGAGAATTGTAATATGATTTTCTTCTTTTATTTACTTAATACGCTTTATATAGGGGTCTCTTTATTATTATTTTTTTTATTTCTCGCAGTCATGAACTGGAAATATGGCAGACTGTGCACAGCTCCATTTACTGTAGCAGTGTGGTACCACACTGCTCACTTCATGTGAGCTGAGCGGCGGCGCCAGCACTGTTACAGTAAATGAAGCCGCATACAGTCCGCCACATTTCCAGTTGTGGACTTTACTTAAATAAAATAAAGTAAGTGGCTGCTGGAAAAAGGGATTTTCTGTATAAAAGCTTAATCGGGGTGGGGTGTTTCCAGGGCGGGGAGGTCTGCATTTACAAAGTTCTCCTTTAATGACATATGGCAGCGAGCGAGGCTGCAGGCCACTACACAAAAAACACTGCGATTGTGCTTGGGAGAGGGGTATGTCTACATATACATACAGTACCTCTGATTGCAGTTTTACATATGTGGAGCTAACATATAATATATTCTCTAGCCACGAAAATAAATGCATTGATTGGTTAACCGCTCACAGAAAAACAACCTCCTAAAAAAAGGCATAACATTCCCTGCCCTAAAACCCTGTCATTACCCAAAAGCCTCCCTCCAACCTTCATTACCAACTAGCCATGTCCCTTTACACTCCAACTCTAACATGTCAGCACTCTATGCTGCTACCAATCCATGCTGCAGACGTGGGCTCTCAGCCACTCCACGGCACAATGCCACACTGCTCCAGACCATAAATTCCATGCCACTCTTGACCACATACTCCGTGCTGCACCGGACAACAGATGCCCACGCTCCTGAGTGCAACCCTGAAAATGAATTAAAGGAAGGCCCACCATGCCTCCTTTTATAGTGGAACTGTACACTAGATAAAAATGAAAGGAACAAAAACCTACTGTACCACACCAAAAGCGCCATGCTCACCACACTACAGAAAACAAAAAATGAAAAGACAAAACCAGGAAATGATTGCCAATGCAGTCTTAAGCTAAAAAAGCCCCTCCTAATCTGCTGCAAAACATAAATGAGCGGTAAATGTACCATAGGAAATGTACTATCTTGGTGGACTAATCAGCTCGATAAACCCACTCACCCTTCAAGTTTATGGATTATTAATATAATTAGTCCCTCCCCAATAGCATATTTTCTATACACCACACTTACCTATAATTTAGATATATATAAGGGACACATGAGGAGGGACCTGTGTGATACATGATTTATTTACACTAGTACTGTCTGACCTTGAGTAACCTCATGAGTGGTGTAAGCCAGGGAGTGAGGTGCCCAAGGCAAACATCATAGTGAAGATAAATCACATATCTACAGGTCCTCCCTGCATATTTCATTATCTGTAGGGAAGGACCTTGTGTAACTTAAGTGGAAAGTTGTTTAAAATAAAGATATTTGTAAAATTATGTGGGTTTATTTGGTTATGTACCATATCACTGCACTTTTGGTGTGCTGTTGCTAAGGCGCTGCCCTATGGATGTGGTGTCATATCATGTTTGCCATGGGACAGTGCAGCTGATTGGCTAATGGCAGCTTGACAGTTTTTGAAATACAAATATGGTGGCTGTGTTTAGCAATGCACAGTAGTGATTGGGGCTGCAGTAGTTACAGGCAGCTCTGTTCCTGTCTTGGTGTGCCTTTTTTTTTTTTTTTTGAGTCGGTACAATAGCTGCTGGTTTACAGCCAGTGGGACCGGAGGATTCGGAGAGTATGACCAGGAGCAAGGGACTGCAACTGAAGTGAGTGGAAGTGGATGGAAAGAAAGACAAGAGAGTGGAGACCTGCTAAAATGAGTGCTACAATTCAGGTTACAGAAAAAGTCTAGTTAATGCAGGTCTTATTTTCATCTACATTTACTGATGAGTAAGTGGCACGGCAAGCAGGAGCAGGGCCAGCTTTGGGATTATCTGCAGCATGTTTTGTTTTTTTTTAAAGTTGTTTAAGTTGTGGCTGCAGAGCAGAAGGGACCTAGATGCTGGAGGATGTGAGGTGCCATGGAGTGACCAGTGACGGAGAGGAGGAGAGGATGTTTTCCTGGTGTGGCAGTTAATAAAACAAAAGAGAGTGATTTTTGTGGTTGTTGTGCTGTCCTGTGCAGGTATGAAGGAGGCTGCTGCAGCAAGAGAGGGAGCGGATGAGCGAAGATGCTGCAGGTGCAGGAGGTGGGGAGGGGAGGGTTTGACGGATTGGGAGCAGAGCTGAGCAGTGAAATGTGGAGGGACATTCGAGAAAAGAAGGTGGAAGAAGTAAAAGGCTACAAAGGTACTGAAGAGCAGTACAATGTAAAAAGAAATTGCGGCAGTTTGTTTGACTTTAACACACAGTGAGACAGTGTGCAGAAAATGAAAGTTACTGATGGTACTGCAACTAGAAATGAAACTACAGTAAGCCGTGCTGGACAGCCATTTGGAGGGGGGCATGGCTTACCGATGATGAGTTTACTACTTGTATAAATCTGTGAGGACAAGTTTACTGTATGTATAACTCTTAAGATTTTACATTTATACACACAGTAGTTTAGATAAACAGATTTACATGATGGCTTTTGTGTCAACACCTATTGCACAAATATACTGTGTATATATATATATATATATATATATATATATATATATATATATATACAACATATATAAATTATATATATATATATATATAAATATAAATATATATATATATATATATATATACACATTGTATAATATACACACACACACTATATATATATATATATATATAGATATATATATATATATTGCCTCTGGCTGCTCTTTCAGCATTTCATCTCACAATTTCACTTTTCTCCAGTTATTAACAACTGACTCTACTTAAACAACCATTAAGCAAACTCATACAGAAAGTTGCCTTTTGGGGGGGTGCTGTTGAGCACTTCTACCAAGTAGACGTGGTTCTCAATAACTCTGCAACTGATATCAAATAATCTTAGAAATTATCTGATTTTTTGAAGAGAAGCAGTTAGACAACAATTACCATCGGATTCCTGAAGTCGAGCTGAGTAGTTTGAGACTAGAATCGACTATGGGTTGCACGAATAAAAGCGGTACAGGTGGAACAAAAAATCAGCTCTCAACAGAACAACAGGCCGTGCCTACCTCGACCGTTACTGCTTCGAGTGAGCCACCATGGAAGGCCTTTCAGGCGGCTATGCAAGCCATTGATGGGAAGATCGAGTCAGTCCTCCAGCGACTAGGAGAGCAAGATTTAAAGATTGAGGCTGCTACAAAAACGGCCTCATCTGCTGAAAATCAGGCAACAAAAGCCTTGTTGACTGCAGCCAAACTTACGCAACAGAATGGGCAATAAGGTATCGCTTAGAGGCGCTGAAGAATGCGAGCAGAGCACCTAATGTTCATCTCATTGGGCTACCAGAAGGCTCCGAGAATCCTGATCTACTTTCATTTTTAAAATCCTGGCTACCTGTGGCTTTACAGATGGATCGGTCCCTCTGGGATCACCTCATCAAAGCTTATCGTATATCACCGCACTCTGCTGGGGCACAGAAAGATCTCCCTCGCACAGTTTTACTGGTGACAGCGAGTACAAGTGTAAAGGAGCAGATTCTTCAGGCGGCCCGTTATACCGAATATCTGAACTACGAGGGGCATACCTTACACTGCTTTCCAGACCTCTTTTATGCCACGAGAGCCTGAAGAAAGAAATTTGACGGGGTTCATGCTTCCCTACAAAGTCTGGGGGTGGCTCATACCCTGATGATGCCGGCGCATTTGAGGATTTATTATGGGGGCCACACATTCCAATTTACGGATCCAGAAGAGGCAGGCAAACGAGTGCAGCAAATCCAGAGAGAGTTCGAGGCCTCTAAGGCTAGTATCAGAGTGGCGTCGGAACAAGAGCCGGGGGAAGAGAATACTTGACTGGGGTACAGTAAAGAGCCTGAACATTAATAATAACCCCTTTAAATCAGACTCTGTATAACATCAGCCACGCAGATGAAGGGCTTTCCCATGGTTACACAATATCTGCTGATCCATTTTGAGAGACTCTTGACGGGTTCTGGATATAGTCTATTAAAGTGTACATAATATGGTTTAATTCTCTTTTTCAGGGAAAGTTGTATCTACGATCCTTCTAAAAATGTTTAATTACAAGGGAAGTCCATTCAGACTAAACAGCTTGTCTAACTCTTAGCAACTTATAATTTGTTAAAACAGCTCTACAGTTGCAATTGCAGGGGTGTAGGGAGCTCACTAAGTTTCTAGTTTTCCCATGTTTGGTAAGGGGATCTAATCAACACTGGATGTTGAATTTTCCTGTTTTCTTTTTTAATATATTTTTATGAGGATTGACCCCACCTCTTGTGGAAGTGCAACTTATGGGACTTTTTATTGATTAGATCTACGAATGGAGTTGGTATACCCCCAAATCCGAAAACCAGATATCTAGACTGTGTTATACTGTCTTTACTTAAATTTTTTCTGTATTAAATTACAAGTGTCTGATATCTGTATTGTAACACTATGTGTTTATGTGAAACAACAATAAACATAAAGTTAAAAAAAAAAAATTGCCTTTTGCCTCGTTCCTCACAAAGCATGCAATCGCTCTCACTCATGTCTTTCTGTTCAGTTTTATTATTTATTTCTGGGGGCCTCCAAAGGACTTTGCTTTTATTACAGCCAACCAAATAGCTGTACATCAATACTAATTCATCTGGCATAAGTAATCGCCTCTCTAGTTTTCTTTTTAACTTACGAGAATAATTCTTCCTTAGCTCTCTGTTCCCAAGGTGGTCGCCTCCAGAGATTTGTGTCATCCCATCAGGCTCAAATAAAGTGAATTAGCTTACTTGGAGTATTCTCCATGGGTTCGCAGCATAGCTTCCTTTCCATTACTTATCTTTTACCCAACGCTTAGATCCATTTTCTAAACTGGGTTTCAACTGATTGTCAAGGGACAAGGTGCTTAACATAATTTATCTCTCAAGTCGTCTTCAAGCAGGCCGTTTGCTTTCTAGCCTCCTTTGAAAAACAAATCCCATTTAAATTTGAATCTCGGCGGGTGAGAGGCGGCCTCCCAATTAATATTGCATTTGAATCGTCCCCTGCCCTTACAGAAGGAAACAACCAAGGAATTTTTCCACCAGTTTGTCCTGCTGAACAGTGGCACCTCTGCTTTCTTCAACCGTCAAGAGATTTCCTTTGAATCCATGACACTGGAATATTTTAAATACACTCTCTGAGCTTTGACTATCAAGCAATGGGATTTGAAAACCAATTAATTAGCACTCCAAATGATCAACTAATGATCTGGAAAGATTTCAGAAAGTACAAAACAAAGAAGTGCCTCATCTGTAGATTATAGAGATTCGATTGCTAGCTTACTGCATTACAGACAGACCTGCTTGGAGCTATAATATAAATCTGCCTCATACCATTCTAAGAATATTCGTATGTTTTAGCATGACTGGACACCATGCACAAATAAGGTGTACATCCATTGGAAAATACAGGCGTGCCTGCAGTGCGTGCTGAGGCATGTGGTCACAGGTCAAGTCCTCCTCAGCACGCACCAGAGGCTAGATCTATCAAAAAATGCAGCACTCTACAGTGTGTTATTTCACGTATATAACACCCTAGTAGTATGACACATTTTGGCATAGAAAACGCAGCACCATGTATTCATGACTACATACACAGTAGGCATGGCACATGAGCTGGTTCATCCAGTCAGAGTGCAGTATTTATGGTACGGTGCTCATCCTGAACCGTATTATAAATATATACTGTAGCAAGATAGACAGGCAGATAACAAAATAGAAGGATAGAGTACAAGGTTCTTTTGTTTACTTATGGACTTTTGGAGGCAGTATAGCATAGTGGTTAAGGGCACTGAGCTGCAAACCTGGAGACATGGGTTTGAATCCCATCAACCCCCACTTGCATACTGCGTGACCCTGAGCAAGTCACTTAACTTTCTTGTGCTCCCAGGTTGCACCTGAAAACAAGCTCCGGCTTAGTGTGCCTTTCCTGGTTACACAACCCCTCCCCCCCGTATCTCCAGCCCCGCTATATCACTGCAAGGGTAATGAGGCCCATGGAGCTCCTGCCAGTGCCATCCTCTGGGTAAAATCTGCAGATCATCTGGCTTTTGCAGTGGCAGCTCCTGCTTCTGGAACTGTCTCTGTGCTGAGATCCAGTTGGCTCGTTCTTTGACTGTCTTCAAAGGTCATCTTAAAAAATATATATATATACAGTATATATATATATTTTTTGCAAGGCTATCTGCTTTGTTAACTAGTTTATCTGATTTGTTCCTGCACTTGTTCTTGGAACTTTCTCTTTATTAATGATACCAATATGGAAAAAATCTGTAGTACAATACACATATAAAAACATTTTCCACGTTTCTTGTGCTATAGCCCCATGAGGATAGTTGTATCACATACCCCATTCATGAAACTAAGCGAAGATAGCGCCCCTTGCCAACTCAATACATCAATGGAGTGGTTTACCACTAAACTTTAGTCCCCCTCTAAAAAGAGTTAAGTAAAAAGACAAATTATGACCTATATGCATCTCATAGCTTGGGAAAAAAATATATATAGTTTGAGAATAACAATGTTTTCTTTGTTGCATATAGGAACCTTTGGCCTATAAACTGCCCTTTCAGCTCCCGAAGTTACTATTAACCTTTTTTAAAGAGCACTTTCCCCAGCATACCAAAGGCAATGCTACATGAAGTCTTATATTGGCCAGAGTTCATCCATGCAAAAGTGTAATTTTTAGATGCACTGTTTAGGTAAGGAAGGGACTGTATTTTGGATCTGTGGGCCGAGCAGCCAATCCCTTCCACTTCCCTTCTCTTGGCGTCATCTCCATGTTAGCCTGTTTGTGATGCAATTATATGGCGAGTGCGGGAACACGCTCCATAGACTACATTAGAGGCTGACTTTTCGTGTTTATTTATTTTTTGGGAGTTACTATTTTCTCCCCGAAGTCCTCTGCCAGCATCTGCGTCCCCTCGCTTAGGCACCGGTGTGAGACCCCCTCTACCTTACGACTTACCCTTCATGGCAGGGATGGGGCGACTCAATCACCGGTCCGGATTAGCGTTCGGGAGGTACCTTCCCATTCCATCACGGAGGGACCATCGTCATATGTGAGATTCCGCACCTGTATTCTCCCCTCTTGAGTGCGGCATGTACAATGGCGTAGCATTCACTTCTTGCTGCAGCTGAAGTGTACGTCCCATCAAGCGCCTGCCGCACTCGCTCTATTTCCAGTGCTGACGTGTACCTCCCAGCCTCCGCTTAGAGCAGGCAAGTCGCCGAGCCCTGCAAACCCCCTCCTGGAGAAGGAAAGCAGTCCTGGGGCCTTCGATCCTGCTCCTCCTGCCAACCCCCGCCGCCCCATGTCTGTTCCCGAACACGGGTCACCGGCGTGACGCGAGATAAGGCGTCCAGCGCCTCAGCCCTCAGCGCCACCGGGCTGGCCTTTACGTGTTTATTTTAATAGTTCAGGGTTCCGATTCAGACAAATCAAAGACACCGCTTAACTAACAGGTCTTCTGTTAGCTGAACGGTGGTTGTGATTTATCGGAATCCTGAACTATTAAAAAACCACATAAAAGTCAGCACTATAGTAGTCTATGGGGTACATCCCCATGCTCTACATATAATACATCATAGTAGGTGCTAGTGTGGGGGTGGCACTGAAAACATGGAAGTGGAAGGGATCGGCGGCTCAGCTCCTCTGAGCCAAAATATGACCCTTTCCCTTGCATAACCCATAGCTCTAAAAATAAACTGTTTGTATGGATAAACTGCAGCCGAAGTAAGGCTCCTTACCCTCATAGTAAGGGCTTTTGCTTACAATGCTGGGGAAGGTACTCTTTAAGTCCTATGACTACTGCTAAGAGCTCATGTCTCCTAAAAATAAACTGTTAAAACATTAGTTAACTGGAGATTTTTGTACCCTGAAATATTCAGTAAAGCAGAAAATCTGCAAATATTGAAAAGGGAGAACATTATGTGGAACTGTTATTTAAACCACAGTAAACCATTTCTCAGTGACCCTCCCGACAGATTCACAGCATACATAATGTTTTTATTTTAAAAGTTCAAGTCCAGAAATTAATGGTAACTTTACACGCTGCCCTGGAGAGAGACAGAATCAAACATGTGCAACTCAGTGGATTCGGGGAAGGCACCACGAGATGACCAAATTAATCTTCAAGTCTGGGCTGACGCAGATAGAAAAAAAGTAATTTACACAGAGTAAAACCCCCATCCCAAATGTCCTGACAATTAAAGTTCCATTAATTTGAATCTCTTCACCACCTAACCACCAGTGCAAAAAATACAGTTATGTAAGAACTTACCTTAACAGTAGATCTTCGAGAGGAGCTCTTGCAGCAGGCTATAACCATTGAGACTAATGCCGCAGGCCTTAGGACCCACCAGAAAAAAACGCAGCTAGCAGTACCCAGCAGGGCTGCCTGATATCAGCTCCACCCCTGGCGTCGGTCATGCCATAAAGGGGGCAGTCCCTAGCTCACCTCAGTTCACCTGCGAGGACCCAGCGAATGGACCCCAGCAAGCGAACCAAGCGAAGCTTGCCCCACTCATGCTGATAACTCTCCAGGGGGAAGGAGGGTGGGAAAGCAGTGCCTGCTGCAAGAGCTCATCTCAAAGATCTACTGTTACGGTAAGTTCTTACTTAACTGTACTATCTTACTTCGAGGGGGAGCTCTTGCAGCTGGCTATAACCATTAGGACTGAATCCCAAGCGGTCCTACGTTAAGAAGGTGACTAGCCCCAGGAGGAGGAGGATGACAGGAACTATAATAATGGTATCGCCAAAAAAAGTCAGGAGACAGCAAATCAGGACAATAGACCCTGAAGGACCGCCAGCCGAAAACGGCTTGACGCCTGGAAGCACATGTCCAGGCCATAATGCCTGACGAAGGTGTGTACTGAACTCCAAGCAGCAGCTGCACAAATGTCTCAGATAGAGACATTTTTAGAGGAGGCGAAGGAGGTAGAAACTCCTCTGGTAGAATGACCTCTAACCATTCCTGTTAGAGGTTTGTTGTACTTGTTGTAACAGAAGACTATGCAGTGGACTAGCCACCAAGATAAAGTCTGCTTAGACACCGGTTTGCCCAGGTCTTGAGGCAAAAGGCCACAAACACTTGCTCCGATTTGCGGTGTACCGCTGTACACCTGAGGCAGTACCTCAGTGCAAAATGTGTGTAAGAGCTTCTCCTTGTTAGAAGGTCAACCGACTGGTTCAGGTTAATTAAGAAACCACTTTGGTAGGAACTTGGGATTTGTTCTGGAAACCCTTTCCTATGAAAAATTAAATAAGGCTCCTTGCACATCAGGACCTGAAGCTTGGAAACCCTTCGAGCTTAAGTAACAGCAACTAAAAAAAGATACCTTCCAGGAAAGATAACGCAGCTCACACTCTGCTGCGGGTTCAAAGGGAAGGAGAGTAAGTTTCTCTAACACAAAAAGGAGATCACGGGGGGAATTGGATCCCTAATGGGAGGCCTGAAATGTAGAATGCCCCGTAAAAAGGTGTGGGCCTCATCCAGCTGGGCTAGCGTTCTGTCACTGAAGAGGACATGATAAGCAGAAATGGCCCACATATGTACCTTAATGGAGGAGTAGCTCAAGCCTTGCTGATATAAGGAGAGGAGATACTGTAATGCTGAGTTCACTGGACGGGTAAGGGGGTCCAGGTGATGAGATGAAGCCCATAAGCAAAAACGCTTCCACTTCATAGCATAAGTGGAACGAGTAGAGGGCTTCCTCACTGAAACGAAGACATCTGCCACCTCTTAGGAGACCCATACCTTGATTTAACTATGTCTGCAGGAGCCATGCATGAAGGTGCAGGGACTTGAGATCTGGATGTACCAGCTTGCCCTGATCCTGGGACAGCAACTGTGAACATATTGGCAGCGGAACTGGAGCTCCGCGACAACCGCTGAAGTAGTGGGAACCAAATCTGCCGTGGCCACAGCAGGGTGATTAGGATCATCTGACCCCCCTTGGCCTGTACCTTCAACAGAAGCTCTGAATGAGATGGAAGGGAGGGAAGGTGCAAAGAAACCTCCCTGCCCAACAAAGGGACAATGCTTCTGGTCAAAACCTACCAGGCGCATGCTCTTGCGGGCAAAAAATTGGCAGTTTTGAATAGTGTGGAGACGCAAAGAGGTCCAATTCTGGATGACCCCAAGTGTCAAACAGCTGGTCCGCTACTGACTGGAGTAGCTCCCACTCCCACTCATGCACCTTGGACCGAGACCGGCTCAAGCTGTCCGCCAAAGTGTTTTGGGCGCATGGAACATGAAAGGCGGACAGAGAGATGTGATGTTCCAGCGCCCAATATCAGACTCTCATCGCCTCCCTGCACAGGGGTTAGGAGTGTGTTCCCCCTTGCTTGTTGATGATGTAGAAAACAACAGCCGTGTTGTCCATCTGAATGAGGAGAGAGCCTGGCACTAGGTCCTCCTGAAAAGCCTGTGGGGCACTGAGGACCACCCGCATTTCCAGAACATTGATATGGAGGTTGCGCTTCTCTGGGGACCAAATGCCCTGAGTCTGGCAGTCCCCTAGGTGAGCTCCCCAGCCTAAGTCGGAGGCATCTGTTGTCAGTGACCAACTTGGCAGCTTCTGTCAAAACAAGACCCCTTTTTCTAGACTGAGGGGTCCAACCACCAAAGGAAGGTCCTTCTGACTGGCTCGGAGATCCTGAGGACCACACCTATAAAGATGAGTCTTTGGCTGGGGTTGGGGGATGACTTTGCAGGTTCAGGGTGATCCCCAACTCTCAGAATAGAGTATAAGTGTCTCCGAGCTTGAATGAGGTGCATTCTTGACAGGACTGCCAAGAGCCAATCATCCAGATAAGGGAAGACATAATGCCCTTTGAGCCTTAGAGCCGCAGTTACCACTGTTAGGCACTTGATGAAGACTCAAGGAGCGGAGGAGAGGCCGAACGGCAGAACCCAAAACTGGTAATATCTCCCTTGGAAGTGGAACCTCAAGTACTTCCTGTGAGCATGCATGTACGCATCTTGCATGTCCAGGGAACAGAGCCAGTCTCCTTGGTGCAGCAGAGGAATTAGACCTAGAAGGGTCACCATCCTGAACTTTCGGTATTCTATATAATCATTTAGGGAGCTGAGGTCCAGGATGGGCTAATGATCCTGAGTTTTCTTTGGAACCAGGAAGAAATGGGAGTAATATCTTTTTCCCTGCTGCTGCATGGGGACTGGCTCTATTGGCCTTTTTCACAAGAGGGTCTGGATTTCTCCTTCTATGAGAGGTACTGTATGTGAGAAGGAGGATACCTTGACGACTGTGGTGGAGTTTCAGGGGGCATCTGAGTGAAATCCAGCATATGTCCCCTTCTTATACTATCTAGGACCCAATGGTCCAAAGTGATTCTGCTCCATCCCTCCAAGTGGAGAAAGAAGTGACCCCCTACAGCCTCTCCTTGTGCCTACACTGGAGGAGGGGGGGTCAGCAGGGAGTCACTGGGAAGAGCCGAGGGGTTGGCACAGAGGTTTGGGAGGACTTTGGGCCTCGTAACGGAATGCCTCCAGGCTGCTGGTTTCCGGTCTTCCTTTTAAAGCCACCTCTCTGGGCCAATTGGTTTCCACGGGTTGATTGGCTTGAGGACTTACGAAAAGCCCATTTTCAAAAATGTTTCTGGTCCCCCTTATACATCTGTTGGATGGACCAGATGGATTTGCCTGACTCCTGGAGATGAGCGATAAGGCCCTCGGTCTCCAACCCAAACAGCTTGGAACCATGGAACGAAAGGTCCCTGATTCCAGTCTGCAGATCCTGGGAGAATCCTGAGACTCTGAGCCAGGCATGGCGCCTTAGGCAGACACCTGACACTGCCGCCCTAGATACCGTATCTGCAGCATCATATGAAGCACGAGAACATGGGTGCCTACGTCCGAGCCCAATTTTAGAATGTCCAGAGCTCCATTTTTTGTTGGAGTCTGGCAAGGCACTGACTAGCTCCTGTCCCTTCTCCCAAAGAGCATTCTGGTACTGGGCCATATGTGTCAGGAAGTTCAGGGAACATATGGAGCAGGTGGATGCAGAGTATACCTTTCTGCCCACCTGGTCCAAATAGCAGGACTCCTGATCGGGAGGCTGAGAGCTGAGGTGTTTGGGCTGCTGAGATTTGTCATGAGCAGCCACTATAACCATGGAGTCAGCCTGAAGGTTTTCCGCCAGATAGGGCTCATCCCTTGGCGTTCTATACAGCCTGTCCGATTTTTTAGGAACTGCCGGGACTGTGGCTGGATGCTTCCAAGTTATCCTGGTAAGGTCTTGGAATGTGTCCACCAAAGGAGGCACCACCAAAGGCTTCGGCTCCTTTTCCCTCTGGTAATGTGCCAGCCTCCAGCGTTCCAGATCCAGGTCCTCCGTCTCCCATTCGTTGGAGGCCTGGCTGTGCACCTCATGATATCCATGAAAGTTGGATCATCAAGAGGCAAATGGGGTAGTTCCTTATCCTCAGGAGTACCCCCGACTCTGAAAGGGATGAGGAAGAAAAGGCAGACTGGCTCCTGGACCATGAAGAGTCTGAACTGTGCCTATAAGGACTACTGTCCTTAGAGCATTGGGTACTTCCCAGACCGACGTCGGTCCTGGGACTGACGACGGCTCATGGACCAACAATGGAGCGGAGACTGGCACCTGTCGGGGGACCGATGTCGGCTAGTAGAGCAAGCCCGCCTAGAGAAAGACCTATGGCGGCTGCAGGACTTACTCTTCGGCCTGGACCAATGACGGCTGGAGGACCGTGAATGGCACTGTCGGCGGTTCCTGGACTGAACAGGGATTGAGCCACCGTGAGCAAGTGGGACTTGGAAGGCTTATGCCACTCGACAGGGGTTTTAGCTGGCGACTCAACGGGGAGATCCCCGGTGTCCTGGATGTCCAGTTGGTCAGGAATCGGTGTCGGGTCTGGCTTTTGGGTAGCCTCATCCTTCTTGACTTGGCTCCACTAGAAGGAGAAGAGCCCCTGCAAACTCCTCCTTGTTGAAAACAGAGGCCACCATCCCATTCAGGGGAATAGGTGAAGCCGGCAGGTCCAGTAGGGCCTTTGGGGAAGAACCTGAAGAACAGCCCTCCAGAGTGGAAGACTTCAGGGCCAGCGACGGCACCTTGACCGGCGCTGGCTCACCTGTAGTCCCGTCAACCTTAGACACAGTAGCCGGTGCTGGTGTCTTGGCCTGGGTTGGCTCCGATTTAACTGATTTGGAAGGGCGGGACCCAGAAGAGACCTTAGCCTGAGAGTCCCGGTCCTTGTCTGATGACTTACCTGACTCGGGTAAGGCCATGACCGAGGCCTTTTTCGGCGGGGCTGAAGCATGCGCCAAGGTAGAGACCTTGGTAGAAGCCGCCGAGGTCGAAAAGCTGTGCAGCAGCTTAGCCTTCACCTTGGTCGGTTTGTCTGAAGGAGCCCCTGCCATGGCCTGCATTGGTGTCTTGGAAGGGGCATTGAGCCTCGACTTTTCCTCATGTCTGGAGTGCTTGATGGCGACGCCATAAGCCAGATGAGGAGGCCTTCCCACAGGGAGCATGTGATCTGGACCGAAGGAGAACCGGCCATGGTCCTTCTCACAGGATTTGTGGGATTTGTCCCAGTGCTTACCCATCTCCCCAGAGAGCTCTGCAAAACATCCATCTTTTCTCCAAAAGGTGTGCTTTCAAGGGCTTCAGGTGCCAGATGCAAGTCCTGCTGGTGAAGCCCTTGCAGACTCTTGCAGGAATGAAGGTTGTGGTCTGGTCCCAGACAGAAGACACAGGCTTCATGGCCATCCTTAATGATTGGTGGCCACAGGCACACTAAGTCTTCTTGGGACCAGAGGAGGAGGAGACCGACAAAGGGGGTGACATGTGACAAAGAAGTACCAGAGAAAAAGAGAAATCACTGCAAAAAAACAAGGAAGCAGACGGAAAACAAAAATTTGCCACCAAATTTCACTGGAACTGCTTAAGAACATGCTAAGACTTTCCCAACAAGAGTGGGTCTGTGGTGAGAAAAGAACTGAGGTGGAGCTAGGGACCGCCCCCTTTTATGGCATGACTGATGTCGGGCAGAGTCGACATCGGGGGCGGCCCCTGCAATGTACTGCTAGCCAAGTTTTTTGTGGTGGGTCCTAAGGCCAGCGGCATGAGTCCTAATGGTTATAGCCTGCTGCAAGAGCTCCCCCTCGAAGTAAGATCTTAATTTCAATAATGTCCCCAATGTGAGCACTTATCTGTTTAGTCTCCCTCTCATTTCAATACAGCCTTCACTGCTACGTTTCACGTGGATTCCTCTGCTTCCAACTTCATGGCACATTTTCTGGTATCCAGTGGGTTTGAAAAATAAACCGTTTCCCATCACGTAAACTGTGGCATCAGGCTGGCATGAGCACTGAGTGAGTGACCTAGTACTCTCTCACAGCATCGAATTGCTTTCGTCTTTGCCTTGAGGCAAAGCTCAGATCTGGGTATAGTCTCACCAGTGTCCCATCCACTTGTATTTCCCTCTTTAAATAAGCCAAATAGAGCACCAGTCTCTGGCCTGAACCCTGTCCATTACCACCAGCACAGTTCAGGGGCATAAGATTGGGCAGCTGATCTCCTCAGGGGATGCAGTAGGCTTTTTACAAATCTGCTCTCTGTCAGGCTCAAGACCCAGTACCTCAGTGACCACACCATAAGGGGTACAGATACAGAGTCACCCTACACTCCTCTGGGCAGGCAGACTACCTGGATAATTGTCCCTCTTGCCAGTTCTCTATTGTTTCTTGTGTAGGTGTTTTCTTTTGCCAATTGAGACATTGCTTGTTTGTCTGTCCCTATGCTGCTGCCACTGCATTTACTGACAATGTTTCCCACCCACATTTGTTTCTCGGTCATCAATCTGTTGGTAAGGCTTCAGTCTTGGAGTCTATACAGGTCACGGTTTTGCAAAGGCGTCGATCTTGTCCTCTAAATTTGCCTAGGAAGTCTCTTGCCTGAGGACCTTTCCCTGCTGCAGCCTTTTACTCTTCTCAGGCTCCCAGCTCTCTCCGGTTAGACCATTTTTGGCAAAAGTAGGAGGATACTTTAATATTCAGGTAACTGCAATTTTGTAGTAAAATGTTTCTTTTATGAAGGTCTAAAAGTCATTAAAGGAAAACAGTCAACAATATAGGCTCCTGCCCCCACAAGGCTTACCCTATGGTTAAGCCTTTTAAGTATGTTGTGGCATTTTTTTTGTGCAGCGAGATACTTTATTTTAATAAAGAAAAGTCTGCAACTGGAAGTATGGCAGATGCTGAGGGGCTCCACTATCTGTAAAGGTGCGGTGCCACACCGCTCGCTTCAATACATTATGTAATTCAAGCGAGCGGTGCGGCTCCACACCTTTACAGATAATGGAGACGCGTCCGCCATACTTCCGAGTCACTGGACTTTCTTTATTAAAAGTATGTTGCAGCACAAGAAAAACAGCACAACATACTTAGAAGGCTTAACCGGTGGGTAAGCCTTGTGGGGGCGGGAGCCTGTATTGTTGACCGTTTCCCTTTAAATTATATGAGCATTGGTAAAGCTCCTCCTGCGAGCATCCTCTCGTGCCAGGATGCAGGCCACGCCTCTGCTCCTGCTCTTTTCTCATGTTTAGTATGCATGTATTTCTTGACTGAAGTTTAGTCTGTTTGCTTACTGTTCATGTACAGTGCTTTGAGTCATGGAAAATACACTTAATATATTCAAATATACAGAACTACTACAACTACAGACATACAGAAGAAGTAAAGATTTGTAGACAGATATATATGATGAGATAAACCAACAGAAAGATTGAATCAATCAAAATCTTTATTTAACCAAGCTGAACACCATTGAGCAATGCTCATTTTGAGATGGAACTGGACAATACATAATCATAATGTACACAAAGATTACACAACCAACAAAATAAGATGTAACTTTAAAGAAACAGAAGCCATGACACTGATAATAGTAGCATGGCATATACGATGTATTACAAATACATAAGAAGTCACAGCGATTAAATAATATGAACACAATGGCCTGAAGGAAACCAGAGGAAGGAGGAAGGGGTCAAGGATGCTGTATAAGGTTATTAAGAAGATTTTGTGAGGGGTGGGAGGAGGAGGAGGTAGCAGGAAAGGAAGTAGAAGGAGATGAAACAAGGGGCCCAAGGGTAATCCGTGGGATACAGGGACAGTTGTCATTGCCAAGTGGATTTCGTACAGACTCCATGTTGGGGTTGGTAGGGGGAGTCGTTCTCAGCTTAAGGGTACAACCATTGGATATGGTTACAATAACATATAACAGTGGCAACTGAAGGGAAGGAATGAGAGGGAACGTAAAATGTAGGAGGAGACAGGAGGGGGAAGAGAATGTTATGGAACAGCACGTGGCTGCCGCTAGACCCTCCTGAGGATGAGACAATGAACATGGGGAGTAATTACAGGATTCTTTAAAGGAACAAGCAGATAAGTGTTTTGAAAGCTGTTAAAGTAATGGAGTGGACCAATTTCAATGTTTTTTTGCAGCTTGTTCCATAATAGAAGTAGCATGTAACTTATAGAAGCCCAGCCAAGATAGAAAGATAGATCGAAAAACAGACAGATAGATACTGTTGATAGATAACTACTGTTGATAGATAACTACTGATGGACGGTAGGTGGTAGGTAGGTAGATAGATAGAGACAGATTTAATAGGCACACACGGTAGATAGAGAAAGGGAGAGATATAGATGATAGACAGACACACACTAGCTAGAGAAAAAGAGACAGACAGACATACAGACAGGTACTTACTGTGCTCCCTTGCTATAGCGAACCCTGTTACTGACTAAAATTCTAGTATTATGAATACTGACTGTGGCTCCAATATTTCTCACCTGTTGTCAGTTTCCCAATCCAGTTTTATTCAGTACAGTATTCAGTTGTTTTTAAAACTGTAAACTTTAAGCTGTAAATAAAATGAAAATAGGTTAGACTACTGTACTGTACAGCATCTGCGAGCACGAAACAGAGAGCCGTTGTTGGAAATCCGGGACACAGGGACAAAGAGGTACTTGCAGTTTCTCTTTTTATTTCAAATTAAAATACAGCTTGGTAGTGGGCACAGTTAAGATCTGTCCAGCAGAGGGCGGGGGCAGGGCGGTGAGCACAGGGCATAAGTCGGTACTGTATTAGCCATCGATCTCGTTAACACATGAAGAAGCAGCAAGGAGTTTTTTTAAAATGTTTTACTTTTTTATTTCCAATTTCAAATGCTCTAAAAGTACAGCCAAAGCTGCAAATCGTTAAGGAACGTCAGGACAAGAGATGCATTGGCAGACAGTGCTACATTCTAGCCGAGTCAATGAAACGAACAGGGATGAACATATGTTATGGCTCCCTTTCTGTTCGTTGTAGTGAGGGACTACTGTACTAGGTCACTATTTGCAGGCATAAATGCAGTACCATTTTTTACTGAAATTCTCCTAATGAAAGCCATAATCCAAATCCACAGTCTCATATCTTACTGTTCACTCCTAGAAACCTCCGCTGCCAAATAGCAAACTCGTTTGTTCATATCTGATGTAGACCATGTGGGACACATTTAGATGCAGCTGAGTTTTCTCCGGTGTAATGCCTCCCTGATGAAACTTCTCTTGGTTCAACAGGTTACAAGATTTACAGTATATTCCTAATAAGAAGACAAAATACGCTATCAGCTGAGCAGTGAAGTTGTTTAGAAAGAATAACCACAATAGCTCAGCTGGCTAAACCCTGGCTTTGTGCCACTGACATCCACACCAGACATGTGTTCAGTCCTTGCTGCTACAGGCTGAGCTTTGGAACAAGATGCTGCAGTTTGCTATTTGCTGTATCTTCTTTCTGGCAAAGCGACTGGCAATTTCAGAAAGGAGAAGAACACTGCAACACCCTTTCTAAATGAAGGTTAGGGTTTGTTTTTTGTTGCTATATTTAGTGTTTATTAACACACACAAATACATCCAAGATACGTTCAAAAAGCATCAAACATAGCAAATACGTGGTCACAATATAGACACCATTTCTCTGTTACAGGAGGGTCAGTTTTAAAGCTGGCATTATGCTGTTGTGTCCTCAGTATTTCCCTCTTATATTGCCCATGCTGTCAACTTGTATTTGAAATGTTGTCTTTGTACTATCATGTTGTATTCTCCCGGGTCGTTCCTGAAAATAGGCATAATACTTGTCTAGTGTACTTACCTGGTAAACAAAAGCTAAATAAATATGTAACCCCTAGATGGCGCTATCCCAGGGGCTACTACCCCTGCCTGATTTGCCACTAACAGGTTGAGGGGCCTGGATCCAATGGCGGGTGCCTCCACCCAGAGGTCAGGGTTTGCAATAGTTAAACTTACTTGGTCACAGCCCTCTGGGACACTGCAACCCCCCTTTCTTCCCACTAGTGGCCCACACAGTATATCAGAATTACCTTCACAGTATACACTTACCCCCAGGACTGGTTCAGGCACTGGGACCCCTGTAAAACAAGATACAGTGCAACAATCACAGTACAGTATTTTAACATAGACAAATACCTCAGGCAGTATAACTTTGCTGAAACAAGCAGCTCTGATTTATTTAGGGGAATATAACAAGGACAGGGGGAAATCAGGTTAATTAGCTTATACTTTACTTATCTACCTATGGCTCTGTGCACAGGCCTATCCCTACCAGTTACTGTCCCTGGGTACCCAAACCCTAGTGGCTAGTCCAAACTGTGGCAGCTGGTAGGGGCCCTTTCACACAGAGAAAAGAAAAAATTAGTTAAACAGTCAGCAGTACAGTTATTCCATTTGGATTCAATGTGGCAATTCAACAGGGAGCGACCCTGAATTAGTACTCACGACCTCCAAACAAGATAGGGTCCTTCAATGTCAGCGGGGCTACTCTTGAGCTCCACGAGACTCCTCACACATTTATATGGCAAAAGAAAGTACTATACCAGGCAGGCTGCTTCTCTATCGATGCAATTACTGCACAATACCGGGAGAACACACAGCAGATTCAGTTCTGGCAGACCGAGTGCAATTCAGCAATTTCTCCAGTCTTCTACAGGGTGAGCCTGGTTTCTACTCTTCAGATATCCTTTGATTCTCTTCACAGGACGGATTCAGTCCTAACAAGCAGTTACACAAGCTGCAGACCGGAACTCTGGACCTTACACATGTTTCCGACTAAAACTGTGCACTGAAGGAGCACAGGGTTCCTTCCCTTCACTGCCAGAGCTAAACTGAAACTCCAACAGACAAAACCGGCACTTCCTTTGAGTTCCTCCCAGTTCTTGACTGGATTGGCTGTCACTCACAATAGACTGCTGCTGTTGGTCCAAAAAGGCCGAAGTCTAAACTACATCTCCCAGAGTCACTGCCCATACAATCCTCTTGTGGCTGGCTCAGATTATGAGTCCAAGTTCTGATTCGTCCAAGGCACCATTTAGAGCTAGCTTACCCCACACTGATTGGTCCAGTTCAGCAGTTCAAAACCAGAATGGGGAACTAGGCAGACACAGTTCTGACTGCAAAGAAAGCAGGTTAGACAAACTGTAATTTCATTATTACTCTAAATGATTTCTGGCAAACAGTTACATCTTTCAGATAGGTTCCCTTTGCACTCCTAGTGACTGCAAAAATGGAGTGAATTGGCAGCAGCTCGAGTGGTACTCAAACAGAGAAGCACACAGTCCCCCCATACAAACTAATTATGTCTGCAAGCAGACAGTTCTTAAAGAGACAGTACCAGAGGCTCTAAAAACACTCACTGATAAATGGCTTAAACGCTAAACACCATTCAGGCTTGGAGCATTCAAGCAAGCTCCTGGAAGTCTTTTGGGAACCCCCATTTGCAGGGGGGTTACAAATACATTTTAGGACCTGTGAAAAAACTGACAGGTCTGTGAGCTAATCAGAAGACGATACAAAGAGGAGACAGGGCACAGGAATATAAAGATTAGAACCATTGTAAAAAAAAAACTTTAGAACCCTGTGACAGCACTGCCTCGAAACATAAGCGCAAAGGTGGTACTGATAGGGAAGCAAGGACATCATTCCTTTCGGCTACTATCTTGACTGCACATGTGAATAAATGGATTTACGTATAGAGCACTCGTATCAAATCAGGGGTAGTGGTACAATAAATAGTGCTGGTAAAAGACAATTCTGGATAACATTTCAAAAAAATTAGCATGAAGATATGTTGTGAATTTGAACTGCTGGAGAATTTTGTACAATGTTGGAAACTGAGGGTTCTGTCTTTGCTCCAACTTTGCTGGGCAAAGTTTAAGAAAAACCTCTTGTGCAAACATCTCCAATCCCCTTCCACTTCCTAGATGTGTGAAAATAATTTCCATCAACCCTACCACCCACTAGCAGATACCTCCCTCCAGTCTCTGCAAAGTTCCTTATAATAAAGTACATGCTCAACATAGCTGGCAAAATCCATTCCCCTAACCCACACCAAATCAAGTAGCCACCCCTCCCCCCCCCCGCTGAACACCCTGACTCCGTAATTCAGGTAAAAAGCCTGATCACCCAACTTCCCTTCTTCCTCCCCCAAGTCCCCAAAATCAGAGGATATGCTGTACTGCATCTATAAAAAAAATCACAAACTGCAATCCCTCAGAGCACTGGACTGCTCTCTACAGTGTAATTTACTATATGAATGAATGGTGATGCCCTTGGTAATAACACCTGACTGGCTTATAATTCAACCAATCAGCACTCAGGACTGCACTGTGCGTCAGGACCTCTTATAACCATAAGAGTACTGCAGGTGCAGGGTTTGAACACGTGGAATGTTCCATTGCGAAAACAGGGGAAGGGCTGTCCACTTCTTTTACATTTTTAGGAAGTTTTTTTCCATCCTGCTTTTTCTGCTCCTCTGTCCCAGTTGCCCCCATGACAGCACCTCTCTGGCCCCTTCACCAACCTTCTCCTGAACTTACAGATTTACCACCATGGTGGTACGTTGCCCTGGCACATTGGTTGTGTGTGGGACTGGGAGGAGTGCCAACCATTCTGGCAGACCTGGGCTTTTCCTCCATGTTTCCTCCCGGTGTTGGCATGCAATGTTGCTCACACATTTTATTTTATTTATTTTAGTCTTTGTAACGGGTAAGGCTCACTAGGCACAAATGCCTGTTTTCAGGCGACCTGGGAGCACTGGGTGGTTAAGTGACTTGCTCAGAGTCACACAGTATGCAAGTGGAGGTTGTGAGAATCAAACTCAGGTCTGGTCTGCTGGATGTATCAAGCTCGTTCACACCTTGTTCCTCGGATGTATCAAGCTCGTTCACACTTCATTCCTCTAACCTCTAGGCTATACTGCCAGCCCATGTGTACAGTGGTGTGCATGTGTGTTGGCATCCGGTGGTGGTCACTGCCCACCAATGTGCTCTGATGTACTACCTGGCATACACAAGGTGGCAGTCAAGCAACAGATGCAGCACCCCAACAGAGGAGGACTGTCCATGGGATGCTCAATACTCCTTCACCCGTCCAGCTCCCATGTGACCCTGTGCATTCTCAAACCCAGGTCTCCAGTGCAGCAAGTCAGCCAGTCATTTGAGGAACTGTTTTTAAATGTCTTACTTTATACTAAGTCATCTAAACACAGTTTAATGATTAATAATGCACTTATAAGGCCTTCCAATGACATCAGCACTGCGGACACAGCAATAATTACGAGCTCTGCTCGTCCAGCCTAGTGTTTCACCATAAACTGCTCAAAATCTTACAAAAGTCATCTAAATCAATACAGACTTTGTGGCAATACTTATATATGGGTGATCAAATAACAAAAAAAAAAAAAAAACAGTGACAGATGCTGCCCGATATGCTTGCCACCAAGCGCAGCAGGCCACCAACTCCTGCAAACAGCATGGCCTTTTCTCCCCACTCTGCGCCATCTACCACTGATCATGACAAAGAGGTCACCAATGCACGTATTTTAGCAGAGCTCCTCCAGGAACGCGAGTCTATTTCCAAAGCCGGGTCACGAGCATGACAAGAGGTAAGGTGCCCATCGCCTCAGCCCTCCATGCCACTGGACCAGACTGGGACAACTATCTTTTAGCCCAAGTATATCATCTCCATCGATGGTCCTTATGTCCAGGAGGGGGAGGGTTAGGGTTTGGTCCCTCCTCCCTAGCTCCTCTCAATATTCCTGCTACCAAAAAAGCCATTACTTGGCTGTGGATACAGCAGACTCCTCTAACTGTGGACAATGGCAGGGGAAAGGTCAATAACATTTTTGCATTGGAAAAATGCACCCTTTTCCTTAGAAACAGATCATCTTACTTTCAAACCAAATGACAAAGCTGGACCTTTGTAGTATGTCCAAAGATGCACCTTTTGTTCCCTAACAAAACTACTGTGTTACTGCAGAACAAGAATGAAATTTCTTTGAACCAAACTGTTTGTCCCTTATTATCTTGCTTTACCAGGTTTTTACGCCAGTCTTTGTACTTCCTCTATATCTGAGGGGTAGCATTACAAACTATGGACCTTTCATTTTTCCGCTCTGAAGGTTGATCACTTAATTTGTATGGCAGGATTTGGTCGTTTTCAATGGACTATTGTCTTCTTAACTGTAGTGTGATCTACATGATGCTCTGTTCTGGTTCTGTGTGTTAACCTGTATTCTGTTTAATAAAATATAAACAGAAAAAAGATCATGCACTTATAAGGACAGCAGAGGTTCGCTTACACCTGGAAGTGTCACCATTTTGTGCCCTTAAGGTGCCAAAACATCTTTCCTTTGGTTTGCGGTTCTCTTGCCCTACAAATCAGTGAGAAGGCACTTTGACAGCTGCAAGACACCCCTAGCCTCCTTCTCATTGTAAAAAAAACCAACAGTAGCATAAAATAATGACACAAACTGTGATGAATCACAGAAATGAAACTCCTTATAAGTTGAATGTTCCAATGGGCTGTAATAGTGAGGCAGACTCAGCTGAAGAAGAAAGCCACACTGGTAATTCTGACCCTCAGTCTTTTTCTTTGTCATTTATATGTTATCAAGTTTAAAACAGATATAGAGCCCGGCTGATGGCGTGAAGCGCCACACACCTCGCTCCACACTGGCAACCTGGGTTCGGAAGCGCGCTCGAGCCACCAGGAGTTTTGCAGGAGGGAGATAGGCTGGAGCGTCCAATGACAGCTCGCCTTCTCTGGGGGAGGGAGGGTCTTTCAACCTGGCACGTGGTGACCCCTGGCGGAGGCTGGGGGTGCAACAGCAAGCTGGTGTCTCAGGGGCCTGATTGGTCGAGGGCATAGGCCAGCGACCAACTGGCCTCAGAGGCTACTCCTTCCAGGAAAGAAGGGGGGAGGGATGTTGCCGATGGCGCTTGCACCTTGATGTTGGTGCCACAACGTTCCACAGAAACGTGGAAAAAAAAACACTGAAGCTGGGAAGACAGAGCGCTGAGCCGGGTCCCAATGTGCTGGTGCCTGCCTGCAGCCTCGGACTCTGACAGACTAGAAGATCGGGGATCTGTCCCCACCCTGACCCCACCGGGGTGTATCTGAGGCCGGATGGAGGAACCAGAGACTGACAGCTAAGGCACTGGCAGGGACAGACAGGCTTGATGGGCGACTCCTGATGGTGTGGCTCCAGTGGGGATAGCAGGCAGGAAAAATAGAAATATAAAAAAAAAAAAAACACAATATAGAAAACACATGAAGAGAACCCAACCACTTTGTCCTCCAATAATACATGAACAAGGACTCTCTGATTTCTTTTCTTTTTTTCCATATGTAATTACTCCTCTAGCGGAGGTGGCAGGCAGCTCTAGCCCCCAGATGGACTCGTCTCTCCGACAAGGCTTTCCCGCACCCACCTAACTGACCATCCCACTGCTTACCCCCACCATGACAGGGCTGGTGACGAGGGTGCCGGCCTCCCCCCACCCTGGAAGCCAACATCTCAACGGTCGGGGGGAGGCGCAGGCACAGTCTGCCATCATGGAGCCTGCCAGCACCGATTCCTTTTTCTGTTTTCTCCCTGGACCCGCGCACATGCAACGGGTGGGGCGACTAGGGAAAGCAAACAGAATGCTGGGGTGCATAGGAAGGGGCATAACCAGCAGGAGGAGTGAAGTGGTGATGCCACTGTATAGATCACTGGTGAGGCCTCATCTGGAATACTGTGTCCAGTTCTGGAGACCGCATCTCAGGAAGGACACAGACAGAATGGAAGCAGTCCAGAGAAGAGCAACAAAATGATACATGGACTGCACCACAAGCCTTATGAGGAAAGATTCAAGGAACTAAACATCTATTCACTGGAAGAGAGAAGGGAGAGAGGGGATATAATAGAGACTTTCAAATACGTTAGAGGAAAAAACAGGGTATAGGAGGGGAGCATATTTCAGAGAAGAAAGTGCGCAAGGACAAGGGGACATAACATGAGGCTGGAGGGACCGAGGCTTATGGGGAAAGCTAGGAAATATTTTTTCACAGAGAGTGTGGTGGATACGTGGAACCGCCTACCAGCAGAGGAGGTGGAAGCGAAACAGTACACGGATTCAAAAGTGCATGGGATAAGCATAAAGGCACCCTGCTGTACAGCAGAGTAGGGGAAAGACAGTCCAAATTAAGAGTAGGGATTGCCAAACCAAGTAGGGAAATGAGCAGACTAGGTGGGCTGTATGGTCCTTATCTGCCGACAGATTCTATGTTTGTATGACTGTCTCCACTTCCACAAAGGCAGTCTTACGCCCTGTGCGTGGGTCCACCCCTTTCTAGCATCGCGCCTGAGCTGACCCCCAGCCTCCACTGGGTGTCAGTCTACAGCGTGATGCTGAGGCCCCCCAACCCCAAGGAAGGAGAGCTGTCAGCGGATGCGCAATCCTTCCTCACCCCGGCCGACCCCCGAGTGACCCGAGTCAGTTCCCGAACCCGGGTCACTGGCATGGCGCGAGGTAAGGCATTCAGCGCCTCAGCCCTCTGTGCCACCGGGACAGGATTCTCTGATTTCATCTGGCATTTTGCAATGACAAATTGCTTCGATGCTGATGCACATGCTCGGAGTTGTAGAATTACTTTTCAAAGCTTGTTTGTAACAGGTTACAACACTTGTTTTCATTTGGGAGTAATTTTATCCAGTTTATGTAAATGGTGGCTTTTAGGACATACTTTTTTTTTTTAAGTATGTTTTTTTACCTGCTGAGGTTGCCGGTAACTCTGCCCTTGGTCATGGCCCCTCAATGCCCCCATCTCCGGCAATCGCCAGGCTTCTCCTCAGTCACTCCTGGCTTACCCCAGGGGGCAGGGTTGCGGAACTGTTCCCCTACTAGCTCCGCACTACTAGTATCCGCTCGGGAGAGCACTGGCACCGGAGGTTAATTGGGGCCAGAGGGAAGGGCACCATGGAGGCGAAGCAGCAGCATCCCCCCCCCCCCGTTAGCAGGGCAGGGACATCCCTCCCCCGTTAGCAGGGCAGGGACGTGCAATGACGACCAGTGTCCGCCCCGCCCTGAAGTCTTGTCAGCGTCAGCGTGTTGCGGTGAACCCAGCCTCTGCTGGGTGCCGCCGTGCGTAAGCACACCCCCCTCCCTCCCTCCCGGAGAAGGAGAGCAGTCCTGAGGATGCTCGATCCTTCTCCCCGACGCTCTCCGATGACCGAGTCCGTTCCCAAACCCAGGTCGCTGACTTCGAATGCGGAAATCCAACCGCTCGCCCGATGGACCGACTTAGGACATACTTTAACTCATAGTATTTGAAAATGAAAACTCATGCATGCACAGATTTATTGGTGCCTCTGTGCCACATCGATCACAGGATGGTGTGTCAGTGTCCAGTGCCCCCTAAAAGTATGGTCGCCAAAAATAGGATTTCTGACAAAATATCCCAATAACTCTTAAGTTTATCTACATCAGGGTCCATGTATGTAATCAGTAAATACACAGATGGCAACAGGCACCATCAACCACCTCTAAATTATAAGTATACATAAAGCTGACAGTGTTGCTTCAAGTGCTCGTGTTTAGTCTACAAGACAATTACTTTATAGTAAAGCTATCTAAATTGGTGGAATCAGTATTCTACAGGGGTTAGGAGGAAAGGTGGTGTGACATGGAATGCGAGGCAGCCTTGTAAACAGGTTTCTCTTGAAAAGGAATATTAAGATGCCATCTGTTCATTAACATAAACATTACATTTGCTGTTTTTCATTTCAAAAAGAAGGGAAAGGCTGGGACTTGTTTTTAGAGTAAATTAAAACTGTCGCCTTTCCAACTGTCCAAAAAATTAAAAAAACCTCCGGCATCATGTGCGCCCATCTGTGAAACACTGCTTCAGTAACAAAACGTGCTTTTCATGTCAGCTTGTCCATAGCATCTCATTTAAAGGGACACTGCCAACCCGTTTTGCACTGTACTATTTCTAGCTGAAGCCCCACGTTTTATGATTGCTTACCTTCTCTAACATTCACTGGCACTGCTGGTTGTTTTATCTGCCTTCTTTCTTAGTAGAGTTGATGTAACCCTTAGGTGGTGCTATCCCAAGGGCTACTACCCCTGCCTGCTGGGCTAATAGCAGGTTAAGGGGCCTGAGTTCTGAAACGGGTTCCTCCACTCGGAGGTCAGGGTTGGTAGTGGTCAAGCTAACCTGGGCACAGCCCTCCGGGACACTGTAACCCCCCCCCTCCTTACTAGTGGCCGGAACAATACACAATAATCACTTTCACAATATCACTGATACACCACACTGTTTGCACTTACCACCAGGGCTTTCCTCTGGCTCAGCCCTGGGGACCCCCTGTAAAACAAGGTTATACATAGCAAATAACAGCAGTACAGTACTCTTCCACAAACTGGAACCACAATCAGGGTAACTGTAAAAAAGAGTTAGATCTGATTTATTTAAGGGACTTGAATAAGGGAGGGGCGTAATCAGGTTAATTTGCTTAGAGACTCTATCATTCAAACAGTTATGCATGCACTTCAGGGTGCATAAACAGTCACACACTCTGGGTACCCAGATGGAGAATGGTGGGCTAGCCAGGAACACAGACCCTCCAACATTTCACAGATCAAAATAGGTACACTTCTGTGTTCTTGAAGGTGCTAACTGCAACAAAAAGGGGGCCCCCTCACTGCAACACAGAAAGTGTTAGTGCCTCCAAAACTTAGACAGTGATATTCAATAAATGATGGGGAGGTGTTTGCAGTCCTTACTACTTGGCTCTAAAAACACTTGTTATCTCAGTCCGACTCAGCTTTTGGCACTCTTCCATGCAAAACAGCACACATTACCTGGTGAACATTTATTATTTTCAGTGACTGACTGTCACTCTGTCAACAGTCATCTTTGACCCCACCTGACCCCCAAAATCAAGAAAACTACCGGCCAGCCAGAATGAGCATCACTACCATGGCATTGTCACCCCCTCCCCCGTTCCCCATAACCTGCAGAGATGCCATATCATGGATCGTTGGGAGAACTTCTTGTGATCGGCGTGGTCAAATTAAATTATCCACTCCAGCCGTGTAGATGCAGTTGAGACTTAAACTTTGCAAGTTGTGACCTATCCGCTTCTTGCTGGTTGGACGGTTAAATTATCTGCAACAAGCACTCCACTCTCCACCGCACCATGGCTTGGCCTGGACTCTCGGACTGGGAGAATCTCTGTCACTGACTCGTGATACAGTGCACCATCCCGCCAGTTCAGTCAGGGAAAGGGCAAGACGCCTGCGCCAAAGCTCATTAGCACTCTGAGCTACAGTGCTTCCAGGGGTCACAGTGCACATACAGGAGCCCTTTGTTGGCAGAACCACGGTAAGGGCAGCAAACACACTGGTGGTTACCATGGGGACACTGGGACGCTCCCCACCTTGGACTGTGCCGGCTGAGCTCATGACAAAGAAATAATTTTTTTCAGGGAAACAAATTTAAAAATAATTATTTAACCAGGAGGTGGCAAATTCGGTACACGGTTCGATCCAGGCAGGATCCGGTACCAGTCTTAAAAATACGGTATTGTACCGGCCAAAACAGTACAGTTGGAGGGTCTGGGAACATTGCAGCTGGCTGGGGCCCTGTGATAGAAGACAACAACATACACAACACACACTATTTGTAATCCGGAGCCAGAGGGCTCAGTTCGTGAAAAGAAAACAACATGACAGTCAGATGACACACTTTTAGATTAGGCTGTTGTTGCAGGGAGCTACCCTGATGATTACTCACGATACCTAAGACTGGACACAGGCTGGACGAAAATCGAGACAACAGGTGGTTACTCTGGAGTACCAGGAGAAACATCATGGCCCACTTTCAACACACAGCACATTTACATGTAAGGAAATTCTACTGTACCAGGCAAACCGCTCTCCGGTTATGATCGCAAAGTCTCTACACAAACCGGGGATTCAAAAGCAGCTGGAAATCCTGACAGGCTGATCGCATTCAGCAAAATCCTCGGTCTTCTTCAGGTATGAGCCTGCTAGAAAATCAATGGCTTACTTCATTCTCACAAATCCCCGATTTAGTCCGGAATAATTCTCTTTCTACCTCTCAGGGCAGCAGACAGACATGCAGGCCAAAACTTAGCCTTTTCACAGTTCTCCCATGTGAATCCACTCAGGATTGCGGCTCAAAAACACTTGAGCTCCTACTCATTTCACTTCCCAGCTCAGAACTAACTGAAAATTGCAAGTAGTCTGGGATTTCCCCAAGATCCAAAAGATTTGGTTGGCTGATCTGTTTGTCAGTCACAACAAGAGCTCCCCCTTCAGTTGCAAAAAGGCACCAAAAACCCAAAATTACAATTCCTACAGATTTTGACTCCAGAAAGCTCCTGTAGTCCGGATCCATTTTAGGTCCCACCAGACTGATTGGTCCATTTCAGCAGTCCAGGACCAAGATAGTGGAGACAAACAAAACAGTCCTTGCTGCAAAGAAGGCAGGTTAGACCAACTACATTATTATTATCACTCTAAATGATTTTCATCAAATAGTTACATCTTTCAATAGAGCTCCCTCTCAGATTACTTGTGACTGCAGTCCAGGCAGCTCTTAAAGAGACAGTAGACAGAGGCTATACAGGCACTCTCTGGCAATTACATTTAAACTGCTAAAACGCAGGACACCAACCTGGCAGTGAGCATTTAGGCAAGCTCAAGGAAGAGTTTTCGAGAACCCCCATTTGTAGGGGGGGGTTACACTGAAATGCATGCTAATGGTGTAATTATACCCAACCTTGTTTTGTTTCAAAGCCTTGATCTACCGCCACTGCAAACTTCCTGAACAATGAGAACATTCCCAAACAGTGCAACCACTCATGATGCAATAGTCTCCTCTCCTCTCCTTCCAAAGCATCTTGACTGTGTTGTGGGTATTCCCAAGTCCAGGAAAGATGCAGTGGGAGTTGACTGAGGAATGTAAACAAACACATTTTGGTGTGGTAACATCAGTATGGTGGGCAGTGAGTCTGATTCTTCTCTTGGAAAAAGAAAAAGGAATCGGAATAAACTGCCAGCTACATCAGCTCATTCTACAGAATGTTAACAATCATAGAATGTGTCTTTAAACAAGAGAATACAAAATCACACATGCCCCCACAATGCAAAGCATCATGGGCTGCATATGCAAATCACCACAGAATGTTATGCTGGTCCAACTTTAAGCAGAATTGCATGGTGCCGAAAGGCCTCTCACACAGTTTGCAAAGGGTGCTGAACAGAAGACATGAACCGTGTTTGATCCTGCAGGACTCATCAGTATGCCTCGGTCTGTTTGACACCCCAGTGGAATGTAGCTACCCTTAAGGCAGTGTGCCTTGGATATATTGTGGTGAACCCATTAAAATAAAAAACTATTTAAAAGACAAAGAACCTCTGTGTGCAAACACTGCCCATGATGCTTTGCATTGTGGGGGCATAGTGATTTCGTATTTTCTTGAAACTTGGCTTCCCAGCCAAATGCCCTTTGGGTAACCCTTGCCTCAGTGTTTGCGCACAGAGGTTCTTTTGTCTTTTAAACAAGAGACTGTTTGAGGCCTAAGGGGCATGGACACTGTCCCTTTAACTCCTTCCATGCCCTTTTGAAACCTTTATTTAAATAACATATCCAAGCTGGGGGTCTAAATTCCCATTAAGTTTAGACTTCATTTCTGTGTATCTGTTTTTAAATAATCTGTATGTATTAAGATAAAGTACTTATTCAGAAAACATTCTGTCTTTGCTGTCTACAAGTCCAAAAGACCCTCACTATACACCAAATCACAGGGCACTAACAAGTGAAAAAATCTGAACAAGTCCCCACTTTCTGGTTTTGATAAGACCCTCAATAACTGCAATTTGAATTGAGGCGTGGCCAGCTCCACAGCAGCTTGCACCCAGAGCCCCATATGCTAGCAGCGGAGACTGGCAGCAAAGGATCAAGTGCCCCACCGAATGCTCTCCCACCCTGGCCGTGGAAGAGTCTTCTCACTCTGCTACATGGCTGCCAGTGTTAGCTGATGGCAGCGGGCTGAGACAAGGGACTCCAGTGATGGCTAACGCTGGGAGAAATGTATTAACGTGGAGGCCCTGCATCCCAGAGGATGGGCTGGACATACAGGTGAAAATGCCACCGCTGGTGTCCAATGACAGCCATCTACTTCCACCCTCACAACTGGGTTTGTATTCCACATGGCATTCTTCGGACATCCCAGGTGCCCCTAGCCAACACAGTGCTTCTCTCTTTCCTGCACATTGTCCCGATGTGAGGAGAAGATGCCCCATTAGGGATTGATATGGAGAGGAAGTACACAGACCTCTTAGAGATTCAGACAGGAGGAGTGTAAGAAAGACGCATTGTCTAAAGCATGAGCTGGGGTGCAGGCAGGCCTGAAGGAGCGACATGGGTGGAGAGGCAGGTGAAGAACAAAACCAAACCATAGAAAAAACAGTGGACTGATGGTCCAAACAGAAGACCTGCATTTGAGAGCAAATCTAGGTCACTAGCACTCAGGTGGCAGTGTATGTGGAAATGTGGTCTGTGGGGGTGGGGGTGGCCCCACATTGTGCCATGTCTAATGATTCTCGTACAGTACTTTTGACCATCCTAAATGATCTAACATAGAGTCCATCTATCCAACTCCAGATCTGAGATCCTATCTGACTCCATTTGAATTCTGGATCCAAGGCTGGATAGTGGAATCTGTGGTCTATTTGCCTCGGATCTCATGGATTCCAGACAGCCAACAATAAATAGTTTATATCCCACTGGATCCTAAGTAACAGGCTCCAGTAGTCGAATACCAACAGTATCCGATGCCATCCAGTATCTGAGAAAATCACTGGTGTCTGACAGTATCCAGCTGCATCAGGGACTATCTGTTCGAGCATCATCGGCCAAGACCCCTCTGGTGGGGGGGGGGTATACTTCTCCATGGGGCATGCTGCACGAATGTAAGGCAGTATGTCAAAAGCATGGCATCAACAGGTGGTAGCCAGGGAAAAATGGGACTGGGATGAAATGAGCAAGAGGAAAACTGCCAGTCACCAGAGTGATAGTGAGGTGCACTCGGGCTACCTGCCATCCCGTATCCAAGAAAACTGGCTGTATCTGACAGTATCTGATTCCATCAGATACCATCTGAGCAACACAATGTGTGACCCCTCCGGTGGGAGGGGGGAGAGGAGATGGCTTCTCTGCAGAAGCATGCTACATGAAGGTGAAGCAATACAGCAAAAGCGTAGCATCAACAGGTGGTAGCAGGGATGGCAGGGTCTGGGATGAAAGGAGCAGGAGGAAATGTGGCAGTGGCCTGAGTGACAGTGCTGGTAAACCTGAGCCATGTCATGTACCCCCACTTGATAACTAATTACCCAGGTGAAGGTAAGTGTAGTGATTGTGGCTGGGGGGGGGTTGCCTGACCTGATATGGGGCACCTGGCAGGAGGCTATATATAGAATAAATGATGGGAAAGTGTGATATACGTAAGCATTAAGCCACGACGAAGGTGGCATCTAATGCTGGATTGATGCATGGTTGGGGAGGGGTTGTGGCCTGAGGCTGGAGGCCGAGGGCGAACAACCGCCCCACCATGCATCAATCACGATAGATACCACCACGAATGACTTAATGTGCTTAAGTGGGCCACATATGATTAAGCTGGCCGCCAGGAGGGTGGCCAGTGTGCATTAAGGAACATAAGACTCGGAGTCGGGTGTTAACAAACGAAGTTTTACTGCACTTTGAAATCACGGCAGACAACAATATTTACATACTGATGCGGTCAACTTTATCACTACCTCTAACTACAGAACAGAGTGCGGCTGAGATAACTGTCCGAAATTCTGCACTTCCGCTGGTATTACCTTCATACCCGCCGTTGGAGGTCTCCAGTGCAGTGTTCAGTCACCGCGATCAGTGCTTGGGTCAAGATTTGCATACAGACACCGGTCACTTTCTCCTGCCTCCCGCTGACTGCTCCGACGCCGGCGTCTCCGTCCTCTGCCCCGGGTAGCTAGTCTCCCTGTCACTGTGCCTGTCTTGCGCCTCTTAGACTCGCTCCCCACCTGTGTCCAGTGCTGCTAAGCTGGGGGTCTGGCTCGTTTCGGTACTACTTTATCAGGCACGGCATCTATCGTGGATTAATACCCGCTCCACTTTTGATCCTGTGATGCCGTTTCGCCAATCGCTGCTGTCCATTCCATCTCTCTGATTATTGCCATGTTACAAAGGGAAATAAACCCACTGAGAGAGTTAAGCCACTCCCACGCCCAGTTTAAGACAGCCCAGTGCTTTCCCCTCCCTTGGCATCCTCCCTCTGGTCCTCTTACACTAGCTCACTCCTTTCCCCCAGTTGCCTTCCCCTTGTCACCCGGCCTTTTGCCTTTGTAGCATACTTTGTTCTGTGCTCCATTTATTTGCATTACGTATTCCTTTTGCACCACTGGCATTTTGAACTGTGACTAATAGACCTGTATGTCTGAGGATACCACTCTGCTCTTTTACCACTGTGTCTTGTGTACTGTGTCTCCCACATACCTGCCTCCTGAGTCACACCTGAAAATGAGCCTTGCTCAGTGTCCTTTCCTGGTCACCAGTTTATTATAAATAATTAACTAATTGATCTGGTTATCATTTTCGATCACGTTGTTTCCGAGTCGTGTTCTCTGGTTGCCCTAGGTTATATGTAATACTGTATTATCCTTATTATGCTGCTTGTTGTCTTGTAAATTTGTCCAAAATGTTGTACTGTACTCTGCCGGGTTGTTCCTAAAAATAGACATATAGGTTCATAGGTTCATAGAAGTGTACGAGCAATGAAGGCATATGTAAGGATGCCCATTGTATGCTCGCCACCCATATGTCCTATGGGTGGAAATCAAACTTTTGTTTCCATATGTTTATCTAATCTTTATTTAAAGGTACTTAGATTATCACTATTAACAACACTTACAAGTAAGTTATTCCACAAACCCACAACTCTCTGTGTGTAAAAATAGACTCCTTCTAGTGGATATGCATTTTTCTCCAATGAGTTTATGACCATGACCCTAGTTGACTTGGCGTTGGAGGCAGTAGTAAGTCCAATTGTAGTTCTTAGATAATCATTTTTAAGGTTTGGTATACCAATATTAAGACATATATATGCCTAGTGTACCTTACTCGGTCAACAAAGCTAAATAAATAAATAAATATAGCATACTTACTCATATTTTATTTTATAAAATGGCAAGAAAAAATCTAGAAATGTCATTACAGAGAGGTCACCTGAATGTGCATTAAATCTCTATACATGCACAGTCAGGTGGCAAATCTCATTTTCCTCCCAAAACCTACTGAGAGCCATTTTAAAAGTGTAATAAGCCCCTCCAGGGTGAGCATCATAGGATTTTAATGCACTTCCAGGAGTCTGCCTCTGGCCTTGTACCTTACTACACCCCTGAAGTCATGCATTAAAATCCTATAATCCCACCCTGTCATGCTTCTTACTTATATACTACATCTGGATGGTTACTGTTAGTTTTGATCGCAATTGTTTATACAGCGAAAGAGTATACAGGGAATAATCTGTTAACCACTTCTGTAGGGAAAAGTCCCAACCATGTAGTACAAAGCTATTCTGAATCACCCAACACACAAACAAGTGATGCTCTGTCAGCTACAAGCACGTATATTACTCAAAACAAAATACTTCAGAAGAATTTCACTAGTCAGGTTTTTTTGTGGCAGCTCAGTTGGAAAAAGTACTTTTTTTAATCAAAGGGGGATACTATTAGTTAGGATTCCATCATATATCATGTTCCAAATATACGTCTTAATTTTGCATCATAAGCATAAAACTGCTGCATACACTTTTTTTTTTTTTGAGAGACAAAAAAATTCTCTTTGTGGTTTGCCTCTGTGGCATGATTATGATACAGACATGAAAATTCTAGAGTTACAGAAAACCCCCCGCTATTATCCCCTCTGTGTTCCTGCTACCAGTTCTGAGTGGGACACTCTTAATGGCACTGGCCTGTTTCCTACATGCAGTGTTAAATAATGTTAACGGTTTTCTGTTTTAAATAGAATTCTAATGCATACCAAAAAATGTTAGGGAAAAAGCACCTCAATCCGAACCAATGAAGACTTCCCCTGCGGTCTGGCTAGCAACACTGCACAAAAACCTGGGTGTCCACAGTTTGGTACCAGTCCCATACTAGGGTTAGCGGATGGGAGGGGGGCAAGTGAACGAATATTGATGTTCTCTTTTCAAAAACAATAATTTCTATAAGGCCAAATCTTACACACAAGATTAGCACCAAGGTTTTTTCACAACAATTTGGCACAAGGCGGGTGGGGAGGCCGGAGGTTTGTGTGGAAAATTAATGGTTAGTAGAGGTGGGATGTGTGAATAACTGGGCACTAAGTATTGTTATTTAACCAGGAAAAGGCTCCATTGAGTAGAGCTCATTTTACAAGGAGGTCCTGGTTTGGACAGGATACAAAACAATTTCAAAAAACACTTGAGGTACAAACAGGATACATTACAATAGTAGGAACGATACAATGACACAGCATGGCCTTACAAACAGAAACTGAAAGCAGGAGACTTTACATAACATACATAAGGAATATAAAAATGTATACAGAGAGTAGATATAACAGCATATTCATGGTGTGCAGCACAAAAACATATAGCAGCTTGACAAAGTAGGGTAAGGGTATGAGACCGAGGATCATGGTTTAGCCACATGTACAAACATCAGTACAGCAGTCATCAAGAAGAGCTTTGGGCGCGTACAACTGACCGCAGGACCCCAACAGAGGGATTACAGTTTGCTCACGCAGTGCTGGATAGTGCAGCTGAGTGCAGATTTACCAAATTACGTGAGATACCCAGGAATTTCAAGGAGAATGGAATTGTTTCTCCTCAGAGCATAAAGACCGGTATTTCTAGGGAACAGCTCTATAATATGGGGTGGTAGGTAATTTTGTAATACCTTGTAAATCCTTACATAAAGATTTTTTAGCTGCCTAGTTATTAGGGAGGGCTAACGAAACCAACCGTAGTGTACAGAGAACAGTGGTGGATCCAGCGGGCGAAGATGGTTGTATATCTGAGTGCCGTGTAATAACGCATGTCCAGCTTGACTAAATATGTAACAGAAGAACAGCTGTAGAGCAGATCAGCCTAGTCTATGACTCGAAGAAATGTGGCTTGAACCAGACATTTCCATGCGTCAGCATTGAAACCCCCCTCCCATCCCTCCCTCCCATTCTGCCTTACCATCCTAACCTGCCCTTTCCTCTTGTTTTGCGCTCAAATTCCTCCTCACTACTGCTGCCTCCTCTTGCTCCCTCCCCTCTCTCCCTTCCCTATCGGTGAGACACCAGCAAGAATCAGTAGCTCTTCGGTGACAAAGCGATTCAAGGCAGCTTATGTGACCCCTAGCTTGTACTCAGTAACTTCCTCTAACCAAGCACTTAGCAACTGTCTTGTTTATCTAGTTTCCCTAAGTTAGGTACCCGAACCCTTGTCTCTGTGAATTGTACCTTTATTGTTGTTGTGTTGTCCCTGACGTGAAACCTTTGTAAATGAGCTCCAAGCTCAAACGTTATTCTGAAAAACAAATAAATAATTTGTATATGAGAGCCCAATCTGGCAGAGTTTCTTATGCAGGGTTTCAATGCAAGTGGTGAAAGACAGTTTGCTATCTATCTTTAAACCCAAGTACTAGCGGCTGTCCACCAGTGAATCCCTAGTAATATACCAATAGTGGAAGAGGGAGTGCAAGGAGGGAGGAACCCTTTTATTGAGAAAAGCATTACCTTAGTTTTACTGGCACTGAGTAACAATTCTGAATGGAAAAGGTTAAGCTCTAACCTACAGAATGTGGCTTGGAAATCATATAACACTGTTCAATGGTTGGTCTAGAAATGTACAGGACAGTAGTTTTTTGATTTTTATTTATTTAAGTCTCGGATTACATACAGTATATATTTGAGCTAAGAGCTCTTTTACAAAGGTTCCACTTCAGTAGAAAGGACAACAGATTAAACAGTACAGTAAAGTACGGTATAATAAAAAGTAAATAGGAGGTACAAAACTCATAATGGACACAAAATCATAATTGACAGTCAATGTAAAACAACAGAGACACATTATGCTAATCAATTTCAGGCACAGGACATTGCATACAGTACACTGATACCACCCAGCAGGCTTTGTCCAAGACAAACAGGGCACAGGGTGTAGGAAAGGATGTGGGAAGGTGGGCTGGGAAGAGTAAGAGAGGGGTGTGGGAGTGGAGGACATGAGAGAGGTGGGGCAAGGGAGGGGAGGAAGGGTGGAGAAGGGGTGGGGGATGCAGGGGAGGGGTAGGAGGCAAAGTGCTCAGTTACTATAAAAGAGGTTGAGTGCTAAGGTCGAGGTTTGGGAAAACATGGTTAAGGGAGACAGTGACAGGTGCTAGCTGTAGAGAGTTGTGACCGGAGCTTGGATTTGAATGGGCCCAGCTTAGTTTCGGAGGTGATGTCACTGTTGAAAGCATTCATCCAGAGGGGGGCCCATCATCATCGGGGTAAAAATGCAGATTGGCTTCACCGATGTTTGAACCCAGATCAATGATATATTGATATAAAACATAAAGAGGAGAGGACCTAAAGCCAACCCCTGTGAAACTCCCTAACATAGGGAACATATGAAGGAGAGGCCTTCTACTTTCCCCTGTTGTTGCTGCCCAGATAAGTAACTGAAGAACGAAGGCAATGTGGATGCGCTTACTCCTATGAGATAAAAGTTTCTGCAGAAGAATATAGAGGACAATGGTATCAAAAGCTTTGCTGAGGTTGAGGAAGATAAGAACCCGTGAGGAGTTTATGTTCTTAGGTACAGAGCCAAACATTCATACCTTTAGCCAGGGCAGATGTGGTGCTGTGCTTGGGTCTAAAGCCACATAGCAGTGAAGTAAGGATGTCTGTTTGCTCAAGATAGTTGAACAACTGCATAGTTGATTGACTGATTGATTTAGTTATTCATGTATGTATGTATGTATTTCAAGAGTTTCACCAGGAAAACATACTGAGCTAAACAACTGATTTCCAGATGTGTCCTGGGAGGAGGGGATGAGGACAGTGAAATGGTAGCACTCATGTGGGCGATTATTAAAGCGCCCAGCACTGCTTGACTCCAATAATAGCGCTCTGAAATGAGTGGTGCAATACATTGCTATATCCTGTATAGCAGTATAGCAAGGAGCTGTACTCACTACTACAGGATATAGCATCCTGTGTGGCCAATTCCCACCGAGCTGCTTGCATAGCACACGCTTATGATGCGAGCAGACCAGGTTCAGGTCTGGTTATGGGCACAATCATTTTTTTTGTCACAGAGATCCAATAACTTGCCCGTGGTCCATACCCCCCTTGGAGTTGATTATTTAACTTTTGGAGTGGGGGAGCTTGATAAAATAAGATTTTTGTGTGCTTTAAAGATACCTGTATCAACGTCGCTATTTCTGACGGTCGGTACAATATCCGTACCCTTTGACTATGGGCTCATATTTTGCTTGCTTTATGTGATAGGCGGTCTTTCAGACTTGCCTTTGTCAAATAAAACCCAGTGAAATTAGTTACATCAGTAATGTTACAATGATAACAACAATTATTAATTAGCAATGATAGAATAAAATGGGAATAAGCAACCAATGAATAACGGCAGAAGAGGTGGTGTATACGGGGAGGAGCTTTAAGACTAGCCTAGGATCAACACATTTACTAGCTTTTCAGAAAGTTCAGCAAAATGGGAAAGACAGATGAGGACTATAATCATTGAGGTTACTGATATCTCCTGATTTAAACAGGGAGATAATACATGTGGGTTTTCATAAAATGGGAAGGTAATTTTGTGATAGCGAGAGGCTGAAAAGATGACTGACAGGGGCTGTGATGAGATCATGCCTTAGTTTAAGTAAGCGTGGGTTTAAATGATCAGCTCCAGCATTTTTCTTGGTGTCCAAACCAATGAGGAGCTGTCCAACCTGATTATAGGTGATTTGTTGGAATTTAAAGGGACACTGTCTATCCCCTCAGACCTCAATGAGTCCCTAGTTTAAAAAACACGTTATGATTGTTCACATCCTGGAAAGACAGTTGATATAGCTGGGAGTTTGAGTCTGATTCTTTTTTTCTTTTTTTTAAAGTGGAAAAGAGAGTACCCACCATCTTGGCGTTACCACACAAAAACATGCTTGTTTACATTCCTTGATCAACTCCCACTGCATCTTTCCTGGATGTGGGAATGCTTCCTTCACAGTCTTGCCACTCATTATGCAGTAGGAGGAAAGGGTACAATCCATCATGAGTGTCCGCATTGTTTGGAGGGGGGGGGTTCCTAACGTTCAGGAAGTATGCAAACAGAGCAACATAAGGATCTGAAACAAAACAAGGTTGGATACAACAATACCATTCCGCTAAGAAAGAAGGCAGATGAAACGATCAGCACATCAGTGAATTTTAAAGAACGTAAGCAATCATCAAATGTGGGTTTTTAACTAGAAATAACATGATGCACAAAAGGTAGGAAGTGTCCCATTAAAGGAGAAGTCTACGCTAGCCAAGTTCCTCGGTAATACCAGATTACAGAGGGGACAGAACGCAGCAGGGGAGTTATCAACAGTCCTCCCTGCTGCCGCAGTGAGTGTTTAGTGCCTCCAGTTGTCCAGTACAGTTTGCTTCTCACTGATCAGCTTCAACTGTGATTTGTTTGGGGGGAGGAAGAAGCATTTACCCCTCCCTCCAGCGACTTTACTACTTTCCAGAATTTGGAAACGTAAGATTTGTTTTACTCTAAAAGGGTTAAATAATAATTAGCTTCAGTCTTTCTGATAAATTTGGTGCAGGTATTTCTTTTTTTGTCTAAAAACAGCCCAATCTACTGCAGTATTTTGGCATCTGGCTATGGCACAGTGTAAATCTCTGTCTCTTAAAGAGAAACTGTCAACTTCCCAGGAAGAACAACGTGGGACCTCTAGGTCCTGCTGAACTAAAATGCACTGTTGTGACATTTTGTTAATAACTTACAGGGCTACAATTTTAATGTTCATCTGGTTGATCCTGTGACCCTCTGCCTGCCATTATTTTCCCACAGTCCCCCACAGCCAGCCCTCCGATGATTCGCCTGTTGGGCTATGTGATGGGGGACTTCTATGTGGCACTACAGACTACTGAAAAGATTTACACTTACATAATGCACGTTTGCACTTCTAAGGCTGGTACCAATTGACTGAGGAAAGCGCTTTCCTTGGTCCATTGGTACCAACCTTAGAAGCGCAAACATGCACTGTTTAAGTGCTAATCTTTTCAATAGTCTATAGTGGGACATAGGCGTTCCCTGCAACTTAATTCATCAGGTGCATCATCAGCGGGATGGCCTAGGGGGACTGTGGGAAAATAATGGTGGGCAAAAGGTCGCAGGATCAACCAGATAAACATTAAAACTGCAGCTCTGTAAGCTAGTAACAAAATGTCACTACAGCCAGTTTTAGCTCGTCGGGACCTTTAGGTCCCATGCTCTTCCTCCTGGGAAGCTGACAGTTCCCCTTTAATGCTTCCTTCAGTTCCATACTGAATCATGGCAGTTAACATATTAACCCTGTGTTTAGCCAGTGGGGCATGCCTGCTTAAAACTCCCATTTATTGAAGCTCTTTTAGTTTTATGGGAATCAAACGGGTGAGGGTGGGTAGGAGAGAGGATCTGACAAGACTATTACAACATGAAAGCTTCTGGATTTTTTACTTAAAGCATTGCAACCCCATGGGTTAAATCACTCTTGGGATTTAAAACTATACCTATAAAAAAATGTAGCCAGGTACATTAGGTATCTAGTGTAACAGTAACCTTGTCTTCTCATAACACTTTTATTTTTCATTACACTTTTATTTTGTGTTATTTAACTTTCATATCCCGCCCCTCTCTCTTTTGATCAAGGATCAGATTGTGAGGATTAGGAAAGGCGGGGGCTGGGTGGAGAAGGGAGTGGACCAGGGGGAGGCGCTGAATGGGCACTTCTGCTCCGTGTTCACTACGGAGAAAGGGAGGCAGATATCACCTGGGAGAGGAGGAGTGTGCTGGGGGAGTAGTAACTGATGAAGGGATTATATAGGACAGGGTGTTGAAGGGATTGAGGGCTCTGAGGGGGGACAAGGCACCGGGTCCAGAAGGCATTCACCCTAGAGTACTTAGAGAAATGGCAGTGGTCCTGTCAAGACTGCTGGCTGACCTGTTCAATATGTCCTTAGACACTGGATGTGTGCCACAGGACTGGAGAATGGCCCATGTGGTACCCATACATAAAAGCAGACCTAGGGACGAACCAGGGAACTACAGACCTGTAAGCCTCACATCGATTGTAGGGAAACTCATGGAGACGATCTTAAAAGAGGCTGGTGACTTTTTTGGAAATCAATGGTCTTCAGGACAGTCAGCAGCATGGGTTTGTCTCAGGAAGATCTTGCCAGACAAACCTGATTGAGTATTACAACTGGGTGACAAAGGAACTGGACAAAGGCCATGCGGTGGATGTCCTGTATTTGGACTTCAGCAAGGCCTTTGATTCCATGCCACATGGGAGGCTGGGAGAAAGCTGGAGTATACAGGGGTGGGATCAAAGATGGTAAGCTGGATCACCAATTGGCTGAAGGGAAGGCAGCAAAGGGTGGTGGGGGGGCTCTCATCGCTAAGGGATGTGACGAGCCGGGTGCCGCAGGGATCAGTATGGGACCAGTGTTGTTTGGAATATTCGTAGCGGACATCTCCCACAGGGTTCGGAGTAAGATCAGTCTCTCTGCAGATGACACAAAGATGGGTGCCATGGTTGATGACATCAAAGGGTGGAGGGGGCTGCAGGAGGACCTGACCAAATTGCAGGAATGATCGGATGTATGGCAGTTGGGGTTTAATGCCAAAAAAGTGCATGGTCTTGCACTTGGGGCTAACAACCAGGGAGAAGCTATCAGCTGGGGGCTAAAACTAGAATGCACCGAGGAAGAAAGAGATCTGGGGTATTTATAACAGGGAGGATGAACAACCTCAGCTCAGTGTAGGAGGGCGGCAGCAAAAGCCAACAGGATGAAGGGTGCATAGCAAGGGGAAATCTCCTCCAGAAATAGGGAGGTGATCCTGCCCCTCTACAGGTCACTGGTCAGGCCGCACCTGGAATACTGCGTGCAGTACTGGCACCCATTCTTGAAGAAGGACATCAGATTGTTGGTAAGTGTATAGTGGAGGGCAACAAAGATGATCCAGGGGTTAGAGGGATACTCCAATGAGGAGAAGCTGGGTGAGCTGAACATGTATTCCCTGGAGGAGAGGAGGGACAGGGGGAACATGATCAAAACCTTTAAATACTTGAAGGGAATTAACAGGGCTAGTAAAGAGGATTTTCCAGGTTAGAAGAGGGGTCACGAAGAGACACCAATGAGATTGAGGGATTCAGGAGGAAGTCAGGAGACAGTATTTCACCGAGAGGGTGGTGGATAAGTGGAATACTCTGCCAGAGGAGGTGGTAGCCTGTGATGCAGTAGACTGTTTTAATAAAGGATGGAACAGAGGTGGGGGGGCAGAGTTGGTGAGGGGCGGGTGGGGCAGCTGCAAGTTGAGGGGCTAGCTGCACAGTTGAGCAGACTCGAAAGACTGTGAGGCCTGTTCCTGCTGGCATTTTCATATGGCCTGTCTGCCCCCCACACACACTAACCTTCTGACCTCCCATTTCCGTCTTATTCCTTTTCATGCTGATCTAACTGTGGGATTTTAATGTGATGATCACGTAAATCAAATGGATGTCCCTAATTATAATCTGTTTCTCTCTGTTCTTTTTCACAGCCTGAGGTTGGATAGAGTACAGGTTGCCCTGCTGAAGTCATGTTCTAGATGTCTCTGAACCCTGGTTGGAAACCTCTGCTTTCTTGCTGCTTCATACAATTGGTATATATGATTGAATAAGCTTATTGTAAAAGAAAATTATGTACTACAAAATTTAAGAACATAGAAAAGTCAAATCAGTTTTTGTTTAATAGCAAATCCCTTTTTTTTTTTTGTACTTTCTATTTTTTCCTCTTCTCCCCGTAGCTCTGGTCTCCTCGGGAGCAACTAGGAGTCATCCCACTATGGTCTGTTCTTACCTGGGCAGTCCTCCATCGCCCATGTAGCCTCGGTTTACCCCCCCGACGAGGTGGGCCCCAACACCCCGAACTTCTCTGGCAGTGTCGGTCGGTCGGGTGCCAGGAGAATGGCCGCAAACTGTGGACAAGCTCCGGTGCTCCGTCTGCCAGATGAAGGAAGGTTGAAACTGTTTGCTGTACTTATGCCTGTATGTTCCTGTGACGGTCAAATAAATAGCATAAGCCTACGTTTGAGCGTTCGTCTGTGTGTTTTTGTCACTATTTGCATGCTACCTTCCATTTTATGGTTGTGGAATGCTGGAACTGTTTGGTGCTGGTGTTTAAAAGGGGAATGTACCCCCAGACTAGCACCCCTCCTTTTTCCTGGTGAGCATAGCACCTCTGGTCTGGTTAATCTCCACATTGCCTGAGCGAAGTAAGAGAATGTACTGCGTGCAGTTTTGGAGGCCACACTTAAAGAGGGACATTGAACTCCTGGAGAGGGTCCAGAGGAGGGCAACCAAAATTATCTGGGGCTTGGGGGACAGGACCTATGGGGAGAGGCTCGAAGAGCTAAATATGTACACATTGGAAGAGAGAAGGGACCAGGGGGACATGATAGAGGTCTTCAAGTACATGAATGGGTTAAATAGGGGAGAAGCAGTCAAGGTGCTCCGAAGGGGGAGCAAATAGAGAGCATGGGTGGAAGCTGGAGGGAGATTCAGGAGAGAAAGGAGGAGGTGCTACTTCACTGAGAGTATGGTGGAGCCATGGAATGCGCTGCCCAGGGGGCTGGTGGAGGCAGAGACAGTGAAGAGGTTCAAGAGGGGGTGGGACAGGTACAGGGGAAGGGTTCTGGATGCAATGTCCTGTGCAGTGGGAATATCCGGGACTGGAAAGGGAGAAGCCAGAGAGGACGAGGGGGGGGCAGCAAGGTCAGCTCCCAGGGTGGGGGCTGACCAAACGAGCAGACACGAAAGACCGTTAGGCCTATTCTGATGGCATTTTAGTATGTTAGTACATTACCTGCTTATGTTACGTAATGTGAGTGCTGGTGTGTATTCCTTTTATATGACCTCAGATAGTTTGTAGGGTAGGCAATGGTACAGACAGTACCACAGCATACTCTCTGTAGTAGGGATGGGAGAATCAGTTCAGATAAGTTCCGAAATATACAGAATCTTTGCCCTTTTCTGTCAACGAGCCTCATCAGAATCTTTTTTCAGGTTCTAATAAGGTTCTGATAAGGCTGAAAAAATATTGATTTCTGGAGTCTAATATACTCCCCCAGCAGGTTTTTATCTAGTAATAAAGCTGTTGTGATGGCAGAACATCCCAAAAGAAGGCTGGAGGTAGTGTAGCACCACTCCAAGTTGTTCACAGATTTATTTCCCTTCACTGAAAACAGGGTGCACAATTATGGATAAAACAGTTGTGTACTTTCAGCTAAGAGGTTCTAAATGTTCTGATGAGATTTGGATAAGTGTCAGAACATTTGATGGCTCATCAGAACCTTTTAGAACCTCAGAACCTTTTGTGGTTCTCCCATCCCTACTCTGTAGGCAAGGGGCAAATGTCAAGAAGAGGGTACTTAAAGAGGGGCTTGGCAGAGGTCAAATGCAAGGCCAACAGAGGTATTTATTTATTTTTTGATTGATACTTTTTGCGCCTCAGGCCACCAGTCTGCCTACCTCTACCGTCAGGCATCCTCCTCGGGTCTCCAGCCACCAACTCCCGAGGTTCACCTCAGCTCCTTGTTCGGGTCCGCAGCTACCCCTCTACGGCAGGGTGGTGGGAGCTCTCCCCTAGCTCTACCCACCAGGTTAGAATCCAGTACTGCCCGCGTAACCTCGGCGCTGAACAAGTCCTCTACAGAGGCGGCCATCATGCCGCCACAACTGGTGCCTATTTTCCCTATTCTCCCCGGCGTCTGTGGCGTGCAATGACGCCTCACGTCCGGAGCGCGCGTGCTTCCGCATGCACTCTGATCCAGGTACCAGCCCCAGCACATCCCCTCCAGGTCTTGCCAGTGCCCTGCAGTCACCCCCAGCCACCGCCAGAGGTCACTAGAACACCAATGGCAACTCTCCCCCCCTTCCCGGAGAAGGAGAGCAGTCCTACGGATGCTCAATCCTTCTTCTCCCCTGCCGACCCACGATGACCCAGGCTCGTTCCTGAACCCAGGTCACCGGCGTGGTGTGAGGTGTGGCATCCAGCGCCTCAGCGCCACCGGGCCAGGAGAACAGAGAGGTATTTAGGTTCCACAGCAGGGCAGTACCCAGTGAGGGGCTGAAGAGAACCAGTAGTCCAATGGGCAACACTGTAGCAAGAGTCTTCATAACAACGCTCCTAGTATAAATATGGCCACCCTGGGACTATGGCAATATACAAAAGCTGCACCGTAAACAGCTGCACTTAATCAATAACCAACAGAGTTAAATACTTGAAACAAGAAAACCACTCAGAAAGGGGGTATCTGGTAAGCAGTTTAGCCCGCAAGGTCAATTATACCGGCTACTCAGATGAGGAGAGTCTGTGCAACAGTTTAGGCTGCTTGGTTTGAACACCAGGACAACCCAGCTAGGGATTATTTAGGAACCTATTTCATTCAGATAACAATATCAAATAAAAGGTCACCCAAATAGGAGTATTTAGTTAAAAATTTAAATTAGGCTGCGATTCACAATACAGAGGTCACTCAGACAGGGAGTAGCGGGCAGCCGATTTAAATTCAGGCTGCTAGTTCACGAACAAGAGCCACCCAGTTAGGACGTATTTTAAGGAGCAATAAAAAATTGCATGACAAATGCACAATACAAGGGCCACCCAGATAGGGAGTAGATATGGACACTGAATTAACTTGAGGGTGTGTACCCTAAGCTGTGGTCACAGTTCCTAGTGATACAGCACAAAAGGGTATTTCTACCAACCTAATCAATAAGTAATATTCAGTACAGCTGCAAACCACTGAAGACAAAACTAGCATGTGAGGTCAGCTGGAAATAACAAGTGTAGCATCACCTAATAGGCAAAGCCGCAGGTACACTATCTGGCTACACAGCATAGTAGGTACAAATACTGTATATTCACGTGTCAGTGTAAACCAGTATGAGGTAACAGACATTTTATACCATAATGTGCCTTCGGAATAGTCTCAATCCCTAGAGGTCACAGTAGTGAGTCAGGTACAATGCCACAGAACAGGGAGATTTCAGCAAGGCAGTTGATGCAAAGTAAAGTGACACATCAGTGGGGCAGCATGGGTGGCCAACGGCTAATGCCACAGCTCCGGGCCACAGGGCGAAGGGTGCTAAATGCAGAGGACTTTTAATAGGAGGAAGAGCAGTGAAGGTGCCACCTGATTGGTGGGTTGCAGCAGTGAGTGAGCAGCTTCAGTCAGGGACCTCCTAGTCCCATAGCTACAAGTCCTTGGAGGCAGCGGTGAGGGGATGGTAAAATCCGAGCAGCTTCACCTTTGGGACCAGCTGGAGGGTTAGCTGGCAGGGGCAGACAGATGTGCAGCATCCTGGAATGACCTCTCTGTTCAGAGTTCGTGCTGCTGGTAGAGGCCACGCCCACTCTCGTGAAGGTGCTCTCCAACTCGGGTTGCAACAGCTTTAGTCAGCGAACTTCTATTCCTGTAATCACAAGACCCTGGGTGACAGTGTGTGTGTGTGGGGGGGTGAAGTCTGAGCAGCTGTTAGCCATCACAGCCTCTTGGAGGGCTGGCCAGGGCTTTGCACGATAAATGTAAGCACAGAAATGGAAAAATCACCAATTCCATTTTCCACCCCAAAATGGCTAATCATTTTGTTCTGTTTGTTTTTTCATTTTCATGTTAAACTATGAACCTTATAATGTGTTGTGGAACTGAAGGCTTAACTCCTATATGTATATGTGTGTGTGTGTGTGGTGTGGGGTGGGGTGGGTGGGGACTGCATGCGACTTGACATTCAAAACCCCCATGCCAGTTGATCACGGTGTGGTAATGGAGTCCGTTGCAAAAGACATTTGGTTTTCTACAGTAACTCTTATACAAACTGTGTCCCAATGTTGTTGCCATGTAGATGCATGGGTTGATGCAAACAGCACAGAGATTGGAGCAAGATTACAGAGCGGAAGCCCAGGAAGGTTAAGTGACTTGCTCAGGCACACACAGTACGTGGCGCTTGTGGGAATCGAACCTCTGCCTCCAGCTTCACATCCCTCCACAAGTTTACAGTATCTCCCAAAGGAAGGCAGATCCTTGCTCCTCTTCCATCAGGTGAAACACAGAAGCATAGAAACACAGACGCTGATGGCAGATAAGGACTGCAAGGCCCATCCAGTCTGCCCATTTCTTTTTCTACCTTATGAATGTGCCATCGGCATTTGCTCTGTCAATGGCCTCTCTATTCACACTTATCTGTATTGCTCCCTTATGCCTATCCCATGCCTGTTTGAAGCCCTGCACTGTATTTATATCCACCTCTTCCTGAGGTAGGCCATTCCATGCATCCACCACCTTTTCTGTGAAAAATAACATTCACATTACCCCTTAATGGGCCGCCCTCTAATTTAATGCTGTGTCTTGGGTCTTGAAATTAGCAGTCAACTTCATCCCTTGTGTCACCCGTTATTGTCTGGATGTGTGATCACTACCCAACATATATTGCCCTGTAGCAATATATTAACAAAATAAATAAGACCCCTCCCTAATCACGTCTGAGCCTGAGAAACATTTTTGTGGCATTCTTTCCAACTGGGGAACTCACGACAGCAATTTGTGTGGCTTTCTCTGTTTATTTGACTTTGTTCATGCAGTCTACATCTTTAATGAGACAAGCACACCCTTAGTTTACTTTTACATATCTGTGACAGGCAACAGTACAGAATGGGACAATGTGCCTCCAGGGAGGGGTGTTCTTCTGGAGATAACATGCTGCGACTTAAATGAGGTGCTACAGAATGGCAGACATAACAAATAAAGGCATGGGTTACATAAGGAATAACGCGTGATTGGCTGTATACATGATGCGGTTTCATTTTGGACAGCTGGAGAGATTGATGCTTTAGCCAAAGAGGACTGCATTAGTCGGCTCACTGGCACTCATGCATATTATAAACCAGTGCACTGTCCATTATTGCTCTTCGAGTCGTTTACAGAATGACACATCAAATATGGCAGACAAGACTTCCAGATGAGCGTTCATGAGCAGCTTCTTCATTTTTCATTGTTTTATTGTCTGGGATTGCACTATTTGATTAAAAAAAAAAAAAAAAATTAAATGGGGTATGCGCCCTGGATCTTTAAATAAATCATGATTTGTCACACCTCAAAACTCAAATCTTGGTGGAGATCTCATCTGCCATATTGTTTAAAAAACACGTGTTCTGACTGGCCCGTTGCGCAGTGGTAGTATTTCCACTTGAGACTTGGGTTCAGAACAAGCCCAAGTTATCAGGGGAAGGCCGGGGAGGGCATGAGCATCCCTAAGGATGCAGTCCTCCTCCAGGAGGAGGAGGGTGGGATGCAGCTACTGCACAACCACCGCCTGGGTGACCACGGGTTGGCTGATGCAGGTAGCGGCACTTGCTGGGGAGGGAGAAACCAACTGGCTTGGTTGATGGGTCACCACACCTTGTGTGCTGATGTCCATCTCAAAGCCCAGCCCAGCATCTCCAAGGTTCCACCAAGTCAGTTCGACAACAAAGTTGTCAACATCCCCCACAGTGACACGGATTTGCCGACATTAACCAGGTCGACTGGCAAATCCGTTGACTGACCACTACGGCAATGGGTCTGTTCTACATTGTTTAAGGGGGGCTTTTCTCCCCAACCCCTGCACCTCCCAGACTTATAGACTGCCAACTCTGGGGGGGAAGGGCAGATTACGGGGGACAGCGGCTTACAGCGGGAGCCACTGTATCTTACAGTGCTCTGACAATCTGTTTGACACTGCGGCTGTCAAACGGTTGTGTCGCTGTGATGGTTTCGCTGTCAGGGGTTCGTTCTCCCGACGGTATACTTATCTCCAAGGGAGTGGGAGGTAGAAAATGGAGGAAACTACCCGAGCAGCACCGAGACACCAATGGATACTCTCAGGGGGCCGACATGTTGACTGTACACCTTCCCCTGAAAATGTGCCATTCGATGGGGAGCCTGGCCCACTCCCCACCCACTTGACCTCCCACTGCTGCAGTCCCTCATGGTTCCGATCTCCATGACAGAAGGGTCCTGGGGAAGTCCTGCCTCCGTGGCCCAGAGCTGGATCCAGTTGTCAGCAGTGGAGCAGTGCAGTGTGGGACCAGGCATACTGGCAGCCATTAGCCTCAGTGGGGGACTGTGCATGTCTTCCTTCCTCCCTTTGGCCTGGGCGCAGCCGTTTGTTGGATTCGATGCGCATACTGTGCCCTCGTGGCAGGAGCAAGATCCTTGGTCCAACCGTTGCAGTCCCTCTGGTTTCTGAACCCACCACCAGCACTCCCTGGCTGAGACGCACTGCCAAATGACAGTTGCCCCTGCCTGTCCTGGCTCCTGATGCAAATGACCCGAGTCCGCCCACAAACATGGGTTGCTTGCGTAGCAGAGCATGAGCCATCAGGGTGGCCTTTCCCATTACACTCGCTTTTCAAAACCTTCATCTTCATTTTCCCCCTGTTTGCTACACATAACGGAGTGTCCTTGGACAGATAAAGCTGAACATGCAGTCATAGACAGAGAATTTAGGAATGAGAACAGCACTGTGGAATTTGCCACAAACTGCATACTTTGATAAATACCGCACTGCTGCAAGACAGGTCCAAAACATTAATACACCCACAACTTACTTCCTTAGCTGTTTTCCTTTTTAACTTGAATTACCGGCTACTAGAGGAACTCAGGATTTATAGGAATGAATCCGTTTATCTGCACACATGTGACCTGCGGGAGACCGCTGCACTAGCCCCCAGCTGGGCTGTGCCAAGCATACGAATGAAGCCCAGTAACCATATCTGCAGTGGCTCACTGCCCTAATGCTGATCACTGCTGGATTGTGCCGTCAGACTCCCCGTAGGTAGTAGACTGGTGGTACAAGAGAAGCCTGAAAATAATGGAGGCTGGGTCTCTCACATCATGGCTAGAGGGTAAAACTGCGCGGGAAGCTAGCTCGAGCACCCTGCCCCCACCTTGAGGTTTTCTAGGTCTTGCCCAGATCCAGGCCATTAAATGCAGACACACAGCCTTGCCTAGGTAGGCTATTTAAGTCCTCAGGCAAAGCAAAAACGTGCTAGCTCTCTTAATACAGAGGAGGCAGAGGCAGATATACTGCAATTCCAAATCAATTTATTGAAAGGGAACAGTCAGCACAAAAGGCCCCACACTCAAGGGTGGGGCTGGTCCCAGTGAGCACGTTGCATGCAAAAACATTTTGGTTTACTGTAGCATAGTAGATAGTATCAGACTGATTTTGTTTTACTTCTAGGCCGACATCGTCTGTTACTACAAATCCCAGAATCCCCTGCAACTGATCTCTTGTCTGGAGTTCCCAACCAACCATGATACTACTGTTTCTTATGCTGTAAACCTTTTCTCTGTACTGCATACTTCTTCTATGCCTAGCTTGGGCTTCCTACATAGTTACAAACAGGGCTTAGGGGGAGGGAAAATCAAGGGACACCAAGGACTAAAGCTGAATTACTGCATGCTTGGGACCACTGGCCCAGCTGGGATGACTTAGGTGGACACAGGCACACCAGCCCACAAGCAGACAAGGCTGGGGGGCATCAATGACAATAGTGCCACATAACCAGGAAACACTGTTGAGGGTACCAAATTATTCGGCTGGACCTGTGGCAGGCAGCGACCCTTGGGTGGATGCTGGAAAACATGTCAGTGAGGGAAATGCCCCATTTGGACAGACTAGCATCTGGACCAACTTATCTGCTTATACAGTAGTACTGGAGTGACACTGTTGGCAGTGGAAGCTAGAGGCTGGCATGTCCAGTTCTCTGCATATACAGTAGTACTGGAGTGACACTGTTGCTGTGGAAACTAGAAGCTGGCATGTCAACTTCTATTCCCATTCATACCTCAGTACTGCGAACTCAAGGAATGTGACAACACAGCTGAGTTTGGCAAGTGCTTGTTTAAAATGCATTTTTTGACGGTTTTAGTTTCTTAAACTATGAACACATCTAACTTATGACTGCATAAGCACCCAAAGAAGCAGAGATTTCATGGGCTTAACAGCCCCCTGCTGTACCTTGGACCATCAGCTGGATCCAGGCATTAATCCCCAGGAAATGCTCACCTGTTCGTGTATTATTGCTTAATTATTTTTCTTTTTCCTTTGCCACTTAGTGAGATTTCTACCTGACAATACTGGCTGAGATGCACAGACAAGCACTCTAAGAGAAACTCAGACGCTGATGGCAAAAGAATACCGCAGGTCCATCTGGCCAGCCCTTAACACCATATCCTACCCCCGAGACCTAGTGCCTATATAGGGTTTATGCCCACACTATCCACCCTCACGTTCCCTGCCTTGCTGCTACCCCCCGGGTGACTATTAAACTTTTAACTCTGTCCTTTCCGTGTTTGAAGTCATTAATGGTCTTGACACCCACCCCCCAACCAGCAGGCTATTCCACGCTCAACCACTCTCTCTGCGAACACAAACTTCCTCACGTCCCTCCTGGATTCCCTCTTGCCAGCTTCCTTTCATGGTGACATCACTAGCGACCAATTTGGCAGAAGGGATGGGATTCCTTTTGTGCAGCTGTGTTGTCACAGTGATTTCCCCAAAATATGTTCGTGAAATTTTATCAGTACCAGTTACATTCAGAGAGCTGGCAGAAGATAACTGTATCCCAATCAATCAATCAATCCGTCCATCATCTTTATTTAACCAGGTGGAACACTGTTCAAGCGACCCATTTACAAAGCAGGCCTGGACCAAAGTACAATGATGATGATAACAAAACCCAGTTATACAGTGTCAAGGAAAAAACAAAAATAGAAAATAAAAAGCAAAATATATGCACTTGTACATGGTGGAATATTACAAAAAAGGGGGAGGGGAAAATATACAATATACAGAGTATACAATATATACATAATTCTGTGTTGCTTGACAATGGATTATAGTGCATACAGAGAACAAACAAGTTGTTTGCAAAAATACCCTCAACTTAAAACCATGACAGTATCACAGTAGGGCTATATAGGGATATTGTTCGGTTTGGGAATGGTACTGGTAAGGCTTGCATAGACAGAAGGAAAGAGGGAGTTAGGAACCCTCAAGGAGGTAGAGGTGAGAGGAAGATGGAAGGGCAATGGGTGGAATTAGTTTCATTTCATTACACGCACTTAGTAGAGCGTGTAGAAATAAAAAGGAGGACAAGGATCAAGAAAAGCATTTGCAGGAGTCAGTTATGTGGCATCTTAATAAGGATTTGAAAGTTGGCATTTTTATAAGGGACGAGAGCTTCAAGGATTTCTGTAGAGTGTCCCAGAGGGCTGGTAAGGAATGGCTTAATGTGGAGGCCCTGAAGCGAGTTCTAATTTGGGGAATAGGTAGGAATGACTCCTAGGTGAATAGGTACCAGTGGGATATGTTAGCAGGCTGGAGATACATGTCGGTAGCTTACCAGTTAGAGCTCTGTAGGTCCAGGTGGCCACATTTCTGAGTCTTCTGGTTTTTAATGACTGTCAACCCAGCATAGTATGTAGTGTACAGTGGTGCACCCTGAAGGGGGCGCCGGTGATAAATCTTAGGGCTCTATTATATAATGTATTTATTTATTTATTTATTTAAGAGATTTACCAGGAAAGGCATACTGAGCAGAGTACTGCTCGATTCCAGATGCGCCCTGGGGGGGAGGGGAATTACAAGGGAAACGTAGTGCAAAGAGAACACACATTGGTACGTTTAGTACAAACAAAACAAGGAAGAGACTGTCATAGTGCAATATTGTAGATACATTTACATTACAGATAAATCAGTTCAACAATAGGAGCTGGCAGCATGTGTTATAGTTCGCTATAGCAGAGCTAGGGCCTTGACTGTATAGTATGTCTGCATAGTCCAACAGTGGTAGAAATGTGGAATGCACAAGTCTTAGCTTGGCTAGGTTAGGAGGTGTTTGATTCTGAAGAACAACCCTAGGCGCTGTTTCAACTTCTTACCCAGTTCCTCAATGTGGACTGTATAAGAGAGTTTATGATCGAGCCAAAAGCCAAGATATTTGAATTTTTCTACAGTTTTGATAGGCTTCCCCAGGAAGGATGTTATTTGTGGCCGGGTTCCCTGGGAGGGGGAGAAGTCCGAGATTAGTTTGGGAGTAAGGATCAAGGCATCTGTTTTCTTTGCATTAAGCAAGAGTTTTGCAACTCAGGAGGTTATGCTGAAGGGGGTTAAGACAAGTTCACGTAAGAGTAGGCTCAGTAGCGTAAATAACAGTGTCATCGGCAAACGAGTGCACACTTGCTTGACCAATGCCTGCATCAATATTGTTAATATATATCGCAGAAAGAAGTGGCCCTAAGATGGAACCTTGAGGGACACCTCTGGGTAGTGTCTTACGTGGGGACAGGTCTCCTTGTGCCTTAATTTGCTGTTTTCTGCCCTTGAGGTAACATGTGAACCAACTGACAGCAACAGCATCTAGTCGATATCTTGAAGAACAGACAACAGTAGACTGTGGTCAACTGTGACGAGCCTTACTCGAATTAGAAATAAGGCGCCCGACGAAGTGTTTGGTGTCAAGTGCCAGGAGACAATCATTGGTTACTTTGGCTAAGCGAATATTGTGCTATGATTTTCTGAACCCTGATTGGGTCTAGATGATTTATTAACTGGGTATTTATGACTTTTTTGAGCAGTCAAATGTAAAATTACATTTCAAATTATAAACCACTAATGTGATTTCAGCCAATCAGCATGCAGAGCCACTGTACCTCTTATCTTGTGTAGTGTGCTCTCGTTCGGGAGCATTAGGGGAGAGTGCTCTACTTCGGCAGCAGGGAGGAGGATGGTATATGTAAATTAAAAAGAAGGCTCTAAACTTATTATAAATCACTCCAGCTAAACTCAGATGATTTCTAATAAGTTAATAGGGCCTCCTAGGGGTGTCTCTTATGGCATAAGAGACACCACTTGTGACTCTGGGGCAGACAGAAATGCTCAGATTCACTTCATGGTCCTCTCGCTTTAACCTCACACTTGGTGTCTCTTATACCCTCAAAGGGCCCTACTAACTTACAATAAGACACATACAATGACACACTTTCTGGTCTCAACAAAAATACCACTGAAATTAGGACTTAAATGTCCTACTTTGCACTGTACAATAAATAAAATAAAATACTGTCCCTTTTGTAAATGATCTTTTCCAGAGTGGCATACCCAGTAAGAGGGGGCACTGGGGTCCTTCCAGGATCTAAGGTTAATGAGATTTGTACACGCCAGAGCATTATATAATACTTTAAACTGTCCAGGTGTGACCTCTTCAATTTCTTCTAAATCACCCAGTAAAATGGCCCTATGCAACAGAGTCAGATACTTCCCTAGGCAGGCCCCGGTGGTAGCAATTATGTCAGCCCAGTAAGTATGTAACTGGGGGCATGATAATAGTAAGTGAGGTAGCTGGCATTTTTGGCCCCACACCTGGGGCACAGACCATCAGATCTGGGGGTATACTCCTTAATTTCCCAGGGGTATAATAAGTCTGATGTAATGACATATATTGAACCACCCCTAGCTTGCTAGGAATTAGGATCATATGCCATCCTCTTGCAGGTCTGCCTAATCATCATCAGAGATTTCTTTTCCTAACTATGTCTGCCACTTAACCTTATAGCTAGAGAGGAATTATGTGAATGGGACAGAACAGTCTTATAAAGACAAGAGATGAGCCCAGCAGTCTTGTCTGCAGAATCAAGTGTATAGGCCACAGGAGGGGTACTACAGCTGCCTCCCTCCCCAGTTTGTTAGTAAGGTAACGCTGTGCTGTCACGGTGATTCAGGTCACGGTGCTGAGGTATGAAAGAGAGCAGAACTTGACATGCTGGCCTCCAGGTATAGTACTCTTCAAAACACATCACTAGTGCCAACAGAAAATCTTCTAATTATCGAACTGGAAAATAAAAAGTATTGCAGATACAAAAAGTGCAACCGCTGACAACGTTCAGAAGTTAAAACTTACGGCTGCTTTGGTGTCCCAGCGGTAGCGCATCATGCTACTGTGTGGACGATCTGCGTTCTGGAGCAGACATGATCATCCCACCGGGGGGGGCAAGGTCATACAGGCTGCCAGGAAGCACTGGTGGGGGGGGGGCGGCACATAGCAACCCTTACAAGCAGGTCAGGGAGCTTCCTCCTTTGCTGGGGCATGCTACGTTGCAGAGGCCAATCACGGCCTGTCTCATGCCAATGGAGAGATGGGAAGAATACAGGGAGAAAACGGGGCAAAAACACTTCTCTGCTGCCTGTATGATCACACAGCCTGAATAAGATAAATCCCTGAAATCAAGTTACATCCCTGGCGACAATGGGGGGGCAGCGGAGCAAACTTTATATAGAAGAAACAACATTAAAACTTATTTCAAGCTATTGCAATTTATCTGGATTATACTACCCCACCCCACCATTTGTCCCTTGAAGCAGGTGGCTACTATAATCACCATCTGATCCCAGGCAAACAATCCAGCCCGTAATCCTACAAACTGAAGTTAATACAGAGGGCTAATCAATCGAATACTTATGTCCTCATCCCAGTAACAGCTATCACACCATAAAATATTATTAACATGCGAAAAAGATATCAGTCTCATAAGACAGGATATCCACAAGACCAGAGGCCTCTATCAGTCACTCTAGCTAATAAGTTTATAATAACCTGTTGAAAAACATCCCAAGAATATATATAGCAGATGAGAGGTAATTTCCTAAATAAACACACAAAACACAAATTAATTTCTGTCACGGCAGCAGCAATAAACATAACACAGCTTGCTAAGTAAACTACTAGTTGATACAATACTGTAGATAAAGCAGCAAATTGCTATGTGGTCTCATGCATTGCAACATTATAAAATGGGTTGTCGCCTTTTGTATTTCGGTTTCACATCAGCATCAAATGGCCAACTTCCTTATCTAAATAAGCCTAGAATCTGACAATCATAAATAATCCAGCTTTTAAAACCTCTCCAAACTGCAACAGGGCAATAACCTGTCGTTTACGTCTCAACAGAAATATTTGAACTTATTATGCTTGCGGATTCAGCTGTAAGTAATTAAATTTGGGCATCAGAGCTCGCTCTTTAAATGGAACCTACAAAGCAATTACCATAACTTAACGTTCAACTGGTAAGTAATGGCAGCCCATGATATTAATTTAAAAGGAACACTGTTTCGCTGTGCTTGAACTGGGCAAAGCTGAATAACAGCAGAGCCTACAGTTTGGGGATGTTCCTTTTCAAATAGTAACCAGGCTTTGCAGATGAAATGAAGTTAATTATGTTTTTAATTGCAGCTCCCCCCCACCCCAGTCTGCTGTCTCTCATGCTTACTCAAAACAGACACATGAATGCAGGCGGTCTCACTGTGATGCTAAAAGCACAGATACGATAGACAGACCGACAGATAGACAGACAGATAGATAGATATAAACAGACAGACAGGCAATGGTGTCAGTGTGGCGCAGTTGGTAACACATCTGCCACTGAGCCAGAAGGCTGTGGTTCAAGTCCCTCACCAGGACTCGGGCTCATACCCCAAAATGCTGGCACTCCGTCCTGTGCAGTACTAGGGTGGTACTGCACTATCTGGGTGTGCACGCTTCAGATAAGATGTTAAACTGAGGTCCATTATGCCCATCTCTGGTGCTGTCCTGGTGGGTTTCCAAGAAGAGCAAAGGGCTGATCAGGTGAGTATGTGCCGGCAAACCATGGAAAAACATGGCACCAGACCAGCCTCTGCAGTGTTGCTATATATCTGGAATTAGTGCACTGGATGCTAGAGTACTGCCAATGAAAAATGGTTTACTGCTTACCAAGAAGGAGAAATGCGGACACAGACAGGAACACCCCAAACTAACACCCCAACTAGTCTGATGCATAAGCACTTCTTCAGAGAGGGGGCCACACCCACTAAGGGTGCTCAGATTCACTGCAAGGAGATGTAAATCTTAAGGGCACCTGGACAATCCCCTGATGGTGTTTGAACAGCTGTTTAGGTAGGCAGTGACTGAGGCATAAAGAGGGGAGAATTAAATATAAAATGGAAAAAAAGAAAGACTATACAGCAAGAGGCACATGGTGCATAAGTTGTTACACACCTATGCCTCACTACCCCTAGCCTCCACCCTAGTCTGGCAAGATCCTGGACCCAGCACACAACCCATGCTGGACCATCTCTTTAAATCAAAGCACATCTGGGTTGCTGGAAATAAACCCCAGCCGTGGCACAAAAACATACCCAGCCATGCCATCAGTGGCTCTTGGGGTTTGTTTGCCCATTTGCTAACTGCCACAGTCATTCTTTCATATGACCTTACTGAGCTCCACTAGCCACAGGTGGTAATTCATTTTTGTTCCAGACCCTGGCCACAGCACCTGTAAAATTCTGGCTCTACTAGTTAATAGTCTGTGTCCTTCAGCTCCCAGCATTTTCTGTAAAAAAAAAAAAATAATAATAATTAATTAATCAGAAAGCAGTGGGATCCAGAGGTTTAAATTTTAATAATTTCCCTTTGCCTTTAACCTGTATCTCCCAGGAGCAATCCTCACTTCAAAGTCCTCAGTATTTCAAGCACCTGAATCAATAACATTTGGCTCAAGCAGTCAGCGGGGGGCTGCACTCCGTTGGTTTAAATTACACACAAGAATCCTTAATTCTGCAGGCCATGTTTCTGTAGCCACACTGAATTACATTTCTCTCTCTCTATAAGGTTTGTCAATGTTGAAAGAACAAAAAATGCCCCCGATATTTGTTACTGCTTAAACTAGTTGCTGCTGTTCTCAGTGGCGTTCCACCCACATCAGAGTCCAAATGAATATTCTGCTGACACCCACCTTATTGCCAGGTGTAAGGATCAATGCCAAGACAGTAAGGTCCCAATTAAAGCACCCTTAGCTAATGCCATACAAGAAAGCCCTACCAAGGCAGAATACCCGATATCCTGGTCCCAAGCAACAATTAAGACAATTTTAAAACCAAACAAACCAGCACACCTCTGTGATTCATATCGTCCCATTTCTGTACTCAACACGGCTCTAAAATCTATACTAGTATTCTAGCACAATGTTTAGATAATATCATGACCGACTAATACACCCTGACCAGGCAGGGTTTATAAAGACCCGTCAAACCTCTGATAATATTAAAAGAACTCTTTTTTTAATAGAACATGCTGCCCGCACTCATACACCTCTGGTGCTACTCAGTTTAGATGCCCAGAAGGCGTTTGATAGAGTATCATGGAGGTTCTTACACCATACCATGGTGAAGTTTGGGTTCCCGGAGGATTTCATTAAAATATACTGGGAATTTATACTGCTCCTACAGCAGTGGTTAAGGTCAATGGTTCTTGCTCTTCTCGTTTTCCATTAGCTTGAGGGGCTCATCAGGGATGCCCACTGTCTCCCTATCTTTTTGTGTTATACACAAAACATGGAGATTACGGGATACCGGATACAAGATCATGAGCATAAAGTTGTGCGTCACGCAGATGACCTACTGGTCTATGTTACCGAACTCAACATATCCCTGGATGCCCTTGAGAGGAGTTTGAGGGAAATAGAGGGACTGACTGGGTACAAAATCAATACAACCAAAACAGAGACACTTTTTATTGGAGGTAACCCCACCGAAGAGTTACAGAAATGATTTCATTATCAGTGGGACCAAGCGTCCATCCGCTACCTGGGTGTTCAGATCCCTGCAGACCCTAAAAAGGTGTTTTCCCTTAACTATAACACTTTACTTGTTCAGGTTAGAGATGAACTTAAAACTTGGATATATCTCCAAATGCCCTAATAAACAGAGTCCAATCAGTGCGGATGAATCTGCTACCTGCATATTATACCTTATACAGACCATCCCTACCCCTTCCTGGGAGTAGGCGGAGATGGAACAGAATAATCTCTAATTATTTATGGCGGGGAAGGCCGCAAATATCCTTTGCAGACTTCAGGCACCTAAGGAGACAGGTGGACTTACCCTACCCTCTTGGCGAGATATGCTTTAGCTGCCCATCTTACCCATATGATGGCCTGGCGCACCACTGAGGGGACCACAGTGGGTGGCAGCTGAGCACGAGTTCTACTCTACCACTGGATCATACAACAGTATTTCAACCACCACCTGTGCTGAATATTTCAGAAATTTCATTCTATACTAAAAGCTATCTACAAAACTGGCTGCGCATTCTAAAACTGCCCAGGAACCATCAGGGTGCAAGATAGATGGGACTACAAGTCTGGGATACATCTTTCCAACCTGCAAAATTGGATAATGGATTCCGTAGATGGGCCAGGGTGGGACTCTTGCATGCTTTCCACTTCTATGACCACGAGATATTTAAAACATTCCAACATCTCAGTGAAGAGTTCTCACTCTCTCAGAGAGATTTCTTTCGCTATATACAAATTAGGCATTACTTAGAATCCACCTTGAATTTAAACAAAGAGGAGTTTCAGGTCCACCCCTTATCATTTTTTTGATGCATATATCTGATGAACCAAATCTGAGACATTTGGTCTCACGTTTTTATAAAGCAGAAATGTCTTGGACCGATCCCGCGTGGAGTGTGGTGCAGGAGACCTGGGAGGTCGATCTGGTAGCTGAATTCACACAAAAAGGCTGGCTCTGGATCTGGCGCAGGCAACACCGTAGAACAAATTTGTATACCTGGCATGAATTCAGATGGAAAGTGACAACTACATATTTACGTACTCCTCGGATCAAATTTTGTTTTTCCCAATTGTTTAACCAGGAGAGGCACACTAAGCTGAAGCTTGTTTACAGGTGCGACCTTGGAGCACAAGGAAGTTAAGTGACTTGCTCAGGGTCACACAGTATGCAAGTAGGGGATGTGGGATTCAAACTCAGGTCTCCAGATTTGTAGCTCAGAGCGTTAAATCACTGCGTTATACTGCCTCTCTGGTCTCGGTTTCTGGAGACTCTCCATGTGGGTGCGGGTGTGGGGCCGCAGTGGCTACACATGCCCATGTTTTCTGGTATTGTCCGGGATTATCTAACTACTGGGTAGGGGTAACACAAATTGTACAATAAATTTTTCCAGAAATGGGAAATCGCACCCTGGAAACAGCCATACTTTTACACTTTCCTCCACACTTTAAACATAAAAACCTTACCTATCAGTGCTTTTGACAGCAGCAAAAAAAGTTATCACCAGAAACTGGCTGAAAACGGACTCTCCCTCTTTAACACACTGGCAGGATTTGGTGCAAGAAATTTATACCACGGAAATGATGACGGTCAGATTACAGGACACAGCAGACAAAATTAGAAATAGGTGGACTAAATGGTTCTTAAGCATGGAGACACACCGACCTGATATACTGTCTTAAGACACTTTAACCCTGACCTGACCGGGATTTGGAATTTAAAAAGTTACCTCATTAATAGGAGGTAATAACGGAACTGAGTCTGAGATATATTGGGGCAGCCATTCCAAACTAAAAACTGAGGGTGTTGAGTGAGGGGCCCGGGGTTGAGGCGAAGGGCCCGAAAGGAGGGGCTGCCCTCGGTCCCCTTAGGTCTTCCCCTTCCCTGCTCTACTCCCCTCCTATTCCCCCTACTTGGGGGGGGGCAGCTGACCAGTGTCCTCTGATATTAGGAATAAGGTAATAACTCCTGTAACCTGTTTATGAATACCTGCATCTTTGGTTCCCTATTCAACGTGGATTGGTTTTGGAAGGGATTGGAAGCTGAGAAACCAAGGCTGTGGGAACACATTATGCTTCTGTTCTTTGTTTTTTTAAGAAACTATCATACGATATGTAAAGCCACAAGTGATTACAAATAGGATGTATTTAATGTACTGTGCTGGACCCTTTGTAAAAGTATAATAAAAATCTAAGTTTAAAAAAAAAAAAAGACAGTAAGGTCCCTAGTCACTATAGTGTCACTTGAGCATCACCCCGGGACCTGTGGGCATATTTCAAGAGTCATCGCTGTGACTGCAAAAAAAACAAACAACTGCAAGTCGAGCCCCGGGGCCCAATAATAGCACTAAGGAAGTGTCAATATTTAAGGTTTGTCAATTAAGCAATAAGGCACGACAGGGTGTGTGTTATTGTGTAATAACGTCACTCCTGGGGTGGGCTGAAGCACGAGGCGAAGCCGAGTGCTCCACCCCAGGGTGATGTATTCACAATAACACAATACACTGATTGCTTTTACTGCTATTATACAATGGCTCGTTGTTATAGAAAATAAAAACATTAAAAAAAATGTTTTAGTAGATTTTAGTGTGCAGTATATCTTTGTTTCTTAAAAAAATGGCTCAAGCGTATGCTCAGTGATGTTATTGTGTAATAACATCACTGTCTCAAACAGAGCATACACTGACCAATCAGAGTCTAAGATTCTTTCTTGCCATTGTATAATGTGCATCATGTTTCTTTGTCCAGCACAACCTAGCTGAGATACAAATGCTTTTCTATAGTCTCGTGAGGGGCTGACTATACCCAGTAATACAGCTTGGATGGACTGAAGCACAGAAAGGTTAAATGACTTCTTCAGGGTCATAGAGTGAATATGTGGCTCTGGAGGGATTTGTACCTTGAAGCTACAGTTTTATACCAGACCACCAGTGCTGCCACTGTTTATAAGTAGTTCCCCACCCCTTCTTTGTTTCCTATTCCTTCGACCCCTGGTCCCTTCAGCACCCCCCAACCCTATCACCGACATTCTCATGGACTTTCCAGTGGTACTGGGTAAATATGTCACAGACCAAACATGCAAGGATAACTGTGCGGTCTAAAGCACATAATGAAATACAGCGACAAGGGTATAATAGTGGTAGCGGAGGAAGGAGTGAAGATGCCACAGGTTCTGTGCCTGGTTGAGCTGCTCCCATGGTGGAGTGGCTTAGGCACATACACCTGACGCAGTGGAGGCCCAAGTATCGGGCTTTGAATCCCCGTCTCCCAACATGTTTTTTTTTTTTTTTCCTCAAAAAAAAAAACTACGTTCCCCACTCCGGGTTTCCCCTTTTCCCCTCGGTCCACACCCACCTCGGAGTTAGATATTTAAGTTTGGGGGGGTGGGGGCGAAGCCCCCCACAAAAACAAAGGTTTCCTTTTGTGTCCCACTGGTGTGCACTTTTGGGTTGTGGTCAGCATTTTCTTCTGACCTGATTTTGCCACACACTGTAAAGTCTGCAGCATTGTTGTTTTGCACAGTTTTGTCTGCAACATAATGACCCCATGCCCTTCCCAGTTATTCATCACTTGCTGAAGACCCCAAATGGCAGTAGGTAGCCAGCCATATCGGCTGTGCGGTGCCTGCGGGGGATGGCGGACTGGTCCAGGACATCTTCCTCCAGCGTCTCCTCCCAGGGAGTCGGAGTGCAATGACGTGCGTGCACACACACACACACACACACACACACACACTGGCGCACTTGCGTGCCAGTGTCTGCCAACAAGCCAACCCCTTCTAATGCTTTCACAATCACTTGGCTTCTGCCATGTGGCAGTCCCGCAGTGAGATGCAGTATCCCCCTCCTCACTCCGAAGAAGGGGAACTGTCCCTGGGACATTGGCCCTCCCTCCCATGGTCAGCCCTGATAACCCATTCCCGAACCCAGGTCGCTAGTGCTGCCAGCGGAAGCCATACTGCTGTGCCCACGGGGCAGACAAACATTTATAAGTTCTTAATATAGAAGACAATGAGGACAGGTTTCTTCGTTCTTTTGACCTTAGAGTCTGCACTTAGTTAAGGCAGATGGCAGTTTGATGCTAAGTCAAGTGATTCTCCTTGGGTTGCAGGAAGGGGAGTGAGATCAGCATTCCCCAAAAAAAACAAACACTCGGTTTGGCTCTACACAAGCTCCCTGTACACATTCTACAACAGCCTCATTGCTGCACCAGCTGGAGGTGACAGGACATGATCTCACAGTTACTGGATACGTACGGCAGTGAGCTGCAAGGCCTACCTATCATCTGCATACTAGTGCAGTCTACTTTTCCAAAGGGATCGGGCAGATCTAGTTTAATTAATGTCTCATAACCAACTAACTTAGAAAATAATCACTTACAGCCCTACGCACGAGGCTCCTGCTGAACAGTGAGACATGACTGCAGAATCCTGATGTACTGTAGGTCAGAAAGAGGGTGGAAAAACTCTTTACTATATCTATGACTGGTAGGAGAACTTGGGTGTGTTGAATCAAAGGCCTACAGTTTTGCTTGTGTAGCTGAGCCATTTCACAAAAAACTCTTTTGTCCCCTGTGAGGCTTGTTTCACAGTCTTAACAATTTCTTTCTATGTTTTGAACAGTCATGGATATTTTAAAATGTCTGTTCAGGCAAGCTTTAGCTATTACAGACACAAACAACCACTAGCTACTAGGTGCTTACGGTGTTGCTGTACTAAAAGCTGCCAAATGGCAGGAAACACAAAAAGTGCTGTACATGCTCTGGAAGGTACAAACAGTGAATCCTTTATTAGGTGAACATCAGCAAAACATGCCCCAGCACTTGGGGTCACACTGCCTCTTCATCAGCAGTGTGATCTTGAAATGCGAGGTCATCATTCTGCTGATGCACACTAATCAAGGATTTACTGTTGTACTAAGCCCGGCGCTACTATGTTCCTCAATTTCAACTGTTATAATGTAAAGTGCCCAAAGTAATATGACATCATCATATACGTAAGAGGTGGGCAATGGGGAATAATATGACATCATTGTGTGTAAGTGTTGGGGAATAATACGATATCATGTAAGAGGGTGGGTTTTTTTTCAGCCTTTTTTAGGCTCCTACTTCCATCCATCTCTGGGACCCACTATTCTGCTCCTTATCCCTCACTCCTAGCTCAGTCACTCTGCCTTCTCCTGGGGCTTACCTCCCTCTGATGGGCTAGCGTGGCTTATCCCCCTAGCAGTGCATTCGAGATTACTCAAGTCCCTCTGGATATTTTACACTGTAGTCGTTGGGAAGGCTACCTGAGTCAAAAGCTATATATAAAGCCAGCCTGCCAACACAGCAGTAGAAGTACGCTTGCAACATCGGTGACGGGTTCAGGAGCGGCCTGGGTTACCAGAGGGCCAGCCGGAGGAGAATGGCGGAGTGACCCATGGATACTCACCTCCTTGGTGGTGGGAGGAGTTTGTACTCCGCTGCAACACCACCTGGGCAACCACAGGTAGTGGTACAAGCTGGAGCCAAGCGACTGAGGAAGGAGGCGGAGGCATGCCACAATGTGTCGGCCAGCTCTTGCCGACATCCGTGAGTCAGACCAGAAAAAATGGAAAATCCTCTCGACTGAGCAGAATGCCTTCCGCCACAGGCACAGCACCGCCGACCGGGCTCCCCGCTCCAAGACCAACACTGCAACTCTGTTCAGGGATTAAGAGCCTAACCCCCTGTAGCCCTTGCCATGGGGGAAGGGGGCATCCACGGGGGACCGAGGAATGGAGGTAAGTCCCAGAGATGGTGGGTGATGGGGCTGGACGAAGTGACAGAACTGATGGGGGTTGGCCAGGCTGAAAGGGACAGAAAGTGAAGTTAATTAATAAAAAGCTATGTGGTGTGTAATGGCTCTAGTTTATTCAGCTTCATAACAGCACAGTACGATATTAAAAATTGCCATTCAGACAACAGTTTCTCTTTAGATGCCCAAATTCAGGAGACTGTAGTACGTCAGCAGTATACTCCAGTGCTACATCTGAACTTTGGGAGGCTGTTCAGAGGAGGGCAACCAAAATGGTGCAAGGTCTGCACCAGAAGACATATGCGGAGAGACTAAAGTAGCTTAATATGTATACCCTTGAGAAAGGGGGGACATGATAGAAACTTTCAAGTGTCTCAAGGAATTAACAAGGTACAAGAGAGTAGTATCTTTCAGAAGAAGAGATGTGCAAGAACAAGGGTGCACAATTTGAAGATAGAGGGGGGACGGCTCAGAGGTAATGTTAGACAGTATTTTTTCACAGAGAGGGCTGTGGATGCATGGAACAGCCTTCCTGAAGAGGTTGTGGAGTCAGGAACAGTGGGAGAATTCAAGAATGCATGTGTAACCCCTAGATGGCGCTATCCCAGGGGCTACTACCCCTGCCTGATTTGCCACTAACAGGTTGAGGGGCCTGGATCCAATGGCGGTGCCTCCACCCAGAGGTCAGGGTTTGCAATAGTTAAACTAACTTGGTCACAGCCCTCTGGGACACTACAACCCCCTTTCTTCCCACTAGTGGCCCACACAATATATCAGAATTACCTTCACAGTATACACTTACCCCAGGTCTGGTTCCAGCACTGGGACCTCCTGTGAAATGAGATACAGTGCAACAATCACAGTACAGTACTTTAACATAGACAAATACCTCAGGCAGTATAACTTTGCTGAAACAAGCAGCTCTGATTTATTTAGGGGATATAACAAGGACAGGAAGTCAGGTTAATTAGCTTATCACTCTAATAATCTACCTATGGCTCTGTGCACAGGCCTATCCCTATCAGTTACTGTCCCTGGGTACCCAAGCCCTAGTGGCTAGTCAAACCGTGGCAGCTGGTAGGGGCCCTTTCACACAGAGACAAGGAGAATGAAACAGTCAGCAGTACAGTAATTCCATTTGGATTTAATGTGGCAATTCAACAGGGAGCAACCCTGAATTAGTACTCACGACCTCCAAATAAGATAGGGTCCTTCAATGTCAGCAGGGCTCACTTGAGGTACACAAACCTCTTCACTCATCCATATAAAAGAAAGTACTATACCAGGCAGGCTGCATCTGTATCCGATGTAATTGCAGCACAATACCCGGAGAACACACAGCAGATTCAGTTCCTGACAGACCGACAATTTTCAGCAATTCTTCCAGTCTTCTACAGGGTGAGCCTGGTTTCTACTCTTCAGAGATCCTTTGATTCTTTTCACAGGCCAGTTCAGTCCTAACAAGCTGTTACACAAGCTGCAGACCGGAACTCTGGGCCTTACACACGTTTTTGACTAAAACTGCACACTGAAAAAGCACAGGGCTCCTTCCTTCTTCACTGCAAAGCTCAACTGAAGCTCCAACCGACAAAACTGGGCACTTCCTTTGAGTTCCTCCCAGTTCTTGACTGGATTGGCTGTCACTCACAATAGACTGCTGCTGTTGGTCCAAAAGGCACTGAAGTCTAAACTACATCTCCCAGAGTCACTGCCCATACAATCCTCTTGTGGCTGGCTCAGATTATGAGTCCAAGTTCTGATTAGTCCAAGGCACCATTTTAGAGCTAGCTTACCCCACTGATTGGTCCAGTTCAGCAGTTCAAAACTAGAATGGGGAACTAGCAGACACAGTTCTGACTGCAAAGAAAGCAGGTTAGACAAACTGTAATTTCATTATTACTCTAAATAATTTCTGGCAAACAGTTACATCTTTCAGATAGGTTCCTTTGCACTCCTAGTGACTGCAAAATGAAGTGAATTGGCAGCAGCTCAAGTGGTACTCAGAGAAGCACACAGTCCCCATACAAACTAATTATGTCTGCAAGCAGACAGCTCTTAAGAGACAGTACCAGAGGCTCTAAAACACTCACTGATAAATGGCTTAAACGCCAAACACCATTCAGGCTTGGAGCATTCAAGCAAGCTCCTGGAAGTCTTTTGGGAACCCCCATTTGCAGGGGGGTTACACATGGGACAGGCATAAGGCAATTCTAGTGGGGGGCAGGAGGAAGTAAACTGTTAATTAACTAGAATCTGCAGCTTATCCATCCGATAGGGAAATGGGCAGACTGGGTGGGCCAAGCGGTCCTTATCTGCCGCTAAATTCTATGTTTCTATGTTAATGTTTCTATGCTTCTGAATCTGAGCCACCTTATCACCAACTGAGGGGGTAGCTTTTCATTTCTCCATGACTGCCAGACTCAGAAGCCACCCCTTTGCTCCTCACAACGCAAACACCTTTTATACCAGTGTTGTCAGGAGTGTAAATAACACCTGCTATAAGGTGTGAATGTGCACTTCGGCAGACAGATGGACAAACCAAGACGCAGCAATCTGTGTACTTAGCCAACATTTGCATTGAATCCGTTTGCACTTATCAGGATAATTTAATACAGGGAAGACAGGAGAGAGAAAAAAAAACAAGGAAAATGGAAAAACTGCATTTAAGCAAAATGTACGTGTATCCAGTAGCCTTTAAAAAGCACTTTTCCAGGCATCTTCAAGGCAAGTCAGTAAAAACCCTTACCACCACCCAGAGTTTGTCCATACATAAATCATAATTTTGAGAGCCACCGTTTTTGGAACGGAAGAGATGAGATCATATTTTGGCTCTGTAGAGCGGAGCCGCTGATCCCTTTCACTTCCCTGACCTGAGCACTGCCCCTGTGGTAGCATGTTCTGTGACGTAATTATATGGCAAGCTCAGAGCACTCCATAGACTACTGTAGATGCTGGATTTAAAGTATTTTTGTTTGTTTGTGTTACTAGCTCAGGGTTCGATTCACATAAATTAAAGTCGAGCTTAACTAACAAGGGTCTTGTTAGTTGAGCAGTAACCTTGATTTATCTGAATCAGAACACTAAACTATTTAAAAAAAAAACAACTTTAAATCCTACAACTATAGTAGCCTACAGAGCGCACCCCTGCACTCTTCATATAATTATGTCACAAAACATGATAGAGTGGGCGTGGCACTCAGGTCAGGGAAGGGGAAAGGATCGGTGGCTCAGCTCCATGAAGCCAAAATACGATCCCTTCCCTTCCAAAAACCATTGACTCTCAAAATTATGATTTATGTATGGAGGAACTATGGGGGAGGTAAGGGTTCTTACAGTGTTTTAAGGGACTTTTTCTGAAAATGGCAGGAAAGGTGCTCTTTAAGTGGGGTCTGCTGAAATGTGCAACAAAGACAATCTGAATGAAAAGCTGTACACACAGATATACACAAAAGAAGAGAAAAAAAATGAGAGAGGAAAGACTGACCAGAGTTTTTTGTCAACCGTAGCTGGACCTGCAAGGTCTGGGATACCTGATAACAGGAAACGGTTTCCTTCCACATTACTTTTGAAAAAATCTCATTCACTGCAACGAAGATAATAAAAAGGGAGAGAAAAGAAAGGCAAGCATCCTTTTTTTCTTTTGTGGTTTACCAAATCAGCAGTATTTTTTTGTTTAAATATTTTTCCCCCCCATCATTCCTTTATGCTGATTCAGCATTTTTCAAAGTCAGATAATTGGCAAAAGAGAAAAAAAAAGAACGAGTACGTTAATAAATGGTAAGAGAAAGCTGAGATCATCAAAATGAAGCGGAAAAAAGGGTTCCTCTCAACAAGCGCTGCTGGTACTACTGCTGGCCCAAGCAGTCTGCTTTAAAACTGAATTCTCAGAACAAACTTTTCGGGGGGGGGCTTACCTCTCAGATGTCCCACATAACGAGGGACATCCTGACTTACCACTCAGAATAGTTCTAGTCCCACATCTGTCCCTGACATAAAATGTGCAGCCCATCCAGAAAAGGTGGCAATGCCTCGCAGTCTAGGGGAGCACTAGGTGAAAGGAAAGGTTTAACCACATACGGTGAATTGGCGGACCACTGCTGGGGGGCAGGATGAGTCTGAAGGACAACGGAGTGGCGACAAACCAAAAGGACATTTAAAAAAAAAAAAAAAAACCTAACTGGGCTAGCTAAGTCCCTGACCTCTACGCTACAAGATGGCCAACAGGACATCACGTGGGGTGTCTTAGGAGTAATCTACCACATAAAAAACAGTCACCCTGCACTGGAGAATGCAGTATTTGTGGTTAAAAAAGCACAGTAAAATTGCAGTGATTTTTATTAGCCACATTTGGTTTTCATTAGTATTTGGCTACTCTGTGACTATCCTTGGTGTTCACCCAAGACAATGTATACCTGTACTTTAACAGAGAATACCTGAAATGTTTCAAAACCCTCCATCAACTGTTATGCTCCTGATTTGCCTTTTCGCCTCAAAAACATCTCCATACCTCATTTGTCAGAGCAAATTTGCATACAGTGAGGATGAAACCCACAGCGTTCGTGTATTAAAAAACTAGAGGGTCATCAAGTGACCCTCACTCATTCCACATTATCTCTACAGACAGAGTATAGGCGGCGTGCATATAGCAGCATTAAAGCCCGTAGTACTCCACATGATGTCCCCTCTATAATATATAGGATCTTCATGGTGGAAGCACTCTGTATGCTATATGTCGAGATGGCTGGGGAAGCCAGTAGGTTATTTACATTACAGAGCAGCATATAAAGTAAATTACTTAACAAATGGTATGTAATATATATATATATATATATATATTTTTTTGTGAATAGGCTAATCTGGAGCTTAGCATCTGAGAGGAGGAACCTGAAACATTTCAGGTGTTCTTTTTCCTTTTGCACCCACCACTCCTCAAGACACCTACAAGGTACCCCCACACACACACCTGTTGGACTCACCCTGTACTGCTGTTCTTGCTGTCAGATGCCCTGAGTCCTCAGTCAACTGAAAAGTCTGACTTATCCCTGTGGGGTCCCTCCTGCCATCAGAAGAAAAGCGCCTTTTATCAGAGCCCAACGGTCAGGGTAGAGCCAGCTCACTATGGGGACCCAATGTTGTGTGAGGGGCTACAAAAGTGGCCACCATCTAACATGCCTGGTGCCATCCCTTTTTTCTGTTCCTGGGGCCTCACCCATCACCTGCTAACTCCGTTCCTGATAACAGTACTAATACTCAGTGATGTGAAATCAAAATGAAACTCGGCACAAAGGGGTGGAGGGAGGGAATAAGTAAGGAAGGACGTTTGGCTTAATATACACACTGTATTCATAACTGCTTTACAATCCATGAAGTACTGGCAGTAGCCATTTAGCAAGCACAGAAAGGTCAGGGACTGGAAGAAAGAGAATTCAGCAGACTGAAGCTAACTTGCTCAGCGTCACATTTTAAGTAAGCGGTGGGGGTGCGGGATTCAAACCTGGGTCTGCTAAGTGTCAGTCTCCCATATTTTTGCAATAGAAGGATAAGAGGTATGGGCTGTGCCACCAAGCCACTGCTCATTTAGGAGCCTGATGCAGGGTCTGAAACAGCAGCCCTGCAAACTGACCTTTGAGGGTCATTATTTAATCGCACTGCCAGGTGGATATACGACAGAAGGGGGCCAGGCACACCCAGTTCTGCTTGGAGCCAGTTCTCTTCCAAATCCCCAAGGTTTTTGAAACGCTCTTGTTTTTGAACCTCTTTTCAAATTTCATCATTTGAATACACTTGTGTATTAACCACATGATAATTACACCCTATGGTCTAGTCTGAAATTGGAATCACTAGGACTGTTTTTATTTATTTTTTTAATTGACTGATTTTATTATAGAAAATGACTCGCTGAGTCTGAGGGAACTGCTTTTATGAGAGCGTCCTGGGGCAGAAACAGTATTACAGACTTTATACAGACTTCTATAAACACAATATATAATACAAACTAGGGCTCCTCAGAATCCACCAAACGGAATCGAATTTGTCAGATTTTGATCTGATTTTCAGATTTAGGATTTTCTGATTTACAGTCTGAAAATCCTAAATCCTAAACAAATCCTAAACCTATAACCCCCTGCAAATGGGGTTCCAAAAAACTTCCAGGAGCTTGCTTGAATGCTCAAGCCTGAATAGTGTTTGGCATTTAAGCCATTTATCAGTGAGTGTTTTTAGAGCCTCTGGTACTGTCTCTTTAAGAGCTGTCTGCTTGCAGACATAATTAGTTGTATGGGGGACTGTGTGCTTCTCTGAGTACCACTCGAGCTGCTGCCAATTCACTTCATTTTGCAGTCACTAGGAGTGCAAGGAACCTATCTGAAAGATGTAACTGTTTGCCACAAATTATTTAGAGTAATAATGAAATTACAGTTTGTCTAACCTGCTTTCTTTGCAGTCAGAACTGTGTCTGCTAGTTCCCCATTCTAGTTTTGAACTGCTGAACTGGACCAATCAGTGTGGGGTAAGCTAGCTCTAAAATGGTGCCTTGGACGAATCAGAACTTGGACTCATAATCTGAGCCAGCCACAAGAGGATTGTATGAGCAGTGACTCTGGGAGATGTAGTTTAGACTTCAGCACCTTTTTGGACCAACAGCAGCAGTCTATTGTGAGTGACAGCCAATCCAGTCAAGAACTGGGAGGAACTCAAAGGAAGTGCCCGGTTTTGTCGGTTGGAGTTCAGTTGAGCTTTGGCAGTGAAGAAGGAAGGAGCCCTGTGCTTTTTCAGTGTGCAGTTTTAGTCAAAAAACGTGTGTAAGGCCCAGAGTTCCGGTCTGCAGCTTGTGTAACAGCTTGTTAGGACTGAATCCGTCCTGTGAAAAGAATCAAGGATCTCTGAAGAGTGAAACCAGGCTCACCCTGTAGAAGACTGGAGGAATTGCTGAAAATGCACTCTGTCTGTCAGGAACTGAATCTGCTGTGTGTTCTCCGGGTATTGTGCAGTAATTGCGATCGGGATACAGATGCAGCCTGCCTGGTATAGTGCTTTCTTTTATATGGATGTGAAAGAGGTTTGTGTACCTCAAGTGAGCCCTGCTGACATTGAAGGACCCTATCTTATTTGGAGGTCGTGAGTACTAATTCAGGGTCGCTCCCTGTTGAATTGCACATTAAATCCAAATGGAATTACTGTACTGCTGACTGTTTAATTCTCCTTTTCTCTGTGAAAGACCTACCAGCTACCACGGTTTGGACTAGCCACTAGGGCTTGGGTACCCAGGGACAGTAACTGATGAGGATAGGCCTGTGCACAGAGCCATAAATGAGATTATTAGAGTGATAAGCTAATTAACCTGATTTCCCCTGTCCTTGTTATATCCCCTAAATAAATCAGAGCTGCTTGTTTCAGCAAAGCTATACTGCCTGAGGTATTTGTCTATGTTAAAGTACTGTACTGTGATTGTTGCACTGTATCTCATTTCACAGGAGGTCCCAGTGCGGAACCAGACCTGGGGGTAAGTGTATACTGTGAAGGTAATTCTGATATATTGTGTGGGCCACTAGTGGGAAGAAAGGGGTTGCAGTGTCCCAGAGGGCTGTGACCAAGTTAGTTTAACTATTGCAAACCCTGACCTCTGGGTGGAGGCACCACCATTGGATCAGGCCCCTCAACCTGTTAGTGGCAAATCAGGCAGGGGTAGTAGCCCCTGGGATAGCGCCATCTAGGGGTTACACCTATGTAACATAAGCATTTAGGATTTAGGAATTTAAATCTGAATTCTAAATCTGTTTTATAGGTCTTTTAGGATTTGAAATACAATCAGATTAGGATTAGGAGGTCCTAAAATTGGATTGGAATTGGCGTTTCTGAGAATCCCTAACACAAACCATTACAGCTAAAACAATTGCATATCTCCTGCAGGACGGTAAATACAATTTCTTGTTAAATTATTTTTTAGCACTATTTCTGTTCGTCCCTAATTTAAAACTGCTTTAGCAACACTTAAAGAGACTTACCAGCCTCGGACCCTGCACCTGATATCTAGGTGCTGTGCCTCATGGGGCTGCTTCTAATGTAGAACTAGATGAAAATAATCACTGTAGGAAAAATGGTAATGCTCGTGAAATTAGAAATACCGGGTCCCAAGGACTTCCCGGTTTCTGATGCCGCCCATGCTCTGCCCCCACGCTCTGTAAAGTTGTGACACGATGCTAGGGAGAGTGCAGGGACACGCTCCATTATACTCTATGGGCGGCACCTTTTCAATCTTTTTTTACATTATAATGGCCATTTGGTGATAAAAGCGTGGCGCTGGTCGACTAACAAGGCCTCATTAGTCGACCAGTGCCGCGTTTTATCACCAAATAATATTAATAAAAACCATTGAAAAAGTGTCACCCATACAGTATAATGGAGCACATTCCTGCGCTCTCCCTAGCATCGTGTCACAACTTTGCAAGCCAGGAGGATAGGTAGGAGGCACCAGAAACCGGGAAGTCTTTGGGACCCGGTATTTCTAATTTTACGAGCGTTGCCATTTTTTACTACAGCGAATATTTTCATCAAGCTCTACATTAGAAGCAGCCCCATGAGATACAGCACCTAGATATCAGGTGCAGCGGCTGTTTCGTTTAACTTGGTAGGTCTCTTTAAACCTAAACGCTGGGGGGAGGGGGTGCTTTGGAGCCCAAGTAAGATGGCTGCCTGACTTTTGAGTTCTGCTTATTTACTGGAACTACAAGTGCTCAAAGACACATTTTTCCTCAAAACAGACTTTTAAATTTTGTGGTTTGGTGTTGTAGCCCTTTAGAACAACAAGGTCCGGAAAGCGTTAGACCCTTTGGAGGAGGCTGCAGAAGAAACCTTGCAATCTTTGTGTGTTAAAATAATCGCCTGATCCAGACGGTCTCCAGGTTGGCAAGTAAACTGGACTCACTTACTAACAGAGTGGTAGTCCTGGAAACATCGCTCTATTCTGTTAAAACTTCCACGTCAGAGGCTGACAAGCGAGCTGACTCAGCATTAGCAACAGTGGCCACTTCAACTGAAAAAAATGTTCACCTATGTACATGTCCATAGACCTGGAAATAGCTCGCTCTGCAAAACTCTTGATTGGTTGGCATACCAGAAAGGAGCAAGGGAGATCATCTCTCTTTATTTTCGATGGACTGGCTGATTCAACAGTTAGGTGAAGCAGTTGTAACTTGCCCGATACATATACAGAAAGCGTACCTTCTGACTCCTTGTGGTAGGTCAGACAATCCGGAGGCTCCCCGAGCCATATTAATGGTGACTGATGCAGTGTGCAGCAGACTTTCTATTAGCCCTGGCTCCTCAAAAGGGGCCTTTGATACAGGATGGGCAGAGGGTGAGGACATTCCCTTACTTGACTTATGCAATACGTCAGAAAAGGAAGAGGTTTGATGGGGTTCAAGCCTTGCTTAGAGAAGCACAGACACCTCACAGCATCATGTTTCCTGACCGGTTGCAGATTATATACATTGGAAAAGTGTCTGTGTTCTCGGATCCTGCTGATGCACTGAAATGGGCACAGAAGAATGCTTCAACCCCACAGGCTTCTACAGAACAACAGGAATCCTCCACCGAAGAGGAAGCCCCTTGACTTTGGACTGTGGTGCTCTTTTTGCCCCTTTATGGGACTGTGTCGTGGGTAAGTGGCTTGTCCCCAGGTAAGGCCTTTTGCTGCAGTTTTGATTGTTACACTGTTTTTGGATTGCCTATTTACCTGGGGTGGCCTGCCACCGTACATGAAGTGAGGTTTTACTAGCTCTGTAGAAATGTTGTCTTACGAGTCACTGTGTTACTGTTTTTCATAGTTTGTTTTACTGATGTGTTACTGTTTTTCATAGTTTGTTTTACTGATGTGTTACTGTTTTTCATAGTTTGTTTTACTGATGTGTTACTGTTTTTATAATTTGTTTTACTGATGTGTTACTGTTTTTAGTAATTTGTTTTACTGATGTGTTACTGTTTTTCATAGTTTGTTTTACTGATGTTACTGTTTTCATAGTTTGTTTTACTTAGCTTCTATTAGTGCTCAGGTGATTTTATTCATTTTGTGCTATAAATAGTACTTCTAGACATTGGGCAAGCATGGTACCTTTCTCCGTTCCTCTTTTTATGGAGGTGCAGAGCACTGGGGATTCTTCACATGATACTGACTTACTGGACTTGATCCATGCCACTCCTGAGCCCTTTTACACAGCAGTGGGTACTCTTATTTGTTTCGCATGTTATCTGCCGTTTGTTTTCCTCCCATATGTCATAGCTATATTGCATCAATCTACTTTTTACTGTGTGTATTAAAAGGGATGGGGGGGGCTCTCATTGTTTTACTTATTTCCGAATTTTTGGTGTTCGAAGCATTGTTTGTATGTATTTGTTGTCAAAACAAGAAACATAAAGTTTAAAAAAAATTTAACTCTATGGCCCCTCGATGGACAAACTTAAGTGTGTTATTATTTTATGGCAACGGCCCTGTTCAAGAGCGAATTTAGGAGCGTGTGTTCAGGCTGCCAGGCTGGGGGCAGCCTACTGCCGAAGCCTGTGTGTCAGGCAAGTGAGGTATCATATGCCGGTGTCACCGTAGCCAATCCTGGTGGGCTGTGGAGCTTGCTCTCCCTGCAGGAGCGCAGAGTGTGCATCCGAGGCGGTGCCCCCTGCCCCCCCACACTCCTGGGGAAGAGAGAGAGAGAAAGCAGGAGGAAAATGGACGCTAGCTGTAGCTGGATATATGCCTGGCCCTCTGCTAACTGTGGTGCTCATCTCACAAACCAGACCCTGAAAGAGAAGGAGGATAATAGCCCTTGCTGGCTGGGCTGCTTTTGTAGAGACAGGTAAGTCCTAGAGATGGTGGTTGTCGGAATCGGGGCAAAGCAAAGCACAAACATTAAAAATAAATAAATAAATAACTAAATAAACTAAACCCTAAATACAAATGCCTTCAAAATATCCAGAACTCATGAGAGAGACAGTTGCATGAGAAATAATAGTTTAGTGTTTTTTCGATGGGCAGGCAGAAAAGTGTAAGGATGGAGATCTACAAAATGTTCTGTGGTTCTAAAAATTTATGATAGACATGAAAAGTTCTTTTGTTTCTTTTTTCCTGATATTCTCTATTTATGCCCGTTCTGCACCACTGCCACGGCTTTTCGTCGGGTCCCAAGCTTCGGCTCAGCCGAGACTCTGTGTCCCTCCAGCCACCCCCGTAATGCTGCCATGGTTACAGTCCTCTTGGTGGGGAAGGAGAAAAAATCCCCCTCCTGAAGGTTTTTTGTCAGGCTGGTAGCTTCAGGGTGCAGAGTCGGTTCTTCATTTGGTCCACCAGGGTCTGCCAGTGTTTTTTTTTTTTTTTTTTTTTTACCGTTTTCTCCCTGCCCAAGAATGCAGGCATGTGCGGGAGGTCCTAGACACACATGCCAGCCTGCGTCCAACCCTTCCCATAGCACCCTCAACTGCACTGCCACGGGGGTTACCCAGGTGGCAGTACTACAGCAGGGAAACAGCCCACCCACCTCAGTGGAGGACAGCGTCCCTGGGGCACTCAATCCTCCCCAAAAGCTGGCCCCTGACAATCTGAGCCCATTCCCGAACCTGGGTCCTCAGTGTCATTAGTTATTGGAGTCTTACCATTTCACAACCTTTTATTTTTAAAGTACAAAAATGTTTTTCACCAGTCTTTCCAACCATACTCTATTGTCAGTGATGGGTAAGGAATCTAACAACAACTTGCAGTGGGTATTACAGTAAGAAGACATTACTTACCATAGTAATCCTGTTTCTTCCAAGGGAATCTTACTGTATTCTGACATATGCAGTACTGTCACTCCACAGTACTGCCCCAGAGCTGAAAAAGGTTAATAGAACCTATGCAAATGAGAGAATGCTAGGCTCGAGCTCAGTTTTCAAACCACCGTCTCTAGTAAACAATCCAACAACTGTCAGATTCTAACGAAGCTTGTCTAGGAAGCTAACTAATACTAATCTGAAACAGTAATAATAATAAACAAAATAATCAGACTCCCAACTACTTTATCGTCCTCCAATTGATAGGAGTTGTTCCCCAAGACTCAAGTCACAGATAGTCTAAGTAAAACACAGCCCAGGAGTTCACCACAAAAAGCTGTAGTGCAGTGCCCCCAGGTTCTAGCAGGGGAGGAAGGGTGGGAGCTCAGAATACAGCAAGATTCCCTTGGAAGAAACAGGATTACTATGGTAAGTAATGTCTTCTTCTAACACCAGGAAATCTTACTGTATTCTAACATATGCAGACTACCCAAGCAGTGCCTTTGGAGGTGGGCACAGAACCTACTTAGGAAACAGGCTCTGCAGTACTGCTGTGCCAAACTTGGTATCACTCCTGGTGAGTAAATCTATAATGTTTAACAAACGTGTGAACATTTTTCCAGGTAGCTGCTTTGCAAATATCCAATAAGGGTATGTCCCTTGAGGCTGTTATGGAAGCAGCAGTGCCCCTTTTGGAATGGGCTCGAAGGCCCACAGGAGGCTCTTTACTAGCTTTGCTATAACAAAACTGGATGCAGGCCACAATCCAGCGAGCAATGGTCCTCTTTGAAGCTGGTTTGCCCTTTCCTACCTCTCCATAAGTAAAGAGCAGCTGGGTTCTGTTCTCTCTATGACCCTTGGTGTGCTCCAGATAGTAACTGATAGCCCTTTTGACATCCAGGCTATACAAATCTGCGTTTGCTTGAGCATTAATGATCAGTAAAAAAGACAGGCAGAGTAACAGACTGATTAAGGTGAAAATCAGACACCACCTTAGGAATAAATGTCCTGTTTGTTCTCAGGACTACCTTATCCTTATGGAAGGAAATGTAGTCCTGATCTACACACAGAGCCTGTAACTCACTGATCCTTCTGGCTGAAGTAATGGCTATTAAGAATACAGTTTTCCAAGTAACATACTTGAGCTCTGCTGATGACATGGGCTCAAAGGGTGGCTGCATCAGCTGGCCAATATAGATGTTCATATCCCACCCTGGGGTGGGCTCTCTGTGTGGGGAATCCAGGTGCAGAAGCCCCTTACAGAATTTCTTGAACACCTGTTCAGAGGCCAAGAAGGCCTTCTGCCAACTGAAAGGTAGGCTGAGACTGCTGCTAAGTGAACCTTCAGTGAAGAGTAATCCAGTATCAGGGGTACACCTGCCTGGGTACTAACCACATCTTGTTGCTGGCACCAGCAAGAAAACCTCTTCCACTTAGAGGAATAGGTTAACTGTGTAGAGGGTTTTCTGAAGCTCCTAAGGACCTGGAGGACCCTCTCTGAAAACCCTAGGTTGGCAAATTCTACGTCCTCAAGAACCAGGCCTTGAGTTTAGAGACTGCAGGTTGGGATAGAGGATTCGGCCCTGTGAGGTAGTAAGGAGATTGTGTCTGCAGGGTAGAGCTATTGGCTTGCTGACAGACAGAAGTAGAAGCAGTGAGTACCATGGCTGCCTAGCCCAATTTGGGGCTATGAGGATCATGGTTGCTGACTGAGACCTAAGTTTGTTCAAAACTCTGAGCAGTAGAGGGAAGGGGGGAAATGCATACAGGAGTTTTCCTGTCCAATCCAATAGTCGTGCATCCATCGGTACTGTGCCCTCTGTGGGAGGTCTGCAACAGTACTGTGGCAGCTGATGATTGTCTGGGTGAGCAGAGAGGTCCACCTCCGGGGTACCCCATTTTCTGAACACTGTTAGAAGTACCTGCCTGTTCAGAGTCCATTCGTGATGGTTCTGATTGATTCTGCTCAGTGCATCTGCTAGAGTGTTGTCCTTCCCTGGTAGGTACACAGCTATGACAGACAGGTTCAGAGAGTAGGCCAGCTTCTATAGCAACATGGCTTCTATGCACAGTAGGGAAGACCGGGTGACTCCTTGTTTGTTTATGTAGTACACTGTGGTGGTATTGTCTGTTCTGACTTGTACCACCCTGTTTGCAAGCTCTGAAGCAAAGGACTGGATGCCCAAGCGCACTGCTCAGAGCTCCAGCAGGTTTATGTGAAGGAAGGCCTCCTTTTTGGTCCAGGTGCCATGAGCTGTGCAGTCTCCTGTGTGTGCTCCCCACCCTAGGAGGGAGGCATCTGTAGTCAGGTCCCTTGAGGGGAGTTGTTGCAGGAAAGGAATACCCTGTGTTAGGTTTTCCCTGTCCTGCCACCACTGCAGGGCCAGAAGCAAAGAGCTGTTGACTGGTACCAGAGCAGACAACTGGCACTTTCTTTGTGACCAATAAGATCTGAGGTGAAACTGAATGTCCCTCATTTGAAATCTGGCTCCTGATACTACTGCTGTGGATGCTGCCATGTGTCCTAACAGCTGGAGAAAATGCCTTGCTGGCCTGGGACAGGATAACTAAGGAACTGGCCAGCTGTACCAGCTTGTCCACCCTTGCTGGTGGAAGGAAGGCTTTTCCTTTCAATGTGTCCAGCTCTGCTCCTATGAAATCTAGATGCTGAACTGGGACCAGGACTGACTTTTTGAGATTTAGAAGGACCCCTGGGGACAGAAGGAGGCTTTAAGCCTGAGCTAGGGCATTCAAGACTTGTTGGGGGGACTGACCCACCAGCAGCCAGTCATCCAGATAGGGAAAAACTGTGACACCCTGCTTTCTTAGATGTGCCACTACCACAGCCATGCACTTGGTAAATGCCCTTGAAGCCGAAGAGAGGCCAAAGGGCATTGCTCTGAACTGATAATGGCCTGATTTGAGCCTGAACCCGAGTAACTTCCTGTGTGATGGCCTGATGGGGATATGAAAATAGGCCTCCTTCAACTCTAGTGAGGCTAGCCAGTCCCCCTTGCCTGAGTGAAGGCAGAGTGGTGGTCATAGTGACCATCTTGAATTTTGGTTTTGTTAGATATCTGTTTAATTGTCTGAGATCCAGAATGGGTCGCCACTTCCCTGTCTTTTTTACTGTTAGAAAATACCTTGAGTAGAATCCTTTCCCCCAGTGTAGGGGTGGAACTGGTTCTACCGCCTTGACCAGTAACAGTTTCTTTACTGCCTCCTCCAGTAGCTGGGATTCTGATGAAAGACGACTAAAGACCTTTGCCCTCAGCTTGGTCAAGGCCTTGAAGCTGAGGGCGAGGCCCCATCCCACTACCTACAGGACCCACTTGTCTGAAGTTATAGAGCCTGCCCCCTACAGGGAGAGGGGAGGCGACCCTGACAGATATGTCAGGCGTCCTGCTTCACCTGTGGGGTAGATTGAGGGCTTGGACCCGCTCTGCCAGTACCCCTTCTACTCCTGCCCCTGAAATAGCCCCTCTGGGTTTGGTAGGTCAGAAGGGCCTGGGTCTGGAAGAAGGGCCTATAGTAAGGTCGTGCTCTTCCAGCCCTGGGATGTTGTTTCTGGGGAGTATCTGCCTTTTCTTTGGCTGCTGCACTCCTGTAAGCCATGTTGTATTCATCCATCTTTTTCATATAGATTTCAGTCTGTTGGCCAAAGAGGGATGAAGGGTCACAGGGGAAATCCAAAGATTCTGACCGAGTGTCCTGGGATAAATTAGTGGTTCTCAGCCATGCAAATTTCCTGAAAGATATGGAATTAGCCATAAGCCTGGCTGCAGTGTCGCTGGCATCCACATGCACTCTAAACTGGAACTTGGATGCCTCAACACCCCCTTTTAACAGCCTCTGCCAAATCAGCTGTCATAGGTTCAGGGCAGGATTTTGCAATTTCAGATACTGTGGCCCAAAGACTTTTTTGAAATCTGACACATAAGCTATGTAAGTGGCCTGTCTAATGGCTAGAGAAGAACCCAGATAAGACTTCCTGGTCATTGAGTCCATCTTCCTGGAATCCTTATCAGGGGGATGGGATGCCAGGGGGATGCCAGCCCTACCACAGGCTACAGCTTGTACAACACCCTCATGACTGGGGTGTCCAAACATAAATTCTGCACCAGACTTGGCTTACCCAGTACTTCCTATCCAGTTTTTTATCAACTGGAGAAATTGAAGTAGGTGTTTGTAGAACCCTGAAAACATGTTTTTTAAGGGTTTTGTGGATGGGAAAAAGCAACTTTTTTGCTGGAGCCACATCCATCATTTCCACAAAATTAGCCTCTTCTCCTCATCTGCTGTCTCTTGAGTAGGAAGGTCTAAAGTCTGAGCCACTTGTTGCATAAAAGCAAACAGGGAGGTAAAGTCCTCTGATCCCTTATCAGAGGAATCAGGATGATGAGGGTCAGGAGAAACCTCCGGTTCTACCGGTTCTCCACAGTCCTCTTCTTCTTCTTCCTCCCTAAAACCATAGCCCCTCTCCTCCTCTGTGTATTTAGAACCAGGATTGAGGGAACTGGGAACAGAGGGAGAACCTGGAGGCACAACCCACAGGAAAATTAACTGAGGGCCATGGAACCTGAACCAGAGGAGACTGAAGGGACTGAATAATCCAATTAGTGTTAGCTGTCTCCTCTGCGGTAGGAACCGATAGTTTCACCGGTTGAGGTACTGTGTGTTTCTCCTTTTTCTTGCCTGCGGTTACCGGTTCAGTAGCCTGATCAGCGGTGCGTTTCTTTGAGTGTGAACCAGTACCCTGGTCAGAGGGTGTTTCTCCTGGTTCGGCAGTACTTTTTGAATTAGAGGATTTGTCTGTAACCGGTTCAGCGGTTGTATCAGACATTTTTTCCCTCAGTCAGTTCAATCACCTGTCAAGAGTGGACTGAGGGGAATTCTTACAAATTTCACAATCTATCTCTAAGTGGTTAAAAACCCGAGACAGAAAACACACATCAAATGGGGATCAACTTTAGCAAAAATTTCCCCGTACTCGGTACAGTGCTGGAAACCAGTTGGGCCAGTTCTTTTCTTAGGCATCTGAGACTTGGCCAACTACACCAAACTAAAATATTTTCCTTTTTTTTTGGTTGGTTTAAGGACCACAAAATGAACCAGGGTTTAACCCAGTAATGTCCTCACAAAAAGAAATTTAAACCAAGAAACTCTACTTACAAGGAAAAAGAAAAAAACATTTTGATTCCTGTCCGGAGAACCAGACAGAAACCGAGGACTTACCTAATTCTTTCTATCTAATACTAGTTTACCTTGTGAACCAGAGACAGCGGTTTAAAAACTTGAACTAAAAGCGTAGAAAACCAAGATAATAAATGCGACTTTTGGCACAGATGCAGAGGATTCTCCGAGGCGTCTGACTAGTCAAGCAGAGTGAAGAATCTGAAGGTTGACGGATTGTTTACCAGGGATGGTGGTTTGAAAACCGAGCTCGAGCCTAGCATTCTCTCATTTGCATAGGTTCTATTAACCTTTTCAGCTCTGGGGCAGTACTACGGTGGGACAATACTGCATATGTCAGAAGACAGTAAGATTTCCAAGGGTTAGAAATATTATTAGTGCCATGTACTCAGTTAAAAAGTGGGTTACGAAAATCCTGTAACTAGATTTGCTGACAGTGGTCAAAAGGCATAAGTTTATCAGGCAGCAGAGCCCTCTAGAAACAGAGTCCACACTGGTCCTGTATAAGGACTAAGAGCCCGCACTGGTCCTGTATAAGGACTACTTTAAAATACTTTTTTTTTTTAATTCTGTTACTAAAAAAGTCCACAGTAAGACTCTTTAGGGTGTAGGGTGGCTCTTCCAGGGACTGTAAGGCCCTCTGCCTGAGACATCAGGCCTCACTATTCCTGGGCATGCAGGGGTTCCCCAATACACCATCCCACACCCTGTCGGGTCTTATCGCTCACTTAGTAACTTAGCATCCCTTGTGTAACACCACTGAAAGTATAACCACGTAATAGAGATCTTGTTCACGTGGTCCTTTCTCCTCCTCCAATCTTCTTTCTGGGTCTTTCTACCCCCACCAGCCTGCTTTCTGGATAACGACCTGTTGGTGGAGTTAAGCTTCAAAATCAATGTTTTAAAAATCATCAGCACGTCACCAGACCCTGAAGAAAAAGGTTCCGCTAAGGTTCTTTTACAGAAAAGTGACAAGCTTCTGGAAGGGTATGAATTTATCTGAACCTGTTCCCTCATCCATACAAAAAAATGATACTGCAGCCTGTATTGTCTCGTTCCACCCCCACCCAGTTTGCCTTTGACCTCTGGCGGCGGTTAATGCACACTTCATTACCATCTGAGCCATCTCCAGCAGCATCCTTGCTGCCGTTAATTTAATTACATTAAATATGTGGTACATGCAATTGAACTGACCTCGCTCTGAGGCAGTGGTGGTAAGTCTGGATAATGAACCCTGACAGACCAATTCAAGTGGATATTTCAGTCACCGGGTTGCAAATTCCTTCTAAGGATTCAAATGCCACTTTGCCTTCTGTGAAGCAAATTAGAACACAGGCTCTCTGTGGTATCCAGTCTGAGCCCAATTCTCAGCCATCATCATAGCTTTTGTGCTGCTTTATCTACTAAGATCTTCATGGTGTTTCCCTTATAGCAGCAGGCACTTGAACTGGCTGTTGGGTTGCCGCCAGGGGCTGACCTTAACCGTTTTTTTTTTTTTTGTACTAACCATCATGACAAGTTGATTCTAAATTGAACTATCTGTAGCCCACAGATGGTTCCACTAGTCCATCATTATAACTGGAGAATTTTGCACACAAATTATTCCATAAATACTGCACATCTATCTCATTCCTTCTTTGCTCCCAACCACAGAGCAAAGACATGTCTTACAAGCACGCATGCACATCTGGCGTATACACACACACACACACACACACACTTTGCACCTCTATCCCCTATTGTTGTGCACCATGGATGCCTCTCTGCCTCTTTCCACCACCCCATAGACAGATGATTCTATGGTAGCGATATTCAGTCACGGCCCAACCCTGGCCCTTTATAAGCTGTTGCTGACAGAGCTCCATCAACACTATGCGCCCATCACATTCTCGCCTCACCCACGTGACAGCGAACAGAGTCAGGCAGAGAAAGCATATGCTCAGCCCCCCATGCTGCAACCACAGAACTGAACTTATGGAAGGGACCGCACCATGCCAAGTCAGCAGCTGGGGGGTCACAGAGCAGCAATTTCAGTGTCAGACAGGTGCAAGGTTAGATGCACTAGCCCAGGGCAAGCCACACTATGCCCTGGACAGTTCCAACAATGTTAAAATTTACCCCTGATTGCCAGTGTTCGAGAGATTCATATCAAGATGCTTCTTGGCAAAACAACATTCAGCAGAACAATACGTACTGTCATTTGTTTTATTATTATACTGTTGTCCCCCATTTTTCCTCTCTGTTCCATAGCCACACCCTTCCTCTAGTTGAAAGAGAATGTGATTGACGCCAAGCATTAGAGTTGAAAACCAAGAAAATAATGGGAGGAAAAAAAAAAAAGAGGTGCCTGTGTAGAGAAATCAGCGTTTGATGTGATGGAAACGTACAGCAGACTGTGCCTTCCACTTTAAGGAAGCAATTTAAGAAAATAACTACTAAAGCAGCTGAATACTTGAATACAAAACAGGCACAAAAAGGACTGGCTTAAGTAAGTAATAACCCACAACAGGGCATTCATTTCTAGTTTTTTTTTGTACATAAAGATTTTTTTATTGCTTTTTTTTTTAACTTTATGTTTGCGTCCCCTTCTAATGTCCAGCACCTGCTTCCTTTGGGAGAACCCCAAGGCACACTCATCCAGCTGGACTGCCACCTGTGAGTGTGCCATCTTCCATGGGGCTATGATTTACTCCCCCAGGTGACGGCGTGGAGTGCAGGATTTACCCCTGTGTTTCTAGTTTCATTGGGAGGCATTTCTGGTGGTGGGGAGGGGCCTAGATATGCTGGGGCCTGTCATTACTGGGCCGGGGTCATTTTCCATGTTTCTCCTAACCCTCTAGTTTGGTTGCATGCAAGGGGAGAGCAGTGCAGGGGCACACACAACAGCATGCAGGCCACATGTACCTGGCTGACATCCTCCACCCCACTCTGGCTTCTGCTGCGCTATCACCCTCACTCAGGGGGCACCACTGCAGCAAAATCAGCGACTGTCTCTCCCTGGAAGAGTGTGTCCTCTGGGACACTCAATCTCCCACCCACCGGCTGGTCCTCTGATGGCAGAACTTGTTCCCAAATGGAAGTTGCCGATGTTGCGAGCAGTAGCTCCACAGCTGTGCCAACGGACCCACTTTTTATTGCTCTGAATTCATAATACATCCACCAAGATTCTGTATGACTTACATAAATATCCCAAACTCATGTAAGAATACACAAAGAATCAAGACAGAAAATGGAGAAACATACAGAATCATCAAAATAGTATCTATCAAAAGTGGAGAGGTCAGACATATCTCAATACCTCATACTGTGAATACACATTAAATAAGAGTTCTATTTTATAAACCCTGCAATATTATTCCAACACGTATTTTGTTGCTCACATAGGGCACCCTATTTAAGGGATTTATGAAAGATTCAAAAAAACAAAAAAAATCAGAAGCATATTTAAGGTGGAAAAGGAAGAGAGCATATAGAAACGATGCTTATACTGGCATTTTCAGGTCATAAAGGATAAAAAAAAAATATTTTGTACAGTCCCTGTAGGAGTGACTGGTATATATGTAAATATATATATATGCAGCTGTTATGTGGCGGTTCTATTATGTTCTCAGATTCTTTCTTCCTTGATTGTCATTATATTGTTAATTGTCCTGACCCCAGTTCAACTCTCATTGACTAGTACTGCTGTAACCTCGATGTCCTTTACTGTCTTATTGTTTTATGTTCAGGTCCATCTTGAAAATGAGCTTGCTCAATGATGTTCAGCCTGGTTAAATAAAGATTTTGATTGATTGATTGATTGATATGATCTGCTTTACTCGAGAGCACAGAAGCATCCTATTATTACCCCTCTTTCAGAGATTTAATTTGAATCCATGTTGCTCTTCTTCACAAAGTCCTGGACTGCGGCCTACTCGGTGAACAAGTATACTTCCACAGGATACTTCCTTCGATGACCACACATAACTTGGCCGGTTTTACTAGAACAACATGTGCCACTCCTTTTTCTTTAGCAATATTTAGAACAAAGTTCTCTATCAGACATAGATCGCTGTAAGTGTACATGCAACCTGTTGTGTTGTCTCCATCACCACGATTACATGTCGCCCTAGCCCTGGCTGGTGCAAAACGCTGCGGCCAGGTTGTTCACAGGGTTGTCAAGAACTTGCCATGTCACGCCTGTGCTGCACGAATTGCACTGGCTGCTGGTGCGGTGGAGGATCACCTTCAAGGTCGCGTTGCTGACCTATAAGACCCTACACAGACAGGGACCGGGTTACGTGCTAGACCTTCTTCGTCCTTACTGCCCCCCTGGTCCTCTCCGCTCCGCCAATGAGGAATTGCTAGAGGTTCCCAGGATCCGTTTTCAGACATCAGGTGTTAGGGCTTTTTCTATTGTAACCCCGACCCTGTGGAACTCTCTACCGTCGGATTAGAGAGTGCCTGTCCACCAAGACATTTAAATCCTCATTAAAAACATATTTATTTGGCCTGGCATTTGGGGATGATGTTTCGTTGTATTATTGCTGCCTTTTATTTTGATATGTTTTAATTAAACGTTTGTTTTATACTGTATATGTGCTTTGGCTCTGGAAAAGCGCTTTATAAATAAAACTGTGATTGACTTGATTGATTGAAACAGGTACACAATAAACTTTAACAACGTCCAGTTCTCTGCCCACCAAGTGCTTCAGTAGTATGGGCAGATGCTTCAATCAAACCAGCTTGACCTAAAGTAACAGCAGCCAAAACCTATAGGTTTGTTTCCTTAACATGTTATCTAATCTTTCCATGTTCTTGTTTTAAGCACCTTTACTTTCTGAACAAAAAATTCACAAGCTGCATTATGATAATGAAGGCATCACGCAACTGAAGGAGAACCACGCATAAACTGCACAGCCGATATTCAGCCCGGCCGTGCAGGATGTCAAGCGCACTACCTGCACCTGCAAAGTTATACCGAAAAAAGGCAAATCGGGCCACCACAGGTGAACTGCCGCGTGCAGGCGCCACACAGCACCACATGGTGGCCTGACGATCCCGACGCACCAGCGGTGCCCCATGCCCGATGGGGCATATGTTCCCCGGGCGATCGGCGCATAAGTGTTCTCCCCACCCCAGTAGCCCGATCGCGGGCAAGCGATATCCCCCACCCCGAGGAGCGATTGCGGGCAAACATATCCACCCCGAGCGCCCGATAGTGGGCAAAACAGTATCCCCACCCCTGAGTAGCCCGATCGCGGGCAGCAGTATCCCCTCCCCTGGTAGCCCGATCGCAGGCATAAGTGTCCCCGAGTAGCCCGATGTGAACCGTTTATGATATCCCGGTAGCCGCTGGGCATCGTGTTCCCCCTCCACCTGGTAGCCGATCGCGGGCAAAACAGTATCCCGAGTAGCCCAGTGCGGGCAAAACAGTATCCCCACCCCCGGTAGCCCGACCACCCGCCCGAGTAGCCCACGTGGGCAAACAGTATCCCCACCCGCCAGGTAGCCCGATCGCCGGCAAAACAGTATCCCCTCCCGGTAGTCCATCGCGGGCATAAGTATTCCTCCCTCCCGAGTAGCCCGATCGTGGGCAAAACAGTATCCCCACCCCCGGTAGCCGTTCCACGCGGGCATCGTAATCCCTCCCCTCCACCCGGTAGCCAGTCGCGGGCAAGGCAATATCCCCACCCCAGCGCGATCGCGGGCATAAGTATTCCCCTCCCGAGTAGACGATCGCGGGCATAACCTAACCCGCCCCCCATTAGCCCGATCGCGGGCATCAAAACCCAAAGTCCCAATATCCCTGGTGGTCCAGTGGACGAGCAGACCCGATCGCGGGCGTATTCCCACCCAAGTATGATGTCCCTGGTGATCTGGCGGACCCCCACCCACCCGCCCCACAGGCCCCACCCGCTCCCCCATCAGCGGCAGCACCCCACCCGCCTGCCACCCGCCGCCGACGGCAGCTCGGTAGGGCTTCATGCCCATTGGTTCCAGAGCATGAGCCGGTGGGCGTGCAGCCCATGCAGTACTAGTCCGGTCAGATATGTGAATGGGGGATGCTGTTGCCAGCGATTGGGCTACTCGGGGTGGGGGGATGCTGTTTTACCGCGATCAGGCTACTCGGGGAGGAACACTATCTTACGCCCATCGGGCTGCTCGAAAGTACTGTTTTGCCCACGATCGAGCTACCGAGAAGAGATACTGTTTGCCTGCGATCAGTCCTCGAGTCCACTGGACCACCAGGGTTTGAGTCATGCATTGTCCTTACAGGACATAATGTGATTGGGCTGCAGGGCGTCGGTCCGGCGGCTGCTGCCTGGCAGGGTGCCAGGCACAAGTCGTCGGGGATAGAACGCCTGCATGCTAATGGCATGCAAATGAGCCATAATCAGATGCAAATGGCCCCGTCGCCTTGCATAAATTATGGCTCCATTTTGCATGTCACCCTGAATATCACAGGTGCTGTGCATGGCGAATGGAACTTTCGCCACCGCATCTCAATGCTCCATTCTGACCACTTGCGTGGTGCAGTTCCACTGTGCCATGCGTAGTGGGTGTGACCAGGGGCTTATTCAGCCAGTTGCGCCTACAGCGCAACTCCGCTGAATATCGCCTGGCTGCACCCCCACACCATTGAGCGAGCGCTGGGGTTTGCGCCACAAAATGGTGCAGTTTGAATATCTGGGCCACAGTGTATCCCAAAACACTTTACAAGCAATGTTAGACTGGTACTGAAGTGACTGAATGTGTAGTGGCGGCCATATCACACATCAGCACCCACACACAGCCTGGACAATTCCACGAACCGATTTATTTGAAGGGGATTGTTGGCCAGGTCACCAGGAATGTCCCCTACTCTTTGTGAAGAGTGCCCTGGGTTCTTTTACTTCCACCTGGACACCCACCAGGACAGCACCAGGATGGGTAGAAGGGACCTCGGTTTAACGTCTCATCCAAAGGACGGCACACCCCAGCAGTACAGGGAAGTTAAGCGTCCCCCCCCCCATTCCTCTCCACCTTTAGCCTTTGTAAACTGACTCTCTGCCTTTTCCCCTTGCCATATGAACTCAGAAAATGCTTTTTTCAACCCGCTTAATATCCCCCTTCGTTAGTCCCAAGTGTAACATCCGCATTGGATACAAACACCTGGGAAGGATATTCATTTTAATCAGATTAATCCTCCCTAACCAAGAGATAGGAAGATGTGTCCATCTCTTCAGGTTGGCCTTGATAGTCTTTATCAAAGGGAAGTAATTCAAACCGTATAGAGCACCAAGTCCTCTACCCACCCGTACTCCAAGGTACGTGAAACTGGTCTGCACCATCTTAAATCCCCACTGCTCCACTTCTCTTCCACTATCTGGGTAGCACATCAGCTCCGACTTTCTCAGGTTAATCTTATACCCAGAAAAACTGACAAATTCTCCTATTAGAGACAGCAATGGGACCATAGACCTCTGCGGGTTCCAAACAAATAGGAGCATGTCGTCTGTGTACAAAGCAACTTTGTGTGGGGAGCCTTGTACACCCCCAACTCCTTCCACCTGTGCATGTTGATGCACTGCCACCGTCAGGGGCTCTATGACAAGGCAAATAAAACAGGGGACAAAGGGCACCCCTGCCTCGTACCTCTCGCAGGCTGAACTGCTCTGAGAGGATGCCATTCACCAAGACTCGTGCTCTGGGTTTCTCATACATTGCCTTCACCCACCCCACATACTAAACTGGGCCATCACTTCAAACAGGTAGTCCCACTCCACCCTATCAAATGCCTTTTCGGTGTCCACTGCCACTATACCCACCTTCTCCTTTCCCTGGTTCGCCCTCCATACAATATTGAGTAACCTACGCATGTTATGATACAACTGGGGACCTTTAATAAACCCAGTTTGGTCTGGGTGAATCAGGTCCAGCAAGATGTTCTCTAACCTGGTGGCCAACGCCTTTGCAAGAATTTTTAAGTCACAATTAAGCAACAATATGGGCCTATATGCTGCACACTGCATCTCATCCTTACCTGGTTTGGGTATTAAGCAGACTGTGGCATTATAATATGTATTGGGCAAGGTGGTAGCTCCACCCCCTTCTCCTTTTAAAAGAGCTTACACAGTGTCCCCACCAGCTGTTCCCCCAGTATCTTATAGTACTCAACTGGAAAACCATCTGGGCCGCTAGCTTTCCCCTGTTGCAGTTTCTGAATAGCTTCCAGAATTTCAGCCTTAGTTATAGGCTGACTCAGCTGCTCCCTCTGCATATCCGTGGCTTTAAGCAAATGGAGTCTATCCAAAAATTAGTTTATCTGAGCCTCCTTCCCCTTATGCTCCACACTATACAGTTATTCATAACCTCATCAGAAGAGGGCCTGGTTTGTTTCCCCACTCAAAAACCTGACGTTGACAATAAAACCAGGTCCTTCCACCCTCCTCCCTGAGTAACGCATTCAGGGCTTCCCTCGCCGTCGTCAGGAGTCTAGCTGCCTCTCCTTGCTCCCCACTCACCACCCATTTCTCCAGGTTCTTCAGCTGCTGCTCTAATTCCACCCTCTTTTCTTTTTTCTTCTTTTTCACCCTGGCCATGTACTCTGTTATAGCCCCCTCATGAATGCCTTCCCAGCCTCCCAGACAGTAACCTTAGATATATCTGGATTAGTGTTGGTCTCCACATAATATTGGCACTGCTCCACCAGGTATTCTTTAAAGGCTTGATTTCTAACCATATACGTGGGAAACTTCCATCGTGGGACTCCCTCCCAGTTCTCTCAGCTAAATAACTTCAAAACCACAATGGCGTGGTCTGAGACATGGATAAGGCTATGAGAAATATCTTGGATCTGCCCGCACCAACTTCTGGGCAAGTGTAAATAATCAATTCAGGACCATGTTTTAGCAGATTAGAGTAGAAGGTATACTCTCTCGCCCCTGGATTTGCCGTACGCCCACCAAATCAAGATCTGCTATCCCTATCTGCCATTGACGCATGGTCTCCGACGTCCTCCCCTTCCCCTCCAAATGGTCCATTCGAGCATCCATTGTCCAATTAAAATCCCCCCCCAGAATCAGCCCCGGGAATTGTTCCCTGATCAGCAAGTCCAGCAAAGACACGTAAAACTGCGGGTCATAAACCGCAGGGGCATAAATGCATCCAAATGTAATCTTCTCCCCATTTAACACCCCAGAAATGAAAATATGTCTACCCTCCCCCGGGTCTTTAACCACCTGTCTATTTTCGAAGGGAAGGTTTCTATGTAAAAGTATGGCCACCCCTCACTTATGGCATGAAAAGGAAGCAGCATAACACCTCCCCACCCAGTTCTGAGCCAATTTAACATGTTCCGTGTCCATTAGGTGGGTTTCTTGTGGTAAAGCCACCTGTGACCCTGCCCTCTTCAGGGCTGTCAAAAGCAACATTCTCTTAACCGGACTTGCTATCCCCTTAACATTCCAGGAGACGATGTTAACAGTTTGTACATTACCCATGACCCTTGCAGTTTGTTTCCCGATACCACCCTCCATTTTGCAGACAAGCATCCCATCCCAGCATTTTCATATAAGAGTGATCTTCCCAGTCTGTCAGACCCCAACTATACTGCACAATTTTAATATCATTCACAACACCGATTGCATCCATAAACACATAAACAGCAACAGTTTGAATAACAACATGAACTGATCCTCGCCTTCTTCCCTCCTTCTTCCCCCACATCAGATCTCAATAAAACCCCCCTTCTCATCCCCCCATTGTCCTCCCTCTGTATCAAACAAGATGTAGAATGGAGTCCCCCAAGCCCTCCCTTCCCGTATGACACTTCCAGGGACGTCTTCTGAAAAATAATAGTTTCTAACCCCACATGGACCTCTCACTCTCCATATGCCCCCCTCCCCACCACCCTCTGTCTCACATCACCACTACCGTTGGATATCCCATCCCTCCACTCCCTCCCGCCAGTGGTACTAATAAATCCTCCACTAAGCAGTCCCACTCCCATAGCCATTTCCCCCAGTGACACTAACTGCCAATCCTGCACAAGTGTCGAGAAAATCCCTTTGTGTGACAGTTGTGCCCCGTCATCCCCCCAACAGCTGAGCCAACCCAAAGGGTACCTCTCCCCATATCCTTTTCATATCTGGGCTTATTATACCATCCCAGCCATGGATACGTCCTCCCCTTCCCATCACGTCTCCGCCTCCATCATAACCCCAACCATCAGCATTGCTCGCTGGAACTCAAGGGCCCGAACAGTTAATGCACAAGGTACGCTGCCCTCTTCATTGTCCCACCCAGCCCGCAGGCATTCACCCTTCTTTGTTCCCACAACCCTCCTCACTTCCCACCTCTATCCCTCACCCAACTGCCTTCCATTGTGCCCCACCTGACATTCAAACCAACATGCGCACGCTCTAACGCCGTTACATGCCGAAAGGAGAGAGAGACCGCATGGTCTGAAAACAACTGCACCACAACAAAACAGGAACCAGTGGAAACAATGTCCAGGCCAACGAGATATGTCCCTTCAGCACCTGGTATGCACACAGTCTCTCCCCCGCGATCAGCCAGATTCTGCTCTGTAAATCACTAGTCACTGAGAGACAGGGCTGCTTTAATTAAATTATTTAATCCAACCTGTCCTGTTCCCATCCACATGGCATCGGGTCTTCTCTTCAGGTAAATCTCAACAGACTGGCAGGCACTGAACACGCCAACCCTCCAAAACAAGAATGATAGGAAAGAGAACAAACTTACAGTAACTCACAGCAAAGAACAATAAAGCTACATCCGTAGCCTGCATCTCATCCCACTTTCTTCTGTAAGGTCTTCACAAATTCCTCGTCCTTCTCCACTTCCCAAAAAGAAAAGGTCGCACCTTCATGCCATATCTTCAATGTGGTCGGATACACTAAGAAATTCTCTATCTTCATTCCTCTCAGTTGGGCCATAATTGCATTAAACATCTTCCTTCATTTAAGAAGTCGAGCCGAATAATCCTGCGAAAGAAACAGACAGTTGCCCTCATAGCGGAGCCCTTTCCTCTGTACGCCCTCAATATCGCCTCTTGGTCCTGGAAATATTGGAACCTCATGATAATCTGCCTCGGTGGCTGGTCTGCCGGAGGCTGGCATGACAGCTCGATGGGCCCACTCTAATTTCACTTGGCCATTCTTAGGCTGCAGCCCCAGCAACTCTGGCAGCACTCGACCACAGAAATCCAAGGCACCAGCTCCTTCCTGACCTTTTGGCAGCCCCCAAAGGCACAGATTGAGGTGCCTATGATAGTTTTCTTGGTAGTCACAAGCCTCTTTAAATTCTTCAAGCTCTTTTTGTAGGGTTAAGACTTGCCTGGGGACCGGCACCAGTTCATCCACCATTCGGGAAATACACTCCTCAGCCTCCGCCAACCGACTGCCTTGTTGGGTCTGCTGCTCGAGTACCTCCTGCAATCGAGAATCCAGCTTATCCTCAAGTTTGATCAACCTTGGTTCCAATGTCGGTATCACTTGTCCAGTGAGCTCCTGGCCAAGAGCGGCAACCTCTGCAGCGGATAACAACACCAGGCTCGCATTATTTCCAGAGGTACTACGCCACTAGCTTCTTGCTACTCTTGTATGCGAGCTGCTGACTTTTAGCTGGATTAGGGGTTAAATATTCATACACAGCGCCCAACTTTGCTTTCCTGTATTTTGCACTGTTCAGTATTTACAATTAATGTTACTTTATTTTCGGCCGTTGGAGGCGGAGCGATGAAATATCGTCTGTCCAGCTAGCTGCTCATTAGCGCCTCCCACCGAGGGGTTGTTTTTAACAAGATGGGGCTGCGGAGAAAGGTGCGGGGTATTCACCCACCCCAACAGGTACTCACATAACAAATACGAATACCAAATTGGCAAATATTTGGAACATTGACTATTCAGCTAAATATTTGAAATAAAGTATCTGCCCACTCCTAATGGATGATGTACTCAAATGAGCTGGGGAGAAACCAGTGGTGGTAATACATGTAGGAGCAAACCATGTTAACAGGATATACCCAAGGTGGGTTAAAAACAACTTTACCAGCACTATGGAGAAGGCTGAGAATTGTCAAGGTACACTAATTGCGAGCTGGTTGCTCCCAGCTGTAAGGGATGAAAGAAGGCTGCAGGAAGAGAACTGGGCAATCAACAACTGGCTTACTAAGTGCTCGGAATGGGTAGTTATCTATATGGAAAATTGGGAAACATTTATGGGGAGCAGAGGGCTGTGTAGGAGAGACGGGGTACCCTGATGTAGAAGGGGAGCAACACTGCTAGCTAAGAGACTGGCGTGAACCATTAGAGAAGACCATTTAAACTAGGTGCATGGGGGATTAGGAGGCAGAAGAGGCTTGAAGATGGAAACAATGTACAGTAGTAGCACAGGTGAAATATGAGCACACTCTTGGAATGTGAGAAAGACAAAGCAACTGAAGTATGAAAAAGAGGGTCTGAGCGTTTTCTTAAAGGGGAACTGCCAGCTTCCCAGGAACAAGAATGCGGGACTTATAGGTCTCACTGAGCTAAAACTCACTATAGTGAAATATTTTTAATAACTTACAAGACTGAAATCTTAATGTTTATGTGGTTGATCCTGCGACACCCCCTCGGCCATTATTTTCCCACAGTCCCCCACAGCCAGCCCTCTGAAAACGTGCCTGACAGACTAAGACATGGGAGACTCCTATGTGCCGCTACAGTGGAATATAGTGGATGCAGTACAACGTAGTGGTTACAGTACTAAGCTGCAAACCTGGAGACCTGTGTTTGAATCCCATCAGCCCCACTTGCATACTATGTGACCCTGAGCAAGTCACTTAACTTCCTTGTGCTCCCAGGTCGCACCTGGAAACAAGTTCCAGCTTAGTGTGCCTTTCCTGGTTAAACAAGGTCCCCTTTCCTCTTACAGTGTCTGAAAAGAACACATATACAGCTCATGTTTGCGCTTCTAATGCCGGTACTGATCAACCAAGGAAAGCGCTGTGGGGTGTGCCATATCAAGCCAGGGTGTTTTTCCTTCCAGGGTGTCTAGGTACAATGACGTACATGGTACCAGCATGTCAGCATCTGCTTTGCTTTCTACTTAACTTTTTTTTTTTCTTTGTTTTCTCCCCTTCTGTTGACAGCTGCCCCCATATGCACCTATCCTGGCAATCTCCCAGCCCCAAGCAAAAACCAAAAAGAGGCTCCACTCCTGTTTCTATGGTAGTTGACTCAGTTATTTACCATTCCACCTCTACAGCTTCCAACGTTTTGTGGCGAGCCTCTTCATCAGGGAAATGGTGGTACCAAATAGTAATGTTTGCATCTTTTCAGAGGCAAAATTTATCCCAGTGCATTCCTTACGATAAGTCTCAGCGTGCTCAGCTCAGTCCCTCTGTTTGCCCTTGACAGTGTTTCTGCAGGATATCTCCTTGCACAATAATCCTGGCATTTCACTGGGAACTGCAACCTGTCCAAATACCTTACAGATGGACTGAGCTGCAAGCTAAGACTTCTTGTGAGGAACATACTGGGATAAATTTTGTCTCTGAAAAGATCCAAGAATCATTATTCCCACTTGTCCTCATTAAATGCTTAATAAGACATTAAATGCTGGTCCATACCAAATATAAATCCACCCCTCACCCTTTCTGTGAAGTAATACTTCCTAATGTTCTTTTTGAGCCCCCCCATCCAGCTTGAGCACGTGCCACTAGTGGATGCTGTGTTTCTTAATTTGAACAGACATGCTTTGTCCACTGTGTTGAACACTTTAATGAGCTTGAAAGCCTCTCTAGCATATTTCCCTTCTGAAGAACACCTCGGGAAGGATCAGATCCAAGACAATGACTCTCAAACTACAGTAACAGGTGGTCCTGGCCGAATGACCCAGTCATCAAGGAAGCAATAAACCATGAGGGGGTGTGCCTTAAAGGATTAACGGTGCATGCCCCAGGGACAAAGTAAGGCATGAGGCCAAAGGCAAAGTGTCCTTACGTTCATGGGAAGTGCATTGTTAATCCTCTAATGCATGCCCCGGAGTGGCTTATTGGGCTTATAAAATGGCTTGTTGTAGGTAAATGTAATGAGGTTTTCCAGCTTCATAATAAGTTCTGGTTTCTGACCATGCATCATTAGTGTTTTAATGCATGGTCATGTGACAGCTGTCATCCAATGAAGTTTCTGTATTTATCCTTGCCATTTTATAAGCAAATGATATTCCCAAACTGTATTTTATTCATGAAAATCTGTAGCAAAAACATTTTCATTCTTTCTCTACCAGTCACGACTGTCATTCTTGTCCTCAAGGAATCTTTTCTGCATTATTGATGCCCACCCGAATCACCAACAAGGAGAATGAGAAGAATGGAAACTGGTGACGAGGCAGTGAATGCTGTACAAAAGGAAAGGATGAGAATGTTTGCTGCAAAAATAGTGACTGAATAAAACTGACTGATCTACAGATTTTCCTGACTGAAACAAGTATTTGGGAATGTTAGTTGCTTGGTGAGTTGGAAGTCTGTCCAGGACCACCTGTTGCTATACGGTGACTAACTCTGTCAGGGAAGCTGAATCGAACATGGAGTGGAGGGGCAAGGACAATATCCAGTGACTCAGCAATCCTTTTTAGAAGTATGTGTCTGTATGTTGGGGGGCATCATCCACTAAGGAACAGACCCTTATTTTCCAGATTGTCTTCCCTTTCCGGTGAGGCCAATATGGGGGACGTCATATAATGATGTACGTTCAGGCTTCCTCATCCTCATTTCCCCTCTCTTGCACAGAAGTGCCATCCATCTCTACCCCAACCACCAAGGGGCGGTCAGGCAGTGATGCACTGCAGCTTCCCCCTTCTTCTACCTCCTCCCAAGTGGTACTGTGGTATCAAGGCACAAACCCAGGTGACTGACCTGCCAAGCAGCACCCACCATGCACACATTCTCAGTGTTAACAGCACAGTAGTTTGTTTTCTTCAGGCCATTATTGATCGATTTTGTGTAATTAAGTGGGAATCTTTTACACATATGTACTGAGCATGGCACTTTTGACTTGTCGTGTGCAATACTAGCGTGCACTGTATGCAGCAGTGTCAGTGGCTCAGTAGGTAGCACACTCGCCTCTGAGGCTGGGAGATCACAGGGCTGTGGGTTCAGTTCCCACATCTGGCACTTGGGTTAATATCCCAGTACTGACACTGTAATGCAGCATGAGAGGGGTGCTGCACTTCTGAGGTGCCGTGTTTCAGATGAGACGTTAAACCGAGGTCCCATCTGCCTGGATTGGTGGTAGTTCAGGTGGATGTTAAAGATCCCATGGCACTTATCGAAAAGAGTAGGGGAGTTTTTATTATAATAATAAACATAGATAACAACACACAACAACAAGGTAGTTATGAAAAATATATCACCTTAACATAAAAAAAAAAATGTCCTTATTCTCGGAAAAAAAACAGTTATTTACATACAAAAAATTACTTAAATTTTATAAAATGAGTGAAACCTTTCCACCATTTCATAAGTTTATGTGAAGTAAACATCCGCGAGTCTTGCAAATATATTTTTGAAAGCTCATTTGAAACTAAAATACTATCTATAACATTCATAAGACATTTTTCTTTGATAAATGACCCATTGGCATCTTGCCAGCCATAAGAAATGTCTCACACAACAAAAAAATAAAGATAACGTACTGACATGAAAATGAGAAAAACTAGGAGGATAAATTCCCAACACCAATATATCGTGTGACAGAAGTAAGCCATTTGAAATTCCACAATTTTGCTAAGTAAACCCACAAGCCTTTAGAATAAGAGCACTGTAAGAAAAAATGTTCCATCGTTTCTTCAGTATTTATACAATAATATAAGGACAATTCCTCTCTTCTTTGGCGTTATACTTTGCGTTCCCCCGAACATTAAGACGACCATACAAGATCAGCCACTGTGTTTCCCACTGGTTCAGAGTATTATTTAGCTGTGCTAATACCTTAGAATTCAAGGCTGACGGGCAATTCTTAAAACAAGGGACTTGAGGATGTATAACCTCCATGATCAACTGATACATAGTCTGCGTACTATTATTCACAATCATATCTTTAGTGATCTGCAATCTATATAATTTTTGCACTGCTGGTCTGAAATACAAAGGAATATGAACATGGGGATTCATTTTAGGAGCTAGACTGTGCCAAATTTTAAAATATTTACCAAGGGCCCTGTTAACCCACCCCTGTGCAATACTTACTGCTGGAGCCAAACCACATTTAATAGAATTCATAAAAAACAGGGTATGCAGAAATACAATTGGGTCCATCATCCCAAGACCCCCTGATTTTTTACCCAAATAAGTATAATGCCTCTTTACTGGATTTAAACGATTCCCCCATAGCATTTGAAAAAAAAAAAATACTATAGGTTTTTGTCTCCAGCTGAGACAGAAGAAGGAAAACCATAGCCACATACTGCAAGCAGGGTATAATAAATTGATTTAAGATATGTATGCGCTTCAGCTTAGAACATTTCCACTGCTTCCATCTATTTACTCCCCCAACATTCTCAAGCACTAAGTTCCAATTCTCAACTGGCAGATTTTGGGGACCAAAAAGAATTCCCAAAATCTTAAGCGGGCTCCGTGAAATGCAGATATCATCCTGTACCACCTCAGCAGGCCCCATTGCCCCAATAAACAAACCTTTAGTTTTTTGAAAATTCAGTTTAGCATTTGAAACTACGGAGAAAAGTTTAAAAGCTTCCAGAAATTTATGAATTTGAGCTTGGTCCGAAAAGTATAATATCAAATCATCCGCATAGGCCTGCGAATGTAGCTGACAATCAAAAATATCCCCTATAATTCCTGTCCACTTTGGTGAATTAACTAAAGACTGTAAAAGGGGGTCCAGCGAGAAAACATATAGAAGGGGACTCAGGGGGCAATCCTGACGAACCCCAGTCTTTAAATGGAAGCTCTTGGCTGTACAACCTTTTAAAAAAGGGCAGACCAAATTATACTTGTATAACATTTTAATTAGTTTAATCATTTGTAGAGGAACCCCATAGCTTTCTAGTGCTAAAAAAGCTAAGGTAGATGAACTCTGTCAAAAGCTTTCCCGAAATCTGCAATGACAACACATCCAGATTTACCAGCTAGTGATAAATGTTCGATGACATCTCTTATGATTATCAGAGCAGATTGAATTCTTCTATCAGGAATTCCACAAAATTGGTAAGGAGATATAACACACTTGGCATATCTTTTTAACCTATTATTTAAAATGCTAGAAAAAATTTTGTAGTCAGAATTTAACAGGGTAATGGGCCTCCAATTCTTTATATCATTCCTATCTCCTGATTTAAACAAATGAATTATTAATCCTTCAGTAAAGGAAGGGAATATAGAATTAGTATCAAAAAAATATTTAAACAGGATTAGAAGACATTCACTTAATTCTTCTTGAAAACATGTACATAATTGATTAGAAAGCCCATCTTTCCCTGGTGAAATATTCGGCTTCAGCTTTTGAATTACCTCAGTTACTTCCCCACAATTAATAGGCCCTAACAGTTTTAAAGCTGCTGTTGATGCTGAAGGAGGCTTGATGGATTTTAAATAAGAAAGTATCGAATCCTCGAGAATAGGGGAGTCAGGTTCTAAGGACTGATAATGTTGTTTAATCAGATCCCTTAACTGCTCAGCTGTTGTAGCTCTAGAACCATCAGGATTTTTTAGAAAATCAATAGTGGAAGATTCCCTCAAGGTTTTACAAGCCTCAAAGGGATCACCTATGGGAGTTTTTTTTACACCATTGGTAAGAATGGCTTGTAAAGTCCTAGCTCTATCATACTGATATAACTTCATACTAGATTTAAGTACTTTAATTTGTTCAGAGAAATCTTGTCTAGAAGTGTACGCAATTGTAATGAGCCTCTGTAACTGTTGTCTAAGAGATAAGTACTTCAAAAAATTATGATCTTTTGCTATTTCCCCTTTTTTTTTTAAACCATTTGCAAAGATCTGTTTTTGGCTCCATCCACCATGCTCCCATATCGGTGTATAAAAAAGCCACTGATAATCAAGCTCTCAAAATAAATTTTACACCGGTCTGTATGTGGGGGGAATCTAGGATGGAAGTATTTAGTTTCCACCTAACCTGTCTACGTTTGGTCAGACCTACAGATTGAAAAGTACACAATAAAAAAAAGGTGATCTGTGAATTCACTAGGTTTCATTTGAAAGGATTTAACCTATACAGATGAGGAAACTAACATGTAATCAATTAAAGATTGAATTTTCCCTTTCAGAAATGAAAACCTAGGTCCGTGAGAAAGGTAGGAAATACAATTAAGCAAACCAGCCATCCTAATTATGGAGTCAAGTGCATGTGAATCACAGTAGATTTTTTTATTCTGCTGAGGTGTTTAATGACACTACAATTAAAATCACCGCCCATAACACCTCAACAGAGGTAACCAAGAAAGGTTGCACTGCCTTCGTGTATGCTACTCTATCCGCTTTAGACTGAGAGTTATAGATATTGATAAACCTGTAACATATGTTTTGCCATTTCCCATCCAAGATCATAACTCTACCAGGAATAAGATCTATTAAGTTATGAAGTGAAAAATTGAAGGAATTAAATAAAATGCCTATACCATCTGCACTATCTGTCCCAAATGACCAACAGAAAGGCCCCCAGGGCCATTTTCTCTTGAAAGCTGATAACTGCTCTATTGAGTACATCCAAGTTTCCTGTAAAAAACAAACTGAAACATTTTGGTCGTAAATATATTGAAAAAGAGCTTGCCTTTTGATAGCATTTAACAAGCTATGGGTGTTCAATGATCCCCATGATAACAACATTGAAGTGCTTTATAAATACAGCAACCCCTATTTTTTCCTTTTTTTCTCCTTATAATTATCTACAGACTGGGAGATTTTTATTTTTTTATTTATTTTAGCTTTTGTTGACCAGGTAAGTGCACTAGACAAATCCTGCCTATTTTCAGGCACGACCCGGGGGAGGGGGATACAGATGAATGCCAACTGACCTTGAACCAGATTAAGCTGTTGGTGGTATTTTTAGTGAATGAGGGAAATTTGGCCAGGACACGGAAATTCCCTACTCTTTTCGATAAGTGCCATGGGATCTTTAACATCCACCTGAACTACCACCAATCCAGGCAGATGGGACCTCGGTTTAACATCTCATCCGAAAGACGACACCTCAGAAATGCAGCACCCCTCTCATGCTGCATTACAGTGTCAGTACTAGGATATTAACCCAAGTGCCAGATGTGGGAACTGAACCCACAGCCCTCTGATCTCCCGGCCTCAGAGGCGAGTGTGCTACCTACTGAGCCACTGACACTATGGTGGAGATGGTGGACAGAGAGGATTTTTGAGAGTCTGAGTCTCCCAAATCCATTTCTGTTTCCCCCCATGGAGTGAATAAGGCCGCATAATAATTACTTGATTCTCCAGGGAAGGTGGGGTGGGGGGTGTTTGGGATGCAAATTCCTAGAAGATCTCCTGTGAGGCAATGGAGACGAAGGAATAGCAACCTTTGAATCATTCTCTGGGACTACTGGATCTGTATCAGTATAACAAACTGGTGTAAACGCCAGAATTTCTGGAGGTCCCATACAGGGTTTAACGTCCTCATGAGGAATTGAAACAGAAGACTGAGCTTTCATCAAAGGTCCTGGGGAAGAAGGCCTAGTAGAGGGATCAACCTGAGGTGAATCCTTCCTTACCTTGTGGTGGGGGAGGGGGAGGGGCCTGCAGCATCCTGAGCTTTCTGAATTAAAAGGTCAGGGCTAATACAAGATGCTTTATTCTTGGCAGCCCAAGGACACTCTCTAAAGACATGACCATACTCTTCACAAAGATCGCATTTAGTATGGTTTGCACATTGCATGGTAATATGCCCAATTTCCCCACAATTATCACATCGGGGTTGATCACAGACACTGGAGAGATGAGTCCTAGAACCACACTTATAGCAAGCTCTAGGCTGGCCCCCATAAAAACAAACCCCTCTATCTCTTCCCAGCAGAAAATAATTAGGTATGTGTTCAATACCTGAATCTGATTGCCTTAGTTTAATTTTGTATTTCCAACCGCCCGTCCAAAATTGCTCAGAATCAAGGATAGGTTCTGGGGCACTTAATACTTCACATTTTTGTGATAACCAGAAAGTAATATCTTCCACATGGACCACCTCATTTTGAAACATCACTGTTACAAACTTGATTAAGGGCTTAGTGAGGGGGATGACCAGAAAGGGGGTCCATGTGGGAGAGAACTTGACCTGCCCATATCTTTCCCAAAATAGGTCTAAAGCATGTGATGCCCTAAAACTGACATCAAAGTTGTCCTCTCCAGAAATGTTTAGAAAGGCGAACACATCCTTTGGTGAGAAGTGAAGGGAGTCTTTCAGTAAAATTTTTCCAACAAAGTATCTGTCCGGCCTATTCTCCAGGCCTCCTTGGTAACGTATGCGAACTGGCAAGGCAAGGCAAGGCAAAATTAATTTAAAAGACGCCCAATCCCAGAGGCTCTGGGCACCGTACAAAACATTAAAACAGGCATCTTAATATAATAAATATACATTTACACATAAATACAAATCATTACACACTAAACCTTAACTATAAATCTTTATCTAAACATTAAATTAAATTAAATGCCTTAGAGAAGAAAAAGGCCTTTAGCTGCGCCTTAAAAACTGCATTCTGCCTTGGAGCTGCCTCTCGTTTAGCATTAGAAAACAGCTCAGACATTAAGGGCTTTTGTTTAGGTGGAGAAGAGTCATCTAATGAGGGAGAAAAACTTGAGGAGGAAGGCCAGAATCATCCTTGGGAGCGATGGACTGTAGAGCCCGTGATTCTAAAGGCCTGGTAGTGGAATGGGGCCTGGGTACATAAGACTTCCCCTTGTTGGTTAAACCCTCTGTACAAATGTCTGCTATTGTACCAGGTTTCCAGGCAGGGGAATGTTGTGAAAGAGAAAAGTCAGCATCCCACGCAGGGTCAGGCGTCCAGACACCAGATGGGGCCTGCTTCCATCCAGCCCCTGCTAGGGCTTTACCTGGTGTCCAAGACTCCCTGATTAGGATCAGAGGCAATAAGCAAAGGACCAGGATTAAAAGTTAGAGGATTGGGTTTATTAACTCCAATATCATTTTTATCCTGCTGCTGGGGAGACTTTTTGGAAAACAGAAACTCCGTGGCCCCAACCTGCGACTCCACAGTGGACTGGTAAACTACAGCAGGGGAAGAAACAGACTCATTACCAGCCAGGTTTTTCAACACAAATCCCGCCGATTTACTTAGTGGTGTGTTTATATCCTGAATAAATTTAGCAGATGGTGAAGCTGCGTGAACCTCTTGTTGGTCTGCTGAAAAAACAGTTTCAAAGACAGTTTGTTCCTCGTTTTGCAGGCTTTAGGCACTTGAGACCAACGAAATTACTGCCAGCCTGCTGTTTGACAGTGTCAAAGTTCAAAGGGTTCGGATTGACAGAAAAGCTGAAAGCTGACTGACGGCGCCCCGCGGGGTCTTCAGAAGGTTGATCATCAGCTGTCGTGTTGACAGAATTAGCAGCGCTAATGACAGGAAGTGCCTCCAAAGGTTGCAGCTTCTGTATCGATTCCACGGCTTCCGCTTGCTGAAAGGGACCCACATTCCAGTCGAACCCATTCCATTTGAACCATCAGAATTGAGGAAAACCTCCTTATTATGTGCAGTAACCTCGTTAGTAGAGATTTAACTATTTTCTCCATTTCCTCTGTGGAAACGGGAGCTTCATGAAATTCGTCATCCGAATCGGCTTCCATGCATCGCTGTAGATCAGCCTCTTCTGCAAGAACAGTGGAAGCTGAGGCAAGCTCTCCCACTGTGAAGACGTCCTCTTCCTCCTTGTGTCCAACTCTGAGTGGCCATCATGCAGACGGCCTGTCCCCCTACTGGCAAGTGCAGGGGAATTTCCCCTGTGTCCTGGCCAAATTTCCCTCATTCACTAAAAATACCACCAACAGCTTAATCTGGTTCAAGGTCAGTTGGCATTCATCTGTATCCCCCTTCCCCGGGTTGTGCCTGAAAATAGGCAGGATTTGTCTAGTGCACTTACCCGGTCAACAAAAACTAAATAAAATATATCTAAGAAATTTTTAAAAACTGCATATCTTCTTCAAGGATATCTCTTGCATCAGGCCACACCTATGGAACTACAGCCATCATGTGCTAGGACCACATGGAAACTTCTAGCTAGCAGTCTACAATGGGCCACGCACGATGCCATCATATGCTGGTGATGTCCCTGCCACATAAGCGTGGGCAGCCCCACGCCCCCTTCATTCTTTTCCTGTCGGAGACCCCTTACAGAGGATCTCTAGCCTGGGAACCGAGGGAGCCAGAGGCTACTGCCAGAAAGAGAGTGAGACTTGAAGGTGATAACTGTCTTGGAGAAAGAGAGACAGACTCAGAAAAGGCCAAGGGGACAGGGGTGGGATGGCATCGCCTGATGCAAGAGATTCTCTTGAAGATCTACTGTTATAGTATGTTCTTATGTAACTGTTCTTCGAGGATTATCGCTTGCATCAGGCCACACCTATGAAACTTTTGAAAAAAAAACTAAGAATTTTTAAAAAACCTAAGAACCTGGCCGGCCCAGTGGTGGGAGGGCTGAGGTGCTGGTCGCCTTACCTTGCGCCACGCTAGCGACCTGTGTCCAGGAATGAGCATGGGCCGCCGGGGGTTGGCAGGGGAGGAGAAGGATTGAGCATCCGTGGGACTGCTCTCCTTCTCCGGGGTTGGGGGCACATCAGTGGTCAATCCTTGTCTGACCCGTAGCAGAAGCTGGGGGCCAGCACCATGACGCTGTAAAAAGGGGTGGAGATGGGGCTGATGCCTGGAGGGAGAGAATGTGGACACGTGCGCGCTCCCTCCATTGGCGTCACTGCACGCCTAACCTCCAGGGGACTGAAGTGTGGAAAAATGGCTCCAGTCGGGCAGAATGATCTTCCAACCTCCGCAGCTTGACCCCGAATGGCACCTCCTCATCTGGATCCATCTTGGGGAGTTGAGCTGGGGGGAGGGGCTTCTCACCATCCCACCACAGAGGGGTAATTCGTGGGGGAATTGAGGAGGTGGCCTGATGTCGGATGTGTGGGCCGGAAGATCGGTTGGGATGTCCCAGCCGACCAGAGTCAGGGAGAGAAAATATAAGCCAAAAAAAAAAACACCCAAGAACCTAACCTAAGAACCCATGAAATTTTTAAAAACTGCAGTTCCTCTGTGGCTTCATTCCCCTCCAGAAATGTTGTTGCAAATTTGTTGCTACTGTCCTGTTCAATAATACTAGCTTGGTTTGCCTACCAATGTGCTCCCTGCTTTGTTTGCTTTACTTTGGATTATATAGTTTGGGGCTGAGCTGGCCTCTTGTGAGCGCAGTCCCTGCACCGCACGAACCAGCATCACCTTGTTGTGTGTTTTCTGCAGTCGTCTCCTGAACCAAGCACTTCCAGAGTCAACAAAAGCAATTAAGAGTCCTCGAAACATGGACAATGATGGCAGAAAAAGAGCAACAGTCCATCTAGTCTCCCCGGAGTTCCCCATCTGCCCCAGGACCTAATGTCCATATGGGGTTTTATCCTTCCTGGCTCACCCCCCTGCTCCCCTCCCTACTGCTACTGACCTGAATAATAACTAAACCCTTCACTCTGTCCTAGCCATGCTTGAAACTGTTTACGATCTTGGCACCCACCACCTCTGCTGGCAGATTTTCCCATGGCTCCACCACCCTGTCTATAAAACAGAACTTCCTCAAATCCTCTCTTTTTTTCATACAACTTTGTCTCTCTAGACTCCAGGGGCAGGGAAGCTGTGGTCCTCCCTTGGAGGATCTCAATCCACCCTACACACAGGGCTTCATTGAGCCTCCCTCATTACCTCATCCCCGGTTATCCAGGGACTCCAGAACATGAATGCGTGTATGCGTATAGGCGCACATGCACTCCGTGACTCAGTGATAGCCCCTTCCTCCCACCCGGCCTAATTCCTGGCTCCTTACAGCTTGGCGCTGCCACTTAGCCTCCACCAGGTGGAAGCCAAGAGCCAGGGAAACCTACATCCCTCCCTTGGAGAGGAGAGCTGCCTTGCAGCCGCTCAGTCCAGCACCTCGCCCTCCCCCTGGCTGATCTCCGGTGCCCAGGGCTCATTCCCGAACCTGGGTCACCAGCGTGGGTGTAGGTAAGCTGTCCAGTGCCTCAGCCCTCCACGCCACTTGACCGGCTTCTCAAATCTCTCTTACACTTTTCCCCCACCAGTTTCCTAGCGAGACCTCAGGTTCTTGACTCTGTACTCCTGCTAAATAGTTCCCCGCAGTTCACCTTGTTTATTCACTTCAGGAACTTGAAGGTCTCTATCATATCCCCCCCCCCCTTGCCTGCTTTCCAATGAGTACGTGTTCAGTGGCTTGAAACTATCTTTGTAAGATCTGCCCTGTTAGCCCTGAATCATCTTGGTCACTCTGCACTGCACTGCCTCCAGCTTGTCCCTGTGCTTCCCTAGGCAAGGACTCAGAACTGAGGACAGTATTCCAGGTGCGGTCTCACCAGAGAGCGTATACAGAGGTAGTAGTACCTCATTTTTCCTGCTGTCAGGGCCGCAGCCAAGAATTTTGGGGCCCAGGACAAGTCTTTGAAAAGGGTCCCTCCCAATACAGCTAAGGCAGGGGGCTGAGCCACTAGGGCCGTAGAAGCTCCAGGGATTTAGAAGCTCTGTGGTGAGTTTTAGGGCTTTACTGAAGATAAAACACACTTTTGCTACGTATTCCCTGCCCCTGACTCCTCAGAAGCCCATTAGAGATGGCTGGAACCTGGCACTTTATAGCAACACAGTGAATCTTCATAAACATATATTTTCTGAAAGTTATTGTGTATTGTTTTATTTGTTGTTCTTTATAATTAGCCTTCTTTCGCTATATTTTATTACATGCGCTTATTGTACTTACGCCTGTTTTAATAACGTACTATATTCAGGGCCCCTGGTGTTCTGCGGCAGAATTTTCTGATTTCTGTGGCAGGCTCCTTGACTTCTACGGCAGCATTTTCTGATTTCTGCAGCATGAGTTATTCATTTCTCTGGCAGAATGCAGTCCTGTCATTGGCTAAATATGATGTGATGTCATCGATGACATCATATGCTGAGCATAGAGGAGGGGCTTCAAGATAAACGAGGTGGGAAAGAAAGCCTGACACTATGAAAAACAGTATATTTATATGAAAATTCACCAAAAACAATGAATTCTGCGGCACTATATATATTCTGCGGCAAATTCCGCAACTGCAGAACCGCAGAATTCCAGGGGCCTTGACTATATTCCACTTTACTGTAACTGTGAACTGTGTTAGTGCTGTGTAATTGCTTTTAACTGTGAGATGTGTCTGTGTATTTGCCTCCCCTGTTCCCTTCCCCCAGGCTGCACCTGGAACCAAGCCTTGGCTCAATAGAGTGCCTTTTCCTGTCACCAGTTTTCAAAAAAATAAATCTACTTTTGCATTTTCAAGGTACATGCAGGAGCCAAGTCGAAGACGGGATGATTTAAAAAGTGTTTAAGGGAGACAGCAGATTCAGGTTGAGGTTGAGGTGGGCTTTAAATAAAACAAAAAACTACACCCCCAACTCCTTCACTTACTGGCTGGCTATTTTTGTCACAAGCACAGAGCACCCTGCTCTGGCAGAGTTTTATATTTAAAAATCAGATGCTTAAATTGGCATTAAAGGGAGCAAACAAAGGAAAGGCATGGAGAAATTTAATTAACGAATAAAGGCCATCTGTAAACAGTATCCCTAATAGGCTTCTCTCCCACAAGCAAGACCCTCTCTGCACATGATTTACTTCCTCACTGGCTCCGCTTACATTTTGGATTTTTGAGTAGAGCATGCACGCTAGTAACATCTTTTAAAGCAATACAGCCTGGTGACTAACAAGTTAATTTCAACACCCCCTCCCCCCGCTTGCTACCCCATCCTTCAATCGACTTACCTGGAGCCGGAAAGCACTGGACAACAGAAAATGTATGTAGGGCTCGACTCCTCACTCTGCAATCTGCTCTGCTAATCCACTATGACCAGTGACCACGTTGCTGTGTAAAATCCAAACAAGTTTCTGTATGGCTGCTGTTGCCAGTCGCAGTCATTCTCCTCCATCCGAGTCGGCTGCCGCTGATTGCCGCTCTGAAAGTCAGTCTCTCCTCATCTGTTCCAATGCAGACTGGTGCAAATACTGCTGACGCCAGTACCAGTCATGATCGCTGGCATACCTCTCAACCTTTCAACACTCAAATGTGTGACAGTATGTGTGACAAATGAGCAAAATGTGTGACACAGCATCAAAAACAAGCATTTGTCAATGCCGAATGTTTGCTTGCTGGCATTGGCAGTGGTAGTGTAGAAGTTACAGAGCTGCGTAATAGGAATGGCAGTGAAGTATTGAACTGAAGCCAACCCCACCACCCTGCAGAAAGTGACAGGCATTGGGGTGTGCCTTTGGTAGTGAGGCATAACGCCACGCCATTTCAGTACACCCCACCCTGCAGACACTGGCAAGTGTCACGGTGTTCCTTAGGGTCTTTGGCCCTCATCGCACCCATTCCATTAGGAAATACAGTGAGATGGGTGTGGTATAGGAGAATGGGGTGAACTTTGGGGCCGAAGAGTCCAAGGCATACCTCAATGCCTCTCACTGGCTGCAGGGTGTGGAATGGTATGAGCATTACAGGCAAGAATCCCAAGTCACACCCCTGATGCCTGTCATTCTCTACAGGGTTGGGCGTTATGGTTGGAAACCCTAATACTTCAGGCCTTTGTTGGTATTTTCACTCCAAATGTTCAACATGGTTTTGTATGAACGTCATGAACAGAATATCAGTTTCTTAGCAAGCTGCTTATGCACAGCGACTATGGCATTTAGCACCACAGGTGCAAAAACATTCAAACAGGATGTAAAAATGACAGCTGTATGTTCATGGGAGGTGTAAAAATGGCAATGCTGCAAATCTGCAGTAAAATATTTACAAAAATGGTGAAGTCACGGCGTACATAGAAACTGTGCGGCGCTACACCGTAATATAATTAGGTTGGGATTTTTACAGCAGATTGTCAACTCAGGCATTTTGGGGCCTCCGATCATGAACAGTGTCACTGTGATTTTCTTTATCTGTCCCCAACAATGATTTCCCACAGCGACCCGCATCTCTCGCTGATAGTGTGAAAACACTTGGCCATGTTGTGAAAATGACAGCTGTACTATAAATAAGGCAGTGTGGAAAAATGCCACTGGTGAAAATCTGGACTTAAAATATTACAAAGTCATGAACTTACGAGGGTGCGTGGAAACTGCGCAATGCTCACTCGTAACACAGTCATTTTATGGACTTTTGTCACCAAATTTTCAACATAGCCATTTTAAGACCTCTGCTCATGAACAGTGTAACTGTGATTTTCTTATTCTGTCCCAAACATTGCTTTTGCACACCAGCAGCACCATTGTGCGCTACATGTGCGAAAACTCATTTTGGGCAGCATATGAAAAATGGCAGCTGTACTGTTCATAAGGAAGTGTAATAAAATGGCAATGTTGAAAATCTGGAGTGAAAATATTAAATTCACAAACTTATGAGCATGCATAGGAACTGTACAATGCACGCTCATAAAACAGTCATTTTTAGGAATTTTTTCACCAAATTTTCAACATAGCCAATTTAAGACCTCTGCTCATGAACAGTGTCACTGTAATTTTCTTAATTTGTCCCGTACATTGATTTCACACACCGACTGCACTTACATTGCTACATGGCGGAAACATGTTTTGGGTGAGATGTGAAAATGACAGCTGTACTACTCATAAGAAGGTGTGGTAAAATGGCAATGTTGAAAATCTGGAGTGAAAATATTGAAAATTCGCAAACTTACGGTGTGTTAGGAACTGCACATCTACGCTATAAAACAGTCGTTTTTGAATTTTTCCACCAAATTTTCAAAATACACTTCTTGAGAGCCCACCTTATGAACACTGGCAATGTCGTTTTCGTTAATCAGTCCAGAAAGGTGATTTCGCGCAGTGACTGCGAAATCACCCTTCGGGCATGAATACCGCCGTGACAGTGATATCATTCATGAGAAGGGGTCCCAAAAACCCCATGTTGAAAATTTGGTGCAAAAATTCCAAAAAATGCCTGAGATATGCAACAAAGTTGAAAAACCCTATCTAGCCCATTATACAGCTTACCGGCATTTCCTCAGTTCGCAGTCGGCTTTGAAGAGTGCAGACGTGTTCCCGGTCCAGCGAAGATCGTCGTGCCGAGGTCCGGAGGTAAGTATGGGGTGAGGGTGTGTGGGGAGGCAGGGTGCGCGGTGGGTGGAGTGCGAGGTTGTGGGAGGGGCCAGGCAGACTCGTGGGACCGTTTTTCTTTGGGGTAAAAAAAAAAAAAAAAGGACGTGAGCGTTTGCCACGCTGGGGTGGGCTCCCCAGCGTGGCACAAGGCGGATTAGGGGAAGCGTTCAGCCAACAGGGATTGGGCACCCCGTCGGCCAGCATCTACTGCCACACTGGGGTGGGCTCCCAGCGTGGCACCCAGTACTCGGGGTGAGAACAGTGGAGCCGGCGAGTTGGGCACCCCCGTCGGCTATATCATGAGTTTGGGGGCGGGGGGCAGCCAGCACGGCGGCGGGATTGGGCACCCCGTCGGCTGCCATAAGTGCGTCGTGCGGTGGGAGGCGCGCTGCGCCTGCGTGTGCGTGTGTGTGTGTGTGAGGGCTGCTGCGCAGGCAGGCGATATCTTCATCGCTGCTCACTGAAGCCTAGCTCCCCCTTTCAACTGTATGCCACTGCATTTTGGAGCTTGTCACAGACAGCTCCTGCATGCATTGGCTTACGGGGGCCACGCCTGCCAACACATTGACTGAACTGGAAGAGGGGGTGACACACCTCCAAAATCTCGGATGATGGCACTATGTTTCTTGCACATGCGTGCAAGCAAACATAATGACACTGCAAGCTCAGAACACAGTCTAAATCTGTGCACTTATGTTATTCATGTTAGAAACATAGAAACATAGACTTTAATGACGAATAAGGACACGCTTAGGCCCATCTAGTCTGCCCATTTCTACCTACAGGATAGGTCTGATTCTAGTTAACCAACAGCCTATTTCTTCCTACCCCCACAAGAATTGCCTTATGTCTGTCCCATGCATTCTTGAATTCTCCCACAGTTTTAGACCCCACAACCTCCTCAGGAAGGCTGTTCCATCCATCCACTACCCTCTCTGTGAAATAATACTTCCTCACATTGCCCCTGAACCGCCCTCCTTCTATCTTTAAATTGTGTCCCCTTGTTCTTGCAAGTCTCTTTTTCTGAAAGATGCTACCCTCTTGGACTTTGTTGATTCCACTGAGGTACTTAAAAGTTTCTATCATGTCCCCCCTCTCCCTTCTTTCCTCAAGGGTATACATATTAAGCTCCTTTAGTCTCTCCTCATCCGGCTTCTCTTGCAGACCCTGCACCATTTTAGTTGCCCTCCTCTGGACTACCTCTATCCTGTCTATGTCCTTGCGGAGATGGGGTCTCCAGAACTGGACACAGTACTCCAGATGGGGTCTCACAAACTGTCTGTACAGAGGATAACAACTTCCTGTTTTCTGCTGCTGATGCCTCTCCTATACATCCCAGTATACCCCCAGCCCTCCCTACTGCCTTCTCACATTACTTGCTAACCTTAAGGTCATCTGATATGATTACCCCAGGTCCCTTTCCTTTTGTTGTTGTTACTACCTCCCACCCATTGTGTATTCTTCCCTGGGTTCTTGTTTCCCAGGTGCATTATTTGCACTTCTTTGCATTGAATCCTAGCTGCCATACTTATGACCATTCCTCCAACCTTGCAAGTCCTTTTCATCCTTTCCACGCCTCCTTGTGTATCAACCCTGTTGCAGATCTTTGTGTCATCTGCAAAAGGCATTTTTCCTTTCAGTCCCTCTGCAATGTCACTGATGAAGACATTAAAAAGGACTGGACCCAATACTGAACCCTGCGGTACCCCACTAGTAACCCCTCTTTCTTCAGAGTGGACTCCATTTACAATTACCTTCTGTGTCCTGTTGTGCAGCCAATGTTTTATCCAGGCTACCACCCTGGGACCCACTCCCAGGCTGGTTAATTTGACTATTAATCTTTTGTGTGGGACTGTGTCAAATGCCTTGCTAAAGTCTAGGTAGGCCATGTCCACAGCCCCTCTGGTCTACTACTTTGGTCACCCAGTCAAAGAAATCTATTAGATTCGTCTGACATGACCTTCCCGCTGTGAACCCATGCTGCCTTGGGTCCTGTGCCCCACTGGCCTCTAGGTACTCAACTATTCTTTCCTTCAGAAGTGACTCCATCACTTTCCCTACCACAGAGGTCAGACTGACAGGTCTGTAGTTTCCTGCCCTGTCTTGGTCCCACTTTTGTGAAGGGAGTCACATCCGCCTTCCACGGGGGTGAGGACAGTGGAGCCAGCGGCCGATGTTGCTGATAACTGAGTATCATAGATTATTAAGAATTTCTGCATTGAAGTTTCAGTGGGCAGTGTGGAATATTACCTGTGCCATGTGAGACAGAGGGTTTCTGAGAAGTAAAATGAGTGACGTACCTCGTAATGTGTGTCAGTTGAGAGGTATGATCCCTGGTCTATCCACTCCCTCGAACACAGGAACAGGAAGCGAGAAGCTAAAACCCTCCCTTTCTATTGCTTCGTTTGAAAAGCCCACAGCCCCACTTCGCCACCCAACAAATGGCAGCCGGAAGAATCGTTTCAGTCCAATCAGCTTGCTAGCCATTGTTTTCCTCTACCACCCCTTCCCCTGTGTAGGCAGCCTGACAGAAATAACTGATTAGGGACAGTTCCAGCCAGCGTGGCACCAAAGAGCCTTTTTAAATAAAATGTATATGTGTGTGTGGCAACAGCTTGGGGAAAACATCCAAAATGCTACCCCCGTCCTTGAGCAGGCGGGCCTCCTCCAGAGCTCAGGCCCAGGATAACAGTCCGGGTTGCCCCGCCGGCACCCTTTACTGCTGTCAGTACTCCTTCCAACACACCCCAGCATTCTATTAGCCTTCTATATGCCTTGTTACACACTGACTTGATTGTCTGAGGAAGTCGCAAATAATTGCTCCCAAGTCCATTTCCTCTGCCGTATTGCTCAGCTTAACCCCTCCCACCCAGTACTCTATCCTGGGTTTTGTTTCCCTAGGTGCATAACTTTGCATTTTTTGGCATTAAATTTCAACTGCCAAACCTTAGACCACCTCTCTAGCCTTTGGAGACCCCTCTGCATTTCCTTGATCTCTCCATCACTATCTACCCTACCACAGAGCTTCGTGTCATCTACAAAGAGACACAACTTGCCCTGGATGCCCTCTCCAATGTCACCGATGAACACATTAAAGAGGACAGTACTCTACCTGCAGCATCCCATGCATGACCTCCCAGTCTTCCAATTTGACCCCATTTATCACCACCCTCTGCTATTTCTGCTTCAACTAGTTTCCTACTCAAAACACTATGTCCCTAGCCATGCCCAGGTCCTCCAGCTTCTTCAGCAGTCTTCTGTGTGATACAGAAATATATAGCCTTGCTGAAATCAAAGTAGAGTAAACTCATAGTGTAGCCCTTATCTACTACCTTTGTTACGAGGACTGTGCGAATCTCTAAAAATTCTACCTCGCAAACGTCATGGGTAGAACCTTAGAAAGTTCTACTTGGTTCTACCAAGGAAGAACTAGTAGAACTAGGTTCTGTCTGATTTAAGCCAATCAGTAGAAGATACAAACATTCTACCTGGTTCTACCACAAAGAACCAGGTTCTACTTCTTTCAAGCCACGCAGCACATTATAAATTCTTACCCCACCCTAACTGACTCCTTCTCTGCCCCTTTCCTTACCAGAATGAAGTCTTCTAAGGCACCACACAGCAACACTGTGTGCCCCCATCATCTGCCCCTCCATCTCTTGGGGGGGGGGCTCAACTTTCAACCAGATTCCTCCTGTCACTTCCTCTTAGTTCCCAGAGTGGCTGCTGGACTAGAAAAAATCCACTGTCCCAGTCTTCAGTGGGCACAGCTGTGTGTGTGCACTCTTCCTTCGTTCCCCCTGTCTAACTGTCCAAACTAGGCAAGCCTGATGACATCTGTAATGTGGGAGAAGTAAAAGCATGTTATCCTGCACAAGACCGCTGTTTCCATATGCCATGCAGAGTGTGAGTGACAAGTGTAGTTTCAGGTGGGATTTGCATCAGGTTGTCCAACTGCAAGGGGTGCCTGATGCAAGTCACACCTCAACCTGCCTTCACTCATGAACAGACATGGCCTAAAGGAACCCGGGTCCTGCACCGGACACCATGCTTTTCCTCCCTCCCACATAATGGGGCACTTTGTGATTCTGGCTAACATCCTAGTATGTACAGATAGGGAGGGGGGAACAATGCAGTGAAGTGCTGCCAAATTTTTAACAAACTCTCCAGCCCTTGTCTGCCCTCCGCGGCCTTGGCCCATGTCCCTTGGCCCTTGCCTTCCCTCCCCCTTGCCAGCAGAAACTTGCATCGCTGACACTTTTCACAAAAATATCAGACACAAATCGACATTGTAAACACAGGATACAAAGTGATTTATAATAAAAAATGGTGCCACCACATCAACTTTGAATATTTATTTGGGAGATCAAAGTGCACATCACTTGGCACCCCCCTTTACAATCATGCTGCTTTGGTTAAACTGCTCCTAGACAGCTGGGGGGTGTCATGACAAACACTCCTGGCCCCTACTGCAATACACCATTAGCTACCTTGGCTGCAACAGAAGGACCCCACCCTGCCTCAGGTCTGTCACTTGCCAGCAGCTGCTTACTTCGCAAGCTGGGGGATGATGCTGCATCTGCATGCTTCCTCCTTTATCAGGTAGGCCCTTCCTGCTGCTGTTCCAATTCTATATCTCATGCCCGTTGACCAGTAATGATGAGGTCTGACAGACTGAACGCCACTTTAAGTTTAACCCATCATCGTCCAGCCGCCACTGCACTAGATCTGCACTGCTGATAATGGCCAGGATAGCAAAATTGCACTTTCAGCACCAGACTGGCAATGCTGCCTATTGCCCCGTATTCATTAACTAGTGGCTGTTGGGGGATAAGTCAGGTTAGATCAGTGGGGGTGGCTGTGTCACCCAATGTGCCCAGGAAGTGGGGGAGTGGGCTGGGGTGGCCGCCACACCACAAGCTTGAGTGTCTCATTTAAAACCTGGCCCCCAGCCGGCTCAGTTGTGTGGTGGGCTGAGGCAGCAATGCCTCGCCCCCTGCCATGCTGGTGACCTGTATTTATGGTGCAAGCGGGTCTCGGGGGTCGACCAGGGTGGGAGTGGATCGAGCATCTAGAGGACAGCTCTCCCTCCTGGGGAGGGTGAGGAACAGAGACTGGCACCTGCCTGACACTTAGCGGAAGCTAGGCGTTGGCACACCAGGTCTTGTACAGTGGGGCACGGAGGTGGAGCAGACAACTGGCATGCTGTATGTGGACACGCATAGCTCGGCCATTGTCGGCTTGCATGCTCCCCTCCACAGAAAAGTGAAAACAGTGGTCCGGGTCAAGCGGCATGATGGCCGTCTGCCGAAGGCGCCTCCCCCGAGAAGGCACCTCCCAACACTGGATCCGGTCCTGTTGGGTCGGGCTGAGGGCTCCCCACTGCCCTGCCATGGAAGGTAACCCGTGGGAGTCAAAGGTAGGTGCCTGAAGGTCGGAGGATGGGGCTGGGTGGATGGCAGGAGGAAGACCAACCTGGACTGGGGGAGAAAATACCAGCAAAAACACCCCAGCCCCTTGTGTGTCTCACAGAACCACCTAGAGGAACTCAGGGAAGGGCCATTAAAAAAAACCACAGAATTTTTCTTAAATCAACTAAGTGAACCAAAGTTTGCACAAAATGGCAGAAAGTTCATGGGTGTTCTTACCATCATGAACAACTGGAGTTTGACCTTTTTGTACTGAGGTCTAACCAGACTTGCAGCCCTATTTGTTACCCAGACAAACAAATCTATTAGGTTCAAGAAAAAAGTCTTTGAAAACTAATTTTTTCAATTTATGTTATGGCCTGTCCTCGTAACTGTCTGGCTCTGTATTAGTTTTTGTTTTAGTAATCGTTCATCTGTTTTATTGTAAGGCGCTCAGAGCCTCACGGATTGGGCGCCATATAAATAAAACTGGCATTGCCATTCATCTGACAAGACCTCCCTGCCACAGACCCATGGCTGTTTACTATCTTGTAGACCACTGCTCTCTAGGTAGTCCACAAGGTCCTGTTTGATCAGTGACTCCATCAGTTTACCCACTACAGGAGTCAGGCTGGCAGGTCTGTCCTTGTGTAGTGGGACTACATCCTCTACCCTCCAGTCTTTCTGAACTTCCTGTCTGAACTGAGCCATTAAATAGCCCTACTAGGGGCTCAGCCACTTCTGCAGCCAATTCCTTGAGTACCCTGGGTGCATCCCATCTAGCCCTGGGGCTTTATCTACCTTTAGGGCATAAAGCCCCTTCTGGACCCTTTCTCTGGTAAAACTGGCTGCAAAATTTCAGGAATGTGCCTGACAGCCATCTAGATGCTACTTTCAGGCAGGGACCTACTGTTTTCCCTTAAAGACAAAGCAGAATTAACTGTGCTAAGGACGGCTGCTTTTTGTTCATCTTCTTCTAGTACCCTCCCCCCTCTTGTTGCCTAACAATATCCCCTTCCTTCTTCCTTTTTTCCTTACTATATCTGAAGAATCGTTTTACTCACCGCTGACCCCCTCCACAGTACACAGCTGCACGTCTGCCTTTGCCTCCCTGAGCATCCTCTTTGCTTTACTAGTTCTTGTTTGGTACTCTCCCCATTTCTCCTCCCCCTGCTTTTCCTGTATCTGGGGAAAGCCTTTTTCTTGACACTCGCTGCTTCTTTGACCCTTTCCGAGAACTATGTTAGTCTCTTGTGCCTGTTTATTTTGAAACGTATGCCTTATGACTGGGGCGATTTTTGTGGACCTGACTAAGGCATTTGATTTAATTGAGCATGATCAGGCATACTCAAAGTTAAGTGCCTTAGGGTTTTGCGAAGCAGCTGTGTCTTGGATAGTAGAACTACCTCACAAATCGTACACAATTTGTTAGTATTGGCTCTGATGTATCTGACACATCTCTGATTACTTGTGGTGTCCTCCGGGGTCCATTTTGGGGCCCTTATTATTTTCTATTTTTGTAAATGAACGTCCCTCCTTTTGCAAAACATGTGAAACCATCCCTTATGTGGATGACTTGATTCTTTTTTCCCCTGCGGTAGTTCTCTTTCTGAATTAACTGCACCCTTGAATCACGATTTCGAAAGAGTCTGCAAATGGTTTCAAGCTAACTCGCTGGTCTTACATTCAAAAAAGACCAAATCTATGCTTTTTGGGACTACCTCCATGCTTAACGACAACCCGTCCTTACGTGTGTATGATTTGAATGGTTTGGCCATTGAACAGGTTTATCGATTTAAGTACCATCGGGATCCTTTTGGACCCTGGGTTGACTTTTTTGCTCCAGGTTCAAACAGTTGTTTGTACTATAAATCAAAGACTGGGTCTGCTTTTTAAATTTAAAAATTATTTCTCCTTTGAAGTAAGAAAATCAATTGCAGTTGGATCACTGTTACGTTTTGATTATGTTTCTTACATTTACTTTAATCTTGGGAGTGAGGAGTTGAATTCTTTGAAAGCTGTCCACAATAACATTTGTCGTTTTGTTCTTTTGGTGCCTACGTGAACTCACCACTGTGGTTTGTATTCTCAGCTGGGTTGGTTGGCTCCGATGGCCAGAACAGAACATTTTTTTTGGTTGTGTAACTTTTAATGTGTTTTTCTCAACTCATTGTTTCCATTATATAATCTTGTAAAACCACAAACCATTCTTTCCAGCTTACGCTCTTCAAATGGTATCTTACTAGCTATAATTGTACCTAAACTCAGAATAGCATCTTGAGCTTTTTCTATTACTGATCCTCTCTGTATTAGAATGCATCACCTTTAACCATATGTCAGGCCTCATCTATATCTGGTTTTAAGGCAAAGCTGAAAGAATACTTATTGTTGAAAATTTCATGTAGCTGTTTTGTGTAATTTATGGTTGTTATGTACAGGTATGTTTTGTATGTCAACTTGTGTTTCTCTGTTCTGGGTCGGACCTCAAAAAGGGCCTTCTGTTCAGTGTCCTTACCCGGTTAACAAATGAATAAATAAATAAAAAACAGTTCTCATGCATGACTTTGTTGCCTCGAGAATGGTCCCCTTGATTGCCCCCATCTTTCCTCTACACCTCCGATGCTGTTCACCCTCCTCAGTTTCTCTCGGACTAGCTCCCTCATCTGGCTGAAGTCTGCTCTTCTGAAATCTAGGACTTCAGTTTTTAATAGGGGCATTCTGGTCCCAAGGGCCAGTCTGAACCAAATGGAGTGAGGGTTGCTGGACCCCTGTGGCTCCTCTACCTTCACTTCACCCACCATTTCCAAGTTGGTGGGCACCAAACTGAGAGTGGCCACCTGTCTAATAGGTTCCTTAACCAGCTGTACCAGCAGGCAGTCCTAAAATGTACCCAACAGGGCCCGACGTCTGGTGCACCTGGTCGCTGGAATGTCCGAGTCGAAATCCAGCAGGTTCAGATCGCCTAAAACTACCAGTTCCCCCTTCTTCACTCCCCTTGCCGGCTCTTCCCTGAGCTCCCTGTCTCACTTCCCCTTATCCTAGTGGCCTATTGATCACCCCTACCCATATTTTCTTGCTTGAGGGCACCATGAGGTGACCCCACGGTGATTCCGTTTCCCCTTTGGTTCCCCTGATGTGTCCATTCTCCACAGCCTCCGTGCCCTCCCTGAAATATAGGGTTATGCACCCCCCCACTTTATCTTTCCCTCTATCCTGTCTAAACACTGTGTAACCTGGGACTGACAAGTCCCAGTAAGTATTATCTGTTGCCCATGTTTCTGTGATGGCTACACGGTCCGCCTCATTGTCTGCCACCAATGTCTGGAGCTCACTGATTATATTACCTTATCTCCTTATCTCAGATCTTTCTCATCTGTGATCCTGTCTGGTCCTTTTTACCCTTTCTAGTTTCCTTTTATCTCCCTCTGACTGGTTTCTTTTAGTACACCCCCCACCCCATTTCTTCTCACACACTTTTGTTTTACTTTGCTACTTACATAGACTTTTATCTCTAGTCCCCTTTTATCACTTTCTTACTTCATTTCCTGCTATTTTTTATAAATTGCTCCACAGTGAATATAAATACTGCTTATGTTACTCAGCTTTGCTATTCACCTGAAGAAGGAACCTGTGAGGCCCCGAACGCTTGTGTATAATTCCGTCTTTGTACAAGACACTTGTTGGTCCAATAAAAGGTATCAAACCTTTCATCATCTCCTGATTGCATTACCCAAACTCCTGGTATTAAGGCGGACCCCCTTCCAACTGGCTTCGGATCCTCTTTTGCTGTTTGGTAATCATATGCCTGCATTCCTTCTCATTCTCCTTACTTTCTTATTTTTTCAATTGCTTGCAGACTCTGAGAGCCTTCCTTCCTTTCCTCTTCCACTACTCTTTTTTGAATTTCAACCTTATTTTAAGCCACCTTACTGTTACCAGTCCCCAGTATAGGGGGAGTACTAGCTAGGTTCCCCTTCCTTCCTCCCTTTACTGTGGTTCCCCTAGACTCTGTGTCCCCCACAGTTACACTGTCTAATGTAGACATCAAACTCCTGCACCGGGGGTGGGGCGTGGCCAGCAGCCGACAGGAGAAGATGCTCCTTAACTTGCTACAGACTAAGACGGTTGCTAAAGCTTAAAAAATGCATCTTTTACTTTAACTGTCTGGATCAAATTGTTGGATCTCAAGGCTAAAGTCATTTCGACACTACTGGCAAATTTCCAAGCAATTTCTATGATGGGCAGAACCAAAACGGACTCTTCTAAAGACGGGGGCAAAGGGAAAGGCCCTGCACCTACTGCAAGCGGAGCTCCGAGCAATGCAGCGGTGAGCCGGAAGCCTGGGGATTTATAACCAATGGTAAATACCATCCTCCAAGCAGTACAGCAAATAGACAAAAAACTTGAGACATATAATACAAGACTTACACAGGTGGAGACTAAAATACTCACACTAGAAACAAATCAGACGGAGTTTACAACTTCAGTAGCTAAGGCTGTAACTATGACTAATGGCATCCTCAGGGAGAATAAACTGCTTCGCTCATGCTTAGAATATTTGGAGAACAACGCTCGTGCCTGTAACCTCCAATTTTTGGGGATACCCAAAGGAGTAGAAGGCGCAAACCTGGCGGATTACATGCACCAACTTCTGCCGGACTTGTTCCAACTACAGCATGACCACCTGATTCAATGGGCCTACAGCATAACACTATGCAGAAAACCTAACAATCCAGATCTCCCCCAGACTGTACTGGTGGTAACTAAGGGAGTACAAATTAGGGATTTTGTTCCGCATAAAGCTAAGTCAGCGGGGGCACTCACTTTGCCGAATGGTTCCATCCTACGTTGTTTTCCTGACCTCAGCTACTCTACGAGGATGCAATGCCGTGGATTTGATGCCATCCAGGCAGGCCTGTGGGAACTGGGGATTAACCAAGTGCTCCAAATGCCAGCACGACTGAAGATTCTCTACGCCAGGAAAACTTACATTTACAACAATCCAGCAGACACGGGTTATAAGCTGGACATGATTCGTGTGGACTTTGCCAAGACAGATCCTTCGGATGTTGAGGGAGAAGAAGATGACACCTGGATAGGAAATTTGCTTGACAGTTTTTGTACTAATGTCCACTAAAATTTGGTTTGTACCTCTATAGTAATCAGTAAGATTACCTTGAGAGAAGTAAAGCTACTAAATATATTGTTTTGTTATCTGCTTTTACAAGCTGTAGCAGCTGATTATCTAAAGGCAATGTTGTTAAAACTAAAATTAAAGTTTACGGCATCGTGTATTTACTGCACAAGTTAATTTTTCAAATTGATGGCACCATTTGGTGGCGAAGTTGAGTTAGATCAACTCTCTCTGCTGTCTAATTGTACTATATAAATGTTAGAAATTTTATTTCTTGTTATTTGGCAACAAATATTAGGGGGCATCTATATAATCTGCATGAAAGGGAATATTTCTCTGCTTTTGACTTCAACATGGACTCCTGGGCCACGTCAATTGACAATGGCCTTTCTGCAAAGAAGGGACTCTCTGGACTTTTACATAGGTAACTCTTTTTGGTATGGTTGTACATGGTTTTGCTGCATAAGCTTTTTCTTTAATAGATAAGATTGTAATAATTGGATATGTACCCCTGTCTGCTGTAACAATGAAAGAAGGGCTAAGAATTACCTACCATAATGTTTCTGAAAAGAAATCCTATATCTGGAATCAAACAATGCATTTTGTATGTTTATCAACTAGTGTACAAAAATAAAGTATAAAAAAAAAAAAACTCCTGCCCCAGGACGCTGGTCCCCTCTTGTCAGGTGAAGGCCGTCATCTTTGAGAGCCTCCTGTCCAAGAAGTCCCCCACAAAGTGGTACCCTTCCTCCTGACACCATCCCTTTAACCACCCATTTAATTCCCCTATCTCTTCCCTTCTTACTTTATCCCTCCCCCACTCCACACAGGGAGGACCTCAGAAAAGGCCATGGAGGCCGAGTGTGTCTGAAACATAGAAACACAGAATTTGACAGCAGATAACCATCTGGCCCACCCCACAGTGTCACTGCAGACCCTACTTGATCTCCAGCCTGCCATTTGTCCCTGGCCTTTGAAAGTTCCACTTCACTTGCTCCAAAGACTGGTTGGCCAGACCATTGGTACCCAAGTGTACCAGCACCTCCAGCCCCCACACCGCTATCCTCCCTATTCTTCTTTTTTTTAAGTCTTTATTTTTATACTGGAAAGATAATGCATGACACCATTTGAATTAAATCCAATTTCCAAGATGCTCCTGTGAATTATAAAAAAAAAATAACTTTTCAAAAATCATACATACACAAATTATCCATACATCTTAATCACTGCAATTACATCATACTGCTAATTCCTGCCTCAGGGCAGTATTCTGCCTATGTCCCAGATGGCTGATGCCCCAGGAAGGCACTGGACCATCTCCGATCCCTCCTGCACCCACCCGACCTTCCTACCCCGGTCATAGAATTCCTGACAACTAAGACTCTACTAGCTGTCTTCTTCTGTCACTGCTGGGTGCCACGAGATCATCCTCCCATTTCCCCAATGTCTCTCCCAGTGGGCAGGTACCGAGTCTCCTCCAGGGGTGCAAGCGACTGCCCATTGGAATGGTGTAGGGCTGGTTGACCTCCTTGAGGCTGCCCTTACCATCCTTACCCCTTTCACTCTCCACCCCCCCCGGGACCAGTGGGCCTAGCTCGCTAGCTGAACCTGTGCTGCAGGAGAGATTTCTCTTCCCTTCCTGCTACCAGCTGGACATGGAGCTCTGCAAAGGTCCTGCAGAAGGGCCAGTGACCCCTCCTCCAGAGTGTAATCCTGGAGATGAGCACCCCACAGTTCCTGCAACTGACATGCTCCCCACTAAATCATCCTATACTAATCCTTACAATAACGCTTAGATTTCTAACCGAAATGTTCTAGCTGCCTCAGTCAGCTGCCTCCTTGCTTTGATAGCAAAGAGCTAACTAAGGGCCTAGATATGGAAGCAGAGCGCATATACCAAGGCTTACAGTTTGATTTTGAGGGAACAGTAAAGGGGGTTCCATTTTAGGCCCGGGCCGTCAGTTTTGGTTGCTGCACTATTATAGGTACTGTCCTTCAGGCGAGATGTTAAACCGATGTCCCTTCTGCTCATTTGTGATGGCTATCCAGGTGGTCTTTAAAGATCCCCTGGCACTTTCTGAAACAGCAGGGGGGGTTATATAGCAGTGTGAGGCATTAGTGTGTTTAATGACTTACATGTATACCACATACAGTCCCTGCACTGGCAGTACCTAACTATCTAAGAGGCAGTGTGATCTAGTGGCTACAGCAGCAGTTTGAGAACTGGAGTATCGCAGGTTCAAATCCCTGATGGAGCCAGGTATGCTCATTGTATGACCTTGAGCAAGTCGCTTAACCTTTCTCTGCTCCAGTCCACCCAGCTGCGGAAATGGGTAGAAGTAGTACCCCTCTGGAATCGAGATGCATCTCAGATGGTCTAGTTTGGGTAAACAAATTATTTAAAAAAAACTCATTAAGTTAGTCTGTCTGAAAGGTTCGCTATCAAACCAGAGTCCTTCTTACTATGCACTTTCTCAACTACAACATGGAGTATACAAGAAGGCAATATGAGAGACAGAGCTACATATACAACGGCAGGGGAATCCTCAAGGGAGGTTCTGGTGTACACATTTTATTTTCCTAGGTATACGCTGTGCTCCCAGAGCGAAACACAGCTTACTAGTCCAATCAATCTTTTTACAAAGGCTACCTGGTTACCCAGCTTGTGATAGTAAGTGAAGCAATCTATTTCAAAACAAACAAACAAACAAATGGAACCCATTTCCCAGCTGGAGCCCCTGACTGTTTGACTAGTAGCTGTTGCAGCATTTTCTCCTCTGGGAATCTCTCATAATTAGTATAAGTATTCTTGCCATCCGTTTTGGTGTTAAGACAGACAGCTTGCAGGTAATTGCCTTCATTTTTCCTTCTCCTAATCACGTCTGGATACGCTGCTCGTCCTTGGCTGATGTTTGTCCTCATTTGAATATTCCTGCAGATGTCTCAATCAGGGACAAACTGGACGGTGGTGTGGCACTAGAGCCCGCCGCCAGTCCTGCTGCTATCACTGTCAAGCCATCTCTCTAGCCCTTTTAATACCCCCATCTCCATTTGCATAGATAAAAGAAATGCCTGAATCCATACTTTAAACAGCTCAATCTGTTTGTATTAATGATACCAGGAAATTTAAAAACCAATATGGTTGGCTGTAGCAAATTAGTACTTCAGCTTCCTAATCACTCTCTCTCTCTACGCTGTGCTGTACTCTGCCCCCCCCAACACACACACACACACTCATAGACACACGTATCTCGAGGAGGAATGTTCATTTGAATTGCTAATTTACTCTTTTTAATAAAGATAAGTTAATTCTTTCAAGGGCCCACAGGCATCACTTCCGCCAAGCTTGGTTGCCTCTCTCCACTCACGTACCAGTGGCACAGCTGGAACTGGTGGGGGAGAGGCCAGAACCTTAGGCTAAAAAACTGAAACATTTACAGATTCTGCTTGCAAAACCTGCCACATGATACAGTCTCAGAATCTGTGTCAGGAAAATTAAAAAAAAAAAAACAGAGAAAAATCTTTATGTAAAGAGAGAAGGAACATGCTAACAGAAAGCTCAGGATTTCAACAACTGTAAAATGACAGGTTTGGGGTCTTGCTCAGATTTCTTTTCCCCCACCCCTGAAACACAATCCAGATTCCCCAAGGCCCTGTATGTAGCAGGCTGGGGGGCTCGGGAGCTCATCCTGTGACTGCTCAGGTATTTCTGATTTTCGTTTTCCCCAGGGATGAGTCACATGCAGTGATGTGTATACTGACACTCATGCACATTACAGGTGTCTGTGCTCGGTTCCCTTCCCATAGCACTCACATGTCACATCACTAGCCTCTGCTAGGTGGTGATGGTGCAGCGAGGCGCTGAACCCCTCTCTCCGGAAGGAGGAGAGCAGTCCTTGGGATGTGCAGTCCTCCTTCCGCTGGCCACCCCCAGCGACTGTGGTCCGTTACCGATCCCAGGTTGCCAGCATGGCAGGAGGTAAGGCGTCCAGCGCCTCAGCCCTCCACACTACTAGGATAGGTCTTGCTCGGGTTTCTTAATTTACTTTATAGAGTATAGCCGAATATTAGAACTGGAAAATGAGAGCGAGTGTGTGTGTGTGTCTGTCTTGGGGAAGGGTGGTTGTGCACATAAAATGAAATTAAGACTTGTGAAGACTGACTTGTAGCATAGAGGTGTTGAGGAGAGAAACGTACTCTATTCATTCACCAGAATACACACTCCTAGATTCCCCCTGTACACTCACATGTTCCAAGTCCCCCTGTTTTCAAAGAGTTTCCCTGACATCACCCTGCTTCTCTTGATTCCAGTTCCCCCCAAATCATCTGAATCAAAGAGCACTGTTCTTGTTAACTTTTCATTGGTCTGGCACTAGTTTACCATATCATAGTCGTTTAGATTCATAATTTACAGCCCAGTGAAAATAGCCCTGATTTTACTGGTCAAAATGAGGCAGGGTGGTCCAGTGGTTAAAGCACCAGCTTGGAAATTGGGAGATTGCAGGTTCAAATCCCACTAGAGGCAAATACGGTGTGATCTTGTGCAAGTCTGTTATTCTCCCAGTGCTCCAGTCCACCTAGCTCTGGGAATGAGCAAAGCAGAACCTTACTGAAAATGAGACACGGGGCCCAATTCCAAGCTACGGTACCTGGCACAAGGCGATTTATACCCAGACCCATAGCACATTGCACCATCGTTCTGGAGTGTGATTCAAGTGGCGGCTTGTGCCATGCTGCATGTGGGTTGCGCCAAGGTGGGCTATGCCACCCACTACCGCAACCACACCGCTGCGGCATGGCACAAGGGTGAGTTCACGGCAGCAACAGCACCCTATTCCGGAAGAGGACTGCTGTAACCCACATGTGCGATTCCAAATCCGCTATGGTCCGAGGGTTAGACCAGCATGGAGGTGGTCTAAGGGGCATCCGTCCTGGTAAAATGATGGATGCCCCCCCTGCAGCACCATGGAAAGCACTGTAACATGCCCACAGACCCCCCCAACACAGTCATACCCCCACCCCTGAATATTGGGGACCTCCCAAGTCCGTAATTTTCCATGCCCCATTGTTTTGCCACCTGGTTGCAACCTGGCCAGACCCCCAAGGCCGGGTGACTGCGCGGCAGTGATATGGGCGGGGGCTCCAGAGACAATTAACTGCTGGCGCAACTTGCGGCGCAGAACCGATGCGCCATTCCTGTGGCGCCAACCCTCGACTCCTGCGAGTCATCAGCGTGTAGGTGCCAGGGACCCTGTCTGTCTTAGAATAGGCGGGGTCCCTAGGTGTAGTTCCCATGGTGCAACTCGCATACACCCATGAGCTGAGCCATGCGACTTGGAATCAGGCCCCCTATATCTTAACTAGGCTATCTTGTGTGAATTGAATTAAAAGAACCCTAGAGATCTCCCAAAGTGAACTGAATTTTAGATGCGGAGATCTTCTACTCCTAGAGCACGCAAGGCTTCAGTCCTCATGCTCAGTCAGACCTAGGCCTCTTATGGTCAAAGAGTACAAACTGTGCCGAACTGTTAGAGCACCACTTCATTATGGGGAGTACCCACCACATGGGTGTCAAATAAGAACCCCTCCCATCAAATGTGATTCACTTATCATGTGTGCTAGATTAGAACCCCCACCCCCTTCTCTGCCAAGCTGAAACGTCAATGTATTTACTTCACTAAACTTGCCCAGTCTCCAGTCCCCCAGTTGGACAGTGCTTCCGGTCTCGCATTCCTCAAACCAGTGTAATCCAGGTGCAGCTTTCAAAAGCTACTGTTGTCGCACCTAATGCTCTAAACAACATGACATTTAGGCACCACCACTTGATAAACTTTGTAATCAACTAGAAAGATACTGAAATGCCCTGTACAAATCACACGTCAAAACCCATCTTCTCTTCAAGTCTGTTTTGTTCAAGATAATAACCATTGAGCAGATCTGGGTTACAGAGGTGTCCTGTTAAGGCAAAACTTCTGAGGCCCGAAATTCAAAAGTTTGCGCAGGTGCTAATCGGTCTTTGTATGCACAAATCGGGGTTTGTGCTGGAGCCCCATATTCAAAAGGGGCATTTGTGCATGCAAAGAGGGTTATCGCCTGCGCAAAACATAATGTATGCGTGCAGGCAAAGGGAGGGGCGTGGCCATGAATATGCAAGCTACTCATATCATATTCAGCAGTTTTGCACTGTGCAAAAGGGTTTAGCACAGTGCAAATACTGCGAAACAAAACCCTGACTTACTCTGGGCAGCCCTAGCCACTGCCAGAGGTAATGCAGCCACCTAGCTGGTTGGCTGCTGGGGAAGCACCCCCCACCTCCTGCCGATCGCCAGCCTGTTTTTTCACATATAGTAGCCCTGGTGCTAGTGGTCCCCTCCTTGCCAATAACCGGACCATTCTTTCATATATAGTAGCCCTGGTGCTAGTGCCCCCAAGACCACCAGCCCATTCCATCACATATAATAGCCCTGGTGCTAGTGGTCCCCCCACACCAATAACTGGCCCATTCTTTCATATGTAGTAGCCTTGATGCTAGTAGTGCCTCGGATCCCAGTCCCTGCTGAGCACAGTAATCCCTGGTGCCAGTGGTAACCCCCTCCCTCTGATTCCAGCCCATGTGTAGTCCCCCATGGGGCTTACCTTTTGCATGCCTCCCGGGGTTCTCCCACTGCCTCCAGCGTCTGCCCGTTTCCTCATGGCACCTCAGCCACCTGCCCAAGTCCCCTGTTTCCCCCAAACACAGCCCTGTACTTTGCCTTAGCCCATTTCGGTCTTAAAGTCAAATCGTGAGTCACCGGCATGTTCCAGAGTCACTGGTGACTGCGCCTGCACACAGAAGCGCTTTGCTGCTGACCACTCGGTGTGCAGTCACAATGGAGGAGTTTTCCGTGGTCCCGGTGCCCTGGCTATGTTAAGCTGGGACCGGGTCCTCAGACAGGCAGCAAAGGGGCCTTTTAAAATATAAACAGAAAAAGTGCATGAAGCGCCAAGTGTGGGAGAAAAGCAGGACTCATTCATATTAAGAAGCCCCACGTACACAGCAATGAGTAGCTGTCTGCCGCCTAGGAGGTCAGTATTTCGGTGGCAGCAACAGCAAAAGGAATGAAATTTAATTGAAAATAATAAATGCATTTGTGAGAGAACTGTTGGGGCTACATAACCGAGAGGCTATTATTTGATAAAAGTAATATTGTTGGCTGCACCAGGACTTTATGTGTGGGTAGACTGTATAAAGACAGTGTTCTCAGCCACCATCTTTGTGCCTATCAACCAATTGGAAAGCCAAGCTAAACAAAGGGACTTCTGGGACAGTGCCAGAGACTTGTGGGGAAAAAGGGAGTTCCAAATTTGGGCGCCCAAATGCTGTCCCAATTAAAATACTTTAACTGATTCAGACAGCTTGGGTAGCCAGTTGGATTACAGGAACTTTGCTCTTTATTTAAGGGGGGACAGTTTGAACTGGGTCAGTCCAAGGAGTAGTTTGAGTGAGTGTGGGTCAAGCCTTGGGGCTGTCAGGAGGCTCCCTGCAGCTCAGAGAATTTGGAATGAGGCCTGTTTTGCCTCTTCTCAGCCAGAATGTCGGCTGTTTACTTGCTGGGACTGCCAAGTCTCCAGAGCAACTGGCATTCTGCAGGAGGGAGAAAGGAAAGATTTTCTACAGAGTGAAGTGCCAGATTAAAATTGGGGTCAGAGTTGGTGAGAGACCCTAAAACTGCTTTCCGGTGAGAGAAGCTGCTTTTGCCTCAGGGACTGCATCTAAAGTTAATGCCTGTGATCGCCGGGATTGCTTCCAGTCAGTTTGCCAGCGGGAGACCAGAACTGCTGTGTGCCAGCTTACACTTCCAGGACTGCACTGTGCAAGTGAGGTAGCTGTGCAGCCTATTACCGAACTCTATCCAAGCTGAACTGGTGATGCCAAGTAATGTGCCTAAGAGACTGCTGCTGCCTGTGAAAGCCAAGCCGCCAGACGACCAGAGAAGGGAATCAGCTCCTGCAGAGAAGTTCATCATGGGTTGCGGCCACCTTTGGGGGCTATGCCTTGACGAGGGGGTGAGTTGTGTCAGCTCCAGTCCCTGTATCTTGGTCCTTGCCAGAAAGGATGAAGTCCTGCAGCCTGCAGCCACATCCTACCTCGAGGAGAGCCATCCTGGAAATCAGATCCTGAGGTCCAAGGTTCAGTGAGTAAATCAGGGTTCTACTCTGCAACACCAGTTAACTTGTTTTTCCGACTACTTTGCCCTTCAAGTTTGCTGGGTGGTTTAGACTGTTCTTTGCATGCCACTGGGCCTGGGGATTACAATTTCTGGGGTTCAAAGGTGTTTTATGATTGCTACAGCCAAGTACAAAGTAAACCCTTAACCATTTCTTTAAGGGCCCCCACTAGCTGCAACGCCAGCCAACCCACGACACGCTTCAGGCCTGCAACGTAGCTTATCCTGTGCACCCAGTGAGGTTAACTGGACAGTCCAAATGGGTTAATGCATTTGGTTGAATGTTATACAAAGCCAAAATACTGTTAAAACCAAAAGTACCAATTAATCTATCTTTAATTTGCATCCCCTACCCCTTGTTTAAACCCCTAAATAAATCTGTTTGTTGTTTAAATGTTAACCTGGTCCATGAGCATATCATTACTGAGTGCTGGTTTAATGCAAATAGCTGAAAGGTACTGTGTTAGTGCTGGTAACCATTTTCTTACAGGTGCACAGGGTGCATGCCAAGTTCCCGACCCTGCTGGTAAGTGTGGTCACTGTGAGCATATTAGCACGCTCCACTAATTGTGAACTGAATGCAAAGCAAGGCATTTACTATCATTTTAAGTGTGAGGCCACTAGGTGGGGTCGTGGGTAGGTATAGTTTCCCAGAGGGCTATATCATTTCACGTTCTAACCCACTAAATCATAACTCTGGGTGGAGGCACCATAATTGTAGTTTTACTGTTGGTAGTGACACCACAGTGACCCTTGATAGCGAACCCAGGCCCCTCAACCTGCAGTCAGGGAAGCAGGCAGGGGTAGTAGCCCTTGGTTTAACGGCACCAGGGTTGCATCGTTTCAATGCATTCATCCCTGGTGCTAGTGGTGCCCCGATCCCAGCCCTGCTGAAAAACAATAATCCTTGGTACCAGTGGTAACCTGTGTGTGGGAACACAGGTGCGTCTGATCTTCCGGGTGCTTACCAAGCGAGACCGCACATCCTCAAAGACACAGTCAATAGTACTAAAAGCTGTAGCACTCCTGTTCAAAAAGTAAATAAACAGCAGCAGTCGCAGGTTAGATGCAACGTTTAATTCTATAGTAGCTTCTGCTCCTTAGCGCCTCAGCCCTACAATCATGCCTTTGGTAGACCCCCTACTGAAGGCCTGATTGTAGGGCAGACTAAGGAGCAGAGAAACAAATACAACGTAAACTGCTTACTGCTCTTGCTTAGATACTATTTGACCAGGAGTGTTACAACTTTTTGTACTATTACCAGTGGTAACCTCCTTCCCTCGGATCCCAGACCCTGCCTTCAGTACATTCATCCCTGGTGCTAGTGGTTCCCTCACCCTTTCCGATCCCAGCCCCTGCTGAAAAACAGTAATCCCTGGTGACTGTGGTAACTCACTCCCTCTGATCCCAGCCCTGACCTACACACAACTGCTCCCTGGTGTCCAGCGGTCCCCCATGTGGCACCGGGTACCCCCCAACTCACCCTTTCTACAGTGGTGGCGCTGTGAGTGCATATGGTGACTAGCACAGCCCTCCTCACACTTCCTCAGCCGGCTGCCAAATGTACAGTCAGGAGCATGCCTCTTATTTATGGGACAGGGTGCTGCGCCTGTCCTATGAATAAAGGCATGCTCCTGACTTACTCAGTGGCCGCCAGGGGTGTGTGAGGAGGGCTGTGCCAGCCACTGTATGCACCTGCAGCACTGTTATGGAAAGGGTGAGTGGGGAGTGTCTGGTGCCATGGGGTGGGGACCACTGGACACTGAGGAGAGGTTATGTGTACATCGGGGCTGGGATCAGAGGAAGGGAGGTTACCACTGGCACCAGGGATTACTGATTTTCAGCAGGGGCTGGGATCGGAAAGGTGGAGGGCACCACTAGCACCAGGGGTGAAGTGCTGTGTCTGTGTGTGTGTTTTGTTTTTTAAATAAAACTGCAGATCCGCTGGGAGAGTCTCAGGATGGCTCCGCTTTCACTTTCTCACTCACTTGCACTAGTTTGGCAGTTTCAGTTTAAAAAAACTGTGTGCGGGTGGTAGTTCTCAGCACAGGTCACCGTAGATTTCTGATCAGTTGATATATTGCATCACAGAAGGGTACAACTGCGTTCCATGACCTTTGAACTGTGGTACAACAACATTTCAGCAAGGATGGAAATCCACGCTGAATAAGGGTCCACTATACACTATAAGGATTTTGAGCGGGTTAATTTTTATACAGAACAGTGATTAACCATATACGAAAGAACATTAAAGACATCAAACAGTAAACAAAAACAAAAATACAAAGCAAAACAGAACAGTAAACTAAGGTAACAAGATTTACAGAGTATGCAATTCACAAAGCATGCTACATAATTTGTCCCCATTTTTGAGGAAGGATATTGACAATACTGAAAGGGTGCAGAGGAAAGATGTGTGAAGTTGAGAAAACGTTGCTTCGCCAGGACTTTGCCAAGTTTTTGCCAGGTGGCGTAGCATATGTTTCCGAGAGGTAACTAAACATTGCGGAAAAAAATGCCATTTTACGAGGAAAACTTCGCCAAAATTGTGAAGTTCAAGCTTGGCGATGCCAGTAGGAACTTCACGAAGCTTTGCGGTGTTGAAGTTTCACAACTTAGCAGCAACTTCGCTGACAGCATTTAAATTCACTGCATCTCTAGTGCAGAGGAGAGTGACCACAGTGCCAAAAGCTTAGAAACAAGGGCAAAAACACATGTGAACGCATGCTCATGGAATAAATGGGTACAGAGACAAGTCAGTGATCCAAAACAAGCACAAAGGGCTGCACTCTGAAAGCAACAACAGAAAAAGTAAATACTCCTGGTGATGGTGAAAAGTAGTTTATGCCATCAAAGTTTATTTGTGCACTGTGAGAGAGAGTCAACACAATGTCCCAGTGCTTCATATTGTAAATGCCCCGAAGCGTCACATTTTACATGAAGTGCTGGGGGCATTGTGTTGGACTCTCACGGTGCACAAATAAACTCTGATAGCTGCAGCTACTTTTTCACTGTGGTGTTTAGATTCTTCTATTGTTGAGTGTAACCCTTTGTGCTTGTTTAAGCTCAACAACTATGTAGCCACAAATAGATGAAGGACTGCCTCCATGAAAAGGCAAATGTCAGGGGACATGATTTGAGTAATCAAATATCTGAAAGGTATAACACCGTTAGACCAAATACAGCTCTTCAGGTGTACAAAGATGAGAGGACCATGGGGCACTCAGTGTTAATGCCCTTGAAAGTGTGGTTACAGCAGCATAATGCACACTACGAAGTGCGTTATTGCGCTTCTAAAATGGGTAAACTGAGAAAGCTTAAAGCAGCAGTGCAGCGAGATTGGGGGTGGATTTGACCCTATCTTTTTTCACTATAAAAATTCCGGGCATCTTGCAGGTGTATTTGGTGGTACAGTTTTCTAGCTCCATGACAATTTGAATATTTTATATAAGTTTTAATTTTGTGTTTTTTTTTTTTTTTTCCAAGGAAAAAAGATGTCCACCACATATGGCTTAGAAATAGCAATGTAGACCTGGCAAGGGTTAGGATCAAGAACACACAAATAAAAGAAATGTTGCACAGAATAGGAGGCCCCTAGAAAAGTAGATGAGACAGATATGCTAATGTTTTTAATAACTGGATCTGAAGCCAGCTACTTGGGAAAACATTTTTGTTGCACTGCTGCTGTAAAAAAAAAACATTTTTTTTTAATTAAAAATGGGTATGTTCTGTTTTTTTCTTTTTTTTAAATACCTGGTTGAAAGTAGTCCATCCCCAGCTGTGAAGCATTTGCCTATCTGCACATTCAATAGATGGAATGTTTAGCATGGAATACAAGAATTCAACATTCACAAATACGACAAAATTTACTACTTATAAGGGTAATCAACTTTGATAAGGTAAGACAAGATTGAATGAAAAGGTTTGGAACAGACTATCAGCTATATTAAGAATCTTGTGACATGACTAAGAGATCACATTCCTTCAAATCTTGCTATTTTATGTCTTATGTACCCACTACAGACACTCATTTCAAGCTTACCAATTAAGACCACTTTTATTGTCATAGTATTGAGGTACATTTATGCGCATCATAGACTTACCTACATTATGTAATATTGTCAATACTACTTTTGGGCTTGTAACTGGACTTCATACTGTTAAAGAGCCGGCTATTGATAAAATGTGAAGTGATTAGCTTTCAAGGGACCTATCTGGGGGTAGAGGTTTGTTATGGAGAGGGGGGATTTACCTCAAATTTGACAACATCATTGTAACTCCTATTAATGTTAAGTGTGTTGATGGTATTATCAAAAACAAAGCTCTGCATCAGCATGTGGTCTAAAAGCAAAACAAAATGGTTATATTAAATGCACGCTAAAAATAAGAGTTACAAATCTACGTTTCGACCTTAGGTCTTCAGGAAATATCTAAAAGAGAAAAAAACAAAGTTAATGTAGAGGGGAGGTAAAATAAGGGATATATATATATGTGTGTGTGGGGAAAGAAAAAAGGGGAGTCTCAGGGAGAAGAAGTGATAAATGGCAAGATTAAGAGAGAGACTGTGAAACAAAAAGGTGATGATGGAAACGATAAAGCATAATAGGAGTGAAAGAGCGAGAGAAGTCAGACAGGAGGGGACTAATTAACAGGGCCTAGTAAGCAGGCTGAAAGGTGACAAATGTGGGGGAAGGAGGCAGAGATGGAGACTTACGGTGAAAATGAAAAATAAATGAGTACAAAAACAAAGAGACTTTAGGGAAAAACAGGGATGGCTGAAAGATGTTAGTGGAAAATAAGTCTATCATTTAAACCAGGGGGCTGCTGGGAGCCAAGGCGGATGATCAGCTTGGCTTCCATGTTTTTTCTATGGTCAGGATCCCAGAAGCCCTGCTGAAGGACACAAACAGAAAGGTCATTGACGTGGTCTCTGGAGATAAAGTGGGATACAATGGGTTTAGCAGTGTCACCATTCCTGACTGCTCTGTAATGCTCCCTGAAATGGTCAGTAATGCGCCTACCAGTCTCTGTGATGTAAAAATTGACGGTATTATGGTTTTCTTTTGGTATTCTATATGATCCATAAAAAATGAATAAAAAATAGTTAAAAAAAGGAATTCAATGTTCAACAGGATTCTACTGTCTGAATATTCACCTCTATCCTCACAAACACACATAACAGAAGGCGTCAGTAAAGCCAGGGATTCAGTTTTATCCGAGGCAGAGAAAGCAGCAGAGATTTCACTGTTAGGCAGGTAAGGATGGTTTGGGTGGGGGTGACTGATCAGAAAAGAAGCTCTACAAAATAAACCTGTGAGCAGTGCTTCGCTTTTTATAACTGTGTATGTGTGTAAGGAGCGGAGGTACCTATAAAAGAAATCACACAGGAGAGGAACACCATGGATGTGTGTAAGGAGTGGGATATCATTCAATCAATGTGTTTGTTCTTTTTATTTTGAGGGAGTTTTATTTTTTAGTGAGTAAAGGTGGCAGCCATATGTGTAACAGAAATCAGGAATTTTTTAAAAAGGCATTGATATTGTTAGTGTGATGTGTCCTGCTTACCAGCACTTTTTCTTACCTGTGTGTAACCCCCCTGCTAATGGGGGTTCCCAAAAGTCTTCCAGGAGCTTGCTAAATGCTCCAAGTCTGGATGGTGTTCAGCATTTAAGCTGTTTGAAAGGCACTGTAGCGAGTGCTTTTAGAGCCTCTGCGTACTGTCTCTTTAAGAGCTGTCTGCCTGCAGACATAATTAGTTTGTATGGGGGGGGGGATGTGTGTTTCCCTGCTCGAGTCCCGCTCGAGCTGCTGTCTAATCGCTCCATTTTTGCAGTCGCTAAGAGCGCAGAGGGAGCCTAATTGAAAGATGTAACTGTTTGCCAGAAAACATTTAGAGTATTAGTAAAACTGCAGTTTGTCTAACCTGCCTTTCTTGCAGCTCGAACTCTGTTTGTTTAGCCCTTCCATTTTGGTCTTGGACTGCTGAATTGGACCAATTGGGTTGGGGGACCTTTAAAATGAAGCCTGCTTTGGGCGAATCAGAACTTGGACTCTCCTGGAGCTGGCTGTAAAGGGGCTGTATGGCAGGTGCCTCTGAGAATTGTAGTTTGGACCTTGGTGCCTTTTTGCACCAACAGAGGGAACCCTGCTGTGATTGACAACCGAACCAGCCAATCGAACTCGTGTGAATCCAAAGGAAATGCCCTGAACTGTTGCAGGCGAGCCAAATGCGAAGTGACTGTGAGAGAAGAAGGAGCTCTATGCTGTTGCGGCGTGTAGTTCACGTGGGAAGCGCGTGGGAGGCCCTAAAGTCAGCCTACAGCCGTTACAGAGTGTGCATCGGGCTGAACCCGAGTTGTGGAAGTGATAGAAGAAGTGCAGAACCAGGCTTGCCCTGTAGAAGACCGAAGATTTGCTGAAGTGCGATCAGCCTGTCAGGAACTGAAGCTGCTGTGAGTGCTCCCGGGTTTTGCAGTGTTTGTGATCGGGGTTCAAGGAGCAGCTGGCCTGGTATAGTAATTTCCTTTACATATGAATGTGCTTGGTGCTTGTGGGGAATCGCGATCTTATTTCCCCTGTACTGTCAATGGTGTACTGAAGCTGGAAGCAGAACCTAGCTTGATTCGGACTGAATCCGCCTGTTTCAAATGCAGTTGGGCCCTGTCACAAGGGCCTTATCTCCATACCCTGCACGTCTGGAAATCCAGAACTAGCATTCTCCATCCTGTTCTCAGCTCTGGGTATTGTGAGTACAAATCAGGGTAGCTCCCTGTGCCTTCCATTTAATCAAAGTGTGTCAACTGATTGTGTTTTCTTTCTGTGGACTGAGCCATCTGGCCCCGGATAACAACTGTGAGCTGTGCATGTATTTTCTCCTTGCAGGGCTCCATCCATCTGCACCAGCCGGCCAACCCCGGGCAACGGACCTGGCTACCCCATCCTGGGTACCCAGAGAGTGTGATTCTTGGACCCTAAAGTGCATGCACATTACTGTGATTCGTGTATTTACTGCCAGTCAACCTGATTTGCCCCCTTCCTTGTTACTGCCTCCTAAATAAATCAGATTTGTTGTTGTTGAATTATAATCAGTCTGTGGTGTCAATACATATAGTGCCAGCATTGCATTGTGGTTGTGTGTATTACCTAACCTTGTTTTACAGGGGGTCCTCAGGGACATGCTGCAGAATCAGTCCTGAGGGTAAGTGGTACTGTATGTGTAAAAAGTGTGCATATGTGGGGTATTGGGAAGGTAACTCCCGTGTACTGTGTGGGCCACTAGTGGGAACAAAGGGGGGGGGTCACAGTGTCCCAGAGGGCTGTGCCCAAGCTAGTTTAGCCACTACCAACCCTGACCTCTGGGTGGAAGCACCCGTCACTGGACCTAGGCCCCTTAACCTGTCACTAGCCACACAGGCAGGGGTAGTAGCCCTTGGGATAGCGCCACCTAGAGGTTACATGTGAATTAAACAGATCTAAGATATAGGCACCAACCAATCAGGATGCTGGATTTTCCCTACTCATTTTATAATTGGGTTCATATTTAAAATACTTACTATCATTACTACCACTGTTCAAGCTTGCAAAGCAGGATTAGACAAAGCTCTTAGGAAGAATGGAATTTAAGGGTTACATATCATTAGCAGGCATAGCAATTGGGCTGAGAGGTGTGCATATGTGTCCAGTCAAATTGAGTATGGTTACTGCCCTGTGGCACGAGGGGTGAACAGAAAGGATCCTAAGTCCCTTCTGTCACCACAGTACTATGCTACCATATTACCATTTATCCAAATGGCTTAGTCCTGTTCAGTTTTTTCTCCCTTGCCCTGGCTGGCTTCTCTTCCCCCGACCCCCCAGCTCTGTCATCTGGCATCCCCTTGACTTACTGTCTCCCTCATGCCCCCCCCACCCAAGACGGGGTGACGAGAGCTGAGCTCAACCTGCCGTACAGGATCTGGATGGAACCACGCCAGGTTGCCAGTGTGGGCCCTGTGAGGGGTCAGAGACTTAGCCTGCTGCCAGGGAGATTTTCCATTATCTTTCCTTTTTCCCTGTGAGGCAGAGGAGCTGGCATGCAGTGATGTCAATAGTAGCGCTGTGCATGCTTCCGTATGCACCATGCTGGGCATTTGCCACGCATCCGCTCCCTAGCTGTGGAGCCAGTGGTCTGTCCTTCAGCTGCTGTTAAGGGCCAGGCTAATGACAGGTGCTGCCCCCACCCCACCCTGGAGGAGGCGAGTAGTCCATCAGATGCTTGACCCTCCTCCTCCTCTCCCGGCTGACCCTCCGATGACCCAAGCTCAGTGTACAAACCTGGGTCACCTGCATTGCGAGCTGTAGCGCTACTGCTGTACCAATGGGCTGACCCTAGTCCTGTTCACTTTTTATATTCAGTCACTGCATCTCCTGTGGTTATGAGCACCTCCTCGAGTTCTTTGGGTGAGAGAACAGCAAAGCCACACTAAGCACTGCTGGCACACAGAGGACCTGAATCTGAGAAGCGTCTCTTATAACCATGAGTCCCATGGCTGTACACAGACACATATTATAACGCATGTTCAAGATTTCTGTTTTTAAAAAAAAATGGAACTGGAATTGAAAATCAAAATGTTACACTTCAGCCGGCCCAGTGGCGTGAAGGACTGAGGTGCTGGTTGCCTTACCTCGTGCTACGCTGGTGACCTGTGTTGGGGAATGAGCACGGGCTGCTGGGGGTCGGCAGGGGTGGAGAGGGTTCGAGCATCCGGGACTGCTCTCCCTCTCCGGGGAGGGGGGGATCTCAGTGGTCGGTGCGTTTCTGACCCCTGGTGGCGGCTGAGGGACAGAGCACTGACGCTGCAAGCAAAGAACTGAGTGGGGCATACGCCAGGAGGAACACGTGCGCACTCTCTCCCCTGATGTCACTGCACACCCTACTCTCGAGGGAGGAAACAAGGAAAATGATCCCCGGTTGGCTTGATGAGGCAGCCACCCAGCCCAACCCGAATGGCAGTCACTGAACTGGATTCTAGTAGAGGTGAGTAAAGCTTGGGGGGGGCTCCTTGCACCCGCTACAGGGGGGGAGGGTAAGCCATGGGGGGAAGATGGGATGCAGCTTGATATCGGGGTATGGGGCTGGATAGGTGGCTGGGGATGGTGGCCAACTTGGGACCCGGGGAGAGAAAAAAAGTACAAAAAAAAAATGTTATGCTTTACAGAAAATAACGCAAACCCCTGTGTGGTATCACATCAAGTTCACAAGGACCAAGAGAGCATGGTCAATAGTGCATACTCAAAATCATGAAATACAGAAGAGCAAGGCATGCAAAACAGCACTTGTGTGACGCCACATAGTGAGGAGGTGCCTTAACTATGCGCTGTCACTCCTGAGCCCACTGATTTGCTTTTTACCTCAAATTTCACTGGAGTGGTGATCCGTGGTGGCACACTGTTGCAACAGGAAATGTACACTTGAGGGAGATGCGTTAGGGAAAAAGTAAGTGCAGGACACAGTCTGGTCTCAGACCAGTCGTCACAGAAACAGTCATCCAGCGGTGGTTTTCCCTTCGCTGTTTTGCAGGAACGAAATTTTGTCTTGCAATTTTTTGACTGTGCTGTTATTTATCGTGCTGTTTAATTTTTAGCAGTCTTGATGTGCCCCCCACCATGTTGGAAATGGACTATGTCAACAGAATTTCAACTTCAGAAATTTGGAGTTAGTGTCAAACCCGCTTACAGCGGACCAGTAAATGCAATACCATTTTGCTGGTATACCAGGTGTACATTGTAATGCGTGGCAGTATAGATCAGTACTTAAAAGAAAAAGTTAGGCTGAGGGCAACAGATTTCCCATGCAGAACTGTAAGCTTTATTGAGCAATCTTTTTAAGTAGGTGTTTTAAGTATTTATGGACTGTCATTTAATATGACAGTGTGGATTTCAGATAGAAAAATGTAGTGCCACACACATTTAGGACAGCGTGTCAATTTCATCCCAAATCTCTACCTTTCTTCTCAGAGCACTACAGCTGGATAACATCATTACACCTGCTGTGGCTTGAGACAGAGTTGGTGTTTGCATCACATGCTTAATTGCATTTAATTACACAATGGCAAGAAAGAATGCTGGCCTCTGATTGGTCTGCCTGGGACTAGACCCGTGATGTTATCCCAGCACAACATCACAGGTCTAGTCCCGGCACACAGAAGACCACAGCAATTCAAAGAGAATCATTCCACACAGCCCGTCTCTACTCTCGCTCGTTAACCCCACTTCACTGATTCCCACTAGCAACCCTTCAGTGCTACCTCCCAGCTTCTTTACTATTAAAACTAAAAACCTCCCTCCCAACAATTTACACTATTTACTCCCCCAGCACCACTTGGCAGCCTGCTTTAGTGATTCCCGCTCAGAACCCGCGGCCACATTCAGTGTCCCCTGATTTGCTTGCCACACCCTCCCCAACCACACACACCAACAACCTCCACCTCTCCCACAACACACACACACACACACACACACACACAGAGTATTCCCCAAACAGAAAAATATTCTAAATGAAAAAAAAGTCGTAATCTGACAAGGCGTTTCTTCCCTTTCACATCTAGAGCGAGCCCGTTCAAAGAGATACACTCCCGCTCGCCGAACAGACTGCTCGCTTCCTGAAATGGCCGCACTGCTAACGGCCACGTTGAGAGGAAAAAAAAAATAATCAAATCAATAAATCCACAGTACAAAACCTGCACATTCTGATCAGTGTCTCTCATCACCTCAAAAGTAACGGCTGAAACACCGAAATGTGGGATCGCAGTTCCTGAACTCCTGCGGTTCCAGATCCTCTTTCAATCAATCAATCACTTTATTTAACCAGGCATAAACACCACTGAGCAAGCTAATTTTCAAGGTGGTCCTGGGCATTAATACAATACAGTATACTTCATAAGATTACAATTACGGTGGACAGCGGTGCAAAAACAAAAATAAAAACATTGTGAAGGTGCCGGTCAATATGGGCCTATACATACCGGTCAACATAATTAACATGCAAAGGTACATAATGATAAGATTTACTGGAATGAGAAGAGACAACAATCCCACATAGTCTCCGCTAAGTAAGTGCTCATACCTAAATGATAAAAAATAAGGAGGTATTAAGGAATAGGGTAGAAATTGGGAAAGAGTAGGCAGCCAAGAGGGAGGCCAGAATAGGTAAAAGGTAGAGAATAGGCAGGATTAAGGGAACTAGTTCCTAGGTTTCTGTTGTTAAGAATGTGGGGTGGAAGATATACTTAGGTGTAGGATTTGAGAGTGGCACCCAGGGCTTAGGGGTCATAGGCGTCTGAAACAGTTGCATGATTCCTTCAGATAATCAGTTAATAGAGCTTTGAATGTGAAAATGCTTGGAAGTGAGGATAATTTTAATGAGTCTTGCATAGTGTTCCAAAAGTGATGGAGTGAGAAGTTGATTGCTGCCGAGCCAAGGGTAGTTTTCACTCTAGGAATCTGGAAGCAGATTATGGAGAAGCGTCTCAGGCCATAGGAACCTTTAGCCCATTTGAAGAGGTTCAAGATGTATGTAGGGAGGTTATCAGATAATGCTCTAAAAAGCCAGAGGAGAGCATTCCTTTTTCTCCTAGTTGAGAGCGAGGTCCATGCCAAAACCTGGTACAGACGACAATGATGTGTACCACGGGGTAGAGTTAGGATAAATCTTAAAGCCCGGTGGTAAAGGGTGTCCAGTTTGTTTAGCATTGTTGATGGCCAATGACTGTAAAGGAAGTCAGCGTAGTCCAGTATAGGTAGAAATGTAGCTTGTACTAGTCTCATTCTGGCTTCTAACGTAAGTAAGTGTTTAATGCAACAGAATAAACCTAATCACTGTCTTAGTTTCTTCGAGGTTTCATTTAAGTGGCATAGAAAGTTGAGCTTGTTATCCAGCCAGAACCCTAGGTATTTAAAGGTATCAACTACTTCAAGGGATTCATCTAAGAGTGTTCGGATCTGTGTGATATGTAGACATCCGGAAGTAGACTTTGGTGAGAGAATCATTGCTTTAGTCTTTTTCGCATTGAGGAGGAGCTTATGAGTGATAAGGTTGTACTGGAGGGTGACAAAGTCTTTCTGTAAGTACTCATGGGCCAAATCCAAGGATGAATTTGTGGTATAGAGTACAGTATCATCTGCAAATAAGTGCACACTGACTGTGCCCAGTTGCAAGTCCAGAATATTGATGTATATTGCAAAGAGGATAGGGCCCAGGATGGAGCCTTGTGGGACTCCTTGTAACAAAGATTTTTGTGGGGACAGATCTCCTATGGCTTTGACTTGTTGTAACCTATTGGTTAGGTAGCTGGTGAACCATTTAATGGCAGAACTATCAAGTCCGATGTTACTCAGTGCAGTAAGCATGATGGTATGATCCACTGTATTGAAGGCCTTACTTAGATCAAACAGGAGGGCAAATACATGCTTCTTAGAGTCCAAGGCCATTTGCCAGTCTGTAGTTACTCTGGCAAGAGCCGATACTATACTGTGTTTGACTCTGAAGCCAGACTGAGCTGGGTTTAGCAACCTTTCTGAATCCAAATGTTCTCTAAGTTGGATGCTGACAATTTTTTCAAGTAATTTAGAGAGGACAGATAGTATAGAAATAGGCCAGTAATTGTTCAGATCACTCGGATCCCCAGTCTTGAATAATGGTAGGATGTGGGCAGTTTTCCACGAGACAGGTAGCTCACCTTGAATCAGAGAGGTGCTGAATAAGTGTGTAATGGGGGCAGTCAGATAGGTATGGCCAAGTATTAGGCAGTAAGGTTCAATATTATCTGCACCCGCACTCTTTTTTGTATCCAAAAAAAAGGAGGAGGTCCTCCACTTGCTTGACCGTTATTGTGAGGAAGCTGAAGGGGGTGGGATGCGGTTGGTTATGGTTGTGGTTATCAGTGAAGCCAACAGTGTAGTCTCTTGCCGGGCTAAGTTTGCTGATAGGTGAGGTGTCAAAGGCAAGCCCTGCAGTGGCAGTGATCATTAAACTTCTCTAGTATATCAGCTTTGTCCATATAGGTGGTACCATCAGACACAATTTTGTTTGGAAGGGGTGTTGCAGTGGACTAACCTTCGACTTCTTTGAGGATGTTCCAAAATTTGGCAGAGTTGTTTTTATTGTCTTCTAGTTCTTTTTGGAAGTACCTAGTTTTTTCTGACCTAATTAGCTTGGTACAAGCATTCCTAGTGGTACGGAATGCTAACCAATCGGCCTCCAGGTGGGATTTCTTCGCTTTTTTCCACCAGTAGTCCCTATCCCTAAGTGCTTTCTTCCAGATGGGAGAGAACCAGCCAGGAGTTTTATTTTTTGATTTGATCAGTCTTAGTGGGGCGTGTTTGTCTATTAGCCCCAGTAAGAGGCTGTGAAAGATGTTAAATGCCTCGTTAAAGGTGGGGGCTAGATAGAAATCCTGCCAACGAATGTTGCTTAGATCTTTCAGGAAAGTGTACTGGCAGAACTTTTTCAGGCATCTTTTCAGTTTGAATTTGGAGGCTGTTTTTATTTGGGAAGGATGTCTGATGCAGACAGTAGCGCAATGGTTGCTCATATCATTGAAGAATACTCCAGTATGCGAGATATTGTGAGGTTTATTTACTAGCATATGGTCCAGGAGGGTGCTACGTTCAGGGTTTTTTCTGTTAGGTCTGGTTATAGCAGCCGCCATTTGTAACAGACCATTAACATCCATAGATCCTTCAATTTCTTAGAGCTGTCATTCCAATTTAGACTGAAATCCCTCATTAGAATACACTCAGTATTAGCAGAGTCAAGAAGGTTTTGAAGGTGTGGCAGAAGTGCCCAGCCACCAGACAGTGGTCGGTAGCATACTGAGCTAAGGAGTGATTTCTCGCTGGAAAGTGATAATTTTAGAGCCAGGCATTCAAATTCCTTAGCTTTTGAGGTACAGTCAAAGACTGTGACTGTGAATTTGGTTTTGACATATATTATTTTATTTTATTTTATTTTAGTTGTTTAACCAGGTATAGCACACTAAGCTGAAAGCTTTTTACAGGAGCGACCTGGGAGCACAAGGAGGTTAAGTGACTTGCTCAGGGTCACACAGTATGCAAGTGGAAGCTGTGGGATTCAAACTCAGGTCTGGTCTGCTGGATGTCACCAGATTGCAGCTCAGAGCCTTAGACCACTGCGCTATACTGCCTCCTAAAAGTTGGTCTATCATAGCAGTAGATGATATATCTGGGTACGCTTGATAGATTTGTCCAGATGAGGGTGTGAGCCAGGATTCAGTTATCATGAAGAAATCAGGAGATGAATGTAGAGCCCAGGTCTGTATAGAGTCAATCTTCATTAGCAAACTACAGACATTGATATGGAGAAAGCTAATCCCTTTATATTGAGGGAGGTTTGCCGGGGCATCCAGAGAAATAGGTGGGCCTGGGTTTAATTCAACATTTCCCGAACAGAGTAGGAGAAGCAGTAGTAGTTTTTTTTAAGGTGGTGTCTTAGCCTACTAAATAGTCTTTTATTACTCCTTCTAGCGTACATTGGTTTAGCGGTGGCTGTGTTAAGGGCAAGATTGCTATTTGCTACGGATAAAACACAGAGAACTGATAGGGCCAGTACCATCCTTGGGAATTGCAAGTGTTCTGTAGTTATGGCCTGGTGGGAGGAGGGGCATGACCACAGAGGAGACGTCCCTGATGTAGGATCCTATGGTCTAATGTGGGAGGCTATATCTTGGTAGATGATAGAGGAGGGAAACTGGCCTTTGTCCGAGTTGCAAACTGAAATTTTGGGTAGAGCATAACTTAGTAATATAAGGCAACTATAGAGAAGGGTAGGCGTAGATGGCATTCTTAACGTGGAGATATTTTCTTTGTAACCTGGAAAAAATGCATCACTAGAAAAGAACTACACCTGGTCCCAGGACAGGCAGCGGGACTGGGTGAATTCCCCCACAGTAACAGAACAAGCACTGTGTGAATGTGTGTGTGTGTGGGGAGGAGCATAGCAGGCCATACACTGAAACAGCACCAACAGGGCTATTTTTTCATTTAGTATACCTCCTCATCTAAAAATCAAATAAAAACACACTTTAAAAAAAAAATGTTTTTAATTTTCTTTTATTAGTGGAAACAAGCAATTGTATAATAGCAATAATGCACTCCAGGGGTGTGTGTGTTGTGCTGGGATAATGTCACTTCTTGGAGTGTTGGATGCACTCGGCTAACAGCCTCGTGCCCAACCACACAAAGCGCATGGCGTTATCCCAGCACAACATCCTGGAGTGCATTACTGATAATGATAATAGGAACCCTGACACCATTAAACAATAACTAAAAACATCCCCAGGCGTCCACAAGAGGGAGTCACGCTAATCCACAATATCCATCTGTTTTAACATTGTAGTAAATTAGCAGACCCTTCTGTAAATATTCGTATGAGACACTCTCTTATCGCTATAAGAGTGTCTGGAATGTTTCAGCAATACAGTATGACAGGGTGTGAGTTTTTGGGGTAGTTATCCATGACTTGACTGGTGTACTACAAGGCTGAAGGCCTAATGATTTTTTCACAGCATGAGCAGTTGGTAAATCCCCCAGTTACCTATGCCTTACAGTATTTTATAGAGTATGGTTGTGTGCTGTTCTGTACGGAAAACCATACACCGTAAAAAGTCATTATGCGTTAGTAGTGATGTAGTTACTAACGCAGAATGACTTTCCGTTCTGCATTAGTAGTGTACCTACATCACAATGCAACTGCCCCCATCAGCACTGTTCCTAGGATGAGGCGGTTGAAGTGTTGCATGCCCAAGTTGGCCGGTGATCGCATGACCAAGAAATGGGTGTCGTGGACAACAAAGTCTGGCCCCTCTTCAAGAAAAAAGTAAGCAATTCTGTTTTTTTGGGACCATACACTATAAAGAACAGTGTATGGTGTCCCAAACACAACTCGGCTACTCTTGCTCTCGAGGTCATCAGCCGTCATAGAAACACTGAGGTGAAAAATAGCCTTGTTTTGTATGGGACGCCATACACTATCCTATATAATGCAATTATACAATGGACCCATTGTAAAGTAAATGCCTTTACATTTGTAATTTTAATTATATTTTTAGTGCTTCTGGGGGTATAACCTTCCAAATGTAAGAAACAGTCACTCCCTTCCCAGCAGTAGCTTATTTAATAGTGTAGCTGTTTAAACAATGCTTTTAACTAAGAATACAAAAGTTTATTTTTTAAATTGCATACCTGCAGGCGGGAGAGGAGAGGGAGAGGGAGAGAGGACTGTTGAATCACCAGTTAGTGAGGGAGAGAGAGAGAGAGCCATAGTCATTGCAACTGAGTAGATGGGAAAGGCAGCTGCAGCTGGCACTGTTAGGACAGGAGAGAGAGTTATAGTCTGCACTATGGGGTGGGCAGCGAGGAGGGAGCAAGTGGAAGACAGACCCCCACTGGCATTTGCCACACAGAATCAGGTTTCTGCGTAGTTTTGTTAACGTAGCTTGTATTTTGGGGGGTGACCATGTGACAGTTCGTGGTCAGTGAGAGAGGGTAGAAGCAGCAGCAAAGTGTCGGCCCGTGACCACTGCCGTAAGTACTGTGGTGGGCAGCAACACGAGTTGCACATGGCTTTTGTTATGAATGAGCATGGGGGTGGGAGGTAAATTAAGTCACGCTCCAGCTTGAACTGCTGTGCTGAGCAGGTGGAAGGGTAAGGCGGAAAGGAAGCTACAGTATAAGAGTTTTTTTTTAAGACACAGGTTGGGTGTCACATCAAGCATAGGGTGGTTAATCATTTTAGCTGAGACGAAGTGTGAATAAAATATTTTGAAAAGTGATGAAACTGGTATGGTTACATGTTGATTTGATCAGTTGGGACTTTACTACAGGACTGTGGTGGGGTTTACTCAAGGATAACATCACCTTTGGACCAATCGGGAGCTTAGCACAGCGGTAGCACTACCACTCACTAGGTTGGCGACACAGGTTCAGAAACAGACTGGGGTCGTTCAGAGGCCTGCCGTGAAGAAGGAAGATTGAGCATCCCATGGACAGGTTTCCTCCTTCAGGGAGGAGGGGTAGCATGCCCCATTGCTTGGTTACCACCTAGTGAAGGCTGGGTGGTACAGAAGTGGGCATCTCGCTTGATGCGGGCATGAACACAAGTACCACTGCATGTAGCTTGACCTCAGGGGAAACCCAGGCCAAAAACTCAGGAAGAAAAACACTTGACTGGTAGGATGGCAACGGCAAACTTGCAGGCCCTGCACTACTGACCATGGCACCACCCCACCCACCACACAGTGGCACTGGGTAAGTGGTGGGCTAAGTCCCAGTGAAGGTAGGTGGTGGGGCTGGGGAATGCCATCAGAAGCGGGATGGTGGGACAATAAGGAGCGTAACCTGTACATGGAAAGAAAAACTTAAAAAACTTTGTAAAGAAGGGCTCCCCTGACCCCCACTCCATGACTGGGGGAGTAACAGTAGTAGAATTTTTCCTGGTGACTCAGCAGTCCCCACTCCTGACCTCACAGAGTGCTTTTGCTAAGCTGTCAGCCTTCAGTACGCTGGGGCTGGGGTTGGGAGTGCAAGTGCTGGGGGGGTCAGGAGTGTGTGGTCTGCCTAGTGTCTTTTAGTCACTCTAGTCAGACTCTAAAAGGAACAGGAAGCCTAACGCAACGCTAATATGCCACAGCCCTTTGTAGTGCTCCCAGCTATACTGCCACCTGTAGTCTCCCAGGTGGCAGTACTGCAGTGAAAGTCACAGCCCTCCCAACCCCAAATGAGGCAAGTTTCCCCTGGGATACTCAATCTTTTTTCTGCCGTCACAGCCTGGTTTCACCAGCTTGGAGTATGAACAAAGAACACCTACATGGTAAACCAGACCAGCTGCCATCGTACCCAGCTCATAATTTGTTTTTCACATGGACCAATACTATCCAGCCCATTGGTGAAGTGATGGGGCTACTGCTGGTGATGCTGGTGACCCGGGTTCGGGAACAAGCCTGGGCAATGGGAGCTGAAGAGGGAGAAAGGAAGACAGATGATCCCAACAGATGTGCTCCTACTCTAGGGAGGGAGGGACACCATCCATCCCATCCTTGCTGCAGTACTCTACCTGGGTGAGCACAAGTGGCACTGCAGGCAGGATGCTGTATGAGAGGCGGAGGGCACCGAGCCAGGACCTATGCTGTATATGCATTGCGCGTGCTTGCACAGTGGTCCCATTAATGTGTCCAAGTCCTCGAGAGGTGAAGGGGCCATGACCATAAAAAAAGAGAAACCCCCCCAAGTGCAACAAAATGAAGAGGCACACTCAGGCCATGGCCTGGCCGTCTAGCCACTGCCTACCCTGAAAGTCCTCATCGGAGGACCAAGTTATTTGTTGGATCACTCCCCGATGTCCAGACGAGCCACACCTCGGGGTGGGTACGTCGGGGGTTGGAAAGGGAGGTTATGCGTTAAAGAAGGTTGGGAATGGGGCTGAGTGGTAGCTGCTAAAGGGGGCAGCTCTGGAGTCAGGAGAATAAACTGGAAGTAAAAACAAAAGACAGGGACAGGCTGGAGACGGTGCAGCACAGAGTAACAAAAATGATTCATGGCCTGCAGGACAGATCCTACGACCATCAGCTTAGGGCACTGAACATGTACTTGCTGAAGGCCAGAAGGGAGAGGGGCTAGGAGAAGTATGATAGAGATCTTCATGTTCCTAACAGGAATGAACAAGGTGAACTGAAGAAACTGTTCAACAGAATAGCAAATCTAGAACATGGAGACATGAGTGGATACTGGTGGGAGGAAAATTCAGCAGAGACAGGAGAAAGTTCTCTTTAACAGCAAGAGAGGTTGAGTCATGGAACAGCTTGCCGGCTGAGATGGTGGGCCCCAAGACCATTAATAGCTTCAAACATGGGAGAAGCATGGCAGAAACATGGAGGTGGGTAGAGTGGGCATAAACCCCATATAGACACTAGGGTCCCGATTCTCAAAGCACTGACTTTGGGACAAGGTGTCCGAGTCACACAGCAGTGGCGCAAAGGGCACCTTGCATCAAAACATGCAGATTTCATCATTCTCAAAGACCCCCCCCCCCGCACCACACCGGGGCCCAGTGCACCAGACCAGCCCTTTGTCAGGCCTGTGCCATGCAGCTGGGTGCGCCAGGGCGCTAAGGGGCTTGCAGCAGATGCAAGCTGCCATGTCCCATAATTTGGGATTCTCTAAACCCTCCCAGAGAGCAAACGTCTAAGTACCGTTAGACCAGCCAGGCCTGGTCTAATGGTACTCAGAAGTGTGTCCTCTGGGAGGGTTTAGAGAACACCACCCAGGAGGCGCTCCCTGGGCAGTAGGGAACATGTGCTGTGGTTTCCCCTCCCTACACCAGATCTGGTGTTGAATAAAATAAACCAGTTCCCTGGTGGCTAGCGGTCCCCCTCCCCCGATCCTTGGTGTCCCTCTATGTGTACATAACAGAACTTCCTTGTGTTCAGTGGTCCCCCAATCCCTGTGCAAGGTAATATATACAGTATATCCTTCCTGGTATCCAGTTGTCCCCCAAGGCTCCTATCAACAGTCCCAGCTAACACATAAAATATAAAGCATTCCCTGGTGGCTAGCGGCCCCCATCCATCCTTGGTGTCCCCTCTATGTGTACATAACAGAACTCCCTTGTGTTCAGTGGTCCCCAATCCCTGTGCAAGGTAATATCTATATCTGCTTCCTGGTATCTGGTTGCCCCCAGGCTCCTATCAACAGTCCCTGCTAACACATAAAATATAAAGCATTCCCTGGTGGCTAGCGGTCCCCCCCCATCCTTGGTGTCCCCCATGTGTACATAACAGAACTCCCTTGTGTTCAGTGGTTCCCCCCAATCCCTGTACAAGGTAATATATATATTCCGTTCCTGGTATCTAGTTGTCCCCTCCCAGGCTCCTCATCAACAGTCCCCAGTAACACATAAAATATAAAGCATTCCCTGGTGGCTAGTGGTCCCCCCTCCCCATCCTCGATCCCTCATATAGGAAACTGTCAACACTACCCTGGTGTCAAATGTGCCCCATCCAACAATACCCAACAGTCCCTGGTATCTAGAGGTCCCCCCACCCTGGCAAGTAGTGCGCCCCTTCCTCATCCCATACTGGAGCCAGCAACCAGCACAGCCCTCCACTCTACACCATGGCCAGACACTGAAAGCCCTTGGCCATTGCCAATCAGAAGCCTGGAACTGTTCAACCTATTTTCTAACAAGCATTTGTCAATGCCAAATGTTTGCTTGCTGGCATTGGCATTGGTAGTGTAGGAGTTAGAGAGATGCATAATAGGAATGGCAGTGAAGTACTGAACTGAAGCCAACCCCACCACCACCCTGCAGAGACTGACAGGCATTGGGGTGTGCCTTTGGGTCATCAGGCATAACAACCACGCCATTTCACCACACCCTACCCTGCAGACTCTAACAAGTGTCACGGTGGGCCTTGGGGTCTTTGGGCCTTATGCTCACCCCATTCCATAACGAAATATGGTGAAACGGGTGCAGTATAGGAGAATGGGGTGAACTTTGGGGCCGAAGAGTCCAAGGCACACCTCGATGCCTCTCACTGGCTGCAGGGTGTGGGTGGGGGTGGAATGGCATGAGCATTACAGGCAAGAATCCCAAGTCACACCCCTGATGCCTGTCAGTCTCTACAGGGTGGGGCGTTATGGTGGCAAACCCTAACGCCCCAGGTGTTCGTTGGTATTTTCACTCCAAATTTTCAACAGGGTTTTTGTGACCCCCACCTCATGAACAGTGGCAATATCAGTTTGTTAGCTGAAAGCTGATTTTGCACAGTGACTACGCCATTTGGCACCACAGGTGCAAAAACACATTTCAAACAGGATGTGAAAAATTACAGCTGTACTGTTCATGGGGAGGTGTAAAACATGGCAATGTTGAAAATCTGGAGTGAAAATATAAAAAAAAGTGAAGTCACGAGTATGCGTAGAAACTTCGCAACACACACCCATAATGTAATGAGTTTGGGGATATTTTACAGCAGATTGTCAACGCAGGCATATTGGGACCTCCACTCAGGAACCGTGTCACTGTGATTTTCTTAATCTGTCCCGAACACTGATTTCACCCAGCGACCAAGCATTTCTGTGCCTGAAGGGCGAAAACACATTTTGGCCAGGGTGTGAAAAATGACAGCTGTACTGTTCATAAGGAGGTGTGGAAAAATGCCAATGTTGAAAATTTGGACTGAAAATAGTACAAATTCGTGAACTTACGAGGGTGCATGGAAACTGCGCAATGCATGCTCGTAACACAGTCATTTTACAGACTTCTGTCACCAAATTTTCAACATAGCCATTTTAAGACCTCTGCTTATGAACAGTGTCACTGTCATTTTTTTAATCTGTCCCTAACATTGATTTTGTACACCAACCGTGCCATTGGGCGCTACATGCGCGAAAAAACATTTTGAGCAAGATATGAAAAATGACGGCTGTACTGCTCATAAGGAGGTGTGGTAAAATGGCAATGTTGAAAACTGGAGTGAAAATATTAGAAATTTGCAAAATTCGAGTGTGCGTAGGAACTGCGCAATGCGCTAAATGAAAACAGTCATTTCTGAATTTTCTGGAAATTTTCAACATAGGGTTTTTAGAGCCTACCTCTTTGAACTGTCGCCGTTACTGGTCTCGAAAGGTGGTTCCGTGCAGTGACCGCGAAATCACCTTTAGGTACCGAATAACAAAATGACAGTGACTGAGTTCATGGTGGGGTCCCAAAAACCCCATGTTGAAAATTTGGTGAAAAAATTCCCCAAAATGGCCTAGATATGCACCAAAGTTGAAAAAAAAACATTTATGCCATTATACAGCTTACCAGCATTTCTTCAGTTCGGTCAGCTTTGAAGAGTGTAGATGTGTTCCCGGTCCACGAAGATCATCGTGCCAGACTCGGATGTAAGTATGTGGTCAGGGGTGTGGGGAGAGGTGGATGTGCAGAGGGTGAGCACGGGTTGGGGGCAAGACAATCAACGAGAGACCGTTTTTGTTTTAGGTGTTTTCTTTTTAGGAAGATGACGTGGAACTTGTGCCACATTGGAGTGGGCTCCCAGTGTGGCAGCTGAATGTTTTTCTTGGGGTGGGGGTTAGTGGAGCAGACGGAGATTGGGCACCCCATCGGCCATACCTTTGGCCAAAACAAAAGGCAGTCTCTCTTTCCTGAACTCCCCATTGTGCAGCTGCATGCCCCCCACACCGTGATCAGACAGAGATAGATAGATAGATAGGTGGGTAGGTAGATAGATGAACAGATACAAATATCTGCAGCCACAACATGGTATTCATCCCCAGATTGCACATCACTGTCAGTCCCTCAGCTGAATGCTTACAGAAGTAAATGCTTCATAAAACTTTTGAGCTTAATGTCCGAGAACCAGAACTTTGAGTAGACATATGGGACAGAGGTACAAACGCCGTGAACATCGGTTGTTTTATAGTCCTGTATGTTTTCCTAAGCACAGATTGATGTACATTTTTCATTAGAACCTTGTCAAATGTAGCACAATGCGCTGTCTAGTTCAGACAGAGGGTTTCTGAGGAGTAAAGTGAAGGTCTATCCCTCATAATGTGTCAGTTGAGAGCTATGCTGAGCAAACAACTTTTCTAAGCAGTGCCAACAGGGTACATTCTACCATTAATGACTGTTTACATTCCTGTTAACAGGAAGCTTTGCTTTTTTTGGTGAGTAGGGTAGCTGCGCGTCACTTTATGGGGGTGGATCGGTGATGACACTGTGTCACGTAAGACATTTCTAAACTTTTGTCATGCTGGGTTGGGCTCCCAAGCGTAACACCTAAAATCGGTAGCGGGCTAGCGGGGACTAGGCACCCCATCAGCCATCCTGCTGGCGGGGAAGCGTGTGAGCACGCTGGGGTGGGCTACCACCATGCTACTGGAGTGTTTGGGGAGGGGAACTTGAAGGAGCTGTCTATGACAGCTGCGTTCAGGATGTAGTGCTGAGTGTAGGCACTTTGCATACCGCTGATGGCAGTATGTAAATTACCTGCCAACGCAGTATGCAAATTGCCTACATGTTACAATCACTGATTGCAGCAGTTTTATGCTTTCAACTGTACATCACTGCATCTGAACGGATGTCATAGACAGTTCGGACATTCATTGGTGCGGTGCAGCCGCGCCTGCAAAAGGGAGCAGGACATTGGAAATGGGGAAGGCACACCTACGAAAACTCGTATGGTGGCACTATGTTTCTTGTACATACGTGCAAGCAAGCAAATATAAAAATGAAATAAACTTGGGCCTTACCATTGAAAAATAGCACACTTTGCACAGTACACCACGAATAAAGTGACACTCATTTGAGTCGTTGGCTCTCAGTTTATTCAGCTTACTGTAACCCCCTTCCCCATGCTAGCCTACTTGCTCCACTACAGTATGTTGACTCTCGAACCACTGTTACCTCTTGTTACAATAACTTCATGGGTCAGACTGCATTCTGTTTCCCCTCTATCTGGAATAACCTTTGTACCCACCTCTGCCTCTCCCCCTCTTACCCTGCTCTGGAGCAGCTTCTCAGGGATCACTTTGCTCTCTCCTGCTCCTAGTACCTCTCTGCTTAGCCCTTGTGTTTGGGCTGCTCTGCCACCAGTCTAACTGTCCAATTGTTACCTCTCACTATTTGTTCATTACTCCTGTTCATTTGCACTACTGTTCATTTTGTACTGATTGACTGTTTTGCAGTTACCCTCTGAAATGTATGCAGTCCCTACCCTTCACCGTGTACACCTGAAATGAGCCTTGGCTCAGTGTTCCTTTCCTGGTCACCAATTTGGTAAAAAAAAATACATCAATTCACATATGATTATCTTTTTAAGTTAACTTCAACCCTTCACACAACATATCTAAAACTCAGAATTTAAATAAGTACCATTTCAGACTTGCTTGAGCCTCCCTCCCCCGGAACAGGTTTGGGTCTCGCCAGAGAGGATGGCCTCACTATTTGAGAAACCCTGCCCTAGAGACTCTTCATGGTCCACTTCCCTTTCTGGTGTGTCTTTACCAAACCTATGTATCTGCCCCACCTTCGTCTGCATCCCCCACTGATTTTGCACAGAGCACCTCCTGCGGCAGGCTATGCCACCCCTCCACCACCCTCTGTGTGAAAGGGTGAGCCTGGTATCTCTCAAACTCCCCCCTCCCCAACAGCTTCATGGAGTTTCCCCTGATGTTCGTGCTCCCTCTTTGTCTGAACAACTCCCCGCCAGCTACCTTATTTACCCCGTGGAGGTATTTGTATGTTTTAATCATGCCCCCCTCTTCCTTCTCACCTCAATTGTGTACAAGTTCAGACCAGAAGTCTGATGTCCCAGCCACTGTCACATCACCCCAGCATTCCATGTGTGTATTTTACATTAAGCAGTGTTAAATGCCGGAGGACATCTCTGGCACAATCTGCCATAATTTGTTTGACTCGCATTGTTTTCTGAGTATCAGAGACTTGAATGATTTTCTGCTCGCCATTGCCATGTTGCAGCCGTAACTTTTCTGATGGAAATATGTTGAAACTGTTGCATTTGTTGCCCCTGGGACTAGGATTTGATTTAATTTTTCCGGCTGTTTAGTCACTAATATCATGTCATCTTTGGATAAGTGAAATTGTAGTTGTCTGCTTGACAGCAAAGGACAAACTTGAATTGCGGAGGAAGCCACACAATTGTTCTCCTTAAGGGAAAAATTAAATCAAATTGCAGTGTAACACCCAAGGAAAAACCCTTTTCAGCTACATGTCTCTAATCTCTGCTCCCCGTCTCTTAAAAGAATAAATTCTACTAAACTAGACAAGGCGACCAGCCGAGTAAAACCAGCATCAAAGGGCTGAGCAGCACAGGCACAGCTTGCTATGTTCCATAGTCACAGACTTTTACAGAGATTGTCTTTTGAAAATATTTGCTTAAAAACAATCACACATGACACAATAGCCAAAGCTGACAGATGTATGTATGAAAACAAATAAGGCCTGAAAATCCTGTTTGTCTTGTGTGGTACAGCAGTGCCCCTGGTGGTAATATTGGAAGACACCCTTGTTTTCTAGGTCCTTTAGCAGCTTAATTTTTTTTTTTTTTGTTGGAGGTTATTCTATTTCAACCCCTAATGAATCCCGACCTCAACTCTGATAATCGAGTTGCTGTGGCTGTATCCTTCTTCCGACTGGGGGAGGGGTGAGTAGTCCCCTCACAGCCGGCATCAGCACTACTTCTTAATCGGCCTGCAAGGGATGCACAAATACCCTGTTTGCCAACACCTTCCTTCCCCTTGTGGGACTAGTACCTTACCTACCTAACATACCCAGCCATCTCCAGTATGGCACTCTAGTCTCCCAAGTGGCAGCATAAAGTGTGACTTCTGCAGCACTGGGCCAGCCCTTCACGTTTTTTTCTTTTTCATATTGTTGCTTGCCTCTGAGCTGTTGTCTGATGCATGCTGTCAAGTTCTGTGTAGTATCCTCCTGCCCCTTCGGTCCCCCCCACTTTGTCATGACCAGCAGGGATCCATACGAAGTGAGGCCCGAGAGTGCTAGCAACTGTCATACTCACGGTACATTATTTTTGTCCAGTCTGCTCCCTCGATCCCATACACCTCCCAAACAGTGCCGGCCAGTGCCCTGACAGGCCTCACAAGCATGCTGCATCTCTCTGTAGAGAAGACAAGCTCCCTGGCCCATGCCAGGGGTAACTGCGGCTATAGAACCCAGTGCCTGTCCTCCCTGGCAGAAAGCACTGCCATCAGGTAGCACCACTCCAGGCCCTCCCCAAGTTGCCCGGCCAGCTTCTGAGTCCACTTCGGAATGTGGGTTGCCCAAGTGCACTGGGTGGCTCACTTTGTGTTTTTTTTTTTCTTTCTGTCTACTGTTTATTTACCCCAGATAGGCAGAGCCCACCTGAAGTACTGTGTCCAGTTCTGGAAGCTGCTTCTCTGCAAGGACACTGACAGGGTGGAAGCAGTCCAGAGGAGGACTACCAAAATGGTGCGGGGTTGCATGAGAAACCATACAAGGAGAGGCTGTAGAAGCTCTACATGTACTTCCTGGAGGAGAGGAGGCGAGAGGAAATGATTGAGACCGATAAGTACCTCACAGGGGTGAACAAGGTGCAGGAGGCGCATCTTTCAGATAAGAATCATCACCAGAACAAGAGGCATGCAATGAAGCTGGGGGTGGAGTTTAACAGCAATGTGAAATACTTCTTCACAGAAAGGGTGGTGGGTGCCTGAAACAGCCTGCCAGAAAAGGTGGTGGGGACAAAGGCAGTGGGGAGCTTCAAGCATGCATGGGATAGGCACATGGGCATAACAGGCAGAGATAAAGGGTAGGGAGGTGCACCTGTGACCAAATAGGGTCTGGGGTGTAGTAAACAGGCAGGGTAAATAAGGCAGACTAAATGAGCCTACCCCTCTTTTCTGCCAACCGTTCTATGTTGGTTGTTGCATAACACAATTGAGATGCAGTGTGTCACCGCTTGTACTCGCCTTTTTGTTTTAACCATTTAGTGTAACTTTGGTTATGTATGACTGCTAGTTTGCACACCTTGGTCGTGTGGCTATCCATCTACCACGTTTAATTGAGGGCGGGGCAAACCTTTTGTGGTTCCAACACGAGTTACGACTGGACCCAGTATTCAGGAGAACCTATTAAAATGTAATATTTAGCCACAGCTCAGCTTATTGTTCATCCACGTTCTATATTTATCTTACCCCATTCTCTATTACTGAGAACACTTGCATAAGCATAATCTTCATGACTCAAACCCTCCCATGTGAGACTGTAATCCCTTTCACAGCAACAAACTGTGATACCATAAAACCAGAAGGAAAAGGAGGACAAGATGGATTCTGAGACACAAATAAGGTGTTTTCAAGCACACCTCCTCAGTAATAAAAATATAAAAAGATAAGGAAAAATAATATAAAACTAAATTGTAGGTACATATTATAGTTCAAGTTTTTCTGGACACTAGAAATCAGTTTGAGAACACGGACAGTAAGGCCCTGTATACACTGCTTTTAAACCATTTAACTCTGCTAAGGTTTAAAAGGTTTCGTCTAGATTGTTGCATGGTAAAACCTGTGCTACAGTCCATGTTGTAAAACTCTAACCCTGCAAGAATGTAGGATAGGAAACAGTTTAGAGCAACACTGTTGCCGTAACCCAAATTAACAGCAGCATGTACTGCAACTGTGCATCAACTCAAATTAAGTAAGGCAAGCACAAGCAAACTTCCATCTTTAAATTCGCTAACACAGACCCAAAGTCAATGTTTGAAAGCATCTCTAAGCTCCTAGTGAGCTTATGATACTGGTGGTGGTGGTCACCTTTTTTCACAATGTTCATTCCATTCCTGTTCACGAGTACCCGACATGCACCAATGCCGTGGTACTGTCTGGGAACCTCGGTCGAAAGCACAATATCAGAGCAAAGTGTGAATGCACCAAACACTGTGCTCAAATCCGATCTAAGAAACATTTTTTAAAACATTCACACTATGGCTTTTAAACTGTTTTAACCGTTAAAATGATTTAAAAGTCTTGCATCCAGATAGTTACACAGCAAAAATCACGCTGCCGTCTGTGTTCTGGCCCCGCTAGGCGGTAGAATGGAGCACGGCTTCAGAGCAACAGGGTTTCCTTAACCTGAGTTTGCAGCTTTGTGGATGAAAGCTGTTTTAACTTAGGTTAAGGCAGGCATGCACAAACTGCAGTGTTGATTTCATGCTTTACACATCCACAAAAAAATAGTTTAGGCCAGCCGGTGGCACTGAGGGTTGGCGTGGCGCCACACCTCATGCTATGCCAGTGACCGGGCTCAGAATGAGTCCGGGCCGTCAGGGGTCGGCTTGGGGATGGAAGAGGATCGAGCGTCCAATGGACAGCTCTCCTCTCCCGGGGGGGGGCCTTGCTCGGCACTTGCCTGGCGTATAGCAGAAGCTGGAGGCACAGCAAGCATTGTAGCTGACTCTAGGGGTTGCGGAGTGGCGATGGCGGCGAAGCCATGACGTCCGGTGCATGCCACTTCCCCAGAACACCGGAAAACCAGTGTCCGGTCTCCTAGATGACGGAAACCACAGCAGAGACCCTGATTATTCTTGCCTGCCTGACATTCCGGTGAGTCCGACACTGCAAGATCTGCCTGGGGTACAGCCATGGCTTGATGGGGCTCACCAGGGTAGAATCGAGCAGGTCACGATGCAGGAGAGCACTATATGTGTCTCCAGAAGGAGTGAAGACCGGGCCGCGAGGAGGAGGCATAAAATAGTAATTAAAAAAATAATAATTTAAGCACATTGGTGAACTTGTAGTGAGCTGGTGATCTAATGCTGACCTTTCTTGCCATAACTGAATCCACTCTTGATTGTGAGTATCCAGACATACATTATGCTGCACTCTCAGTGCTCTGCGCTGGTGCTGCAGAGCTGCCCGGGTACTCACTCGGGACAGCACAGTCTAGATACTCCAAACACTGTGCTTAAAGAGAACTTTTCCTGGTGAAATTAAAAAGTCTCAAAAACAAACAGGAACAGTTTCAGATCCAGGATTTTGAGAAGGCTCCTGTGCACATAATGATAAGGGTTAGAGTTAAAGGCACTGGGTTGTTCAGTGAGGAAGCAGAAGGCTTCTGCAACTATTATCTTGTATTGAACATGACATTGCTGGACAGTAGACCATTGAAAAGTTGATTTTTGTTGTATAAGAAATAAATTACAGTATGTTGGATTGCTTATATGTCATTTAAATGTAAAGAAGGGTCCTGCTTCACTGGAATCTTTGCTAATGCTGTATCTGCCACTGAACAGAAAGTTCCTTCACCTTTGTAAACCCTAGTTAGCTAACCACTGGCTTTGATTCTTTCCAAAACTCAGGTTAAAGAACCTAAAATGCATCAGAAAAGCCGCTCCATAGACTTGTATGGAGCACACCCTAGGCTCTCCTTATTCAGACATCACAAAATGTTGGAGCGCTGGGCGTGGCCAGCAACTGGGAAGTGGAAGAGATCAAGCAGTAAGCCCCTCAGGGGTAAATTATGATCCCGTCCCTTCCTTAGGGGAGACTTACTAAATGAATCATAGTTGTAGAACTCCCATGAAGGTACCGGTTTGATTCTGAAAGTGTGAGTAAAAGTTCTCCTTAAGACCAGTTTTAATAACAACTGTACAAACTTTATCACAGTGTGTACACGACCCGAGTGACTTTCTAAGGGTTACACGATACGTGGCAGTGGGGGACTGAAAAATCTGACTCTGCAGGTTCCCAGTTGCAAGCTGTAACCACTGTACACCACCCCCCCTCCCAGTGTGAGCTGGGGAGAAATATTTCTTGGGTGAGGGAGATTAACTAAGACAGCAAAACCAGCAACAGCAATCACAATACTTCTAATAAAAAATCAACAGAAATAAGTAGTCAGTGTTTAGGCCCCTACTCTTTACTCGGCATAAACGAATCACACAGAAGCATAGAAGATGACGGCAGAAAAAGGCTCTAAGGCCCTTGCAGCCTGCCTAGCCCTACATTTATCTGGATGGGATGGCCCTAGTGGTCCTACACACCTTCATCCCTCTCGACTCCTCATGCTGCCTTTACCAGTCTGTCCCACCGGTGTTTGAATCCCTTCACTGAGTTAGCGCAGACTTCCTTGGCAGTTTGTTCCACTTATTTAACAACCTTTCAGTGAAAAAATGTTTCCCAGACAGCCTTCTTATATCCCCAACCACTAGCTTTATTAAGATCCCCTGGTGCTTGTGTTTCCTCTCAAAGTAAACAGCTCTCTGCTTTATTCAATGTCCACGTTTATTCTATGAAAGTTCTTGTACATCTCTGTCATATTGCACCTGTCTTTTCTTGCCTGCTGGGTGTACATGTTAAGGTCCTCCAACCCTCAAAGTAGGACTTCCTTGTTTCCCTGGATCATTTTGGTTACTTTCCGCTGTACTGCCTCTACCCTGTCCCTGTCTTTCCTCAAATGTGGGCTCTAGAATCACATAGAGTACTCCAAGTCTGGTGAATCAGGGGTCAGTACAGAGGCAGGATCACCTCCTTCCTCCCTACGGAAGATCCCCTTCCTATGCACCCCACCACTGTATGTGCCTCTCCACTACCCTAATGTACTGGCCAATATTTTCAAGTTGTCCATAATTCTCACCCCCCAGGTCCCCTTCCTCCATAATTCTCTCAACCTCTACTCCTCCCATTCTGTATTTTGTTCTTGGGGTCCTGGTATCTATTTGCATTAATTTACATATCTTTACATGAAATGTTAACTGCCATACCCGAGACCATTTCTCTAGTCTTCCCTAATTGCCCTAACACCCCATCACTATCTACTCTTCCACATACCTTTGTGTCATCTACAAAGAGGCTTCTGTTCCCTTAAATCCCTACCCAACTGTAACAGAGGAAGAGGGTGATGAAAACCAGTCCCAAGAATGATCCCTGTGGCACCCCCCTGGTGACCTTTCTAACCCTTTTGTAGTCCTCACTGAGCACAACCCTCTGGGTTCCCCAACTCAGCCAATTTCTTACCCATCCTGTAACACTATTCCGTGCTCTGAGGTCACACAGTCTTTTGACCAGCTATCTGTCTGGGATAGAATCAAAGACTTTACTAAAGTCCAGTTACAGTACCATCAGCTGCCTGACCCTTGTCTACTGCCTTTGCTACCCAATCAAAGAACTCAGTCTGGTTCATTTGACATGACCTCCCTCCCGTGAACCCATGCTGCCCCAGAGTCCTGAGACTATTTGCCTCCAGGAACACCACCAGCCTCCTTTTACTATATCCTCAGTAATGTCCCCATGTTAGACAGCAGACTGACCAGTCTACAGTTTCTTGGTTCATTCCTGCTCCGATCTGGGACCTCACAGTCCTTTGGTACCATCTTAGTTTCCAAGAAGCTATAAGAGATCTGCCAGCAGTGCAGCCAGAACTTGGGCCAATCCTTTTGGTACCCATGGCTGTAACTCATTCAAGCCCATTGATTTATTCACCTTTAGTGCATTTAGTCAACCTGCTCCTCCATAACTGGTTCCCAACTGATGTCCTCTCCCCTTGTTTTTTTTTTAGTTTTTTTTTAGTTATCTATTTTCTCCCCTACCATGCCCCGGATCCACCTCTTCTTCAGGCAGCCAATGTCGCCGGCACTCCTTCATTTAGCCCCCTCAAGCCCTCATCTCATATTGCAGCCAACCCCTGAGGTAGCAGACCTTACCCTCTTGTAAGTGGATCCCTCTCCTCTCAGGAAGGCACTGGTGGGGCGGCCCAACACACTATATTTTAACTCAGCCCCCAGAGCGGTGCTGAGGTAGACCAGCCCGCAGGAAGCCTGAAGGGTGCCAGTAGACCGGATGCTGTCATCCGGCCAATCCAGAGCGGTTTTCTAAAATCCAGAATTCTAAAAGAATTAAGGAAGGAACTAGTGAAACCACTGGCTACTCTTTTTAATAAATCATGGGAGGATGGTGTGGTACCCGAGGACTGGAGGAAGGCGGATGTGATTCCCCTTCACAAAAGTGGGACCAAGACAGAGGCAGGAAACTACAGACCTGTCAGTCTGACCTCTGTGGTAGGGAAAGTGATGGAGTCACTTCTGAAGGAAAGAATAGTTGAGTACCTAGAGGTCAGTGGAGCACAGGATCCAAGGCAGCATGGGTTCACAGCGGAAGGTCATGTCAGGCAGATCTAATAGATTTCTTTGACTGGGTAACCAAAGTAGTAGACCAGGAGGGGCTGTGGACATGGCCTACCTAGACTTTAGCAGGCATTTGACACAGTCCCACAAAAGATTATTAGTCAAATTAACCAGCCTGGGAGTGGGTCCCAGGGTGGTAGCCTAGGTAAAACATTGGCTGGACAACAGGATACAGAAGGTAATTGTAAATGGAGTCCATTCTGAAGAAAGGCGGTTACCAGTGGGGTACCGCAGGAGTTCAGTATTGGGTCCAGTCCTTTTAATGTCTTCATCAGTGACATTGCAGAGGGACTGAAAGGAAAGTATGCCTTTTGCAGATGACACAAAGATCTGCAACAGGGTTGATACACAGAGGCGTGGAAAGGATGAAAAGGGACTTGGCAAGGTTGGAGGAATGGTCAGGCGTATGGCAGCTAGGATTCAATGCAAAAGTGCAAAATAATGCACCTGGGAAACAAGAACCCAGGGAAGAATACACAATGGGTGGGGAGGTAGTAACAACAACAAACAGGAAAGGGACCTGGGGTAATCATATCAGATGACCTTAAGGTTAGCAAGCAATGTGAGAAGGCAGTAGGGAGGGCCGGGGTATACTGGGATGTATACGGTGAGGCATCAGCAGCAGAAAACAGGAAGTTGTTATCCCTCTGTACAGACAGTTGGTGAGACCCCATCTGGAATACTGTGTCCAGTTCTGGAGACCCCATCTCCGCAGGACATAGACAGGATAGAGGCAGTCAGAGGAGGGCAACTAAAATGGTGCAGGGTCTGCAAGAGAAGCCATATGAGGAGAGACTAAAGGAGTTTAATATGTATACCCTTGAGGAAAGAAGGGAGGGGGACATGATAGAAACTTTCAAGTACCTCAAGGGAATCAACAAAGTCCAAGAGGGTAGCATCTTTCAGAAAAAGAGACTTGCAAGAACAAGGGGACACAATTTAAAGACAGAAGGAGGGCAGTTCAGGGGCAATGTGAGGAAGTATTATTTCACAGAGAGGGTAGTGGATGCATGGAACAGCCTTCCTGAGGAAGTTGTGGGGTCTAAAACTGTGGGAGAATTCAAGAATGCATGGGACAGACATAAGGCAATTCTTGTGGGGGCAGGAAGATATATTTTGTTGGTTAACTAGGATCTAGGCTGTATCCTGTAGGTAGGAAATGGGCAGACTAGATGGGCCTAGCAGTCCTTATCTGCCGTCAAAGTCTATGTTTTTCCCATTTTCTGGCACTTCCCGCATTGCGACGCTTTCTGCAGTGCTCCTGGTTTCCACTGGAGGCCGCTGCAGAGCGAAGCAGCCCTGTAACCCATCCCAAAAGAGGAGAGCAGTCCTACGGACACTCAATCCTCCCCTTCCCGTGCTGACCCCTGGCGACCTGACTCCATTCCCAAACCCGGGTCACCGGCATGGTGTGAGGTAAGGCGCCAGTGCCTCAACCCTCTGTGCCACCGGGCCAGTCGTTCCCTTAGTTTTGATGACGAATTCAGGCAGTGGCCTCTTACTCCTCCACCATTAATACACAGCAGAAATATCAAGTTCAATATTTCTGCCTTTCCTTGGCCTCCCTTTCCCCAAAACGTTTAAGGGCACACTCAGAGTGAGACTGAGTTTCAAAGCATTGTCAAACTAACCTTTCTCTGTACTTCATATGTTGTGATATTGCAACTCGCTGGTTATTAGCAGAGTGCCAGTAGTTAGAGCACTTAAAATACCCCACTGAAGCATTCATTCTAGCAGTTTTAATTCCAGTACTAATTCACGTCTTAACTGACGAGACAATCGACAAACTGTAAAGTACAGTAGGCTTGTTGGCCCATATATCTCAGGACGTAAAACGTGACTTCCAATTACAAATGAAATTCAGTCACCCAATCTTTCTGCAAAAATACAATGAATAAGAAGAGTCTCACCCAGCAGGAACAGCTGCTGTCTGTTGCTCCTTTGTCTTCCTCCTCCCACTCCTCTTTTTTCTTAAGTTTCACTATCCCCTCTTTGGATTTGCATTTCTCCTGTTGCTTCATCTCCTTTCTTTACTCCCTCTGCTACCTTCAACTCAGTGTTTGATTTTAAACTCCTCACCATCTTGTTGACCTCCCTCACCTTATTATGATACTCTTCTCTATCTTCCACTCTTCCACTGCTTGGCCGGTCTTGTGAGAAATACAGAAAACATAGAATCTGGTGGTAGATAAGGGCCACTTAACCCACCCAGTCTGCCCATTTTTTCCCCACCTACATTCTCACCACAGACTCTACTTGATCTACACCTCTTTCTCCCTCCCCCCTTCCTTTCCACTATGATTCCTTGCGCCTACCCCATGAATTCTTGAACCCCACCACTGTTTTCCCCCCACCACCTCTGTTGGAAGGTTGTTACAGGAATCCACTACTCTATCTGTGAAAAGTAATCCCACATCTCTCCTGAATCTATCCACCTCCAGCTTCACAGTTTGTCCCCGTGTTCTTGATCATATCCTGCTTCTCCCTCCTCTCTTCCTTCAGCAGTGTTTCCATTAACTTCCCCACCACAAACGTAAGGCTGACTGTCCTGTAATTGCCAGCCTCTTCACCACTACCACTTTTGTGAAGTGGGACTACATCTGCCCTCCTCCGGTCCTCCAGAACCACTCTGGCTTCCAGTAGTCTGTTAAATAGGACTGTCAGAGGTGCAATCAGTATCTCCTTGAGCTCCTTCAACACCCTTGGATGCACCCCATCTGGACCCACTGCTTTGTCCACTTTCAGATTAGCGAGTGCCTTCAGGACTCTCTCCTCAGAAAAAGGACTAGTGTCCACCTCCTACACCCTTCAAAGCTCCTGTTACTTTTTTGTCATCCCTCCCCTTCCTACGTGAACACTAAGCAGAAGAATTTGTTGAAGATATCTTCCTTTTCTTAGTCCTACTCTGTACAGTACCCTCTTCCCTTTTAACCACACAATCCCTCCCTTGGTCTTCCTCTTTTTGCTTACATACCTAAAACAATATATTGTCCCCTTTTGATACTGCCTGGGATATTGTCTCTTCAGTTTGCACCTTTGTGTTCCTTACTGCTTTCCCTGCTTCCCTCTATTTCCCCTGATACCCCTCCCTATCCTCCTCCCTCTGCATTTCCTTGTACCTTCTGAATGCAACCCTTTACCTTTTCCCCACCTCTTTCAAGAAGGAGTACTTTATGAAAGCCTTTCTTTTCTCCTTCTCTGCCTCCCCCACTTCCCTCATATACTACAGTGGTTTCTTGCCTCACTTGCTGTTGCCAGCCACTCTTACCAAGTACCTGTAGCCTCTAATACCCCTCTTGTGATTAACTCTCACTTGCTATCCATTCCCACTGTTGCTCTCATTCTCTCCAGTTTCTCCCTCAGCAATTTTGCATCCTCTCAAAATCTGAAACATTTTTCTGGGTAGGTGTTCTAGCTGGCTCTAGCTTGATATCGAACCACAGATCCAATGATTGCTGGAGCTCAGCGGATCCTGATCTCTGACCTCCCATACTGTCTTTATCCCTATGGACCAAGTCAAGAATGGTGCCTGCTCTCATGGCGCCTCTACTTCTACATCAGAGTCTCCTGAAATGTCTCTATCTATCTAGCAAGTGACTGTTTGCACTTGGTGCCACTGGGATGGTCAAGTCCCATTTGGCAGGTTGAAGTCTCCCATTAGCAGCACATCCCCCTGCTCTGCTGCCCTCCTAATCTCACCCCAGTTTTCTATCAGTCACCTCCTTTGAGATGGTGGTCTATATACACCACTCCTATCCTGACGTTCCTCCTCACTCTTGCCTACCTGCGTCCACACTGTTTCAGTATCACTGCCCACCCCTATGTCTTTGACTTCTGTGACTTTTATGCCCTCCCTTGTTTATACCCCCCCCCCTTCCCTGTCTCTCCTGAATAATGCATAACTTGGAATGGTCAAATCCCAGCCATGGTAGTATGTTGCCCATGCCAGCGTGACCACCACCAGATCCAGCAGGGCTTCAGCCACCAATGCCTATAAGGTCACAAGTCTTACTTCCAATCCTCCTGGTGTTTATGCACATAGCTTTCAGGTCCCTTTACTTAAGCTTCCCTCAAATTTTCCTAGCCTTCCTATCTGCCTCCCTCTGCTTTTCCAGCCCCAGCCCCTCTCTTGCTTTACTATGCCTCTATGGGCCCTACTTCACCTTATGCATCATTCCAGTAGTCCCAGATCCTGCCATGTCTTGCTTCCCCACCCCACTTTGCACTCCTATATCCACTCCCCTCATTCCATTTACTGCATCCCCCCTCCACAAATAAGTAAAAAAAACATATGTAACAATCTGTTTCTTGCCTTGTCCTCCCATCTGTCTACTCTAGTGCTGGAGTGAGGCCTGTTTAGGCTCCCTTCAGTTGTGTAGGTGTGCCTAACTTCAACTGTACTGCCTCCTCTTTCTCTGATTTAAATGTGTCTTGATGTGCTCTGGAAATCTCCATCCCAAAATCCTAGTACCCTCCTCACAGGGATGTTGGTCATCCCACTTAAACATTTGTCAGCTCCTCCAGGTGTGGCCTTAATAATTAAAACCCTCCCCTTCTCAACAACCACTCTTCCACACATTAGAATGGTATATCCTTAACTGCTCCCTACCATAATTGTGTAGCTGCAGTAGAACCACAAACAAGGTTGCCACCCCTGCTCTTTCTGTCAGTGTCCTGCCTAGGTGCAAAGCTTTCCTTCACCTCTCACGCTTCTCTTATCTAGAGCATTTGTGCCTATATGCGCATACATCTGGCTTCACCCTTCCTTCCCACTGACCTCTGTCACTGTGGTCATAATTTGTCTGCTGGGCACCAGGGTAACAGCAGACTACATACTGACCATGTGGGGTGATACCCACTATCCTTCCTGCATTCTTAACTTTGGAGTTCCTAATTACTACTACGTTCCCTTTTGGGGCTCCCCTTCCATCCATAGCTGATCACAAACAGATGGTGCCTCCTTTCAGGTGTGCTAGTCTCTCCCTCCCCCCCAGTTTGTTTATCCGGGAGACCTACCTTCAACAGGTAGATACCCATTGGAAGAGCACATTACAGTTTTTTGCAGATAATACTGCCATGTATGCGGCTAGTCCTTCCATGGATGTGGTTCAATCTGATCCACAGGCTGCTTTCGACATCTTGCAGTTCAGTCTACATAGAAATAAACTGTTGATTAATGCATCAAAATAACGATTAAGCTTGTCATACTGAAATATGAATGCCCTGTGGATCCCTTTGATTTCTCTATTTCCACTATAATGGGTAGTTGCCGTATTGGTCCTTGCAAGAATAGATCCAGAAGCAAATGATTTGATACCTTTTAATGGACCAACATAGATGTAACAAGAACAAAGTGCTCTAGCTTTTGGACCAACCAGTCCTTCTTCAGAAGCTCATGGCAGTTGTTTGGCCTATAATGGGTGACACACTGGAATTAGTCACTGTATACAAGTACTTGGGCTGTGGCTTGATGGTACTGGGTTAATATGTTGAACAGAAAACAGCACAGGTGAAAACCACAAAGTCACAACAGTGAAGGGAAAAACAGCTACGGGGCAGAACAGCTACAGGACATAACAAGCGCGATAAAGTTTGGTACTATCACTGTAGCTGTTGAGAGAAAAAGAAAGCTTGCTGCAGAGTGTGCTGGCCAAGCAGCTGCCGGTGTGAAGTGGTAGGGCACAGGCAGTGGAGGCCGGCAGAATGAAAGTGCTGCGTGGCTCAAGTCCAGTGGTAGGTGAATTTTTTTCTTTTGTGGGACAGGTTTCTCTTGTCTCCCCCCTCCCGACTCAGGGCGAGGTTCCACCTCCCCTCCCAGTTCCCAATTCCTTCCCATCCTCAAGTTGCCCTGACTCCAGGGGCAGAGTCCCCATGAACACATACTGTAGTCTAGCACTTTGGTTTTTTTGTGGCGCTGTTATAGTACTTGCGTGTTTTGGGCAGGTGCTGTATTTGTTTTTACTGTATTCCTTGCATTGTTTTTGATCCAATCTGTTTTCTGTTCAGCATTTCGACCCCATGCCGACGTGACAGTAGGTTGCCCTTTGCCAAACTTACTGATACCTTTTGGGGGGAAAAAAAAACAATTAGACTGAGCCTAGATTTTTATTTTAGGAACATGAGCTGCTCTGCAGCTGTTACCCGGAAAAGGCTCATCCTAGCTATGTTCTTGACATTTTTGGACTATGGAGACTTAATATGCAGGTGATGCTCCTCTGGTCATGTGACTAAGTTAGATCTGTACTATCACAGAGCTCTTTGCTTTATAACTGGCCCAAGCTCTAGAACATATCATTGCACCCCTCTAATCGGCCCTAGGCTGGTCCTCTCTGAGTCAAAGGAGGTTAAAAATCTCTGAGGATTTACAAAGATCTGCCGAGTAATTTACCATCACATATCACAGAATTCTTTCAAGGAACGTCATGTTGGTATGGCCTGAGGGGTAACTCTGTAATTTGTGTAGAAACTCCAGGACATCAGCATACCTCTTATGGTAAATCCACATTTTGTTGTATGGCTCCTAAACTCCAGCTTAAGTTGCAGAGTGCTCTTAGACTAGGAAACCTAGATAGTTTTGACATCTGTTTTTCCCCAGTTTGTTTTATCCTCCTTTTGGTCACAGGTGGGACTTCCTTCCATCTACAGGCAGAGTGCCCACTTCCTGCCCAGTTGTGACCCTGCCACCTATCCTCCCGGGACAACCAGACCTCCCATGACACACAGCTGTGCTGTCCCCTAGCTTACACCCAGGGCGGGTACACCTTCAGTTCCTCAGCATTTCTTCCCCACATCAACCTGGCCACCCATGGTGAAGGTGAAGGCTGGACGGTGTCCCTGGGGATGGTGGCTTGGGACCAGTGTGTGGGATGCGCGGCTGTCCAGCACAGGTTTCATCCTCCTAGTTCTGCACCTTGCTTTCCCGTTTTCTCCCTGCCTTCCATGCCACCAGGAACATGCATCAGGACTGGCTGCCAGCTAGGTCTGATGCTGCCAACCCAAGGGCATGCTCCAGTGGTCCCATCCTGCTGTCGTGTATTCCCTGCACCACTTGTGGTCGCCCAGAAGATGGTAATGGTGCGAGACACAACATCCTCCCTCCCCCGGAGAAGGAGAGTGTCCTGTGGGAGGCTTGATCCTCCTCCCCCCACCAGCTGTCCGATAGCCCAGGCTCATTCCCAAACCTGGGTCATCAGCGCTGCAAGTAATAGCGCAACCACTGAGTTGGTGGGCCAGCACTTTCAATGTCTTTAAGTCAATAACTGAAAACCATTGTACAGCTAGCTACATCCGCCATTAGGAGTTATTCATGATCCTACAGTGTCACAACCTCCCCCAAGCACTTTAATGCCTCACACTGAAGAATGGTCACTTTGCAACTGCCATGTGTCATGTCATTATGCAGAATATTTATTCACTAATCTGGATCTGCCCACTGGTTCTGCTGAACTTGGAATGTCTGTAATTGCCTTGATATATTTCGGCACATTTGCCACGTACAGTGGAGTCAGCCAGGATACAACACTGTTATGAAAATGTCACACTTTCCTGCATGACAAAGTGGAGTAAATACTACAGTATATTGTTTTCCTTGCAGTATTCTGCCGCATATCACTGGCAGAAACTGTGATAGCATGGCATCCTAGCTGATTCCACTCTAATCATATATTCCATCGCTGCAGACCTTGAATTGCCTTGCAACTGCCTTGGCATTTTCTGCAAAACTGACATGCGGCTAGATACGCCATCTCTGTTCTTAATCTGTATTCAGTTTATTTCTGTACTGTTTGTCTTAACCAGGACCTCATGGTAAATAAGTATTGCTCAACTGAGCTTTGTCCTGGCAAAACAAATAAAATACAAATCAAGATGAGCTGGGCAAAACTTGGAGTCTCATTTGTGACTAAAATGTCTGCTGTGTCAAGCCTGCAATGAATGGTACCGACAGGCATGCCCCATGGCGGGCTGGTTCAAGTGCTGCCTCTCTCAGCATGGCTTCCTGTTACCAGGGAACTTTGCAATCAGCTCAGGAAAAGCAAGACAAAAAAATGAGGACAAAAAGTTCACATTAATTAAAATTCAAAACAACATCTCTCCTTAATGTACATATTTTTCCTTGAGGATCTTACACTCCATTACCAGTGTTATGATAATTTGATACCCCACAGCTTATGAAGAGAAAAAGGCTTTTAATAATTCACTAATGCCTGCTTGCAAGTGCTGAATGTGAAAATGGAAGAGAGGAATATAAACATTTTTTCATTATGGGTATTCTAACCCCATCTCACGCATTCCCCTAATCTCCCCAGCACAGTCACTTACCCCTTCCATGGGTGCTATAAGGAGGTCATAGAGGGCTCGGAGAGGGGGCTTGTTCAGGGAACTGAGCCTTCTGGGCAGAGAGGATGTGTTGTCTTTCACAGGTGACATGGTGTTGCTGAACAAGCTTGTCATACTCTGACAACTCCTGCATAGACATGAAACAAAAGGGGCAAACAAGCGGGGTTAACATAGCATTTACGCCTCCGAAAGCCTATCCAGATTTGTTAACCCACTGTTTTCCCTCATTTTCTCTCCTCTTCCCCACCCCAGACAACTACCAGAGACAGACAGAATTTATTTATTTTATTCATAGATTTTCACCAAGAAAGGCACACTAAGTTATGATAGTTTGTTTCCAGGTGTGTCCTGGGGAGTGGGTTGCAATGACTTGCTTTACTGACGGGGGTATGTTGACCATGACTCTGGGAACCTCCCTGTTCTTTGGTATCTGGAATCTGTTTTCTGTAGTTATAAAATGGCTTATTTGGAATGCTAGTTGTTACACACTGTAACAAAAGATATTTCACATATAGAACTTTTACATAAAATCACGTTAGAATTGAAATTTGTATTTCTGTTCGAAGCCAGAAACAACACTCATGAGTATTTAATGCAGATGTGGAGAAATTTACCCTGGATTACTATTCAGATGCTCCTAGTACTTGGTGAAAAAAAACATATCAATCAATCAATCAAATCTTTATTTTACCAGGCAAACATCATTGAGCAAAGCTCATTTCCAAGCTGGACCTGGACAAAACATGTAGTCACACTTACATTGAACAAAAGTCAAGGGGTAAAATAGCATAGAATTACAGAGACTAAATGCTCCCTTCAGTAGGCCTAGACACGTTATTTACAGTGTATACACATTTCATTGGTCAACAGCAGATTAAATGGTATAATCAGGATTAGACATAGTATTTACAGTATATACAGACATTTCCTTGGTCCGTACTAGATTAAATGATGCAATCAGTAGGGCTATCCATAATACGTACATTATATAGATTTCCCAAGATCAATGAGCTGGTGAGATAAGTGTGCTCAAGTAAGGAATTCAAGCCCAAAGCTACCAGAGGAGGGAGGAGGCGGCAAATACAGTACGGATGATGTGGTGATGAGCGGCGGAAGAAGACAGGGCAGTAAAGGGTATGAGGAGGAAGTGCAATGGTGAGCGTGTGGAAGTCTATGAGAATTTGGGCACTGCAGTTTAGAGCATGATCTAGGGAGGTACTGTAGGGAGAGGAAATTGAGGACTTGGAGTGCTGGTTCAGAGGAGCATATTTCAGAGCATCTACCTGATGGGTAGCCAGGGGTAGCGGGGGGATAGTACTAAAGTTATGGAGTAGCTTCGGTTCTAAACCCATATTGTAGCCACGTTGAATAAAGATCAAAACTGCAGAGATAATGAGTACTGGTAATGGTACATATGGTTGCACTCCTGACATGAATGGATATTAGTTGAAATGAAACCTGATTTCTTTATAATAGTAATTACCTGAAAGAGATTTATTTTTATGGTTTTGAGTATTTTTGCAAATTCAGCAGACCTCAAAAAAGTTGTATCAAGATGCATTTTCTTTATATTTATGTATATTATGAACTTCTTATTTAACTTTATTGTTTTTCCTTTTGTTAAAATGTGTTTTATATATATATATATATATATATATATATATTTATTTATAAAATGGTAGGGAAATTGCTTAGAATTTATTGGAGAATGAGCATTACATGACTATCGTGATATCAGAGTGCAACCGCACACCTGCACTTTACCCTCTCCAAAACAATTTTGCCATTTTATAAGATAGATAACCCACTCTGAAGACTTGAGGTGGCGCTCTGATATCACGCACACCTTGGGTGGTTGTGCACTTGGCCTGCGGCCCTCGTGCGTAGCAAACGCGACAATTGCTACGCATGTGAGTATCAGTACCCACTACCAGAGTGGGTTATCTATTACATATATGACATGTTACCCATTGTGTGATTTCAATAAAACTAAATACCCCTGTTCTTTAGTAGTACCGGCTAAGTTTTTTCACATTTTATTTATTACTTTTTGATTAAACTTGGCCTTACTGAGTGTGTCTCACATGGCATGAGTAGTTACAGGGTACTCTGGGTGTATATACTGCCAGGCAAACACAGGCCCCACCCAAACTAGCAGATTCCATGGCTGTGCCACCGTATTGGGAAAGGAACCTCAGGAAACAGCACAGTGGAAATCGTCCAAATAGTCCATTGTAGATTGCTCACAGAAACAGCTGTATCAGACTGTTTTAAGCCTGAATCAGGTTTTGTTACCTACCTTTCAGTTGTGTGCACCTAATAAAACCATTTTGATTTTGGAACAATTGACAAATGTCCAGGACCCTCAGTGGATAAAAAGGGATACTTTTTGGCACTGCAGTCATGGGAGACTGAGGGTCAAGGGCAGTCTAAAGCATACAAGTCTAGAGGAAAGAATGTGTCCTAGGCCTGAACGTATCCACATTTTGAAACTCAGAGTGCTTCTATTAGAGTGCACTTTCTGACTCATTTTTGGCCCTTTTAGATAGGAGGTGGTGCTTGCCATAGATGCAGCGTCTGTCCCACAACAATCTAGTGGTGGGAGAACACGCCCTCAGTGGCAGCTGCACGGCAGCTGCACATTGCATGTCATTGTTTCCTGCCTGAAATTCTACCAGTGGCAGGCAAGATGTCATTACATTGTGTGACAGATTCAGCCCACAAATGTGTCAGCGTCAATATGGTTGAAACTACTATGACAGATATTAGGAAAACAACAACGATTGTCAAGTGCCCAGTTTATGAAATTATGTACAACAATCCCTTAGCATTAGTCTATTTTTTGTCTTATTCTGTTGTATGTAGTGGTTTTGATGGACTAGAGTTATACAGTGTGTATATACATATATATATATATATATAAATAAAGACAAAGAACCTCTAAGTAAACACGAGCAAGGGCTACCCCAAAGGGCATTTGGCTGGGAAGCCAAGTTTCAAGAAAATACAAAACACACATGCCCCACAATGCAAAGCATCATGGGCTGCATATGCAAATCACCACAGAATGTTATGCTGGTCCAACTTAAGCAGATTAGATGAGAGTTGAAGTGTCTCTCATTAAAGTTGTGGGCAGGCAACAAAGACTATAGACACGCAGCTGTTTACCAGGACTCATCAGTATATTGCCTGTTTGACACTAGTGAATTGGATTAAAGTTACTTCCTAAGGTAGTGTGTGTGATCAGATATTGGTGAACCTTAAAATAAAAAACTATTTAAAGACAAAGAAGATGAAACTTGGCTTCCCAGCCAAATGCCCTTTGGGTAGCCCTTGCCTCAGTGTTTGCGCACAGAGGTTCTTTGTCTTTTAAATAGTTTTTTATTTTAATGGGTTCACCACAATATATCCAAGGCACACTGCCTTAAGGGTAGCTGGTCCATTCCACTGGGGTGTCAAACAGACGAGGTATACTGATGAGTCCTGTAGGACAAAACACGTGTTTATGTCTTCTGTTAGCACCCTTTGCAAGCTGTGTGAGAGGCCTTTCGGCACGATGCTTTGGTATCAGGGGGGCATGTGTGATTTTATATATATATATATAATCTTGGTTTTTGTTTGTTCAGAAGCTGGTTGCATAGTGGGAACCGAGCAAGTCTAATAAGGGTTACCACTTTGATCCGAGTGTTGGTGGGAAGAGCTATTAGTTTTTGTGCATAATTTCCTTTTTCTTTTCTGTGTTTTGAATTTGATTGTTCATAATGCATGTTGTATGTTTCTGAGTTTGTTTAATTTTCTTTAATAAAAGTTCCGCAGCTCTTTGGTGATTACATATTCATTGTGGCAATACAGATGCATGCTGGTAACCCAACAGAAATCTCTTTCCTAGGAAGATATATTAAAAATATTCAGACTGAATTACAAATGGTGTATATCAGAGATGGTACTAAATGTTAAAGTTTTATCTATTTTAGCACCCCAGCCATGGCTCACCAGGAGTGCCCCCAACCCCGAGGAGTTGGGGGGGGGCACCAATCCGGGCAGTCCTAATGCACAGGGGATATTACTTTAGTACCTCTGTTAACCCTGGAGGATGCCAACGTGCAGGGAAGCCCAATGAGGTGTGCAGCCACTCCAGGCTTCTTGCCAGTGTCCTCCCCCTCCCCTTCCATAGCACCCTGGACTGCACTGCCTGCTGTTGTCACTGGGTGGCAATAATGCAGGGGGTGTGACATCCCTCCCCGCCTCAGGGGAGGAGAGCAGCCTGTAGGGTGCTCAATCCTTCTCCCCAGCTGGCCTCCAGCGAGCGAGGTCTGTTCCTGAACCCCATCGCCAGCATCACAGGCAGTAACACTACCGCTGCCCCATGCGGCCAGCCCAAGATAGTACTAAATTTAGTAAAGAAAACATGAAAGAACTCTGAAGTCTTTCAAATGTATCACAGGACAAGAATCATAGATATCAGTGGATGTTCTGTTGTTCCATTTGTTTCTTGAGGGACAAAAGGGCGTGGGCTGGGGAATGGTATGTAAGTAGGTTGATATCTCAAATTTACAAAATGAATTTTCCATGATGATATTAAGATGATTAATTTGTATGTTTGGGGGAAGTAGATTACTATTGTATGTGTGATATTGTAAATATATCTTCAGAGTTTGTATTACATTTTCTCAAACAAAAATACCCCTTCTCTTCGTCAGTAAGTGCCATGGGGTCTTTTACTTCCACCTGGTTAGTGACCAGAGATAGGCAGAAGGAACCTGGGTTTAATGCCTCATCTCAGCCCCTCCCTCACTCTATACTCCTCTATCACTACATCTGTGTCCCCCCCCCCGCTCCTCTTTTCCCTCCTGAAGGCACTGATTCTGTCCCCTCCCTGGTTGAGATGGAACAGAAGTATTCATTTAGTATCTCTGCTTTTCCCCATTATCCTCCACGCACTCCACCCCTTTCTTAAGCCTAACAATCCCTTCCTTCTTGTCCCTTTCTCACTTATATAGCGAAAAAAGCCTTCTCCCCTTCTTAATTCCATCAGCTATCTGCAGCTCCTTCTGTGCCTTTGTTCACCGGACTTCCTTACTTACCTCACTAGCCAACATTAGATAATTTTCCTATCCACCTCTCTCTTGGTCTTCCTGAATTTAAGTCTACATGCTATCGTACTAAATAATTTTTAATGTCATTTTTAATGCTGTGTGGCAACCAATGAGCATATGCTATTTAATATCCGTGCTCCGGCACCGATCAATTAGCAACTGGCCATGGCGGGTGAGGAGGCTGTGCCAGCCGCCCGATGAGGGTCATTACAAGGGGTGCAGGTAATGGTACTGCCAACCAGGCGGTGGGGTGGGGGACCGCTAGCCACCAGGGTTTGGGGCTTACTTCTTCGCTTTCAAAGGAGTCTGGGGCTGGGATGGGGGCCCACTGCACCATGGAAAAGGGTGTCATTTGCACCGCTCACATGTGACGGAGTGCTCAGGGCTGGAGCTGGGGGAGGAAAATATATGAAAGGAGATCAGGGCTGGGGAAGAGGGTGACAATATTTTACAAGTGATCGGGCTCGAGGAGGGGGTTGACAATATATTGTGAGAGACTGGGACTCAGGGAGGGTTGACAATATATTGTGAGAGACTGGGGCTCGGGGGGGCTGACGATATATTGTGAGAGATCGGGACCTCAGGGAGGAGGTTGACAGTATATTGTGAGAGATCGGGCTAAGGGAGGGAGATAATATTTTGTACGTGTTCGGGGCTTGGGGAGGAGGCATGACATTCTTGTACATGAGATCGGGTCTCGGGGAAGGGGACTGTGTGCCCTTCCCTGGACTATACGCAGGGCACCTACCAGCCTGAGCATAGTTAAAGTAGGGTCTGGAAAGCGTAACTATGCGCCAGCTTAGTTACGCTTGGGAGGGGTTGAATACTGCGATGTGGGAAATATGCATGAGGGACCCTCATTTGCATTCTCGCACTGCAATATTCTGTGCGGCAGCACAGTCAGGTTTGTGGGCACATCAGGGGCTTCTGAATATTGCCATGCCCCCAACGGCCCTCACAAGTCCGGAGACACGTGGGCACCTCTCTTCTTAATATGTGGGCCCTGCTCTTTAAAGGAGTAAAGGTATGATATTTGGGCTCCATAAAACTGGCAGCACAATCCCTTCCACCTCCCTATAAGTCAGCACCCCCATTCCATGCGCTACACATGTCACAATGCTTCAGCTGTGTGCCAGCAGGCATGCCATAGAAGTAAATGGGGCCTTTTTTCCACTCATTACAGTGCCATTTGTTGAAAAATCAACCCCGCCCCACCAACTAACAAGGCTATAATAAGGATGAAGGACAAAAGCTATGGGAAAGAGGCTGAAGGCCCTTAACTTGTCCACCCTGGAAAATGGAGGCTAAGAGGAGATATGATCTCAGTCTTCCGTGTGCCCAAGGGTATCGACATGACCGAACAGAGATGTTTGATCTGGTGTGCTAAGGATGCGGGGATACATCCTGAAGTTCAGAGGTGGAATATAGAGGGGGATCGTAAGGAGGCAGTCCTTTTCCTAGTAAGAAATGAGCCTTTGGAACATATGCCTACCTGCGGAGACAGTGGATATAAAGTAGTAATGAAAGAAGTAGTTTGGGTAAGTTATGGAACCTTCAAGTACCAATGCCATTTTCTGTAAAATAACGTTATCACAGGCTGCCCCAATGGCACGGTGGCAGCGTAATGTGCTGACATGCAGACGACACAGGTCTGACGGCAAGCTTGGGTCGCAGAGTCGGGAGGCAGGGCATGGGATGGCAGTTGCCATACGGCAGTGCACCTCAGCCAGGGAGGACTGGTATTGTGCTGTGGTGCCACAGCAGTCCCTGCTGCTGGGTCAGGGAGCTTGCTCTCACCGCAGGGTCAACTGTGTGCATCCATGGCCAAAGACTGTGCTTACATCACGGAGGGGCCAAAACGGGGGAATATGACACTCTATCTATATGACAGTTGGGGCCTTTGGGACTCCCCTGGGTCCTATTGCCTGCTGGAACTAGATCAGGACTGCCTCAGGGGGCCCCTCCCCCAGAGTTACTGCCATGAAGGGCAAGTGGGGGTAACTGATGGCTTACCGGTGGCTGAGGGAGTCAAGAAGTTGCAGGCCTGATAGGTACATCCCTGGGGAAGACGTTAGTGGCCAGGGTGAAAAACTTCTATAGAACATGAGGACCTTATCAGAACTTTTTTTTTACAGGTTCTGATCATATTTTTTTTTTTTTGTACCTCCTCCGCGCCAGGTTTCCGCCCCGGTCACGGATCCCCCCTGCTGCGGCATTCCTCCTTCATGAGCCATGCTCCCAGTACCCCTGGCTTGCCCCTAGCAGGACGCGGGCACCTCGCCCTTAGGGGTGCCACGAACGTCGAATAGGCTGGGAGCCGTGTTTTTTTTTTTTTTTATTTTGAGGAGCTCATTGCAGCCCGAGGGACGGGCATCATAGAGGCGCCGGAGGTAGGCGGTTTCCCTTTAAGGGGGCGGAGCGCAATGACGCCAGCCGCCCGTCCCGCCCCATCTGACGCCAGGTCCCGAGTGCTTGGGGTTCTCCCGGTCTCCACCAGGAGTCCCCCGTGCACCGGCGACTCACCACACCCTCCCCCCGGATCAGGAGAGCAGTCGTGAGACGCTCGATCCTTCTCCCCCCGGCCGGCCCTCCGGCAACCCGAGTCCGTTCCTGAACTCGGGTCGCCGGCGTCGCAAGCGGAAACTAACTGCTCAGCCAAGCGGGCCGCCATTAGGTTCTGATCATTTTAAACCCTGATTTGAGGAGCATAATATACTCCCAAAAGTTCTTTATCTAGAAAGAAGGCTGGTGGTGGTGGAAAGACCCCAAAGAAGGCTGGAGGTGGATTTGTATTAGTAGTCTTGCTCACAGTGCAGTTACACAAGGGGAGGGAGTAACAAGTAGGGCTGTGCAAGGGCTAAATAGTATTTCCTGATTACCATGAATAGTTGGGCTCTATAATATTCGTGAACCCTTCCCAAACAGGGGGCTACTTGTATTCAGGCATTATTTGTTCTGCAATTGAATAAAAAAAACCACAGACTTTCACTAATCTTGCTTATTTTTACATGTCCTAACCTCCCCACCCTGACACAGTAAATATTTTTACCAGTGTGGGACAAATGAGGTAGCCAGGTGGCCAACAGCTAGTAAAAATTGGTTTGATTACCATAATTTGATAGTTACCAGCCAACGGACAACCTGCCCGCAGTTACTTTGAGTCCCCAAAATAATGGCCACTAAAAATATTGATTTGGCTACCAGATTATGAAAGCTAGTGGACAAACTGATTTGTCCCATCCTGCTTGTTACCTCCATCCCCCACTCACTGTCTGCACTCCGATCCTATCCTCCTCCTTCTTCCAGCATCCACACTATTTGTAATATTAAATTGTTTAGTCCTGTGTTAGATGACTGGCACAGCCGCCCCTCCATGGTCCAGCCACTGTCTTCATTAACTGAATAGGGATATGTGATGGTGTTCATGAGATGTGTATTTATCTTCATGATTGGTCAGTGATCTCTTGACCTTCACGAGTGATGAAGCCATGAGTGAGGTCAAAAGAGGTCACTGACTACGGATGACGATAAATACCATAACTCTTGAACGCACATCACATATCCCCTATTCACTTCATGAAGACAGTGGCTGACCATGGAGGTGGGTGGGCTGCGCCAGTCATCCAACACAGGACTGGCCTAGGTGGGAACTAGGCAGGCAGGGCAGCGGTAATGCAACTGTTGCTCCACCCCACATAAGCAAAGCAACTGGAGGTACCGAGACTCCCAATCTACTAGTCACCCTGTCCTGAGTCAAAAAGGAAAAGCTTTACTAAATAAAATATCTTCAGACCCTCTTGATGTGTAGTATTACCAACATTTAAAAAGTTCAAAAATATTCTTAATTTAGCTGTCTTGTAATTTATAGTGTATATATAAAAATAGTGTCAACATACTCTATCAACATTAAAAGTCCATGTCAACATGCTACATTTTTCAGTTTTAAGCTGTGTTGTACATAAAAATTGCATTGATAACACTGCAGAAAATAAACTAATGTCTTTTACAGGAAAACAATCAGTTCAAATTGCAATAAATAAAAACCTTCTATTTTGTTTTATAAGTTCCATTATCTTTTCACTTGCTGACAGTCAGGTGTTCCTGTCACAACTGAAAACTCACCATTACAGTGTATCGGGATCACCGGAGGGGAGGATGCAGTTCTCAGGTAGCAGAATCAAACAGAAACTGCTGGTGACTTCAAACGAAATTTAAACTAGAGGTCCCTTCATGATATCTTAGGTCTTGACTTCTTTCTTATAGAAATTAAGAAGAAATAATACGGCTAAGAGACATAACACTTGGGAGTGGGGGAGTGGAGTTTCACGCACACACAACCGCACAGCCCAGTGCCACCCTTTGAATCCTGAGTGCTAGTAAGTAACTCTTCAGGTGGTGGGGAGGATGCTTAAGCAATAAGGCACAACAGGGTATGGGTTATTGAGGGGATTTACCACGCCTTGTGTGGTGTGCACGAGGCACAGCCGGTGACTTAACCACACAAGAACTGCAATCACCCAATACCTCACACCCTGGAGTGCCTTATTGCGATTATACAATGGACCCATGTGTAAAATAAACGTAAAATGTGTTTAATTATGTTTTTTATAAATGTCATTCCTCAGCCGTGGGTTATGCAGGATTTACCCACGGTCATGTGACACGTTTTGACCAATGAGGTTACAGGATTTTCACACACCATTGTATAATCAAGAACAGACCAACGTTACATGGGACTGTGGCAGAATTGCAAGGTGCTTCAAGTCAAAATTCACATGAATATTTTTTTTAAAGGTCTTGCCAGAAATAGCTGCCACCAGAATCACTGTGTCTGACTTAGTGTCCAGCCTTATAGTTATGAAAAGTGAGCTTAAAGATAAAAAAAAATAGTAATCACTGATGCTGGGGCTGTAGGGCCCCACAAAATATTCTGCAGGGGGGCCCTTACAGTCATTGGCACAGCACTGCCCTCCAATAAGCATAAAATAAGCATTAGTGTCGGTTCTATCAGTCTCGTTGAGCATCCATAGTTTTTCCATGCTACCTACCTTTCCTCTTGCTGGCAACAGGATTACGGAACTAAGTAATTTGTCACTGCTCCTCCTGGAGCCACCAGCACCAAGTTCAGGAGTGAGATTCACAAAACGTTGCCCCGTCGCATACCCAGTCTGCGCTGCACAAACTGTCTTTTGTCCCAATGTGGTTTTCACAAAAGCCCAGTTTGCACCCGCAAACTGGGTTTGTGATGGAGCAAAGTTTCGAGGGGGCCACAATGCAAATGAGGGGAAGCAGACCTACATATTGGCATAGTCCCATTCACCAAAGATTTTCTCCACACAAGGGCCGTTTGTGGGGTACCCTTGCATGGAGAAAATACCGCCCACAGAGACCAGGCGATATTCCGCACAGCCCTTGTGGCTGCCGGAGGTGTTGTTGAGCCCCAACCCTGTCACAATAATAGGAAAATGTTGTTGGTGGTGTAGTGGTCCCTCCCCTGTCCCCGATTGCCATTCCCGTATTAAAAAAAAAACACCCTGGTAGTCTAGTGGTTCCCTCCCCCTCCCCATTCTCTGATCGCCAACCCGTAGGTTTAAAAAATGTTTCCCTGGCAGTCTAGTGGTTCCCTTCCCCCACCCCATTCTCCGATCATCGTCCTGACAGTTTAAAAACTGTTTCCCAGCCAGTCTACTGGTCCTCCCTGATCCCTGAGTGTCATGCCTGTAACATAATAAAATCCCCTGCTAGTCCAGTGGTCCCCCACCCTATCCACGATCCTCCCTGCAATAAGGTGTAACATTACCTTGCTGGTCTAGAGCCCCCAACCATCCTTGAACTGCCCATATAGGGAATCAGAGAAGTTTTCCCTGGTGTCTAGTGGAGCCCCCCACCCACTCCAGTGAAGGACTGCCCACCAGCTCATTCGTCGCCCCCCCTGTCCCCGAGCTGGCGACCAGTTAACCCAGTTCATCCCTCCACGGTTGGCGCTGACTGGCTCTCAATGACGTGCTCATGCTGACAGTGAATGACCGGCCACTGTCAATTAGAGTGTACAGAGACAGTACACACTCACTGAGAGCTCTGTCGGCGGCCAGCTGTGGAGGTGAGAGTAGGGCTGTGCTGGTCGCCGCCGGGGTTGGGCTGGGGAGTGAGTTGGTGGGCAACCACAGGGTGGGCGGTGGGGGTCCACTAGACACCAGGAATGGGCTCATTTGCATGACTGCTTTTGTGAATATCAAATAGTGTACCGGTGCTATTCATTGCAGGCCATTTCAGGGAATGCAGGTTGGGCAGCACTAGTGGGGTTAGAGGTAGCAGTAATAGGGTTACTGCCACCTCTATCTACCCCTATTCACAGTTGGATAGTGCCCTACGCTATCCATCTGTGAATAGCATTTTTTACCACCTGGGCAAAGTACAACGCAAACTTTTGCACGGCACTTTGCAGTTTTTTGTGAATCCTGCCCCTGATGTTTTGAGTAACGGGCCCTTTTGCTTCTTTATTCTGTAGCCCCCACCCAGTGAAACATCGTGGAGAATCTGCAGCACAGGCTCCACTGCTGCCATAGCTGATAGCCCACAATTTCAAATGAATAAGCAACACGCAAAAGAAGGTTGCACATTAGTCTGGCAATAAAAGATTTCTTTAATGCTGACCCTGAGCCAGTGGGCCTCCTGACAGTGCAGAACTTACTGCAGTACAGTAAGAGGCTCTTTTGACTGGTGTATTGAGAACTTCTGAGTCACAGCAATTAGCAGAGTCTCTGATGAAACAACGAGTAACTTTAACTGTAGTCTCTTCAAGGGATGTATTTCAAACCATGAGAAAACATGCGCTTTGGAATGGAATGTTAAGAGTTCAAATCCCACAATGGGTAGAATTTGTTTTTTTTTTTCTCCATAGAGACTTTTCTTCCTGGCCGGTAGCTCGTCGCAGGGCTATACCCTGCTCAAGTCAAACCTGGTCGTCATTCAGATGGCTACCAAGTTTTTCTCCCTTTGGTTTATCCTCCTACAGCAGGAATGAATGCCTATGTCAGCCGCACAGTCACAGAGTCCCCCATGCAGCAGGAGGAAGTTCCTGGCCCAGCCACAGGTTGCTGTGGTGGCAGAACTCGCCGTTAACCTCCCTGATTGAGATGCACTACTGAGCGGTAGCTGTCTCCTGCCATGGCCTGTTCCTGACGTGACTTCCTGGGCTTGCTTTTGAACCCAGATCATTGCACAGCAGTGCAAACACATTGCCACTAGGCCACTGGGCGACCTCAGTGGGTAGAATTTTCATGAATATTTATATTATTAAAATATGTTTCATACAAGTTCAAGATGAAACTGACTCAGTAAACCTGCAGTGCAACAGAGAAGGACCTGGGCTTTGGAACAGAAGGTTAAGAGTTCAATTCCAATTAAGGGTAGCATTTTATGAAAATATTATTATTAAAATATATGGTCCGTGCAAGTTTAAGCCCGAATAAGTGATTTTTCATGAGTGTAGCAGTGAAGCAGCTGGGCCATGGAATAGAAGGTTAAATTTGATTCCAATAATGAGTATTAGGCTTTACGCCAAACGTTGTCAGCTGGTTTGGCAGCTACCTGTCAAACAGGATCCAAGTTGTGAAATACAACTCCATCCTCTCTGAACAAACTATGATAAATACTGGGGTGCCTCAAGGGGTCCATCCTAGGCCCACTTCTCTTTTCAATATTTATAAACGAAATAACCGTAAGCCTCTTTAATACCTCCTCACTTCTATACATGGATGACATCATCCTATACACTAGTGCAAAAAGCGTTGCTGACATCAACCAGTGACTCTCCACTGAATTCCAACAAAGCCAAGACTGGCTAGTGAACCACAAACTGGTGTTAAATGAATCCAAGACCCAAGCCATGTTATTTGGGACTAGTCCCAAACTAAAACTCTCCCTAAACAACTTTAAAGTCTATGCCAGTGACAGTTCTCCTGTTGGAGTGGTGACCTCTTTTAAATACTTGGGTATCACACTGGACCCAACACTAAATTTTGATCTCCACAAACAGAAGACCTGTAAGTCTGTAAACTCCAAATCAGACATAGCCTACCGCTTTTTAGCTGTGTATTAACGCCTCACGTAGGCTTGCCATTTCGTGGTATACTTCTACCATCACTTACCTGTGGTGTTATTACATATGCTGAAACATCCAAGTCAAGTCTTCACAGATGGGACATCACTTATAACAACATTTGTCGTTATACATCCTCCTCCTCCAACGTCTGAAACATCACTGTCTCCTCTACTCTGACCGGAGGCGGCTGCCGCCTGCATCCAGGCTTTACTCATTTGGCTCTATCATTGACAGTGTTATAAGGACACAAATGCCCAAGTCCTCGCTGATCTTCTTTCTCCAACATACATCCTGCTATGGCTTACACTCAGCAGATAAGTCCTCGTGATGTGTCCCCAAACACAGTACATTTAAAGGTGCCAGTGCTTGGCTCGTCAAGCCCCCAATTTCTGGAACTCTCTCCCCTTGACTTTCCACCAGGCTCCCACGCACAACATCTTTAAGAATGAGCTTCGCAACTACCTCATCTCCTCCAACCAATGCCAATGCTTCAAACCCCCTTAGCCCCTCCTCCTTTACCCTATCATCTCCCCTTACCCTCACCGCCATAAACCTCTCTCTCAACTCACAGCACTTATAGATAAAATAGACTAAATGGACAAATGTCTTGTGGATTTGTATTGTCCTCATCTACTCTAGCCTACCTGTCAGTCACATGTTTTCATCTAATTCTACTGTACCCACATCTGAATGTTTTCTCTGCTGGACAACTTTGCCTCAGCACTTGTCATTGTAACTATTATGCATCCTTGATGCTATTCCTTATATCCACCAATGCTGACTTCTTTTGTATTGATTTGTTTGCTGTTTTGTATTGTACCCTCCCGGGTCGTGCCTGAAAATAGTCATTTCTATGGCTAGTGCACCTACCCAATAAACAAAAGACTAAATAAAAAAATATATATGTGTTTCTTACTTTACAACATTTACAGCTAAACTCATGGAATAGGTTCCGTATAATGAGGGCGAAAATAAAGAAGGCGCAGTATAAAAGGGTGCAAGGAAAAGAGCACCCATCAAAAAGGGCGAGTAGGAAATTACTGCAATCCCAAATGTTGCCAGACAGCTGACCCGTAAAGTATGGCACCACAGACAATGTGACAGTATAATGCTGTGAAGCTCTGCCCTCCACCCTAAAATTTATATTGCCACCTCTGTGGTGGGGCACATCGGAGGGGAGGCAGACTGATGCCTGACGGCAGTACACCCACAAGTCCTGGATGCCCGGATTAGGTGCACCCACATTACAGTGCCCTTGTTAGCACTCTACTTATCTTGACGACATATCCACGGAATATATTTTATGAAAAACAAGAGTTTGCCGGAGTCAATAAAGTTGCATTGTTGCACTTATCAGAATCCATTATACACTAGTGATGTTGTCCCATCTTCTTGCTATATAGTACTAAGAACAATTTTTTTTTTGTTATGGGTTATATACCCAGAATAACCCAGCTGAGATGATGCACCATCTTGTTTTAAGGCCCTGTACACACTAGTGAGTTTAAAACAGTTTAAATACCGTAAAACCGTTTTAAGTTCTTGGGACACGGTTTGCACACACACACTGTAACACAGTTGAAACCCTGTTACAACTGTGTTCTAAACTCATGCTAAAACCCTGCTGGAAAGTTACTCTTTAGCATGGTTTTAGATAAACATGAATGCCTTAATCTGTGTTGTTAGCAGTATGTATGCAACCAGGTGTAACATGGGTTAAGGCAACCCATCCTGAGAGAAAAGCCATTTTTTCAGCTATAGAATAAAAAAAAAAAAAAAGAATAAAAAAAAATATGCTATGGGCATTGCTGAGCTGACAAAGAATCCCTGGTTCTGTCGGTGTACTTTTATTGTCAATCGGTTTCGATGCCTGATCAAGGGTATCCCATCATGCACTGAGGCACCCATAATGCTTTGAGTTGGTGCCGCAATCATGCCTGAGAACCCACTCAGGTAAGCACAGCTGTTGGAATGTAATGTGGATGCTCTGACAACCATGCTAGGGATCGGTTTATAAAATATTTTTAAAAAAGTTTTAATATCAGTCTCTAATGTGGACAGGGCCTAAGTGAGGTTTTGTCTTCTACTCATTTCCGCAGCTGGATGGACTGGAGCTCTGAGAGGTTAACCTGACTTGCTTAATGTCATTGAGTATCATATTTGGCTCAAGCTGGGTTTGAACTTGTGAACTGCCCCTGATTCAAGCCCTAGTAGCTTGGGTTGCCATCTCCTCACAGTACGTGTATGAAGCCATCTTTACATCAATGAAGCTTACACCCGTGCCTGCAGATTAGTAGCACAATGCATGTGTCAGCAGGTCAGCAAACAAAAGATCAGGGGTTAAATCTGGGCAGGAGCACACACACTGTTTTTACACTTGTTAAAAAATCTAAATGCATAATATCTTAACAGGAACACAGAAAGCATTTACAATGGGAAAAGTTGAGTGTGGGTCTAAAACTTGATGCAGGAGGCAAGGAATTGCCAGTGATACCTTGTTTAACATGGTCAATGAAATTGTTCATTTGTAACTTGTATATTTTCTAGAACTGGTGGAAACTGTCATTAGCCTTTTCTCTTATTTAACGCTGAAAAAAATGGACACTGGGTTTGGATTAGCAGAAAGGGCAGGCCTTGATGCATCATCCCCACTTCTCCTATTGCAAATACTTCTGATGCTCAAGTTGAGATTTCCATTCCTCTGACTTGGCTCATTTTCTTGTTTTAGACATCATGGGCCAGATTTTCAGAAAGTGTCGCAGGGTTTGCGTCAAGCCCTGTTCTACCACACTTCGTTTCTGGCGGTGCACCAAATGGGCTTGCTGCAAATATGTCCGATTTTAGTAGATCGGATGCAGTTGCGACAGTTTACCTAATTTACAGCAATGGCACAAGCACCTTAAAAAGGGTGCCTGGGATTGCGCAAGCGAAACAACAAAAAGGTGATCTACCTTGCAGCAACTGCCACACGGGATGTGAAATCCTGTTTGACTGCAACTAGCCCGGTACACCATATCTTTGGCACAGACAGGGCTTGCAGCTGTCAGACCCACTATAAAATTCAGCACATGGCCGGCCATTGCTTCTAAGCTGGCTGTTTTTGCATATTGCCAATGGTTTTGATCAAATGTTGTACACACCAATGGAGGGAAAGAAAAAAAGGAAAAGCATTTGCAGTCAGAATCATTATAACAAAAAAATTAAAGGTAACTGCAATCAAAGTCATAGACAAGTGTTATACACATAGACTGTTGCCTTTTTCTAACCCTTATGCTGCCAGGAGATTTAGAACGTAAAGGAATTTAAGAAGTCTATAGAAGTCCGCAGCACAGTAAGGGTTATTAACATTTCTTTCTCTCTCTACCACTCCAGTCAAGGCCCCCCTTCTGCCTCTCATCCCCTACCCCCATTACCTGTCTTCTCTGAGACTTACGTGGTCCTCCAGTGGCCACATTGCTTGCCCATTGGGTCCATATTAGGCGTAGCAGGAATCCTCCTCCGAGACAAGATCTAGTGTGGAAGGAGCAGAAACCCAATTATTGGTGTGGGGCCTGCAAGGAAAGGGTGTGATACTGCCTCAGCCATCATTTCTCCTCTGTTTTTTCTCCCTCCCCATAGGCAGGCGTGAACTTGCATCAGCATGCATGCAACAGAGTGTATGCACAGTGCGAGGCCAGCCTGTCTCTTCCTCCCACTGCCATCTCTTTTTGCTGCTCGGGTCTAGGTCAAAACTGCACCAGTATCAATGCATGGTGAAAACCGTGCTGCGTGGACACCAGAAAACAGGCGCGGTGAAAAAAAAAAACACGTTAATGTATATAAACAAACTCCGAAACCACGTACACTGTATTGCCTGCTTGGCTTTCAACAGCATGTTTATACTGCCACAGTTTTGAGCAGATACCTTACTGCTCCACCTCTGGGTCCCCAGATGGTGCTAATGTAGCAGGAACAGGCAACCTCCAACCCCAGAGGAAGCGAGTGTCAACACGGGATGCTCCTGCCTCCTCCCCGCCAGCCTTCCGGTGCCTCAGGCTTGCTCCTGAACCCAGGTTGCCTGCATTACGATTGACAGTGCTAGGCAGACAGACTATGTTATCTTTAAGATATTTCCTCTAGTTACAACATAATAAACCAAAATGTTTTATAAACTGCAGAAAATCTAATAACTATAATTAGAGATCAAGGGAGCTACTGATCAATTAAATTGTTCCTTTACTCTGTGCTTCTGATGCTCTTATGCTAAGTAACTCATGGGCAATTGCCAGGGATGGTTTTAGAGTTTTGGAGCCCTCAAAGATAAATCATGGGGCCCTTACTCAACTCAACTTTGTTTTTCTTTTTTCTAACTACTTATTCTCCAGCTGGCCGGGGCATCTCTCAGGTGGACTTGCTCAACCTTGCCTCCACCACCCACCTGAACCCCTTCCCTGACCAAGGAACAGGGTGCTGGGTCCCCCCCTCTCCTGCTGGCCCTTATGGGAGGAAGCGGGGACCACGGAGAGTCAAGTTGGGGTCGGGGCCGGCACTGGCCATGTGGGCTCGGCCCTGAAGATCCACCGTCACCTCACCCGGCAGCTGGTGTTTTTTCCTTCTTTCTCTTGTCTCCCCAGACACAGGATATGCAATGCCGTCCAGCGCGTGACATGCACGCTCCCGCCCATGTCCGCAGGATGGCTGCCTGGCACCATGCCCCTTCTCGAGGTCCCTGACTGCAGTGCACCTAGTCTCCACTGGGCGCCACTAGCGTTGCAGGACTTGGACCCCTCCCTCCCTCCCAAGAGAGGACAGCAGTCCACCGGATGCTTGAACCTCTCCTCCCAGGCCAAACCCACGACTCCCGGGCTCGTTCCCAAAACTGTGTCGCTCGGCATGGCATGAGTAGGGCTGATGCCTCCACCCTCAGCGCCACCGGGCTGGCCTACTCAACTCAACTTGACCATGTCTTACTATGTACTATGATGTGGGTGTGAGATAGAATCAGTGCCAGAACAGTAATCCTGTCCCTGGCTGTGGTTGGTGCAGGGGTGAAAGGGACATGTGTCAAGTTTGATGCAGAAATATAGTGCAGGAGACATGATGGCACTTAGGGGAAGTGGTTGGTGTAGGGGGCCTGCGCTCGGGTGTGGGGCTGGTCCTGGTGTGCACTTTGTGTGAGGAAGCATTCTGGTTTGCTTGCTGGTTGCTGTGGTGTAGCGGATTGTATCGGACTGGTTTTGCTTGTTTCTGGGCTGGCATCTTCTGTTGCTGTGGATCCTGGCATTCCTCGCGGCTTGCGTCCGGGATGTGGGCAGCAAAGGGAGATTCACTGGCCTGCAGTGCATGTTAGAGTCTGTATGGGCTCTGACCTTTTATTTGCTGGCCCCACTGTCCTCCCTGGGCTAAGTATGGGCCTGGCAGTATAGCCTAGGGGTTAGAGTAATGAGCTGTGAATGAGCTTTGGTACATCCAGCAGATCTGGGTTTCATTCCCACAACCTCCACTTGCATACTGTGTGACTCTGATCAAGTCACTTAACCACTCTACTGCTCCTGGGTGGCCCCCGAAAACAGGCATTTGTGCCTAGTGGGCTTTACCTGGTTCCCAAAGAATAAAAAAACAAAACAAACAAAAAGTTCCATATGCACAGTATACTATTTTCAGTACAACCCGGTTATATTGTGTTTTTTAGGCAAGGTAGCAATATTAGTCCTTGGGCCCCCTCTGCACATCCAATCCATGCCTTGACGGCCACTGAGCCAACCTGGGAAACTGTCCTCATGGTGCTAAGGGCCACAGACTCTAAAACAGAAGTATTTCTGAAGGCATGAGTGCCCCGGACACAAACCTGTAGGTGGCAATGGAGGCAGCTGAGACTGCGGAGCAGCGCTCAATGCATTGCTGCACCAGTAAACTTGTTAAAGAGAATGCTAACCTAAAGTATCAGCTCAAGGCCTCGAGAGATGCTCAGTCAGCTGCAATCTTCAGGGCAGTTGGCTTACCAAAGGGGGCAGAGGCAGCCGACGCAGAAGTATTCATGTTCTACTGGCTACTAGAGTTTCTACAAATATCTGTGCAAGAAGAGGGCTTCTTTATCATAAAGACCTAGAATGTCAATGCACATGTGGAGACTGCTGCTTCTAGTAACCTGCACACCCCTCAGGTTGTTACAAGTAGGTCAGCCCAGTACAAAGCTTAACCACTTGGCGATTCCCAAGTACATTTTTTCCTGATCTCTCCCAGGCAACATGCTGGAGTGCGCCAGCACTTTTTAGGTATGGGGATTAGAGACACACTCTGCACGAGTCTGGCTATGCATAACATATGGTAGTAAAATCTTCATGTTTTCAGAACCCCCAAAACATCGGTAAGTGGGTCACAAAAAAGTGTTCAATTCCAGCCCACTGCCACTGTAGTTTCAGACACTCCAGAAGAATGCACTCCTCCTTCAGGTAAGGACTGTGTTGGACTGTGAGTTTGGGGGATCCTAAGTGCCTGGGTTAACTTTGTGGGGGGAAGGGGTAACTACTTGGTGTTGGATCTCCACTTGGTAAGAGTAGAAATTTGACTTCTTCATGTGCTTATTCTAGGACTGGGACTGTTTTTCCTTGAACCCCCAAGGCTGACATCGAACTTTGCAAGACAGCAGAGTTCCCCTGGCATCTATACTTTGCAGGCTAACTGAAAGCCCATTTCATTTTGTTACTCAGATTATAGACTGTGATGTTTTCGACTGACCACTAGGGGGCCCCGCCCTTTCTTTTACTAAGAAGATTCACAGTGCTTCTGAAATTAGAGGAAGGCTGTAGCTACAAAGTTCATTTTTCTCAAAGTTTCAGATTTAGGTTTATTAAAATGTGTGGATCCATTACATACGGACATACTGAAGTGCGGCAGAAAAAGGCCCACAGGTCTATCAAGTCTGCCCGATTGTAGCTCTTAGTTTCATATTACTACAGTTGTCCCAGCCCCACCTAAACCCCTCCCTTCCTCCCTTTCCTGGTCTTTCTCCCCTTTGTGTTCATGTCTGTACTGTACTAATCTTGCCCTTGACTCTGTTCCAACCCCACTTAAAGCTATCCACTGTCCTCAGATTGATTAAATCCTCCAGCAGTGCGTTCCATCTCACCACCACTCTCTCTCTGTAAAGTAGTGCCTCCTCATCTCCCTCCTGAACCTTCCCCCTTCCAGCTTCAGACTGTGCCCCCTAGTGACCCTTTCCCCCTTTAAGTGGAACAATCCACCCTTCCTGACTTTGTTTATGCCTTTCAAGTACTTAAAGGTCTCTATCATGTCCCCTCTTTCCCTGTCTTCCAGCGAATATATGTTGAGCTCCCTCAATTTCCTCATGTAGCAACTCCCCAGTCCCCATGATCATTTTTGTAGCCTCGCTGCACCCCCTCCAGTAATCTCACATACTTTTTGAGGTACGAGCACCAGTACTGCACACAGTACTCCAAGAGTGGCCTTACCAGTGATCTGTACAAGGGCAGGATGACCGCCTCCTTTCTAGAGGTGATCCCTCTGGCAATGCACCCTAGCATCCTATTTGCCCTTGCTGCTGCCCTCCTACATTGTGCTGATACCTTCATGCCCACTGTGACTATTACCCCGAGGTCCCTTTCCTCCTCTGAAGCTGTTCCTGCACTCCCCAGCCAGTAGCTGGTCATGGGATTTCTTGCTCGGAGGTGCATGACTTTGCACTTCTTAGCATTAAACCCCAACTGCCACTCCCTAGACCAGTGTTTGAGTTTAGCTAGATCCTCCCTGGTGCCTGCCTCCCTTCCTCACTGTCCACTTTTGCACAAATCTTAGTGTCGTCTGCAAACAGGCTGATCTTACTTTTGACCCCTCTGCAATGTCTCCAGTGAAGACACTGGGCCAAGCCAGACCCCAGCACAGACCTCACGGTGCCCCACTTGTTACTGGCCTTGGCTTGGATGTCTCCCCCTTACAACTACCCTCTGTTGTCTGCCCTGCAACCAGCTCTCAACCCACCCCATCAGTTTCTGCCCCACCCCCATGTCCCTCAGCTTGCTCATCAATCTGCTGTGGGTTACTGAGTGAAAAGCCTTGCTGAAGTCCAGGTACAGGACATCCACAGCGTGGCCTTCATCCACCATCCTAGTGACCCAGTCGAAGAAGTCGATCAGGTTGGTTTGGCACGATCTTCCTGAGACAAACCCATGCTGTCTCTCATCCTGTAGACCATTTACTACTGAGAAAGGTTATCAACCTCTCCTTTAGAATGGCCTCCATCAACTTCCCCACTATGGAAGTCAAGCCTACCAGTCTGTAGTTGCCCGGTTGGTCCTTGGATCCACTCTTGTGAAGGGGCACCACATGAGCCATCCTCCAGTCCCTGGCGGCCTTCCCGTCTACAAGGAAGTGTTGAAGAGGTCCGTTAGATGGGCTGCCAACCCCTCCGCCAGTTCCTCCAAGACCCTTGGGTGTACACTGTCTGGTCCTGGTGCCTTGTCCACCTGCAAAGCCTTAAGGTCCTTCAGAACTCTATCCTCTTGGATAACCCCATCTGTTATCTCTGCTCCCCCTTCACCCTTGCCCCCTTTGTTTGACAGTTCAGAAAACAAGCTTGCTAATCTGATTATATTTTTCTAGGGGTATGTGGAAATTAAACAACCTTGTTGCTGTGTTACCTAAGTTACACTAATGCTTTGATTCTCCATGCCTCTAAATGGGCTTAAGGAAGTCCAGTATGAGGACCCTTTCCATTACAACTTGTACCATATTACCCTCAGTGATGTAACATCTGCATATAAGACTAATCTGCTAGTGACGTATCGCTGTACAAATCAACCTGTGCTGAAGTCTTACAGGTTGGAATTACGTGTAATTGTTTGTTATCTGAAAAGCAACAAATGACAGCGGTACCCAGCGCCATCAGTAATGATATCATAAGTTATGGTGCGACATGAGCCGATATCATTCTCATTAGCTCTGTTACCCGATGCATACAAAGAGTTATAAAATGATAAAGGAAAATCCTGAAATCTGATTGGCTGTTGTTCATGTAGAATTTATATTCCACGCATGGAAAATAAAAGTGCTGCCAAATGCGCACTGATCTCAACTGGAATCATTATGCTAATACAATGTTAAGAATTCAACTGGCAGCCATTGTTTTTGCCCTGTAACTGTAAGCATCACATATACTTGCACTGGGTCCTAAAAATAAAGTTATCTTAAATACAAAATAAAACAGATTAATTAAATGTTGTTTCCCGATCATCACATTCTCCTTACACACATAAACAAATCAGAAACAATAAGTATTGTTTATAGTTTTCATTACAACTGTTTCTTTGCTGACAATGAAAAATCCCCTTCTGTCTTTATCTGCTGATCATGGAAATCTCTTCTCCTTGCCCTGACAGTGAGATAATTGAGTCTCGTTGTAAAGAGGCCTTTGTTTTTGTGTGTGTGTGTGTGTGTGTGTGTGTGTGTAGTATGTTGGAAGTAACATTCTAGCAGTGGAACTGAGCAGAATTTTGAATCCATGTATTCCATGGCAAACATTCCATATCTTGAATGTGGAAGAACAGAGAAAAAAACAGGAAAAAGAAAGTAAATAACAATACAAGGACATTATCAATGACATCATTTGTAGTAAGCGGAAGGACTATTTTATTGTAAATGCACACAAGTAAATCTATTGTTTCTACATATAAACATGTTTTTCCCTACTGTAAAAAGTTTTATAAAAGGAGCCATTTTATAAGCACAATAAGGCACTCTGGGATCTGCATGGAGCATATTTTACTGCCACGGCCAGATGCTAATGTCACTCAGCCTTGACCTCGTGCCTTAATACACCCCTGGCCATGTGGTAAAATGTGTTACACACACACAAACCATCATACTTTATTGCTTACATATCAGTAAAACAGTAGCATGTGACATGGCCTGACATGGCCCACTATGGCTACTAACGGTGTTTGGCTACCACTGCATAACTTAAAAAGAAAAAAAGAATGCATGTGAGGCCATTCTTACTGATGGAGTGAGGAAAGGTGTGGCTGGACTGTTTTTTATACCCCAATATTTAGTGATATTGCACTGAAAGGATCTGGGGACTATGTTCCTCGGAGTTGTAAGGTTATGCCATGGACAGTCCTCTAAAGCATCTGTTTTTTTATCCCTCTGGTCACGTGCTGCCCACCTCTGCCTGGCAACCACCCAACCTCATCCTAGGTTCCTCTCTGGCTTACCTGCCCTCATGGGCTCCAGAAGCTATTCTGCCCACCATGGATGACTCTGGGTGGATTGGCAGGAAGTGCTCTCATCTGGTCTGCAAGTGTGGACAGAGGCAATTTGGAGAGCTGGGGCTTGAGTTTCCCAGTGCCATACAGCCATGCTTTGTGATTTTCCACTTAGTTACTCCCAGCCCTCAAGGATGTAGTTGGTGAGGTGTGCATGCATATGCAACTGCCCAGCTGAACTCCGGGGCTGGGCTGCTCCTCCATCCCTCAAGCTCCTCCATCTGTGCACGCCACCTGTGCTCACCCAGATGGTGACATTGCAGTGGACAGTGGCGCCTTCCCCAGAAGCATCCTGCAGGGGTGCTGTAGCTAGGAAAATAACTTTTGTAAGCCAGAACCCTTGGTGCCTCTTTGCCCCCAGCTCCCTAACTGTAGACATAACCATACAGAATATGGGAGAGTGCTGTTTTGTATGGAAATCAGCAGAATCCTAGTGTTGTTGTACCATCGTTGTGATGTCAAGAGGCTGTTGTACCTTCTTCAGTAAGTCACGTCGATGGCACAACATCATCAAATGCTGGTGTGCGCTGCTACTGTTGTCACCGATCAGAGCGCCGGTGTTCAAATTGAAGAATGGTGTACGATTATTGCTATCGGCGCAGCACTGGGACAGCTGTCAAAGCAGGACTTGGACTCCTCGGACAAGCGATCACCAGAGGTAGGCGTGTTCTCATTTCTTTATTTAAAAAAATGATTCTATGTGATGGTGGAACGGAGTAGGTTTGATCAGCAGGGCAGAGTGGGACCTGCTGGGGGAAGGGAATTCTGAAACAGCCACGCACTACTAAATAAATGTTCCGACATTGTTGCCCATACACTATAAAAGATAATGGCTGGGCAACAGTTAACAACAACGCTGTGTCCACTTTTCGAAGTTTGTCACCGTAGACTTTTTGAGCTTCACTCTTGAGGTCTACTTGGTTGTCATGACAACCTCTAAGTGGACACAGTGTTGTTGTTAACCGTTGCCCATCCATTTTATTTATTCATTTATTTAAAATTGGTTACCGAGAGAGGCACACTGAGCCGAGGCTCGTTTCCAGGTGCGACCTTGGGGAAGGGGAAAAAGGAGTCAAAGCATACAAACATGAAATGAGACAGTAAACACAGTGTCTCAGGTAGGTTACAATAGAGCCTGAGTAAAGAGGAAGTACAAACAGTGCAGAGACACAGGCAGGTTACAACAGTGCCTGAGGAGGTAGCAGAAAAATAAAATGACAAAAAGTACAAAATAAAAATATACAATTCAATTAGTGGACTGCTAAATAACATAAGGTCCATTATCCTCTATATTTGTACCCAGACCTCCTGTATACCCCATATTACTTAATTTTATGCATTTAGAATTATACTTAAATAGAGCACAACATTCATATTATAACACCAGTAAGGGTGGCTAGCAGATTATAGGAGTAATTAAAATGAATGGCCAGGGACCAGAATGCCATCTGCTCTCCAGTCAACTTGCAAGCCATGGTTTACTTGGCCTATGCATTCCTACACCCATGCAAGCTGTCCACCCCACCCCACCCCCAAAAAATATCCTGGACTTGTTCACAAAGCCAGACCATCACAAGCAGTAACACTACCTCTGCACAAATGGCTGGCCCGAGTCTAAAGCATCTTCAGTAGAATATACTAAGATGTAGAAAAGTTTGGGTTTTCAAGTTTTTCAGCAGCAAAGGGCATTGAGTTGAATTTTCACAGAAGATTCAATTTCTTTCACTAGCAGGTAGTACAGCAAAAACCCTTTTAAAGTAAAATGAACACCACTGGTGTTTTAATTACTCAAAGGGGCGTGTACAGGGCCTGAGATTAGTTCCAGCCCCTAGTATTTCAAGTTCTTGCAGAGATTCCCAATTTTAGTATCTTTCAGCTTGGGTGGAAGTCCAATTTCCATGCCACATTTTGGAGGTGAGACAAATCCTGTCTTCTAATATGCCGCTTCAAAGGCCCACCCCACTGAGGGTCCTGCTTCCATGCCCACACTGGGGAGAGGGAGAACTCTTATTTGAATACCCTCCTTGAAGGGTTTTACTCTTTGCCCCTATACACACTGCGTGGGGGCTTCTCTTTTCAGTGCCCCTCAACAGCCTCTGGCCTTATCCATCCATCTATCTATCTCATTATCTATCTGTCTGTCTGTTTATCTGTCTATCTCGATCTGTCAGTCTGTCTGTCTATCTATCTACCCCCTGTCTGCCTATGTGTCAGTCTGTCTATCTATATCACTCTAAATATCCACAGTATTTGTTTGATATAAACAACACTTAGGTGGAAGTATAGCCTAGGGGTTAGAGCAACAAGCTGTGAATAAACCTGCTACATCCACCAAACCTGGGTTTGATTCCCACAACCTCCACTTGCACACTGTGTAACTCTGAGCAAGTTACATAATCCCCCATTGCTCCAGGGATGCACCTGGAAATCTGCTCAGTGCGCCTTTCCTGGCCAAAAATAATAAACAAAAAAATGGGAGAGAAACGAAAATAGACTCTTTTTGCTGGGTAAATATAATACCTTTATCAGGCTAACAAAAATATAAAGATACCAATTTTTGAGGCCTATAAACCTCTTCTTCAGGTATGTCACAATGTAGGCTGAAGTGCCCTTTATAGTAGCTTGATTTTAATCAGCAACACAAGAAAAAAAGAAGAAAACTGCAAAGGTTTGAGTAAATATTTGAAGCATGCACACCTTTATCTTTATCTCTTAATTAGCTTAATGAAGGTATTATCTTAACCCAGCAAAAAGGTTCTCTTTTTGAGTCTCTCCTGCTTATCTGTGGGCTAACACGGCACAAGCTTACTTTAAAATAAAAAACAAAAACAAAAGACACATCATAGAAAAAAAGATTACATGTAATTCTCCCTCAGTTCCAGTAGGTTGCACTAGTTAGCTTCAATACAGAAAATGCAGCCAAGAAACAGATAATAATACAAGCACACAGTTCCGAGTCCCAGGCTTTTAATGTTATGATGGGGATAATAGTCCCAGACATACAAAAACAAGTTCTGTCACGTGCAGGGATTGCGTCTGCCTCCTACATAAGGTAGACATTTCGTAGATGGGTTTATGGCACAGGAGGGATACAATATGTTTAGTCAGACCCTCCTTTTATTAAAAGCAAATCTAAAACAACTCTTTAACCACTTGATTGTTACCAGGACAGTCTGATACACACAGCAAGCAGCGGAACCCACAGCAGACATGGTTAGACAACAGCAAATACTTTTGCTGTGTTTATATCCCCACCTAAAGCCTTTTGTTTTATTTTTCACCCTACTACCTTAAGATCTGGTCAGCAAACTATACCATTAAAAGGGAGGATTGTACCAGATTTATATTATAAAATATATCCTGGCCCTCTAATATTTAGAACTAAAACAACTGTTGACTTGTCAGCACTTGGATTGAGCTACTGCTTGCATCACCAGTGACCTGAGTGTGAGGAGCAGGCTCAGGCCGTTCATAGCGGCTGGGGTGGAAGTGTGCGTATCCCAGAGGATGCTCTCTTCCCACAGGGAGGGAGGGAGAAGGTGCGGCCATGATCTGCAATCTCGTGGACCGTGAGGTGTCAGTGTATGCAGCACAGTGGGGAAGGGGGGATGTCAGCCAGGATTTGCTTGAGCACGCTCTGCATGTGCAGGCTTGAGCCCCTAGCATGCTGACATCCCAGAGGGGTTGGGGCCAGAAAAATGTAAAAGTTGTGACCATCTTGCGACGGATGCTCCCAGGCACTTGCCTAGCCGCACCCAGGAATTCCTGCCTTCATTAGCTGAAGGAGGCTGTATCTGAGATGGGCGGATCTTGCCATGGGGAGGGAAGGGGGCAAGCCAGAGGGTCAGAAGCAGCACCAGGTAAGTGGCAGGGATGCCGTGAAGTGGGGCAGGACCTGTCCTAGGGAAGGAGGCAGAGACACTGGGTATAAAAAGTAAATTATTAAACAAACAAACAAAACAAGTTCCCTTTGCAAATAGTGTAAAAAGTTTATCTAGTGTGAAAAGTTATGTAACACAGACAACTAATTAGTATGGAATTTGCATGCAATTAATATGCAAATGTGCACAAACTGCAGTCTGAGAAGGTTTGAACTGGTTATAAGTTACATTAAGTTCCTTTTATAACATTAATTACAGGATAAGTTTCACTGTAAAGAGTAAGTACATTACACCTATGGAGTAGTTTTATATTAGAGCATTGTAAGTATAGTTACCTAGGACGTTACAGTGTAATTACATAAGCAAATGTAAGTGTTACCCAGAAACTTTTAGAACCAGAGATGCATGCTTGTCCTAATAATTAAGTGAATAAATTACAATGTATATCTGTGACAGTTTCACCATTGTGTCTACCTGCAGGACATGCCTAGTATCCAAGTTCCTTTTTTCAAATGGGAAATTCAAGTTTGAACTTGTAATGTTGTAACTCTCAACCTTGGACTCTGCCACCAATTCAAAGTAGCAGCTCCCTTGCTGAGTTAGTAGGAGATCCTATCCTTTAGCTTGGTTACCCTTTTCCTTCCCCTTATCATATCACATCATTGCAGAGCCAGGCAGTCAGCGAAGCAGCAGGATTTCCGCTCACGACGCTGGTGACCCAGGTTCTGGAACGAGCCCGGGATGTCTGGTGCCATCTAGAGGGAGGGCTTGGGTGTTGTCAGAGCGCTTGTCTCATCCAGGAGGAAGAAGGCTGCAGCCCGCTGCACTAGTGCCACCAGTGGTTCCACAGGAGGCACAGCAATGGGGACCTGGCAGTGGGTGGGAGGACATGCGGTGAGCTCCTGAGCACGCCCACTGCATGCATCTGTGGAGCACGTTGCACCGCCTCCACAGGGGAGAGCATCAGAAAATGCAGGAATGCTGGCCGCCCAGTGGCGCTGAGGGTTGAGGTGTGTTAGACGCCACACCCTCAAGTCACGCCATGTACCTGGTTCGAACAAGCCTGGGCTGGCTGAAGTCGGCAGGAGGGAGAGGATTGAGCATCTGGAGGACAGCTCTCCTCTCTCCGGAGGGAGGGGGTCTTGGCATGCACTTGACTGGTCTCTGGTGGAAGCTGGAGGCACAGCAAGGGCACACAGAGAGGGTTGAAAGTGGTGGACATCGGCGGAGACGCCTTGGACGTCAGGGCACATGCCACTCCCCAAGAACAAGGACAAAGACACCGGAGCACTGGGGGAAGGAGAGACGAACATAGACCCTGATGACTGCAGCCTGTACTGACCCCAGAGGACCTTGAAATATGAATACTGGGTGTGCCATTTACCTTGTACCAGCCTGGGGGTATAGCCACAGCTCACAGGGGTCTACCGGGGATCCAGGAGGCAGTAAGTGGGGTAATGCTCATGGCATCTCCCGACTAAGCGGGGCTTCAGTGTAGGGGGAGAGAAAAACTACGATTTCAAATAAAAGAAATTGCCAGATTGCTACAGGATGACGTGGATCCCTCGCACTGCCCACTGAGACTCCTTTCTGCGTTGTTGGATTCAGTCTCCATAGGGAAGTGGCCCCTGTATAGGGAAGATGGCTGAATGCCTCAGGGATGACCCAGCGGGGGTAGGGGAGATGAAATGAGTGGGGTGGAGTAGCAGTGGGGGAAACTAAAAAGGGCCATAGTAAAGGCAGCAAACCTCTGTGTCAAGCAAGGAAGCAACAGAAAAAGAGATGCTATGGTTCTCGAAAGGTGGCAGAAATGGTAAAAGCTAAGAGGGTAGAATTCAGAAGGTACAAGGAGATGCATAGGGAGGAGGATAGCGAGGTGTATCGGGGGAAACTGAGGGAAGCAGAGAAAGCAGTGAGGAGCACAAAGGCACACACTGAAGAGGGAACAGCCAAGGCATTAATAAAAGGGGACAAGACATTGCTTTATGTACTTAAGCAAAAGGAAAATAAAATAAAATAAAAGGAAGACCAGGGGTGGGATTGTAAGGTTAAGAAGGGAAAGGGGGACTGTACGGGGGTGGGGGGGACATGAAAAGGCAGACATCCTGAATAAGTTCAGTGTTCACAGAGGAAAGAGACAAGGAGGGGCCACAAAAATGTAACAGGAGCACTGTAGGCAGGGAGGTGGACACTAGTCCATTTTCTGAAGAGAGAGTCTTAAAGGGACACAAATCTGAAAATGGACAAAGCGATGGGGCCAGATAGGGACCGCCCAAGAGTATTGAGGGAGCTCAGGGAGGTACTGGCTGCTCCTCTGATGGCGCTATTTAACAGCTCATTGGAAACAGTGGTGGTCCCAGAGGACAGGAGGAGGGCAGATGTAGTCCCACTTCAGAAAAGTGGTAGCAGGAAAGAGGCTGACAATTATAGGCCAGTCAGCCTGACTTTGATGGTGGGAAAGTCAATGGAATCACTGCTGAAAGTAGGGATTGTAGAATATGTTGAATCTAGTGGGTAACAAGACCCAAGGCAGTATGTATTCATGTGGGGGGGGGTAATGTTAAATGAGTATGACAGAGGTCTTTGACTGTGTGACCAAGGAACTAGATCAGGGTGAAGTAGTTGGATGTAGCTAACCTAGATTTCAGTAGGGCATTAGGCACCATTCCACATAGGAGACTAGTAAGCAAGCTGGGTAGATAGGTGTGAGTCCAAAGGTGGTAACCTGAGTAAGACATTGGCTAATGGATAGACGGTAGAGGGGTGGTGGTAAACAAAGCTCATTCAGAGGAAGGGAGGGAGGGTGAACAACAGGGTGCCTCAGGGATCAGGCTGGAACCAGTCCTCTTTAATGTCTTTATAAGTGACACTGCAGAGGAACTGAAAGGGAAGGTCTGCTTCTTTGCCAATGACACCAAAATTTACAGTAGAGTGGACGCTCGGGTCTGGGGGGTGGAAAGGATAAGCAGCGACATGAGAAAACACGAGGAGTGGTCAAGAGTATGGCACCTGGGTTTCAATGCAAGAAACTGCAAAATAATGTACTTAGGGCACAGAAACCCAAGAAGGAGTACAAATTGGGTGTGTGTGGTACTGACAACAACTAAGCAGGAAAGAGACCTGAGGGTGATCATATCAGATGACCTAAAGGTGACCAGGCAGTGCAACAGGCAGTTAGGAGGACAAGTGTGATGCTGGGGTGCATAGGGAGGTGTATCACTAGTAGAAAGGAGGTCATGTTGCCTCTGTATGAGTCGCTTGCAAGACCCACCTGGTGTACTGTGTCCAGTTCTGGGACCACTTCTAAGAAAGGACACAGGCAGAGTGGAAGCAGTCCAGAGGAGGAAACTAAAATGGTGCAGGGTCTGCAACAGAAGCCCTACGAGGAGATTAAATGACTAAATATATGCCCTGATACCCTGGAAGGGAGGCAGGATATGTTAAGGACAACTAGGCCTCACAGAAATTTTGGTACAGTGTGTTTTCAGAAAAAGATACTCAAGGACAAGAAGAAGCTGAAGAGGGTAGATTCAGAAGAGATGTAGGAAATACTTCTTCACTGAAAGAGTGGTGGATTCCTGAGACAGTCTTCCAGCAGGGGTTGCAGTGGATGAAAACAGTGGTAGGGTTCAAAAATACATGGCACTCGCATGGGACAGGCATTGTGGACACATCAGGGTGCAGTTTAAATAGTGAGGTGGGCAGAAACATGGGCAGACTAGATGGATCATGCAATCCCCATCTGCCGACACAATTCTTATGTTCCTGTGTTCCTATGGCACAGGCATAAGGGAATCTTAGGGAAAGGGGTGGTGAATGCCGGCGGCAGTATATCGCAGTGGTTTTAGGCTCTGAGCTGCAAATCTGGAGACCTGGGTTTGAATCCCACAGCCTCATTGCATACTGTGTGACCCTGAGCAAGTCACTTAACTTCCTTGTGCTCCCAGGTTGCACATGTAAACAATTTTTCAGCTTAGTGTGCCAATCCTGGTTAAACAACTTAAAAAAAAAAAAAAGAATGGGCCAGGGATCAAGTGGGATCTGCAGTGATACCAGAGGAAGAGAAAAAGGGGGAAGACTAGAAGGGCCAAGCATTTTTTATCTGCCAGCAAATTCTATGTTTACATGCCTCTCCCGGCAGCTCCACTATTGGGGGAGGGGAGGTACGCTATGGAGGCATATGGAGGTGAGGGGGTAAGTCCAGGGGAAGGCAGGTAACGAGGCTGGTGTGACCAGCAGAGGAGCAGCAGTCTGGAGCAGGAGGAAAAAGAATAATTAATATAAAACAATCAACTCATCATAATGACACAGAAGAAAAAATTACTTACCACAATAATCTTGTTTCTCCCAGAGGATACTCCCAAGATTCATGACTCTTTTGCAGTGTGCCTTTAAGCCAGATCTGCCCGGAGATGGAACATTATGCTAATGATGGAATCATTGGCTCATGCCACTTTTTCAAATGCTGCCACCTACCAACCACCTACATTCTAACCCTCAGATCTCATGGATGCCTGACAAGACAGGGCCCCAGAGGAATTAATTATCTATAATAATAACCATAAAACACCCAAAAGAACCTCCAAGTGGAGGGAATAACAGTAACAAGAACAGCCCCCAATGTCAGACTCACCTGAAGAGGGGAAGAAACCCATTGAAACACAGTTTCAAATATAAAAGCCAGAGTGCGGCATACATACCCCTAGATTACAGCATGGAGTGCAGAGGCCACTGGTTCTAGCAGGGGAGGCAGGGTGGGAGAGTTATGAATACTGGAGTATCCCCTGGGAGAAACAAGATTACTGTGGTAAGTAACTGTCTCTTCTCACCTCACCCCAAGAATACTACAATATTCCCAATTCTTATGCAGACTAATGAACAGTACCTTTGGAGGTGGGTACAGAACCTGTTTTGGAAACAGGTTCTGCAGGACAACTATGCAAACCTGGCATCACCCTAGCTGCAGGTATGTCCAGGCTATAATGCTTAGTAAAGAGGGGTACTGTTCTCCAGGTCTCTACTTTGCAGATGTTCACAGGGGAATATCCTTTTCCACATTCCCATAGGTCAGGAACAGCTGTTTCCTTTCCCGGTCTGTGGGACTTAGTGGCTGTCATGTAGTAGCTAACAGCTCTCTTGACATCAAGGCTGTGCAATCTGCACTCACCAGAGCATGAGTGTTCAGCGAAAAACATGGGTAAAGCGATGGACTGGTTCAGATAAAAATCTGAAACTACTTTTGGGAGCAATTTTCTGTTAGTTCGAAGGACCACGTTGTCCCTGTGAAAGAAAATGTAGTCCTGCTCAATGCATAAAGCCTGAAGCTCACTGATCCTCCTGGCTGAAGTGATAGCCACTAGGAACACTGTTTTCCATGTGACATATTTCAGACGAGCTGAACATGGGTTCAAAAGGGAACCCATGAGCTTGCAATACAAACATTTAGATCCCAGGCTGGCACGGTTCCTGATAGAGGGTGCAGATGGGACAGTCCTGAAAAAACCTTTTAAAGATGGAATTTGATGACATAGAGGCATTCTTTCCAGCTGAAGTGTATGCAGAAACTGAGGGTAAGCGAAGTTTCAGAGCAGTGGGATGCAAGCCCAACAAATGCAGATAAACAAGACAGTCCAGCACAGTTGGCACCCCTGCCTGGACTGGGACTATCTGCCTGTTGAGTACCAGACAGAAAACCTTTTTCCATTTTGAGGCATAGGTTTTCTTGGTGGAAGGTTTCTATACTCCTCAAAATGTCTAGGCCACCTTCAGAGATGCAACCTAGCACCTTCAGAGAGATGCAAGCTAGCATACTCTAGGTCTTCAAGAGCCACGCCTTGAGTCTGAGTGACTTGAGGTTCGGGTACAGAAGTCTCCCTTGACTGGAGGTCAGGAGGTTGTACCTCCTGGGAAGCTGTACTGGTTTGGCCACAGACATGGAGAGCAGCAGAGACTACCATGGCTGTCTGGCCCAATCTGGGGCTATCAGGATCATTGTGGCTGGCTGAAGCCTGAGCTTGTGTACCCAGTACACCAGAGGGAATGAAGGAGGCATACAGGTACCTTCCTGACCAGTCCAGGATCAGAGCATCCAGGGTACTGTTCCCATAGTTGGAGGTCTGCAACAATACTGTGGAAGGCGGTGGCTTTCATGGGATGTAAAGAGATCTATCTCTGAGGTACCCACCTGTTGAAAACACCTCCACCACCTGTCTGTTTAAGGACCATTCTTGATGGGCCTGGCTGATTCGACTCAAGGCATCTGCTAGGGTATTGTCCTTGCCTGGCAGATGAATGGCCTGATGAGAAACCCCTAGGGAGTAACCCAGAGTCCAGATTCACATGGCTTCTGTGCAGAGAGGATTCAACCTTGTCCCTCCCTGCTTGTTTATGTAATACAAAGTGGTGGTATTGTCTGTTCTGACCTGTACCATCTTTCCCTGAACTAGTGGGGTGAAGCCTTGTAGAGCCAGAAACACTGCCCTGAGCTCCAGCAGGTTTATGTGCTGTAGAGAGTCTCTGCTTGACCAAGTGCCCTGGGTAGTGTGCTCTCCTAGATGGGCACCCGTCCTAGTAGTAGTGATGCATCTGTTGTGAGGATCACTGAAGGAGGCTCTTTCTGGAAGGGAGCCCCTCCTGAGGTTGGCTTCCTCTTTCCACCACTGAAGGGCCAGGAGTAACATTTGTGTTACTGGGACCAGCTTTGAAAGGGAGTCCCTTCTTTGACACCAATGAGCCCTTAGCTGGAACAGAATGTCTCTCATCTGAAACCTGGAACCCAGAACTGTGCCTGTGTCAGCTGCCAGAAACTGAAGAAACTGCCGTGTAGTTTTTGGCTTGTTCAGGCTGAAAGAGCCTGCCATTTGCAGAATACTTTTTCCTCTGTCCAGAGGTGAGTAAGCTCTGCCTTCACTGGTATTTAATTCTGCTCCTATGAACTGCAGCACTTGTGCAGGGAGAAGGGATGACTTTTTGAGATTTACCAGAGACCCTAGAGACTCCAAAAGTCATTGGGTGAGTTGAAGATGTTCCTTTAGCTGTTGTGGTGACTTCACCACCAACCAATCATCTAGATAGAGAACACAGTGACACCTTGCCTTCTGGGTGTGCCACAACTACTGCCAAGCACTTTGTGAACATTCTTGGAGTTGAAGAGAGCCGAATGGCAATGCTGAGAACTGGTAATGACCTGAAGGGAGTCTGAACCTGAGGTATTTTCTGTGAGACTCCCTTATGGGGATGTGGAAATAAGCATCATTTAAGTCCAGAGATGCCAGCCAATCTCCCTTTTGGAGAGCTGGCAGAATCAGTGAGAAGGTTACCATTTTGAACCTTGGTTTTGTTAGGTGCCTGTTTAGCACCCTTAGGTCTAAGATAGGCCGCCACTCCCCATTTTTCTTTGTTGTGAGGAAGTATGTTAAGTAAAACCCTTTTCCCTTTTGCTGTGGAGGAACTAGTTCCACTACTTTTGACAGCAATAGGTTTTGAACTTCCTTTTCCAGAGCCTTTCTTTCCACATTGGAAGCTGGTTTGAACACTCTAGTTCTTAAAGAGGAAGGATTTGAAGTGTAGGGACAATCCTGACTCACTAATTCAGGACCCACTTGTCTGTGGTAATCTGTTTCAAGCCTGGAAATAGTGAGTCAAGCCTGCCCCTACTGGAAGTGGGAGGAGGCCTGGGAGGACAAGTCAGGGTCCTGCTTTGCCTGGGGCTGAGAGAGGAACCACACCTGGAACTCCTTCTGCCCCTGCCTCTGAAAGTACCCTTGCTGAGGGTACTGAGTTGCTCTTGGGGTATGACCAGAGCCTGATAAAAGGCCTGGAATGGAAATGTCTGCCCCTGTCTCCCCTGCCATATGGTCTTGTGGATGGGGAAGCCTTCTCTTTGGCAGAGTTACTTCTATAAGTGGCCTTGTACTCATCCACTTGTAACCCCCCTGCAAATGGGGGTTCCCAAAAGACTTCCAGGAGCTTGCTTGAATGCTCCAAGCCTGAATGGTGTTTGGCATTTAAGCCATTTATCAGTGAGTGTTTTTAGAGCCTCTGGTACTGTCTCTTTAAGAGCTGTCTGCTTGCAGACATAATTAGTTTGTATGGGGGGACTGTGTGCTTCTCTGAGTACCACTCGAGCTGCTGCCAATTCACTTCATTTTGCAGTCACTAGAGTGCAAAGGGAACCCATCTGAAAGATGTAACTGTTTGCCAGAAATTATTTAGAGTAATAATGAAATTACAGTTTGTCTAACCTGCTTTCTTTGCAGTCAGAACTGTGTCTGCTAGTTCCCATTCTAGTTTTGAACTGCTGAACTGGACCAATCAGTGTGGGGTAAGCTAGCTCTAAAATGGTGCCTTGGGACGAATCAGAACTTGGACTCATAATCTGAGCCAGCCCCAAGAGGATTGTGGGCAGTGACTCTGGGATATGTAGTTTAGACTTCAGTGCCTTTTTGGACCAACAGCAGCAGTCTATTGTGAGTGACAGCCAATCCAGTCAAGAACTGGGAGGAACTCAAAGGAAGTGCCGGTTTTGTCGGTTGGAGTTTCAGTTGAGCTTTGGCAGTGAAGAAGGAAGGAGCCCTGTGCTTTTCAGTGTGCAGTTTTAGTCAAAAAGCGTGTAAGGCCCAGAGTTCCGGTCTGCAGCTTGTGTAACAGCTTGTTAGGACTGAATCCGCCCTGTGAAAAGAATCAAAGGATCTCTGAAGAGTAGAAACCAGGCTCACCCTGTAGAAGACTGGAGGAATTGCTGAAAATTGCACCCGTCTGTCAGGAACTGAATCTGCTGTGTGTTCTCCCGGTATTGTGCAGTAATTGCGATCGGGATACAGATGCAGCCTGCCTGGTATAGTGCTTTCTTTTATATGGATGTGTGAAGAGGTTTGTGTACCTCAAGGAGCCCTGCTGACATTGAAGGACCCTATCTTATTTGGAGGTCGTGAGTACTAATTCAGGGTCGCTCCCTGTTGAATGCCACATTAAATCCAAATGGAATTACTGTACTGCTGACTGTTTAATTCTCCTTTTCTCTGTGTGAAAGGGCCCCTACCAGCTGCCACGGTTTGGACTAGCCACTAGGGCTTGGGTACCCAGGGACAGTAACTGATAAGGATAGGCCTGTGCACAGAGCCATAGGTAGATTATTAGAGTGATAAGCTAATTAACCTGATTTCCCCTGTCCTTGTTATATCCCCTAAATAAATCAGAGCTGCTTGTTTCAGCAAAGTTATACTGTCTGAGGTATCTGTCTATGTTAAAGTACTGTACTGTGATTGTTGCCTGTATCTCATTTCACAGGAGGTCCCAGTGCGGAACCAGACCTGGGGGTAAGTGTATACTGTGAAGGTAATTCTGATATATTGTGTGGGCCACTAGTGGGAAGAAAGGGGGGTTGCAGTGTCCCAGAGGGCTGTGACCAAGTTAGTTTAACTATTGCAAACCCTGACCTCTGGGTGGAGGCACCCGCCTTGGATCCAGGCCCCTCAACCTGTTAGTGGCAAATCAGGCAGGGGTAGTAGCCCCTGGGATAGCGCCATTTAGGGGTTACACACTTTTTTAATGTATGCCTCTGTGTGACTTCCAAAAATGGAGTTACCCTCAACTGGGAAATCCAGGGCTTTATTTTGGGTGTCCTGAGTAAGGTTTGTGGCTCTTAACAAGGCAAACCTTCTCTGAGCAATCGTACTGGCCATCCACCTAGCAGCAGTATCATTGGCATCTGCTGCCATCTGAAACTGGTATTTGGCAGCTCCAAGGCCAAATCTGGCAGTTTCAGCAAGGTCTGCTGAAAGGCTAGAGGGGGCCTTGTCCACCATAGCCCTGACAGACTGCCAGAGGGATTTCTGATACTGGGCTGCATAGGCTTGAAAATTGGCCTGCCTTATGGCCAGAGAAGCTGATAAGTAGCCCTTTTTGGCAATACTATCAATTTTTCTGGAATCCTTCTCTGAGGGTGAGAAGCCAGAGGGACTTTTGCCTTGTCGAGGTTGCACCTTTCACCACCCTGGTGGTCAGGATGGAAAATAAAAAATTCAGCCCCTTCCTATCAAGCTGGTATTTTTGTCCAGTCTTTATCCAAAGGTGGAACAGATCCAGGTGTTTGAGGAGCTTCATTGCATCCCTTTAAAAAATGTATGTATTATTAGCAATAACTGTTTGGTGGGTGTTAATCCCATCACTTCTAGATACTCCATTTCCTCCTCGTCCTCTATCACTTCAGTGGTAGAGATATCCATCATCTACCATTTTCTGATGAAGGAAAAATGAGATGAATAATCTTCAGATGACCTGGGGGGAGAGCCAAACTCCTGCTCAGGAGAGACTTCAGGCTCTATAGGCGCCCCTTCATCCTCTTCCTCATCTTCCCCAGAATCTTCTCTTTCAAGCAGAGAGGACTGGGTAGACTCAGCAGGGGTCTGAACTGGAGGCTGCTGTTCAGCAGGCAGCAGACCCTGCAAGGCTGGTAAAACTTTAAATGCCTGTGCAATTTCAAGAGGAGTAGGCATGGCAACAGACACAGCAGAAGTCCCCTTAGGCTGACCAGCAGGGGGGTCAGTGTGTTTTGTTTTCTTAGTTTTCTTCATAGGAACCAGAGAGCTAGCTGGTTCAGCAGACCTTTTTGTACCCGTATCAGGGGTAGAAGGTGTGGGTTCTGTGGTTTTACCCACAGCCACAGAGGGTATCAGCTGGTCAGAGCCAGAGGGACCCTTAGGCGGAGGCAATTTTTTCTTAAGCCTTTCCAAACATTTTTCATGTGTTTTTTCTGGAAAGGTTTTACAGATTTCACAATCTGTCTTTAAATGATCACAGCCAAGGCAGATAACACAAGAAGTGTGCTTATCTGCCTTGGCAAATACTTCTCCACATACACAGCAATTTTTGAAACCGGGTTCACCGATCTTTTTCTTAGGTTTTTCGGACATCGTAACAAACTCCCTAGAAAATCGCAACTGCAATTAAATTTAAACATTTAAAACCAAATCTATTGGTTGCGGTTAGTTCAGGAACTGATCAGAACTGGGAACCGAGGGGAAAAAGAACCGGGATTAGCGGTTCAGTAACCAATAATAGCGGTTACAGAATTATATGTTTTAAACAAAAATTTTACACAAATAAAAGAGTTTTGAGAGAAAAGAACTCTGCTAAGCTAAAAAAGCCTCGGTTGCCTGTTGGTTATACCGAACCGGGAGAAACCGAGAAAAATAAATAATTTAACTAAAATAAAGCTAACGGTTATACTACAAACACATGATAAGGGCAGCAAATGAAAATAAAATAATACTTGTATGTATTTTTAAAGTCAAACAACGAGATGATGATGAGATGAACTCTGGCGTCTAGTCTTGACCAGGCAGAGAGAGAGAAATCTGAGGGTTAGAATGTAGGCAGTTGATAGGTGGCAGTATTTGAAAAGGGGAATGAGCCAATGATTCCATCATTAGCATAATGTTCCATCTCGGGCAGATCTGGCTTAAAGGCACACTGCATAAGAGTTAGAATACTGGGTATTCCTGGGGTGAGAAAACAGTATCATCAACCTGTGACTACGTACTGTAGCCAGTGGACCGCCATATGATTGTATTGACTAGAGACCTATATTGGTGGTACCAAATGACTGGATCCAGCCCAAAGCAATAAATACAGTCCTACCCTAAGCTGGTAAGAAAAAAACTGTTATTACTAACTGTTGATTGGAGGATCTGCTGTAGCAGTTTATCTGAAAAGGAACTACCAATGAACAACCTCTCACTGCACACATTCACAAATTTTCCATTTTGTTTTTCTTCCGACTGCATTAGCTTGGGTTGGCAAAACTTTCAAATTTAGTGCTAGGCAGCCTAGCACTGCTAGGAGACTTTATTCTGCTGTTTCCACACAATAAGTTTGAAAGAGGCACACCCAGTCAATTGTTCCACTCCACAATCCATACACCATTTTGGGGAGCATAGCTCCTCTATGGGTGTACCCGCAGAGAAGACTGATGATAACTGTCACAAGGGAGGCCCACAGAAAGGAGGCAGAGGACACCAAAGGGAAAGGAAGCAGCTCCTGGTGGGGGACTCAATTATTAGGGGTATAGAACTGGGGGGAGATGAGAAAAATGAAGTAAGGTGCCTGCCTGGTGCCATGGCTTGGAGGGACAGGAAGCGCATCCTCAGGATCACGAGAACAGCTGCAAGGGATTCCGAGCTGGACGTAATTGTCCACCTAGGGACAAATGACTTGGCTCATCATGAGATTAGAGCAGTGCAGGAGGACATTGCAGAGCTGGGGAGGGACCTAAGACGAGTAGCACACACAGTATCCTTCTCAGAGGTGCTGCCTGTCAAAAGCATGGGGGAGGCGAGGGTAATTGGCACCATGCAGTTTAATGAATGGTTGAAAAAATGGTGCGGAGCACAGGGGTTTGGCTTCATTGGGGACTGGGGTTCCACCTGGAGGGACACCACCCTATACTGGCAGGATGGTCTGCATCTGTCCAGGAAGGGAACAAGTCTTTTGAGCAATCAGTTTAAATGCTTCATTGACAAGCTTTTAAACTAGTCAAAGGGAGGCACTGACAAGCAGCAGGAAAATCCCAACCTCTCCTACAAAACAGGGTACTAAATGAGAAAAGACAGAGGTAGAGCGGTCAGTGGGGATGCTGCACTGGAAGGTAAAGCCATCAAAAATGGAGAGCAATGAGTACTAATGCCCGTAGTCTGGGTAACAAGCTTCCTGAATTAGTGGCCTTGATGGAGGAAGAACATCTGGATATCGTGGCAGTCACAGAAACATAGTACACACAAAACCATGACTGGGACATAAACATACCAGGATACACCGTGTACAGGAGGGACAGGGAGGGTAAAGAGGAGGAGGAGTAGTTCTTTACATAAGGAAGGAATAAAAGCAACAGAACAAAAAGGTACACAGGAGGAGAAGAAGCACTGTGGGTAAATTTGGAGACAGGCAATGGCACCACAATACAGCGCAGGGTTGATACAGACCCCTTCTCAGGGAGGAAATGGACAGGAAATGATAGAAAGTATACTTAGAATGGCAGAAAAAGGGAGATATTGCTGATGGGTGATCTGAATATCCAGATGTTAACTGGAGTGCAGTTGCAGCTGCCACTGAAGAGTGCAGTTATTCTAGATGCCCTACAGGGGCATGCCTTAGACAACTAGTACTGGAGCCCACTCGAGAGGGAGCAATATTAGACTTGATTCTCTCAAATGGAGATGGTGAGAGGATTACAGATGTAGAAGTGGGTAGCCATCTGGGAACTAGCGACCATCGAACAGTATGGTTCACAATAAACACAGCAATAGAGTCAAGCCATACAAAGACAAAAGTACTGGACTTTAGGAGGGCTGACTTTGACAAAATGGGTGAGTGCCTAAGGAACGCACTAGCAAATGGGCAGGAAGGAGGGGTGGAAGAACAATGGGAATAATAAAAACTGCCATCACAGAGGTAACGAGCCTTTGTGGAAGCAATAAACAAAACAAGACGATGTAAGAAACCACTATGGTTCTCAAAGGAAGTGGCAGTGAAGGTTCAAGAGAAAAAAAGCATTCAGGAAGTACAAGGAATGCAGAAGGAGCAGGACAGAGAACTGTATCAGTTAAAGCAAAAGGAGGCTGGGAAGGCAGTCAGAACAGCAAAGGCCCAAACCGAGGAAAAGATAGCCAACTCAGTTAAGAAGGGATAAAACCTTTATAGGTACATCAGGGAGCGAAGGAAGACCAAGGGAGGGATAGTGAGGCTTAATAAAGGGAGGGAGGGTGGGCAGAGGGAGACTGTGAAAAGGCAGAGATACTAAACAAATATTTTGCTCAGTATTTACAAAGGAAGAGGGAGGTACATAAAACAAACAGTAGTAACACTCTGGATACAGAAGTTGATACTGGCCCATTTACAGAACAAAGGGTTCTGAAAGAACTCTTAAAACTGAAGGTGGACAAAGCAATGGGGCCTGATGGGATTCATCCCAGAATTCTAAAAGAACTAAGGGTAGAACTAGTGACACCACTGACTACCCTTTTAACAAATCATGGGAGGATGGGGTGGTACCGAGGACTGGAGGAGGGCAGATGTGATTCCCCTTCCAAAAGTGGGAGCAAGGCAGAAGCAGGAAACTATAGACCTGTTAGTTTAACCTCAGTGATAGGGAAAATGATGGAATCACTTCTAAAGGAAAGAATTATCAGTATCTAGAGGCCAGAGGGCGCACAGGACCCTAGGCAGCATGGATTCACAGCGGGAAGGTCATGCCAGACAGATCTGATAGATTTCTTTGACTGGGTGACCAAAGTAGTAGATCAGGAGGGGCTGTGGACATGGCCTACCTAGACTTTAGCAAGGCATTTGACACAGTCCACAAAGATTAATATGCAAGTTAGCCAGCCTGGGAGTGGGTCCCAAGATGACAGCCTGGGTAAAGAATTGGCTGGAGAATAGGACACAGAGTAATAGTAAATGGGGTCCCTCAGAAGAAAGGAGGGTTACTAATTGGGGTACATGAGGTTCAGTATTAGGACCGGTCCTCTTCAATGTCTTTATAAGCGACATTGCAGAGGACTGGAAGGAAAAGTATGTCTCTTTGCAGATGACACTAAGATCTGCAACAGAGTTGATGCACAGGGTGGGGTGGAAAGGATGAGAAGGGACTTGGTGAGGTTAGAGGAATGGTCAAATGTATGGCAGCTTAGATTCAATGCTAAGTAGTGCAAGGTAATGCACCTGGGAAACAAAAACCCAGGGGAAGAGTACACAATGGGGGGTGAGATACTAACAACAACAAAAATGGAAAGGGACCTGGGGGTAGTCATATCAGGTGACCTAAAGACGGGCAAGCAATGTGAGAGGGCAGCAAGGAGGGCTGGGGGATACTGGGATGCATAGGGAGAGGCATCACCAGTAGAAAACAGAGTTATTATCCTCTGTACAGACAGCTGGTGAGACCCCATCTGGAGTATTGTGTGCAGTTCTGGAGACCCAATCTCCATAAAGACATAGACAGGATGGAAGCTGTCAGAGGAGGGCAACTAAAATGGTGCAGGGTCTGCACCGAAGACATATGAAGAGAGACTTAGGAGCTTAATATGTATAGCCTCGAGGAAAGAAGGAGAGGGGACATGATAGAAAGCGTTCAAGTACCTCAAAGAATCAACAAAGTCCAAGAGGGTAGCATCTTTCAAAAAAAGAGGTGTGCAAGAACAAGAGGGCACAATTTGAAAATAGGGGGGCTCAGAGGTAATTTAAGGAAGTATTTTTTACAGAGAGGGTTGTGGATGCATGGAACGGCCTTCCGGAGGAGGTTGTGGAGTCAAAATCAGTGGTGGAATTCAAGCATGCATGGGATAGTCATAAGGCAGTTCTGGGGGGTGGGGGTAGGAAGAAGTAGGCTGCTGGTTAACTAGGATCTGCAGCTTATCCAGTAGGTAGGGAAATGGGCAGACTGGGTGGGCCAAGCGGTCCTTATCTGCCGTCAAATTCTATGTTTCTATGTTTCTATGAAAGCAAAATGTAAAACTAAACTAATGCAATGAATGGTGACAACCTGATTGATGCCTCTGAAAACTGAAAAATGTCAAATTTAGGCCCAGGGCCTGGATATTCAAAAGTTGCGCCATGCGCAACAGGGTTCTTGCATGCAAGTCCAAAATCGCCATTCTGCGATATTCAGCAGGAGGCAGTTACGCCACTGGCATCAGGTTGCGCAAGAGAGCAATGCAAATGAATGCATGCTCAACAGGAGGGGGAGGATCCATGCATAACCTGCGCAACCCGATATTCAGTCGGGTTGTGCAGAGTTGTACATGCGCAACCCCCAACCTGCGCCGCACAACCTTGAGCCAAAAAAAGGCTTAAGTTGAGGGCCACCCACAGGTGAGCTGCTGCATTGCAGGGCGCAACACAGCAGCTGCCACCCCTGGCTGGCCCCCAACTCGATCCTATGCCCCCCACCAGCCCGATCGCCCGGGCATAGTGCTTTCTGACTCCCCGCCCACACATCTCCCACAGCCCGATCGCTGGGCAGTACAGGTACATGTAACCCCCCCACATATCCCGGCCCGATCAAGGGCAGTACAGGTACAGGAACACCCCACACACACACATCGCACTTCGGAAGCCCGATCGCTGGCATAACGCAGTATGAACCCCCAGTGCCCGATCAGCGGGCAGAATGTAACCCCAACCCGAATATCTCCCTGGTGGTCCAGTGGACCGTAAAGCCCGATCACGGGCAGAATGTCACATCACAAACCCCCAAACATCTCCCTGGTGTCTAGTGTCCCCCCACCTGAAGCCCCTCACCCGCTCCCCCGCGGCAGTGAGCAGCATCCACCCGCCTGCCCGCCCCGCCGACTGACTATCCGGTAGGGCTGCACGCCCATTGGTGCAGAGCTACAAGCAATGGGCATACAGCCCATACCTTACATGACAGTCCAGATTTGTGAATGAACATCATATGAATATTATTTTACATATTTTCATTTTCCTTTTTAAGTTAAAACTGTTACAGCTTGTTGTCATCTTAAAAATATAAATCATAACATTACAAAGTTGATATTTCAAACTTAATCCAACTATTAGCAGGAAAATAAACAAAATTTGGAACATAGGTACTACCAGTTTCCAACATTTATATTTCATTCTTTTCTTTAGGGTGAAATTTTAACATCAGCTAAGATGGAGATTCTAAGGAAAGAAGAAGAAAGGAAAGAACTAATTGATGTGACAATACCATACCTTCCTTCCTTCAAGCAATAAGCAATGCCCTCAATTCCACAGGCCCCATGTTCATTCCTTTACAGCTTAATGGACAGACGTAAGTTTGAAGTCCAGTCCCCCCCCACTAAAGCCGTCCCTGGTATAGCTCCCACCGTGACCAACATGTTATATACTTGTCCATCTTGTACTGGAGTTTAAAAGAGATCTGTTCATTGTGTTGGATATTTAGTATGTTTGCTTTCCAATCAGGAATCACCGGAGGGGTTTTGAGAACCATTTCTGAGTTATGGGTTTATAGGCTGAGCCGAAAAGTATGGCCCATAAATATAAGTTGGCCTTATCCTTGATCTCCTCTGGTGGAATCCCAGGATTAGATTAACACCCTTGAGTTCACCCTGTATGTTCAGGATTGATTTCATATGTGTTTTACCTGGAGCCAAAGGCTGACAGTCCCGGACAATACAGGAAAATGCATTTATGTGAAGCTCTCACCTCTCATTCCGCCAACAACTGGGCGGACCCCGGATTTCTTAGGGATACCACCGGGGGAACCAGGAAAAACCTTGCCCTGACTTTCCATGTAAATTCCCTCCAAATAGGGGAGGAGGTAGTTTTCCATGTGCTTCCCCAAATCTTAAGCCTCTGTTTATTGGATATGGGATATGCAAGTTCCTGTTCCCATTTAGATTCCAGTATGTCTTTTACAGTAGTTTCTGTGTTTCCACTCTGCATCCTTTACTATTCCAGAAATTTGTATAAAAATGAATCTTTTGTCTTTTAGACTTGAACTGCTCTTCTGCGCCCAAAGTCATACTCTCCTGCAATGGCATCACAGTTGCTTCCACGGCAACCGACTGTGATTCTACAAGCAGAGTGATTCTGACTTCTAGTATAGACAAGCAACAGGCAGGGTTTAAGTCCAGGGGACAAGTCTGTTTTTATGCAGGATAGGTGTTCTTATCAATGCAGTATCAGTGAAGCACACATTAAGTACGTGTGAAAGCAGCAAACAGGACAGGCAGTCTGGCAAAACAAACTGTGTGTAGGATCTGTAAACGGGTAAAGGGACAGAATGCATCAAAGCTGCTTTGTTTCTGAATCTCTCCAGTCATATGCATACACTCTTTTCTTATTGCATTTATCCTTACTCCTCCTTTCCTCTCTGGATGGCCTCTTTAGACCAGTAACCATCATCTCTAGGACTTACCCTTTGTGCCCCACAACTTGGCACTCATGGCATGGCTGGGGGGGGGGACTGTCCTTGCCCAAAGCAAGATCTGGTGTGGTGCTCAGTTGGTGATGCCAGCCCAGGGACAGGACCGCCCTTCATCCTGCACAGCCAGGATAATTTTCCTACTGTTTTTCCTCTTGAGGATGTTGGCATGCAATGGTGCAGAGCATCTTGCTAATGCCCCCGAGCTTCTGGATCTCCTGAATGCTGTGACACCTAGCCTCCACTAGGTGTCAGGCACACTGCAGGAAATGCAACCCTGCTTCCCCAGGAGAGGAGAGCAATCCTCTGCATGCTCGTTCCTCTTCCCCCATGACCGACCCCCGGTGACTCCAGTTCGCTCCCAAACCTGGGTCGCTGGCATGGCAAGCAGTAGCACTACCAACTTGCCACTCAGTCAGCCCATATGAATACACTCTTAACCACCCCGTGCTGTTCCTCTGGGGCTTCACTGATCACGGAATGCAGTGTTGGCATTATGATACCCTGACAAAGTTAGGATAATGCCAGCGTTGTGCAGCATGATTATTAAAATCCTGAGGAACATCCCACTACAGATTCACCAAGACTCCATGGACTTTGTCTCATTTTTATTTCCTTACTTTTTATGTTTTGTGCTTCAACCCTAAAAGATGCATTTGCATGTGTTTTTTTGCAATGTATTTCATTGCCTTTTGAAAAAGATAAACAACAACTGACACATACAGCTTTCTTCACACAGGACCCAAAGCAGCAAACCTATGAAACAAAGGCGCAAACAAGTAGATTGCTTCGTATAAAGCCCAGTGGGCCCCACATAAAGCAGCAGACTATGGAGCAGGGGCACGGACATGTAGCTTGCTGTGCACAAGGCCCAGTGGGCTACACAAAGCAGCAGACTACGGGCCGAGGCACGGACATGTAGCTTGCTTCACAGAAGGCCCAGCAAACCCTACACAAGCAGCAGAACCATGGAGCAGGGGCACGGACATATAGCTTGCTTCACACAAGGCCCAGTGGGCCCTACAAACAGCAGACCCATGGAACAGGGGCACAGGCATGTAGCTTGCTTCGCACAAGGCCCAGTGGACACTACACAGAGCAGAAGAACCATGGAACAGGTGCACAGACATGTTGCTTGCTTTGCACAAGGCCCAATGGGCCCTATGCAAAGCAGCAGAACCATGAAGCAGGGATGCAGACATGTAGCTTGCTTCTCACAAGAGTCAGTGATCCCTATACAAATCAGTAGACCCTTGAAGCCGGGGCACGAAAATGTAGCTTGCTTCACGCAAGGCCCAGTGGACAGTACACAAAGAAACAGAACCACGAAGCAGGGGCAGAGGCATGTAACTTGCTTCACACAAGGCCCAGTGGGCCCTATACAAAGCAGCAGAACCACGGAGCCGGGGCACGGACATGTAGCTTGCTTTGCACAAGACCCAGTGGAGACTACATAAAGCAGCAGAAACATGGAGCAGGGGCACAGACATGTAGCTTGCTTCACACAAGGCCCAGTGGGCCCTATACAAAGCAACAGAACCATGGAACAGGGGCACGGACATGTAGCTTGCTTCACACAAGGCTCAGCAGGCACTCATAAAGCAGCAAACCATAGAGCAGGGGCACAGACATGTAGCTTGCTTTTGCACAAGGCCCAGTGGGCCATACACAAAGCAGTGCAGCACCATGAAGCAGGACGCTGAGCATGTAGTTTATGACAAGGGTCAGTGTGTCCATACAAAGCAGCAGACTCTTGAGCAGGGGTATAGACACATAGCTTAAGTGCCGACAAGTCCCAGTGGGCACTACACAAAGCAGCAGACTATGGAGCAGTGTCATGGACATGTAGCTTGCTTCACATAAGGCCCAGTGGACACTACACAAAGCAGCAGACTATGGAGCAGTGGCACAGACATGTAGCTTGCTTCACACAAGGCCCAGTGGAAACTACACAAAGCAGCAGAACCATGGAGCAGGGGTGTAGACATGTAGCTTGCTTAGCACAAGAGTCAGTGGTCCCTATACAAAGCAGCAGACCCTTGGAGCCGGGGCACGAACATGTAGCTTGCTTCACACAAGGCCCAGTGGACAGTACACAAAGCAGCAGAACCATGGAGCAGGGGCACAGACATGTAACTTGCTTCACACAAGGCCCAGTGGGCCCTATACAAAGCAGCAGAACCACGGAGCCAGGGCACGGACATGTAGCTTGCTTTGCACAAGGCCCAGTGGACACTACACAAAGCAGCAGAACCATGGAGCAGGGGCACAGACATGTAGCTTGCTTTACACATGGCCCAGTGTGTCCTATACAAAGCAACAGAACCACGGAGCAGGAGCATGGACATGCAGCTTGCTTCACACAAGGCCCAGTAGGCACTATGCAAAGCAGCAAACTATGAAACAGGGGCACAGACATGTAACTTGCTTCGCACAAAGACAGTGGGCCCTACAACAACAGAACCATAAACGGGAGGCCTTGGACACTGTAGCTTGCTTCGCACAAGGGTCAGTGGTCCCATACAAAGCAGCAGACCCTTGGAGCAGGGGCATGGACACGTAGCTTGTTTCACAAGGCCCAGTGGCATTACATAAATCAGCAGACTATGGAGCAATGGCACGGATATGTAGCTTGCTTTGCACAAGGCCCAGTGGACATTATACAAAGCAGCAGAACCATGGAGCAGGGGCACGCACATGTAGCCTACTTTGCACAAGACACAGTGGGCACTACACAAAGCAGCAGAACCATAGAGTGGGGCAAGGATATGTAGCTTGTGTTGCACAAGGCCCAGTGAGCCCTATACAAAGCAGCAGAACCATGGAGCAGGGGCACGCATGTAACTTGCACAAAGCCCAATGGGCCCTACAAAGCAGCACACCCTCAGGCAGGGTGCCACACTTGCAGGTTGCTTCTCACAGGGCCATGGAAACAGTTCAGTGGTCAGCTGAATACAGGGTTGGAAGAATGAGGTTTGGATGTGAGCCCCCTTCCTGACTGAACCTGTTGTTTTACCACAGCAGAAAAACCTGCATGCTAAGGCTGCCTGAGCAGTGATTAAGGGGAATTAAAAAAAAAAAAAAACAGTTGGCCAAAGGGTATACAGTAGCAGGAATATTCAGTATTGCTCCCCATGGAAGATGTGGGTTGGTATGCGTCCTCAAATGTCCTGCCATGGGACCAGTGGGATGTACATTTGTAAAAAGTCAGTTTGCACTCCAAACAGAGGAAGAATGCTGCAAACAGGTATAGAAATGAAGCAGGAGTTTATTCAGTCCACAAACTCAATTTCCCTATTTACTATAGGTATTTACCTGTGATGCACCTTTTTCCCTTACTTCAAGACCAGTGGGATGTAGCAGTGGTGGTGGCATAAGCAAACATAACAGCTGAGCGGCTTGGTGAACCAGGAAAAGATATTGGTCAGACATATGTCCCACCTGCTGGATAGTCACAGATGGGCACCGATGTTAATGGCAAAGTCCGTTGCTCTCTGACCCCCTGGTCAGAAGACAATGTGGGATGGGAGCATTCTCAGTGATCAGAATAGGGGATGGGTGGGTCATGGAATCTGCCTCCCCCAGAAAAAAAAAACAACAACAAAAGAATCAAAACAGTATTACAAATGTGCTTTTAAAGACTATTAGAGGGCTGCAGCCATACTAAATAAAAAATGGTTTGCATAATCAGTCCTCAATGTAACACAGTTATCAATATACATTTTGTCCCCTTGATATAAAACGATTGAATTAAACATATAAATTAAGATGTAATTCATGAATTACATTACAAAGGTGCACTGCCTCTGGAATAACAATTTAAAACCTATTAGAAGCCTATTAAAGTGGTGTAGCCTCTGTTACAGCAATTTAAATATTTTATAATAATGCGTGCAGCTCAAAATAAAGTGTTGTAGGTTTATGAATGAACACAGAGTTGCCGTATTTTAAATTACTGGTTCCATATCTATAGGGCGCATGGAGGTAATAATTTACAGTAATTGGCACAGATTAATTGTGAACTGCCTGCGCTCATCTTGAATCAGTCGAGCTATTTGCATGGAGTCCTTCATTACGTAGACGATGTTGGTATTTCTGGTTTAGTCTGCTTTCACTGTTCAATTATTTGTTTTTTAAGTTTTCCTCATAATATGGAAAGAAAACACATACTGTTCTGCTAGCCATCAGATACAACCACAGCATAAAGAAGCAAACTCAATGATTATGTGCTCCAATAAGATGCAGGGAGCTTGTGTCCATAGCAACCGTTCCAGGATCAGTTTACCAGCCAAACTGATCCAGGACCAGATTATTGCTGAATTCACTCAGGACCAGGTTACCAGCCGAACTTGATCCAGGACAAGTTTACTAGCTGAATTCATCCAGGATCAGTTTACTAGTTGAACTAATCCAGGACCAGTTTACTAGCTGAATTAATTCAGGGTCAGTTTACTAGTTAAACTGATCCAGGACCAGTTTACCAGTTGAACTGATCCAGGAATGGTTTACTAGCAGTTAATCCAGACTTTTTTTATTTAAAGTTTTATGTAACACAAAACACTAAGAGAGACAGTCAACAACACCACACAGGTTTCACTACCGCAAATATCAGGTCCAACCTTAAAGCAGCAGAACCATCAAGCGGGGCACAGACATGTAGCTTGCTGAAGCTGGAGCATTGGTTTATGGTTAAGATACCAACACAAGAAGCTGCAGCGCTCTGTGAAGTAACACTGTCATTCACAAAACCTCGATTCAGACTTGTGTTGGCCACATTAGCCAATAGGAAGAAACGTGGTGCAGTGAGGAACAAATGGCTGGTACACAGGTACCCCACCGCCGGTGTTAGCTTTGACAGGGGCCCAGAATCTGAAAGAGGAAAGGTCAGGGAATCGGTAGATGGCTTTCTTGGCTCAAACAACATCAGGAAAGTGCAATGGTGAGACCCAACAAGCAGGCGGGTGAGGGCACCTGACAGAAGAAGCAGCATCTGGGAGCCAAAGGAGATTTATAACAGATTACAACAGAGATTGACCCCTCCCAACCCACCAGCGCTGCACTACTGAAAGCAATTCATTCACTGGATAAAAAGATGGAGGACTTCAAGTCACAGCTTAAAAATCTGAACGGAAAAAAAATCAGGAGACTTACCACGACGCAAACAGCAAACCGCATAGCTGAGAGAGCTCTCACGGTATCCAACAGCCTTACAAAAGAGAGTAGCCTGCTGTGGAAAAGGCTTTAAAACTTGAAAAACACTGTCCGGGTGACCCACATATGTGTTCTGAGTCTACCGGAAGGTGTTGAGGGTGACAACCCATGATAGTTTATAAAGCAATGGCTCTCAGAACAATATCAGCTTACAAACACCTTCACCATATTAAAATCCTGCAGGATCTCTCCCAAAGGTGGACATATGCATCTGTCCATGAGCGAATCCCCACCAAGAACTCTACCCAGCTGCCCTAGGGTTGGTGCTAGACAGAGATGACATCCTGCTGAAAGCAAAGCAGAAAAGGGGCCTGTAGAGTGAAGAAGCAGTAAACTCCACATCTTCCCTGATCTTATGAAGCCCGCCAATGGAAGAAGAGTTTTGACAGGGTAAGAACAAGACTGAGTCAGCTGGGAAAGCACCACATTTTACTGATGCTGGTCAGCTTAAAGATTCTGTACAAAGACTAGACATACCAGTTTTCCAACCCAAAAGAAGCCACTATACTCCTTGAAAAGCTGATAGAGGAACTCAGGCCTTAGGATCAAGAATTGGAGGCAGAGGTTGAGGAAAATTGATCCTAGGTAATAACTGGGCTACCAGAATTTTCAAAGGAGATACTGTAGGAACTGTATTACCTAATGTGGGACATGCTTAAAACTGGGTATACTGTTCCGTTCTGAGGTATGATGTAGCTCTATTTTGCATATTTTGGACTGGGTGGGTAACTACTTGACTCTTTTCATGGCTATACCACTGCTGTCTTCAGATGTATCAATATGGTGGTGCCTCATGGCATCGCAGGGACACTGGGTGACAGACCCCATGCCATCTCCTCGATAGGTATTTGGCACCATTGGAGTAGTCACGCTAACGTACAGCTGCAGTGGTGGCTATGGAATACTACTATGCTAGTTGACTGCCGTGAGGTTTGAGCTGCGGCTTATATTTGAACATTTTAGTCAACTTTATTATTTTTTTTTAACTTTATGTTTATTGTCTTAAAAATAACAAACATACAGTTTGATAACACATGCATAGGACATTACAGTAAAATACATGTACTCTGTGAGGGCGCCACCCCTTTTAATATAAACATATCAACTGTCCATTGCTATTTGATACGTCCCTGGCGGGGGGAGAGAAAATTATTATCCAGATATATATAATAAACTTTAACTGTGAAGTGAACCCATGAGCTGCATGGTTTTATTCCAACAAAGTCTTAAAATGAAAGTCATGGTCATCCCTGCCAACTAGGCGGATAGTAAACCACCAAGCTTTCCCACACAGTGCACTACTGAATGTGCAAATAAATTTAGTTGATAGAGACATACAGCCTATATTAACCTAACAAGACAGCTATTAGCACTGAAAATGCTTGAGATATAACCACTCTGATACAAGATATCCAAAAATGCAAAACATTTGTGATAGTTCATGTTAAGCAGGAAAACATACGATGAGTAAGTTTTAAACAATTACTGACATTTAGTGGACTACCACAAGCTCAAGAAAAGCTGAGAGTCAGACTGACCCACATTTGTAATAAACACAAGAATTAACAGTATAAGAAGCCTTTGTAGTGAGAAAACAACGTCCCAGGTATAGAGCTTGATTCATTGGTCCATGTAGGAGGAAGGCGTTCAGTCTTACCTGGGTGTGCTGAATTTACCCACCCTATAGAAAAATATGATGAGCCAGTTCATATGAGGATCAGATGTCTTTACGTCGAGGACTGATTCTCCAGAACTGTGGAGTGGCTCTTGGATACCACATGCTTCTGGCTCCATTCCATCGCTTTGGAGGATCAGTAAACAGGTCAATCTTGTCTCAGTGACAATTCTTAGTAAGTGGCAGAAAGACCATGCCATGCGATATTGAGGCCTCCACAGCATGGCCCTCACACCATCAAAATTATTTCGTTCTGCCTCGTTGCATAGTTGATGTCTGAGTAGAGTCTGATGTGTTGTACATCCTGATGGAGACCCTCTCCAGCGTGGTAGAACAACAAGTAATCCCATGATCCTTGGCCATCTGTGACCACCACTATTGTTCCAGGAGTGTCTGGGTTGTCTGGGCAGCCATGCTGGGCAACTCTGTAGGCCTTCTGAAATTGTTGTACTTTAGTCGATGCCTCCTCTCCCAATTATTGCACGAACCAGTCCTGCAGGAACAGTAGTAGGTGGTCCCCGCGAGTACTCAGGCATCCCAAGAGACAAATGTTAAGGGCCTGAATCTGATTTTCGAGTGTCTCTAGTCGAGACTTCCAGTGAGTGCTTTCCTTAATTACAGAGGAGACTGCCCCCATGGTGGCATCTGCCTGCTCGGCAGCTTCAACAGTCACAGTCTGAATGCTTTCCAGGTTGATTTCCAGAGATACCATACAATTGGTGAGGCCATCAGACTTGTTTGATAATGAAGTCACAGACGTAATAAGACAGGAGATCTTCAGTCCAATGGTCTGTAAAGTTCCTTCTCCAGTTCTCGTTTATTTCTTCAGAGCAGCTCGGTGTTGACTGCATGGTTGATGCTGGAGCATTTTCTGACTTAGCTCCCAAACCCTGCTACTGATCTTTTCAAGGTTCCCATTTGATATTTAGGGTATTCAAATACAGTCCAAAACTGTCTTGAGCCAGAAAAGTTTTGTAAATTCAGCAATTAAGTAAGCAATAATACCTGACAGGGTGGGCATTATTGGGAAATAACTAACCACCACCCAGGGGTGTAATGAGGCCTGATGCCACAGGTGGAGGGCCTTATAGCCCCTGGAAGGTCCAGTATTTCCCAATAATGCCCACCCTGGAGGGTATTATTGCGCTTAGAAAATGGCCCATCGGAGAATGTTACTCTGTGAAGAGGCACTTGGACTGGCTCTTATTTTTAGCCGGGCATCTATTGAAAAATAAATGCCCAGCTTGAAGCCTGTCTCAGCCAATCGGGTTTAAGAATTGATTGTTGCCATTTTCTAATCGTATTTATCCGATATCTGGCTGCTGAGTTCTGTTGGTTAGCTTCCATCTTCTTGGACTGCACAGTGCTCCCATTTTAATCAAGTTTAAATGTTGACTTTTCTACTTCATCACTAGGTTCGTGGACATTTTGTTTGAATGAAGATAGTAATTATTTAGGCACAAGTTAAAATTGTAGCAGAAAGATGTTTAATACTGTTGTTGATTATATACATTAAAAGTGGATTTCTGCACTTTCCCTTACTTAAGCATGTATCTTGTTATAAACAGTGAGAGACTGCACTGTGTTTTAGACTCATGGAGAAATGACTTAGACCTGAAGTAAGCTTGTTGGAATTAAATGTTGTTTTGCAGATAGTTCAACAGCTGCAATATATCGTTAAGGGAACAGTCAGCATCAAAGGCCTCAAGATTCAAGTGGAGGCTGGTCCCATTTTGACTTTGTGTGCAAAACATTTTGGTTTACTTATTGTTTACTGTAGTACAGTAGATAGTGTCAGACTAATTTTGCCTAGTTCTAGGCCGACATCTTCTGTTACTACAAATCCCAGAATCCCCTGCAACTGACATCAGAGCAGTAGGCAGCCGTGGGAGATTCAACAGCCTGCAGTGAATTTCAGAGTTTATATAAAGAACAGTTACGTAAGGACTTCCCATAACAGTTGATCTTCGAGAGACTCTCATCCATTAGGCCACTCCTTTGGAATTACAGTCATCAGCGTTAGGACCACACGGAAACATTTGCTAGCCTGGGGCCACACAAAGTGATGGGCCACATCTACGTGTATGTAAGCGTGGGCGGCCTCATCACTCCTCGGTTCTCTGCCGGAGATAGCCTAAGAAGGCATCCAACCATGGGGAACCAGGAGATAAGACCAGCGCCAGACATACAAGGAGAGGCAAGGCACAGAGCTAGATACAGGATGTACCGAGTCAGATTTAGGCACGGCATCTGCTAGAACCCTCACTGAAAGCTGAAAGCAGAAAGGAGGAAAGGACAGCATGGCCTAATGCAGGAGATTCCCTCAAAGATCTACTGTTACAGTAGTTCTTATGTATCTCCTCCATTAGCCACACCTTTGGAATGATTATCAGGCAGTACAAAGCAAATGGGAGGATTGCAAGTCTGATATATATCAGGACAGAAGGCCTTGCAGTACAGCAAGCCCAAAGCTAGCATGTCTGTGAGAGATGATGTCCAGACTATCATGTTTAGTGAAAGTGTGGGCAGCAGCCCGGTGACGTAGAGGGCTGAGGCACTGGCACCTTACCTCGACCCATGCTGGCGACCCGGGTTCCGGAATGGATTTGTGACGCTGGGGGCTGGCAGGGGAAGGAGAGGATTGAGCGTCCACAGGACTGGTCTCCTCTTCTGGGGTGGGTTATGGGCTAACGTCGGTCGGCAGTGCCTCTGGTGGAGACCAGGAGCACTGCATGATGGCGTAGGAGGGACACATACCAGGAAAATGGAAAAGCGCTCCACGTTACGCCAGATGGCGGCACCCAGTTCTCTGAGGTCATCAATGCCTCTGGAGCCATCCGCCTCAGCAGCACCTCGGGACCAAGATGTTAAGCTGGTCTGTGCCTCCTGGCTGGTGCCTTCCCCCTCGGAGGAGGGACCCACCAGGAAGGGTTCGCTGGTTACCCTGGGATGGCTGCCATTTGAGTGGAGGCTCGGGAGAGGATGGGTCGGTAGAGACCTTAGCACACCGAAGGAGTGGCTAACATGGCAACAAGTTGGGGGAAAAAGAACTAACACAAAAAGTAAGTGTGGGCAGTACTCTATGTGGCTGCAGCACATCTGTCAACAACACAGACATTTTTTTGACTGACCTCCTGAAGCTCAGCCCCAGCTCCCTCCCCTCTGCCCCTCCTCTGCCCGATATAAAACAGAATGTTCCCGATTTCCAGTGTAATCCCCACCACCATCCCAATTCCCTGTATAGCAAGTAAACAATTTCCCTGGTGGTCTAGTGAACCCCTCTCCCTAATCCCGATACCTAGTACATGGTATGGAACCCTGTTGTTGGTCTGATTGACCCTCCACCCACCCTCCACAACTTGGCAGGTAGTGCCCCACCACCACATCCCAAAACTGAACTGACAACCAGCGCAGCCCTCCTCTCACCACTACGACTGGCCGCCGACTGAGCTCCCAATGAGCATGTACTGTAAGTGCATACGGTATACAGTGCGTGCTCCATGAATGGCAGTTCACTCTGAGCTGTCAATCAATGTCATTGAGTGCATACTGTATACAGTGCGTGTTCATTGAATGGCAGCTCACTCTGAGCTGTCAATCAATGTCACTGAGTGCATACTGTATACAGTGCGTGCTCACTGAATGGCAGCTCACTCTGAGCTGTCAGTCAATGTCACTGAGTGCATACTGTATACAGTACATGCTCATTGAATGGCAGCTCACTCTGAACTGTCAATCAATATCACTGAGTGCATACTGTATACAGTACATGCTCACTGAGGCTCGGCTAGCAGCAAGCAGTTGTTGTAAGAGAAGGGTTGTGCTGGTCGCGGCTTGGTTGCAGGGACGGAGAGGGGTGGTAGCACTACCTGCCAGGGTGGGGGTTCACTAGACCACCAGCGACAGGGGTTCCATGCCATGTACAGGGATTGAGATTAAGGGGGGTCCACTAGACCACCAGGGAAATGTTTTACTTGCTATACAGGGTATCCAGATGGGAGGATTTACACTGGAAACCAGAGAAGTTCTGTTTTATATTGGGCAGGGGGACTGGTAGACCAACAGGGACTCTTTTGTTATTATAATGGGAGAGGGATCACGTGGGGTGAGGGACCATTAGACTACCAGGGACATTTTTTTATTCTCAATGGGCTGGCAATCAGTGATGGGGGCGACCACTAGACCACCACAGGGATTTATCTTTTTTTTTTTTTTTCCCTGGGACAGTGATCAGCAGTCACACAGGGGGCCACTGTACCTCCACGTGCCACTAGGGTTGTATGGGATACCGCCAGGTCTCAGTCAGCAGTATTTGCTCTGTGGAAGCAGACCACACAAGAGGCCCTTGTGTGGGGCAAATGTATAATGAATTGGGCAGCACCGATATTCACATTCCTCCCTTCACTTGCATTGTAGCCCCTCCACATTTTGCCCGCACAAACCGGCTTAACTGGGTTCGTGCTGGGGCAGTGTTTTGCTAACTGGGCCCCTGATCGAGATTATAAAAGCTTTAACATGCACTGCAGGCTACTGAACCTCCTTATGCTGCCTGCTGCTGTGATGCCAGCTGCAGGGGTTCTGGGATTTGTAGTAACAGAAGATGTCAGCCTAGAACTAAGCAAAATTAGCCTGATACAATCTATTGTACAACAGTAAACAGTAAGTAAACCAAAATGTTTCTGTCTACAAAGTACACATTGGGACCAGCCCCACACTTGAGTGTAGGGACTTTCTGTGCTGACTGTTCCCCTTTACACTCCTTTATCGGGTATAGGGATATTTTACCCTACTGTTCAAATTCTCGGTGCACGTTACTAAACTGATTTGTGGTAATCCTTTGTCATGGCACTACATGGGTATTTACATAATATTTACAGCCAGAAATGTAATAGCAACTGGATAACCCCCTTGTGATGTAATTCTTGTAGGGTATCCTAACTGTAAAAATGCTACTTTGTCCAATTTGCTTATTGTGCACATAATATGTGCGCTATGTCTACTTACATTGTGTATACTGTGCTGTAGTCAGTAAAGTCAAAAATAAAGTTAAAAAAAATAGAATAATTATTTCCTACCACTTTTAAACCTGGCTCTAAGGCACTTGTCCCCAAGGCACACTATGACTTCCCATGCCTCCCTCACATACTCATCTGCTTCTATCGTGCCCCAGATGCCACTCCCCTAGCTGGGGCTGGAATGGGGGGCATAGACCCCTAGCAGAGTCCATGTGTTAGACAGTGAGCAGTGGAGGCACAGGACCTGTATGTACTGGAGTCTTTCATCACAGGCAATAGGACCATTTTTCCATTTTCAGCGCTCCCTCAAAGAAACTAGCCACCATTGACATCATGCGCATCCACGCACGCCAAGTGCATGTGTAATCCCCCACCCCGTACAAATAGGGTTCCCAAAAAGTCTTCCTTGAGCTTGCCTAAATGCTCACTGCCAGGCTGGTGTCCTGCGTTTTAGCAGTTTAAATGTGATTACCAGAGCCTGCACAGCCTCTCTGTACTGTCTCTTTAAGAGCTGCCTGACTGTAGCATAAGTAATCTGAGAGGGAGCTCTGTTGAAAGATGTAACTATTTGCTGAAAATCATTTAGAGGGGATAATGATAATGTAGTTTGTCTCACATGCTTTCTTTGCAGCAAAGACTGTTTTGTTTGTCTCCACTATCTTGGTCCTGGACTGCAAATTGGACCAATCAGTTCTGGTGGGACCTAAAATGTAGCCGGACTACAGGAACTGTCTGAAGTCAAAATCTATAGGAATTGTAGTTTTGAGCTTTTTGCGCCTTTTTTGCAACTGAAGGGGGAGCTCTTACTTTGACTGACAGCCAAATCAGCCAACCAAACCTTTTGCATCTGAGGGAATTCCCCAAGCTGCCTAATGTTTAGAACAGTTCTGAGCTGGGAAGTAAAATGAGAAGAGCTCAAGTGTATTTTGGGCAGCAATCCTGAGTGGATTCACATGGGAGAACTGTGAAAAGGCTGAGTTTTTGGCTTGCATGTCTGCCTGCTGCTCCTGAGAGGGAGAGAAGATAATTATTTTGGACTAAATCCAAGTTTGTGTGACAAAAGTAAGCTACTGAAGTGGGCCAGGCTCAACCTGAAGAAGACCAAAGATTTTGCTGAATGCGAACAGCCTGTCAGGAGTTCCAGCTACCCCTAAGCTCCTGATGTGTGTAGAGACTTTGCGATTGTGACCGGGGGAGCACTTTGCCTGGTACAGTAGAATTCTCTTACATGTAAATGTGCTATGAGCTGCTAGTGGGTCATGAGTTAGTTCCCCACTGTGTGAACTGTGTTCTGCTTGCTGTAAGCTGTATTAAGCCCAAAACGGGCTGCATTCGAATTTGTCTCCATGCAGTCTGGGCCTTGCCAGACTGGCCCAGCCAGACTACTCACTGCACAGAGAAGCCATCGACGAGAGATCTGCCTGGGGATCAGCCCCCTACTCCATGCTTGAACAGGAACGATGCCTCTGTGACTCGTGTAGGCCCTGCTTTTCCTGGCATTCCAGATCAACCACCTGCAGTCTCGATTTTCATCCAGCCTGTGTCCAGTCTTGGGTATCGTGAGTAAATACCAGGGTAGCTCCCTGCAACAACAGCTTAATCTGAGTGCGTCATCTGATTGTCTTGTTGCTTCATTTCCTTTTACGAACTGAGCCCTCTGGCTCCGGATTACAAATATTGTGTACTGTGCATGTTGTGTTTTCCATCAGAGGGCCCCAACCAGCTGCGATGCCGGCCAACCCCAGGCAACAGTCCTGGCTAGCCCATCTTTTCTCCACCTGGGTACACAGAGGTGTGACTGTGTGGGGGGACTCAAAGCGCATGCATAACTGCTTGATTGATATAACCTTTAAGCTAATTAACCTGATTTTGCCCGTCCCCTGAATAAATCAGATCTAACTTTTTCTGCATGTAATCTGACTGTGGTTCCAGTTTGTGCTCAAAGTACTGTACTGTTGCTATTTGCTGTGCATAACCTTGTTTTAGAGGGTTCCCCAGGGTCGAGCCAGAGGAACCAGCCCTGGTGGTAAGTGCAGACAGTGTGGGTACTTGCATGGTGTACCAGGGGTATTGTAAAAGTGATTACTGTACAGTGTTCAGGCCACTAGAGGGGAAAGAGGGGGTTACAGTGTCCCGGAAGGGCTGTGCCCAGGTTAGCTTGACCACTACCAACTCTGACCTCCGGGAAGAGGCACCCATTTCAGATCTCAGGCCCCTTAACTTTCTACTAGCCAAGAGGCAGGGGTAGTAGCCCTTGGGATAGCGCCACCTAGGGATTACACATGACATAGGCCAGCTTTCACCCTACCACTGGTGAGTCTTGCCTGTAATGCCACTTGTGGTCACCCAGGTGGTGCTATAACAGTGGCTACGACAGCTCTCCTCTCCCAGGAGAGGGAGAGCATCCTCTGTGATGCCCACTCCTCTCTCTCCCTGGCCAATCCCGATGACCTGGGACCATTCCAGAACCCTGGTCACCGGAGTCATGAGCAGTAGCCCTAGTGCTGCGTCAACTGGATAGTTGGGCCCTTGCTAGTTATATAATGTGGTATAATACATAATTACCTCATTCTAACAGTGTTTTCGAAAACTCATTCTTTTTTTTTCTTTAATTCTATTTATCACCGTGTTGGCAGGCAAGAATATACCCCATATCAGAGCCCGAATCCCCAACCAGCTGCCCAGAGCAGAAGCCCTGCAACGGGACTTCCAAAGGAGAGACTGAGACTACCTAAGTTCCATCCGAGACTTAGACTGGCAGCGTCATTCAGATTGAGGAGCCGGGAGTGTGCAAGTTGGGGTTTTCTCTTCCTGGTTCCTCTAGGGATGTCGATATGCAATGATGTTTGCACGTGGGCTTGCGTGCTTTCACACACACCCCATAGATGTCCGATACTGTCTCTCTCCTACAGAGTAGCCCCAGCCTGGTGTACACCCAGCCATCGCCGGGTGTCACTCAAGTGCCCAACACTAATGACCTCCTCCCCTGGAGATGGAGAGCTGTCTGTGGGCCACTCATCCAACCTCCCCCAGCTGCCCCTGTGATGCTCTGGGCTCGTTCCTGAACTCAGCGTTGCAAGCGGTAGTGCTACTGTTGCGACAGCAGGCCAGCTTCCAAAAACTCATTCTTCACAGCAAATTATTAAGTACGAGTTTTTAGAATGTTGAGAGTGTTAAATTTGAATTTTGCCCCCCCATCTGTCAATCAAACCACTAATTGTAGCACAAGCACACACAGCTGATGAGTCAAAACCATAACTAAAACTTTACTCTTCTCACGTCTTTAGATTCTCTACCATCTCCTTACTTCCTTAGCACAAAAGTTCACCCTGATTCCTCTCTTTTTTAATAAAATGTGGTTGAAAACGAGGTACCCACAAAACCACAGGTGTTACGAATGGGTTGATCTTAACACCTTGAGGGTTCTATAACACTGGGAACTCTCGAGGTTCTCGCTTGCACAGAACCCACCCAGTGTTATGATCAGCCCATTCACAACACTAGGGTGGGGGTGAGGTTTAACTATTCCATCTTGCTATGCTGGGATGGCACAGCCTAAAGCCTATGTTGGAGTGTCATACTGCACTTGTGAGTTTGGTGAGATATTTTTAAAAATGAAAAAAAAAAAAATCAGAATGTTTAAAAATTATTATTTTTTTTTTAACAACAAATAGTCCTTCACTGGTGGCCTGTCAGCAGTGGGCATTGTAGTACTAATAAGGTTGTGCTTTCTCATGCTTTCTCTGTGCCCCATCCCTGGTTCTTGTTTAAACCAACTGACTTCCACACTGTCCCCTCTGCAGCTTTTGTTCATAAAGGCAGCATTTCTTACAGTCTCCGCTGCTTGTACTGAGAACCGGGAGTTGTTTACACAGCGTTGTTGTGAGATGGGTGTGTGCGTGTATGTGTGTGTGTGTGTGTTAAACAAGAGTGCAGTTGTGTTGTTGGTGCCTGCAGGACCATAGTAGCGGATGGCTTAGTGAGGTAAGTGAGCAGTTTGGTTACAGAGATAAGCAAGACTTTTTTTTCCAATTTTTGTGCGATTTAGTGGTGGTCAGATGGCTTAATGAAAAAAGGTGAGGAAAATAGGTGATAGAAAAAACTCTACCAAATACAAAAAAAAAAAAAAATGTAAAACTTAAGGTGGCACGATCATTCGTTTTGTGATGGGGCCGGCTGGCGCTGGAGCTTTTTATTTCCGAGGCATCAGGCTGAGATAAATGTACGGGTACCAAACTGCCTAGTCCAGTTAGCTACCTGGATTGTATCAACATATTTTATAATGAACTATAAACCCACAACCTTCTGGTTTCTAGGCGAAAATACTACCACACTGAGCTACAGAGTAGTTAATGAGAAACTCTGAAGGACTTTGTCTGAAACACCTGCTTTATTCTAAATGAACCCATGTGTAATTCAGAATGAGTAATTGCCAATTACTGTTAAGTGTTACAAATGTCAGCGCTGTCTTCACCTGTGAAAAGGCCGACACTGATTCTCCAGCAGTATTTTGCACTTTTCTCACTTTCCAGACTTCATTTTTTAACTCTTCCACTTAACATGAAAATGCAAGTTTTAATGAGCAGTCACTCTGTTAATTAAAAGGAAAGGTCACTGACCCTATTCAGCCAGTGCCTACTTTCTACTGAGGATAACCATTTCAACTAGGAAAACCTTTTAAAAGCAATATACATTATGGACTATTATCCATCATTGTAACTTTTAAACCTACATTTCGCAGATGTATTTCTGTATACAGTATTCATTGACTTTAGATTTATCAGAACAATCTGCTGGAAGTGCTGTCAAATAAAAGGGATGGACAAAAGTAATTCTAAAAGGAACCACCTGTGCTGGCCCACTGGCACAGTGGAAGCGCTGCCACTTACAACATTGGCAGCTCGAGTTTGGGAATGAGCCTGGGTTGCTGGAAGGCCAACCAAGGGAGGATGGTTGAGCGTCCCAGTGGATGCACGCTTCCTCAGGTGGGAGGGTGTCCTGACTCCACTGCAACACTGCCACCTGGGTGACCATACGTGGTGGTGCAAGCTGGAGCTGGCGATTGTTAGAGTGGACTGTTGGTGTTCTGATGCATGTCACATGCTCTGCGTGTGCTACTGCGTCAGCCAAAGGGCCTCCTGATGGCCATGGTCTGGGGAATGAAAAAGCAGAAATACACCCAACTGTATGGGATGCTACTTGCTGCCCACTAGAGGTCCCGCACTGCTGAATAGGTTTCCATTCCAGGACCAACTCTAAACTCTGTCAGGGGAGTTGGGGCTGACATCTGGGAGCCCTTCCCATGGGGGCCATCCGTGGGGGATCACGGAGCGGATATATCAATCAATCAATCAATCAAAATCTCTATTTTGCCAGGCAGAACATCATTGAGACAAGCTCATTTACAAGATGGACCTGAGGCAAAACAATTGCCAACAGGGTGAAGACATCATGAAGCGATGGCTTTCATTTATATCAAGCGTTGCCTTAATTAATATAAAACACCTCCGAAAAATTACCCCAGTAACTTGTACGTGGCGCACCCCCGTGCGTTCCCTGGATAGATGTCACAACATGTCTAAGCACGGGGGCGAGGCCAGCAGATAGAGAAGTGGAAGGGATCGACTGGCTGTCTGTCTGGCACAATTTTTGATCCTTTCCCTCCCATACTGGATGTCTGCAAAGCATTCCATTTTTACTTAAAAAGCCTGTCATCAGTATAAGGTAATTGGCTTTTGTATTGAAAACCCCACTTTTTTTAATTATTGGATGTTTTCTTTAGTTTCTTTTTTAAACTTTTTATTTATAAAAATTGTTTTGCATAATCCAAAACGTCATAAATCCTGGAGAAGACCATGGGAAATTAGGAGGAGACAAAGCTCCTTTACACGGTACTAATGGTTGGATTCTACAGCCGCTCCACCCTCCATGTTACAAATGTGAGGAACCTAACCTCTGAAGAGGATTTATATCTTAAGATAATTTGAACTAATAGCAACCATTAAAGAGCAATGCTGCTGACATATAACATTTTCAAATTCTAACAGTATATACAGGCACACACACACACACACACACACACACACACCCCTCTTGTGTACTCATGAACTGCAAGATTAAAAGAGTTATCTTGATTCAACATAGCAAGATACAGTAGACTTCCGATTATCTGTGCCCTAGAGATCATCTGAAAAATCTGGATACTCAGGAGTATGGATAAATGGAATTTCTAATTAATATTCACTGTATTTGTGAAAGGACTCTCATCGTCAGAAATGTATGGCTTTGCAGTGATTAACTGCAGGTGCTCAATAAATAAATAAAAGCATGCTTCTGTAAAAAAAAAAAAAAAAGACAGTAGTGTACTTTATTTATTTATTTATTTATTTTGCTAAAAAGTCAGCAACTGTTTTTGTCTAAGACCAGCAAATCTTTTTCACTTGCCCATGCTTGGAGGTACTGAAGCAGCATCAAATCGACAAGCAGTGCAGTTTGGTTGAGTCGAGGTACTGCAGGCACTTTTCAAAATACACCGCCACCTCTGAATGTTTTACCAGTGGTCGTGACACGGCATCGCTCCTCCTCTTCTACCACTTGATTGGCGTCTGATTTTGAGCTCCAGACCAGATCAACAATAGTGTCCTCATCGAGGAGTTTGTGTCCTTTCTCATTTCTATCAGGGACACCCACTCCTCCAATACCGATTCAGAAATTGTGGCTTCAAGTAGAGCTGCAGCAAGCATGCTCAACTCATCGCTGTTCCACTTCACTTGCTGCATCCGCCTCATCGGTATCATCATTCACATCACTCACATCTGTGTCTCACTGGATTCCAGATTTCTGCCAGGCTTTTCTAATTGTGTCTCCCTCACATTTTACCAAGCCTCATCACTCCATACAGATTCCATCTCTGAGAGTGATCTTTTTAATTATTTTGCTCAGGGGTGTACTCTGATTTTGACTGAAGTAGCTTCATATAGCAATCCTGTTTCAAAATCTCATGTATCCCTGATCCCACAGTTGAAGTGTCTTATCTAGCAAGCATCTCCATAACAGTCGGTCTCGTCAGCATTGTAAACCTGCTCTGCCGTGAGACCTTCAACATTATATAATGTCTGTCAGTTTCTGTATAAAAAGGTGAAACTCCCTCATCAGCTGCACTTAGTCACTCACCACAGGTTCAGCTAACAGATTCCATGATGTTTGAGGCTGTCAAACCACCTGTCATTTGCTGTGAGCAGGGTTTGTTGCCAAGCTTTTGACAGAACTACAGGGCTCTTTCTTTTAACAGTGGACCCAATATTGCAATGCCTGTCTCATGTTCCTGGCAAAACCAAACATAGGCGGCAGAATTGCACTCATCGTCCAGCATATGACCTCATATTTTTCCAATCCTCACTACCAGCTGCTGACTCCACAATGCAGGCAAAATCTCTCAGCTTCTCTTTTGCCTCATGAATGTCAAAAAGTGGACTTCCCACACCATATTTGGTAGCTAAAGAGACTGTTTTCTTCCATTCTCCAAGCACTCTGTTATTCGAGTTTCTGGGCAATACTGAGAAGGATGCACTTTGTTTTGACATTTCTGTGGGTAGTGTACTGTACTGTACTGTAGCAGGATCAAAACCGTCTACAAGCTGAGCGACCTTTAAAGACTCCATGCCACCTCTTGCAATCAGCTGCAAACAACTACAGCCAACCTCTATCAGCCACTATTCGCAGTCTGAATAGACTGACACCTGACTGTCAATTACAGTAAATCAAAATAATTAGCGACCAGAGCGGTGAACAGCATTCAATCAATCAGCTGTGTGTGGTGATGCGGGATATAGCGGAGTCCGTTAGATAAGGATTTCTGGATAAAGGGGAGTTGGATAAATTAGATTCTATTATAATATCTTGAAAAGTAGGGTATGTCACAATGAGTATTGAACCAATCAGAGAGCAGCTTTCACAATGCTGATGACATCACAATAGCCATGTGCAGCACTAAAGCCAGCAATTGAATCAAACAGAAACAGTTAAATCTTCTCTCCAGTAGCAGATTTAAAAGGCATAACTAGTAAACCGATATTGTATAAATAAAGTATACCATGGCCTAGCTCAAAATATGCTGTTTATCATCACTTGTGAGAGGGCGGGACTTTCATAACAAACTCGAGGTTCTGCCACTTGTGAGTTATGGTCCTGCCCCTGCACAGGTGAAGATATACTGCATATTTGAATCAGTCTACTGTATATTCCACATGTACCCCCTAAGATTATCCATAAACAGGGCATATCCCCTAAATTAAAAAAATATTGCTTAACACATATTATAAGTCATGGTAGGAAACTCAAGTGATTGAAAACACATTCATAGGGCCTGTGAGAGAGAGCTCACGGAGCAAGACTATCGTCACATGTAGGGATGGGAGTGTCAGTTCGGAGAAGTTCAGAACCACACAGAACATGTGCCATTTTCTGTACAATGAACCTTATCAGAATCTTTTTCAAAGCAGCAGTATTTCCAGAAGAGTGCCGCCTACTACCTGTGATGCAGCGATCTGGGTTCAGGAACAAGCTTGGGTTGCTGGAGGCGGGCACGGTGGCGGTTTGAGCATTGCACAGGGTGGAGACAGACTGATCCTTCTTGCAAGAGTGCCACCTGCAGGCTCACCAGTGAAGCCCATAGGGGGATGGCACAGAGGAGGGAGATGCTTGGCATAACTTCTACATACATGCCAGTTGCATGCGTGATGTAGTATGTTCGTGCCAACATAGAAACATCAAGAAGAAGAGGCCTTGCAATTTTATCTAGTCTGCCCTTTGAGATGTTCCATATCCACTAGGGTTCATAACCATCGTCCCTTACCACCCTGACCATACCAGCTCCCTTGACCAGTGCTTTATGTCTGTCTCACCCCTCTAGAATCCCACCACCATTTCTGCACTAACCAATGTGGTGGGCAGTTTATTCATCCTTCCACTACCCGCTGTAAAAAGTGCTTTTTAATTTCTTTTTTAAACCTATTATAGATTGCGGGAGTGTCCCTAAACAATCACAGCACTTCCTTCTCTTGCATGTGAGGTACTTTATTACCATAAGAGTATCTCACGCATTGAGCACTTGGTAAGGGCTTCTCGTTGGCGACTAGTGCCATCATCATTTTAAATAAAAAGTTTTTTTTTTTTTAAATTAGGAATCTATAATTTTATGGGTCCATTTGGAGAGCTACTTGTAGATCTAGGTGTTGCCCTCTTCGTCCTTAGCACCACAGAATTACTCCCTTTGGTTCGCAGTCTCTGGACCTATGAATCAAGGTGACACATATCCATAAGAAGCCCTCCAAACGGACCCATAAACTTATACCCCATGCCAGTTTTTGTTGCTTTCCCCCGTAACAGTGTTACCACTCACTGTGAACAATTTGTTTGGATCCACTTGATTTATACCATGAATGTATTGAAATGTTTCAATCTCTCTCTCGCCTGTCTGGTCTCCAATGAGTACATGTTGAGACTCCAGTATTGGCTCGTACACCCTCCCTTGCTGGCCCCGTATCTTCTTGATTGTCCTCCTCTATACCGGCCCCAGCCTGTTTATGTTCAGAAGAGGGAGTAAGAGCCCCTTTGCAGAGGACAGAAGCCATGGGGCAGGTAAAGAGATCCCCTGGGGTTCTGACCAGGTGATGGGTCTGGCTTGTGGCCCAGCAGCTGAAGGCAGGCCATGGCTGTGTGAACCAGGAGAAAACAGTAAATAAACAAAAAAAAAGAATGTTGCCATCGTACCAGTTCCCTTTCTCAGGTTTACCACTACCCGCGGGAGAAAGTTCCGCATGTACATGTCTAGTGGTGGCTGAGTGCCACACTGCATCACTTCCATGTAATGTCAGAACATGTCGGCATCGTAATTTTTTTTTGGGGGCAGTAATTTATACATTCCTGTCACTGCAATCCTACCACCATTTCATTTATTGCCAAATTTAACAAAAACTACATAAAAAGTACAGTTACCATAACAGTAGATCTTCGAGAGGAGCTCTTGCAGCAGATAATACCATTAGGACTAATGCCGCCAGGCGTTAGGACCCCACGGAAATCTTGTTGCTAGCAGTCTGTAGCGGGGGACCGCCCCTGACATCAGCTCCGCCTGACGTCAGACGTGGTATAAAGGGGTGGTCCCCCGGTGCTATCTCAGTTCTCCCGACGAAAACCCGACTGAAAAGATTTTGAGAACCGAGCAGGAACTCCCCAACCCTGAATAAGGGTAAAAACATAGATTCCTGGGGGATGGAGGATGGGAAAGCCACCTGCTGCAAGAGCTCCTCTCGAAGATCTACTGTTACGGTAAGTTCTTACATAACTGTACTATCTGATTTCGAGGGAGAGCTCTTGCAGCAGGTAATATCATTAGGACTGAGTCCCAAGCAGTACCCAAAGATAGGCCCAGGTCTGACAGGGAGGAGAGATAATTAGTAACATAACAGCCTCATGAGAGTAGGCCTTTCAGGACAGTCAGTCCGAAACCTGCTCTCCTCATAAAGCAATGTCTAGGCTGTAATGCCTGATGAAGGTGTGGACCGTGTTCCAGGTCGCGGCAGCACAGAAGGCAAATGAGGTAGCCACAGCCCTGGTGGAGTGACCCTTGATGGGTCCTGGCAGGGTTTACCATGATGTTGGTAACAAAGGAAATGCAGTTCACCAGCCAACGAGCTAGTGACTGCCTGGAGACAGAGCCTCTGTCATCCTTTTTGCAAAGGAGACGAACAACTCGTCCGTCTTCCTGGAAAGTCTAGTCCTATGGAGATAATACCTCAGGATTCTGTGAACATCCAGGGTATGCAACAAAGCCTCTCCCTGATTTTAAAACTCAAGATAGTAAACCGGAAGGTTGATGTCCTGGTTCAGAGTCAGTACTGACACCACCTTCAGTAAGAACTTAGGGTTCATACGCAGGGTCACCCTGTCCCTGTGGAAAATAATATAAGGCTCCTTACACATCAGGGCCTGAAGCTCAGAAACTCTTCGAGTGGAAGTAATAGCAACTAAAAGAAGCACTTTCCAAGAGAGAAAGCGTAGCTCACATGATGTGGCTGGTTCGAAGGGAGGCAGGGTGAGCTTTTCGAGAACAAAAAGTAAATCCCAAGGAGGGACAGGATCTCTCCTGAGATGTCTGATGTGTAGGACCCCTCTAAGAAAAGTCTTGCAGATGTTAAGCTGTGCTAGAGTTCTCTCCCCAAACGGTGTGTGGTATGCAGAAACCGCACACATGTGCACCTTAATGGATGAGTAGCTGTGCCCCAGGTCCAAGAGGTGGGGAAGATAGTCTAGCACGTGCCGAACTTGACAATCCAGGAAATCTATGACATGAGCCATTGCCCAAAGGCAGAAATGTTTCCACTTCATAGTGTAAGTAGCCCTCATGGAAGGCTTCCTCGCTGCCACCAGAACTTCTGCCACCCTGCTTGACACTCCTAATCTCTCTTCTGCTAAGACTGCAAGAGCCATGCATGCAGGTGAAGAGAACGCAGAGCAGGATGGACGAGCGTCCCCTGCTCCTGTGAGAGCAAGTGGGTGGAGAGAGGCAACTGTACTAGAGGCTCCAATGACAGTTGTTGGAGCAGTGGATACCAAATCTGATGAGGCCACAGAGGGGCTACCAAGATCATCCTGGCTCTCTCTAACTGCAATTTTAATGGTACTCTCTGAATGAGAGGGAAGGGAGGGAAAGCATACAGGAACCTCCCTGTCCAGGAGAGGGACAATGCATCTCGCCAAAAAAACCAGGCCCTGGATCAAGCGAGCAAAATATTTGCAGTTTGGCGTTGCACAGGGATGCAAAGAGGTCCAACTCGGGACATCCACAGTGACTGAAGAGGTCGTCTGCAACTTCCTGGAGCAATTCCCACTCATGAGTCAGTGATCGAGATCGACTGAGACTGTCGGTGAGAATGTTCTGGACACCTGGCAGGTGTACTGCTGTAAGGTCTAGAAGCAATTCTACTGCCCAGTCCCACACTCTCATGGCCTCACTGCAAAGGGGATAAGAGTGAGTGCCCCCTCATTTGTTGATGTAGAAGACAACCAGAGTGTTGTCTGTCTACACCAGAAGAGGACCTGGAGACAGTTGGTCTCGAAATGCCTCGAGGGCATTCAGGATGGCTCTCATTTCCAGAACACTGATGTGTAGAGAGCATTCTAAAGGAGACCAAGATCTTCGGGTCCTGTGTTCCCATAGGTGAGCCCCCAACCTGACAATGAGGCGTCCGTTGTCAGAATTTGAGATGGGGAGGTCTCTGAAAGGAGACTCCTCCTCTAGGTGTGGGCGGCAGAGCCACCAGTCAAGGGAGCGATGGACCGCAAAGAAACCCGACCGGCTGATCCAGGTCATCCACCATTTGGTCCCACTGGACCCTGAGGTGCCACTTGAGGACCCTCATATTCAATCTAGCGAGGGGTACTGTGGCTATGGCAGCTGCCATATGGCCCAGAAGCTGAAGAATTACCCGTGCAGGGACTGAAGAGGCTACTTGAACTCTGCTTGCCAGAGCCCTCAAGTGATCTGCCCTGTCCGAGGGCAGGAAAGCCTTTCCCTGAACGGTATCCAGGATCACCCCTATGTACTGCAGCCTCTGGAGGGCCAGGGTTACAATTTTGGCCAGTTTATCGTTATCCCCAAGGAGCGGAAGAGCTCTTCTGTTTCCTTCAGGGCGACTAGAAGTTGAGCCTCGACGGAGCGAGATGAGCCAGTTGTCCAGGTAGGGATAAACGAGTGGCCCCTCCTTTGCAGGGCCACTGCCACCACTGCCAGACGTTTGGTGAAAACTCTGGGGGCAGATGACAGGCCAAAGGGCAGAATCCAAAACTGGTAATGCTGGTCCTGAAACCTGAACCAGAGAAACCTCCAGTGAGAGTGCAGGACTTTGATATGCATGTAAGCATCCTGCATATCTAGGGAGCATAACCAGTCTCCTTGATGAAGCAAGGGAAACAGACTTGCCAGAGTTACCATCCAAAATCTCTGGTATTTGACCAAGAGATTGAGCTGACTTAAGTCCAGAATAGGGCGAAGGTCTTCTGTTTTCTTTGGGACCAGATAAACACAGGGGTAATAACCCTTGCCCCTCTGGGCCTCAGGCACTGGCTGGATGGCATTCTTCTCCAGAAGCTGTTGGATTTCTTCCACCAGAAGCTGGGCATGGATTGGTGGACAATGAACTGGGGGGATTGTCCAGAGGGACAGAAAGAAATTCTATCACATACCCTTTGCGAATGGTGTCCAACACCCACTGGTCTGAAGTTATGTTGGACCATTCGGCAGAGTAAAGAGAAAATCTCCCTCCGACTTTCTTATTCTGTGGCTCCCGAGAGAGAGAAGAGGGAGAGGCAGCAAGTCAGGTGGTGGGAGTAGAGGGGCCCTGTGCCCTAGGAGCTTTGGGCTGCTTAGGGCCTTGGGGGGTAGGGTAACTCCATTTCTTGAACCCCTTGCCCTGGGGATTTTTACCTCTCTGTCCTTTGCGAAAGGGACAGCCATGGGATCCTTGAGGCTCTGACTTATACATGCGATGGACATTTGCCATGGCTTTCCCTGACTACTGGAGTTGTTAGACCAGGGCTTCTACATCCTGGCTAAACAGCACTGGTCCCTAAAAGGGAGAGTCCAGAATAGAATCCTGGAGGTCAGGATGAAAGTCAGTCAGCCTCAGCCAAGAATGCCTCCTCAGACACACTCCTGAGGCTGCAACCTGGGAGCCCATGTCCACCGCATCATACAAGCAGCGGAGGACATGTTTGTCGATGTGCAGACCATACTGGGCATAGGCTAAGATTTCTTCTTTGGTGTCTGAATCCGGCAATGTCTTGACCATTTAAATAGTCTTTTCCCATAAAGACTTCACGTAAGTCACTATATGGGCGAGAAAATTCAGAGACCTGATGGAACCTGTTGCTGAGAAATAAACTTTGCGGCCCTAGCTATCCAACTTCTTGGATTCAGGACCTGAGGCTGGGAGTTCAGATGCTTGGGTTGACTGCCGCGAGCTGTGGGCGCAGTGAGCATAAGTGAGTTTGCCCTGGACTGTTCCCCAAAAGGGCTCATCCTTGGGGGTTTGTAAAGCCTGTCTGCCTTCTTTGGGACAGCTGAGGTAGATTATGGCTTGTGCCACGTAATTCTGGTCATGTCTTGAAAAGGCTCAACCAGAGGCAGAATAACCAAGGGCTTTGGCTCCTTGGACCCTAAGAATTTGGCCAGAGTCTGCGCCTGGATCCAGTTCTTCGGTATCCCACCATAGATAGATTGGATATGCCGATGATATCTAAAAATGAGGGGTCATGGGGGGACCTTGAAGAGTCCTTGGGGCCCAGAGAAGGTGAGATAAACTCATTCACGTCAGAGGAATCTGGAGAGGATGGGCTGGCGTCCCCGTCATCCAGGGAGGACAGGCGTCCACTTGAAGAAGGAATGGGAGAAGAACACCTTCTTCTTCTTTTTCCCTTAGGGTCTGGGTGGGAACCCTCATCTCCAACTGGAGTAGGTGGGGTTGGAGAAGAACCCATGGGTGGTGGAGTTGGAGTGGGCACTGGGGGTCTATAGAAGAGATCCTCCTTCACAGTGTTCCACCATGATGTGAACAAAGACCCAATGTCTGCCACAGGGACAACCGCTGGACCAGGCATCAGGTTTGCAGGACCGGGTGTCTGGGGGTCTTTGGGATCCGGTGCCAGATCCAGGGAGCCCTTATCCATATCCGGGCATTTGGCATCACCATCGCCGGGAGAGCCGGCGTCTGGAGTAGGAGGAGGAGGAGGAGTAGGGCCCTCTGGCGACCGATCCTCCAAAGGAGGGGCGGGCATCCAATCCTCCACCGGCAACCGCCTCGTATCAGGCGCTGGAGTGCAGGACACTGGTGAAGGCGACCGGCTAGGCAGGCGCTTGCCAGCAGAGGGGCGCACCTTGGCTGGGGGAGGTGGGAGGGGGCGTCCGATGGCGGACGACCTCCTGTCATCTGTCAGGTTCGTTTGTGTGTTTGTGTTTTTCCAATGAACTGGACTTCTCTCTCGGTTGCCCTGAGGAATGGCCTTCCTGGGTCGACCCTGGGGTAGACTTGTGGGGTCGGTGGGCCAGGGAAGGCAAATGACCAGTACAGGCTGACGGGAGCAGGCTTACTTTTGTGGGAGGACTCAGTGTCCTGGGCTGGAACCTGAGCCCGACCGCCAGCCAGAGGTCAAAGAGGACGTAAGAAGGCTTCACTGCCACTTCGGCATGACTCGACCTGGCCCTATCTTTCTCCTGTGGTGCTTCCTCTGGATGATTTATCCTTGGTGGAGTCCTGGCGGGAGAAGATGAGCTGTGCTCTGAGGTATGCTGTATAGCCGCCACTTTTTTGCTCCAGGAGGTATGCTTTGAGGGCGTTGGCTCTTCTGGTTCTTGTCTTCTGATTAAACTTGCGGCAGTGCAGGCAGTCGTTGGGCCTGTGGTCTGGGCCTAGGCAGATTAGGCAGGTTGCGTGGCTGTCCTTCACCAGGATCTGCTTCATGCATGCGTACTTGGACTTTCTTCGCAGTGGAGAGGGCCATACACAGAATGGAGAAAAGCGTTGAAGATGACAGAAAAAAGAACTTTAGAAGAACTTTCTCAAACAGCAGTCGACTGCAAAAAGGCATCTGTGGAGCTGAACTAAGCGGGCTGACGGCGGAAAAGAACTGAGATGGCACCGGGGACCACCCCTTTATACCCACGTCTGACATCGGGCGGAGCTAATGTCGGGGCGGTCCCCTGCTACAGACTGCTAGCTACAAGATTTCCGTGGTCCTAACGCCTGGCGGCATTAGTCCTAATGGTATTACCTGCTGCAAGAGCTCCCCCTCAAAGTCAGATCTTTTTTTTTCAGGACATGGAAGTAAACCATAACCACCCCTCCACAAAATCAGTGACTATGGCGCCTTTCGGTAACACTTTATCTTAAGTGGCAATAGTTTCCTTAATAACATGAAAAATCAATGCATTTAGAGATGAGTAACTCATTAGCCAGTAACTTGCTGTATCCCGAAATGGCAAAACAGCAGAATGCCCTGCCCATAAGCAGCTGTTATCAGGGCTTCCTGCCACCCTTCATGGAATTATTAACTGAGGAAAGTCCCATTTCTGTCTATTTCATTTTTTTCCACCCCAAGTGCCCGGTGCCAATGAGGATGCAGGATCTGGCACTGCCATGTCTTAAGCAGCAGGTGTGCGTGTTCCCATTCCTCTGCAACCCCTCAAGCTGTACTGCCACCTGGGGTCACCTGATAGTATTGCAGCATGAAAAGGAAACCACAACGCCAGGGAGAGAGGTCCTGTTCTAGGACACTGAAGCTTGGCACTCACCAGCCCGTGTTGACATCCTGGCTCAAGGTACGGATCAAGGTCACTAGTAAAGCAAGCGCACACACTGCTATGAGGCGTAACCAAGAACCATAAATGGACTGGGTTGTTACGAAGATAACAGAGTTCCACTGGTACCATCACCCTCTGCCACAATCTGCGGTTCATCTACTGACTATCCCAGCTGCAACATGCACTCATTCAAACTCATTTTTGCCCTTTAATTTCAGTTTAAGAAAAATCTTCTGGTGTAATCCTAAGTGCACAACTAATATAATTATGTGTGAAAATTATCCATTAGATTTTTCACTTCATTACCAACCTGTCACATAGTCTTCCACATCCCAGGATCCCGATCCCCCCCCACCAACCCCGTACTGTTCCAGCTCATCAAACTGCAGGCCTAGGCTGCAAGAGTAGGCCTTCATGGGAAAGCAAGCAGAGGTTTGACACCCTGACAGCTAGAACATGAAAGAGAACAAGGACCTCAGTTTATCAAGGACAAAAGAAAGAAGCGGCCAAAAGAAAAAAAACAGAATGATTCCGTTAGAGTGCAAAACCACTTCAAGCTAGCTGACACAAAGAGAACACTGTGCACCTTATCACTCATCGAAGAAACAGTCGCAAGTCCATTTTTTCCCCTTTACCTTCTTCCTCTGCTATTTCCCACCTTACAAGGTCGTATTTTCTGCCACCGCTGAGTAACTAAGGTCAAACAATTGTTTCTGCTCTGATGTACACCCAAGCAAGAGGTGATCCCCTTCTGGCAGATGCATTCAAATGGAAATAAAGGGCCAAGATGGGAAAAGGGACGTTTATCTTAGAATCTGACTGCCTAATCCTTACTTGATTCGTGCGAATGTAAGCTAAAAATAGCCTAAGCTTGTGTTAGTTGCATAGTGGCTTTTTATTTTTCTTAAATAGCTCTCTAAAATATATATTTCTTTTAAAGTAAGCTAAAAAGCAGCTCTATTTACTTCAATGGAGTGCACTCCTGCACTTTCCGAACACAGATGTCAGCAAGTAGCAGGTTTCTCCAATGAACCACATCATGTCCATGGCATGACACCTTCATTGCTGGACTCCGTTCTCGAACAGATTTACTGTTCTGATTCCACAGCACCATGGTTCACCACAAAAGTGAAAATAGTAAGTGCAGCGCTATACAAAATTGTAGGAGGCTATTACAAGAACTGAAGCGTCTGCCAGGTAATGTCCCGGTACAGAAGGTGGTGATGGGGTGGGGTAATCAGTAGGAAGCATTTTAATTCAGGTGTTTAGGGTTCCATGACCTGTTTTATGGGCAAAGGTGTGAGGTAGTTCGGTCATGATGAGTTTGTGACACATTTTGATGTAGTTCACTGGAAGAATAGGCTGCTACCTACAGTAGATGTCATGAAACATCTGAGCACAAGGCCAACACAAATCAATAGAGATGTGTTTCACCATTTAAGACACCTGGGGCACAAATAAAATGACCTTAGCTTGTAGTTGCTCCAAATAGATGACTACCATACACCGACTGTCTCACCTACCTGTGTATATTCCCCAAACCCCTACCCTACCCATACGCCCTAGATCCTGTGTATTCATTGTATAATGCTGATGTGTATTTCCCTTCAGTTTTGTATATAAAATTTTGTTATAATTATTGACTAAGGATAATTACACGTGGAAAGTTGTGCTGTAATCTGCCATTACACATGGCTGATTGAAATGGCGGTTGTGAGACAGTTCAGCGTCGTCACTCAGAGCTTTCTAGCATGCGTGAAGTAAAAAAATTACCCCAGACAAAACAGTCTGCACTGAATTCTCTCTCTCTCTCTCTCTCTTTGCTTTTGTCCATTTGTCAGGGTACAGAGACAGAGAAAGAAATGAAATCAGGCAACAATAGAAGCGTTTTTTTTAATTCCCCCACCCTCACTTGCCAATCTTAAATGTCCCCACCACCTTCCTCTTGCCAATCTCAAATAGCCCACCCTCTCTTCCCAATCACATAACCAGCAATGACAGTACACTCACTCTGCAACCCCCAAACCGTGCCAAGTGAAAGTGGTAAAAATCAGCAATTATAAAAAATAAAGTACGCAGAGGGGTTGTCACATCTTCGGTGTGTGATGCTTTTATAAACCCCTCATGCTTAGCTCTCGGGGTATTTGTAGTGTCCCACACCTCAGCTGTGTGTCACAACTCATTATACACACCTCCCCACATTACACGCATCCACTGCACTTTAGATGGTACCATTTTTTTATGATGTAAATAAGTCTGCGACTGTACCTGTCCCCTGGGATACTCTTGTAAACTATGCTGCACTTAAAAAAGACTATCAGGGAATGCAAAATTTCATATGAAAAAATAGATACACTTATAAAGGGAATACATTCTATGCTCTTTTGTCTTCTGATTATTTTTACATGTAAAGCTATTTTGAGTTTTGTGAAAGAGAACATATATATATACATACAACGGGTTGAGTGATAAATGAGTGTGATAAATGTAGCAGCGTTTTATTTAACTCTAAAAATTGATTAGCGTTTTGCTCATAAAAGTTCTAGAACATTGTGAAAATGCATAGCACTTGCCTCACTGTGTTTAACAAAATAACACTTCTAGAAAATCTATATAAATGCTTTCTGTACAGTTAGTATTGTCCCAAGAAAAAAACTGCTAATCAATTATTTAAAACCCTGTGTAGCTATTTCCACTAGAGTGGGATAAACGACATTTGTACGTACTGTTCTGATGTCATCACTCACTCAGTAACCACAGCCTGCATTCTAAACTGAACTCTTTCACAAATCTGTTTCTCACTGTTACTTGCAACTATTAACATTGCAAAGGACACGCACCTGTTTCCCACTGTGTTTCAACAACTCACAGCCAATTACTATGCTACTTACAAATTCAAGAAAGACTGCATTCTAAATCACAGTGCTGCAACACACAGTTTCTGTTCTCACTGCAAACTGACTCTAAATTACAGTGCTGCCACACACAGGGTTCTGTTTCTACTGCAAAATGACTCTAAATCACAGTGCTGCAACACAGTTTCTGTTTCTCACTGCAAACTGAAACTAACTCTGTTAGCACTGTCAAACACATTCACCTGTTTCTGACAGGTGACTAGCAGTCCCAGCCCATTCAGAAACATTCACACACACTGAGAACAACCACAAACAGTGCTCTCAGGATAGCCTAGAGGTTAGAGTAATGAACTTTGAACAACCTTGATTCAATTCAACACGCTAGACCTGGGTTTAACTCTCACCACTTCCGCACTGTGTGACTCTGACCAAGTCACTCCACTGCCCAGTGTCCCCAAATCACCACTAAAAACTTACCCAGTTTTACTAAACAAAAAAACATAACTGTATTTCTGAAGCTCTTACCCTCATTGTATAAACAGCACACACGATGGGCAGATTGTGTGCTATGGAAAATATTCTCGCTCTGGATGATCTCATGACTGCCTTCGGCACTCATGCGATATCCAGAACTCACGCTGCAGGAGTGAGAATATTATTCATATCACACGCTTGCCTATAATGTATACACTATAAATATACACACACACATATACTGTATATATATATATAGCCTTGGGGTCGTCGGCCCAAATGCTCATCCCATTGAACCCCCCTCCAACCTGCAGACGCTGAAAAGCATTGGAGGTGTGCCTTGGGGTTGTCAGCCCTAACGCCACCCCATTCTCCTATACTGTACCCATCTCAGCTTATTTACCTATAGAATGGGGTGAGTGTTAGGGCCGACGACCCCAAGGCACACCCCCGACACCTGTGAGTGTCTGCAGGGTGGGGCTAGAGTGTTAGGGTTGTAAACCCTAACACCCATTTCCCTGCTTTTGTCGCTTGAGTAACAACCCTAACTGATGCATAATGAAGTTTTTTGCAATGAAAAAATAATATATATCTATATATATATATATATAATGGTAGCACGGTAGTGCTACCATAGTTAGGGTTGAGTACCCCATTTAAGGTTAAATGGTGACATTTTGCACCTAATAACGTTGCCACCATTCAACAGATTTGCCTGAAATTTGGCAGGCAAGGAGCGTAATTATAGATCTTGGGATCTGCCAACTTTCGTACGGTCGGATATACAGCTGCGGAGTTATTAAGTGACATTCGGGCACATTTATGCTTTTGTGCATTCTTTGCTCACCTACAGGTCACAGTTTATGTAACCGGTCCGAAAACTTCAGGGAACGTGCGACCGGGGTCCCGATGTGCCTTTTGAAGATTTCGTGACAAAATATTGAACGGTTCAAAAGTTATTCAAAAAACAAGTTTCTCATTATAGTCAATGGGAAAGTTAACAAAAAGTTTGACAGTGTCACAAATACAGTTTTTAGTGTCGCAAATGAATCCTATAGTGTCATGAGTCAGCCATTTTTTTTCAGTTACTGATCACACAAATGCTTGGCATTTAAAACTGGGACCATCTAGGGACACAATTCTTTTTGTGTGTATCTAGTCAAGCCCTGAGGATGGTAGGCATGTCTTTATTTTGGGGTTAAACACCCCAGAAATATGTTTTTGAAATTTTTGGGAAAAGTAGTGCCGCAAAGTAGTGTCGCACCTGGGACACTTTCGTGAATTTTTTTGAGACAGTGTCGCAACTCACGACACTACTTTGCAACACTATGGCCAAAATGACAGGAACTGTTTGCCACTCTGCTGCAAAAGAACGGATTGGTCTTTTGGGCTGACATTTGGAGGGAAGAAAGCCAATATTTCACAGATGTGCCTTTTGGTGGTTTGGTGAAAAAATATTGCAGGGATGCAAAGTTACGGTACTCCAAAGCTGATGCTTTTTCCCATAGACTAACATTGCGGCATCCGCCACGGCTTTCGGGGCCCGTATCTCAGAAACGGTGCAAGATAAGGACTTTTCGTTAGAAAATGCTGAACCCCCTATGAAAACCTAGCCAAGAAAGTCATGACTCATATGAAATTTTAATTTTTTCTCTATGTCGTACGGTTCCTGAGATATAAGCAATTTAGTATTCCAAGAGCTCATTTTCTGGTCCCAGGCCCATTATTATGCATGCATTCTTTGTAGTCACTGTATTTCTCTATGCAGCTGTTGGGGAAAACCAGGGTGTGCGCTCCAGTTACTGTTACACTCAGCGTTTCCACTTGCGTTTCCGTACCCGTTTGCGTTAGCGTTCCCGTGTACGCCACCGTGTGCGTTATCCTTTGCGTTTCTGTTTGTGCTTGCTTTTGCATTACTCTTACCATTTGTGTCTACTGTACTGTTTCCGTTTGCGTTTTGCTTCGCGTCACCGTGCGCATTACCATTTGCGTTTGCGGCTGCCCTTACGTTTGTGTTTCTCTTTTTTTTTGTATCATCGTTGTTACTGCTACTATTTGCGTTTCCAATTGCGTTCCTGTGCGGTTACGGTTTGCGTTTCCGTACGCACTTGCGTTTGCGTTTCTGTTTCCTTTGGCATTATTGTTGCTGTTACCGTTACCATTTGTGTTTACAATTGCGGTACCATGACCCGTCGGCGTAACGGTTTCTGCGTTTCTTATGCGCTTGCATTGCGTTTCATTTCTGTTTCTTTAGGCGTTATTTTAGCTGTTACCGTTACGATTTGCATTTCCAATTGCGGTATCATGACCGTGCACATTACGGTTTGCGTTTCCGTATGCACTTGCGTTTCCATTTCTGTTTCCTTTGGCGTTACTGTTGCTGTTATGATTACCATTTGCGTTTACAATTGCAGTACCGTGACCATGCACGTTACAGTCTGTGTTTCCGTAAGCGCTTGCATTTGCCTTTCTGTTTCTGTTTCCTTTGGTGTTATTTTTGCTGTTACCATTACCATTTGCCTTTGCAATTGTGGTACCGTGACCGTGCGTGTTACGCTGTGCGTTTCCGGATGTGCCTGTGTTTGCATTTCCGTTTCTGTTCCCTTTGGCGTTATTGTTGCCGTAACAGTTAACACTTGCATTTACAATAGCCGTACCATGACCATGTGCATTACCAGTTGCATTTCCGTACACGCTTGTGTCTCCGTTTGCGTCACTGTTCACTTTGGCGTCACTTTGCGCTTGTGTTTCTATTCACGTTTGCTTTACCATTTACATTTGCATCACCATCTGCGTTACCATTAGCGCTTGCGTTTGCGTTGCATTTACCATTACTGTGTCACAAGACATCACGTGGTGGGATTGGGCCCCGTGCTACGACCACCACATTCCATTCACTATTTATAGTCCCCATTCTCAAAAAGAAGGGAAATTCATCGCAAAAAAATCCATTTAATGCATCAGTTAGGGTTGTTCCACAGCAACAAAAGCAAGGAAATTCGGTGTTAAGGTTGAAAGACCCCCTTGCACCCCCCCAGCCCACCTCCTCAACCAGCATCGGGGTGTGCGTTGGGGTCATCAGTCCTAACTCTCACCCCATTCTCCTATACCTCAGCTTGTTTACACATGTGATTGGGTGAGAGTTAGAGCCCGCACCAATGCACACCCTGATGCTGGTTGGGGCGGCTGGGGTCAAGGGTTTCAACCCCAATAATCGACTTTCCTCACTTATGTCGCTAGAACAACCCTAACTGATGTATTAAACTCAGTGTTTTGACATCTATATATATATATATATATATATTATATAACAGGCAAGGTTAAGTGAGCAATAATACCTGACAGGGTGGGTGGGTGGTATTGGGCTACACTGGACGCCCAAGGGCATAATGAGGCCTGATGCCACAGACAGAGGGCCTTATAGCCCCTGGAAGGTCTGGTATAGCCCATACCGGCCACCTTGGAGGGTGTTATTGCGCTTAGAGGATGGGTTATAGGTAACATTTTAATAAAATATTGCGAAATAAAAATATAAAAAAATGAGTAAAAATTAAACAAAATCCATTTCCTTGTAAAGTAGTCCCTCTACTGGTACAGTCACCAGTAGAGGGCACTGCTGTGTTCGAGAGACTTTTCAAAATAATTTTTCCACTTCCTTTTTTAGCTCCTTGTTGCTTGCTTTTCTGCTCACCCCAAGTAGCGTTCAGTGTGCCCCCAAACAGTCTATTCATTTACACATTTACAGTGCGGTGCTGCCCCCCCCCCCCATTTATCACTGCTTTTAGCTTTTACATGCTATCAGGAGGCATAAGCGTAGTTGACAGTGGCATGAGGGACAGTAGAACATAAGTGCGATCACTGGTCAGGGCTTGGGACACTGGAAGACAGCCAGTGAGTGGGCCAAAAGTGAGAGAGTGGGATGGCAGTATGAACAAGCGTGGACACAGCTGCCATGTTTTCACCCATTTGTCAGCTTCAGCATGGTTAGGAGAAGGATGGCAGAGTGAGCACCATTAGCACTGAGCTGAGAGAAGGCTTGCGACCCTGTGCGCCGTGTTTACTTTCACGTTATCTTTGCTAAATTTAAAGGTTAAGGGAGACGGGGAGACAACAGGGGAAGTGGGCTGCTACTTTCAATTGAGTCTGGAGTTCTGGGGTGCCACACTTGCTTGGTTGTTCGCTCACTCGCTAAAGCGAGAAAACAAATGGCGAACATTTCAAACTTAAGATTCTATTGAAGCTCACTGCTTTTGTTAAGAAGGCAGGCAGGCAGGCACAGGGACTAATTACTTACTGGTCTCTCTTGCCTGTGTCCCGGCTGCTATCAACCAATCAGGAAGCCGGGTTTCTCCAACCCATTTTCCAAAACTGCTCAAGATACCACTACTATCTCACTGCCTACTGTGGAAAGTAGTGCCATCTTGCAAGCTGGCAGGTCACAATGAAACAATGGAGTACTGAACTAATCAGAGAACAGCCCTAACACTGCTGATGAGATCACAGTGGTGATGTGCAACACTGAAGCCAGCTGATGTGAGATACCTTGAGAGGCACAGTTTAAATTTTGCACTTTATTCCTTTTGTAATTTTTTAAAATAATTTGTATCACAAAACTGCTGAAATACCTTTTGTGCAAATCAAACTGACATGGGTGATCGTGAGATGCTTTGAGTCTCACAGTTAGTCATTCAGTAATTTTTTTTGTCCTTTTCTAACTTTTTATCATTTCTATCACAAAACCACCTCAACACCTGTTGTACTAAGCTTTGTGCCCCCCGGCCACTGCCTCACAGCTGCTTTAGGTGTTCTCCCAGCCTCCCAGTTCCATCTGCCATCCCTCTCCCCCCCCACCATCAAGCCAACTGGGATCTTCATAGGGCGGGGCACAATCATATATGGCAGTCAGCACACACAGGGTTTCTTCTGTTTTGCTCTGCTGATCCCACCTACCACACTCACGGTGCCAAGCAGTGCCCCATCAGGCCATGCTAGCACATAACATGCCCCTACAGAAGAGGCAAGTTCTCTGGTCCACCACTGGCATCGTTAATACAGCGGAACCTTGCATCTTTCTTTCCCTGGTTGGGAGCAGCACCTCCCCAGCCCTCTCCTTGGACCACCCAGCCAGTACACGGGTTGGCTTCTGAACTCAGGTTGGCAGTATGGGAGTGTGACACAATACACACCTGGCCATCAAATGGCCCATTTTGTGAGAGAACAGTACGAACATACGAATGTGCCAGCAGAAACAGACCACCCAGTCTAAGTCTGCTCCAGTGTGCAGTTAGCACCCCTGGTTTGCAGCTTCCCCACCCCCCCCTTTGTCATCCCACTGCCACCCCCACCTCCCCCACCCTCACTCTCCCCTGTTCCCTGTCCCATGCCCTTTTAAAGCTGTTCACAGATTTACATGATACTACCCATTCTGGTAATGCATTCTATTTTGCTACCACCCTCTCTGAAATAGTGTCTCCTCACTTTCCTCCCTAAATCTTCCCTCTATTCTTAGCCAGTGCCCCTGTGTCCCTCCCCTTCTTAGCTTAAATACCCATCTGCCCCACCCTTATTGATCCCCCTCAGATACTTAAATGTCTCCATCATGTCCCCCCGTCCCTTCTATCCTCCAGGGTGTACATATTCAGGTCTCCCAGCCTGCTCTCATAGTCTCTCCCCTCCACTCCACATATCATCTTTGTTGCCCTGCTCTGCACCCCCTCCAGCAGCCTGATATCACGCTTTAGGTATGGCCTCCAAAACTGCACACAATACTCTAAGTGCAGCCTTACCAGGGACCTGTAGAGGGGCAAGATCACCTCTCTTTGCCTGGACAAAAACCCACTCGCTATGCACCCCAGCATTTTGTTCACTTTTGCAGCTGCTCTCATGCACTGGGGAGTGTTGTTCATGGTCCCTGTTATCATTACACCTACAGTAGGTCCTTCTCCTCCTTAGTGATCCTCAGCTTAACCCCCCCCAGTCAGTATTCTCTCCTTGGGTTCTCCGCCCAAGGTGCATAACCTTACACTTCTTTGCATTGAACCCCAGCTGCTACCTCTCTGACCACTCCTCTAGCTTGCTTAGGTCCCCCTGCAGCTGCTTCCATCCCTCCCCTCTATCCACCACTGCTCCGATTTTGGTGTCATCAGTGAACAGACTTACCTTGCTCACCACCCTGTGTGCAATGTCTGATATGAAGAGTCCAAATAATACTGGCCCCAACACAGAGCCCTGAGGCACGCCACTCATCACCGGCCTTGGAGTTGAGAGCTCCTCTCTCACCACCACCCGTTACAGCCTCCCACTCAGCCAGCTTGTAATCCAGTTCATCATTTTTGCCCCTACCCCTACACCAGTTAGCTTCTCCCCAAGTCGCCCACGAGGCACCAAATCGAAGGCCTTGCTAAAGTCCAAGTAAAGAACATCCACCGCATGACCCTTATCCAACTCACCTGCCACTCAATCATAATATTGTATCAGGTTGGTTTGACAAGATTTCCCTGACACAAACCCATGCTGCTTCACATCCTGGAGGACACTGTCCTCCAGGTATGACACCAGTCTTTCCTTTAGTATCATTTCCATGATTTTGCATACTATGGAGGTGAGACTTACTCGACAATAATTTCCCAGTTCATCCCTTGGCCCACTCTTGTGTAATGGTACTACATGTGCCATCCTCCAGTCCAGTGGCACACATCCTGACTCCAGTGAGGTGCTGCATGATCTACCAGTGGCTCTGCCAACACCTCCGCCATCTCCCTCAGCACTCTGGGTGGATACCATCTGCCCCTGGTGCCTTGTCTACCTTCAGTGCCCTCAGTCCCTCTAGGACTCTACTTGCCTCAATTCTTCCATCTGCCTCCTCTCCCCCATCCCCACCCTCCCAGCCCATGGTGGTAACGGTCCTTTTCTTCTGTGAACACTAAGCAAAAGTGTTCATTCAGTGCTTCTGCCTACTCCTCCCCTTTTCTGTCCTCTCCCACTCCACCTCTTTTATCCTGACTATTGTCTCCTTGCACTTCCTTTTCCAAGATGTATCTGAAAAAGTACCTCGTTAATTCCCTGCGCTAATCTCAGCTCCCCTGGGCCTTGGCTTCTCACTTTTCTGGTCACCTCCTGGACCATCTTGCATACTCCTCCCTTCACCTTCCTTCCCCGTCCTCCCTATACCTCTGGTGTGCTACTCATTTGCCCTTACCACCTCCACAACCTTGCTATTCAACAACATGGTTTTCTTGCTCTACTCCTCTTACTCTGTGTCTTGGTGCAGGCCTCTGTTGCCTCTGCAATCCCCATTTAATAATATCCTATTTCTGCTCCACATCCATCTCCTGCCTTATGCCCTCCAGTTTCCTTGGGACATGAACTTACTAGAGTGCCTGGTATACCTAGATGATGTTATTGTGTTTGGCAGCTCACTGGAGGAACATGAGAGCAGATTATTTAAGGTATTGGACCGACTGGAGGACTTTGGCCTTAAACTGTCCATTGATAAGTGTCAATTCTTTCAAACATCAGTAAAGTATGTGGGACACATAGTATCCACCGAGGAATAGAGACCGACCCAAGTAAAGTTGAGGCCTTGACCACCTGGCCACAGCCCAAAAATCTAAAGAACTGCAAAGATTCCTGGGATTCTGTGGTTATTATCGCTTCATCAAGGACTATTCAGAGTGATCCGCCCTTTACTTAACCTTACTCAAGGGTATCCCCAACCCACAAAAATACCAAAGTCAGCGTCCCTCAAGACTGAAAGAGTGTATTTTCATCCGAGTGAAGTATTTGGGGCCGCTGGACTCCTGATTATGAGACTGCTTTTCATGAGATCATATATCAACTTACCCATGCTCCAGTGCTGGCCTATGCCGATCCAAGAAAACCTTCGTCCTGCACACTGATGCTAGCTTGCAAGGGTTGGGGCTGTGTTGTACCAAGAGCACGAGAATGGCCTGAGACCAGTGGCCTTTGCCAGTAGAAGCCTGACCCCATCCGAAAAGAACTATCCTGTACATAAGTTAGAGTTCCTAGCTTTGAAGTGGGCTATTGTTGACCAATTCCATGAGTACTTGTATGGGGCTAAAATACTAGTAAAACTGACAATAATCCTTTGACCTATGTGCAGACCTCAGCTAAGTTGGATGCCACTGGCCATAGGTGGCTTTCTGCATTATCTACATATGACTATGCTCTCGAATACCGAGCAGGTCTGAACCACATAGATGCTGATGCTCTCTCCGGAGGCCTGTTCCCCAGAATGATTGGGTCGATTGGCAGAACCTGACATTCGGGCACTCTGCGGAAGTTTGACAGGGAGGAACAAATGTCCACAGGACGCAGTGGACTGCATGGTGGATTGCTTGGGACCCTCTGAGTGCATACCTGCTGCTTATTGCCACTTTTCTGCAATAGACATTGGTGCACTGCCTCAGCTGGACAATGACAGTATTGACGGGCTCAATCCCGCGATCCCATGATCAAAGCAGCTTTAGAAGCCCTCTATGCAGGAAAAGATGTGTCCAAATTCGCTCCACTGATTTGAGAACTGCACTGTTATACAAAGAAGGTCCTAAGTTGAAACTGATCAATAAACTGTTATACAGAGAAACAGTAGACAGAGGGGACAAGTAGACAAACAACAACTAGTGCTGCCCACTGCCTTTCGAGACTCAGTACTGAGGTCCTTGCACAACCACATGGGGCACCTTGGTATAGACAGAACACTTGACTTGGTGAGATCCAGATTCTATTGGCCTAAGATGGGGGCTGATGTGGAGCAACACATTCGAACTTGTAGTCGCTGCTTACAGAGGAAAGCTTTGCCCCAGAGGGCTGCCCCCCTTGTTAACATCACCACCAGTGCACCCATGGAGCTGGTCTGTATTGATTTTCTGAGTTTGGAGTCAGATCAAGAAATATCAGTAATGTGCTGGTGGTCACTGACCATTTCACGAGATATGCCCAAGCTTTCCCCACAAAGACCAGAAAGCATCCACTGTGGCCAAAGTACTTGTAGAAAACTTTTTGTTCACTATGGGGCTCCACAAAGAATCCATTCTGATCAAGGGAGAGACTTTGAGAGTCGTCTGATCAAAGAGATGCTTTCTCTGTGGGAGTCTGAGAGTCAGAACCACTCCTTACCACCCCCAGAGGACCCACAGCCTGAGCGTTTCAACCGCACTTTGCTAGATATGCTAGGCACCCTGCACCCAAAGGACAAGCCTAGATGGAGCCAACAAATTAGCACCCTGGTACATGCTTATAACTGCACCAAAGTGATGCCACTGGATTCTCCCCTACCGCCTGATGTTTGGAAGAAGCTCGACTACCAGTAGATGTGTGTTTGGGGTCTCTCCTGATGGGGTTCAAGCTGACAACTATTTACAGTATGTGCAAAGTTAAAGGCCCAGCTAACTCATGCGTACCAACTGGCTCAAACCATGGCTGCCAAAAGAAATCTGGCCAACAAAGAAAGGTATGATAAAAGGTGAAAGCACAGGAACTCCAGGAGGAGATCGGGTATTGCTAAGAAATCTGGGACTGCATGGCAAGCACAAGATTGCTGACAGATGGCACCATCTCCCTCACATTGTAGTGGGCAAACTAGATGATCTGCCAGTGTACAAAGTAAGGCCTGAGAATAATTCAAAAGATGTAAAAACAATGCATAGAAATCATTTACTGCCCATTGGACAAATCTTAATTGAGTCTGAGCCCTAGAAGATGCCCTCTGGACCAGTGACTAGGCTGCTGCTAAGAAAAGATCAAGAAAGTCTGCACCTACAGAAGCAAAGTTAAAGTGTTCCCCTCCACAAGTCCCAGTTGAGCATGACTGTCAGTCCATATCGGAAGAAAGTGAGAGTGACTTTGAATACTATCCTTCTTACGAACTGAGTCAATTGTTTAGGGCAATCCCTAGTCAATACTGGAGACAAAGCTGGGCCTTCTGGACTGTCTAAGCCCCAGCTTCATCCTGGAGCCAATGCTCCCAGAAAGTGAAGTGCAAAGCATCAGATCAGATGAAATGGAATCATTGTGCATGGTTGAACTGTTTGAGCTTTCAGGGAGAAAATGATAGATTGGGGCAGACTGGTGATACACCGAACAAGAAGAGTATTTTGAGTGCCCTGACAGTCCACTGCCAGTGTCAAAGCTCTCCATGCGAGCCAAATGTTGTGGACTCAGAAACTGTAACTCCTGGAGCTGAAAGTGCCCCAAGTTCTAGCCTCTCTACCCCCATGGAGACTCCTGACAAGTGAGGACAATGCTGAAAATGAGGCTCAGGTGCAGAGACTATAACAGTTCCCCTAGAAAGACTGGTCGAGCTGTAAAGCCTGTGGTGCACCTCAGTTATGATTCACTTGGGAGGCCTGTGGACTTGCCTCTCAATGTTGTCCATAAAGGTGTATGTGTCCCCGAGCTCATTGCCCAAACTGAGCATCAGTGCTAACTCCAAGTTACTTGTGTTGCCCTCTAAGTATGGTGCCCTTGCCCCATCCAGCCCCAAGGTAACTGATAGGAAGGGCCCCTCTCTTCAGGTTTCATGTACAAGAGGTAATAACTTGAGTTATGGTACAATGTGTATGTAATACTGTGTAAAGTGACGTACTGCAATGTTTCAGAAATGTGTTCTTGGTAAAATGATATATTGACTGATGATTACATGTGCGAGCCTAATGCAAATGTATATGGTTGCAGTTGAAACTTATGGGAGTACTTGCTTGGCGCCCGGACATCAAGCTTTCCCAGGCCAGGAAGGGTGCCCCACAAATGGGGGTTCCCAAAAGACTTCAGGGCTTGCTTGAATGCTCCAAGCCTGAATGGTGTTTGGCATTTAAGCCATTTATCAGTGAGTGTTTTAGAGCCTCTGGTACTGTCTCTTTAAGAGCTGTCTGCTTGCAGACATAATTAGTTGTATGGGGGACTGTGTGCTTCTCTGAGTACCACTCGAGCTGCTGCCAATTCACTTCATTTTGCAGTCACTAGGAGTGCAAAGGGAACCTATCTGAAAGATGTAACTGTTTGCCAGAAATTATTTAGAGTAATAATGAAATTACAGTTTGTCTAACCTGCTTTCTTTGCAGTCAGAACTGTGTCTGCTAGTTCCCCATTCTAGTTTTGAACTGCTGAACTGGACCAATCAGTGTGGGGTAAGCTAGCTCTAAAATGGTGCCTTGGACGAATCAGAACTTGGACTCATAATCTGAGCCAGCCACAAGAGGATTGTATGGGCAGTGACTCTGGGAGATGTAGTTTAGACTTCAGTGCCTTTTTGGACCAACAGCAGCAGTCTATTGTGGTGACAGCCAATCCAGTCAAGAACTGGGAGGAACTCAAGAAGTGCCGTTTTGTCGGTTGGAGTTTCAGTTGAGCTTTGGCAGTGAAGAAGGAAGGAGCCCTGTGCTTTTTCAGTGTGCAGTTTTAGTCAAAAAACGTGTGTAAGGCCCAGAGTTCCGGTCTGCAGCTTGTGTAACAGCTTGTTAGGACTGAATCCGTCCTGTGAAAAGAATCAAAGGATCTCTGAAGAGTAGAAACCAGGCTCACCCTGTAGAAGACTGGAGAAATTGCTGAAAATTACACTCGGTCTGTCAGGAACTGAATCTGCTGTGTGTTCTCCCGGGTATTGTGCAGTAATTGCGATCGGGATACAGATGCAGCCTGCCTGGTATAGTGCTTTCTTTTATATGGATGTGTGAAGAGGTTTGTGTACCTCAAGTGAGCCCTGCTGACATTGAAGGACCCTATCTTATTTGGAGGTCGTGAGTACTAATTCAGGGTCGCCCCTGTTGAATTGCCACATTAAATCCAAATGGAATTACTGTACTGCTGACTGTTTAATTCTCCTTTTCTCTGTGTGAAAGGGCCCCTACCAGCTGCCACGGTTTGGACTAGCCACTAGGGCTTGGGTACCCAGGGACAGTAACTGATAGGGATAGGCCTGTGCACAGAGCCATAAATAGATTATTAGAGTGATAAGCTAATTAACCTGATTTCCCCTGTCCTTGTTATATCCCTAAATAAATCAGAGCTGCTTGTTTCAGCAAAGTTATACTGCCTGAGGTATTTGTCTATGTTAAAGTACTGTACTGTGATTGTTGCACTGTATCTCATTTCACAGGAGGTCCCAGTGCGGAACCAGACCTGGGGGTAAGTGTATACTGTGAAGGTAATTCTGATATATTGTGTGGGCCACTAGTGGGAAGAAAGGGGGTTGCAGTGTCCCAGAGGGCTGTGACCAAGTTAGTTTAACTATTGCAAACCCTGACCTCTGGGTGGAGGCACCGCCATTGGATCCAGGCCCCTCAACCTGTTAGTGGCAAATCAGGCAGGGGTAGTAGCCCTGGGATAAGCGCCATCTAGGGGTTACATCTTGGAGGCTCACCGCTGGGATTGTGTGTCCTCTAGTGGCCATATTCTGAACCACTGTTAAGAAAAAAATGGGTACCCGACAGAAGTGGCTGTGCACCGGCTGGTGGAGTGGTGTACTGGGGAGGAGATCGACCCCAAAATGCTATGCTTATCCTGGACATCCCCTGGGTATCAATCGGACACTGTGCAGGAGTACTTTCCAAGGTGGAAGGTTTACAAAACCCTGTGGTGGTGGGTCGGCATGCTAATCTGCTCACCCACACTTTCCTGGCCCTAGTAGAGTTTAAGGATCCCATAGATAGCTCCAAAGTGCCACAGACCATTACCCAGAGGAGCCCTCACTGCTTGGAGAGTGATAACTAAGGACAGTAAAGACCGAATCAGCCCCACCACTATCTGAAACTTTTGAGGAGAAATTTGCTGAATGGTTGCTGGGAGAGGGAAAACTGTGGAGGACTTGAAGAAACTATTCTTGCCACCTGGGGTGTTCCTCCCCAACACCCTCTCCTGCTCCAGTGCCCGTAATGGTGGCTGAACCAATGCAGACTCCTATTTCTGCACCTGCCATTAGTCACGACTCTTACGAAGGTTGAGGATCTTCTCTGGCACCCTCCCACCCCCAAGGGGAGGATGACTGGGAGACCTGGATAGACTATGTTGCCCCAAGTGCTAGAATGGCAATGCTCGGAAGGCAAGCGAAAGAGGGTTAGTGAGAGCCTCGAGGTCCTGCCCTGGCTACCATCCGTGCTAAACGGGCCAGTAACCCTGAAGCGACTGCACAGGCCTATCTTGAGGCCTTGGAGAATGTGTAGGGAGCCCAGATTCTGATGAGGACCTATGGTGGAGAGTAAGAAATGCACAACAGTACCAAGGAGTTGTTGTCTGTGTATGTCTCGGCTGGAAAAATTGTTGCAAGAATGCCTCAGAAAGGGTAGTTTGCCAGCGATTGAACTGGACGAACCAGACTGGACAGAATCCATAAGTCTGCCCCTTCTCAGAACTGCTGTTGCTTCAGTTACGCCTGGCAAATCGACTGGAATCCCACCCTCCTATGATGAGTTAATGAGAGAAATTCGAGGAGTTGAGAAAAGGCGACCTCGGGAGGTACCTGCACCAACAGCTGTGGCTACGACCCGAGTGACTGAGGGTGACCCATCAAGTGAAGTTCAGGGGCAGAGGTTGACAGTCAATGAGTGCTCTGACAAGGAAAAAGATATGCCACAATGGGGCGAACTGTTGAGAGAGATCCGGGAATTCAAAAACAGTCCCTTTATGAAGGCCACGCCTGCAAGTACGGGCCCTGACCTATATCCGACTGCATCTGCTATGGGGTGGGGTACCCACCCATGTATCTCCTGCTGATAACAGCTCAAACTCAATTCCTTGACCATGGAAGTGGAGAAACTGACGAGATGTCTCCAAATGCTTATCACGCCGCAGACAGAGATGGCACCAAGGTTTCCAGTTAGTAATACCCGCCCTGGCTCCCAGTGTGGCGCCTCGGCCAGCTCAAACTCCAGAAAGTATGTTTTGCTATAATTGTGGGAAAGATGGGCACATGAAAGGGAATGCCAGTCCCAAAAGACACTGACAAAGTTGCATATAGGCTACAAGGAGAGCTTGGAGAAGAAATCAGTGGTTAAGAGGTGCGCGACATGATCCCAGTGAGGGCACCAAAATGCTAATTCACGTCCTTTTGTGGCAGGTCAGTTGCCCAGGCCCCACTACCGCCTCTCCAGACTGGTCCAGAATAGTGGGTCCCTCCATGGAGACCACTGTAAAGGTGAATGGAGTGTCTACAAGAGCTGTATTAGACAGTGGCTCCCAAGTGACAATTATGTTCCAGGATTGGTATCAGAAGCATTTGTCAGGCGTACCCTTACAACCATTAGAAGGACTGCATGTATGGGGGTTAAGTGAGAAGGCCTACCCTATTCCGGGTATATCCGAATTTGGCTGTCTTTCCCCACCTCCGTGGCTGGAGTGGCCGAACAAGTAGAGACCCTAGCCTTGTGTGTCCCCCACTGGACTGTATGATGGTGTCCCTTTGTTGATTGGAACAAATGCTCATATGTTGGAAGGCTGGCACAGTTGTGTTATGAAAAACAGGGGTCAAAGACTAGTAGAGCTTTAAGAGTTCCGGCTTTAATTAAGAAGGCCTATGAGGCACAGAGAGATGCTGAAAAACAGAACCAGAGGACCGGTCGAATTGTATGGAAGAAGGATCCTGAGTCTCTGATCCTGGCGCCAAATGCCCAGTGTACCTTACAGGAGAGGTCCGTATCAGAAAGGATGTTAAGAATAAAATATTAATGTTGGATGCACCAGGCGATGGAAAATTGCCAGAGGACTGCTGGTCAAGCCTAGTATTTTGCCGCTAGAGCCCATGCTTATGCCAGAAGGGTAATGGTCCAAGTTCATAATGTGTCTGAAAGAGACATTCGAGTAAACAGAGGTTGCATCCTGGCTAATGTGCATTGTGCAGACACTGCAGTGCTACCCAGCAGCAAGAGTTCAAGGAAGAATGACAGAGTAGCGCCTGACTTGTTTGATTTGGCGACTCCCGCTGCCAGCTGAATGGAAAGTGAGGATCAGTGAAGCTTGCCCAGAGAGACCAGGTGTTTTCTTTAAAGGAATGGGATGTAGGATGCGTGCAAGGAGCTGAGCACAATATCCGGCTGCATGACGAAAGACCATTTCGTGAGAGGTCTCGACGCCTGGCACCTGCTGACATAGATGATGTGAGACGGCATCTGCAAGAGATGTTAGCTGCTGGTGTAATACAAGAATCCAGAAGCCCTTATGCTTCCCCCATTGTGGTAGTGAGGAAAAAGAATGGAACAGTAAGGATGTGTGTGGATTATCGCACCTTAAACCGCTGGACTATCCTGATCAGTACACAATGCCCGCATTCAGGATGCTTTGGACTGCCTAAGCGGGAGCAAGTGGTTCTCTGTGCTGGATCTCCGCAGTGGGTACTACCAGATCCCGATGGCCCCAGAGGACCGTGAGAAGGCAGCCTTTATCTGTCCGCTTGGCTTCTATGAATTCATGAGGATGCCTCAAGGGATTTCAGGTGCCCCAGCCACTTTTCAGCGATTGATGGAGGCGTGCAGTGGGGACATGAACTTACTAGAGTGCCTGGTATACCTAGATGATGTTATTGTGTTTGGCAGCTCACTGGAGGAACATGAGAGCAGATTATTTAAGGTATTGGACCGACTGGAGGACTTTGGCCTTAAACTGTCCATTGATAAGTGTCAATTCTTTCAAACATCAGTAAAGTATGTGGGACACATAGTATCCACCGAGGGAATAGAGACCGACCCAAGTAAAGTTGAGGCCTTGACCACCTGGCCCAGCCCAAAATCTAAAGAACTGCAAAGATTCCTGGGATTCTGTGGTTATTATCGGCTTCATCAAGGACTATTCAAGAGTGATCCGCCCTTTACTTAACCTTACTCAAGGGTATCCCCAACCCACAAAAATACCAAAGTCAGCGTCCCTCAAGACTGAAAGAGTGTATTTTCATCCGAGTGAAGTATTTGGGCCCGCTGGACTCCTGATTATGAGACTGCTTTTCATGAGATCATATATCAACTTACCCATGCTCCAGTGCTGGCCTATGCCGATCCAAGAAAACCTTACGTCCTGCACACTGATGCTAGCTTGCAAGGGTTGGGGGCTGTGTTGTACCAAGAGCACGAGAATGGCCTGAGACCAGTGGCCTTTGCCAGTAGAAGCCTGACCCCATCCGAAAAGAACTATCCTGTACATAAGTTAGAGTTCCTAGCTTTGAAGTGGGCTATTGTTGACCAATTCCATGAGTACTTGTATGGGGCTAAAATACTAGTAAAAACTGACAATAATCCTTTGACCTATGTGCAGACCTCAGCTAAGTTGGATGCCACTGGCCATAGGTGGCTTTCTGCATTATCTACATATGACTATGCTCTCGAATACCGAGCAGGTCTGAACCACATAGATGCTGATGCTCTCTCCGGAGGCCTGTTCCCCAGAATGATTGGGTCGATTGGCAGAACCTGACATTCGGGCACTCTGCGGAAGTTTGACAGGGAGGAACAAATGTCCGGGCGCAGTGGACTGCATGGTGGATTGCTTGGGACCCTCTGAGAATTGCATACCTGCTGCTTGTGCCACTTTTCTGCAATAGACATTGGTGCACTGCCTCAGCTGGACAATGACAGTATTCGGCGGGCTCAATCCCGCGATCCCATGATCAAAGCAGCTTTAGAAGCCCTCTATGCAGGAAAAGATGTGTCAAATTCGCTCCACTGATTTGAGAACTGCACTGTTATACAAAGAAGGTCCTAAGTTGAAACTGATCAATAAACTGTTATACAGAGAAACAGTAGACAGAGGGGACAAGTAGACAAACAACAACTAGTGCTGCCCACTGCCTTTGAGACTCAGTACTGAGGTCCTTGCACAACCACATGGGGCACCTTGGTATAGACAGAACACTTGACTTGGTGAGATCCAGATTCTATTGGCCTAAGATGGGGGCTGATGTGGAGCAACACATTCGAACTTGTAGTCGCTGCTTACAGAGGAAAGCTTTGCCCCAGAGGGCTGCCCCCCTTGTTAACATCACCACCAGTGCACCCATGGAGCTGGTCTGTATTGATTTTCTGAGTTTGGAGTCAGATCAAAGAAATATCAGTAATGTGCTGGTGGTCACTGACCATTTCACGAGATATGCCCAAGCTTTCCCCACCAAAGACCAGAAAGCATCCACTGTGGCCAAAGTACTTGTAGAAAACTTTTTGTTCACTATGGGGCTCACAAAGAATCCATTCTGATCAAGGGAGAGACTTTGAGAGTCGTCTGATCAAAGAGATGCTTTCTCTGTGGGGAGTGCGAAAGTCAGAACCACTCCTTACCACCCCCAGGGGACCCACAGCCTGAGCGTTTCAACCGCACTTTGCTAGATATGCTGGGCACCCTGCACCAAAGGACAAGCCTAGATGGAGCCAACAAATTAGCACCCTGGTACATGCTTATAACTGCACCAAAGAGTGATGCCACTGGATTCTCCCCTACCGCCTGATGTTTGGAAGAAAGCTCGACTACCAGTAGATGTGTGTTTTGGGGTCTCTCTGATGGGGTTCAAGCTGACAACTATTTACAGTATGTGCAAAGTTAAAGGCCCAGCTAACTCATGCGTACCAACTGGCTCAAACCATGGCTGCCAAAAGAAATCTGGCCAACAAAGAAAGGTATGATAAAAGGTGAAAGCACAGGAACTCCAGGAGGGAGATCGGGTATTGCTAAGAAATCTGGGACTGCATGGCAAGCACAAGATTGCTGACAGATGGCACCATCTCCCTCACATTGTAGTGGGCAAACTAGATGATCTGCCAGTGTACAAAGTAAGGCCTGAGAATAATTCAAAAGATGTAAAAACAATGCATAGAAATCATTTACTGCCCATTGGACAAATCTTAATTGAGTCTGAGCCCTAGAAGATGCCCCTCTGGACCAGTGACTAGAGCTGCTGCTAAGAAAAGATCAGAAAGTCTGCACCTACAGAAGCAAAGTTAAAGTGTTCCCCTCCACAAGTCCCAGTTGAGCATGACTGTCAGTCCATATCGGAAGAAAGTGAGAGTGACTTTGAATACTATCCTTCTTACGAACTGAGTCAATTGTTTGGGGCAATCCCTAGTCAATACTGGAGACAAAGCTGGGCCTTCTGGACTGTCTAAGCCCCAGCTTCATCCCTGGAGCCAATGCTCCCAGAAAGTGAAGTGCAAAGCATCAGATCAGATGAAATGGAATCATTGTGCATGGTTGAACTGTTTGAGCTTTCAGGGAGAAAATGATAGATTGGGGCAGACTGGTGATACACCGAACAAGAAGAGTATTTTGAGTGCCCTGACAGTCCACTGCCAGTGTCCAAAAGCTCTCCATGCGAGCCAAATGTTGTGGACTCAGAAACTGTAACTCCTGGAGCTGAAAGTGCCCCAAGTTCTAGCCTCTCTACCCCCATGGAGACTCCCTGACAAGTGAGGACAATGCTGAAAATGAGGCTCAGAGTGCAGAGACTATAACAGTTCCCCTAGAAAGACTGGTCGAGCTGTAAAGCCTGTGGTGCACCTCAGTTATGATTCACTTGGGAGGCCTGTGGACTTGCCTCTCAATGTTGTCCATAAAGGGTGTATGTGTCCCAGAGCTCATTGCCCAAACTGAGCATCAGTGCTAACTCCAAGTTACTTGTGTTGCCCTCTAAGTATGGTGCCCTTGCCCCTCCAGCCCCAAGGTAACTGATAGGAAGGGCCCTCTCTTCAGGTTTCATGTACAAGAGGTAATAACTTGAGTTATGGTACAATGTGTATGTAATACTGTGTAAAGTGGCGTACTGCAATGTTTCAGAAATGTGTTCTTGGTAAAATGATATATTGACTGATGATTACTATGCGAGCCTAATGCAAATGTATATGGTTGCAGTTGAAACTTATGGGGTACTTGCTTGGCGGACGTCAAGCTTTCCCAAACCAGGAAGGTGTAACCCCCTGCAAATGGGGGTTCCCAAAAGACTTCAGGAGCTTGCTTGAATGCTCCAAGCCTGAATGGTGTTTGGCATTTAAGCCATTTATCAGTGAGTGTTTTTAGAGCCTCTGGTACTGTCTCTTTAAGAGCTGTCTGCTTGCAGACATAATTAGTTGTATGGGGGACTGTGTGCTTCTCTGAGTACCACTCGAGCTGCTCAATTCACTTCATTTTTGCAGTCACTAGGGTGCAAAGGAACCTATCTGAAAGATGTAACTGTTTGCCAGAAATTATTTAGAGTAATAATGAAATTACAGTTTGTCTAACCTGCTTTCTTTGCAGTCAGAACTGTGTCTGCTAGTTCCCATTCTAGTTTTGAACTGCTGAACTGGACCAATCGTGTGGGGTAAGCTAGCTCTAAAATGGTGCCTTGGACGAATCAGAACTTGGACTCATAATCTGAGCCAGCCACAAGAGGATTGTATGGGCAGTGACTCTGGGAGATGTAGTTTAGACTTCAGTGCCTTTTTGGACCAACAGCAGCAGTCTATTGTGAGTGACAGCCAATCCAGTCAAGAACTGGGAGGAACTCAAAGGAAGTGCCGGTTTTGTCGGTTGGAGTTTCAGTTGAGCTTTGGCAGTGAAGAAGGAAGGAGCCCTGTGCTTTTCAGTGTGCAGTTTTAGTCAAAAACGTGTGTAAGGCCCAGAGTTCCGGTCTGCAGCTTGTGTAACAGCTTGTTGGGACTGAATCCGTCCTGTGAAAAGAATCAAAGGATCTCTGAAGAGTAGAAACCAGGCTCACCCTGTAGAAGACTGGAGAATTGCTGAAATTACACTTCGGTCTGTCAGGAACTGAATCTGCTGTGTGTTCTCCGGGTATTGTGCAGTAATTGCGATCGGGATACAGATGCAGCCTGCCTGGTATAGTGCTTTCTTTTATATGGATGTGTGAAGAGGTTTGTGTACCTCAAGTGAGCCCTGCTGACATTGAAGGACCCTATCTTATTTGGAGGTCGTGAGTACTAATTCAGGGTCGCTCCCTGTTGAATTGCCACATTAAATCCAAATGGAATTACTGTACTGCTGACTGTTTAATTCTCCTTTTCTCTGTGTGAAAGGGCCCCTACCAGCTGCCAGGTTTGGACTAGCCACTAGGGCTTGGGTACCCAGGGACAGTAACTGATAGGATAGGCCTGTGCACAGAGCCATAAATGAATTATTAAGTGATAAGCTAATTAACCTGATTTCCCCTGTCCTTGTTATATCCCCTAAATAAATCAGAGCTGCTTGTTTCAACAAAGTTATACTGCCTGAGGTATTTGTCTATGTTAAAGTACTGTACTGTGATTGTTGCACTGTATCTCATTTCACAGGAGGTCCCAGTGCGGAACCAGACCTGGGGGTAAGTGTATACTGTGAAGGTAATTCGATATATTGTGTGGGCCACTAGTGGGAAGAAAGGGGTTGCAGTGTCCCAGAGGGCTGTGACCAAGTTAGTTTAACTATTGCAAACCCTGACCTCTGGGTGGAGGCACCGCATTGGATCCAGGCCCTCAACCTGTTAGTGGCAAATCAGGCGGGGTAGTAGCCCCTGGGATAGCGCCATCTAGGGTTACATCTTGGAGGCTCACCGCTGGGATTGTGTGTCCTCTAGTGGCCATATTCTACGAACCACTGTTAAGAAAAAATGGGTACCCGACAGAAGTGGCTGTGCACCGGCTGGTGGAGTGGTGTACTGGGAGGAGATCGACCCCCAAAATGCTATGCTTATCCTGGACATCCCCTGGGTATCAATACGGACACTGTGCAGGAGTACTTTCCAAGGTGGAAGGTTTACAAAACCCTGTGGTGGTGGGTCGGCATGCTAATCTGCTCACCCACACTTTCCTGGCCCTAGTAGAGTTTAAGGATCCCATAGATAGCTCCAAAGTGCCACAGACCATTACCCCAGAGGAGCCCTCACTGCTTGGAGAGTGATAACTAAGGACAGTAAAGACCGAGGGAATCAGCCCCACCACTATCTGAAACTTTTGAGGAGAAATTTGCTGAATGGTTGCTGGGAGAGGGAAAACTGTGGAGGACTTGAAGAAACTATTCTTGCCACCTGGGGTGTTCCTCCCCAACACCCTCTCCTGCTCCAGTGCCGTAATGGTGGCTGAACCAATGCAGACTCCTATTTCTGCACCTGCCATTAGTCACGACTCTTACGAAGGTTGAGGATCTTCTCTGGCACCCTCCCACCCCCAAGGGAGGATGACTGGGAGACCTGGATAGACTATGTTGCCCCAAGTGCTAGAATGGCAATGCTCGGAGGCAGCGAAGAGGTTAGTGAGAGCCTCCGAGGTCCTGCCCTGGCTACCATCCGCAAGCAAACGGGCCAGTAACCCTGAAGCGACTGCACAGGCCTATCTTGAGGCCTTGGAGAATGTGTATGGGAGCCCAGATTCTGATGAGGACCTATGGTGGAGAGTAAGAAATGCACAACAGTACCAAGGGAGTTGTTGTCTGTGTATGTTCTCGGCTGGAAAAATTGTTGCAAGAATGCCTCAGAAAGGGTAGTTTGCCAGCGATTGAACTGGACGAACCAGACTGGACAGAATCCTTAAGTCTGCCCCTTCTCAGAACTGCTGTTGCTTCAGTTACGCCTGGCAAATCGACTGGAATCCCACCCTCCTATGATGAGTTAATGAGAGAAATCGAGGAGTTGAGAAAAGGCGACCTCGGGAGGTACCTGCACCAACAGCTGTGGCTACGACCCGAGTGACTGAGGTGACCCATCAAGTGAAGTTCAGGGGCAGAGGTTGACAGTCAATGAGTGCTCTGACAAGGAAAAGATATGCCACAATGGGGCGAACTGTTGAGAGAGATCCGAGAATTCAAAAACAGTCCCTTTATGAAGGCCACGCCTGCAAATGCAGGCCTGACCTATATCCGACTGCATCTGCTATGGGGTGGGGTACCCACCATGTATCTCCTGCTGATAACAGCTCCAAACTCAATTCCTTGACCATGGAAGTGGAGAAACTGACGAGATGTCTCCAAATGCTTATCACGCCGCAGACAGAGATGGCACCCAGGTTTCCAGTTAGTAATACCCCGCCCTGGCTCCCAGTGTGGCGCCTCGGCCAGCTCAAACTCCAGAAAGTATGTTTTGCTATAATTGTGGGAAAGATGGGCACATGAAAGGAATGCCAGTCCCAAAAGACACTGACAAAGTTGCATATAGGCTACAAGGAGAGCTTGGAGAAGAAATCAGTGGTTAAGAGGTGCGACATGATCCCAGTGAGGGCACCAAAATGCTAATTCACGTCCTTTTGTGGCAAGGTCAGTTGCCCAGGCCCCCACTACCCTCTCCAGACTGGTCCAGAATAGTGGGTCCCTCCATGGAGACCACTGTAAAGGTGAATGGAGTGTCTACAAGAGCTGTATTAGACAGTGGCTCCCAAGTGACAATTATGTTCCAGGATTGGTATCAGAAGCATTTGTCAGGCGTACCCTTACAACCATTAGAAGGACTGCATGTATGGGGGTTAAGTGAAGGCCTACCCTATTCCGGGTATATCCGAATTTGGCTGTCTTTCCCCACCTCCGTGGCTGGAGTGGCCGAACAAGTAGAGACCCTAGCCTTAGTGTGTCCCCCACTGGACTGTATGATGGTGTCCTTTGTTGATTGGAACAAATGCTCATATGTTGGAAGGCTGGCACAGTTGTGTTATGAAAAACAGGGTCAAAGACTAGTAGAGCTTTAAGAGTTCGGCTTTAATTAAGAAGGCCTATGAGGCACAGAGAGATGCTGAAAACAGAACCAGAGGAACTGGTCGGAACTGTATGGAAGAAGGATCCTGAGTCTCTGATCCTGGCGCCAAATGCCCAGTGTACCTTACAGGGAGAGGTCCGTATCAGAAAGGATGTTAAGAATAAAATATTAATGTTGGATACTTGAAGCGATGGAAAATTGCCAAGAGGACTGCTGGTTAAGCCTAGTATTTTGCCGCATGGAAGCCCATGCTTATGCCAGAAGGGTAATGGTCAAGTTCATAATGTGTCTGAAAGAGACATTCGAGTAAACAGAGGTTGCATCCTGGCTAATGTGCATTGTGCAGACACTGCAGTGCTACCCAGCAGCAAGAGTTCAAGGAAGAATGACAGAGTAACGCTGACTTGTTTGATTTCGCGACTCCCGCTGCCAGCTGAATGGAAAGTGAGGATCAGTGAGAAGCTTGCCCAGAGAGACCAGGTGTTTTCTTTAAAGGAATGGGATGTAGGATGCGTGGTAAGGAGCTGAGCACAATATCCGGCTGTATGACGAGAGACCTATTTCGCTTGAGAGGTCTCGACGCCTGGCACCTGCTGACATAGATGATGTGAGATGGCATCTGCAGAGATGTTAGCTGCTGGTGTGAATACAAGAATCCAGGGCCTTATGCTTCCCCATTGTGGTAGTGAGGAAAAAGAATGGAACAGTAAGGATGTGTGGATTATGGCACCTTAAACGGCGGACTATCCCTGATCAGTACTGTTCCCGCATTCAGGATGCTTTGGACTGCCTAAGCAGAGACAAGTGGTTCTTCTGTGCTGGATCTCCGCAGGGTACTACTAGATCTCATGTTCTCAGAGGACCGTGAGAAGACGGCCTTTATCTGTCCGCTTGGCTTCTATGAATTCATGAGGATGCCTCAAGGGATTTCAGGTGCCCTAGCCACTTTTCAGCGATTGATGGAGCGCAGTGGGGGACATGAACTTACTAGAGTGCCTGGTATACCTAGATGATGTTATTGTGTTTGGCAGCTCACTGGAGGAACATGAGAGCAGATTATTTAAGGTATTGGACGACTGAGGACTTTGGCCTTAAACTGTCCATTGATAAGTGTCAATTCTTTCAACATCAGTAAAGTATGGGACACATAGTATCCACAGGAATAGAGACCGACCCAGGCAAAGTTGAGGCCTTGACCACCTGGCCAGCCCTTAAAATCTAAAGAACTGCAAAGATTCCTGGGATTCTGTGGTTATTCTCGTGCTTCATCAAGGACTATTCAAGAGTGATCCGCCTTTACTTAACCTTACTCAAAGAGGTATCCCCCAACCCACAAAAAATACCAAAAGTCAGCGTCCCTCAAGACTGAAAAATTATTATTTTCATCAGGAGTGAAGTATTTGGGGTCTCTTGACCCTGATTGTGAGACTGTTTTCATGAGACTCATATATCAACTTACCCATGCTCCAGTGCTGGCCTACGCCTATCCAAGAAAACTCATTCTGCACACTGATGCTAGCTTGCAAGGGTTGGGTGTGTTGTACCAAGAGCACGAGAATGGCCTGAGACCAGTGGCCTTTGCCAGTAGAGCCTGACCCCATCCAAAAGAACTATCCTGTACATAAGTTAGAGTTCCTAGCTTTGAAGTGGGCTATTGTTACCAATTCCATGAGTACTTGTATGGGCTAAAATACTAGTAAAAGCGGCAACAATCCTTTGACCTATGTGCAGACCTCAGCTAAGTTGGGATGCCACTGGCCATAGGTGGCTCTGCATTATCTACATATGACTATGCTCTCGAATACCGAGCAGGTCTGAACACATAGATGCTGATGCTCTCTCCGGAGGCTGTTCCCCAGAATGATTGGGTCCGATTGGCAAACCTGACATTCGGCACTCTGCGGAAGTTTGACAGGAGGAACAAATGTCCAGTGGACGAGTGGACTGCATGGTGGATTGCTTGGGACCCTCTGAGAATTGCATACCTGCTGCTTATTGCCACTTCTCTGCAATAGACATTGGTGCACTGCCTCAGCTGGACAATGACAGTATTCGGCGGGCTCAATCTCGCGATCCCATGATCAAAGCAGCTTTAGAAGCCTCTATGCAGGAAAAGATGTCCAAATTACGCCCACTGATTTGAGAACTGCACTGTTATACAAAGAAGGTCCTAGTTGAAACTGATCAATAAACTGTTATACAGAGAAACAGTAGACAGAGGGGACAAGTAGACCAACAACTAGTGCTGCCCACTGCCTTCGAGACTCAGTACTGAGGTCCTTGCACAACCACATGGGGCACCTTGGTATAGACAGAACACTTGACTTGGTGAGATCCAGATTCTATTGGCCTAAGATGGGGGCTGATGTGGAGCAACACATTCGTAACTTGTAGTCGCTGCTTACAGAGGAAAGCTTTGCTCCAGAGGCTGCCCCCTTGTTAACATCACCACCAGTGCACCCATGGAGCTGGTCTGTATTGATTTTCTGAGTTTGGAGTCAGATCAAAGAAATATCAGTAATGTGTTGGTGGTCACTGACCGACTTTCACTCTAGATATGCCCAAGCTTTCCCACCAAAGACCAGAAAGCATCCTCTGTGGCCAAAGTACTTTAGAAAACTTTTTGTTCACTATGGGCTCCACAAAGAATCCATTCCTGATCAAGGGAGAGACTTTGAGAGTCATCTGATCAAAGAGATGCTTTCTCTGTGGGGAGTGCTAAAGTCCAGAACCACCTTACCACACTTGGGACCCACAGCCTGAACGCTTCAACCGCATCTGTTAGATATGCTAGGCACCCTGCACCCAAAGGACAAGCCTAGATGGAGCCAACAAATTAGCACCTTGGTACATGCTTATAACTGCACCAAAGTGATGCCACTGGATTCTCTCACCGCCTGATGTTTGGAAGAGAAGCTCGACTACCAGTAGATGTGTTTTTGGGGTCTCTCCTGATGGGGTTCAAGCTGACAACTATTTACAGTATGTGCAAAGTTAAGGCCCAGCTAACTCATGCGTGCTAACTGGCTCAAACCATGGCTGCGAAAAGAAATCTGCCAACAAAGAAAGGTATGATAAAAAGGTGAAAGCACAGGAACTCCAGGAGGGAGATCGGTATTGCTAAGAAATCTGGGACTGCATGGCAAGCACAAGATTGCTGACAGATGGCACCATCTCCCTCACATTGTAGTGGGCAAACTAGATGATCTGCCAGTACAAAAGTAAGGCCTGAGAATAATTCAAAAGATGTAAAAACAATGCATAGAAATCATTTACTGCCCATTGGACAAATCTTAATTGAGTCTGAGCCCTAGAAGATGCCCCCTGGACCAGTGTGACTAGAGCTGTTGCTAAGAAAAGATCAAGAAAGTCTGCACCTACAGAAGCAAAGTTAAAGTGTTCCCTCCATAAGTCCCAGTTGAGCATGACTGTCAGTCCATATCGGAAGAAAGTGAGAGTGACTTTGAATACTATCCTTCTTACGAACTGAGTCAATTGTTCGGGCAATCCCCTAGTCAATACTGAGATGAAGTGGGCTTGGACTGTCTAAGCCCCCAGCTTCATCCCTGGAGCCAATGCTCCCAGAAAGTGAAGTGCAAAGCATCAGATCAGATGAAATGGAATCATTGTGCATGGTTGAACTGTTTGAGCTTTCAGGGAGTGAAAATGATAGATTGGGGCAGACTGGTGATACACCCAACAAGAAGAGTATTTTGAGTGCCCTGACAGTCCACTGCCAGTGTCCGAAAGCTCCATGCGAGCCAAATGTTGTGGACTCAGAAACTGTACTCCTGGAGCTGAAAGTGCCCCAAGTTCCAGCCTCTACCCCATGGAGACTCCTGACAAGTGAGGACAATGCTGAAAATGAGGCTCAGAGTGCAGAGACTATAACAGTTCCCCTAGAAAGACTGGTCGAGCTGTAAAGCCTGTAGTGCACCTGAAGTGATTCACTTGGGAGGCCTGTGGACTTGCCTCTCAATGTTGTCCATGAAAGGAGTGTATGTGTCCCGAGCTCATTGCCCAAACTGAGCATCAGTGCTAACTCCAAGTTACTTGTGTTGCCTCTATGCATGGTGCCCTTGCCCCATCCAGCCCCAAGGTAACTGATAGGAAGGGTCTCTCTTCAGGGTTTCATGTACAAGAGGTATTAACTTGAGTTATGGTACAATGTATGTATACTGTAAAGAGGACGATCGCAATGTTTCAGAAATGTGTTCTTGGTAAAATGATATATTGACTGATGATTACAATGCGAGCTTAATGCAAATGTATATGGTTGCAGTTGAAACTTATAGTACTTGCTTGACGCGACGCCAAGCTTCCCAGGCTAGGAAGGGTGTAACCCCCTGCAAATGGGGTTCCAAAGACTTCCAGGAGCTTGCTTGAATGCTCCAAGCCTGAATGGTGTTTGGCATTAGTTATTTATCAGTGAGTTTTTAGAGCCTCTGGTACTGTCTCTTTAAGAGCTGTCTGCTTTGCAGACATAATTAGTTTGTATGGAGGGACTGTGTGCTTCTCTGAGTACCACTCGAGCTGTTGCCAATTCACTTCATTTTGCAGTCACTAGGAGTGCAAAGGGAACCTATCTGAAACATGTAACTGTTTGCCAGAAATTATTTAGAGTAATAATGAAATTACAGTTTGTCTAACCTCTTCTTTGCAGTCAGAACTGTGTCTGCTAGTTCCCCATTCTAGTTTTGAACTGCTGAACTGGACCAATCAGTGTGGGGTAAGCTAGCTCTAAAATGGTGCCTTGGACTAATCAGAACTTGACTCATAATCTGAGCCAGCCACAAGAGGATTGTATGGGCAGTGACTCTGGGAGATGTAGTTTAGACTTCAGTGCCTTTTGGACCAACAGCAGCAGTCTGTGTAGAGTGACAGCCAATCCAGTCAAGAACTGGGAGGAACTCAAAGGAAGTGCCCGTTTTGTCGGTTGGAGTTTCAGTTGAGCTTTGGCAGTGAAGAAGGAAGGAGCCCTGTGCTTTTTCAGTGTGCAGTTTTAGTCAAAAACGTGTGTAAGGCCCAGAGTTCCGGTCTGCAGCTTATGTAACAGCTTGTTAGGACTGAATCCGTCCTGTGAAAGAATCAAAGGATCTCTGAAGAGTAGAAACCAGGCTCACCCTGTAGAAGACTGGAGAAATTGTTGAATTACACTTGGTCTGTCAGGAACTGAATCTGCTGTGTGTTCTCCGGGTATTTGCAGTAATTGCGATCGGGATACAGATGCAGCCTGCCTGGTATAGTGCTTTCTTTTATATGGATGTGTGAAGAGGTTTGTGTACCTCAAGTGAGCCTGCTGACATTGAAGGACCCTATCTTATTTGGAGGTCGTGAGTACTAATTCAGGTCGCTCCCTGTTGAATTGCCCATTAAATCCAAATGGAATTACTGTACTGCTGACTGTTTAATTCTCCTTTTCTCTGTGTGAAAGGGCCCTACCAGCTGCCACGGTTTGGACTAGCCACTGGGCTTGGGTACCCAGGACAGTAACTGATAGGGATAGGCCTGTGCACAGAGCCATAGGTAGATTATTAGAGTGATAAGCTAATTAACCTGATTTCCCCTGTCCTTGTTATATCCCAATCAAATCAGAGCTGCTTGTTTCAGCAAAGTTATACTGCCTGAGGTATTTGTCTGTGTTAGCACTGTACTGTGATTGTTGCACTGTATCTCATTTCACAGGAGGTCCCAGTGCCGGAACCAGACCTGGGGGTAAGTGTATACTGTGAAGGTAATTCTGATATATTGTGTGGGCCACTAGTGGGAAGAAAGGGGTTGCAGTGTCCCAGAGGGCTGTGACCAAGTTAGTTTAACTATTGCAAACCCTGACCTCTGGGTGGAGGCACCCGCCATTGGATCCAGGCCCCTCAACCTGTTAGTGGCAAATCAGGCAGGGTAGTAGCTCCTGGATAGCGCCATCTAGGGTTACATCTTGGAGGCTCACCGCTGGGATTGTGTGTCCTCTAGTGGCCATATTTACTAACCACTGTTAAGAAAAAATGGGTACTCGACAGAAGTGGCTGTGCACCGCTGGTGGAGTGGTGTACTGGGAGAGATCGACCCCAAAATGCTATGCTTATCCTGGACATCCCCTGGATCAATACGGACACTGTGCAGGAGTACTTTCCAAGGTGGAAGGTTTACAAAACCCTGTGGTGGTGGGTCGGCATGCTAATCTGCTCACCCACACTTTCCTGGCCCTAGTAGAGTTTAAGGATCCCATAGATAGCTCCAAAGTGCCACAGACCATTACCCCAGAGGGAGCCCTCACTGCTTGGAGAGTGATAACTGAGGACAGTAAGACCGGGGAATCAGCTCCACCACTATCTGAAACTTTTGAGGAGAAATTTGTTGAATGGTTGCTGGGAGAGGGAAAACTGTGGAGGACTTGAAGAAACTATTCTTGCCACCTGGGGTGTTCCTCCCCAACACCTCTCTCCTGCTCCAGTGCCCCGTAATGGTGGCTAAACCAATGCAGACTCCTATTTCTGCACCTGCCATTAGTCACACTCTACCAAGGTTGAGGATCTTCTCTGGCACTCCCACCCCCAAGGGAGGATGACTGGGAGACCTGGATAGACTATGTTGCCCCAAGTGCTAGAATGGCAATGCCGGAAGGTGCTGAAAGAGGGTTAGTGAGAGCTCCGAGGTCCCGGCCCCGCTACCATCCATGCTAAACGGGCCAGTAACCCGAGAAGCAACTGCACAGGCCTATCTTGAGGCCTGAGAATGTATGGAGCCCAGATTCTGATGAGGACCTATGGTGGAGAGTAAGAAATGCACAACAGTACCAAGGGAGTTGTTGTCTGTGTATGTCTCTCGGCTGGAAAAATTGTTGCAAGAATGCCTCAGAAAGGGTAGTTGCCAGCGATTGAACTGGACCGAACCAGACTGGACAGAATCCTTAAGTCTGCCCTCTCAGAACTGCTGTTTGCTCAGTTGCCCTGGCAAATCGACTGGAATCCCCACCCTCCTATGATGAGTTAATGAGAGAAATTCGAGGAGTTGAGAAAAGGCGACCTCGGGAGGTACCTGCACCAACAGCTGTGGCTACGACCCGAGTGACTGAGGGTGACCCATCAAGTGAAGTTCAGGGGCAGAGGTTGACAGTCAATTAGTGCTCTGACAAGGAAAAAGATATGCCACAATGGGGGCGTAACTGTTGAGAGAGATCCGGAATTCAAAAACAGTCCCTTTATGAAGGCCACGCCTGCAACGGGCCCTGACCTATATCCGACTGCATCTGCTATGGGGTGGGGGTACCCACCCATGTATCTCCTGCTGATAACAGCTCCAAACTCAATTCCTTGACCATGGAAGTGGAGAAACTGACGAGATGTCTCCAAATGCTTATCAGCCGCAGACAGAGATGGCACCCAGGTTTCCAGTTAGTAATACCCCGCCCTGGCTCCCAGTGTGGCGCCTCGGCCAGCTCGAACTCCAGAAAGTATGTTTTGCTATAATTGTGGAAAGATGGGCACATGAAAAGGAATGCCAGTCCCCAAAGACACTGACAAAGTTGCATATAGGCTACAAGAGAGCTTGGGAGAAGAAATCAGTGGTTAAGAGGTGCACGACATGATCCCAGTGAGGGCACCAAAATGCTAATTCACGTCCTTTGTGGCAAGGTCAGTTGCCCAGGCCCCCACTACCGCCTCTCCAGACTGGTCCAGAATAGTGGGTCCCTCCATGGAGACCACTGTAAAGGTGAATGGAGTGTCTACAAGAGCTGTATTAGACAGTGGCTCCCAAGTGACAATTATGTTCCAGGATTGGTATCAGAAGCATTTGTCAGACTACCCTTACAACCATTAGAAGGACTGCATGTATGGGGTTAAGGAGAAGGCCTACCCCTATTCCGGGTATATCCGAATTTGGCTGTCTTTCCCCACCTCGGGCTGGAGTGGCGAACAAGTAGAGACCCTAGCTTTAGTGTCCCCACTGGACTGTATGATGGTGTCCCTTTGTTGATTGGAACAAATGCTCATATGTTCGGAAGGCTGGCACAGTTGTGTTATGAAAAACAGGGGTCAAAGACTAGTAGAGCTTTAAGAGTTCCGGCTTTAATTAAGAAGGCCTATGAGGCACAGAGAGAGATGCTGAAAAAACAGAACCAGAGGAACCGGTCGGAATTGTATGGAAGAAGGATCCTGAGTCTCTGATCCTGGCGCCAAATGCCCAGTGTACCTTACAGGGAGAGGTCCGTATCAGAAAGGATGTTAAGAATAAAATATTAATGTTGGATGCACCAGGCGATGGAAAATTGCCAGAGGGACTGCTGGTCAAGCCTAGTATTTTGCCCGCTAGAGCCCATGCTTATGCCAGAAGGGTAATGGTCCAAGTTCATAATGTGTCTGAAAGAGACATTCGAGTAAACAGAGGTTGCATCCTGGCTAATGTGCATTGTGCAGACACTGCAGTGCTACCAGCAGCAAGAGTTCAAGGAAGAATGACAGAGTAGCCTGACTTGTTTGATTTGGCGACTCCCGCTGCCAGCTGAATGGAAAGTGAGGATCAGTGAGAAGCTTGCCCAGAGAGACCAGGTGTTTCTTTAAGGAATGGGATGTGGATGCGTGCAAGGAGCTGAGCACAATATCCGGGCGCATGACGAAAGACCATTTCGTGAGAGGTCTCGACGCCTGGCACCTGCTGACATAGATGATGTGAGATGGCATCTGCAAGAGATGTTAGCTGCTGGTGTAATACAAGAATCCAGGAGCCCTATGCTTCCCCCATTGTGGTAGTGAGGAAAAAGAATGGAACAGTAAGGATGTGTGTGGATTATCGCACCTTAAACCGGCGGACTATCCCTGATCAGTGCACAATGCCCCGCATTCAGGATGCTTTGGACTGCCTAAACGGGAGCAAGTGGTTCTCTGTGCTGGATCTCCGCAGTGGGTACTACCAGATCCCGATGGCCCCAGAGGACCGTGAGAAGACGGCCTTTATCTGTCCGCTTGGCTTCTATGAATTCATGAGGATGCCTCAAGGATTTCAGGTGCCCCAGCCACTTTTCAACGATTGATGGAGCGTGCAGTGGGGGACATGAACTACTAGAGTGCCTGGTATACCTAGATGATGTTATTGTGTTTGGCAGCTCACTGGAGGAACATGAGAGCAGATTATTTAAGGTATTGGACCGACTGGAGGACTTTGGCCTTAAACTGTCCATTGATAAGTGTCAATTCTTTCAAACATCAGTAAAGTATGGGACACATAGTATCCACCGAGGAATAGAGACCGACCCAAGTAAAGTTGAGGCCTTGACCACCTGGCCACAGCCCAAAATCTAAAAGAACTGCAAAGATTCCTGGGATTCTGTGGTTATTATGTTGCTTCATCAAGGACTATTCAAGAGTGATCCGCCCTTTACTTAACCTTACTCAAGGGTATCCCCAACCCACAAAAACTAAAAGTCAGCGTCCCTCAAGACTGAAAGAGTGTATTTTCATCCGGTGAAGTATTTGGGGCCCGCTGGACTCTGATTGTGAGACTGCTTTTCATGAGATCATATATCAACTTACCCATGCTCCAGTGCTGGCCTATGCCGATCCAAGAAAACCTTACGTCCTGCACACTGATGCTAGCTTGCAAGGGTTGGGGCTGTGTTGTACCAAGAGCACGAGAATGGCCTGAGACCAGTGGCCTTTGCCAGTAGAAGCCTGACCCCATCCGAAAAGAACTATCCTGTACATAAGTTAGAGTTCCTAGCTTTGAAGTGGGCTATTGTTGACCAATTCCATGAGTACTTGTATGGGGCTAAAATACTAGTAAAACTGACAACAATCCTTTGACCTATGTGCAGACCTCAGCTGTTGGATGCCACTGGCCATAGGTGGCTTTCTGCATTATCTACATATGACTATGCTCTAATACCGAGCAGGTCTGAACCACATAGATGCTGATGCTCTTCCCGGAGGCCTGTTCCCCAGAATGATTGGGTCCGATTGGCAAAACCTGACATTCGGGCACTCTGCCGGAAGTTTGACAGGGAGGAACAAATGTCCACGGACGCAGTGGACTGCATGGTGGATTGCTTGGGACCCTCTGAGAATTGCATACCTGCTGCTTATTGCCACTTCTCTGCAATAGACATTGGTGCACTGCCTCAGCTGGACAATGACAGTATTCGGCGGGCTCAATCCCGCGATCCCATGATCAAAGCAGCTTTAGAAGCCCTCTATGCAGGAAAAGATGTGTCCAAATTACGCTCCACTGATTTGAGAACTGCACTGTTATACAAAGAAGGTCCTAAGTTGAAACTGATCAATAAACTGTTATACAGAGAAACAGTAGACAGAGGGGACAAGTACAAACAACAACTAGTGCTGCCCACTGCCTTTCGAGACTCAGTACTGAGGTCCTTGCACAACCACATGGGGCACCTTGGTATAGACAGAACACTTGACTTGGTGAGATCCAGATTCTATTGGCCTAAGATGGGGGCTGATGGAGCAACACATTCGAACTTGTAGTCGCTAGCTTACAGAGGAAAGCTTTGCCCCAGAGGGCTGCCCCTCTTGTTAACATCACCACCAGTGCACCCATGGAGCTGGTCTGTATTGATTTTCTGAGTTTGGAGTCAGATCAAAGAAATATCAGTAATGTGTTGGTGGTCACTGACCATTTCACGAGATATGCCCAAGCTTTCCCCACCAAAGACCAGAAAGCATCCTCTGTGGCCAAAGTACTTGTAGAAAACTTTTGTTCACTATGGGGCTCACAAAGAATCCATTCTGATCAAGGAGAGACTTTGAGAGTCATCTGATCAAAGAGATGCTTTCTCTGTGGGGAGCGAAAGTCCAGAACCACTCCTTACCACCCCAGGGGGACCCACAGCCTGAACGTTTCAACCGCACTTTGCTAGATATGCTAGGCACCCTGCACCCAAAGGAAAGCTTAGATGGAGCCAACAAATTAGCACCCTGGTACATGCTTATAACTGCACCAAAGTGATGCCACTGGATTCTCCCCTACCGCCTGATGTTTGGAAGAGAAGCTCGACTACCAGTAGATGTGTGTTTTGGGGTCTCCTGATGGGGTTCAAGCTGACAACTATTTACAGTATGTGCAAAGTTAAAGGCCCAGCTAACTCATGCGTACTCAACTGGCTCAAAACCATGGCTGCCAAAAAGAAATCTGGCCAACAAAGAAAGGTATGATAAAAGGTGAAAGCACAGGAACTCCAGGAGGGAGATCGGGTATTGCTAAGAAATCTGGGACTGCATGGCAAGCACAAGATTGCTGACAGATGGCACCATCTCCTCACATTGTAGTGGGCAAACTAGATGATCTGCCAGTGTACAAAGTAAGGCCTGAGAATAATTCAAAGATGTAAAAACAATGCATAGAAATCATTTACTACCCATTGGACAAATCTTAATTGAGTCTGAGCCCTAGAAGATGCCCCTCTGGACCAGTGACTAGAGCTGTTGCTAAGAAAAGATCAAGAAAGTCTGCACCTACAGAAGCAAAGTTAAAGTGTTCCCTCCACAAGTCCCAGTTGAGCATGACTGCAGTCCATATCGGAAGAAAGTGAGAGTGACTTTGAATACTATCCTTCTTACTAACTGAGTCAATTGTTTGGGCAATCCCTAGTCAATACTGGAGATGAAGCTGGGCCTTCTGGACTGTCTAAGCCCCTAGCTTCATCCCTGGAGCCAATGCTCCCAGAAAGTGAAGTGCAAAGCATCAGATCAGATGAAATGGAATCATTGTGCATGGTTGAACTGTTTGAGCTTTCAGGGAGGAAAATGATAGATTGGGCAGACTGGTGATACACCGAACAAGAAGAGTATTTTGAGTGCCCTGACAGTCCACTGCCAGTGTCCGAAAGCTCTCCATGCGAGCCAAATGTTGTGGACTCAGAAACTGTAACTCCTGGAGCTGAAAGTGCCCCAAGTTCTAGCCTCTCTACCCCATGGAGACTCCCCTGACAAGTGAGGACAATGCTGAAAATGAGGCTCAGAGTGCAGAGACTATAACAGTTCCCCTAGAAAGACTGGTCGAGCTGTAAAGCCTGTGGTGCACCTCAGTTATGATTCACTTGGGAGGCCTGTGGACTTGCCTCTCAATGTTGTCCATAAAGGGTGTATGTGTCCCCGAGCTCATTGCCCAAACTGAGCATCAGTGCTAACTCCAAGTTACTTGTGTTGCCCTCTAAGTATGGTGCCCTTGCCCCATCCAGCCCCAAGGTAACTGATAGGAAGGCCCCCTCTTCAGGTTTCATGTACAAGAGGTAATAACTTGAGTTATGGTACAATGTGTATGTAATACTGTGTAAAGAGTGACGACTGCAATGTTTCAGAAATGTGTTCTTGGTAAAATGATATATTGACTGATGATTACATGTGCGAGCCTAATGCAAATGTATATGGTTGCAGTTGAAACTTATAGGTACTTGCTTGACGCAGACGTCAAGCTTTCCCAAGGCCAGGAAGGTTGTAACCCCTGCAAATGGGGGTTCCAAAAGACTTCAGGAGCTTGCTTGAATGCTCCAAGCCTGAATGGTGTTTGGCATTTAAGCCATTTATCAGTGAGTGTTTTAGAGCCTCTGGTACTGTCTCTTTAAGAGCTGTCTGCTTGCAGACATAATTAGTTTGTATGGAGGGACTGTGTGCTTCTCTGAGTACCACTCGAGCTGCTGCCAATTCACTTCATTTTTGCAGTCACTAGGAGTGCAAAGGGAACCTATCTGAAACATGTAACTGTTTGCCAGAAATTATTTAGAGTAATAATGAAATTACAGTTTGTCTAACCTGCTTTCTTTGCAGTCAGAACTGTGTCTGCTAGTTCCCCATTCTAGTTTTGAACTGCTGAACTGGACCAATCAGTGTGGGGTAAGCTAGCTCTAAAATGGTGCCTTGACGAATCAGAACTTGGACTCATAATCTGAGCCAGCCACAAGAGGATTGTATGGGGTGACTCTGGGAGATGTAGTTTAGACTTCATTGCCTTTTTGGACCAACAGCAGCAGTCTATTGTGAGTGACAGCCAATCCAGTCAAGAACTGGGAGGAACTCAAAGGAAGTGCCCGTTTTGTCGGGTTGGAGTTTCAGTTGAGCTTGGCAGTGAAGAAGGAAGGAGCCCTGTGCTTTTCTCAGTGCAGTTTTAGTCAAAAACGTGTGTAAGGCCCAGAGTTCGGTCTGCAGCTTGTGTAACAGCTTGTTAGGACTGAATCCGTCCTGTGAAAAGAATCAAAGGACTCTGAAGAGTAGAAACCAGGCTCACCCTGTAGAAGACTGGAGAAATTGTTGAATTACACTTGGTCTGTCAGGAACTGAATCTGCTGTGTGTTCTCCCGGTATTGTGCAGTAATTGCGATCGGGATACAGATGCAGCCTGCCTGGTATAGTGCTTCTTTTATATGGATGTGTGAAGAGGTTTGTGTACCTCAAGTGAGCCCTGCTGACATTGAAGGACCCTATCTTATTTGGAGGTCATGAGTACTAATTCAGGGTCGCCCTGTTGAATTGCCACATTAAATCCAAATGGAATTACTGTACTGCTGACTGTTTAAGTCTCCTTTTCTCTGTGTGAAAGGGCCCCTACCAGCTGCCACGGTTTGACTAGCCACTAGGGCTTGGGTACCCAGGGACAGTAACTGATAGGGATAGGCCTGTGCACAGAGCCATAGGTAGATTATTAGAGTGATAAGCTAATTAACCTGATTTCCCTGTCCTTGTTATATCCCCTAAATAAATCAGAGCTGCTTGTTTCAGCAAAGTTATACTGCCTGGAGGTATTTGTCTGTGTTAAAGTACTGTACTGTGATTGTTGCACTGTATCTCATTTCACAGGAGGTCCCAGTGCTGGAACCAGACCTGGGGGTAAGTGTATACTGTGAAGGTAATTCTGATATATTGTGTGGGCCACTAGTGGGAAGAAAGGGGGGTTGCAGTGTCCCAAAGGGCTGTGACCAAGTTAGTTTAACTATTGCAAACCCTGACCTCTGGGTGGAGGCACCCGCCATTGGATCCAGGCCCCTCAACCTGTTAGTGGCAAATCAGGCAGGGGTAGTAGCCCCTGGGATAGCGCCATCTAGGGGTTACAGAAGCTTTTTGCCATTTCTGTCACAAGCCACCTAAACACCTGTTGTATAAATGAAATATGCCATGGGTGGCATAAGATATCATTTCTATCTTCATTTGAGGGTATTGGTCTACTGCTGTCTCACCCATGGCTTTGCCACTCACAAGATACTATATAAACAGACCAATTCCCTCACATGAGGATATATAAATATATGCAATAGACGTGGACACAAAACCCATTATATTACCCGGTTACTAAAGACTGAAAAAAAATAAAATACTGATACTGATAAAATGGTGCAGGATCTGCACCAGAAACCATACGAAGAAAGACTAAAGAAACTTAATATGTATACCCTCGAGAAAAGGAGGGAAACGGGGGACATGATAGAAACGTTTGTGACTTTGGTGTCCAGATTATATGCAAATTAAAAACTGTAAATTATGTTAGGCATAAAAAGTGCTGAATGGTGGCCCTGGCCCATTGGCACCGGCAGAGTGCATCCCACACCCAAGTGGGCAACCCTCATGTGGTCAGAAGGGTCTGTGAACTCTATGGGTGACCACGCCTTGTTTGGCCCCCTGCAATGATGGAGCTGGGGAAGATGTCCTTAGAGGGCATAAGTGGTGGACAAGACCATAAAAAAGGGAGGATATGGTCCAATCAATGGTTGATGCCTTGTATCCCATCTCCGATAGCAATCTTCAGGTGGATTGACTTCCTAGCCACATGGGGTTGGGGGGTTTGGGCCTGCTGCAATGGTTTTCCAGTGTGGAGTACCGTTGGGTAGTCTGGTTGGGTGTGGGGGATCAAGTCCTGTGAGGTCACTGGGTAAAGGGATGAGGGTGGCTAGTGGTGGAAGAGAGGCTGGTAGGCAACTGGGACCATGAGCAAGAGAACAATAGTTAAAAAGTACTGCTGCATTTTGATTCTGTAAAGGAGTGTCTACTACAAGCTAAAAATAACTTAGGTAAAACAGATTACTTTTACCCTTGTTATTTTCAGCATATGCCAAAAAAAAAGATGATGCTCACTGTCTGATTCTAGACCAGTCATGATAGACGTTCTTTCTGTACCTAAAGTGACTGGTCTAGAGTCGGCCAGGGGCAGGCCAGAACTAATTTTTCTTTGACTCCACAGAAAATGAGGAAAAAATGTATGACTTTATAGCAGTTATTTTGAGCTTACAGTAGCCCGATGATTCAGTAAGAGAGCCCAGACACCCCCTTACTCAATCAAAAACAGCAGAACCATTTTTTTTTCACAGCTAACATGGACTGCTGCATTAAAGAGCCCCTGATGTCTATGAAGAAAACTTTTGAAGAAAAACAAACATTATTCTAGACACCTTTCAGCTTATATGTTATATTTATTTTCTGTATTTAGTGCCCCGTTTTATAACTGTGAATATATATTAACATGAAAAGTGGATCCCTCATCGCTGTCGCTTTACTTCTGGCTCTGGATGTTTGGAGGAGGGAGGGAGTTCACAGCACATCATTTTGTTTCAAGATAAGCTTTTGAAGAGCAAGAACTTTTGCTATTAAAATAAAAGGCTTAAGACGGCCAGTCAGCACAACAGTAGAGCTACCGCTTGCGTCACCAGTGACCGCGGTTTGGAAACGAGCCAGGGTCGTCGGTGGACTGGCCGGGGCAGCAAGACTAAGCATCCCGGAAGATCTCTCTTCTGACAAGGAGGAAAGGTCACTGCCTGTGCTGCATTACTGCCAGCTGGGTAACCATGGGTGATAGCGCATTGAAAGGGAGAGTAGGAGGGTGGATGTCAGCCGGGCTTGTGGCCCCCCCTCAATGAGCCCCCATGTGTGCGCACATCTAAAGGGATGGGAGTAACTTAGAAAATGGCATCAGCATTGTGACAACAGACCCTGGTATATCCGGGCCAGGGACCCCACACCACTGCCAACGGCGCCTCATGATGCTACGTGAGACTCGGAGGTAAATCCCCTCACCCCCATCCCTGGCTGGTGGCTAGAGTCAAGGCTCAATGGAAAAGGGCAGTGGGATGTAGGAGTGCTGGGGAGGCTGGGTGGGCCTTAGATGTTCATGAGGGATGCAGGTGCTTGAGAATGGAAGAGGGCTATATTTCAATGTTTGTTCTTATTATTTACATGTATGATGGATATTTTGTCATGTGTTCTGAAAAATGTTCAATCAACTATGGATTACAAAAAAAAGAGAATGGAAGAGGGGGACATACATATAACAACTACTGTAGGTTGGCATTTTCCTTTTTTTTTTAATTTCTCGTGTTATTGGTCACCAAATATTTCAGATATTGCAGTACGCATTTCAATGGGCCTTTCGGAAAGAGCATGACTGTCCACAGCTGACCTCACAATCACTGTATTTGTGACATCACAGTCTGTTGTCATGATACGCACTATAATGTCATGAACGAAGACACTAAGAGGTCCTCGGGGGACAGGCTAATGCTTTGTGTACATACGCCTTAGATAGGCAACCAAGACTGTTACAAACCTTGGAAAGGATAACTAAAAATTAAAAATAAAATGTAATCTCTAGAGAATTGCAATAGCTCAAACGTTATGCTTATGAAAGCACTTGCTGAAGTGCAGAGTCACTCTTCAAAGCCAGGCTGTTTTGCCCTCTCAGTATAAGGATGACTTCCCACTTGGATTACATAAATCCTCTAGAAGTCAGGAATCTGTAAATGTGTGTGTGTACACTAATTATTCATGAGTCATTTTACATGAAACTGACTCAGATACTGTCTGTCTACATACAATAGACATCAAATTGCAATGAGACTGCACAGAGGAAGAGGTGGAAAACTCTGATCCTATCCAAAGAGAAATGCTTGGTTGCAGTGCTATTCGATCTGACTCAACATCCATGGATAACTCCAGTAGCCATGTAGGTAGGCTCGGATAATAGATTTGACCTGGATAATCCTAGATAATTTGTCCAGACAATAACTCAGATATCATGTTATCTGATCTGGACACAGAAACAAATGGGGACCAGTAATGGCCGCTATCCAGGGTATCGGGTAAATGCAAAGAATTGTTTGTGGATGTCTAGCACTAATATCTAGTCTCAATCAATTTGACAGATTCACTTGGGGTGGGGGGTGGGGACTCTGTCTAGCTGGGGTTTAACCTGGATGCCCGGATGCAGATGAGTACAGGTTATTTGTGAAGGATTCTGCCTCTACTTTATGTCCTGCTGTGAGGGAGACTTAAAACTCCTTTGGTTTCAAATCTTTTTATTTTTAGTAACATTTTTCAATTTGTCAACATTTTTTTTGGGGGGGGGTTGCAGAAGACTGAAAATGTGTATAGCTTACATCTGGCCTGGCTGCTCTATCTCCTGCCCTATTATCGAGCTGACCTCCTGCCAAAGACCTGCCACCCTCCCATCTCCCCATGTTCCTGGGGTGTCACCCCTACAGTGGGCATAAACCTCTCTAGAACCCAACATGGTGGTGAGGGGGGAGGAGGACTGGGTAACAGGAGGAGACTTGGACCATCAAGTCATTATGGAGGGGACCAGATGTTATGCTGCCACAACCCATTTTCTGGTCTGGTTTTGTCCCAATCACATCCTTACAGTAAGTTCACCCACACCAGGCTGTATTTACATCTTGCGGTTACCTGTGACATGGGACTGCTCTCAAACTCCTGACTATGGGGCCACTGTTGCAGCAGGTCCAGTAACACCCCATCTGCCTGGGGCTCTGTGACACTTCCCACCTGGGTCTGGGAACTGGGATTTCACCAGCATGGCACTGCAATAGCTCCCACCAGTGCCAATGCACCGAGTGGAAAATATGCTTTTTCTTTGTGCTAGCTTTTTAAATCAGAAGTATATTTTCAAATCTGTTCTTCTTTTCCTATTTTATAGTTCTTGCTTTAGTTAAAATAAGGGGTAGTCAGCCGACAGATTACAGCCGAAACATGAGTAAACTTGACACCACTTTCCCTTTGTCAAGTACTACTCCACCCTAAATTTTCTCAAATGCTCCTAGTTTGTTGAAGCATTGTGCTTTCACTGTCATCAGTACATCCCTCTGGGCTTTTCAAAGTTGGAGTTTTTATTTCAAAATTTAATATATATATGTCATCAGAAACTTTCAAATTGGGCTTTTAAGGGCAAGGCAGAAACTGAAATTTGAACTCAAGAAAACTTGGCAACCCTTTCAAGCAAAGGCTGGTAATTCATATGCATCATTATTAAACATGAATTAGCAATGTGGTTAGTAATGAACTGTAATGAAAGAAAGGAATGTGTAATCATGGATTGGAAATTAATTCTGATGTCAAGTAATGATGAGCCTCCTAGTCTGGATAAGGACTCAGTTTTGACTTGGCCCTAACTAAATAACCCAGTTGCAATATACTTTGATGACAGCAGCATCGACATTTGAACTTTCAGTTCCTCATATATATGTGTTCTAAAGGGAGTAGCTTTGTGCTCCATGTAGTATGCAGTGTTGTTTCTATTATTATGTTTTCACAGCTCTTCTAAGAGTTTTAGACCCACCAGGACAGGCTGGATTGGAACTTTGGTTCCAAGTCAGCTGATAAATAACCTTTTGAACAAGGGTGTGGTGGCAGCATATGGTCAGCATATTAAAATGTGAATGAGTGTTGTGTTGCAGGAAGTCATAGCTGAGGGAGCAATGTTGAAGTTTCTGGATGCCAGAATCAAGTACCCCAACTAAATGGAACTGAGACGCACATCACATAAGGCATATCAGTGGGGCTCGGCTTGGGCAGCATGTCTCATCTCTGGCAGCACTGTCTCACTTCTGGCAGCACTGTTTCACCTCTGGCAGCACTCTCTCCCCTCTGGCTGCTCTCTCTCACCTCTGGCAGCACTGTTTCACCTCTGGCAGCACTGTTTCACCTCTGGCAGCACTGTCTTACCTCTGGCAGCACTCTTTCCCCTCTGGCTGCTCTCCCTCACGTCTGGCAGCACTGTTTCACCTCTGGCAGCACTCTCTCCCCTCTGGCTGCACTCTCTCACCTCTGGCAGCACTCTCTCTCCCCTCTGACTGCACTCTCTCTCCCCCCCTCCCCCCGGCTGCACTCTCTCTCTCTCTCTCCTCTGGCAGCACTCTCTCCCCGCTGGCAGCCCTCTGTCATCTCTGGTAGCCCTTTGTTTCCTCTGGTTGCACTCTCTCTCACCTTTGGCAGCAGTCTCTCCCCTCTGGCAGCCCTCTCTCACCTCTATCAGCCGTCTGTCATCTCTGGCAGCCCTCTGTCACCCTGATAGCACTTTCTTTCCTCTGGCTGACTCTCTCTCTCACCTCTGGCAGCAGTCTCTCCCCTCTGGCCGCCTTCTCTCACTTCTAGCAGCCATCTGTCACCTCTGACAGCCCTCCGTCACCTCTGGTAGCACTCTTTTTCCTCTGGCAGTAGTCTCTCCCCTCTGGCAGCTCTCTCATCACTGACAGCAATCTCTCAACTCTGGCAGCAATGTCATGCCTCTGGCAGCACTTTCACCTCTCACAGCACTCTCTCACCTCTGGCAGCAATCTCTCACATCCGGCAGCCCTCTCTCACCTTCTGTGGCACTCTCTCACCTCTAGCAGTACAGTCTCATATTTGGCAGCAGTCTCACCTCTGGCAGCCCTCTCTTGTCTCTGGTAGCATTCTCTTGCCTCTTTTTGTCTTGACTCTGAGTTCACATTCTTCTCTCAGATCTCCCACAGCTGACAGTTTGTATATATTCACTGTCCCACCTATGCCTCAATCCTCCATTCACACCTTCATCTGTTCCCATGTTCTGTACTGTAACTCCCTTTCCCTACTTTCCAACCTGCAGCACATCCAAGACACTGCAGCATCCTTTGCTGCCCAATCCTACAAGTGGCATCACATCACTCTGAACCTAAAAGATCTCCACTGGATCCCCTGTCACTTCCAAATCCAGTATCAAATATCTCCCTGAGCCTGAAAAAATTATTATTGCTATTATCAAATGGTCAAAAGTTTAGCAACGACATTTTTTACCTTCGGTTTTTGTGCCGAAGTGTTACTGTGGAATAATGCCACAACTTAGAATCTTTGTTAGTCAATCAGATTTATGTAATTCTCTTACCCGTTTGATAATTAAGCAATAAGTAACAACAGGGTGTGGGTTATTGAGGGTTTACCCACGCCTTCTGTGGTGTATCACGAGGCGCAGCCGAGTGACTTAACCACACAACAAGTGGGTAAATCCCCAATAACTCACACCCTGGACTGCCTTATTGCTATTATACAATGGACCCAAGTGTAAAATAAATGTAAAATGAGTTTAATTAAGTTTTTTATAAATGCAATTCCTCAGCCGTTGGTAATGCAGGATTTACCCCCAGTCATGTGACATGTTTTGACCAATGAGTTTACAGGATTTTCACACACCATTGTATAATACAAGATAACATCAAGGGGATAAAATTAAAATTCAGTCACTTCATCAGGTGGTGAGAATTACTTTGTTCTCAACAAAAAAATGTGTGCGAATGCTAGAAGTCTAGGAAATAAGATCCCAAACCTGGAGGCCATCATGGCAGAGGCTGAACTGGATATTGTTACCATTACTGAGCATACCTGGAGGCAGTATAGCACAGTGGTTTAAAGCTCTGAGCTGCAAACCTGGAGACCTGGGTTTGAATCCCACAGCCCCTATTTGTACACTGTGTGACCTTGAGCAAGTCACTTAACTTCCTTGTGTTCTTAGGTCGCACTTCGAACCAAGCTTCAGCTTAGTGTGCCTCTCCTGGTTAAACAATGTCCCCTTTATACCTCTCAACCTTTTGTCCCCAAATTTGGAACATTGGCTTCAAAATGTGGAGCAAACTAGCAAAATATGGAACACTTAATCAAATCTTTACCTAGGAAACTCAGAACACTGTTAAAATGTCTGCCTTTATGTTCACAAAGTCTGTTAATTCAATAATATATTGTTTGCACAATTTGTAATAGATTTTTGCTTTAAAATCTTAACATTGAATGTGGGACAAGTCCTCTCAATGTGGAAAAGGGAGCTTTTGTGAAGTAAAATGAGGAACTGTTCCCTGTGATGCGGGACACTTGAGAGGTATGTTACTGAGTTATGGTGCACCAAAAACACACTGGACTATACTGGACAATGCTCTATTCAGGAAGGACTGGGTGGGAAGGAAAGGAGGAGGTGTGATGCTTTATGTGAGGGATAGCATAAAGGCCACATATTTATTTATTTAGTTTTTGTTGACCAGGTAAGTGCACTAGACAAATTCTGGGGGATACAGATGAATGTCAACTGGCCTTGAACCAGATTAAGCTGTTGGTGGTATTGCTGGTGAATGTAGGGGGAGGCAAAGGTGCTGTGGGTCTTCCTGGAGATGGGGAATGGAGACACTATTTATACTGGAGCGATTTACAGACCTCCAGCACAGAGGGTGGAATTATATAAGGTACTGGTGGAAAACATTGGCAAAATGGCAGAAAAGGGGGAGGTGCCGCTGGTGGGGGACTTCAGCCTGCCACATGTGGACTGCAGCCTCACAGCATCTGCTTCATCTAGAAGCAGGGACATCGTGGATTCTTTGCAGGGAGCATTACTCAGGCAACTAGTCAGTGAACCCACTTGTGGTGGGGCAATACTGGATCTGGTACTCACTAACAGGGACAGTGTTGCAGACATCAATGTAGGAGGCCACTCTGCGACCAGTGATCACCGTACGGTGTGGTTCAATATAAGGAAGGCTGCGGAATTAAACCACACAAGGGCGAGGGTCCTGGACTTCAGGAGGGCAGATTTTAAAAAGACGGGTGAATGCCTCAGGGATGACCTAGCAGGGGTGGCCTTGGTGGGGTGAAAGAACAGTGGGCAAAGATAAAAGGGAGCATAGTAAAGGCAACAGACCTCCGTGTCAAACAAGTGAGCAAAAGCAACAGGTAAAAGAGACTGCTATGATTCTCGAAAGGTGTGGCTGAAAAGGTAAAAGCGAAATGGGTAGCATTCAGAAGGTATAAGGAGATGCAGAGGTAGAAGATAGGGAGGTGTATCCAGGGAAATGGAGGGAAGCAGGAAAAGCAGTAAGCTGAAGAGGGAATAGCCCAGGAGGTAATGAAAAGGGACAAGACATTTTTATGTTGCTTGCACGCATGTGCAAGAAACATAGTGCCATCATCCGAGTTTTCGGAGGTGTGGCAGCCCTCTTCCAATTCAGTCAGTGTGTTTGAAGGTGCGGCCGCAGTTCTCCAATCGCTGCTGGAGCTGTCTATGACAGCAGTCTAAAATGCAGTGGCGTACAGTTGAAAGGGGGAGCTACGCTTCAGTAAGCAGCGATAAGATATCGCCTGCTCATGTGCGCTCGCCCTGCGCACACACACACACACACACACACACACACTACTAAGTATACCCCCCACACACACTGTGTAGCCGACAGAGTGCCCAATCCCCTGTCGGCTGTGCTGCGCTCCCCAAAAAACTGAGTTGTACATGCCACGCTGGGAGCCCACCCCAGCGTGGCAACAGATGCTATCCCCCTGGCTCCACGGCGGCCCCAAACAGTAGTCCTTGTGCCACGCTGGGAGCCCACCCCAGCGTGGCAAACGTCCCGCGTCGTCCTCCTGTTTTTAAAAAAAAAACAAAAAAAACCTGCAACACAAAAACGGTCCCTCGCTGTCTGGGCCCTCACCCAGGCCCATCCACTGCGCACCCTGCCTCCCCACACCCCCTCTCACCCCATACTTACCTCTGGACCTCGGTGCAATGATCTTCGGTGGACCAGGAACACGTCTGCACTCTTCAAAGCCAACCGCGAACTGAGGAAATGCCGGTAAGCTGTATAATGTAATAAACAGGGTTTTTTCAACTTTGCTGCATATCTCAGGCATTTTTGGAATTTTACCAAATTTTCAATATAGGAGGGTTTTGGGCGCTTCTCATGAATGCTCTCACTGTCATGGCGTTAATCAGCTCGGTAAGTGATTTCGCAGTCACCGCGCCGAAATCACCTTTGGCACCACACTAACGAAACGACACTGCCAGTGTTCATAGGTGGGCTCTCAAAAGCTTATGTTTAAAATTTGTGAAAAATTCCTAAAATGACTGTTTTATTTAGCGCAGTTGTACAGTCTTACCATGCTCGTAAGTTCGTGAATTTTCAATATTTTCACTCCAGATTTTCAACATTGTCATTTTACCACACCTCCTTATGAGCAGTACAGCTGTCATTTTTCACATCTCGCCCAAAACGTGTTTCCGCCCATGTAGCGCACAATGGTGCAGTTGGTGTGCGAAATCACTGTATGGGACACGTTAAGAAAATCACAGTGACACTGTTCATGAGCAGAGGTCTTAAAATGACTATGTTGAAAATTTGCAGAAAAATTCCTAAAAATAACTGTTTTACGAGCCTGCATTGCGCACTTCCTACGCACGCTCGTAAGTTTGCAAATTTTCAATATTTTCACTCCAGAGTTTCAACATTGTCATTTTACCACACCTCCTTATGAGCAGTACAGCTGTCATTTTTCACATCTCGCCCAAAATGTGTTTCCGCCCACGTAGCACACAATGGCGCAGTCAGTGTGCGAAATCACTGTATGGGACACATTAAGAAAATCATAGTGACACTGTTCATGAACAGAGGTCTTAAAATGGCTATGCTGAAAATTTGGTGACAAAATTCCAAAATGACTGTTTTACGAGCCTGCGTTGCGCACTTCCTATGCACGCTCGTAAGTTCGCAAATTTTCAATATTTTCACTCCAGATTTCCAACACTGCCATTTTACCACACCTCCTTATGAGCAGTACAGCTGTCATTTTTCACATCTCTCCCACAACGTGTTTCCACCCATCTAGTGCAGTCGGTGTGCGAAATCAATGTATGGGACACATTAAGAAAATCACAGTGACACTGTTCATGAGCAGAGGTCTTAAAATGGCTATTTTGAAAATTTGGTCACAAACTTCCTAAAAATGACTGTTTCACCATCGTGCGTTGCGCAGTTCCTACGCATGCTCATAAGTTTGCAAATTTTCAATATTTGCACTCCACTGACTTCCAAATACCTACACAGCACATACAAGCAAGCAACATTCGCCATTGACAAATGCTTGTTTATATATGTAAGTGAAAAGAGGAAGACCAGGAGTGGGATTGTAAGGCTAAAACGGGAAGGGAGGACCAGGAAAAGGCAGACATCCTGAACAAATACTTTTGTTCAGTGTTCACAGAGGAAGGAGAAGGGGAGGGACCACAAAAAACTAACAAAAGCTTTGAAGGGCGGGAGGTGGACACTAGTCCTTATTTGGAGGTGAGAGTCCCGAAAAGACATGCTAATCTGAAGGTGGACAAAACAATGGGGCCAGATAGGGGGGCATCCAAGGGTACTGAGGGAACTCAGGGAAATACTGCACTTCTAACAGTTCTATTTAACAGGTCACTGGAACCAGGAGTGGTTCCACAGGACTGGAGGAGGGTGGATGTAGACCCACTACACAAAAGTGGTAGCAGGGAGGAGGCTGGCAATTATAGGCCAGACAGCTTGACATTGGTGGTGAGGAAGTTAATGGAATCATTGCTAAAGGAAAGGATTGTGGAATATGTTGAATTCAGTGGGTTACAAGACCCCACACAGCATGGTTTCACAAGGGGAGGGCATGTCAAATGAATCTGATAGATTTCTTTGACTGGGTGACCAAGGAACTAGATTAGGGTGGAGCGGTGGATGTGGCCTACCTAGACTTTAGTAAGGCGTTCGACACTGTTCCACATAGGAGACTAGTAAGCAAGCTGGGTAGCTTAGGAGTGGGTCCAAAGGTGGTAAACTGGGTAAGAAATTGGTTAAGGGATAGGCGACAGAGGGTGCTGGTAAATGGAGTTCACTCCAAGGAAGGGAGGGAGGGTGACCAATGGGGTGCCTCAGGGATCAGTGCTGGGACCGGTCCTTTGTTTTTGTTTTCTTTGTTCTATTTCTACTTCTCCCCTGCCGGGATGAATTGCTCCTTCCACCAACCCCTCCAGCCCCATCACCCTTTTCAAGTGACATTGCAGAGGAGCTCGAAGGGAAGGTCTGCCTCTTTGCGGAGGACACCAAAATCTGCAATTGCGTGGATACGTCGGGGGGTTGAAAAGATGAGCAGAGACCTGATAAAACTAGAGGAGTGGTCAAGGGTATGGTAGCTGAGTTTCAATGTGAAAAAGTGCAAAATAATGCACTTAAGGCACAAAAACCCAGGGACGGAGTACAAAATGGGTGGCATGGTATTGATGACCACCAAGCAGGAAAGAGACCTGGGGGTAATCATACTGGATAACCTAAAGGTGGCCAGGCAGTGTGACAAGATAGTAGGGAGGACAAGTGGGATGCTGGGGTACATAGGGAGAGGTATCATCAGCAGACAGAGGGAGGTGGTGTTGCCTCTGTGTAGATCGCTGGTAAGACCCCACCTAGAGTACTGTGTCCAGTTCTGGAGATCACATCTCCAGCAGGACATAGACAGAGTGCAGGCAGTCTAAAGGAGGGCAACTAAAATGATGCAGGGTCTGCATCAAAAACCCTATAAGGGAGACAAAAGGATCTCAATACGTAAACCCTGGAACAGAGGAGGAAAGCAGAGATACGGTAGAGACCTTGAAATACCCTACAGGGTAAATAAGGTACAGGAGGGGAGTATTTTTCAGAAGAAAAGGTGCTCAAGAACAAGGAGACCTACTATGAAGCTGGGGGTTAGATTCAAAAGAGATGTGAGGAAGTACTTCTCAGAAAGAGTGGTGGATTCCTGGAACAGCCTTCCAGTGGAGGTGGTGGGGACGAAAACAGTGGTGGGGTTCAAGAATGCATGGGATAAGTACAAAGGAAGCACAGTGGAAAGGAAGGGAGGAGGGAGAAAGCTGTAGATCGGGCATGGTCTGATGTAATAATGTAGGTAGGGAGGAATGGGCAGACTGGATAGGCCAAGTGTTCCTTATCTGCTGTCAGATTCTATATTTCTATGCTACATTTGACGTTATGTCAGCACACAATAATTACTGTAAGTTACTGCGTTGCATCGGGGCTGGCTCCGATGTAGTTTTGAGCTGCAGAAACAGACAAGTCAGTTCATGGCACATGCAAGTGTTACTGTACAATTACTAATGTTCACTGTAAATAAACCTCCGCTATGTTTGCGGTCAGCTAGCCGACCATGAACAATGAAATACAGTGAAACATGCTTAACAGTCTAATATACTTTATCCATAAAAAACACAAGCAATATGGTGCGTTGCCACAAGTGTGAGTCAAGTCATAAAAAAACACAAGCAATATGGTGCGTTGCCACAAGTGTGAGTCAAGTCATAAAAATACACAAGCAATATGGTGCGTTGCCACAAGTGCGAGTCAAGTCATAAAAAAACAAAAGCAATATGGTGCGTTGCCACAAGTGTGAGTCAAGTCATAAAAAAACACAAGCAATATGGTGCATTGCCACAAGTGTGAGTCAAGTCATAAAAAAACACAAGCAATATGGTGCGTTGCCACAAGTGCGAGTCAAGTCATAAAAAACACAAGCAATATGGTGCGTTGCCACAAGTGCGAGTCAAGTCATAAAAAAACACAAGCAATATGGTGCATTGCCACACGTGTGAGTCAAGTCAGAGACAAAGTACAAATTACAAAGAACTCACAGTTCCATCTCTGGGCAAGGTGTCAGCTCTATGCAGATAACCACGAACATTAATTCCCACTAATAGACGGACAGAAGCTGGAGCACTAAATTAAACAGCTGTGATACTAAGTAATTCTACGGTATTCAAATGCTCTTACCATTAATACTTATTCTTAGCCCTGTTGAAGATGCGTCCTTCAACATTTCTAGCCCCCTGCGTCAGAAGAAGACTTCCAGCTGAGCTCAGACTTATTGATTCACTTTCCTTATTTTAATCTTGTCTTAAAACCCCTCATCTGCCTCACCTGTTTCCTCTCTTGTCTACCTCTTTACCTCACCCTCCTCCTCTTTACCTGTAATTACTGACACTACACCCTATAATCACCACGCTGCAAATACTGCATTTTGTACAATCATGCCTTTTTTTCTCCTCTGCTCTATAACTTCCTTTGTGCTACTTTGCAGTACACATGTAGCAAAGACGGCACACAAAATCTCATGCCCAGTGACGCTCCAGACAGTCAGAGAGAACTACTAAAGCCACATCATAGTAATTTTGACTCCAGTTCTGCTAAAGAAAGTCTGCTCAGCTTCCCACTTGTTAGAACCAAAATGGGACAGAACTCTTTTGTAGTAAATTGCGTCAGTGTGTGGAATTCTACACCCCTCACCAGAGAGCACTCAACTCACATGCTATTGTAACCGCTAGATGGCGCTATCCCAGGGGCTACTACCCCTGCCTGATTTGCCACTAACAGGTTGAGGGGCCTGGATCCAATGGCGGGTGCCTCCACCCAGAGGTCAGGGTTTGCAATAGTTAAACTAACTTGGTCACAGCCCTCTGGGACACTGCAACCCCTTCTTCCCACTAGTGGCCCACACAATATATCAGAATTACCTCCACAGTATACACTTACTCCCAGGACTGGTTCCGCACTGGGACCTCCTGTGAAATAAGATACAGTGCAACAATCACAGTACAGTACTTTAACATAGACAAATACCTCAGGCAGTATAACTTTGCTGAAACAAGCAGCTCTGATTTATTTAGGGGATATAACAAGGACAGGGGAAATCAGGTTAATTAGCTTATCACTCTACTCATCTATTTATGGCTCTGTGCACAGGCCTATCCCTATCAGTTACTGTCCTGGGCACCCAAGCCCTAGTGGCTAGTCCAAACCTGGCAGCTGGTAGGCCCTTTCACACAGAGAAAAGAAAATTAGTTTAAACAGTCAGCAGTACAGTGATTCCATTTGGATTTAATGTGGCATTCAACAGGAGCGACCCTGAATTAGTACTCACGACCTCCAAACAAGATAGGGTCCTTCAACGTCAGCAGGGCTACTCTTGAGCTCCACGAGACTCCTCACACATTTATATGGTAAAAACAAAGTACTATACCAGGCAGGCTGCTTCTCTATCCCGATCGCAATTACTGCACAATACCCGGAGAACACACAGAGATTCAGTTCCTGACAGACAGAGTGCATTCAGCAATTTCTCCAGTCTTCTACAGGGTGAGCCTGGTTTCTACTCTTCAAATATCCTTGATTCTCTTCACAGGACGGATTCAGTCCTAACAAGCAGTTACACAAGCTGCAGACCGAACTCTGGACCTTACATGTTTTTGACTAAAACTGTGCACTGAAGGAGCACAGGGTTCCTTTCCCTTCACTGCCAGAGCTAAACTGAAACTCCAACAGACAAAACGGGCACTTCCTTTGAGTTCCTCGCAGTTCTTGACTGGATTGGCTGTCACTCACAACAGACTGCTGCTGTTGGTCCAAAAAGGCGCCGAAGTCTAAACTACATCTCCCAGAGTCACTGCCCATACAATCCTCTTGTGGCTGGCTCAGATTATGAGTCCAAGTTCTGATTCGTCCAAGGCACCATTTTAGAGCTAGCTTACCCCACACTGATTGGTCCAGTTCAGCAGTTCAAAACCAGAATGGGGAACTAGGCAGACACAGTTCTGACTGCAAAGAAAGCAGGTTAGACAAACTGTCATTTCATTATTACTCTAAATGATTTCTGGCAAACAGTTACATCTTTCAGATAGGTTCCTTTGCACTCTAGTGACTGCAAAAATGGAGTAGATTGGCAGCAGCTCGAGTGGTACTCAAACAGAAGAAGCACACAGTCCCCCCATACAAACTAATTATGTCTGCAAGCAGACAGCTCTTAAAGAGACAGTACCAGAGGCTCTAAAAACACTCACTGATAAATGGCTTAAACGCCAAACACCATTCAGGCTTGGAGCATTCAAGCAAGCTCCTGGAAGTCTTTTGGGAACCCCCATTTGCAGGGGGGTTACACCATGTTTAAAGATCAGTTAAAGAGGAAATAAACATTGCTGGGTGTCACACATTCTGAAAGCCCATAAAAAAGGTCCTTCAGACAAGGCATTGGGCTTACCTGTATGTATCAGGGGTCCTGAGATATACAAATTTCAATAAAGGAAAGTGTGTGATTATGCACCGCGGGAAAAACAACTTTTTTTGAATATTCTATTTATACTCTTCCATCTGTGCCTGGTCTCCACTCTTTCAGGAGAAACACTGCAGTATCCCCACATCGCAGCCCACCTAACCCACAGTCGAGTCCCCAAGGAGTCTTGGCTATACCCCCCAGGTGGGTATGGGGCGGGGCACAGACACCCTGAGACACTTCAAGTTTTGTCGGACTTTCAGGTGTGAGCAATTAGAGTCTCTGCTACAGTGCTCCGTCATTTAGGAGACTGGGTGCTGATTTTTTCCCTGTTCTGGAAGAGTGGTATGCACCCTGACGTCATGGCATCACTGCCGACGTTGCTACTCCCCATACCCTGGAGTTAACTCTGGCTTGCTGTGCTCTGACTTCTGCCAGAGGCCAGTCACACCGCGCAGCCCCCCCTTCTGACCCCAACATCCCAGGCTTGTTCCCAAACCCGGGTCGCCAGCGTGGCGTCCAGCGCCTCAACTCTCAGTGCCACCAGGCTGGCCCTGGAAAAATAATAACTTTGAATACTTCATGGATAGAAGAAAACTCAAAATCACAACAGAAAATGACTCGGGTGTATGTATTCACCTCTGACCTCAAACAAAAGAAGCAGGTTACTGACATATTTAACAGAACAATGTACCTCCTCAACACAATCAGGAGGCCCTTCTCACACAGATCCAGGGAAGTTCTTCTTCCTGTCTACATATCCTACCTTAGGCCAATCACAGACGATGGTTCCAAGTTCTAGGGGGCTTAAAGACTGCAATTATCAGCTCTGTCTTACCTACTGTCAACTATGGCTTGGTTATCTATGGTGCCACTACTACATCTTCACTCCGTAGAATATCCATTGCACTAAATAAGACGTGCAGACTCCTCACCGGTGCTGCACGCCTTACCCACACATGCGACCTATACACCTAATCTGGTGGCTTCAACTAAGTGGAAGAATACAGTACCAAACATACCTGTTAGCTAAAAAAGCACTTCTCTGCCTTTTGCCCCCCGGAACTGCGAACCTCCTTAGCCCTTACTCCAGCTCCCAGCACACGCGAAGCTCAGCCCATCAATCTCTGAAGATTCCTAGGTGCAGGACATCGGGCAGCGGTCATTCGCCTACAGAGCCCCACTCGGGTTCAATGCACTTCTCAATGAAATTCTATCCATATCAAGATTAGGTCCTTTCAAGCACAGACTCTGTCAGTATCTTATGACAAATAGTTCCTGTGACTGACTCACCTAATGATACTACCACCTGTGCGCACTCCAGGTCCCTTTTCTCCACCTCACAGCTTTACCTTTCCAACCCTTGCTATACTCTCCTACCCTCCCCAAACTCTCCCACCCCCACCACCTCCCCACCTACATACTACCCGCACCCGCCACTCTTTCTACTCCTACTGACAAGGCCTTCTGGCTGCTTACCCCTCTTCTTCTCTCCTCTTACCCCCCACTTTCTTCTCCACTACTAAAGTTATTAATGCTAGATAATTAAAGTATGTACTTTACTGTTTTTTAAAACCTGGTCTCTGTATTACCGCCTCTGTATGTTTGTTTACCCCTCCCCACTGGCGTGGAACCTTTGTAAATGAGCGCCTTGCACTCAAAGGCATTGTAATCCAAGACTGAATAAATAAATAAATGTGGGTGAAAATAACAAAATTTAGAGTGTACAATGTAAGGCTACTAAGTTGGTTAGAGGAATGGAGAATCTTTCTTATTAATATTCAACAGACGTTGACTAAAGAACAGGTGCGAAGGCCTCTGGCACTTTCGGCCTTAATAGCCATGTATATCCTATCCCTTCCAAAACATGTTACTGCCCAGAAAACTGCCACCAGTAAAACAACTCATTCCAGAAGGAGTAAAAAAAAGGCTTCTTAGCAGACTAACACATTACCTAAAAAAACTACTATTACTTCTCCTACTCTGTTCAGGAAACACTGAACTAAACCCAGACCCACCCTCCTCTCTGGACACCCCTGCAGACCTCCCACAATATAAAGGTATCAGCTTTCTCCATATTAACGCCTGTAGCTTACTAAAGGAGCTTGATCCTATACAGGCCTGGGTCCTACATGTTTTACCCGACTTCCTCATGATAACTGAATCCTGGCTCACGCCTTTAACCCCGGACAAATCTATCTACATACCAGGATATAATACCTACCGATGTGACAGACCCTCTAAGTAGGAGGGTCAATTTTGTGAAGAGCAAATACACAACCACAATCCTTGACTGTACCTCAAAGGCTAAAGAATTCGATGCTTGCTCTAAACTCTCCTCTCCAACGATAAGTCACTCCTTATAGCAGCATGCTACTGACCACCTTCTGAGGCACGACATTGCTGTCACATCTCCAAAACCTACTTGACTCACACTAACAATTTCATGTATACTAATGGGAGATTTCAACCAAAATTGGAATGACGATAGCTCAAAGAAGCTAAAGGAACTTTGTGATGCAAATGGACTGGTACAAATGACAACTACTGTCACCAGACCAAATAGAAAAAATCCTGATCGTAGCTCCCTTCTAGACCTCATACTGGTAAACAAACCATATAACATCTCGCATTCCGAAGTATTCTTCAATGACATAAGTGACCACTGTGCTACGGCTTGTATCAGACATTCTCTCCACATGAAACCAGCCGCTAAATTCAAATTGAAACAATGCCTGAAAAAGTTCTGCCAGAACACCTTCCTAAAAGATTTAAGCAACATCAAATGACAAGACTTCTATCTGGCACCCACCTTTAATGAGGCCTATAACATCTTTCATAGCCTACTCATGGGACTAATCGACAAACACGCCCCACTAAGAATGATCAGATCTAAAAAAAGACCTCCCGGCTGGTTTTCTCCCATCTTGAAGAAAGCACTTAAGGATAGGGATTTTTGGTGGAAAAAAGCAAGGAAATCTCACCTAGAAACAGACTGGTTGGCATTTCATACCTCTGGAAATGCCTGCACCAGACTAATTAGGTCTAAAAAAGCTAGGTATTTCCAAACAGAACTAAAAAACAACAAAAACAACTCTGTCAAATTTTGGAACATACTCAAGGAGGTCAAAGGTCAGACTACCGATTCACCCCTCCCAACCAAAATTGTGTCCGCAGGAACTACCTACACAGACAGAGCTGCTATATTAGAGCAGCACAATTAACACTTTGCCACTGCAGGGCTTGCCTTTGACACCTCGCCCATCAACAATCTCAGCCCACCAGGGGACTCTACTGCTAACCATACTACTAACCTCAACCCAAACCTACTGCATCCTGCCAACTTCAGCTTTCTTACAGTCATGTTTAAACAAGTTGAGGCCCTCCTCCTGTCCCTGGATATTAAAAAGAGTGCCGGTGCAGACAATATCGAACCTTACTTTCTAAAACTCGGCCATTTCTACTTAGCAGCCACCATCACCCATTTATTCAACACCTCCCTCAAACAGGGCGAACTACCTGTGATGTGGAAAACTGCTCACATCCTATCCTTATTCAAATCTGGGGATCCAAGTGATCTAAACAATTATCGGCCTATCTCTAGTCTATCCATCCTCTCAAAATTACTCGAGAAAATTGTCAACGCCCAGATCAGAGAACATTTAGACTCAAATAACTTGTTAAATCCGGCTCAGTCTGGCTTCAGAGCCAAACACAGCATTGCATCGGCTCTAGCAAAAGTATCCACCGATTAGCAAATTGCCCTGGATTCCAAGAAGCATTTAGCTGCCCTATTCCTGGATCTTAGCAAGGCCTTCAATACTGTGGATCATAACATCTTGCTTAATACTCTGGGTAATGTCGGTCTCTATAGATCTGCCATCAAATGGTTCACCAACTACCTAACCAACAGGCTACAGCAAGTCAAAGCTATAGGGGATCTGTCCCCACAAAATTCCCTTTTACGAGGTGTCCCACAAAGCTCCATCCTGGGTCCAATCCTCTTTGCTATCTACATCAGTAACCTGGACTCGCACCTGCGCACAGCCAATGTGCACTTATTTGCAGATGACACTGTACTCTACACCATTAACTCATCCTTGGACTTGGCCCACGTGAACCTTCAGCAAGATTTCACCACTCTCCAATATAACCTCGTCAAACATAAGCTTCTCCTCAATGCCAAAAAGACTAAAGCCATGATTCTCTCGCCAAAGTCTGCCTCCGGATCTATACATATCCCCCAAATCCTAACGCTGTTAGTTGAACCCCTAGAAATAGTTAATACTTTTAAATACCTAGGGTTCTGGTTGGATAATAAGCTCAACTACCTGTGCCACCTACATGAAATTTCAAAGAAACTAAGGCAGCGATTAGGCCTTTTCATCGCCTTTAAACATCTGCTTACCTTAGAAGCCAGGAAGAGGCTAGTACAATCCACATTCTCACTTGTATTGACTACGCTTGACTTCTACAGTCATTGCCCCACGATGATGCTCAACAAACTTGACACCCTTTACCAGCTGGCCCTAAGATTTATCCTTAACCTACCTCGTTGCACTCACCACCGTCTATTATACCAGGAGGTGGGATGGCCCTCACTCTCAACCAGGGGGAAAAGAAACGCTCTCCTTTGGATGTTTAGCGTGCTATCCAATAATCTCCCTGCATACAGTTCGCGCTTCTTTGAACGTGCCAAGGGGTCTTATGGATTGAGACGCTTCTCCATGATTTGCTTCCAGATCCGTAGAGTGAAAACAACCTTTGGCTCGGCAGCAATCAATTTTTCACTGCCAACACTGTGGAATACTATGCAAAAATCTTTAAAGCTTTCCTCGCTCCCTAGCATTTTTACATTCAAAACCCTGATAATGGACCTGTTGAAGGATACATGCAGCTGCTTTAGATGACTCTGTACCTTAGCCACTGCTCCCTCCCACAAACTTTACACTCCGACTGTCACCCCCCCCTTTCCTAGCAAGGGATCCCCAGCACTTACTAGTTCTTATATCTCCCCTAATCTCAGTCTTTCTAATCTATTCCCCTTTCCTAGCGCACTCTCGCTCCCTCTCTCCTCCCTTATCCGCTCTTTCCCCTCTCTCCCTGCTTTTAATAAAAAGGTACTAGCCTCTAATTAGTGGTAACAGCTAGGATGGTAATCTTTACACTCCTGTAAACCATGATGGAAATTAGTTGTATGTAACTATGTTAGACCTTATGTATATGCCTCCTTTGGCCTACACCTGTTCACTGTTGCTACATTGTTGGCTACCATATCTGTACTATGTTATGCTCTGTTTTGTACCAAATTAATGTCCAGGACCACCTTGAAAATGAGCTTGCTCAATGGTGTTGTATGCCTGGTTAAATAAAGTTGATTGATTGATTGGTAATATTGAATTCCAACTTGATATACACTCAGCAAGAAGACATAATACATAGACTGGCATAGTAAACAAGACATATTATACAATGGTGTATGAAAATCCTGTAACCTCATTGGTCAAAACATGTCACATGACCATGGGTAAATCCTGCATAACCCACAACTGAGGAATGGCATTTATAAAAAACATAATTAAACACATTTTAAATTTATTTTACACATGGGTCCATTGTATAATTGCAATAAGGCACTCCAGGGTGTGAGTTACTGGGTGATTTACCCATTTCTTGCATGGTTAAGTCACTTGGCTGCGCCTCGTGACACACCACACAAGGCGTGGGTAAATCCCCAATAACTCACATCCTGTTGTGCCTTATTGCTTAAATAACCACTTTAGAACAAGCAGCAGGAAATGATTTTATACTTAAACGGTGGTTAAATATTTGGAATGCCTTACCACAGAATATAATAATCTGCAAAAACAATGAATTATTTAAAAAAATAACTTGAGGTATGGATGTATGCGGTAAATTTAAATGAATATGGTATCTAATTAAGAGCTAGAATTAGATGCGGACATCCATTTGAATCTATTTCATGGAATCTTGAGACAGAAAGTGATGTCACTAAGGGGCAAGCTGTACATTGTAAATTACAGCTTGCCCCTCGGTGACATCACTTGTCTCACGATACCATAAAATGGCTGCTGATTTACCAGCTGGCAATACTTGGTGGGATGTGTGTGTAATAATAGTCTTGTACCTGTGGGCTGATACGTCTAGTTGTTCTAGTTCCCCTCACTCCTCATCAGCATTCTGACTTCACTGACTGTAACATTATAGTTCACCTGTAGAACAGCCAGTTGCCTGGTGCTAGATCAGTCACTTGGGACATCACAGTGAGTGAGAGCACAATGCTGATGGGGTATTAAGGGAATAGTATTGGATAGATTAGCAACATTTCTATAGATTTTAGGGTTTGGGTCAAGGGCACTAAGGTAGAGAGAGAGAAAAGAAATTTGGCTGTATGGCCAGTATCCTCTGGGATAACCCATGCCCCAGTGCATTTGCTCTAGGGTTCTTTTGTTGTTCTCTTCTCTCTCTACTTTGGGGCTGCTCATGACCCAAAGCAATAAGATCCCCTATAGGGTGGCTGTCTATCTCTCCCTGGGCTGAAGTACAGATATGGCACACTGATGAGTCCAAATGAGGATGAAACATGTGTCTGTGTCTGCTGTTCTCAGCCTTTACTGATTATATTGTGAGGCCTTCTGGCACCATACAATTCTGCTTAAAGTTGAGCCAGTCCAAATTAATTCATGGACATTTGCATGTGTTTCCCATGATGCTTTGGATTATTGGGGTATGTGCAATTTCTGTTTTCTTTAAAATTTGGCTGTCTGGCCAATATCCTCCAGGATAACCCTTGCCCCAGTGCATTTGCTCTGGGGTTCTTTTGTCGTTAAATACAGAGCACAGTACATCTTAGTTTACATGACTCTGGATCTTTACGTACAGTTTCCTACATAGAATTGTAATCAGACAATGCTAAAAGTATAAGTTTATATTATTCAACATACCCCTTGGATGTTATATGGGACATTTTGCAGCCACTCTATAAGTATGTCTGGATTTTTTTTTCTCCCCTAAGTTGTTTGTCAAGTACATTAAATGGTCCTTCTGTTGTTACACTGCCAGTAGATGGTGCTGTGAGGAGGGCACTGCTGTTGTTAATAGTGTCTTTTTTTCCCCCTAGTCAGTTGCCCCCATTGACATCTGTTACTCTGGAGTTTTATATCTGTAAATAGTGAGTTTTTATATGGTGCTGTTTTCATTTAGTTGATGAGCCCATATTTGTAGAAGCACAACCAGGAAACACTCAGTCAGGAAAGCAGCGCAGCTGGTGGTATGCAGAGCAGCTGACGCCCTTTCAGCGCGATCAGTGTGAAGGGAAGCAGGGACTGAGGGGAGGTAGACAGGGATCAAGTAGGGTCTACACTGACAGTATAGGCAGGGAAAAATGGGCAGACTTAGTGGGCCAATCGGATCTTATCTGCCGACAAATTCTATGTTTCTATGAGTCGGATGGCACATTTGAACTCGATTGGTAAAAGTGAATGTAGTGAGGTAAGTAGCAGCACAATGGTGCTCATTTTCAGTGTTAATCATTTTTTTCTTTTGTATTGCAGCTATCGCAACAGCTGAACCACCCAGTTTACATAACTGAGCAAGGAAGCGCCACTCGCTAAGCTACCTAAAACAATGGTGGCAATTTGGAAGTGTGCATTCATTTACACTCCATGTTTTTTCTCTATAAAGACAGGCAGGGACTCGTTATTTACTGGTCTCTGTTGTCCCATACCCACCTGGGTAGTGGGTGCTCTCTATCAATCAGGGAGCAGGGTTTCCCTAATTCATTTTCTAATTACTTCTGGAAATGTGGGGAGAACGCTGTAGTTTCCAAACACTGAGCTAGTGCAGCTATTATCCCCCATGAACAAATGAAGTGAGAACCTTGTGGTCTCCAAGCATCAAACCAATGGAATAATTAATTCCCTGTAACAAATGGAGGCAGGTAACTCAGGAGTGAAGGAAAGGAATCTCGTCCATACCTAAAGCCGCCAAGAACTCATGGCACCCTGGCAAGCGCCACAGCTGCACGCTGATAGAGACCTGGATTGGGGCGGAGGCGAAATCATGTTCCTTCTCACCAGTCTGTAGCTGAACCAAAACCTGATGGAGCTGTGGACAAGAGAAGAGCTTATAAACACAGGAATGGAAGTCCTTTTCCTCCAAATAACACTTTTTTTCAATAGAGGTCATGAAACTAAAAATCAGTATTGTTTTCTGAAGTATGATATTGACATCTAATAGATTAAACAGCATACGAACCTACCTAGGACATATACCGCATGGACTATACAGTACAATGCTTTTTACATATTGTCTTTAATAACAGAATATCCCTATTTGCTCTACTCTGGGGAATTGTACAGTAGAATTAAAAAGGAAAAAAACAAAAAACATTTGTGTTCACGGTGGAGCACTGGCTGTGTGGAAAACACTACGGTTTTTGTTTTTTTCATTCGTGATTGACCTGACATCGAATCACGAATGAAAAAAACAAACTTTTTTTCATATTTTTCTTCAGTTTTCTTTTTTAATTTGTGCATGCACAGACTCCAGTGGTTTTATATGATTAGTAACTTTTTAATTTTGACATTTTCTGTTGTGAAGCAAACAACAGGGCTTTCCTGGGCCAATATCTAATCATAGGAATCATAGGAAGGATACTGAGCCAAATGGACTTTCGTCCTATATGCTCGCCATTTCTCCTAATTTCTAATCTGATTCATATGCCTGTCCCATTTAGATTTAAACTCAGTAATTGACTGACTAGCCACAACCTCCAACGGTAATCTGTTCCAATCGTACACTATCCTTTGATTAAACCACTGTGTACTTCGTACTTTCTTCCGCTTTGATGTTCTTAGCTGCATTGGGTGAGACCTTGTATTATACATACTATTATTTAATTCTAGACCAGTGATATCCCAAAGATCATCACTTTGCCAAGCCTTGTACACTAAGCATATATCGCTTCTCGTTTTCGCTCCTCCAAAGTATACATATTCAACTCCATCAATCTGGTTTCGTAATTTTTCCCTACCATATTGTGGATAGCTTTTGTTGCTCTTTTCTGGACCCGTCCCAACAACATTGAGTCCTGTTTTTTAAAGGGTGACCACACCTGTGCTCCATACTCCATGACAGGCCTCACCAAAGAAATATACAGAGGCATAATAACAGTCCTACTTCTGGATGACATATGCCTCAGTATACAATTTAAATTCTATTTCCTTTGGGCTATATTTTGACAATGTGGTGAGAAGGACATATCACTGGATACTGTTATGCCCAGATCTCTTTCCTCGGCTGTTATTTTTAGTGGTGTATTTCCTAACATATAAGATAATTTAGGATTCTGTTGCTCAGATGCATAACGAAACATTATCTTTATTTAGTGTCAATTTGAATTTATTTGACCATATGTCGATATTATCAATTGTGTCTTGTAGATTTGATGTATTTAGTCTAATATTTACTTCGCACCAATCCTACAATCATCAGCAAAATTTTGTATCCATACAGATTTTTGTTTTATTTGAAGTGATGATATAAAGATTAAATAAACAAGGGCCCAGGACCGATCCTGGGCACCCTACTAGTCACAATCGAAACTATCGGACTGTTCCCCTAATGCTCACACATTGATTTCTATCGTAACCAGTTTTGAACCCAGTTTATAATATAAGGGTTTATAATCAGATTTCTCATTTGTTGTAATAATTCAGGGTGAGGGAGCTTGTCAAAGGCTTCGAGAAATCTAGAAACAGCACATCAACAGGGATTTCTTATCCAATCTATTTATAACATGGTTATAGAAGGCCAACATATTCGCCTGACACGACCTACCCTAACAAAACCATGCTGAAATTTATCTGTGAGATGATTTGTTTCTAAATATTCATTTATTCTATCCTTTAATACTCCTTCCAAAATCTTAGAAGGTATAGCAGTAAGGCTAATAGGTCTATAGTTTGCAGGATCCATCTTGTTTCCTTTTTATAAATTGGGACACAATCGCTGATCTCCAGCAATCAATCACCTCACCTGTATCCAATGACTTCTGGAAATGTATGTTAATGGGGAGCTTATTGTCTCTGCTAACTCCTTAAGTACTCTTGGGTGAAACCCATCAGGACCCGGGATTTAGTAGGATCTAATTTAGCCAATCGTCTTTAATTTCTGTATGAGTTATTAATATTCTTTCTTTTGGATCTAAATCACATCTTATAATAGATATGAAACTTTATCTTTAGTGAAAACAGTTGAAAAATATTTGTTTGCAATATCTGCCATTTCTTTGTTATCTGATGTACTGTCACCATTTATTTTCCTTAATGGACCTATAGTATTTAAATTCCTTTTACATTATTAATGTAAGCATAGAAGGCCTTAGATTTCCTTCCACCCTATTAACCAGGTTTAATTCATAGTCAATTTTAGCCTTCCTAATTTGTTTTTTGATATAGTTTGTTAATTGTGTATACTGGTTTCTAATTTTGTTTGATCTATTTGTTTTCCACTTTTTATAAAGTTTGTGTTTCTTGTTTACTAATGATCTAATGTTATGAGTCCACCACTGTACTTTTTTATTTCTCCCAGTATACTTTTGTTTTGTGGGAATATTTTCCATTTCTTGCTGTTTTATTTTTGAGGAAAAATTTCCATACTCTTTCAATGGTCTATCGTCGAACTCTTTCCTCCACTGCCATTTTGAAAGATTACGCTCATCTTACAAAATTTGCTTTTCCAAGATCATAAGTAATGGTTTTACCCTTTGATTTATTACTGGTTCGCTAATTTAAATTCCACTTTAGAGTGGTCGCTTGTTCCTAATAGCTACAGTAGTCTTACACTCACTCAGGGTGTCTCCCATATTTGTTAAAACTATATCCAGTATATGTTTTCCCCTGGTCTGATCTGTCACACACTGGACTAACCCAATTTGATCACATGCAATTTGAAAATCTTTCTCAAAAGGTGTTACTGCAAAAGATGTTCCCCAATTAATTCCGGGTAGATTTAAATCTACCTGAAAGGTTCAAGTTTTAAATCATTGTGCTTTTTGTTATCCATGGACAAAAATATGAGACTCTGGTGACCGTGGACTTAAACATTGACTGGGCCGCCGGCTCCAGCAACCCATTTAGGGACACGGTAAACAACCTGTACCTCACACAGGTGGTAGGTGAAAGTTCGAGGTACAACTATCGCCCTGGTAAGGGTACACTAATAGACTGGGTTCCGACAACCAAACCAGAGAGGATTGCCAAAGTACAGGTCCTACCTGCCACGCTTAGGGATTACTCCCCAGTCCTAGTTGAACGAACCATCAAGACCCAGAGACAACCGCCAACACTCATTACATACATGGTAATGCGAGGCAACTCCCTAGCAGCCTTTAGGCAGCATCTGGCACAAGTTGATCGGAGCCACATGGACTGTATTACAGACGTAGACCAGGGCTTGGATTTCCTTGTAAAGGAGATCACACAGGCAGCAGACAAATATGCACCCATCAAAAAGCGCATGACCAGAGGCAGGTCCACAGAATGGCTCACCGCAGAACTGCTGGACCTAATGCACCTATGAGACAATGCATGAGCCACAGCTAGGTCATCAGGTAGCCCTGTGGATATCCAGGTGTACAAGGTGGCCCGCAACAAATGCACCCCCTCAGTTAGGGAGGCCAAGGCCAGCTACTATAGAGAGAAGCAAAACAAACTCTGGGGGGATGGCAATAGGTTCTGGGGTTCCCTAAAGGAGCTCCTTGGAAGCACTGACAAGAGCGCTCCACCGCTGATCACTCAAGATGATTCCCACATATCTGACCCCAAGGAAATTGTGGACATCCTTCACATCACCTTCACATACCTTAGCTCGTACCTCAACACCACTGACTCCACCACTCAGCATGCCTCCTTCAGTACCCCACCTACAAAGGCTGAACATGCTGACCATCCCAAGTTTTACTTCAGAACAATAACTGAGATGGAAACCACTAAATATGTTCAATGTGGACTAAACAAAATCAGGGTAGGTAGCGATGCAATAGATATGAAGCTCCTTTCCTCAGCTCTAGACATCCTGAAACAACCAATCTCTAAACTACACCTCTCGCTACGCTACTCCAAATTCCCTGCCCTCTGAAAATCTGCAATCGTGACCCCAGTACACAAGAGAGGTGACAAAGCGTGCATCACAGACTACAGGCCTATTTCCATACTCTCCCCGCTATCCAAGGCTCTGGAACGAGAAGTCGCAGACCAGCTGGTGGGCTACCTTAATAGCCACAACCTACTGTGCACAAAGCAACATGGCTTTAGACGGCAGCACAACACCATCTCAGCTCTCCTAGAAATCACAAACTCACTTCACGAGTCCCTGGACAAGGGTGAAATGACAGGGTCAATTTTCATTGACCTGACCAAGGCATTCAACCTCGTGAATCACGCACAACCAATGGATAAACTCGGGGGAGATTGGCCTCTATAGGGAAACTGTAGGGTGGTTTGAGAACTACCTAACTGACCATACCCAAAAAGTGAAAATCAGCAGAGTCCTCTCTGACTCTAAGGCTTTGTCAGTAGGGGCCCTCCAGGGATCAATATTGGGACCACTGCTGTTCAGCCTGTTTATTAGTGATCTGCCCAATGCCTGCGATGGTGCCCGCATCCTGCTCTATGCGGATGACGCAGTTATCTTTACCAACAGGACCAAGCAACTAACTGCCAGCCACACTCTACAGCACAACTTCCGCTCCTTCGAGCACTGGTTCCTACGGAACAAGCTGCTCCCTAAATCATAAAAAATTAAAAAAAAATGATATTTGCCAGCCATCAGAAGAAAAACAACGTTTTACCCATCTCCATCTTTTACCAGGATGGTGAGGTATTAGAACAAGTGACATCTTTCAAATATCTTGGCATACACCTCGACAGCGCACTAACATACACCCAGTATATAGACCATGTCATCAGTACAGTAAACAGAAAACTCGGGATTCTCTATAGACATAAGCACTTTATGACACCTGAGACTAGGAACCTTGCTTTAGCCTCCTCAGTGCTCTCCTCTGTGGATTATGGGCTGTTAATCCATGGATACCAACCTTAACAGAATCAGGACCCTCTTAAATAAGGCCTGTCACCTTGTCCTAGATGTGGACAGGCTCACACACACATGCAACCTCTATCAGAGTATAAACTGGCTCACTTTAGACCTCAGAATAAAATTCCAAACTTGACTACTTGGGAAGAAAGTCCCGCTAAGGTTCACTCCCCCACCCTCCATCTCCAATCTCTACTACATACCTCAGCTAACCAACATGCTACTAGGAGTGTTGTAAGAAAGGCACTGTACATCCCACGTTGTAGGACTGCTCAACCATTAGGGCTTTCTCGTACCGGGCGGCAACCTGGTTAAATGAACACCCCATCTCACTGCTGGGGTTACCAAAATTGCACCAATTTAAATCAACCCTGAGAAAACACCTCGCCCTGCAACACGTATACCAGTGTAACCATCAGAGTAGGGGGTAGGGCTCCCAGTTGCGCTGTCAGTGACCCAGTATCAGGAAGAAGCCTGGGTCATTGGGGGCTGGCTTGGGGAAAGCAGGATTGAGCTTCCCAGGAGACACTCTCCAAGAAGGGAGGGTTGGCACACTGCGCTGTTACTATCACCTGTGGATGCATGGGTGATAGCGCAGGAACAGTGGTGTCAGGAGGGGGAGGACGCTGTCAAGTGCTTGGCTGGGGCGTACATCAGCATGATGGCAGCCTGGATATATGTGCTTGTGCCAGCGTACCCTGGGGGAGGGTATGGGTAAAATAAAGATATATAAGTCCACATTTGGTGAGCAGAGTGATGGACGCCAAAGTGTGGCTTAAGTACAGAATACGACTGTTGTGACATCAGATCAGTGGTATTATAAAACGGAATGCTTACAGAGTTCCATATATTACAAAAATAACACCCAGAAAGCAGTCAGTAACTAGGCTTGTCATTCCATTGAGGGATTCTGGTGATATCATAAACCACTCCAGCTTCGGTCTCATGGTGTAAGATGTCACCAGAATCCCTCAATGGCACTACAGCCTTGTTACTCATAATTTCCCATCTATTATTCTATTTACAGGGATTCTGTACCCACTGTACTACCCAGGAAACCCTACGATTCCCTTGGTAAGTAGACTGTGTTCTTGCAGACCTGCACTGTATTTATATCAACTACTGTCTTCAAAGATATTTAAAGTTCTTTAGAATGGTTCATTGCCACCTTTAACCCCTCAGAGCTCCTATCCTCCAGCTGTAAAATGGTGAGAAGCAGCATGCCCACTACATAAGAGATATTGCATCTCAGACGCGCCAATCCAGTGCAACTAAACTGTACCCCAAAAAGTAGATGTTCTTCATTTCAATAGGATATGGGTTAGGAGGCTTTTCAGCAGTGAGGATACTTACCATTCCAACCATATTTTTAACAGCCTTCAGAGAGCAGGTTAGAAGAAAGAAAGACAAAAAAGAAATAAGCTTTAGATCCGTGCACACAAGCTTTTCAGCACCATTAGCACAAATGAGATGTTTTAGGTAATATTGCAAGGTGTTAATTGTTAAAGATATTTAGTTAAGCCAGCAAAGCTCTGGATCATGGACACCATTTTTTTTTTAAATAAATAACTTTATATCATAAAACATGATTTCAAGTGAATAAGTTGTAGCTGCATGATACGCACTGCTGCTAATCTTGTGGGCTGCAACATAGAAACATAGAAACATAGATTTTGACGGCAGATAAGGACCGCTTGGCCCACCCAGTCTGCCCATTTCCCTACCTAATGGATAAGCTGCAGATCCTAGTTAACCAGCAGCCTACTTCTTCCTACCCCGGCCCCCTAGAATTGCCTTATGACTGTCCCATGCATGCTTGAATTCCACCACTGTTTTTGACTCCACAACCTCCTCCAGAAGGCCATTCCATGCATCCACAAGCCTCTCTGTGAAAAAATACTTCCTTAAATTACCTCTGAGCCGCCCCCCTTCTATCTTCAAATTGTGCCCCCTTGTTCTTGCACACCTCTTTTTTTGAAAGATGCTACCCTCTTGGACTTTGTTGATTCCCTTGAGATACTTGAAAGTTTCTATCAAGTCCCCCCTCTCCTTCCTTTCCTCGAGGCTATACATATTCAGCTCCTTAAGTCTCTCTTCATATGTCTTCTTCAGTTGTCCTCCTCTGGACAGCCTCCACCCTGTCTATGTCCTTGCGGAGATTGGGTCTCCAGAACTGCACACAGTACTCCAGATGGGGTCTCACCAACTGTCTGTACAGAGGGATAATAACTTCCTGTTTTCTACTGGTGATGCCTCTCCCTATGCATCCCAGTATCCCCCAGCCCTCCTTGCTGCCCTCTCACATTGCTTGCCCACCTTTAGGTCATCTGATATGACTACCTCAGGTCCCTTTCCATTTTTGTTGTTGTTAGTATCTCACCCCCCATTATGTACTCTTCCTCTGGGTTTTTGTTTCCCAGGTGCATTACCTTGCACTTCTTAGCATTGAATCTAGCTGCCATACATTTGACCATTCCTCTAACCTTGCCAAGTCCCTTCTCATCCTTTCCACCCCACCTTGTGCATCAACTCTGTTGCAGATCTTTGTGTCATCTGCAAAGAGACATACTTTACCTTCCAGTCCCTCTGCAATGTCGCTTATAAAGACACTGAAGAGGACCGGTCCTAATACTGAACCCTGCGGTACCCACTAGTAACCCCCCTTTCTTCAGAGTGGACTCCATTTACTATTACTCTGTGTCCTATTCCCCAGCCAATTCTTTACCCAGGCTGTCATCTTGGGACCCACTCTCAGGCTGGCTAACTTGTATATTAATCTTTTGTGTGGGACTGTGTAAAATGCCTTGCTAAAGTCTAGGTAGGCCATGTCCACAGCCCCTCCCTGATCTACTACTTTGGTCACCCAGTCGAAGAAATCTATCAGATTTGTCTGGCATGACCTTCCCACTGTGAATCCATGCTGCCTTAGGGCCTGAGCCCCTCTGGCCTCTAGATACTCAACAATTCTTTCCTTCAGAAGTGATTCCATCATTTTCCCTACCACTGAGGTTAAACTAACAGGTCTGTAGTTTTCTGCTTCTGCCTTGCTCCCACTTTTGTGAAGGGGAATCACATCTGCCCTTCTCCAGTCCTCGGGTACCACCCCATCCTCCCATGATTTATTAAAGAGGGTAGTCAGTGGTGTCACTAGTTCTACCCTTAGTTCTTTTAGAATTCTGGGATGAATCCCATCAGGCCCCATTGCTTTGTCCACCTTCAGTTTTAAGAGTTCTTTCAGAACCCTTTCTTCTGTAAATGGGCTGGTATCAACTTCTGTATCCAGAGTGTTTCTACTGTTTGTTTTAGATACCTCCCCCACTTCCTTTGTAAATACTGAGCAAAATTATTTGTTTAGTATCTCTGCCTTTTCACAGTCACCCTCTGCCCACCCTCCTCCCTTTATTAAGCCTCACTAGCCCTCCCTTGGTCTTCCTTCGCTCCTGATGTACCTATAAAGGTTTTATCCCTACTTAACTGAGTTGGCTATCTTTTCCTTGGTTTGGGCCTTTGCTGTTCTGACTGCCTTCCCAGCTTCCTTTGCTTTAACTGATACAGTTCCCTGTCCTGCTCCTTCTGTGATTCCTTGTACTTCCTGAATGCTTTCTTTTCTCTTGAACCTTCACTGCCACTTCCTTTGAGAACCATACTGGTTTCTTACATCGCTTTTGTTAATTTGCTTCACACAAAGACTTGTTACCTCTGTGATGGCAGTTTTATTATTTCCCATTGTTCTTCCACACCTCCTTCCTGCCCATTTGCTAGTGCATTCCTTAGGCACTCACCCATTTTGGCAAAGTCAGCCTTCCTAAAGTCCAGTACTTTGCCTTTGTATGGCTTGACTCTATTGTTGTGTTTATTGTGAACCATACTGTTCGATGGTCACTAGTTCCTAGATGGCTAAATGCCTCTAAGATCTGTGATCCTCTCTTCATCTCCATTTGAGAGAACCAGGTCTAAGATTGCTCCTCTTGAGTGGGCTCCAATACTAGTTGTCTAAGGCATGCCCCTGTAAGGCATCTAAATAACCCCACTCTTCAAGTGGCTGCTGCAACTGCACTCCAGTTAACATCTGACATATTCAGATCACCCATCAGCAATATCTCCCTTTTTCTGCCATTCTAAGTATTCTTTCTATCATTTCCTTGTCCATTTCCTCCCCCCCTGAGAAGTCTGTTCTAACCCTGTGGAAATTGTGGTGCCATTGTCGGTCTCCAATTTCCAGTGCTTCTTCTCCTTCAGTTTTCCATTTTGTTCTGTTGCTTTGATTCCTTCCCTTATGTAAAGAGCTACTCCTCCTCCTCTTTTACCCTCCCTGTCCCTCCTGTAGATAGTGTATCCTGGTATGTTTATGTCCCAGTCATGGTTTTGTGTGTACCATGTTTCTGTGACTGCCACAATATCCAGATGTTCTTCCTCCATCAAGGCCACTAATTCAGGAAGCTTGTTACTCAGGCTATGGGTATTGGTACTCATTGCTCTCCATTTTTTGATGGCTTTACCTTCTTTTGCAGCATCCCCCACTGACCTGTCTACCTCGGTCTTTTTCACATTTAGTACCCTGTTTTGTAGGGTAACAGTAGCATTAAACTCTCATTCAGACTGATAGTCACTTAAACATGACAAAATCTAAAATAATTTCAGTGGCTATTGCAGTCACCCTTTGTCCTTTTCTGAACTGCAGTTTAAATGGATATTTTTCTAAAGATTAAGTGACTGAAATGGTTTTCTAATAGGGTTACTGGGATTCCGAGTCATGGGATTAGATCCGTCAGGATTTTGACTCGATTTTTGGAATTGTAACCTGAAAATCTTAAATCTGAAATCACAGGTGAAACTATGTTTTTACATACAAAATTAGGATCTAGGAATTAGGATTCCAAATCCAGGTCCAGTTCTGAGGTCCTTTAAAGAATCGAATCGGAATCAGCCTGATCGAGTAGTATCAGCCAAATCCGAGCACCCCTGTTTTCGAATCAAACAAAATGACTTCTCTCATGGTGCAGCCTGGTTTCAGTGAGGCAGCATCATGCTTTCATTTCCAAACTCATTTTGTTTCTTCCTCTTGCTTTTACTAAACATAGTTACTCAGGGACATAGTATCGAGGGGATGGAATGGAAGGGACTTTGGGTCCATCTTGTCCTTTTACCTCTTACCATATGTCTGTGACTACACAGTTTGATTACAGACCCACATTCAAACTTCTCAGCCAATTAATACCCCATCTCATGTGTAACCCTCGATGCCAATCTCCTGAAGGAATCTGTCTAGTTAGCCTGCTTTAAAAGCCGGAGCAGTGCACACTTTCACAACCTCACCAGGGAAGCTGTTCACAAGTGCGTGCCTTCTAGTTCTAGTGGCACTCATCAGCTCAAATATCTGTGTATACTCTACCCTGTCTACCCCTTTAGTATTCTAAACACAGTGACCTGTCACCTCTCAAGTCTTCTCTTCTCTATGCAAAATAATTTCACTATGCCCAATCTCTACTCATAGTGCTTACTGCCCCCCTTCCATAGCCACTAATTAGTCTGGTGGACCTATGCAGGACCTGCTCAAGCTCTTCGGTTTCCTTTTTACAGCGACAATCAGAGCTGCCTGCATTGCTACAGGGGCAAGACCACCTCTTCCTAATGCAGCCAAACATCAGTTTTGCCGTCTTTTTTTTTTCTATAAACGTTTTATACCCCTGTTAACTGCAGCTCCCATTCAACTCCCTGGTGCTACCCAGACCTGTCACCCATCATCCCTGGGACTTGCTGTGGCTTGTATTAAACACACACACACATACATACACACACACACACACACACACACACACACATATACCCCTCCAAGAATCTTAGAATGCTGTCAGCAGAAAAGGGCACCAGGGGCCCATCTAGTTTGCCCTCCCCCACCTTTGTTACATGCCTTCCCCTCCCTGCTCTACCCCCCATGTCAAAGCCAGAGAGGGACAGCAGTCCTCTGCGCTCCCAGGAGTGCATCCAGACTCCCAGCTATGTTGCAGGGCCTTCGACAGCAGAGAGGACATCACTCAGCCTCTGCAAGGCTTTTCCATTTTTTTAAATAAGGACTAAAGTTTGAAGTCTTTTTACAGTAGCATCGGTTGCTATAATTTAAATTATAAGTCTAATTAATTATTCATCAGCCTAATGAGGCACCTGATTGGCTACTGGATCGGTCATTAATGTCTTAGAAATGACTGATCCAGCTGCCAACTGACACTGTGTGATGCACGGCTTGCGCTATCACTCTACTTTAAAATTTAATTGCGGTAAAAATAAACGGGGGTTGTTATTGGGATTTGACTTATAATCGCACAACAACCTCGAAGCCGGTCATTTCCTTGATTATCCACTGTGCTGGGAGGAGGTGCACTTGGCTGCTCCTGGCCACCCATCCCCCAACCGCTGTCATTAATCCTTCGAAATGACCGGCTTCGCTGTCATTATTGCTTAAATGATTTGAATAAATATAGCTACACTGCACATAGTTATTTTCTTAAGGAGGTGTCAAATGTTCCTTTCCCAACCCCCTATCCCCACCCACCCTCCTGAAATAACAAATTATCTCATTAAAGCTATGTACCAAGGATATGTATTTGACTATAACACTTGCAAAGCACATGCAAAAAGTGTCTCTACATTATGTATACAGTGTATTCATGATCCCTACAGATTTTGACATCATACGTGTAAGGTGACCTGCTCACTTGTTACCTGCTTTTCATTGTTCTATTTGAAATGTTTTTTTAACTCTGGTGTTTGCTCACATTTTTGGCACTTGGAAATAATTGCGTTTTTTTTTTTTTTTGCAACATCTTGCATCTGCCAACCTACAAGAATACTGGATTAGTAATGACAGAGTAAATTGAAGATGTGCTTTAATTAATTAATGGAATTGTTAAAAAAAGTGTTTTTGCCAGTATATAAAGCTGGCAGCTACTAACCACTATCGCCCCCTGTTGAAGCCTCACATTCTGAGGCCAGATGTTGGGGAGAGTTAGTCAGCTGTCTGGTGCCTCCTGCATAGATGCGCAAGTGCTACTGCCTTTATATTTTTGTATACAGTTTGAATAACTGAATATTTATTCATCTCACGGACGTTGTGGTTTTGTGAGCAAATATACTTTTTTACTGCAATCTAACCAAGGCTTTGTACAGGGGAAAGAACGCCACCCTTGACCTGCTCCTTACCCCCTTTCTAATGCATCCAAACATCAGGTTTGCAGTCTTTTTTCTACAAACATTTTATACCCCTGTTCAATACAGGTCCAGTTTGTAGCCCCCCAACACTGGGCAGAGTCCTACCAGATCTTGCAGACATACCAGCATGCCTCTACAGGACAGGCAAGCACCACGGCCCACTACAGGGGTTGCCAGAGTGGCAGAATCTCATGCCATCTGTCCCTGACTTGGGAGCTTTCAGGCCACCAGGCAGGCTACACAAGCCTTTCTCAAACTCAAGTCGCCAGCATGGGAGCACCACCCACTGGTCCATTAGGTGACTCCCTCTGTCTACCGCCTTGACTGCAACATCACACAGACTGCTTGACTTTAGCTTACTTGCCACAATTAGTCCTAGATTCCTCTCCTCAGTTGTACATTCCACTTGAACACCACAGAGGGTGTGTGGCTTGGATTCCTCACCCTTAGGTGTACAACCTTGCACTTCTTAATGTTAAATCTAAGTCCCATTTCGTACGGGTACCCCGTAGTACATATCCTCCTTCTCTAGTGACCAGCCTTCTTCAGTTTCCTCCCTTCTCCACTGTCCACTCTTCTCTACTGTCCTCCCTTCTCCACTGTCCACTCTTCTCCACTGTCCCTTCTCCAGTGTCCATTCTTCTCCACTGTCCACCCTTCTGCACTGTCCACACTTCTCTACTGTCCTCCCTTCTCCAGTGTCCACCTTTGTCCAGTGTCCACCCTTCTCCAGTGTCTACCATTCTCCACTGCCCTCCCTTTTCCAGTGTCCACCCTTTCCACCCTTCTCCACTGTCCTCCCTTCATCAGTGGCTACCCTTCTCCACTGTCCTCCCTTCTCTAGTGTCCAACCTTCTCCAGTGTTCCCCTTCTCCAGTGTCCTCCCATCTACACTGTCCTCCCTTCTCCAGTATCTACCCTTCTCCACTGTCCTCCCTTCTCCACTGTCCTCCCTTCTCCACTGTCCTCCCTTCTCCACTGCCCTCCCTTTTTCAGTGTCCACCCTTTCCACCCTTCTTCACTGTCCTCCCTTCATCAGTGGCTACCCTTCCCCACTGTCCTCCCTTCCCTAGTGTCCAACCTTCTCCAGTGTTCCCCTTCTCCAGTGTCCTCCCTTCTCCAGTGTTTATCCTTCTCCACTGTCCTCCTTTTTCCAGTGTCCGTCCTTCTCTGCTGTCCTCCCCTCTCCAGTGTCCACCCTTCTCCAGTTTGTCCCCTTCTCCAGTGTCCTCCCATCTACACTGTCCTCCCTTCTCCAGTATCCACACTTCTTCAGTGTCCACACTTCTCCACTGCCCCTTCTCCAGTGTCTACCCTTCTCCACTATCCATCCTTCTCCAGTGTCCACCCTTCTCCACTGTCCCCCTTCAAGTGTCCCCCTTCTCCACTGTCCCCCTTCAACAGTGTCCACCCTTCTCCACTGTCCATCCTTCTCCACTGTCCACCATTTTTACCAGCTTCTGCAGACTTCAGCAAACTGCTGATGCAGTTCTTCCCAGAATCTCACACCCACAAGTGGAAGTGTCCCTCATGAACAAAAACTGCAGTTAGTAAGATGGGAGTGCAGCTACTCACAGCTTCAAGCTGCTACGTTGACCCTGCCACAGGATTACCCTCAATAAGGCCAACCACTGGAAAATGAGATGTTTTGTGCTAATCCTATCCATTGTCCATCTGTCTGTTGGGATGGAATGGCTAAACCCAAAATGTTAGATGCCTAAAAACAAGGGGCCCAATTTTCCATTACCATGATAGGCTGATGAATTTTTGAAGATGGCCAATGTGTTGACTGATCATTCGGCACGTCACCTTTCAGAAAAGGCAAACTGCTATGTTATCTCTTTACCAAAACTAACAACCTGGAAAAAGACTGGGAAATTCCCAGTATCCCACACTGGGGGGCACTGATACAGTTATGAAGTACACATCTCTAAGCACGGGGGGGGGGGGGAGTGTAGGCTGGTGAGGATCTGCGGTCCTCTAATGATTAGCCAAGGAGCGGCATCAGTGGCTGACCCATCAAGCTGAAAGAAATGAGAAGCCACGGCTACCCTGATTCTTGGAAGTGAGTGATGGTAAATCTGGGGAGAAGCAAAATAAGAAAAAAAACCTCACAAGACAGATATAAAGAAATGCACAGTCTGTGTACAGACTTTGTTCCTTTTTTTTCCCCTTTCCTTATTAGTTTATCCTCCTACTGCACTGGGACTGCCCCTATCTGGCCAGCCCCCTCACGCCCACCTTCCCCAGGTACTTAACCCAGCCTCTGTCCTCTTGTCTTGCCCCCATGATGGGGCCTTCAGGGGTATACCCCTCTGGATGTCCAGATCTGGCAGAGGAGGGTGCCTGGTTGGGAATGCAGGGCCTGCAAGGTACTGGTCATCACCCTGCACAGCCAGTGCTTTTTTCCTCCTGTTATATCACACAACCCCAGGCAGCACGCAAGTGTGTGGATGGAGGGGTCCAGCCTCAGACACTTGCTGTGTGCTCCTCCTGGGAGAGAAAGGTCCCTGGTTCACCAGCAGGAGCCGATGCAGCATCAGAATGTGCCACCTGCCCCCTCCCCCTGGCTGAGATATGCTGCCATCAACAGCACTACCGCCCAACCTGGCCGTCCAATCCTCGGCACCTGACATCACTCTTGCGCACAGGTCTTAGGCATGGAAGCACAGCGTGCTTTCATTGAGCCATCGGCCACCCCTCTTTCTTTCTAAAATATATTTCTACTAGTGGTAACTGGAACTGTCTACTTGTACTCTGGCAATATGCTCTGGAGATGAACCACTGCTACTTAAGAGACCTAAGGGGTTCTGGGAGTTAAAGAAGTTCTACTGGGAGAGTTGAAGCCCCGACCGCTGCACAGATCAGGGCTTCCCCTCTCCGATCGCCCCTGCAAGCACCAAAACAAATTACTAGATTTTTTACCTCATTGCTCGTATAATTCAGCAAAAGCTCCAGTGGTGCTGGTATTTTGAACATGGCGCTCTGGAACCCCCTGGGATCTCACTGGTAATCCTATGGGATTTAGGCAAATTAAGTAAAAAATGGTGCTTGGTATGGGACATATATAGATAGTTTTATTTCCATACATAAGTGCATTATAATGGTAGGGGCAGTGGCGTATCATTATCTCATGGTATTACTAGTGAGATCCTAGGGGAGCGCCATGTTCAAAATGCCGGCACCACCAGAGCTTTTGCTGGATTTTACGAGCGATGAGGTAAAAAAATCTAGTAATTTGTTATGGTACTTGCAGGGTGGATCGGAGAGATGAAACCCTGATCTGTGCAGCGGTCTGGGCTTCAACTCTCCACATAGTTCTCCTTTAAGCCTAAAAAGTAACCATACTGATACCCGAGCATGGTGTTTTGGGGGACATTGTTCTGTCCCCCCTGCCGTCTTTCAGATGAGCTATTAAACCGAGGTCCCATCTGCCTGCTGGTTACTCAGGTGGACATTAAAGATCCATTTCACTTCTTGAAAACAGCAGCAGAATTTCCCTGGTGCCCTGGCTAAACTGCCCACCGCTCATTAAAAACCTACCAGCAGTTTTACCTTGTCTAATATTAGTTGTTTTGCATCTGTATTCTCCGCAATAAAGCTGAAAAACAGGCAGTATTTCCTAGGCCGCCCTTCCGGTCAACAAAAACTAAACAAATAAACTGGTATGACCACCACTCCAGGTATATGATGCTAGCTATTAGTTAGACATTCCAGCGCAACAGCATGTGAGGAGGAAGCGTGATTGTTTCAGGTTACAGACAGTTAACTGCCAAGTATTCATAACAAAGCCAATGTTAAATAGCTGCTTGCAAAGTGTGACATGCAAATTACAAAGAACTGGTGATGTCCTGGGCAACAGCAAACAGTAGCAGCAGTTTCGTAAAGAAGCCTTTCAGTGTGACACCATCTCATGGCTGGAAGTCCTCAAAATGTATATTTTTATATATACTGAATATGTGTGATTTATTGAAAACTTACCCGATTAATGAGCTGTTCCCCGGTTTCTGAAGCAGTGATGAGCTTACAAAGTGCCTGGAGTGCAGGGTGGGGCAAACCTAGAACAATAAAAACAGCAGTAAATGCCACTGTGGCCCTTGCTACAATACAAGTACACACATGCCAATCTTCTGTGCCATTTTCTGTTTTGTTTAATCAGTACTTTGTTCCCCTTATTACCGTCCCCTGCACCCAACACCTTTAGGAGTTTCAGTGGAGCCCCGGACACTATGCTCCAACCTGCTCGACACCACTGGCCCTCCACAGAGCCTTGGTTTACCCCCTGGTGGAGTCAGAGTGGGGGATATACCCCCTGACAGTGGTTACTCGTCAGGAGGCGGTGTGGTGGCAGAACAGGGGCGTGGATGAGTCAGCGCCGGTCACGTACAGGTGGGGAAGCCATTTTTGCTGTTTCTGCCCCCCTCAAGATGCTAACTGTTGTGACATCATGGGCAAGCATGCACACCTCAGCGTGCTGCTCCGCAGTGACAGCTAGGGTCTTGCCTCCCCAAGGCGCATCTACCTGCAGCTGCACCTGTCGTCACCCAGATGGTGCTGCTCTGGCAGAGTGGCACTACCTCCCTCCCGGATGCTGTACCCCTGTCCCTCGGCCTGCCCCCAGTGATCCTGCCTCATTCCTAAACCTGGGTTGCTGGAGTTGAGAGCGGTAGCCCAGTCTCTGGGCTGATGAGCTGCTGGCATGCCATTTTTATAAAATTCTATGCAGTTTTCTAAATTCTGCACAACATATTCTAAAATTTTGCAACATATTGCTTTTCAATATTTACAGCTTAATGTTCCATTTTTTTCAACCCAGCTATTTTATTTTTAGGTTAATACTTACATAACAACAATATGAAAGATGTAAAAACAGTATCAGGATTATCTCAAAACAAAATAGGAGCTTGCCGTCCTGTTTGCTACATTACATTCCTGCCTGGGATGGGAGAACCACAAAAGGTTCTGAGGTTCTAAAAGGATCTGATAAACTATAAAAGGTTCTGATATTTATACAAACTTTATCAGAACTTTTAGAACTTTTTAAACTAAGTACAAAAACCTTATAATTACTGGTGACCCCCTTTAACAAATAGACTAGCCCCATATTTCAAACGCCGTAATAACTTGTAGAACCGGTTATTATGGTGTTCCCTAAACTTTCTTCACCACTAGGTATCACTCATTTGTAGCACGCCACATCACTGGCTGTCACCATGTGGGTGTGGGCGGGCCGAACACCTAAAAAAATGGAGGTTCCGTTTCTCAGTTTCCAAGGACCGCACCGATCCTCCGGACTTACGAGTCTCACCATCCTCATAGGCAAGTTATTAATTGTATCTTACTATTTATCTGGTTGATCCTGACATTACAAAAAAATATCTATCTGGTTGATCCTGCTGTTTTTAGGACTTGCTTGTGGCTTTGGGAGACAGCACCTCTGATCACAAACGGACTGCGGTGACTGACTACTCTCACTGCGGTCCTGGGCAGCGTCACAGTGCAACATAAAAAAGAAAATAATGTCTAGACTGGAGAGACTGACAGACATAGCTAGCATGCGTGTGTGTGTGTGTGTGTGTGTGTGTGTGTGTGTGTGCGTGTCTTTCGCTTTCTCTCTCTCTCTCTGAGTACTGCTCCACTTTCTCAAGCTTTAACAGAAAAAATCCTCCAGTAATTATAAAAAGAATGTCTATGACACTGTGATGTTAGGATTTTTTTACCGCCTGTGTGTGATGACCTCATGAATCTCTCAGCTTTACTCGAGGTTTATAATCACACACCTCGGGTGTGTAAAAAAAATCCATAACACACACACTTGCCTATCCATTATTCTCTATATTAACCATAACTGTCCACTCTTAAGCTGTAGTCAGTGAAGTGTAAGGAATCTAATGACAACCTGGATTGGTGCTACACCCTCCCTCCAGATGCCTTCTGAGTCTTTCTACCACCACCAGCCTTTTTACTAGAAAAATACCTGCTGGAGGAGTGTATTAGGCACCAGAATCATTTTAAACATTATCATAACTTTATTTGAACCTGAAAAAGGTTCAGAAAAGGTACTTTTACAGAAAATGGCATAGGTTCTGGGTGGTTCTGAACTTATCCGAACCATTGCTCCCATCCCCCCCAATTCCTGGGCTTCTTCTTTCCGTAGTTGACTTTCCTACCGCTTCTTCACTGCTGTGCACACACGTAGCTTGTGTTTGATGAATTCTGCATCATTCATGAGTGAAAGTACCAGACCTACAGGAAAACCATCTCAGTGACTAAAGAAAAGGTCTGAATTCTCAGCAACTTGCTATCTCATGTTGCCACCTGGCGCAAGGCAAGTGAAACTATTATTTAAGGATGAATTAGGAACCTTTCTGCCAGTCTGGACAGATCTGAACACAAGGGGCACAGATTCTAATCAGTGCTGTGCTTAACCTTTGTTAGTGTTCCTTCGCTTTCCTCAGTCTCGTATAAGCTCCCTGTCCTTCCTATACCCTTAGACTCAATTCCTCCTGGTGGGCAACTAGTGACCATTTCAGCTCTTTGTGCCTTGTACAGTGCTTTAAGATGCAGTGTTTATAAAAGACACCAAATTAAAAAGACGCTAAGTGCTGCATCAGTGTGTGGGCTGAAAACAAAACAGAAAGGTAATATTTAATGCACATTGAAAATATAAAACAGAATTAGAATCAACACTTCAACCATAAGCCATCTTCAGGAATCATCTGTAAAGAATTATTTTTTTATAACTAATTCCTGAAGACATATGGTCAAAATGTTGATTTCAACTCTTTTTTTCAGCATGTATTTAATATTAGCAGTTTGTTTTATAACAAAACAGAATCCCTTTCTTTTCCTAACTTGGACTCTGGAACACTAGGGAGCTGTAGTTCCAGCAACCGGGACGGAATTGCTGCCTGATGCAGTGCTATCTATTCTCGGTGCTGGGGAGATGATTGACATGCTCCTCAGGGACCCCTGCTGTCAGGCCTAGATGTAAAACAAGAGGAGGGAGAGGTGGGACATGAGAGAGATCTATGCAAGTGGAGGGGGACATAATAGGGACATATAAGTACCTCACAGGAGTGAACAAGATGAAGGAGGGGAGTACTTGGCACAAGTGCACATGGGGCATGCTGTGAAGCTTGAAGGGGGAATTTAGGAGAATGTGAGGAAGTACTTCTTCACTGAAAGAGTGGTGGACAACTTGAACAGTCTTCCCTCAGAAGCAGTGGGGGTGAAACCAGTGGTGGGCTTCAAGCATGCATGCATGGGATAGGCACACATGACTTTTGGTAGGCAAATGGGGAGGGGGAGTAGCCAGAGATCGGGTAGGGTCTCCTGTAACAGCTAGGCAGGGACAAAATGGTCAGACTGGGCGGGCCAAGAAGTCCTTATCAGCCGACAAATTCTATGTTTCTATCTGCCTGACACAATCGGTGCTGCCGCTTCTAACTTAAGGGAGTGATGCAATTTGATATCTGAACATGGAGGGGTGGGACGCTGTCCATGTGCACATCAGTGCCCGAGCATGCTACCGTCAGCATCTCAGGAACAGGAGGTTAGCGAAGCAGGAAAATGGAAACTAGTTCCTCTTCCAGGGCTACACGCAGCACTGGTGCCACCTCTCCTCAGCACTGGACCCCACCTGGTGTGACAGGAACCCCATCATTGAAGTCCATCCTGCAGCAGGTAGATGGTCCCCACCATGCGGAGTAAACCATAGAGTGCCCAGAGGTCCTGGAGGACACCGAAACAGACAATATTAATGGACAGAAAAAGGATAGTCCATCCAGTCTGTCCCAATATTCCATACTTGGGAGATGCCCTACTCTTAGTCCTCCTTCCCAGTCCCTCCACTTTCCATCCGATAACGACTTTATAAATATGCATCCCACTTCCTCTCAAATCTCACTTTTGCCGTTGCCTACACAATTTTGTCAGGATTTTTTGTTCCATCCATGCAACCACCTTTCCATGAAGTACCACTAAGGACCAGGTCATGGGTGGGTCAGGGATCAAGGCTGGCACAGTAGGGTTGGGGGCCAATGACAGGAGAGATAGGAAAAAAGCAATAAAAAAAATCACATAAAAATGTGAGAAAGTGTGGCCGGTCTAGTGGCTCGGTGGTAGAACAACTGCCCGCCACACTGGCAACCCGAGTTCGTGAACAAGCATGGGTTGCCGGCAGTCAGCCTGGGGGAGAAGATTTAGGGTCCAGAGGACTGCTCCCCTCTTCTCTCCCAGGGAGGGAGGGCTTGCTGTTGCCACCTACGACTGCCATCTAGTGGAAGCTGAGTGGCAGTGCAGGTTGGAACGACATGACGGGAGGGCGCTACGGACTACTGCAGCTCATGTGCATCCACATGCATGTGCTGACGTGCATGCCGAAGCAAAGGAGTTGGGAGAAAACCAGGAGAAACAATGGCAGGGCAGGCAGAAATGAAGCCCTGCCTACCGGCCCTCTATCCATGCCACTGCCAAGACTCTGAACCCAGCAGTCTGGATGTGAGTCACCGGGGTTGTGGGGTGGAGCATGGCCCTCCCTGTTCTGGCTCTGCCACAGGAGGTAATCCATAGGGGATTAGGTGAGGCAGGGTAAGTCCTGGGGAGGTGGTTATCAGTGCAGGGCAGCAGGTGGTGGCTACAGGGCAGAGAAGCCAGCCTGCTCTGGTCAGGAAAATATCATCTTGATTTACAGAAACAAAATGGGAGAAGGAAACATGAAAAAATAGAAAATGTTTATTTAAGCAATTTACTGAAATTATTTAATAAATCCCCCTTTCAATGGTGGAGGATGGAATAGTCCAAGATTGCCATAAGAGCATAAGAGAATAACTGTTCACAGGATAAGAGGTAAGGTTGTTTTTTTTTTTTCAAATATTGATCTCCGATTGGTGACTTTTAATGTTTCATCCAGCTTCTCTGGATTCCACTGTCTAACATTAGCACATTTTGATATTTAGATTTTGTGAATTAAGGAACGTGCCTTTTTCCTCCATAGACTTTAAAAAATGGGTGTGGGGGGAGAACGGTATCTCTACTAAATGCCGACACTCGGAATCCCGATATTCAGGATCCTGAGTTCGGCAGCCCAACACACACCCTCCTGACAGAAGGAAGCTGGTGCTGACAAGGGTAAGGTAGCAGATGTGACGAACCTCTACCTACCCATAGTCAGACACCACAAGTCAGGAGAAAATGCGGAAGCTGGCTGAGCTGCTCCCGTGGGGTGGAGAGCTAGGCCACTATCAGCTCAGCCAGCATGATGCTCTCGACCTGGGTTCTGTTCCGGATAGGCAGCATTTTTTGTTCTTCCTGTTGTTGCCCTGTAACATTTTTAGCTTACCCCGAGGTCCGCTCCCCCTTGGAGTTGGTTATTTTAGTTACGGGGGGGAAGGGTGCAGGGGGCTTGTCCCCCGCATTGCAGTAAGACCCTGTAGGTCTTCTGACAGTTGGTCTCCTAAACTCAGGCTTTCAGGGAGGGGGGAACGGGTAGCAAGCATGAAAGAAGGTAACTTTAAAATGCAATACTCAGTGAATACAACTTTGCTTTAAACTGTCGTTTCCCATTGCATGACCTCTAGTACAAATCCTATAGTGGCTTTCTGTTGCTTTCAGCAGTTACCTAAGAGGGACTGTAATGTGGTACTACACTGCTGCAGCCTATCTCCAGGATCAGACGTCGGGAAGAAAACAGCTGCCGGAAGACCACTGGCTTATGAATCAAGTCGGAATCCCACTGCTGTGAGCAGCGCCTGCCAGCCTGGGACTCCGCCAACCTTATTCTCCACACTCTGCTGTGAGGTGTACATTGAATTCCGCTGTCCATTCTGGATCCGCTGCAAGGATTTCTCCACCTGAAAGGATATTTTTCAAAATGTTAAATTCTGTCTAATGAAAATATTCAGAACCATTTCTTCTAAAATGATGTTACATCAGTACAGGCCCACAAAAACACAGGGAAAGCTCCACAATTATTTTTTTGTTTTATTTTTGTTTTTGTTTATCCCCCTGCCACCTGCCCGCAATTCCTTTGGGAGTTGCTAAGACATCCAGTTAACTGTTGTCTCCCCCTTACCTGCCATCAGTGCGCGGGTCTTCCCCCATGGAGCCGTGATTTTCTCCCCAGGCAGAGACGCGGTGGAAGACAGACCCTCAGGCTAACATCCCACCCCCATCAAACCTCATCACTTCATCAGGAAGCTGTTGCCGCCAGACAGGTGGGGGGAGATCCGGGATGGTGCTGAGTGCTCCATCATCTATGATGGCTGGGGTTATTTTTTCCATATTTTTCCCACAGCCCCACGGATGTCAGCACACAGAAGGGGTCAAAGGGGCATGCTCACACAAAGGGTGTGGCTCTGCACCGGACCCGGCGGACGTCCATCACTCCTCTGGTGTCCCCAATCTGCACTGCCACCCATGTGCATCCAGGTGGCAGCACAGCAGCGGGGATGGCTACCCTGCCTCCTCAGAGGAGGAGAGCGTCAAGGGACACTCAATCCTACCCCCGGCTGCCCCCACACCCAGAGTTCGCTTCCAAACCCCAGTAGTTGGCGCCTTGAGTGGTAGCGCTACTGCACCAGTGGGCGGCCAAAAGCTCCATGATTACAAAGTGGAAGAAAAAATATCTATAGTTCGATTGATATTGATTCAGTTACAGCCATGATGTTCTCTCTGTACAACATCACAGTCTGAAACTAATATAAAGCAAACCCTACATAAATTCCTTTTCTTATTCTAAGTGATCCATTTTATAATCGCAGTAAGGCATTCCAGGGCGTGTTAAGCAGGTTATTGTCACTTCTTGGGTGGTTGAAGACACTTGCCTGCACCTCGTGCCTCACAACACACTTGAGGCGTGATGTTATCCTAGCAGAGCATATGATCTGTCATGCCTTATTACTTAAAGAGCACCTACAGTACCTTGTTCTTTACAGTATATTACAAAAATAAGCAGAAAGCTCCGTTACCTGTATAGAAGTCCCTCAGTGCCTGATTTAACATTTTTCATTTGGAAGGGATGGGATCGTTATTTGTCCCCCCCACACACACACACAAGGGACTGACCATGAGATCCCTTCCACTTCCCTGTCAGTCGTCTTCATCCCTACACTCAGACATTTGGTGACGTCGGTATAGGGAGAGTGGGGGGTGCACTCTATTCAGCTCTACAGAGCTGCTTTTTGAATGCTTTTTTTAATGATCACCAATTGTACTCATTTTCAAATCTTTCCTAAATCCATCCAGCAGCAACTCACCTCTTACAGACTTCAAAAGTCCACTTTTCAGAATTTATTACTGCTTCTTTGTGAAAGGGGAAGAGAGCGTAATTCCTTGGTTATCAAATCAGCAATCCAATCAAAGTCACTGCTCAACTAACAAGGGCCTTGTTAGTTGAGCAGTGGCTTTGATTAGACTCCTGTGGCCCTCTATAATATAAAAAATACTATTTAAAATCAGCCCCATTGCTATTACTAGAACGCGCCCCCATGCACTTCAAACTAAAATCACAAAACATGATAGCAGAGGGGTGGCACCCGCGAGCCTGTAGTCAGGGACCAGGAAGGGGAAGAGATCCGGCGACCGGCTCCTCTGCCTGAGGAATTATGATTCCCTCCCATTTGACACAGAAGCGGTAATAAATTCCAAAAAAAAAGGGGGGGGGGGGAGAACTTGTTTAACCAGGAAAGGCACAGGGAAGTTAAGTGACTTGCTCAGGGTCACACAGTATGAAAGTGGGGGCCGTGGAATTCAAACCCAGGTCTCCAGGATTGCAGCTCAGAGTCCTAAACCACTGCGCTATACTGCCTCCGTATAGTGGACTTTTGAAGTCTGTCAGAGGTAAGCTGCTGCGGGGGTGGGGGGAGGCTTGACTTAAACACCAAAACTAATGCTCTTTAACACAGAAACAGAAACAATGCCAGCAAAAAAAAAGACCACTGGTCCTTCCATTCTGTCACCTGCCATTCTTGCTAAACAGTTCCTCACAGTTTACCTTCTTTAATCCTTTCAGGGACTTCAAGGTCTATGTCATGTCCCTCCTCTCCCTTCTGGCCTCCAGTGAGTACATGTCCAGTGCTCTGAGCCGATCCTCGTAGGATCTGTCCTGCTGACCTCGAATCATTCTGATCATTCTAAGCTGCACTGTCTCCAGCCTGTCTGTCTATCCTCAGGTGAGGACTGCAGAACTGGGCACAGTATTCCAGAATGGGATCTCACCAGTAATCTACAGAGAAGGTAGTATTACCTCTTTCCTCCTGCCACTGAATCCCCTTCCAGTACACCCTGACATTCTGGTTGCCTTCTGTAGGCCTTGCTATATTGGCTAGTTTGTTTCAGAGAGTCATTTACAGTGACCAACAGGTCCCTTTCCTCTGAAGTAGTGGCCAGCTAAACCCCTCTCATCCAGTATTTCTTTCTGGGGTTCTTGTTCCCTGTGTGCATCACCTTGCACTTTGTGGCACTAAATTTCAACAACCAGACCTTGGACCACCTCTCTAACCTATGCAGGTTCCTCTGCAGCACCCTTTCCCCCTCCTCGCTGGCTGCACTGCCACAGAGTTTTTGGAATTTTAAATGGCCTTTTGGTAAATACTGAAGTCAGGGTTCAGCTAACAATGCTTTGGCTAGTTGAACCCTGGCTTCTGTGTAATAAACAAAAGGCCAATCTAAATCATTGTTTTACTCTTCTTAAAGCTGCTGAACCGATGTTGCCCAGCTCTTCCTTACCAGATGTAAGAGTACCCTCAAGGCGTCCCGAGCTCGATCAGGGTGCTGCAGTATTTCAGTTAGTGCTTGTCCAATCAGAGATGAGGGGCTGTTAAGTTTTATGTCACTTCCAATCAGCATGAAACCTACAGAGGGACAAAAACAAACTGTAAACATTTTATTAAAACCTAAAATTAAATGTTTGCCCCCGCTAAAGGAGTAAGAACATGAATATGCCAAACAGCGCTTCGTAATTAGGTCGGCATGTGTTTTTTGCAACAAAGTTGTTTGGGGTATGTTTCCTACCCAGCACACCCTTTCATGAATGGGAATTGCTCAGTACAATCTGAAGGGATCCACGTCTTTCACTTTAGAATGTGCCCTGCAATAGTAGTTTGCATTGTTAAGGCCTGAAGATATCTATCCCCTCCAGCACAATTTCTACCCCTTCCACAGTGCATCTAGAGTTCACTGTGCACCCAACCTCAGGTAGCGTGTTCCGTCAAGATTTCACGAGGTCACACTGAAAACATGAGCCACAAGGGGGAGCTGGAGAGTGAAATGCCATAGTCCTTCCTCCATGGGAAGCATGTATAATGTCTCAGTCGTGACAGGACCCTCTCTGCGGGTCAGTGGACAGAAGACCCACGGTAGTTCCTGAACCACAGTGGTAGGGCCGAGCTACTGGGTTGACCGAGTAACGACAGCACAGCACACAGGTCCTCTAACCTTTGATTTGATGTGCAGTACAGTGGAATCGGTCCACATTCATATGAAGGTGAGTCATTCACAGGAATTAGAAGAAGACGTGTACAATCAGTTTTAGAGGTAGGCAAAACATTTTAAAAAAAAAGAACCCTCAGACCCTCAATTTTCCATAAATGTGAATATTTTCCATAAATGTGAAAAATTGGCTGGAAATGTGAAAATTACAAGATCCATAAATTTTCAGTGGAATCAGCATATTTTTTTTTAAATCTGTTAATACCATTACTCCTGTCTGGCCCCGGGGCCCTCCCTCCTTCCTGTCCTTGACCCCATGCACCCCAGCTCTGTCACTCTACCTTCTCCCAGGGTTGCCACCTTCTGACAGACTACCATGGCTTGCCAACCATGGTTAGGCCTTTCGGGGGGAGGGGGGGGAGTCCCCCCAGATACTTTATACTCCAGTTGGTATTACCCCTATGGATATTATTGCAGCCCCTTCTGTACTTCGTGTCATCATAATGAGCTTTTTAGGGGCAGGGCTGTAGAGGGCAGTCGGGGGCACAGGGAATCAAGGATGTGTTGCTGATGGTTTTGTGAATTAAATCATGTAATAATCCTTTGGTAGAAAAATTCAAATAGTGGCTTGTCATGCACTGCCTGTTCTGTGGATGTCAGTTGCTCTTCAGTGTCAATGTTTTCTGCATTTCATTTCTGCCTGCATCCTATCGTCAGTTTGTTTTTCAATCAGCGTTGTCTCTCCTAGTCTCCCTCAATCTGCCCCCATCCAGTCCGGTCCCCCTAGCCCTGTCTCCTGACTTCTCTGGGTCTTATCTTAACTCCTACGTCCTGTGCCACAGTACCGTGGAGGTGCCCAGTCACCGGTGCAGGTCCTGTGGGGGACTGGGCCATCATCTAGCCATGGTGGGAGGATTTTGCCACCACTTCCCCTGGGCTCCTCACACGCATGCAGTGATGCAATATGGGAGCTTCATATTGGCATGGATGCCCCCCGGAGACTGCATGTGGGGTCCATTTCCCATGCAGTACCACTGCAATGCCACCCAGATTCCTCCATGTGGCAGCCCACAAGCAGGTTGCAACCCCCCTCCTCCGGGGGAGGAGAGCTGTCCAAGAGACTCTCAATCCTCCCTCCCCTGGCTAATCCCTGAGCGACCCGAGTCCATTCCCAAACCCGGATCACCGACGTAGCTGACAGTAGCTCGACCGCCGCACTACCAGGCCAGCTCCATCATCAGGCTTTTAAATATTTCACGTTTAACTAGGTCAAGAGAACCATAAAAGGTTCTGAGAGGGTCCAATCAGCCATGAAAGTTCTTTTTTTTTTCCTATATAGGTGTTTATTCCTCCTTCGGCGGGTCACAGCTGCTCGTCCGCCAACCCTACCGGACTCTGGGGCCATTCGAGATCTTGATATGCTATGCAATGCACGGCCTAGCAGTACCCCGAAGCTGGCCCAGAGGCTTCATGCTGCCACAGCACCCAATTTCCACATTTTCTCCCCAGTTACTGGGGCCCCAGACAGAGAGGCGCATGTGCACAGAGGCACGTATGCACCCTTTTGCTCCGGTGATAGCCCCTTCCTCCCACCCCTTGGCCTAGCACACTGGCTCCCACAGCTTGCACTGCCCCCTGGCCTCCACTGCGAGGCAGTCAAGACCCGAGGCAGTACAGATCCCTCCCCGGACAGGAGAGCTGCCTGTAGGCAGCTCAATCATGCACCATCCCCCCCCCCCGTGCTGACCTGCCGTGGCCAGTGCTCATTCGCCTATCACTCAGTGACCGGCGTAGCAAGAGGTAAAAGGACCTGCTTCAGTCCTCTACGGCACCAGGCCGTCAGCCATGAAAGTTCCAATAGTTATCCGAGCTTTACGTGAACTTTCAAAACCATTTAAAGTACAAAAACTGTTTTAACTATCATTTTTCCACCCATAAGCTACTGTCAGTAAAGGGAAAGAAATCTAAAAAAAAAAACACTTGGAGTGCCACTACAGTACAAATAATTACTGTCATCTCACTAGGTAGTACCCCTTACACCACTGTGAGTATAACTACTTAAAACAGATCCATCTCCTGGGTCGGTTCCATGTCATAATAGCGATAGCAAACCAGCGATCGATATTATGGCGTGTCTCTATCGCCGAAAAGCATATCGGCAATATACATTTCTTGGCAACCCCACTTCCGGGTGTATGTCGAGGAGGGGGCTAAACTTGGTCCAGGAAAAAAAAAACACAGCCGCAAGCAGCGGTAAAATATTCTCCCCCAGTCCGGCCTGAACCCAGTGCCTACCTCACCGTGGCCAGCCACCCTCACCACCACACCACAGGGCTGGCTCTGCTGTAGCAGGCTCTCCTCCCTACCTAAACCCTCCTTCCTATCCTTCCCCTCCACCTTCCTATCCATCTCCTTCCGGTCGTTCTCCTCACTGTTCCATGATGATACTGCAAAAAATGAGTCGCTGTTTTTGCAGTCACTCATTTTTAATCGCTATCATCACTGGATACCTCCTGGTTCCCCTCTCCACCTCCTGTCTTGTTTCTGGGTCTTTCCAAAACCATCAGCCTTCTTTCTAGATAAAGACCTTCTAGAGTGTAGATAGAGCTTCAGCACCAATGTTTTTAAAATGAAAAGAAGTTCTGACACGGCTCCTTTACAGAAAATGAAAAGAAGTTCTGAAAGGTTCTGAACTTATCCAAACCGGTTCTCCCAGCCCTGCACTTAAAAAGAACTTATTCTGCTGTCAGTTTCAAAAACCTCTGATTGCTTTCCAGCTGACTTCAAAATTGTTAAGTTTATGAGACATCATAGTCTGTGGCCACAGTAGGCAGTACGATGATATAATTGCACTGTGAAGCCAGAAAATCACGATGAAAACTCTTCATGTAGGGCCATATAGATAAGTTATCAGAAACATACTGTGAAACCTGGCACAAAAGGGCATTCTCTAATAAATTTTAATAAATGAATAAACTATGTTATTTCTTAAATTATATCATGAAATGAATACCTGCACTTTAAGAACACACGAAGAGACACTCTTGCAGCTGTAAGACTGTCCCATCACCATATAAACATATATTTGAGTACCTAGAATGTTTAGAAATAAACAATCCTGATTGGCTAACAATGATGTCATGATTTATAATTAGACAAGGACAGCTGGATTGGACTCCACCCATGCTCTTGGTCACACAGGGCTCTTTAGGCTTCACCCTTGCCCATACTTCTCAACTGTCCCTGATCAACAGATATGTTATCAAATTTTAAACCCTACAATTCCTCTGGTCCTCCTTAAATTACTGAAGGGTCTGACCAAGATCTACCTGCCGCTATTTTTAAAACAAAGATGTGTCCAAACTATTAGATGGTCTAACAACATTCACATTTTGCAAAAATTAAAAAAATTAAAAATGGATGACTGTGCTCAAAAATGATGCAAATCACATTTACGTTTTTTTTCCCCATGCAAAGCATGACTTTCTGTCACAGTGGGAAGCATCTTTTGAAAACAGCAGTGGGGCTGCTCGGACAGATTCTAATGGATGTCAGCACAGCTGCAACACACATTTGTGTAAGCCATATTATAAATCTTGTCCTTGGTTTCCCTTTGATTTCTGATAAGGAATGTCAAGGTATAAACTAATGCTGGGCATTATAGGTACCACCATTTTAAAGGGCAGCAGACACATCTGGAAGAACTGTTTTTCCAATTTACATTTTCCTCTACCAGTGTAACTTGGCAGCCCCCACTGGACCAGCCCTCCCCAGGTACTTATCCCAACCTCCAGAGTGCCTCTGTGGCTTACCAGCCCATGGTGGGATCCCCTGAGGAGCACCCCTTTCCCCAAGGGGTTCAGGATCTGGTCTAGGAGGAGGGTGCCTTGTCAGCATTGTAGGGCTTGTGTGGGGCTGCTCACCACCCCGCCACTTCCGTGGTTTTGCCCATCATTTTCCCCCCAGGGGGTTGCCGGCATGCAGTCAGGGACAGATTTACAATGTCATGAGCCCTATGCATAACCCTAACCGTAGGCCCCTCCCACGTTGCCCCACCCTCAAAGGCTGCATGGTGGCATGCTTGATTCCAAACCTTGTTGTGCAAACATTCAGTACTTAAATCCAGGTGACCCATTTTACTTTACTAGTACAGTTATTACTTTCAAAAGAACTACAGATGTAAAGTAACTGTATAAAACAAGGTATGTTCCTGCAGTGATGTGGCGTGGCACATATGCAGCTGCAAGCATCAGCATCTGCAGCAGCCTCAACCCCTGGTAGTGTCTCCACACAGTGGCGGAGCCAGAGGGGGGGGGCTGGGGGGGTGGTCACCCTTCCTGGCTGCCCCAGTGTGAGTAGTGGTGCCCTGCCACCATCTTTATTCACTGTTTAGTTCCCATTGGGGAGCCTGTCATTGACTGAATGGCCCTCCCTGGCTCCCAAATGATCCCAAACCTGGCTCCGCTACTGTCTCCACATGTACTGCCACCCAGTCTGCATTGGGCAGTGAGTGGCCCAACAGCAGAGGTCAAGTTCCACCAAACTGAAAGAAGAGAGCAGTTCTGTGAGACACTCATCACTTTTTTCCTAGCCAGCCCTCGCGATCCAAGCCTTTTTTCGAGTCCAGGTCACCAGAGTAGCGAGGGGGGACACCCTGTCACTGAGCTACTTGGTCGACATCTGCAAGAACTTTCAAAAGAAATAATACTTAAGACACAGCTCAGCTAATATTTCACATTATTCATAATTCTCCTCTCATCCCCATTCTGTATTACTGAGCACATTTGCCTGAAAACCCGATCTTTGTCCCTTCATGGTCACCCATTCCTGCTGCATATTCCCCACCTGAGGTCAGTCATGACTCTCAGTTTGTGACATCACAGTCATCTGCACAGCAGCAGGCTGTGATGTCATAAAAAGAGGATTGTGAGGCTTGACCTCAGGTGGGAAACTGGCAGTAGAAATGGACACACTATAATGGGACAAAGGATTTCGTTTCCTCAAAACCGTGCTCAGAAACAGAGAAAAATGGGGATACTAGAACTACAGGAAATACAAGCAAAGCTGTATCGAAGTAATAATCTTTCAATGTTCATCTCATTGCATCAACGAATCTTTAAAATGCATTTTATTCCCTGTTTCTGATTTCTTATTTTCAGGCCTCTTTTAACTGGCTGTGCCTGAGTTTTGATTAACTGTGCCCTGATTTCTTTTGGATTGCTGTCCCCTGAATAGCCTGTGACAGCAAGGGTTGTCGGACATTGCCCTTGACCAGGGCAGAATGTCTGTCTTCTTCACTCCGTCACTGGCCAGATTTATTGAGCCTAGGTCATGAAACAATACACAGAACTAATTGTTACTGATAACTATTTTTGTATCCTGTCAGAAACGATTAAAAAAGCCTGCGGGGGCCTTTTATCAACACTGCTCTGTAGTACAGCTTCAGTGTTGCTGAAGGCCCAGTCTTACAGCTAAGCATGGCACTTCCATCTTAACTTAGAAAAGCCGTCTGACACAGAGTATCTGACTCACACTGACATTTCAATAAAGGCACAACAGCTTTTCCCTAGATCTGAAATCACAGTGCTCTCCATGTGATTTCCACCTTCAATAGATCATCATGCCAGTGAGGTTTTGACTTGAGCGTTGTATTAGCAGGACTTGAAGTATTAGGTAAATATATTTAACAAGTTATGTGTTTTCAGTGGAGGTTGAGGAAGGGACCATGCTGTTCTGTGTTGCAGTCAAGCAGTAACGGCACATTATCTGTGAATGCTGGCAGTGAGGCATTTAACAATATATTTTTCTAACTACTAAAAAAATCTTACAACTTTTTTAAAAGCTTACCACCCGAGATCTTTAAGTGGAGCTCAGGTCACTGGGGAACAGAATCAGCGCTAGTTATCAGCAGACTCCAATTACCCAACATCCCAGAGTAAAATGGTATGCATAGGCATTGCTGCTTTTTATCTAAGAAGTATTTTCTATTTTCTCATTTGAAGGTTTTCTTCCTGATGGTATTATGTGATGTGAAGAGCAATAATGTACCTGGAGACTGACACATCAACTTCTGTTCCTCTTCATACCTTATCAGTACTGTGACCTTACTCCTTAAGACATCACAAGTGGCCAATCCTGCAGCAGGTGATTAGCTCTTATTGGTCAGTTGTGATGTCACAATCAGTGAGGTCATAGGTCTGATAATATATGAGGAGCAGTATTGCTCAGATAGTATCCTAGAAACTAGGATACCAACAGATACCTCCCATTTAGCCAGATAGTTGCTGTGGTAGGACAGCAGTGCTGTCTGACCATGGATCCTACCCTCTAGGATCCAGTGCATGGATCTTACAAACCTTGTGGATCCTGTGGATCCCAGCAACAGCTCCAACTCGTATCCTATGTGACCTAGGATCCCTGGATCTAACCTAGGATCCATCACTATCTGACCCCGGATCCTAACTATCTGACCTAGGATCCCTGGATCTGACCTGGGATCTCTGGATTGTAACTAGGATCCATCGCTATCTGACCTCGGATCCTAACTATCTGACCTAGGATCCCTGTATCCTAACTAGGATCCATTGCTATCTGACCCCAGATCCTAACTATCTGACCTAGGATCCCTGGATCTAACCTAGGGTCCATCACTATCTGACCCCGGATCCTAACTATCTGACCTAGGATCCCTGGATCTGACCTGGGATCCCTGGATTGCAATTAGGATCCATCGCTATCTGACCTCAGATCCTAACTATATGACCTAGGATCCCTGTATCCTAACTAGGATCCATTGCTATCTGACCCCGGATCCTAACTATCTGACCTAGGATCCCTGGATCTGACCTGGGATCCCTGGATTGTAACTAGGATCCATCGCTATCTGACCTCGGATCCTAGCTATCTGACCCAGGATCCCTGTATCCTAACTAGGATCCATTGCTATCTGACCCCAGATCCTAACTATCTGACCTAGGATCCCTGGATCTAACCTAGGATCCATCACTATCTGACCCCGGATCCTAACTATCTGACCTAGGATCCCTGGATCTGACCTGGGATCCCTGGATTGTAACTAGGATCCATCGCTATCTGACCTCGGATCCTAACTATCTGACTTAGGATCCCTGGATCTAACCTAGGATCCATCACTATCTGACCCCGGATCCTAACTATCTGACCTAGGATCCCTGGATCTGACCTGGGATCCCTGGATTGTAACTAGGATCCATCGCTATCTGACCTCGGATCCTAGCTATCTGACCTAGGATCCCTGTATCCTAACTAGGATCCATTGCTATCTGACCCCAGATCCTAACTATCTGACCTAGGATCCCTGGATCTAACCTAGGATCCATCACTATCTGACCCCGGATCCTAACTATCTGACCTAGGATCCCTGGATCCTAACTAGGATCCATCGCTATCTGACCCTGGATCCTATATCTGCCTTTGGTAGGATTTCTGGTAGGATCCAAGGCAGGATGCCAGCACTAACTGATAGACAGTGGTAGGATCCACAAAAGCACTATCTGTGTAACACTAATGAGGAGGAAGCAAACTAGCTATGTCAGCCGCCAGGTATAGAGCTGTTCCACACATCACACCGAATACTGTCAGGTAGTAAATCTTCTAACTAGCAAAATGAAACCAAAAAAAAAAAAACTGATGATATAAGAAGTAATAGCTCACTACTTCTGAAAGTTAATATTAATTTCGGGCAGCACACTAGCTCTTTAATAAGGTAGTAGGTATGAAAATGTGACCTTTGCCTGCCCTGTACAGTTTAATGTGCCATGATGCTGTTCGGGAGCTGAAGTCTTTATGCCCTTGCTTGTAACATTAACGACTATTATAAAAAGGGTCTGAGAAATGGAGCTTTCTGATTGGTTGCCAACATTCTAACAGCCTTATGTTAATCTTTTATTAACATACATGTAGAGCTTAGCCATATGCTGAACAAGGTTTAACACTGTTTAAAATTTTTTTTATTATAATAGCAATAAGGCACTCCCAGGGATTATGTTAATGGTCAGTTAATCACCCTCAAGGGGCATGTGGCAGTCGGTTACACCTCGTGCCACAGTACACCCCTAGAAGGTGATTAACAGACCATTAACATAACCCTTGGTCATGCCTTATTGCTTAATTCTCTAGCAACAGATTGTGATGTCACAAGCAGAGGACTACTACCAGAGCTCTTGAAGATGATCAGGACAAGCTGAACTGCAAAGGGCAAGGATCATAATTTTTTTTAATTTTTTTTTTATTTACTGTTTATACCCTTTCTTGCAGGTGTTGCCCCCATCCCCCAGTAAGACGCAGCCTCATCCTCCCCTATCTCTGGTATTTATTCCCTCTGGGCACTGTGGCTTACCCCTTGTGGTGGGGCATGGCCATAGCCAGGCAGGATCACTCCCACCACCACCCCGAGTGCATGGGGCAGGAGATAACTCTAGTTGAGGAGTGGACAGTAGCAGGAAGTGGGGCCCGTGCGTACTGGGCTCATCCTGTGTGTACCAGGGTTCTTTCTTGAGTTTCTGCCCACCCCTGGGATGCTGGCACTCAGCAGGCTCTGTGCATGTGCACACATGTGTGCTGTGCTGAGCCTGTCTGAGCACCCCCCCCCGCCGCAGTATCTCTGCTGCACTGTCACTGGTGGTCATCCAAGTGGCAGCTGAGTGTTGGAGGCAGTGACCCCCCCGCCCCCCATAGGATGAGAGCACCCACTGGGGTGCTCAGTCCTCCTAGACATGGCAGGTCCTGATGAACCAGGCTTATTACCAAAGCCGGATTACCATCATCACAAGCAGAAAAAAGGATCATATTTTGATACAGACACGCGTGTAAAACAAAACTATAATGAAGTAAGAGTTATTGCTATTTTATATTGCTCTAGAACTTGGTTTTGCTGATGCAAACTGTGAAGTTTTTTGCCAAGTAACGTGAGCCCCTCTTTAATGAGTTGTTTGGGTTCAAGTCAACAATGGCTTGTCAACGCTATGGAAAGCCATTGCTTTCAAAACAAGTGTTATAATCCTGTCTGCAGCACACTTTGCTAATGGCAGGTCTTCAAAGCTCACCATCTTCTCTGGAATGAATGCCCAAGAAAGTCTGAGCTGAATAACAGCAGTATGTAGAAACCAGTGCATGTGATGCATTTACTGTATAAGCTGCAGTTCTTTTTGGTTATTCTGAACTCCTCACCTAACTTCTACCTTGTACTCTGTCCCTCCCACATCTTAGCCAGCTGCTCCAACAGCAATTGCCTGGGGATATGCAGGACATGACATAGTTACCTGTGATGTTCTATGCAGGTCTGCTTCCACCACAGGAGTCACAGCTGTGCTGGAAGTGCTGGAACCCTCCTCCTGGCACCTAAGAAAAATTGGTGCCCTCGCATCCCTCACTATACTCCATTATCCCAGTGTGGTGAGACTGGTTTGAGTGGTGAACCAGGGTTTCTCCTTCTCAGGTGGACTTTGGACCTCCTAGAGCCCTTCCACAAGCCCCCATCCCATCACCTTTGGAGTGGCGTGTCATGCCCCCAGCACTCATAATCCAATCCCCTACTTCACTCTCTGTACTTGTACCTCAGGAAGGGTTAACTGGAGAGAGATTGGTTAGGAAACTCCAGTCTGGTGGAAGGATAGGAGGATGGGTGGTCTGCACATCAGAGTTGGACATCACAGGTAACCATATCATGTCATGTACTGGTGGCATCATACAACTAAACCCCACCCATTTTCCTATTTTCAGAGTCCCTCCTTCATCAAGTATGGTCTGTCACTGACCCTTCTGGCTCCACTCAAAGCTCTGTGTTAACATCTGATGACATCAGACAGCCTCGACCCTGCCACATCAGCACCCATCTTTGTGCCATCAGCTAGTGTGACTAACAGACCATGTATTCCTGCCTGCACTAGTCTCTCCCTGTGTCACAAGGAGACTGTCTTGCATTGACGGGACCCTACCTCCCTCTCCAGGATAGAAGTCCAAGATGGACACTGGGCATTGCCTCTGCTAAGTGCAGCGATCTGGGCATGGGACATGTACCCAGATAAACTTGTACTGTGTGAAGATCCACAGGAGCTGTGCTTTTGAACTAAAGGCACACAAAAAAATGGGTATTTCTTCCCAAAGGATTTTGTTTTTTATTTAAAAAAATAAATAAAAATGTTTCCCCTAATTACATAGGCTTTTTCAAGGGGATTCAATGATACACTGTCTGTGCTGAATGTATGGTTTTAAGCACCATAAACTTCTTAATGCTTATGCTCTATAATGCTGCTCTTCCTAACCAATGGCTGAGCCTCTTGTTGTAAACTGTGGCACTGAACGCTTCCATACACTGTATTCCTGCAACATGCTGTCAACCGGCATCCGCTTAAAAGCACAAGTTGGAGCTGGGCCAGTGGCATACAGGGCAGAAGCACCAAAGAGCGCTTCACCTCTACCATGCCAGCGGCCCAAGTTTGGGAAAGTGCTTGGGCCGCTGTGGGTCAGCTGAGGGAGGACTGAGTGGCCATCAGGCAGCTCTCCTCTCCTGGACTGGGAAGGTTTTCTTCACCCTTGACTGCCACCAGGTGGAGGCTCAGTGGTACTGTCAGGCAAATGTGGGGCTGGCACTAGGCCGCGTGGGTGAAGCGGGGTCTTCACTGTTCCGTGCGCATGCGTTTCCACATGCATGCGACTGCACTGCTGGGATCCTGGGACGAAGGAGAGAAAAACGGAAAACAATATGTCCTCTGTCGTACATGTGATGGCCCCTCAGGGTAGCTCCCTTGGGTCCAAGTTTACAGGAGGAAGGTGGCAACGGGCAGGCAAACAGCTATATATTAAAAAAAAAAAAAAAAAAGTTGGGGGGTTGGGTGTTTTTCAAAATAAAAGACAAAATCCTTCAGGAAGAAATACCCAGTTGTTTGTGTGGCTTTACTTCAAAGGTATAGCGCCTTTACACAGTACAAGTTTATCTGGACCTTCAGCAGAGGTGCACAACAATTTTAACACCATTTCCCAGGTGCATCAGTGCACGTACCCAGATACCTGACATGGGAAGCAAATGTGTTTACCGCTAGCCCATTGTGGGACCTGGATGCTTTCTTGAAGAGCAAACAAAATATAAAATTACTCTGGGTTATTTTCACTGCTCCATTGTATTTATAATAATAAAACATTCTTTACTTAAAAAAAAATAACATTTCTATATTTCATACTAATGTATGCAATAGACTCATAACCAATGAGCCAGGAAATTTTGATCTAAAAAATTATCTTACAAAATGTGTAAGAAAACTTCCTCCTCTACTATTGATGCAAACACATCACATGACTGTGCATTATTCCCCAATGAACTCATGCCTGCACTTTTTTCATTTGCTTTTTTTCGCCAGAATATTAATTTGATGTCCATTCTGTAAGTGTGATAACACTTCAGCATGTGTGGTTGTGCTATGATCTACACACTTCTCGGGTGGTTGAGTGCTCAAGACGAACCATGCCCAAGACATGCGCATATCAGACTGCGACCACATACCCTGTCATAGGTTATTGCTTAGTAATACACAAGGTTTTATACTGGAATTTTGGTTGTTTGTTGCCCTAGACCTACCAGTATTTCTGGCTACCACACTGGCACAAACAGAGGTAAATCAGTCACGTACCTGCCCAGTTTGAGGGGTGTGAGAACTGCTTGCTGCTCTGAACAGTTTTCATGGCCTCTCCAAGGGCTGCACTTCCTTTCATCCCATTGAGAAGTGATGAGTAGAAGGTATGAACAAACATTTTAGACGCTGCCACAGGAACTGGCCAAAGAGACACCAGGACACACTGCGCACCAGCAGCCAAGAAGGCCCGTGTCAAGCCAATGACACCATCTGCTGTCACTTTGCTATTGGACTCCTGATAGGACCCAAGGACAACTAATTTCACAGGAAGTCGTAGATCCAAAATGTCTGCCGCTGTCAGCAGGAATTCCTGGAGTGGAGGGCAATCAGCAATACTCTCTACATCACTCGCATCATCCTGCATTCTGAGGGATTCTGGGATAGTGTAGGTGTTTCCAAATGTGCTTTTGCCACCACTCGGGTTCCCATCACTGTTTGGTGTTAGAACAACAGCTGCTAACTTCCAGGAGATGTGGGTTGCAAAATGGACGCATTCCGCTTGGCTAAGTGCGCTCATTGCTCTTTCCTTGGTTGCTGTGCCACCAACCAATGGTTGGCATCCCAGAAGCTCGGATACCATGTAAGCCTCCTCTTCCGCAGAGGGCATTGGCCCCCATAGCCACCGATCCATAACAGATGAGGGGAGTTTGGGGTTTCCTATGACAGCAGCCATTGAGGTAGAACTGGAATAGGCTGGCATACTCTTCCTCAAATTTGACTGAAATCAGAGACAAAGAGGTATTTAATTAAGATTTAGCAAGTTATTCATTATGGCCTGCAGGGTCTCTAATGAAATTGACAGCCGGCAGATCCATTTTAATATCATGTCAGATACATGTGATGGATCTAGCCAAGATCCTATGACAGAAGAAGTAATCCTGCCTCTTTACATGGCCCTGATCAGTACCCACCTGAAGTATCGCATGCAGTTCTGGGCTCTTCAATGCTAAAAGAACATTGAGGTAGTTGAGATGGTGCAATGAAGGGTTGCCAGAATGATCAGGGACTGGAAGACAAAGGCTATGAAAAGAGGTTGGTGATCCATAACATGTTCACAATGGAGAAAAGGCGTCTAAAAGGGGACATGATCTCAGCCTTGTACATAATCGGTGGGGGAGGGGTTATCAACAAGACTGAAGGGCCAGATTTGGTGTCCTCCAGAAAGACGCCGGGACATGCTCTGGGGCTAAAAGATGGTAAATTCAGGGGTAACATTAGAAATCATAAGTCTAATTCAATATTCAGAAGCCTAGTGAGGCTTCTGATTGGCTACTGGATCGGTCATTAACGTCTTAGTAATGCCCGATCCAGCTGCCCACTGATGCTGTGTGGCATGCATGGCTCACGCCACTCTGCTTAAAACCTTAAGTAAGTAAAAAAATAAATGGGAAAAATGAAAATTGCTATTGCAGTTAGACTGATAATCACAATAACAACCTGGAAGTTGGTCATTTCCTTGGGAGTTACAACCGTCTGGAAGGAGGTGGCCTTCGGCTGCGCCTTGGACCACCCTTCCTCCCAATCGGTTATTAATCCCTCAGAAATTACTGGTTATTTGGTCATTACTGCTGCAGTCATCTTTTCCCAGAGGATGGGGGACCGATGGAACAGTCTACAGGTGAAGACAGTGGACATAAAGACAGAATAATCCTTCAAGGTAAGTCTGGACACACTTCTACTTATCAAGGATGCTGAGGGTACCCTGGACAGAAGAGTGGGTAGGGAATGGCTTCAAATCAGTACATGCTCGCACAGCATACTTACTGATACCTGCTTATGAAGTGGTAGGAGGGGGCAGTCATGACGGACCAGCAGTAAAGTCCCTTTCGATCTTAAGTGTACTACGTTACTTATTTCAACATAGTTTCCTTTTGGTCGAGCTAGTGGAACTGCCTCTTCAGCTCACCTGCAGAGCACCATGCTTTAGTCCTGGGGCTGTGAGTGTGAGACTCATCTCTCAGCTTATGTAGTTATTTAATTATGTTGACCATCAAAAGAGCTACAGCAGTGATCTAGTTCTGTGTTTTAGGATGATGGTTACTGTCAAACTGTATTGCATTGTAATATTGATTGGGGGGGCAGCATATGATATTCAACCACACCCCCTATGGTAGGTTCCTGAGTGGAACAGAACATTGGTCATACAGGAGACCCTATGCCCACTCCCCTCACGGCTGAGGATCAGGTGCCACAGTGAGCTCAACAGAGTGTGGAAAAACTGCCTCAGTGGCGACGCAGGAAGCTGTCACATTGAAGGCCAGAGTTTGAGCATGTGACAGGGCTGAATAAGGCCCTGTCCCATTTGTTATGCAGAAAGAGTTTAAACACAAGGGTCTGTTCTATCCTCTCCTTTTCTGTCTCTTCTCTATCTGGTTGCACAACCAAATTTTCTTGTTAGACCTAGAAACTGATCACTCCGATGGTTTTACAATTCTCTGCTCCTTGCTATCTCTCTGCCTTCACTTGCTGTTCTGTCTTTTCTTCCCCCTTGCATATCTGCAGTTATAAAAAAATATGTGTGAATCTCTGTGTAAAACTGTATGTGATACTAGGATCCCTTTGTTTGAAACTGTATATAGTTATACTGTTGAAATGACTGCAAAGCTATTTGGAACTCAAGGGGTTAACCTGAGATGCAGTTGTTAAGCCTTTTGTAGAGTTGTCAATAAAAGGTCAGTTCTGGGACACCATGTGCTGTTTTGCTGCACCTGCAAGGAATGAAACTGACAAGAGCATTCTGTAAACTTACAAGAACAGTCTGTGAGAAACAGGCTGTCTTAACGAATTCCTAGACAAAGACTTATAAAAAGAGCAGCAATGCTTTTGCTAGAGAGACAAGGAGAGTAAGAGACTGAAACTTGGAATTAAGAGATACCCCCAGAAGAAGGACTTAGTTTTCTCTGTTTGTACTGCCTTTCTAAATAGTTGTACTAAATAATTTTTATTATTTATTTTGCTGTTATTGAGAAAAATAACACACTATTTGTGAATTCTGAAACTGCTCCTGGTTTTCCTATGCTTCCTGGCCTATGCCTCGACGACAAAGTGTGATCACCAGACTCATGCACTGATGGCAGCTGAGGCTTGGTGTGCGCTGGTGAGGTGCTTGCCTCCCAGTGAGAGAGGACATAGCCCATCCAATATTTGCTCATGCCTCTACCAGATGGTCAAACAAGGGGTGGCAACAACATCAACTCTGAAGGCGGTCGCTTGCCTGCTTGCCCTCCCAGCTGGAGGAAGGGTGCTGCAATGCTAACTGCATCATCTGGGTAGGGGACTAACAGGAAAAAATGGAGGGAAGAAAAAGAATAATTAAAACTGAATTTCAATTTATAAGAGATAAATGCAGAAAGGAAGATGTCTGGGGGGACGACTTGAAAATTAAAAATAATAATGAATAAAAAATTAAAAGTGGCACAAATTCATAGGTGTACCTTCTGTCTCTTTATAACCTAAGTAATATGTAATTGATGGTTTTACATTTAGATAGTAAAACAATTATTGATTATTTAGAACCATTGGTTTCCATTGCATAATTTACTATGTATTTTTTAGTTTTCTATGTGTTATGTTTATGTGGTATGCCGGTACCAGCTTTATTTTACAAAAACAACTCAATAAAAACATAAGGGCCGATTCTAGTAGGGTTGGCATAAGTTGCGCCAAAGGCGACTTGTGCCAAACGCCGTTGCGCCAGGGACCCTGAGCCCGATTCTCTATCAGGCCAGGTCCCCGCAGCCAAGTCCCCCAACTGAACAGGTACGCCAAACAGAGGGTGTACCTAAACGGTTGGCCGCAGGTCTGCGGCATGGCAAAGGAACGGCGCAAGTGCCCTCCAGTCCCAAAGCCAGAAATGCCCCCCCAAGCCCCGATCCCCCAATGTATATGTAAAAGCCCTGCAGGGCTAGTCATGCCCCCCCCAAGCCCCAATCCCCAATGCATGTTTAAAGCCCTGCACGGCTAATCATGCCCTCCAAGCACCAAACCCCAATGTAAGGCGAAGCCCCACAGGGCTAATCATGCCCCCACCATGCCCGATCCCCAGCCTGCCCGCAAATTGCAAATGTTGTAAAAACAAAACAAAGTCCATATCCGTTATCCTTTTGGGCCCCACCCCCACCCAGCAGTTCCAGTCCACCCCACTCCCCCGACCTGTGACAACTAGCGATTGGTAATGCCTACCTTTCACCTCCACGGCCAGCCACCGATTGAGTTCCATCTGAGTGCATACTGCTGTATATAGTACATGCTCAATGAATGACAGCTCATTCATTGAGCACATATTATATACAGTAATATGCGCTCAGAAGAAGCTCATTCAGGGGCTGACCACGGAGGTGAGAGGTGGGCTGTGCCAGTCACCGGCTGACCATGGGTCAGGGGGGAAGTGGGGTGGACTGGCACTGCCGGTTGGGGGGCCACTAGACTACCAGGATAACGGATATGGATTTTTTTCACAACCACCATTTGCGTGGCAGGCTGGCAATCGGGATCGTGGCTTGAAGTATGATTATTTCAAGGGCTTTTACACATACGCTTGGGGCTTGGGGCATGATTGGCCCTGTGGTGCTTTACAAAATATATTAGGGGATCGGGCTTAGGGGCATGATTAGCCTGGGGCTTCTTAATGGATTAATGGGGATCAGGGCATGGGGTCTGCTAGCCCTGTGGGGCTTGTTATAGGATATTTGGGGCTTGGGGCATGGAGGTTCCAACGTACCTGCGGGCTTATTCCACGTTCGGGATTGGGGATTGTGGCATTGGCGTAACCTCGGTGGCTAGTATACTTACACCAGCTATTAGCTGGTGCAAATGTACTTTGTCGGATGTCCTCTGGGGGTTGAGAATAGCAACATCGGGGACTTGGAGGCTGCCATTCCAGAATAGGGTGCAACTGCTGCCATAAACCCACAGTGCCATGTCGCAGGGGGTTTATGGCATAACTGGTGGCGGACGTCCACTTTGGCGCAAACAGCCTGTGACATGTCGCAGGCTGCTTTGCAGAATACCGAATGTCACAACTCCTGGTGTAAACTGCTTCTTGCACTATTTTTTTTGTTGCAAGTCAGTTTACACCAGGCGTAACCCTTTCTAGAATCGGACCCACACAGAGTGAAAAATAAAACCTTGATAGCTGTGCTGACGACCCAGTGTGCTGTCATGCTGATGACCCAGGCTTGGAAGTGAGTGCGGGAAGTTGGATCAAGAGGCAGGCCACAAATGAGATAGCTGTCGCTCGGCAGTGTGTCTCAGCCAGGGAGGGTTGGCAGTGGGTTTCGCCATCACAGTTACCCCTGGGCCATGGAGCTTGCTCCTATCGCAGGGCGGGCTGTGGCTGTATGGGGCCAATAGTGGCACTGCCCCCACCGGGGGAGGAGGAAGAGGATATATTCCTGATGCTTCTGGCCAGGGAAGAAAAAGCTAGAAGGATGGATGGGGGGGGAGAAGAGACCTTATGTCCACATTAACATAAGAACAAGTGAAAACAGAGTGCACATCATTATCACAGTTAACCACACAAAAAGCTAATTTACAACTTCCGGTTCCGGTTTGGAGAATGGTGGTAGCACAACCCTCGAGCTCCGGCATTCCCCTTCATCAATCCTTAACAATCCTCAGATCATTACTTAAAAATCTGACTATATCTCCATTCGAGAGCAAGCTGAAGATGGCTACTAAGCCAGCACGTCTTAAGGGACCGAAAAATACACCAGCTCGAACAAAAATGAAGCAACTTACCCTCGACAAGGAATTGGAGAGTCAGACGGCCCAACCACGCTGTCTCAGGCAAAACATGGATTCTTCCTTAGAATCAGAGGACAAGGATTTGGCAATGTCTCATAAATCAGGCAGAACCCTACAGAAAATCCTACAGACAGTGCAAAAGATAGAGTCCTCACTGGCAGACTTCCGCCAAGACGTACGAAATATGGACACAAAAACTGCTGAAAATACCGTGAAGCTAGTTGAGGCGTCTGAGGCCCAGGACTCAAGTGAACATTTGATGCTGTATCTACTTAAAAGAGACCGGGAAATCCAGGGCCGGTTAGAAGATATGGAAAGCCGTGCCCGACGAAACAATTTGCGCATCCATAGTGTTACTGAGGGCGTGGAAGAAGGGTTTGCCTCATCTATTAATTTTATTCAACAATTGCTTAGAACAACAATAATGGAAATCCCGGCAGATCTTGATATTACAATCAATAGGGCACACCGCTCCCTCGTACCGAAACCAACCAACCCACTGGCTAGACCTAGATCCTGGGTGATTCAGATGGTGCTGTATCAGAGTAAGGAGTGGGTGCTCCGAGAGGCCTGGAGGCTTAAAAACCTGAAGTACAAAAACAACACCCTATTCTTTGAACAAGACTTCTCTACAGCATTACAGGCTGAGCGTCAGAAAACAAGAGCCATAATAAAAGAAATACGAGAAAAAAAGAACCTACGTGCCCAGCTTCTTTTCCCTGCGAGTCAAGCTGTATCTTGATGAGGGCCCTAAAACCTTTAGGAACCTGCTAGAGCTGATGCCATTGCTGCAGGAGTGGAAGATCGTACCTCCGGATATGGAAATGGCCCAGTTGGAACAGGTCCTTACGTCCCAAACATGGTCAGTGGCTAAAGAGTCTCCTTTAAGATCAGCCTTGGGAGCTATGCCGAAATCTATCTTGCAAGACATAACTAGCCTGATCCGTCATGCAGACAAGCAGAAGAAGGATACCCAAGAAGTCCCACCTCGAACCTCCCCGAAGCGCTGACTCAAGCGAACACGCACAAAATGCTTTTTTGGCGCTCACTAGTGCAGAGCGCTTTGCTAATTATCTATCTATCTATTTTGTGTGTTTAGTGGATTGCATTGCTCTGCCTGAACCCTGATTCTAGGAATTGAACGTTTCCTGATTTGTAATCAAAGGAGGACTGTGAAAAGTAAGAAAAGGGGACCATGATAGCAATGGGGTCAGGCTTAAACTAGGCGGCATGTCTTTCGTGGAAAAGGGGGCGGGGGGTTCATGTACAAAACATGAGAAAGTGTAAATGCTGACAAATTCCAGACAAAGATAAAGTATCTGCCGAAGGGGGGGAGTGCACTTATTCCTTTTATGGCTGGAGCAAGATGGGGAAAGGGTTTCTTTTATTTTTTTCTTTCATTTTGTTTTTCTTTTGTCTCTCTTATGCTTCTAATATATCGTTGGATAGAGCTGAGTATATGGGTATTCCCATGCAGGCACGATTCTCCAACATATCCGGATACATTAAAGAGCCTTGACATCTGGCTAGACTCACATTGTTTAGAGTCCAGGAGATCCGAGTCAAGAAACTGGCTCCCATTTCTCCCACCTGGGTAAGAGCTGCATCACAGCAGCTTACCCGGATTCTTAGAGTGCCCCATGAATGGCACTCCTGCCTTGTAGGTAGCATTGTATATAGTTCCTTCCCTAGAGAGGGTCATCGAGACAGAGGCGCCACCTTGTGGGGAATTCTGTTGTTTGTATTTGTATTACTGTTTGTTAAAGTTAAATGTTATTTAAGCAATAAACCACGACAGGGTGTTGATGATGCTGGTTTTACCCACGCCTGGTGTGGTTCGGTCACGAGGCCGCAGGCCGAGTGAGTAAACCTCACCAGGCGTGGTAAACCAGCATCACCAACACACTGGAGTGGTTTATTGCTATTATACAATGTCCCTATTATTTTTTTTCACAAAAATGAAGAGAAAATCATATTTTTCATTTTTTCCACTTTTTATTTAATTTGTTGTTACGCTGAAAAAAATAGTCCCAGAGACTACGAAGGTTTGGACAGGAAATGAGAGATCAGTGGGGTGGAGCTCAAATCAGAGGTCAGTGGGGTGAAGCTTTGTTTCTTTTCCCTGAATGAAGGGAGAGAGCGCAGTGTGGAAATTAAATGTTATTGCTGTTACTTTAACACAGAAGGTAAGGTTTCAGGCTTCAGGGTTTTTTTTTAAAGTTTGCGTCTGTCAGCTTTGCGAGCGTGTTGCGATCAGGTGGCAGGCTGAAACAGGGAGAGAGCGGGGTGTCTTCAGCGCTGTGAGTACGGCGTCCGAGTAATACAGGGTCATTTCGTTGTTATCGCCGTTTTCGGTGGCAGTTGGGCGTGCTGCGGCCCGGGCTGGTTGTGAAGTTCAGGCTGGGCATGAGGCAGAGCAGCGTTTCTTGGCGGTTGTGCTGTTTCCGCTTTCAATTTCACTATTATCACCGCCTGGGATTGATTTGAATATTGCTCCTCTAGTCATTAGCGATCAAGTCGAAAGTTGTTTGGATGTTCTTTTTTTTTGGTGAACGGCGGGTTTTTTTTCCGTGAGCGCTGATGTACAATGGCGGTTTCGGCGATTTGTAAACTGGGGGTCGGAGTGTTTCTTAATGGGTTGCAGCGCGAGGTTGGCACAGCTGGCACTTTTTCCTGTTGGTAATGCTATATTTTACAACGGGGTGATAGTGCCAGCTGGCCAATGAGGGGTGTCCATTTTTTTATGCATTGTATAATTAGTCTTATGTTATGCTTATGTCACACGACCTGAGTTTATGGAAATACGGAGGTGCTTGATGGACCAAAGGGGAGATCACACATGTGGACAGAAAATAAAACAGGGGAAGAGTTCATATGGATCAGGAATGAGGAAAATATTGCATTTAGATGGAGGAATGGAATCGGGAGTAATGGGTATGTGTACATGTAGAGATAATGGGGAATAAAAGGAGGATAATCATTGTCTCTCACAATGTCAATGGATTGAATAATCCAGTGAAAAGATGGAAGGTCCTCTCGAGCCCTAAGAGACAGGCTCCTCTCCTTCTCCAGGAGACGCATCTCAGTAATCAAGAACATGTTAAGCTGAGGAAATTTGGCTTTTCACATGTAGTATCCTCCTCATACCGGGGTACAGCTATACTGACAGCATGTGGAACGCAATTGAGCATCTCCTCGACCTATTCAGACCCTGAGGGTCGACTGGCTATTCTGGTGGGTGTACTGGAGGGCACACCAATCACCCTTGCATCACTCTATATCCCTCCCTGGATCCACAGTAGCTACTATAAGAACCTTATTACAAAAAAAAACACGAATTACAGGTGGGGATATTAATAGTGGGAGGGGACCTAAATCAAACCATGGAACAAACAGACTCCTCTAACCTGAGACACTGTAGAAAAACCCCAGCTAATAAAGCACTAAGAGAATATATGAGGAGTACCTTATGGATAGATGTCTGGAGACGTCAGCATCCGGGGCGAAGAGAATACACGCATTATTTCCCCCCCTCACGATACATATGCTCGAATTGACCACTTTTTAATTTCTGGGGAACACTTTCATAAAGTGGTGGACTGTAAACATATCCCCTCAACCTTGTCAGACCATTCCCAGCTGCTCTTGAGGTTAGACTGGGGGCCTGAACGGAAACAAACCCTCTGGAAGTTTAATAATTATTTACTAAACTTGAAGGAATTTACGAAACTTGCTAAAAAACGTATATCCCAAATCATACAGGATAATGCCTCTCCGCAGATTTCGGATGCTACCCTTTGGGACACAATCAAAGTGGTCCTGAGGGAAGACATAATTAAATATGCATTTTATTATAAAAAGCAACAGAACTTGAACCTGGAGAACCTTCAGCAACAATTGTGAAGTCTCCAAATGGCCCATGCAGGAGGGGATAAGACAGCTGGCCCACTTATACAATCCACCAAGCAGCGGATTCAAAAAATAATCGACACAAAAACAGAACAGGCCCTACAACGCCTACGCCAAAAATATTATGAAGTGGGTCCAAGGGCAACACGACTACTGGCTCAACATTTGAGACAGCAAACCTCCCAGTCTACGATAGCGCAGATCAGAGACCCTAGAACTGGTCAATTGAAGAGAAACCCAACCCAGATGCTAGATTCCTTTAGGGAGTACTACCATACTCTCTACACCCCGGAGCAAATAGCAAGCGATGCGCAAATACAGTTATATTTATCCAAACTTAGATTGCCGAAACTTTTTCTGGTCCTTCAGTCTCAGTTGGATAAACCATTCTCTCCTGCAGAACTTACTAGAGCCTTCACTTCTTTAAAGACCAATAAGGCTCCGGGCCCTGATGGGTACACACCTGAGTTTTTCAAGTTTTTTTAAAAAAGAGTTAGAGGCTCACCTCCTGGCGGTTTGTAAGGCCTCCCAGGGAGGAGAGAATCTACCCCAGTCCTGGAACTATGCTGTCACATCCAGCATACTGAAACCAGCAAAAGATAAAATGCAATGTAAATCATACCGTCCTATATCTGTTTTAAATATAGACTATAAAATATATACTACACTGATAGCAAAGTGTTTGGAAGGGGTAATTCCGAAACTAATTGAACAAGAGCAGACAGGGTTTGTCCCCTCTCGACAGACCCAGGATAATATTCGGAGAACCTTGTCAATACTTCACCACGCCTCCCGGTCAGACTTGCCCTTCCTTTTATGGAGTTTAGATGCAGAGAAGGCGTTCGACTGGGTGGCGTGGAACTTCCTGTCCCAGACATTGAAAACATTTGATTTCTCAGATGCATTCATTAAGATCATAGATGATATTTACCTGGGCCCGAAAGCCTATGTCAAAATAAATGGGGCAGTGTCCGATTCATTCTTGCTACACCAAGGTACCAGGCAGGGGTGCCCCTTTCCCCTCTTCTATTCGCCCTTTATCTAGAACCGCTAGCACAACACCTGAGGCAGAGGGGAGAGGTTGAGGGCCTGACTATAGAAGGGGAACCGCATAAATTAGCTTTGTATGCTGACGATCTTCTGATTTATCTTAGCAACCCAGCTGAGGGACTTATACCACGTTGGGAAACACTGGAGGAATTTGGTCGTTTAGCAGGATACAAGGTAAACACTACCAAAACCGAAGTACTGAGGCTATCCTACACTCCCTCAGATAGAATAAAAGAGAGATTCCCCTTCAACTGGAATAAGAACCACCTTAAATATCTGGGGGTACAAATCTCAACGGATCACTCTCAGTTGTTTGACCTAAATTTTATTCCCATTCTGACACAGCTCTGAGCAGATTTGGAGAGGTGGTCACATACACATATCCCCCTGCTTCAAAGAGTGGAAGCAATCAAAATGGTTCTCCTCCCTAAGTTTCTATTTCTATCGCAAACCTTACCAATCTGTCTATCAAACCCATTTTTCACTCGGCTTAATAGAGAGATCTCATGCTTTATCTGGGATGCGCAGAAACCTATAATTCGCTTATCAGTATTACAAATTCCAAAGAGGGGGGGATTGGCCCTTCCAAACTTGAAATTGTACCACCAAGCAACCCAGCTTCGTACAGTTTTCTACTGGCTGGATAGGAAATATGTAGCCAAGTGGAAGACCCTGGAGGTCGGGTTGGGGGGGGACTGCACTTCGATCCTACGAGGATTCCTCCTTGCTGGACGGAGTCATTTCCCGGTTATACATAGAGGGAATCCTTATATAGAGTCTACTTTAATAAGTTGGCACGAACTGCTAAATGATAAATCCTTAAAAAAATGGAGACCTATTTTAAACCACTTAGCATATGACCCAGCCTTTGTTACGGCCAGCTGGGACTCGGGTTCCGTGGATGGGAGGAGAGGGGCCTCTTCCTGGTGTGACATTTTATGGGAGAGAGAGGAGTATTAACATTTCCGGATTTGGTGTCCCAATTTGGGGTGGCATGGCAAGATAGATTCAGATATTTTCAAGCCAGGGATTATGTTCAATCCCTCAGATTGTGACCGCGGGAGGGAGCCCCACCCCCCATGGATCCTACACCTTATTAGATTGGCGCTGGAGTCTCAAGCCCCTTCAGAAAAGATTATCTCCTACCTATATGGTGCTATCCTCCAGGGGAAGGGTGATTCAACGCTAACAATTAGGACAGCATGGTCTAAAGATATAGGGATGCAAGTATCTGATAAGATATGGTCAGAAGCTCTAGAGAAGACATACTGGGGGTTAAATGCGATATGCTGGAGGGAGTTTTCTTGGAAGTTGCTTGTAAGATTCTTTCGGACCCCAGCAGTACAAGGAAGATTTGGGAAAGGGATTGGTTCAACCTAGTGCTGGAGAGGCTGTGGACATTCCCCGGCTACATTAGTTCATGTGTTTTGGGAGTGTGCCCATCTGACCCCCTTCCTCCAAGAGCTCCAGCAGGCACTATACAATATATTTGACCGGGCCTGACCCTAAATCCAATGCTTTATTTTTTTCTGGATCTTCCCCCTGGATATAGGGATTCATGCTCGGCAAAACTGGTGAAAATTTTGCTATTAACGGCCCAGAATGCGATCATTAAAAATTGGCTTACTGCTAACAACATATCTATAGGTTATTGGCATTATGATATCTGTCCATCAAATGGAAAGGCTTACAGCTTCCCTTAATAAAAGACTAACAAAGTTTGAATTGCTCTGGAGGAGATGGGTCATTGATATATTGAATGTGAAACCTGATTTCGTTCCTTAATTGAAGCATTTGTAAAAATAGAAGAGTATCAAACCATCCAGATTTACTAATTAACTGATCCAATTCTTCATATGTGATATGTGATTCCTCCTATTCTATTATTCAAGCATAACATGTCTGACACAATGTATAACTAGTGTATGATGTACTTTTAATTGTGTGTGTGTTACTTTGTATAAACTGCAATAACTTTAAATAAAAAAGGTAAAAAAAAAAAAAAGATAATTTACTTCTTTCAGGGCACTCGGAAAATCTATCAGTGTAATAATCACAGAAGGATTCTGCAGCCATAAAAAAGAATCTGCCCCAGTTTGCACTTTTGTCAGTTGTTCCATACAACCTGGAATCAGATGACTGCTAACACAAATATACAGCATTTTAAGTATTTTAGAACTGAGCAACTGAAAAATGCCTCCAACAGTAATGGCACGGAGTAGCAGCCTCTCATCTTCATTTTGTGCTCTAATATATTCAAAGACCTGGAGATTACAATGCACAGTGCTTCAGCATTACAGCTGCTAGAGAGATCTGACAGACTGCAGTGACCCCAGGGGGTTTAATACCAATAGACTGCAGGCCAGAAGTCAGCTTAAAAGTTAATGAACAAAAAGTAACACTACTTTTAAGTGGCAGTGCCATATTTTTAACTACCGCACACATTACTGCTCTGTTTAAAAATGAGTAATTACTCCCTGTGGTATTCGTATTGCAATTCATTACACCCCATCTATGTACTGTCTGTTCATTGTGTATCTCTCCAAACAACACACACACACTCTCAAGCCTCAATTCCCAGAGCAGGACTGTATGGTGTCTCTTGAACAATTTGCAGGGGCTGAAAACTGCAATCCACAGACATGTGTTTTGTGCTTGTTAGGACTCATCGTTATGTTTGTCCCAGCCCAAAGGGAAGGGGGAACCTACAAAATAATGTCAATGGTTTGGGTCATGGTGAGCCCAATATCGGAAAGTAATTGAAAAGACAAGAACCAAACTAGTCTAAACCCTTAAAAAAGAACAGTCCCCACAAACGGGGCCCACACTCAAGCATGGGGCTGGTCCCAGTGTGCACTTTGAGTGCAAAAACATTTTGTTTTCCTTTCTGTTTACTGTAGTATAGTAGATTGTATCTGACAAATTTTGTTTACTTGTAGACTTACATTTTCTGTTACTATAAATCCCAGAATCCCCTGCAGCTGACATCGGAGCAGTAGGTAACAGTGGGAGATTCAGTAGCCTGCAGTGCATGTTCGAGATTACATAAGCCCTGATCTTTTGTTTGCTGGTCCTGGTGTCCCCCCTGGGCTATATACAGTCACAGAGGACTGTACCTAGTCCCTGGAGAACAACAGAACTGGAAAACATCTGATCTGAGATTACAAAAGCTCTAACAAGCACTGTTGGCTTTTAAATCTTCCACTGCTGCCTTCTGCTTTAATGTCTTCTGCAGGGGATTCTGGGATTTGTAGTAACAGAAGATGCCATCCTACAAGTAAACACAATTAGTCAGATACATTCTATTATACTACAGTAAACAGAAAGTAAATCTAAATATTTTTGCATACAAAGTACACATTCAGATCAGCCCCACACGAGTGTGTGGCCCTTTGTGATAACTGTTTCCCCTTTAAAGAGCAACTCTACACTTGAGTATGTACTTAGATAAATATAATGTTCCAGCTCTTGCAATTTATTAGACAACACTTTTTCATTTTTAATGTTCCTTTCCAATGTTTACAGCACAATAGTCTATCCACAACAAGTCCATATAAAAAGCATTTGCCTCTCCCCAGTTAACCTCAGAGTGCTTTTATTTATGACATCATAGTGCCCAGCATGACAACACATTGCGATGTCACAAACAGGAACTGTGAGGTCTTCAGGGAAGAGTCAGGTAGATTTTGAAAGACTCAGTGAAATAAATACTGCATTACCTGCAATATTTTTTTTTTTGAAATTGTACTTTTTCCCCTCCTACTACCTGTCGGTCCCGACCCTTCAGGGCATCCAGGGGTCATACTCCTACCACCTGCATGCCGATACTTGCCTCCCAGTCCCCATGTAGCTTGCCATGGCCCCGAGCTGGACGAGGTGGGGCGGACCCCGGTAAATCTAACTTTCGTCGGGTCTGGAGGTAGTCAGCGAGCAGTGGTACATTGGAGGCATGCCCCAGGAAGCCCGTCTTCCGGAGCCGACAGGAGTTTTTCCACTTTTTCTCCTCCTCCTCCACGCAGCATTAGCCTCTGACATCAAGATGCTAGATGCCGATGTCATCTACATGCCTGGGCTGCCCATCTCCCTTCTATTGGGAGCTTGCATTCCCCCGAGCCTCCATCCGAGTCGCACAAGAGGCGGTGGTATCGACCCTCCTGGAGGCAGCGAGCTGTCGTGGGGCACGCTCAAGTCCTCCCATCTGCTGACCCACCAGTGACCGGGTCCGCCTCGAACCCGGTCACCGGGGCGTGAGCGAGGTGTGTCGCCCAGCGCCAACCCTCAGTGCTACCGGGCCGGCCCCTATTACCTGCAATATTAAGTAGACCAGCAACAGGGAAAAGTAAAAATATAACAACAAAAACTAGAAAACACAAAAGTTAAAACATAATTTATGTAACTCTAATGGTTTTAAGCTTTTTATTAGAGAATTGCTCTTCAATGGTGATTTGCATATACTACCCATGATGCCTTGCAATGGGGCAGGTTTCTGCTAATTAAAGCTGTTTGAAACCACAAGGTTCACAACACTTTTAATTAATATTTTTGTTTTTTAGGGTTCTTCCTTGATATGATTCTTGGCCTTTAAACTTCGTTTATGAAAATATGTACTTATTTTTCTGTATGCTTCCATAACAGCTGATGCTCAACCACAAAATCTATATTTGTGGCATCACATTCTGTTGCCACAGAAAGTGCAAGTATGCCATAAATACAGTATGCTGAAAATCCTCATCACAGTTTCATTAGATCTTATCTAATATAAAGAGAATAATGTATAGTTCCGTGTGTATTACCAGTCAGTAATACCATCGAGAGGTTCCTACATGTCCAGAACCCCAAGATGGTATTGCTGACCGGTAATACACACGGAACCATACATTGTTTTTTTAATATATGGATTTGAGTGTATTTCGGGGTCTTTTGAGATGGGTGGTTCGCCAGTTCAGTTAAGGACTGTCTGGGTCATGGCAAACCGCCACACTGTCTCGCGCTGTGTGTTGAGCTGTCTGCTCACTCCTAACGGTTTCCGGCCTCTGCCTGTTTTTTTGTTTTTTTAATTCTGAGCCTACTTGCTCTTCATCACTGGATCGGCAGGATCAACCAGAAATTTTCATTTGCTGACGGGGGAACAGAAAATAAAACTGGAGAAGCGTGACGACCGAGTTCGCTCTTGGTAAGCGAGAGAAGCATCACCATGTTTTTTCAACTGTTCTGCCCGCCCACATAGGAAAACGGGCCAATGAGAAGGCACACTTATGACGTGGGGGCAGGAGGTATCAGCACAAAACAGCAGTATTACCAGTGATTGACAATACTATTATCAGTGATTGACAATACTATTACCAGTGATTGATAATAGTATTATCACTGAACCTTTGAGGCTATTACCGGATTTTTTTTGTATGCTTTACAGCTGTATTAAATTGAACATCCATATATTAAATATATTATATATTATCTATTATATATGTTATATATATATTAAGTATTACATTATATATTACATAATAATATATTATATTATATATTAGATCATATATATGTACATGTTTATGCTGAGGCCATAACAAACCCTGGGGAACAGGGACTGAAAATTAAAGGATTGTTCTCTAGCTTACTGTAATAGCGGAATAAACTTTGTATACAACAAATAACTAAATACTGAAGTACAGCCTTGTGCTTTAAAGACATTGAATGACATCCTACCTTGGAGTTTGGGTTGAGTGATCGGATGGAAGGAACAGCAAGTAGACTGAAGCGTTCATACAAGTATTCATTGGAGGAACTTCCTTTCAGCAGAGCAAAGGGGATGAGGTAAAGCTCCCCCTCCAGTACCAGCACCAGCTGCCGATGCCGGCCCACGGGACCACTGGAATGCATTAAACCCTGCGGACAAAGAGACACAGGTCTGAATCCCACTCTGCCTTCATTTTTTTACAGACTCATATTTCTTCATGCTCCTCAGGTCGGCTTCATTCTGTTATGGTCCCTGCACTTTGAAATGCAAGACCTATATATATACTGTAGCAGTTACCATCTACTGTAGTGCCATGTTTATGCTTGGACAGGGGGAGAGACCAACTAAGGCTTTTTGTTCACTCATCTGACTGCATATTGGATATTTGTTCCAGAATAAATGTGGCCCACAGATGGAAGGCACCAGATGGCAGGCAAAAAACAAAAATGTTTTCACCCAATTTTAATTTATTTAAGAAACCAATTAAGCCACATTTTTTTCCACCAAATGGATATAATTTGGAAGCACTATATTTATACCCTGGGAGAGGTAAATAACAGAGGTGACCCAAAAGTGTTATTTAGCCAAGTCATTCACCTACTAGGTGAATATCACGATAGTGTCCCTGTAGCCCATGCTGTTTTCCTTGCTGCTGCCAATCATATTGGTTGAGTCCCACGGTACAAACAGGCCATTCCACAGAGAGTCCACAAATAAGCTTTTTATTCACCCGGACATACTGTCAACACTGCTGCCATAGCAACCATGGCTCCTCTTTGCTCTGCCACTTGTTACTAGGCAGTATGGCTGGCAACATACCAGAGTGAAACAAAAGCTAATTCCTGCATGCCTTATAGAATATCCTATATATATATATATATATATATATATATATATATCACACCAGTGGTGAAAAAAATGTTATATAGAAATCATGTTATTTCAAGATTCAGGGTTCGATTCTTGGTCCTCTTCTGTTTACAGTCTTCATAAATGACATCCCACCGCTCACTGGTGCTTGCTCAGGTCTGCTATATGCAGACGATCATGTTCTTTACTCATCCTCCTCAAACCTCTCAGATATCAACCTGAATCTCAATAGTAACTTCAATACCTTTCAGAGCTGGCTATTGCAAAATAAGCTTGTCTTAAATAAAAATAAAACGGCGACTATGCTCTTCGGTTCAGGTTCAAAAATTCGGTCCTGCACCCAACCATTAAGTATCAGAGTGCTTGATGGCTCTCCCTTTAACACAGTTACCTCTTTTAAATACCTAGGAGTAACCCTGGATCCCGCCTTGGACTTTGACCTGCACCTAGCCTCAGTCATTAAATCTGTCAATATTCAACTTGGACTGGCATATAAGGTGAGACATAGCCTAACATCCACGGTGAGGATGGCCATTGCACAGGGGATCCTGAGACCCAAATTGGTGTATGGGTTAATAGCCTTTCCGGCAACTACTGGAGGGCTCCTCCGAAAGTGGGATGTCTGCTACAACAGCATTTGCCGTTTTGCTTTGTCTTTGCCCAAACTTACTCACCGATGCACACTATACTCCAGTCTGGGATGGTTTACCCCCTCAGCCTTCCGACAGTTTACTTCCTACTGTTTTATAAAGAATATAATCTCCTCCCAGATATCTGACAAACTGGCTCTACTGCTCAAACCTGTGACCTCTGCCTACCCACTGAGATCAGCTGACAAATCCCTTCTTGTCCAACCGAGATGTAAAACCAAAATGGGGGAGAATGCTTTCTTTAGCTGGGCCCCTAAACTATGGAATTCCCTTCCACTGAGTCTAAGAATCTCCCCTTCTCCACACAGCTTCAAACATGAGCTTCATATGGCTCTTCTAAGCTCTGAACCCTACTCCTGTCCTCTATCCACCCACTCCTGTACTGGTTCCTCCTAGTTGCCTACCGGCTCCAACCTCTACTACTCTCAAACCTGCTTGGAAATCTTGTTATTTCCTCACTTCTAGCACTTACTCACTAGTTGTATGACTTATGACTGTTAGTTATTTGCACTTATATTTCTGTTTTGTTACTACATATAGATTCCTGCAAATGTACTTTCATTGCTGAAAATTTTGTATAAGTGTGCTATGTCTGACTTCTACTTGTTCCCATGATGTTTTCTTGTATCTACTATTGTCTACGTACCCTTTGTTGTAATCTCCCGGGTCGTACCTGAAAATAGGCAGCTATGCTGTCTAGTGTACCTACCTGGTTAACAAAAACTAAATAAATAAGATAAATATTTATTGCCACTTAGAGCACATTTCAGTTAGAGCACGTTATTTCTACCTAGAATCTGGAAACAGAACACAGAGAACAACTGATCAGTTAGAGAGTTTACAGCGGAAAGAAACAGTTTTAAAATAAAAAGGTAAACACTAGTAAAACCATTTTAAATGGTGTGGTATATATAAAATACATAATGGGTTGCAATGGAATAATGTGAGAGGTAAGACCTTCATAACTAACTCATGGCTTCGCCACTCATGAGTTACGGGTCTTACCACTCACAAGTGTAGATTTAAATGTGTTATTCCAACCTCTTCTAAATTTCACTGTATAAATGTTACGTCCAACATCTAGCTAACTAATTATATGTGTCTACAGTACCTATAAATCAAGAAAAAACGGTCTTGCGGTGGAGCGATCGTGTTCTCTTCAGTGTCTGATACGATACATGAATGATTACATTTATAGTACCACCTGATTGGAGAATTGTAAGAAGGACATCATTATTTGTCACCTTTGACACTGAAGATTCCCAGAGTTGGATACTGTATGTGAAAATCAGTTTGGCGTGTTAGGAATATCACTGTTTCACATAACTTTGAAGACAAGCGTGACAGGAGAAGGTTCCCATGCTAACTTTGTTTCCTTGGTGCCACGATCCAGCCGTTGCTTTTCCTGCTACCATACCACTATGGTAACACAGCAGAAACTGGCACTAGAGGCACGGTGATGACAGGAGGGAATGATAAAAACAGCCAAAAGGCTTACTGAGGTACTTACTCATACACTACGACAAGATCTGTTTGAGTATGGATTCATCGCAGCTGTGCGTGTGGTTTGGAACGCAATGTCTGGACAAAGTAAAAAAAAAAAATTCTATGTGCATGTAACCACATTAAAACTAGCTACTTAAAAGGAAAATTACATGTGGCTTTTTACCAGTAATAAATGTTTGACCAGTTAATATAACCTTTTGCTCTTAAAAATAAAACCTTTTTTTCCATTTTATAAGCACAGTAACTCACTTCAGGGTATTGGTTTCTAGAAAACAAATGCACATCCCATGAGCACCGAAAGGCACTTGGCCATTAGCCTTGTGCTTTATAATTCACCTGGGTTGTGAATTAATTCTCTAGAAACCCATGCCTTGTCATGGATTATTGCTTAAATAACACATGAAGTCTAAGGGACAAAAGTCCTGTTTACAGGCAAATACTGACAGCAAGAAAGAACAAGAAAGCCAGCCCGTCAGAGCAGCAGTAGAGCTACTGCTCGCAATACCAATGACCCAGGTTCCAGAATAAGCCGGGGTCATAGGATGCCATCTAGGGGACACGAGGATCATGCATCCCAGCAAATGCTCTCCTCTAGGGAGGGAGGGAAGGAGGGAGATAACCATGGCCATGCAGGTGCCATCTGGGTGACCACAGGTGTGCCTGCAGGCAGTGCTACTTGAGAGAGGAAGAATGTCGGTTGGTGCTGCGCTACACAAGCCCGCAGCCACATGCATGCATATCCTTACCCCCGATATCCTGGCGGAATGAGAAGAACAAGGTAATACACTAACTGGATAGATGTAACCAGCCACCAGTCAGCCCCTTTACCAGATCCAGATCCTTGAAGGGGCTTGGGGAACCCTGGCAACTTTGCCCTGAGGGGGTAAGCCACGGAGGACTGAGGTGAGGTCAGTCTGGCAGAAGCCAATCAATGGAGTTGGGGGATCTGTAAATGGGGACAAGTCAGTGATGGGGAGTATAGATATATATATATATATATATATTATGGTAGCACAGTAGTGCTACCATAGTTAGAGTTGAGGAGCCATTTACATGTTAAACCCAAGATTTTGCACCTTAATAACTTTGCAACCGTTTCACGGATTTGCCTGAAATTTGGAATACACAATCAAGACCCATATACCTTGGGATCTGCCAAGTTTTGTACTAGTTGGATACACAGCTGCGGAGTTATTAAAGCGTGATCTGCGCATGCGTTTACGGCTTTTCTGGAATTCTCTGATTTAGCCTACAGGTCGCGGGGTTTGTGTGACCATCGAGATCTTCAGGGAACATCGGCGGGGTCCCCGATGTGCCTTTCGAAGATTTCGTGAAAAAATATTAAACGGTTCAAAAGTTATTCAAAAAACAATTTCCCATTATAAGTCAATGGGAAAAGTTAACAAAAAGTTCGACAGTGCACTTTTTACTGTCGCAAATGGCCCTTTTATTGTCGCAAATCCACCATTTTGTTTTCAGTTAGTGATCAGAAAAATACTTAGCATTTAAAATTGAGACCCTCTAGCAACCTAATTATTTTTGTATTCACCTAGTCAGGCCCTGAGGATGCTAGCCATGTCTTTATTTTGGGGTAAAACACCCCAGAAATACGTTTTTCAGATTTCTGGAAAAAGTACTTTCGCAAAGTAGTGTCGCACTCATGAAAGTGTCGCAAATTGTTGCGAAAGCTTTCGCAAATCACGACACTACTTTGCGACACTATGCCCAAAATAACAGTAATTCTTTGGCACCCTGCTACAAAAGAACGGTTTGGAGTTTGGTGCTGAAATTTTGAGGGAACGCAGTCGACATCTCATAGATGTGCCTTTGAGTGTTTTGTTGAAAAAATATTACACGGCGGTAAAGTTACAGTACTCCAAAGTTGATGCTTTTCCCATAGGATAACATTACGTAAGGTATAACGCATTGCAGCAATCGCTTACGCCTCTGCTGCAAAATAACGGTTTGGTCTTTTGGGCTGAAATTTGCAAGGAACACAGCCAACATCCCACAGATGTGCATTTCAGTGGTTTGGTAAACAAATATTACAGGGAGGCAAAGTTATGACACTCCGAACTTCTGTTTTTTTCCCATAGGATAACATTACGGCGTTCGCCGCGCCTTTCAGGGCCTGTATCTCGAAAACGGTGCAAGATACAGACTTTTTGTCGAAAAATTTCTTAGCCCCCAATAGGGGCTAAATACAAACCTAGCCAGGAAAGTCATAATTCATATGACTTTCACATTTTTTGTTTCTATGTCGTACAGTTACTCAGATATAAGCAATTTACTATTCCAAGTCCTCATTTTTGTGTTCCGACAGTCATTATTTTGCATACATTCTTTATACTCACTGTCTTTATCTATACAGCTTTTGGGTAAAACCAGCCTGTGCGCTTACATTACTGTTACCATTACCGTTTCTGCTTGCAGATCCATACCCATTTCACTTACTGTTCACGTTTACGCCACCATGTGCGTTACCCTTTGCGTTTCTGTTTGCGTTTGCGTTGTTTTTAACATTTCTGTCTACAGTACTGTTTCTCTTTCTGTTTCGCTTTGTGTCACTGTTTTCATTACAATTTGCATTTGCCGGCACAATGTTACTATGTGACAAGACATCACGTGGTGGAAGCGTGGGGCCCAGAGGACCCCGCGCTCCCGCCGCCGCATTACATTCACTATTTCTCATTATCATTCTCAAAAAGAAGGGAAATTAGAGGCAAAAAACTCCGTTTAATGCATCAGTTAGGGTTGTTCCACAGCGACAAAAGCGAGGAAATTCGATGTTAGGGTTGAAACCCCTTTGCACCTCCAGCCCACCCCCAACTGGAATCGGGGTGCATTGGGAATCATCAGTCCTAACTGTCACCCCATTCTCCCATTCCTCAGCTTCTTTCCACATGTGATGGGGTGACACTTAGGGCCGATGACCCCAATGCCTGCCATTCAATGAGTGGAAAGAAAGGACACTTGTATAGAGCCTCTCACAACACTGCGTAACTAACAAGACATAAGTTTGACTCTATATATATATATATATATACCTAACAAGGGACAGAGAAATACAGAAAATATGGGAAATAGAGGGTGTGTCATGCTGGAAGGAATAAGTGGTCCTTCTGGAACATCAGCACACATCTGCTCACCTGGTGAGTGACGTGTCACATGCTAAGAGTGGGGTCGGCAGGGAAATTCTGAATGTGGGGGGGCTCACATATCTTTCTGACAGCCCTTAAAGGCGTTCTGCCGGGTCACTCTTCGGGGCCATGCCTTAGGGATAAGGGAGAGAACAGTGAGGAAAAATGCCCCAACAGGCCCAGGCAGAGGAATCCAACCTGCCCCATACCACAGCAGGGCCCTATCCGGGTCCTCCAGGACTTTGACCACTGAGCAAAGTATCCTTCTCCCGGCTTGGGGAACTGGGGGGTTTTAACCATGAGGGACAAGCTGTAGCTTATGGTCAGCATTCCAGAGAGGAAGCTAAGCAGAGGCTGATGGCAGGTTGGACAATCGGAAGACTCCTGTGGTCTTGGACAAGAGGAAGGAGAACCTGGCAGTTGAAGACACACACATAAACAAGTGCTCCTGGCAGGTATGCTTTCAACAAGTTATTACTAATGCATCAACACACATAATGCAGTCTGCCAGCTGTAACAAACTCAAGCCCTGGCACTTCTAGGTGCAGACCACCTCTTCCTCAAGGGGAGAATGTGGCAGCTGGCAAGGATAAATATGGGTAAAAACTAGAAAGTAGAAAAACAAAAAACAAAGATATAAATAGAGACATGTCTCCATATTAAGTTGTCAAAGGTTTTCCCAGCTGCATCAGTCACTCTTTAAAATGTGTTTGTCATGTATGAAAAAGTCTAAAAAATGAAAAAAAAAATATTAAAAAAAAAAGGGGGGGGGGGACAGGGCTTCAGCCATATGCTGCCAAGATGTGACATGCTTCTCTCACATCTGGGTACAATACGCTGAGCAGTCAGACTACCTAACAGGTGGTCTAACTTACAAGACCAAGTGCCGCATTTAGCGACTTCATGGCCTGTTGCATTAAAAAAAAAAAAAAAAAAAGGGGACCCAGTCATGCGTCACTTTTTTGCATAAGCTGCCACAAAGCAATGAAACCATAGCAAATGCACAGTTACATTTGAAAATCATCCAGAACCATTTAGGCACATTTTGGATGACGCAGGCGCAGCTCAAAATCAGGAGTTGCACCTGTGTCACCCCTTTTGACTACCTCCACATTTATACACTATTTAGCTTATGTTTTACATACTGTCTCGATTTATTTTCCCTTCGTTCTTCATTATCAGATTAATTTGCATGGAAACAGGATTCTTGTCCTCTGAAGGTCATGTGCTCATGCTACTTAATCCTTTGCTGAGGTCCTTTTCAGAACTGGAATTGGATTTGGTAATTCCTACATTCCTTAAGCTTTTTTGGGTCAATTCCGAGCATCTCTAGTCATAATCCTCTGTTTGAGACAACACATACTGTGCCTTCAGTAGAGAATGAATGTACAGTATTTATTTACGTATTATGTAAGTATGTATGTATGTATTTGTTTGTTTCTTCAGAAAGTACCTTTGAGCACATAAAGATTCCACGTCGGGGTCAAGAAAATACAACGAGGTGCAATAACAGATATGCATCAAGCAATATATTATGGAATACAATCAAGATACAAGAAGAGAACAACAAAGCATTTTACGGAACAGAGCAGAAGCTACAAACAAGTGAGATTACATAGAGGATGATGGCTGGGATTATGAAGTTTACCACGTTGTAAACCCCTTGAGCGGTTGCCAGGCCGACCTTGTAAACCTTGAGAGTGAAGCTCGAGAGGTTTACCGTCATCATGGCAACCACGAGAGGGGGTTTTCAACACTAAACTTCATAACCCCAGCGATTGTCTTTTATAGTGTATGGGGTCGCAACAGTAATACTTTCAGGACAGAACGGGAAAGACTCTTACTTGTTGCTTGTGGGCTGCGGTTGAACAGTTTAAACCGATTGCGGTGGTGCAACCAACCAGTGAGCCTCACATCCATCGTGAGGGAGCTAATAGAGACTACCCTGAAGGAGAGGCTGGTGGCCCTCCTAGAGGCCAAAGGACTACAGGACAGCAGACAGCATGGCTTCATAAAGGGCAGATCCTGCCAAACCAACCTGGTGGAGTTCTATGACTGGGTAACTAGGCAACTGGACAGGGGCCATGCAGTGGATGTCCTGTATCTGGACTTCAGTAAGGCATTTGACTCGGTGCTGCATGGAAGGCTGGGAAGTAAGTTAATAGGCACGGGGCGGGTGCAAAGCTGGTGAGATGGGTAGAGAACTGGCTTCAGGGAAGGCAACAGAGTGTGGTGGTGGGTGGGGAGCTCTCACACCCAAGGGTAGTGATGAGCGGTGTTCCACAGGGCTCGGTGTTGGGACCAGTGTTGTTTGGGATATTCATTGCAGACATATCATTGGACATCAAGAGCAAGATCAGTCTGTTTGCTGACGATACCAAGGTAGGAGCGGTGGTGGATGACCTAGGGGGATGGCAGGGGTTGCAGGATGATCTGGCAAAGCTTGAAACCTGGTCAGACACCTGGCAACTGGTGTTTAATGCCAAAAAGTGCAAGGTGCTGCATTGTGAGATAAAGAACCCAAGGAGGAGTTACCAGCTGGGGGGAGTGCAGCTAGCCCAGACAGAGGAGGAGAAGGATCTGGGGGTGCTCATTACAGGGTCAATGAACAACTCGGCACAATGTAGGAAGGCAGCTGCAGAGGTGATTCTGCCACTGTATAGGTCATTAGTTAGACCGCACCTGGAGTACTGCATGCAGTACTGGCGCCTGTATCTGAAGAGGGACATTAAGTTACTGGAGGGGGTGCAGTGCAGGGCGACAAAGATGATCAAGGGGCTGGGGGACTTATCATATGAGAGGAGGCTGAGGGAGTTGAACATGTACTCGCTGGAGGAAAGGAGGGACAGGGGGGACATGACTGAAATCTTCAAGTACATGAAAGGAATAAACACGACAGGTACAGAGGGGCTGTTCAAAATAAGGGAGGAGGGACACCAGGAGCCATGATATGAGACTGGAGGAAGGAAGGTTCAGGAGGAGATAAGGAGAAACTTTTTACAGAGAGGGTGGTGGCTGGGTGGAATGCGTTACCTGCAGAAGTGGTATCCAGTAGAGACAGTGGACTGTTTCAAAAGGGGATGGGACAGGACAAGGGAGGCCAATGAGGGGAAGGGTGGAAGGGAGGGCAGCTGCAGAATAAGGGTGCTAGCTGCACATTTGAGCAGACTTGATAGACCTCTAGGCCTTTATCTGCTGGCAAATTTATGAAATTAATATCTGTGTGCTAGAACTAGCGCATTCTGACTGGATTTTGATCCTGTAATCTCACCAATCTGACGAAGGCAAGCAAGGTTTATAACGCTGACATCAGATCAGTGAGATTACAAGATTGTTAGACAGCAATATGCCATACATAATAAGGGCTCCCCATACATTATAAATAGAATAACAGATAGGTTTCTGTGCATTACAAGGTAGTATTTCCATCGAGAGGTTCTGGGGACATTGAGAACCTCAAGATGGAATTATTACCTTGTGATGCACAGGAACCAATTTTTAATTTTTTTTAACATAGGGATGCGATTTTCTGATTTTTGTTCTTTTCTCTCAGGTGGTTGGCTGCTGCAGCGAACAAGTCTCTCCGTCCTGGCCACGCGCTACACTGTCTCACTGCTCTGTGGGTTTTTTTGTTTGTTTTACTACAGACAGCCTACCTTTTCCATGTCTGGGGAATGCAGGATCAACTGGACATCTTTATTTTTCACCTTTTTAAAACAAAAAAGCTCCAAAATGTTCAAGTTCAGAAACACTCTCGGTAAGCGAGACAGTGGCCGCCATGTTTTTTGAACTGTTCTGCCCGCCCTAACAGGAAAAGCGGCCAATTGGAATGCACATTTTGAAAGACATTGGGAGCTAGACTAGTGCATGTGCTGTTGTGTTTTGGTGATAATACTATCGTTCAGATCCGGAACGACAGTATTACGGCACCTGAACGATGGTATTATCACTCCTGAAGTGTAGTAGTATCACTTTGGGAGTGATACTGCTATGGAGAATTTTTTTATGCATTTCTACTATATTATTTTCCTGATCCATATATTAAAGTACAGTTATGTGCAGTTACAACAGCAATGTACAGATAGAGATGACTGCAGTGATCTTTTGAATTGTGCAAAATTGGGAAGAGTATATAGTGAGCCTGGCTTAATCAAATTAAATAACAGGAGATCAGCTCTAGGGGCATGAATCATGTTTCCATACAATGAGCCAGGTGAAAAATAAATAGACTCGTAATGTATAAAATCTGTGATATATTAGCTGAATTCTGTCTAAATGGTTTTTTCACATACTCTATTTATTTTCTGGTAGGATCAGGGCATCTCTCCAGAGTATCCATGTGACCTCTGCCTCTACTCCCAGCTTGAAACTACCCTCCTACTAGCCCCCCCCCCCCCAAGTCCCATGGACTTGTCCAGCTCCCCGGATCACCTCCCAGGGGAGGGCCCACTTCACCTACCTGGCGGCCTGTCTAGGATTGGAGGGATGGCCCTGGGCTGGGTGAGGGAGCTGGGAGATCCGGTGAAGGGTTGGTCCAGTAGCAGGATGTGGGCATTGTTCCCTGGGGTCTCCTTCACCTCCTCTGGTCCACCGAGGTTTTTTCCTTAGTGTTACTCCCTCAGTGCATGGACGTGCAATCATGTCCAAGCACCTGTGTGCAGACATCCACTGCCACTCCGCCCTCAATAACGGCAATGCTCGTGCAGGGCTCCTGACCTCCACTGGGGGCTGCAGGTAAGCGGTGCGAGCCCCAGTACCCACCCTGGGAGGGGAGAGCAGTCCTCCTGATGCTAAATCCCCTCTCTCCCTCCCCTGCTGAGCCCCCATGGCCTGGGTCCATTCCCGAACCTGGGTCACTGGCATGGCGCGAGGTGTGGCGTCCAGCACCTCAACACTCAGTGCCACCGGGCCGGCCTAAATATTATTTTATTTGACATTTTTCCAAAAGTGACAGACTTCCTTCAATAAGTGTAATGGATACCTTGGAGTATAACTCTTTTCAGGTTGTCTGGGTAGGATGTGGCATTTGTTTTCCTTGAGGGATGGTCAGGAGATAAACAACTTCCCTGCTAGCAGGCTATATGCATGATCCTGATTTGGCCAGGGCTCCAATGAGCTCCAGCACCCAGATCTCTTTTGACCAGTTGCAAATGAGCAGGAACTGCTTTCAAACACAATAACACTCACAAATTCTCCAGCTAATGACAGCCATGATAAGTGTGGCAATAAGATGGAAACCATAATTCTTTTGTGAAGTATTCCCAGCAGAAATCTTCAAAGTCTTCTGGGTTTGCTGGTGAGCATTATTCTATAAAGACATGAAGCCTTCACGGGAGAAAAAAAGGCTCTTTTCTAGAGGCTTTAACCATGATCATTTATTTACAATTAGAACTAAGTAGCTTTGCAAACAGAAATGCCGAGACATTGATTTTCAAACGAGTCTGAAATGTGTTTCATCAGATCTATGGCTTATGAAACAAGCTGCTACCTGTATGTAATTCTCAATGGATGTCATCAACAAAAGGATAAGAGAATTGTGATGTCAAAGTCTTTTGCTCGCATGGCTATGGCCTGTAACAGGTTATTAAAGTTGTAAGAAATAATACTGAACATAACTGCAGTGAACAAATAAACAAGGCAATTACAGAGTATATTTGCAGTGTCATTTTGCACAAGGCCAGCTGAATACCTTTCTACCTAAATGCTTAGAGCAGCTGATGCTGCCAGGACAACTCTGAGAAACATAATATTTAGACACAATTCAGCTTATATTTCACATTTGCTCTGCATGTGTTTTCTCCATTCTTTATTACGGATGTCCTTTGAATGAAAACAGCATCTTTGTTCCATACAAGTTCACAGGCTCCTATTGCTTGTTCCCTAGCTGATGTCACAACACTCTGCTTGTGATATCACATTTATTCCCATAAACAGACTGTGACATCACAACAGAGGATTCTGATGTTAAGCGGGGAGTAAGCTGTAAGAGAAGATGAACTCTAAGGGATGAAGATCCTATTTTACTACAAATTCCTTCAGAAGAGAAAGTGCTTGAAAATATAGGAAGTACAAGTGATTTGTGTCAAAATCACATGCTCAATTGGGCAGACTAGGTGGGTCAAAGGCCCTTATCTGCCATCAGTATCTATGTATCTGTGTGTTTTAATATTATTTTTTTCAAAGTTTTTCAAGAGGCGTCAGCAGCTAAGGAAAGGAATGGAATCTGGCTTTATGTAGCACATTTAGCACCTTTCATACACACTGTATCCCAAAGAGCTTTACAAGTCATTAACGTCTGTATCAGCCATTAGGCAAGAAGAGATAAAGGGAGGTTAATAGGGACGCTTAGAATTGGTCGATTCCGATCCCATTTCAGGATTTAGGATTTTAGGACCTTCTGAATCCTAATCTGATTCTATTTCTAATCCTAAAAGGACCTAAAAATCAGATTTAGGATTCACATTTGAAATCCTAAATACCTACTTCAAATAGGTTTTAGGATTTAGGATTTTCGGACTACAAATCCAAAAATCCAAAATCCAAAAACTGAAACAGAATCTGACAAATCCCATTCTGTGGGACGGATTCTAAGCAACCCTAGAGGTTAAGAGAGGGAGAGTGTAAATTAAGCACAGAGCAGTTAAGTCACCTGGCAAAGGTCAGGCAGTGAGTAAGTGGCCCTGGTGAGATTCAAACCTCTGTCTCCAGGTTCACAGCACTGTACATTACCCACTATGCTACAATACACCTTTCTTAAAGTAGTGAAAATAGTCAATACATGGATTCCAAAAACTGGGTAGGCTGAAAAACAGGTCTGAGAGAGGAACACGGCTGGCAGTATAGCCTAGAAGTTAGAGTAACGAGCTGTGAATGAGCTTGGTACACCCAGCAGACCTGGGTTTGATTGCCACAACCGCCACTTGCATACTGTTGACCCTGAGCAAGTCACTTACCCTCCCCAGTGCTCCCAGCTTGCCCCTGAAAACAAGCATTGTGCCTTACCCAAAATATTTAAAAAAAAAAGTATATAATTTGCTCAGAGTCAGGAATATAAACCTGTGATTAAGTGTATCACACTCATCTATTTCTCATGTTCCTGTTCTTTCCTATTTTAGGGTCTGATATACAGAACCCTGCACACCCCATGAGGGTGAGTAGCATGGTCCAGGATTTGTGGAGGCCCTCTCTGTAGATAAAAAGACCTCTGCACATTTGTCAAGGAAAGCTCCCACACTTTCGGATGGTGACCCCAACCTGACCTGCTGATCTATGAGGCTGTCAGGTCGGGGGGGGGGGGGATGCAAGTACAGTCCTCTGCAGCAATCCAGAATGTGATATTCACACCGCAGAGGCTTGCAGAAGGATGAAGAGCCAAGATATATGACAGGATGACGGACCCCTGTCATAAGCGCACCATGACCAGTAGCTGAGCTGCTCACAGGTTGTTTGAGCTCTGAATGCGCGCCAGTGCAGTTGGCCCCAGTCATCCAAACCAGCATGGAGGGCTGTCCAGCACAAGTACATTTTTGAATTTACAATCTCTTGCATCGGGGGTATAATCTATATGACAGTATTTCACAATCCGCTTGATCCACTCGAGACAGAGACTCAACTCAGGGGTTGGGGAGAGGGTGTTGGGCAGCGGAAAGGGACTGGCAGGAAGTCAGTAGACTGAAGCTTATTACTGTATATATGAGAGGATGGGAAGGTTGAGTGGAGGGGGGCAGATTTTTTATGGGAAGGGTGACTGGTGGCCATGGGACTAAGCTCTGACAACCTGGGGATGGCTAGAGAATTTTTTTAAATGTTTTTAAACTTTTTTTAGTTATTTCCCAACTAAAAATCTCAGGATAGTGGACAGAAACATAGACTTTGAAGGCAGACAAGGACCACTTGGCCCACCCAGTCTGCCCATTTCCCTACCTACTGAATAAGCTGCAGATCTACTATTCATTATTTGGTCCCAAATAATTAATAGCCCATATTTTAATATTTTTATTTTTAAGGAGACCTTTCCAACAGAATCAGGGTGCCATACAGGGAAAACAGAAACAAGTATCACGTACATCATCAGGACTACAGAAACAATAAACACAGAAGAAATATATAATAAATTAACTAAAACAGTCATCATTAAATAAATTTTTAGAGTGCTCTTACAGCCTTCCACTGTGTGAGCAGAAAGAATGCTGGGGGGCGTAGAGAGTGCAGCCATCTCAAACGCCCTGTTCCCTGACAGCCTGAGATGGGATCAGCTGACCACTAACAGGCCTGCCTTGGTGGAATAGAACAGGCAGCTAGGGGTGTAAGGAGACAGTAAATCATATAGCTAATCAGGGCACAGATCACGTACAGCCTTGTACGTCAGCAAGCGTATGTTGAAAGTGATATGCTACCAAATTGGCAGCCTGTGCGGAGTGCATAGAACTGGCGTTATGTGCTCCCTTCAAGATGTTTCAGCCACCAGCCTAGCCACAGCATTCTGGACTAGCTACAGGCTGGGTGTCAAACCCCCAGATAACCTGAAGTATGGAGAAATGCTGTAACCCAGTGACAAAGTTGTGGACTGTCATCACCAGATCCATGGGTGTAAGATGCGGTTTGATACGGGTGATATTACACAATGGGAAAAATCTATATTGGTGGTGTTTGCAAATTAATATTCGTTACTCCCACAGCACGGTCTTGCCTTTATGTGTAGAAGCTGTGTGCTCTCCCTTTAGAGGGGGAAGAGCTGGGGAATGTGAACTGGAAGAGGGATTTGGTGGGGTTTCCTACAACCCTGTCGGCCAAGTTGTGGGTAACTACTGTGCATTCCCAGGAAAGTCAGGGTGGGGATATGTGTATTTGGGGAAGAATGGGGGGGGGGGGAGTGTTCCCGAGGGGAGGAACCCCGCTGTCATTTTACTGTAACATCTCATTTTTTTATTTATCTAGGATAGCCCAGGTGAGATGCAACATCTCATTTTCAGTGGAGTCCTTTTCACTCAGTTTTACTGCTGGGATGGGGAGGCATGAAACACAGGGGAGGTCAAGTGACTTGCCCATGGTCACATAGTGAGCCAGTGGCTGTGGTGGTATTTGAACCTGGGATCTCTTAATTCACAACCCTGTGCTCTAGCTATTGAATCACACTGCCTCATAGTGCCTTAGAGTCCTTACAACCTCTCAAGGGTCGATAAACACAGACTGCTGCTGCCTCCACTGCACAGCTCATGTAAGTTTATCAAATCTCACTTGAACTGTCATCAATCTGTTATGAACTGGTGATAACAAAACAACTGGCTCATAGCTTTTGTTTTTTTTCCATTAGCACGCCCTCCTTCTGACAATGACCCCAATCAGTGCCTGTTCTTTGTGGCCACTGCTCAGACCTGTCAACAAGGCCAAACATCAGAGGCCAATTTACCTCACTGTAAGGGACTTTGGGGGCTGAACCCTCCGAAGTCTATGGAGGTGCTGGTCTGTCATGCTGGGCAGACAGTCACTGCAGGGCCCAAGTGTACCACCGAGTGTGGCTCTTCATCTTGTCTGGTTGGCATTCTCTCTGTTCTCCCACCCCCAACACAACAGTATCAAATAGCTGCTTGTGCATTCAGTGAGCTTGCTCGCAGCTACGGCTTGTACGTTCCCCCTCCCTAAACTGCTGCTCTGCACCCTCCACCCTCTTAGTTCTCCCAGGAGGCCCAGTGGCAGTGAGAGATGGTTGCCCTCCCACCCAAGGAAGTATGCGTTCTGTGGAATTTTATGATCTCCTACCCTCTGGTGATCTGGGCTCGTTCCAGAAATGGCATCACCAGTGTTGCCAACGAGTTCCGTCCTAAATCCCGCCTACTGAAATCCTGAAAATAAAATGCAGACTTCTCGAAAGGCAGGCAAGCAATAATACTGAACATCAAAATCCTGCACTGATACATATAATAAATGAGAAGTGTATATAACTCACCACACAGTAGCATGAAGTTTCATTTCGGTGCATAATAAGACACAACATTAAAAGTTCCGATTTTAATTTAAAGTTTAAAACTGGATCATAAACTCCAGGAGGAATTCAAACTGTTTCCGCATGGTTTAAATGTTTAGGTTATGACTCATGAGCGTATATAAGACTGCTGCTAGTGATATTTTACTTTTGAGCCTGCCTGTTGTAATTATTAACTGCCATCCAGCCTTGCTTGAGGAGTTCTTTATTGTCTGCAAACGTAGGGGACTCGGCGGTGAGTCGGAGAGCAGATCTGTGAAGGGGGAGTAGTTTGGGGCAGCTTTAAAACTCGCACTGCTCCACAGCGCGAGCATGAGAGAGTGCCACTCTGTCAAAAAATACAGGTTACTCACCTGTAACAGGAGTTCTAGGAGTGGTATATGTTGTTCATCCACACTTGTTGGCAGGTTTCTTGCCGCTTTAAATGCTGCCAGAAGGTCTTCAAGCTGGCTCCTCCCACCCATCTGGGTGGTAAAACCCTCGGCTCCACCCCATGACACCAGTTCTAGCCCGCTGGAAGCCAGGTTGCGCGCTGAAGCCGGGGAGGTCGGGTGGATCATGTGGATGGACAACATATACCACTTCTACAACTCCTGTCAGAGGTAAGTAACCTGTATTTCTAGGGACATGGATATGTTGTTCAATCCACATTTGTTGGCAGACTCCTAGCAGTTCTCCAGGAGGAGGGAGGCAAGGCGCGCACCCCCTACTTAGGGAATAAGGACTGGAGAACCGAGGTCCCAAAACCAGCATCCCGGCGTGACTCCAGATCAATGTGGTAATGGGAAATGAAGGTGTGTGCTGACTTCCAGGTAGCAGCCCTGCAGATTTCCTGGATAGGGACGTCCCTAGAAGCAGCCACCGAAGCAGCGGTATGGTGGGTAGAATGAGCTCTTATCCCTTTGGTAGGCTCCATGCCCGCCAACCTATAGCAGAGATCTATGCAGGAGGTGACCCACCTGCCTACCGTCTGCTTGGCTGCAAGTCTGCCAGGTGCAGCTTCAGCGTGGTGACAAACAGCTGTCAAACCTCTCCCGAACTTCGCCGATCGCTCCTTATAAAGAGGCGCTCTTCTAGGGTCAAAGTATGGAGCCTATATTCAGCCTCCGAGTGTGATTGGGGTAGAACACGGCAGAGTCAACACCTGGTTAAGGTGAAACTCCGACACCACCTTTGGAAGGAATTTTGGGCGGCGGCGAAGGACAACCTTGTCCCTGTGGAAGACCAGATAAGGAGACTCAATGGAAAGTGCCTGGAGCTCTCCCATCCTTCTGGCTGACGTGATAGCCACCAAGAAGGTGATCTTCCACGACAGGTGAGAGATGTCACACCTGGGCATCGGTTCGAATGGCTTGCCCATGAGCTTAGCCAATACCAGCAGTAGATCCCACGGAGGTGGAGGTTCTCGCACCAGAGGGGATATGTGGTCTAGACCTTTGAAAAAGCACCCGACCACCTTCTCCTGCACTACAGACTGCTTGCTGGCCCGTGCCCGGTAAGCAGAGATGGCCGCAAGGTGCACCTTAAGGGTCGTCGACTGAAGCCCTAGCTGAGAAAGGGACCACAGGTAGTCCAGAATGCTAGCCAAGGAACAGGAAGAAGGGTCCAACCCCTTGTCCTGACACCAAATGGAGACTCTCTTCCATTTGAAGGCATAGCATTTTCTGGTCGACTCCTTACGGGATGCCTCAAAGATGTTGAGGACCTTGTCAGAAAGACCCAAGGCCTGGAACTCTAGCCACTCAGGAACCAGGCCGTCAGGTGCAGGGATTGAAGGTCCGGGTGGAGAACCTTCCCCTTGTCGACTGAGAGCAGGTCCAAGCGGGCTGGAAGCTGCCTCAGGAGCCTGGCGCTGAGGCTGAGGAGATCTGGGTACCAGAACTGGCAGGGACAGTCTGGGGTTACCAGAATCACCTGCGCCTTGTCCCTCTTCACCTTGAGAAGCACCTTGTGGATCAAGGGAAATGGAGGGAAGGCGTAGAAGAGGCCCAGGGTCCACGGCCTCGAGAAGGCATCCCCCTGCAGTGAGCCCTGCTGAGGGGGGCGGGCATGAAACAGCCTCAGCTTTGCATTCTCCCTGGAGGCAAACAGGTCCACCTGAGGGTAGCCCCAATGGGAGAACAGGTCTTATACTACCTCCGGCAGGAGAGACCACTCGTGAGAAGTAGCGCCTATCCGGCTGAGGGCATCGGCCAGACTGTTGGAGGCTCCTGCCACATGGATGACTAGGAGATCTGCCTCCAGGCTGATCACGAGAGACCAGATGCGGAGAGCCTCCTTGCACAGGGCCAAGGACTGCGTCCCGCCTTGACAGTTGAGATAGTACATGGTCGTAGTGTTGTCCATCTGAACCTGAACCACCTGACCCCGTACAAACAGAGCGAAGGCGGTGAGGACTAGTCGAACCGTTCGAAGCTCCAGCAGGTTGATGTGGCATCGAGACTCCTGAGAGGACCAGAGGCCGAGGGCTCTGAGCTCCCCCAGATGGGCACCCCAACCCACCAGAGAGGTATCGGTCATTAGAGTGACCGTCGGCTCGGGGCAGACGAATGAGATACCCTCCTGCAGGTGAGCTGGGATGAGCCACCACTGCAAGCCATCCCACATCTCCTGGGTCACTGTCACCGGCTGGTCCAGAGGACCGGAGCGCTGTGACCACTGGCTGGCCAGTCCCCATTGCAGGGGACGCATATGCCAGCGGGCCCAATGGACCACGCTGGTGCTGGCTGCCATGAGGCCCAGGAGGTGCAGGAAGTCCCAGGCAGGATGCAATTGCCCAACCAGAAATGATTGGGCAAAGGAGGAAAGGACCTCGGCCCTGTCCGCCAGGAGCTGGGCTCTGGCTCGAAGAGAGTCGAGCTCTGCCTTGATGAACTGAATCACCTGCGATGTCACGAGTTCCAATTTGGTCTCGTTGATGAGGAGGCCAATCTGAGAGCAGACCTGGAGGGCCAGATCCCTGGACCGCTCCACCTCCAACCTGGAGGTGGCTGCAATCAGCAAGTCGTCCAGGTAAGGGTACACCTGGACCCCTCAGCGCCGCAGGAATGCTGACACCACTGCCATGCATTTGGTGAAGACCCTGGGAGCTAGAGAGAGGCTGAAGAGCATGGCCCGGAACTCGTAGAGAGATCCCTCTGCTTGGAAGTGGAGGAATCGCTGATGAGACAGACGGATTGGGACATGAAAGAACGCATCCTGAAGGTCCATAGAACAGAACCACACGCCTGGTTCCGAGGATGGAATGATCTGAGCCAGAGTGACCATCCTGAAGGTGCGAGGCCTTAGGAACTTGTTCAGGTCGTGCAGGCCGAGAATGAGGCGCCAGCCCCCCGTCCGTTTTGGGACCAGGAAGTACCTGGACACAAACCCTGGGTCTGGAGGGGGGTCCGCCACCTCGCTGATCACCTCCTTCTGGAGGAGCAAGGCAATGTCGGCTCGAATTCCAGAGGCAGACCCCTGCCGACCACTTCTAGCACCCAGCGGTCCGTGGTGATAGCGGACCAGGCGGGAAAGAAGTGGGGGACAAATCCCCATGGGGAACCGGGGAGGAGGTAGCGAGGTTGGGGACATCCCTCAGCCCGTCACTGGGCAGGCTTGGAGGAACGACCTGCTGAGGGACCTCCTGAACTCTTGCCTCCAGGCTTCCTACTAGAGGAAGCAGGAGACTTGGCCTAAGGGCGCCAAGTGTGAGCCTGCTGGCCCTGATGCTGGTGTTGCTGGGCAGGACAGGCCGCAGGAGCAGAAGGGCAAAAGAGCTTACGCTGCTGCGGGCGGCCTTTGTCCTTCTGGGCAGACGTGACCGAGTCCAAGGTGGCATTGGACTTCTCGATCTTCTGGAGATGGCCTTCCACTCCAGGCCCAAACAAGTCAGTGCCCAGGAAGGGAACGTCTGCCAGCTTGTGCTGGGTGTCCGCAGTGAAGGTGGAGATAAGCAGCAAGCTCTGCGGCGCATGGCCACTGTGGTTGCTACTGACTGGGCACAAGAGTCACCAATGTCCAATGAAGTTTAGAGTTGTTGTTTAGGCACCGCCCTTCCTTGATCCCGCACCTGCTTGACCGTCGTCTGAAGGTCAGCCGGGAGATGAGGAATCACCTCGTCCAGGGAGCCCATAAGGGCGTGTGAGAAATGTGCCATCAGTATGGCCGAGCAATCCTGACGAAGGCCTAGGGAGTAAGCAGCGTAAACCTTCTGCCCTGAGTAATCCAACTTTTTGGATTCTTTATCAGGCGGTTTGTCCATGTCCTGAGCGTTCCCGGAACGCCGGAAAACGCTATCGGTCACTAACCCCTCCTCAGAGGGGTGCTCTGAAAAACCGGAGAGTGAACCAGTGGGGACCACGTACTTTTGAGCCATCCTGGCCGAAGGCGGAGGACAAGATGCTGGCCACTGCCACAGCTCCAGGCCGGGCTAGCAATGCAAGCAATCCACGGAAAGGCCTCCGTGAGGAATCCCTGGTCCAGTATCTCCGTGAGGGATGCTTGGCCCATTTTTGGACGGGTTCAAGCTGCATCCCAGTAGACTCTGAGATGAGTCGAAGCATACCTAGAAACGAGGATGGGCTCTCGTCCACCAACTGGCCTCCTGCAGACTCCAGGTCAACTGGCCTGGAGAACAGGGAGGAGTTGTCATCAGATTCAGAGGAGTCTGCAAACAGCTGGCGAGCGCCTAAGCCACCCTCCACCTGCCGAGGTCGATCGGGAGTGAGGGTGACTGACAATCTATGGGGCAAGCCCTGACCCGACTGAGAATCCTTGGTCAGGGCCCCAGTCTTCAGTTGTGGAGGCGGAGGTTCCACCACAATGGGTGGAGCAGCCAGTTTCGGCTGAACAAGCGGCGCCGGGGGCGGCTCCTTGACTACCACATGGGGTTGTTTCGGCCGCGCCGGTGACAGCCACTTAATGGCCAGAGAAGGCGACGGAGTCGGCTTGTTACTGGTCATTAAAAGTTGCTGCCACATCAAATCCTCATAGCGCTGACGCAATCTTGCGCCGGAGCCTATCCTCCGAAGAGGACGAGCGTGGCGCCGCTTTCCATGGTGCCGAGACTGCGATGTCAGCGGGACCAGCTGGACCTGGAAGAGGACCGAGACCTTGAGGATTCGAGGTGGGTCAAAATGGGAATGGAGGACCCTCCCTCCTTCAGTGCAGGGACCTTAATCGGGGCTGGCGCAACAGTCCTCAGTAACCACCGGGGAACCGGTGAAGAAGGGTTGTCGGCATCTCAGGCAACAAACCGTCCAACAGGTCAAGAAAAATCTCGACGCGTTGACGGATGTCTTCAACTGACCTGACAGGGGACACCATGAAGCCAGCAGCGCGGCACGCAACCTCGACCAAAGTCGAGTCGGCCAGTCGTGAGGATCTCTCCACTCCCACGAGCGTAGACGGTGGGACTTACCTTTAGAATCCTTCTTTCTGGACCGACTGGAATGTCCTGATGGCCCTTCTCCCTTCGTGGAGAGGGATTGACAAAGCTCCTTAAAAGAAGCAGTGTAGGAGGAGCCCAAGGAGAGCGAGATAAATGCTGCGGACGAGTAGGACGAAGAAGCGGCCTGGGCCGCCTCCTCCTCGAGGGCGATCATCTGCTCCAACTGCTCCACAGAGCCCACTGCCATGGACACTGCCCAACGGGCATCCTTAGACTTGACCGGCGGGTACCATTTCTCCAGGTGCCCAAGAAGAAGTCTGGCAGTGCGGTCCTCCAAGACTGAAGCCGAGAAAGACCTGCACAATTCGCAGGCCTGCGAGTCGTGTCCAAGCCCTAGGCAGTAGATGCACGTGGAGTGTGGATCGGTCCGGGACATCTTCTGCCCACAAGGGCACCAACGGAAGCCGGGAGTCGATTTGTCCATCGCAGCCGCGAGGGAAGACGAAGACCGGAGTCTTGTAAATTTTAGAATTAGTTTCAGAAATTCCGAAGAGTGTGGATCCAGGCCTAAAACGCAGAGCACAAAGGAGGGAACATGAGCTTCCAAGCGGTAAGGAAGATCTGGCGTCATGGGGCGGAGCCGAGGGTTTTACCACCCGGGTGGGTGGGAGGAGCCAGCTTGAAGACCATCCAGCAACATTTAAAGTGGCAAGGAACCTGCCAACAAGTGTGGATTGAACAACATATCCACGTCCCCAGAAATTTGGAATACTATATAGAGTGTTGAAATATAAGATATTGAAACGTTATTGACTGCTCCCTATCCGGTAAGGGTATATCGTTACACTATAGAAGGCTAAGAAAGACCATAGAAACATAGAAGTTGACAGCAGATAAGGACCGCAAGGCCCATCCAGAGTGCCCATTTCTTTTTCTACCTCATGAATGTGCCACAGGCCTTTGCTCTGCCAATGGCCTATCTATTCATACTCATCTGTGTTGCTCCCTTATGCCTATCCCATACCTGTTTGAAGCCCTGCACTGTATTCATATAAACCACTTCTTGAGGTAGGCCGTTCCATGCATCCACCACCCTTTCTGTGAAAAAGAACTTCCTCACATTACCCCTTAATCGGCCTCCCTCTAATCTCATGCTGTGTCCTCTTCTCCTGCTATTTTTCTTATATTGAAACATGTTAAGACTCTTTCACCTTGTTAATGCCCTTAAGATGTTTGAATGTTTCGATCATATCACCTCTCTCCCTCCTTTGCTCTAGGGTATACATATTGAGCTCAGTTAATCTGTCCTTATATGTTTTCTGATGCAGTCCCTGCACCATTTTGGTTGCCCTTCTCTGGACTGCCTCAATTTGGTTAATGTCCTTGTGAAGGTGTGGCACGCAGTATTCCAGATGGGGCCTAACCAGTGTCTTGTAAAGAGGGATTATTTCCTGTACATCCTGAGTTAGGGACCGCACATTTTGTCCATCTAAACACCAGGAGTGTGTGGAAAAAATTGGATTTAATAAAGGACTGGATATTAGAAAAGAAACCACACGTAATTGTAATTACCAAATCGTGGCTATCAAAAAGAATATCTAATGCCTCAACTGAGCTAGATAATTGTTGGCTGTATAGGAAGGATAGAAGTAGGAAGGGGGGGGGGTATGATTTTTGCAATGCACTGTACCTGTTCTTTCTTTCTGTATTTAGCCATTCGGGATTGGCAGCATTTGGTATCATGATAATTCGGGAAAAAACATTTGGTCTTTTGGTGTTCGGTATTTCGTCGGGCGGGATTTAGTACCTAACCCGTTGCCAACCATAGTGCTCCTTTTTTTTTTTACATTCTTTTTTCTTCCTCCTCTGTGGAGCAGGCTGGCAAGTTGTCCGGCCGCCGGCACCCGCACCACTGGACCCCGGGTCTGGTCAGTGACTCGCTCTCCTCCACACAGGCTGGCATGCACAGTGTCCCCCCCAAAGGGACCTGGATCCAATACCTGGGGCGGGGGGCACACCTCTCTAGGTCCTGGGGACATGGTGCATGGCCATCAGCCGTCACAACCTCCCCGCGATTTTCTGCCTAGTTCTACTCCCTTCTGGAGCCAGACATGTAATGACATCAGTGCACATGCGAGCCGACATCCACTGTGCTCCAGCCCCCTTCTGTGTGCCGCTCCTGTAGTGCCCCAGGCTTTCATCAGGCGCCACTGCAGAGTGATGCAACACCCTTTACCCATCCCAGAGAGAGGAGAGCTGTTATGGGACACTCCATCCTCTCCCTTCCCTGCCGACCCCCGATGACCCGAGTCCATTCCCAAACCCGGGTCACCAACGTAGAGCGATGTGTGTGTCCAGCGCCTCAACCCTCAGTGCCATTGGGCTGGCTTAACCACAGTGCTCCTGCTGCATTACTGGGTCGGCCAGGCCCAGTCCATACTTGAAAAGATGGCATAGCAAAAGACTTGTTTGCTGGGAGAGTCAGTTCCTTATTCGTTTGCCCCTCGTCTTGTTTTAAATTCTCTTTCTCTGCCGGGTTAGGCCCAGTTTACCCTTGGCACTTGCCCTTCAACTCCCAAACTGACAATGTGAATGGCACCCAATCCTCCTCTTGATGCTGCTCCTGTCTGTCCATTGCACTTCACCCCCATGGCAAGCTTTAACCTTCTCAGGATCCACCATGGGCATGGGCAGTTCTGGGATCTGGGACAGGCCACCACAGCATGGGCGTTGATGTCGGTGTCATTACTCATTGCCCAGCCCACTGCTCTCCAGTAATACCTTTACCCCTCTGTCATTGAGGCAGCTGTCGCTGCACCAGGCCTTCAGTGCGGGGGGGGCAATGCCATGTGATCACGATACCCTTATGGTTTGCCGAGGCTGACCATCTCGACACTGACCTGCCCGGGCACTATTGCCTGACAGGTTCAGTATCCAGACAGTGAGTAGCCCGACAGTGAGGAAACCCGATGGACATTACAGGGGTAAGGTAGCGGATACGACGGCTTGCTACCTGTACATGCTACCTTACCCCTGTACATGCAATTGAAGTAGTGGAGGAATCAGAAGGCTGGCCAAGCTGCCACGGTGGTGTTGAGGGCTAAACCACTGGCAGCTCAGCCAGCATGTTCTGGGAGGCTCGGGTTCTATCCCGCGTTGCGTCCTGCAACATTTTGCATTGTTGCATCCCATAACTGTTTTTTTCTAACTCTGAGGTCCACCCCCCCCCCCCAGAGTTAGATATTTTAGTTACGGGGGCTGTGGGGGGTTCGGGGGTGAAGCCCCCCTGTTCACTCTGTAAATTTTATAATCAGATGCCCAAAATAGTATTCTAGGGCATCTGATTGTTTCGGCACGATGACTTTCCGGCCACTGGGGTCAGCATCCCGAGACTCAGGAAACTGAGTTTAGGGATCCCATAGTATATCCGATCACACACATCAGTGCTGCTGCAGTTCCTCACCAAAGGAGCCGGTCACGCAACAGGATGAATAGTTCACTCCCCTGGAGTGTGAGCATCCTGCCTCCATGGTCCTCACTGTCTCAGTGTGGGAGTTTGGTTCAGAATGAGAACCTGGGTTTCCTGTATACCAGTGAAACTTGCTATACCCTGTGCCACTGGGACAGGCTGGTGACTCATTTTCAACCAAATGTGAGTGCAGAACATTTAAAAGAGCAGCGAATGATGCAGTAGCACGTTGTATCCTTACCTTTTTATTTGATTTTAGCGTGCCCTTTTTATCTATTGTGAGTTTGTGTTTGCTTCTTTTTTTAGAGATTGGAAAGAGGCCGCTTGATGGCTTGGCAGCGCCACGCTGCCTGATGCCCTGGCAGCAGCGTGTTGCGCTGCTGTGCAGGTGAATGAGATTTGGAACAGAGTTCAGGTAGCCATGTCAGGAAGTAAGCTGGGTTGAGGCAGCTGCCACTCAGCAGTGTACCTCAGTCGGGGGAGGGTGGGTGGTGAGCGTGGGCTGGGCCAGGGAGCTTGCTCCTGCTGCACAGTCTGTTGTGTACATATGAGGCCAACTCAGACTGCTGTGCTCAGATTGGGGGAGGCAGAAAGGACCAACAGGGGGAAAAAAACACTCCCTTCTACCTGATGGTCTGTGCCCTTTGGACTCCTCTGGGTCCTAGCGCCTGCCAGCAGTGGGCACCAGTCCATATAGTGGACTTCCTCGGGGCCGAGGGGGGGGAGAATGGTCTTCCACCCAGTGTCCCTGAAATGAAGGATAAGCCATGGGGATAACCGGTACGTTATCGGGGTCTGGAGGAGTCCACGTTTGTGGGCCTAAATGAGGTATATCCTTGGGATCAGGGTATACCCCGGAGGAGGCACAGGTGGCCTGGGAGAAAAATCTCCACAGAAAAAGAAAAATATTTTAAATAAAGAAGTGCTCATTTTAATACAACTAGACCCAGTTTTCTATGCGTATTCTTTTTTTTTTTATTCAAACTTGTATGTTCCCACGTGTCTCAGGCAGCTGCTTCAGCCCTGTCCCAGACTCCTCCACCCGTCTCCCACCTACCGGTACTGCCAAGGCCCATTGCCCCATGGACTGCTCCCCGTGGTGGGGCTGGGAAGGGGAGGTCTGTCCCTCCCCCACCACCTGGAAGTCCTGCATCCAGATCGGGGTTCAGCGATCTGGTGGCAGAGCGGGGCACAGGCAATCTGGCAGGGCTTCATATAGCCCGAGACCACCATTTTTCCTCAGATTTTCTCCCCTGCCATGGTGGCCGTAGGTACAAGAGCATGGAGGTGTGCACGTGCTACGTGCCTTTACTCCTACGGTGCTCTAGGCTCTGGTGTTGTCATCTGGCCTCAATCAGGTGGCAGCCAAGGAATGATACAGCATGTCCCCCACCCCTGGGAGAGAAGCGCAGTCATCAGACGCTCAATCTTCACCCTCCCTGCCATTCCCCAGCAATCCGTGCCCGTTCCCGAACACGGGTCACCAGCATGGCAGGAGGTAAGGCATTCAATGCCTCAGCCCTCCCTGCCTCTGCGCCGGCTTTTTTTTATCAGTATTCTAAGCAGTATTTGAATACCCACTGTTTGTTTTTTTTCTTTAACCTCTATTATCCCTCTGATCGTGGCTCGTGAGAGCTCTCTCAGGCATCCTTTCCTTATTCCTGCCCACCTGTGGATCTCTCAGTCTGTGCCTCCTCTCCCCCCCCCCTGCAGCAAGCACCCCCGGTTTCACCCACCCGGGGAGGGTAGCCCATCGCCTCTCTTGGGCTTACTTGTAAGTCAGACTCCGGCTGGAGGAACTGGAAGGCCAGCTGAGAACCCGGCAGAGGGCATGGGGGATAGGTGCTGTCGCCTATCTCACTGAGCCGATGTTTTCCCTGTTCTGTACTCGTAGGACCCCCCCCCCCGAGTGGACACATCCCGACGCTCTGGCGCATGGCAACCCTGTCTGCATCGGCCACGCTGTTCTCGTGCTGCCCAGCTTGCTGCAACGACCCCTAGTCTCCACCGGGGGTCACTGGCATGCCGGGATGATCCATCCCTGCTCCCAGGAGGAGAGCACCAAGAGGGCAATTCTTCAACCCGCCTGTTGACTCATCGGCACCCGGGTTCGCTTCCGAACCCGGGTCACCAGCGTAGCGTGAGGTGTGGCATCCAGCGCCTCAGCCCTCAGCGCCACCGGGCCGGCCCAATGCCCACTGTTTTAACGTCAGTTTTCTTGGGACTAAGGTGAACTAGCATGCAACAAACACTGCTCCCTGGCCTTGTGGTACAGCTGGAGATCAAAAACAATGGAGAATACTGATGTAAACCTGGGGCTAGCCATACTGAAAGAAGTACTCCTTCAATTAAATAGCATCAAAAAACAATGTTGCAGCCAACTCCAAATGAGGAATAGGGGCATCTTACAAGATGGGAGAAAAGGGGAACTGTAAAATAGAACAGAAAGTTATAGATATACATTGTTCATTGTAACATACACTGCTGCTTTAAACACTGCTAATTGTATCTCCGTTTAAAGGCAGTAATTGTTTTTCAGGCTGGATTACCTTTAAAGAGCCTCTGACATCAAAAAAACTTTGAAAAACAAAATAGTTACCCAGCATTCAATTTATTTAGGTGATATATTTTCTATTTACCTTCCCCTTATTGTTTATTACTGAGGAAATTTAAATGAAGGCAGGATTCCGTCACCTGGGGACAAATCTGCAAAAGTGGAAATAACTGCGCACGTGTAGGGAAAAAGTTACGCCACAGGAAGGTTTCCTTGCACAACCAATTTTTTTTTTATTTGTTTGCATTCACTCAATTTTCAAAAAGGTTGCCTTTTTGCAGCCATTTCCGCAATCTGTGGCAGCCTGTGCATTTTTTTTTGCGCTACTATAGGGAAATGCTAAGCCTGATGTTACTAAGCATAGTGTTGTTCTACACCTTGTGCGGTAGGCACTCCTAGATCCGAACACCACGCAGCGGTGATCTGCGCATCCCCAATGGCATTCACCGCAGGTGTGCTAGCGCCTTGCATGATGGAGCCAATGACCGACCACACAGCCCATGCCACAGGCAGGCCCAGCGCATGCTGTACAGGATGGGGACCCTGCAGAAACATTGCCCCACAAGCCAGTGAACGTGCTGGGATCCCCTGCATACAGCTGCAACAGCACATAGGGCTCCCTGGGAGGGCTGGGGGCGGCCATTTGGGCAAATGTTTACTGTTAATACCCAGTAGGGTACATGCTGTCCCATGATCTCCTGCTCGTGTGCAGACAGGGATCCACTGTGGGAACCCGGGACAGGCATCCCCTTGGATGCCCACCCACGTCACATGCTCTTCCCCTGTGCAGCCACGACTTTCCGCTGCACAGCTGCACACGTGGGGGGGGGGGCAGGTGATCATGAATGCTGGCCTGCGCACACCCGCCCATGGGTGCAGGGCTTCATGGGCATGTTATACTCGTTTCCCGCATAATTCACGCATAGGGCCCAATATGCTCAGCATAGCAGTTTTGCAGGTATGGGAATATTTCCCAGCACCAGGGAGTAGGAGTTGGGTTTTTATTACAAGGAGCTGTCAACTGTGGACACTATAATAACTGCAAGAAATGTTATTTTCTTTACATGCAATTACAGTACATGCTCTCAGGGTCCGGAGGGAGGAGTGAGATTTGGGCTTATGGGGTGGTTTGGGCAGGAGGCTTTTACAGTTGCAGAGCGGGAAAGACTCACACTGCAAGTGGTGAGAGTCTAACGGATGTCAAATTGAATCGGATTTCTGTATCCGAATCCAATTTGGCATCTTAATATTTAGGATTTTTGACAGCTTGATCTGAAAATCCTAAATCCAAAATTTTTGCTGAAATCCAAGGTATCTGTTTAGCAAAACGGATATCTGGGCAACCATAGTTTCGACCTTAATTTGGTATGTTGCTCTGTTTGTAAGTGACAAATTTGGTTGCATGAAACTATCATTAAATAATATGAGAGGAAGGGAAACAGATAAAATGAGCTAAATATTGTGTACTTATCATTTTTCAAAGTTGTTTCTGTGGTGCTAGAGGCACTTTAATGGAGTTCAAAACCGCTCTTTTTTCTGCACACACACACACACACACACACACACACACACACACACGCACTGCAGCACATATTGGTATGCAGATTGGAAAGCAAGACCGGAGGTCACCTGCATTGACATCAGCCCACCTCAGGAGTATTATTCTTAGGAAAGGCTCCACTCCGTCCTGACATATTGTTTACAAGTACCAACGACTCCTCAGGGGAGGCCTCCCTCAGCCCACCGCCTGCAGTGAACTAGCTTGCGTGCACCGCAGCTAAATTTACCAGCACTGGCTACATCTCGCCTCACACTCTCTCTCTCTCTTTCTCTCTCTGCGGGTACCGAGCTGACAAGCAGTAGCTTCTCACCGGGGGGTGGGGTTGTTGTTTTCCAGAAACGTTTTTTTTTTTTTATATATTCCATTTGACTTGCAGCTCGGGGAGCTATAGCCGTGGGCATCCTAATGAGACTAAATCTAAACTGTAGTGACATGTGCCGAGTGGAGTTTTCATTTCATATGGAAATCCCCCGAGAGTTTCATTTTTTTTTTTTTTATGATAGCTGTGTGTTTACAGAAATATAACTAACATTATTAGCAGCATTTGCATTTTGCATGCCTTATAGAACAATATGTTTAACAGGACTGAAACCAATATACTGTACCACACATACACATACACTTTATGTATAGAGTGTGTATCTCTCTCTCTCTAAATATATATATATATATATATATATATATATATATATAATTTTCTACAATGTTTTTCCTAACAGAAAACCCCATTGGTTATTTCCATGTATAGCTATCAATTAAAAGTATACATCCCCTCAATTAACCAATTTGAAGTACAATATATACCACAGCAGTTAACCAGTTAAAAGTATATAACAGTAATTAAAAGTATATACAGAGCAATTACATTTATATATCATGGCAATTGCAGATGGAAACCACAGGAATAACACATTGGACAAAGCTCCACTCCCCAAAAAAATTTACCACAGCAATAAGAACACAGAGGACAAATCTCCACCCAACCCCCCCTAGAAAACACATTTAACAACACGGTTTAAGACTTGCAATCAAATTATAAAACACTTGGCCCGGTGGTGCTGTGGGTTGAGGTGATGGACACCACACCTCGCGCCACACCGGCGACTTGGGTTCGGGAATGAACTCGGGGCATCGGGGGTTGGCAGTAGAAGAGATGATTGAGCGTCCAGAGGACTGCTCTCTTCTCCTGGGGTGGGTTTCTGGAGTGCATCGCTCTGTAGTGGCTCCATGTGGAGATCAGTGGCACTACAGGAGCGGAGCCACAGTAAGGGGAGGGAAATGGTGGACATCAGCACCACGGGTGTGCAGATGTCACTGCACGACCACGTCCCAGGAGGAACCATACAAGAAAATCCCCCATTCACGACAGGATGACACCTCAGATGGGTTCTTACCTGCCACTGCCAAACAATGCCCACCTTAAGGGGCAGGGGCCCAAGGGTGATGTGGTCTCTCTCCCCTGTCCACCTCCAGGGGGCCCCCTCCATGGGGGGCAGGCCGTGGTCCTTCCTTCTTTCGCCAAGGTTGTGGCGGAGGCTGGCGGCTCCATTTATATGAGACCCGCGTAACAGGGCTGATTAGGGGAACAGATACCCGTCGTGAATATGTGAGATAAAATTGAAAAAAAAAAAATTATTAAACACTACAAACTCTTCCCAAATCAAACAAGAACCTGAACACCTGCAACCTATAGCACATTCAACTGCAACACTACAAAACATACACAACCAAAAAACTCTTTCTAACCAACAAAGCCGGTCACTAACCAAATTCTTTTTCTTCCGTAAACCGGTTGCCCTCCTGCCTCTCACCAAGCTGTCACGTCCCTTGAGGAAGCTCTGTCTCTCAGTGCCCTCCATGCTGCTCCTGAAATGCCAACTGCATGCTGCGCCATCACATGCCACTACACACTGCTCTCGCCACACTGCCGCCACCAAATGTGGACTAAAAGAAGCACCACTGCGTCTCCTCCTGTAATGGGACAGCCAATCAAAACACTCCCAGCATCCTCCATGTCCTTGTGCACACACCCTGCACAACCACATAAGTGGGCACAGTGCCACAACAGCACAGCACTCAAATGCACATACGTGCAAGCCCCAAATTCACACATGCAAGTCACTAAAATGATCGCAACTACGATCAAAACAAAAATAAAACCATCCACATTTATACAACACCAGTGGTTATAAATTGTGGTGGACAAGTAAGGGACACGTGATGGAGACCTGGGGGATAACTGATTTAGTTGCACTAGAGCACCTTGACCTCGGGTAACCTCACAAGTGGCGTAAGCCACAAGTGACGTGCCAGAGGTCAAACTGCTCTTGTGCAAATAAATCAGTTATCCCCCAGTTTCCCCACTGCATATTCAGTTTATGCAATAGGGTAGAATTAGTAAGTGACGGTATATTCTGTTTTTTTTTAAATAATTGGGATTGTAAGGTTAAAAAGGGAAGGGGAGGAGGGGCTATGCAGAAGGGGACCAGGAAAAGGTGGAGTTCTTGAACAATTACTTTTGTTCAGTGTTTACAAAGGAAGCACATGGGGAGGGGCCACAAAAAAAGTAACAGGAGCTTTGGGGGTAGGGGGTGTGGACACTAGTTCCTTTTTGGAGGAGATGGTCCGGAAGGGACTCGCTAATCTGAAAGTGAACAAAACAGTGGGCCAGACAGGGTGCATCAGTATGCACAAGTGAAGAAGGGGAGGTACCTAAACCAAACAACAGAAATACTCTGGATAGGGGGGTTGATACGAGCCCATTCACAGAAGAAAGAGTTCTGAAAGAACTCTTGAAACTGAAGGTGAAAGTGAACAAAGCAATGGGGCCTGATGGGATTCATCCCAGAATTCTAAAAGAACTAAGGGTAGAACTAGTGACACCACTGACTACCCTCTTTAACAAATCATGGGAGGATGGGGTGGTACCTCAGGACTGGAGGAGGGCAGATGTGATTCCACTTCACAAAAGTGGAAGCAGGGCAGAGGCAGAAAACTACAGACCTGTTAGTTTGACCTTAGCGATAGGGGAAAATGATGGAATCACTTCTGAAGGAAAGAACTGTTGAGTACCTAGAGGCCAGAGGGGCACAGGACCCAAGGCAGCATGGATTCACAGCAGGAAGGTCATGTCAGACGAATCTAATGGATTTCTTTGACTGGGTGACCAAAGTAGTAGATCAGGGAGGGGCTATGGACATGGCCTACCTACACTTTAGCAAGGCATTTGACACAGTCCCACACAAAAGATTAATATACAAATTAGCCAGCCTAGGAGTGGGTCCCAAGATGGTAGCCTGGGTAAAAAATTGGCTGGAAAACAGGACTCAGAGGGTAGTAGTAAACAGAGTCCACTCTGAAGAAAGGGGGGTTACTAGTGGGGTACCACAGGGTTCAGTTCTAGGACCCGTCCTCTTCAATGTCTTTATAAGTTACATTGCAGAGGGACTGGAAGGAAAAGTATGTCTCTTTGCAGACGACACAAATATCTGCAACAGGGCTGATATACACAAGGCGGGGTGGAAAGGATGAGAAGGGACTTGGAATGGTCAAATGTATGACAGCTTAGATTCAGTGCTAAGAAGTGCAAAGTAATGCACCTGGGAAACAAAAACCCTGGGGAAGAGCACACTGTGGAGGGTGAGATACTAACAACAACAAAAATGAAAAGGGACCTGGGGGTAGTCATATCAGATGACCTAAAGTTGGACAAGCAATGTGAGAGGGCAGTAAGGAGGGCTGGGGGATACTGGGATGTATAGGAAGAGGCATCACCAGCAGAAAACAGGAAGTTGTTATCCCTCTGTACAGACAGCTGGTGAGACCCATCTGAGATCATGTGCAGTTCTGAGACCCAGTCTCCATAAGCACATAGACAGGATGAGGCAGTCCAGGGATGGCAACTAAATGGTGCAGGGTCTGCACCAGAAGACATATGAAGAGAGACTTAAGGAGCTTAATATGTATACCCTTGAGGAAAGGAGGGACGGGGGCATGATAGAAACTTTCAAGTACCTTAAGGAATAGTCCAAGAGGGTAGCATCTTTCAGAAAAAGAGATGTGCAAGAACACAAAGGCTAATTTGAAGATGAAGGGGACGCCCAGAGGTAATGTGAGGAAGTATTTTTTCACGGAGAGGGTTGTGGATGCATGGAACAGCCTTCCTGGTGGAGGTTGTGGAGTCAAAAACAGTGAGGGAATTCAAGAATGCATGGGACAGACATAAGGCAATTCTAGGGGTTGGGGGTAGGAGGAAGTAGGCTGTTGGTTAACTAGGATCTGCAGCTTATTCATTCGGTAGGGAAATGAGCAGACTGGGTGGGCCAAGCGGTCCTTATCTGCCATCAAATTCTATATTTCTATGTTTCTATCCAAGAATACTGAGGGAGCTCAGTGAGGTACTGGCTATACCTCTGACAGTCCTATTTCATTGCTCACTGGAAACGGGAGTGGTTCCAGAGGACTTGAGGAGGGCAGATGTGGTCCTACTTCACAAAAATGGTAGCAGGGCGGAGGCTGGAAATTATAGGCCAGTCAGCCTGACATCGGTAGTGTGAAAGGTAATGGAATCACTGCTGAAGGAAAGGATTGTGGACTATCTTGAATCCAGTGGGTTACAATACCCGAGGCAGCATGGACTCGGGGGAGGGAGGTCATGTCAAATGAATATGATAGATTTCTTTAACTGGATGACAAAGGAATTAGATCAGGGCAGAGGGGTGGTCATGGCCTACCTAGATTTCGGTAAGGCATTTGACACATTCCACATAGGAGACTAGTAAGCAAGCTGGGTAGCTTAGGAGTGGGTCCAAAGGTGGTAAACTGGGTAAAACATTGGTTAGGGGAAAGGCAGCATAGGTTGGTGGCAAATGGTGTTCACTCGGAGGACGGGAGGGTGACGAGTGATTGTCTCAGGAACCAGTGTTGGGACTGGTCCTCTTTAATGTCTTTATAAGCGACATTGCAGAGGAACTGGAAGGGAAGGTCTGCCTTTTTGCAGATAACAGCAAAATCTGCAATCTAATTCCAGGACACTCCCAGGGGCTGGAAAGAATAAGCACAGAACTAGGAAAACTTGAGAAGTGGTCAAGGGTACGGCAACTGGGTTTCATTGTGTATAAGTGCAAAGTAATGCACTGAGGGCAAAGAAACCCTGGGGCAGAGTACAAAGTTGGGTGGAGTGGTACTGACAGAAACCAAGCAGGACAGAGACCTAGGGCTAATCATATCCAATGACCTAAAGGTGGCTAGAAGTGCGACAAGGCAGCTGGGAGGGCTAGTGGGATGCTGCAGTGCACAGGGAGGGGTATCGCCAGCACAAAGAGGGAGGTGGTGTTGCCCCTGTATAGATCACTGGTAAGACCACACCTAGAGTACTGTGTCCAGTTCTGGAGACCATATCTCTGGAAGGACATAGACAGAGCAGAGGCAGTCCAGAGAAGGGAAACTAAAATGGTGCAGGGTCTGCAGCAAAAGCCTTACGAGGAGGGATGAAAGGACCTCAGAATGTACACCCTGGAAGAAAGGAGGGAGACGGAGATATGACTGAGACCTTTAAATACCTCACAGGGGTAAATAAGGTACAGGAGGGAAATATTTTTCCGAAAAAATGGAGTTCAAGAACAAGGGGCCATGCTTTGAAGCTGGTGGGGGGTAGAGTCAGGAGAGATGTGAGGAAGCACTTCTTCACAGAAAGAGTGGTGGATTCCTGGAACAGCCTTCCAGCAGAGGTGAAAACAGTGGTGGGGTTCAAGAATGCATGGGATAGGCATAAGATAATCTTAGTGGAAAGGAAGGGGTGGAGGGGAAAAGAGCTGGAGATCAAGTAGAGTCTTCAGTGATACTTTCAGAAGGAAAAAGTGCAGACTGGGTTGGCCAAGCAGTCCTGATCTGCCATCAGATTCTATGTTTCCATGTGACACTGCAGAAAGTATAGTACTTGGACAGAATGGAGTGTGTAAGTAATGCCAGCAGGCAGAGGGGAACAGCAGGCTGGGTCAAGACGTACTTACTATACTAATAAATGGGTGATGACGAACTTACTATACAGGTACTAATAAACCAGTGGTCACCAATTTATTAGTAGAGTTGCTCTGATAAACGGATTCATCAGGAGCCTTCTGAGTCTACAACTGTTCCATAAATTTAGCACGCTATCTAACCTATAGATAAACATTTATCTAGAGGTTAGATATGTCACAATCACTTTCTTTGACCTTTGTACGGAACAGAACCAATCAGAGAGCAGCTATCACAATGCTGATGACATCACAATAGGCCTGTGCAGCACTCAAGGCAGCAGTTCAAATCATAGAAAAACAGTTAACATCTTCAAACAAAAAGCCAATTTAGAAAGTTGTAACTGTTAAACTGATGTTGTATAAACCCAATGCACAGCGGCCTGACTCAAAATACACAGTGTATCTCCACTTGTGAGGAAACAAGACTTTCATAACATACTTGAAGCTTTGCCACTCATTAGGTATGGTCTTTCCCCCTCATACCTGGAGATAACTGCGTATTTTGTGGCAAGCTGTTTCGTATCCTTTATATATTATACACAAAACAAACACTAGGTAATAAGGGTATGCAGCACTTAGAAATAATACCATCTCATAAGGCTGAGTTAATATAACCACACTCCTTCCAGACTGGTGGTATATTAGCTCATAACACCCCCTCCCCCGATTATATTATTTTCTTGTATACCATAGTCACCTATGAATATATATATTTATGGGATATGAGGTGTGCTAATGTAAGATATCAGAAATATTTTCTTGAGTTGTACTTGACCTCTGACATCATGAGTGGCAAAGCCACAGCTGATGCCACAGGAAGCTAAGTACAGTGAAAGAAGATATTTCTGGTATCGTACATTTGCTCGTCTCATATTTGATGTATACAACAGGACTTGAAAGTTTCATAAATAAAGCTGTAAACAAGTGATTTTCATTCACTGTTTTTGTGCTTGTTTCTATGAATGGAATGTCTCTGAAGAATGTGAGAAGCAAGTGTCAAGGTAGCATTGCTATGAAGAAGAAGAATCGGCATTTATATAGCGCTTTTCACATACTGGGCCAGATATTCAAAAGAGTTGAGCCATGCGCAATAGGGTTGCACCTGCGCAAGTCCGAAATGTGCCATCCTGCGATATTCAGCAGGAGGCAGTTGCACTCCCCAAATCATGCTGAGCAACAGCGCAATGATAATGAAGGCATGCGCAACTGAAGGGGAACCACGCATAAACTGCACAGCCGATATTCAGCCCGGCCGTGCAGGATGTCAAGCGCACTACCTGCACCTGCAAAGTTATACCGAAAAAAGGCAAATCGGGCCACCACAGGTGAACTGCCGCGTGCAGGCGCCACACAGCACCACATGGTGGCCTGACGATCCCGACGCACCAGCGGTGCCCCATGCCCGATGGGGCATATGTTCCCCGGGCGATCGGCGCATAAGTGTTCTCCCCACCCCAGTAGCCCGATCGCGGGCAAGCGATATCCCCCACCCCGAGGAGCGATTGCGGGCAAACATATCCACCCCGAGCGCCCGATAGTGGGCAAAACAGTATCCCCACCCCTGAGTAGCCCGATCGCGGGCAGCAGTATCCCCTCCCCTGGTAGCCCGATCGCAGGCATAAGTGTCCCCGAGTAGCCCGATGTGAACCGTTTATGATATCCCGGTAGCCGCTGGGCATCGTGTTCCCCCTCCACCTGGTAGCCGATCGCGGGCAAAACAGTATCCCGAGTAGCCCAGTGCGGGCAAAACAGTATCCCCACCCCCGGTAGCCCGACCACCCGCCCGAGTAGCCCACGTGGGCAAACAGTATCCCCACCCGCCAGGTAGCCCGATCGCCGGCAAAACAGTATCCCCTCCCGGTAGTCCATCGCGGGCATAAGTATTCCTCCCTCCCGAGTAGCCCGATCGTGGGCAAAACAGTATCCCCACCCCCGGTAGCCGTTCCACGCGGGCATCGTAATCCCTCCCCTCCACCCGGTAGCCAGTCGCGGGCAAGGCAATATCCCCACCCCAGCGCGATCGCGGGCATAAGTATTCCCCTCCCGAGTAGACGATCGCGGGCATAACCTAACCCGCCCCCCATTAGCCCGATCGCGGGCATCAAAACCCAAAGTCCCAATATCCCTGGTGGTCCAGTGGACGAGCAGACCCGATCGCGGGCGTATTCCCACCCAAGTATGATGTCCCTGGTGATCTGGCGGACCCCCACCCACCCGCCCCACAGGCCCCACCCGCTCCCCCATCAGCGGCAGCACCCCACCCGCCTGCCACCCGCCGCCGACGGCAGCTCGGTAGGGCTTCATGCCCATTGGTTCCAGAGCATGAGCCGGTGGGCGTGCAGCCCATGCAGTACTAGTCCGGTCAGATATGTGAATGGGGGATGCTGTTGCCAGCGATTGGGCTACTCGGGGTGGGGGGATGCTGTTTTACCGCGATCAGGCTACTCGGGGAGGAACACTATCTTACGCCCATCGGGCTGCTCGAAAGTACTGTTTTGCCCACGATCGAGCTACCGAGAAGAGATACTGTTTGCCTGCGATCAGTCCTCGAGTCCACTGGACCACCAGGGTTTGAGTCATGCATTGTCCTTACAGGACATAATGTGATTGGGCTGCAGGGCGTCGGTCCGGCGGCTGCTGCCTGGCAGGGTGCCAGGCACAAGTCGTCGGGGATAGAACGCCTGCATGCTAATGGCATGCAAATGAGCCATAATCAGATGCAAATGGCCCCGTCGCCTTGCATAAATTATGGCTCCATTTTGCATGTCACCCTGAATATCACAGGTGCTGTGCATGGCGAATGGAACTTTCGCCACCGCATCTCAATGCTCCATTCTGACCACTTGCGTGGTGCAGTTCCACTGTGCCATGCGTAGTGGGTGTGACCAGGGGCTTATTCAGCCAGTTGCGCCTACAGCGCAACTCCGCTGAATATCGCCTGGCTGCACCCCCACACCATTGAGCGGCGCTGGGGTTTGCGCCACAAAATGGTGCAGTTTGAATATCTGGGCCACAGTGTATCCCAAAACACTTTACAAGCAATGTTAGACTGGTACTGAAGTGACTGAATGTGTAGTGGCGGCCATATCACACATCAGCACCCACACACAGCCTGGACAATTCCACGAACCGATTTATTTGAAGGGGATTGTTGGCCAGGTCACCAGGAATGTCCCCTACTCTTTGTGAAGAGTGCCCTGGGTTCTTTTACTTCCACCTGGACACCCACCAGGACAGCACCAGGATGGGTAGAAGGGACCTCGGTTTAACGTCTCATCCAAAGGACGGCACACCCCAGCAGTACAGGGAAGTTAAGCGTCCCCCCCCCCATTCCTCTCCACCTTTAGCCTTTGTAAACTGACTCTCTGCCTTTTCCCCTTGCCATATGAACTCAGAAAATGCTTTTTTCAACCCGCTTAATATCCCCCTTCGTTAGTCCCAAGTGTAACATCCGCATTGGATACAAACACCTGGGAAGGATATTCATTTTAATCAGATTAATCCTCCCTAACCAAGAGATAGGAAGATGTGTCCATCTCTTCAGGTTGGCCTTGATAGTCTTTATCAAAGGGAAGTAATTCAAACCGTATAGAGCACCAAGTCCTCTACCCACCCGTACTCCAAAGTACGTGAAACTGGTCTGCACCATCTTAAATCCCCACTGCTCCACTTCTCTTCCACTATCTGGGTAGCACATCAGCTCCGACTTTCTCAGGTTAATCTTATACCCAGAAAAACTGACAAATTCTCCTATTAGAGACAGCAATGGGACCATAGACCTCTGCGGGTTCCAAACAAATAGGAGCATGTCGTCTGTGTACAAAGCAACTTTGTGTGGGGAGCCTTGTACACCCCCAACTCCTTCCACCTGTGCATGTTGATGCACTGCCACTGCCAGGGGCTCTATGACAAGGCAAATAAAACAGGGGACAAAGGGCACCCCTGCCTCGTACCTCTCGCAGGCTGAACTGCTCTGAGAGGATGCCATTCACCAAGACTCGTGCTCTGGGTTTCTCATACATTGCCTTCACCCACCCCACATACTAAACTGGGCCATCACTTCAAACAGGTAGTCCCACTCCACCCTATCAAATGCCTTTTCGGTGTCCACTGCCACTATACCCACCTTCTCCTTTCCCTGGTTCGCCCTCCATACAATATTGAGTAACCTACGCATGTTATGATACAACTGGGGACCTTTAATAAACCCAGTTTGGTCTGGGTGAATCAGGTCCAGCAAGATGTTCTCTAACCTGGTGGCCAACGCCTTTGCAAGAATTTTTAAGTCACAATTAAGCAACAATATGGGCCTATATGCTGCACACTGCATCTCATCCTTACCTGGTTTGGGTATTAAGCAGACTGTGGCATTATAATATGTATTGGGCAAGGTGGTAGCTCCACCCCCTTCTCCTTTTAAAAGAGCTTACACAGTGTCCCCACCAGCTGTTCCCCCAGTATCTTATAGTACTCAACTGGAAAACCATCTGGGCCGCTAGCTTTCCCCTGTTGCAGTTTCTGAATAGCTTCCAGAATTTCAGCCTTAGTTATAGGCTGACTCAGCTGCTCCCTCTGCATATCCGTGGCTTTAAGCAAATGGAGTCTATCCAAAAATTAGTTTATCTGAGCCTCCTTCCCCTTATGCTCCACACTATACAGTTATTCATAACCTCATCAGAAGAGGGCCTGGTTTGTTTCCCCACTCAAAAACCTGACGTTGACAATAAAACCAGGTCCTTCCACCCTCCTCCCTGAGTAACGCATTCAGGGCTTCCCTCGCCGTCGTCAGGAGTCTAGCTGCCTCTCCTTGCTCCCCACTCACCACCCATTTCTCCAGGTTCTTCAGCTGCTGCTCTAATTCCACCCTCTTTTCTTTTTTCTTCTTTTTCACCCTGGCCATGTACTCTGTTATAGCCCCCTCATGAATGCCTTCCCAGCCTCCCAGACAGTAACCTTAGATATATCTGGATTAGTGTTGGTCTCCACATAATATTGGCACTGCTCCACCAGGTATTCTTTAAAGGCTTGATTTCTAACCATATACGTGGGAAACTTCCATCGTGGGACTCCCTCCCAGTTCTCTCAGCTAAATAACTTCAAAACCACAATGGCGTGGTCTGAGACATGGATAAGGCTATGAGAAATATCTTGGATCTGCCCGCACCAACTTCTGGGCAAGTGTAAATAATCAATTCAGGACCATGTTTTAGCAGATTAGAGTAGAAGGTATACTCTCTCGCCCCTGGATTTGCCGTACGCCCACCAAATCAAGATCTGCTATCCCTATCTGCCATTGACGCATGGTCTCCGACGTCCTCCCCTTCCCCTCCAAATGGTCCATTCGAGCATCCATTGTCCAATTAAAATCCCCCCCCAGAATCAGCCCCGGGAATTGTTCCCTGATCAGCAAGTCCAGCAAAGACACGTAAAACTGCGGGTCATAAACCGCAGGGGCATAAATGCATCCAAATGTAATCTTCTCCCCATTTAACACCCCAGAAATGAAAATATGTCTACCCTCCCCCGGGTCTTTAACCACCTGTCTATTTTCGAAGGGAAGGTTTCTATGTAAAAGTATGGCCACCCCTCACTTATGGCATGAAAAGGAAGCAGCATAACACCTCCCCACCCAGTTCTGAGCCAATTTAACATGTTCCGTGTCCATTAGGTGGGTTTCTTGTGGTAAAGCCACCTGTGACCCTGCCCTCTTCAGGGCTGTCAAAAGCAACATTCTCTTAACCGGACTTGCTATCCCCTTAACATTCCAGGAGACGATGTTAACAGTTTGTACATTACCCATGACCCTTGCAGTTTGTTTCCCGATACCACCCTCCATTTTGCAGACAAGCATCCCATCCCAGCATTTTCATATAAGAGTGATCTTCCCAGTCTGTCAGACCCCAACTATACTGCACAATTTTAATATCATTCACAACACCGATTGCATCCATAAACACATAAACAGCAACAGTTTGAATAACAACATGAACTGATCCTCGCCTTCTTCCCTCCTTCTTCCCCCACATCAGATCTCAATAAAACCCCCCTTCTCATCCCCCCATTGTCCTCCTCTGTATCAAACAAGATGTAGAATGGAGTCCCCAAGCCCTCCCTTCCCGTATGACACTTCCAGGGACGTCTTCTGAAAAATAATAGTTTCTAACCCCACATGGACCTCTCACTCTCCATATGCCCCCCTCCCCACCACCCTCTGTCTCACATCACCACTACCGTTGGATATCCCATCCCTCCACTCCCTCCCGCCAGTGGTACTAATAAATCCTCCACTAAGCAGTCCCACTCCCATAGCCATTTCCCCCAGTGACACTAACTGCCAATCCTGCACAAGTGTCGAGAAAATCCCTTTGTGTGACAGTTGTGCCCCGTCATCCCCCCAACAGCTGAGCCAACCCAAAGGGTACCTCTCCCCATATCCTTTTCATATCTGGGCTTATTATACCATCCCAGCCATGGATACGTCCTCCCTTCCCCATCACGTCTCCGCCTCCATCATAACCCCAACCATCAGCATTGCTCGCTGGAACTCAAGGGCCCGAACAGTTAATGCACAAGGTACGCTGCCCTCTTCATTGTCCCACCCAGCCCGCAGGCATTCACCCTTCTTTGTTCCCACAACCCTCCTCACTTCCCACCTCTATCCCTCACCCAACTGCCTTCCATTGTGCCCCACCTGACATTCAAACCAACATGCGCACGCTCTAACGCTGCTACATGCCGAAAGGAGAGAGAGACCGCATGGTCTGAAAACAACTGCACCACAACAAAACAGGAACCAGTGGAAACAATGTCCAGGCCAACGAGATATGTCCCTTCAGCACCTGGTATGCACACAGTCTCTCCCCCGCGATCAGCCAGATTCTGCTCTGTAAATCACTAGTCACTGAGAGACAGGGCTGCTTTAATTAAATTATTTAATCCAACCTGTCCTGTTCCCATCCACATGGCATCGGGTCTTCTCTTCAGGTAAATCTCAACAGACTGGCAGGCACTGAACACGCCAACCCTCCAAAACAAGAATGATAGGAAAGAGAACAAACTTACAGTAACTCACAGCAAAGAACAATAAAGCTACATCCGTAGCCTGCATCTCATCCCACTTTCTTCTGTAAGGTCTTCACAAATTCCTCGTCCTTCTCCACTTCCCAAAAAGAAAAGGTCGCACCTTCATGCCATATCTTCAATGTGGTCGGATACACTAAGAAATTCTCTATCTTCATTCCTCTCAGTTGGGCCATAATTGCATTAAACATCTTCCTTCATTTAAGAAGTCGAGCCGAATAATCCTGCGAAAGAAACAGACAGTTGCCCTCATAGCGGAGCCCTTTCCTCTGTACGCCCTCAATATCGCCTCTTGGTCCTGGAAATATTGGAACCTCATGATAATCTGCCTCGGTGGCTGGTCTGCCGGAGGCTGGCATGACAGCTCGATGGGCCCACTCTAATTTCACTTGGCCATTCTTAGGCTGCAGCCCCAGCAACTCTGGCAGCACTCAGCCACAGAAATCCAAGGCACCAGCTCCTTCCTGACCTTTTGGCAGCCCCCAAAGGCACAGATTGAGGTGCCTATGATAGTTTTCTTGGTAGTCACAAGCCTCTTTAAATTCTTCAAGCTCTTTTTGTAGGGTTAAGACTTGCCTGGGGACCGGCACCAGTTCATCCACCATTCGGGAAATACACTCCTCAGCCTCCGCCAACCGACTGCCTTGTTGGGTCTGCTGCTCGAGTACCTCCTGCAATCGAGAATCCAGCTTATCCTCAAGTTTGATCAACCTTGGTTCCAATGTCGGTATCACTTGTCCAGTGAGCTCCTGGCCAAGAGCGGCAACCTCTGCAGCGGATAACAACACCAGGCTCGCATTATTTCCAGAGGTACTACGCCACTAGCTTCTTGCTACTCTTGTATGCGAGCTGCTGACTTTTAGCTGGATTAGGGGTTAAATATTCATACACAGCGCCCAACTTTGCTTTCCTGTATTTTGCACTGTTCAGTATTTACAATTAATGTTACTTTATTTTCGGCCGTTGGAGGCGGAGCGATGAAATATCGTCTGTCCAGCTAGCTGCTCATTAGCGCCTCCCACCGAGGGTTGTTTTTAACAAGATGGGGCTGCGGAGAAAGGTGCGGGGTATTCACCCACCCCAACAGGTACTCACATAACAAATACGAATACCAAATTGGCAAATATTTGGAACATTGACTATTCAGCTAAATATTTGAAATAAAGTATCTGCCCACTCCTAATGGATGATGTACTCAAATGAGCTGGGGAGAAACCAGTGGTGGTAATACATGTAGGAGCAAACCATGTTAACAGGATATACCCAAGGTGGGTTAAAAACAACTTTACCAGCACTATGGAGAAGGCTGAGAATTGTCAAGGTACACTAATTGCGAGCGGGTTGCTCCCAGCTGTAAGGGATGAAAGAAGGCTGCAGGAAGAGAACTGGGCAATCAACAACTGGCTTACTAAGTGCTCGGAATGGGTAGTTATCTATATGGAAAATTGGGAAACATTTATGGGGAGCAGAGGGCTGTGTAGGAGAGACGGGGTACCCTGATGTAGAAGGGGAGCAACACTGCTAGCTAAGAGACTGGCGTGAACCATTAGAGAAGACCATTTAAACTAGGTGCATGGGGGATTAGGAGGCAGAAGAGGCTTGAAGATGGAAACAATGTACAGTAGTAGCACAGGTGAAATATGAGCACACTCTTGGAATGTGAGAAAGACAAAGCAACTGAAGTATGAAAAAGAGGGTCTGAGCGTTTTCTTAAAGGGGAACTGCCAGCTTCCCAGGAACAAGAATGCGGGACTTATAGGTCTCACTGAGCTAAAACTCACTATAGTGAAATATTTTTAATAACTTACAAGACTGAAATCTTAATGTTTATGTGGTTGATCCTGCGACACCCCCTCGGCCATTATTTTCCCACAGTCCCCCACAGCCAGCCCTCTGAAAACGTGCCTGACAGACTAAGACATGGGAGACTCCTATGTGCCGCTACAGTGGAATATAGTGGATGCAGTACAACGTAGTGGTTACAGTACTAAGCTGCAAACCTGGAGACCTGTGTTTGAATCCCATCAGCCCCACTTGCATACTATGTGACCCTGAGCAAGTCACTTAACTTCCTTGTGCTCCCAGGTCGCACCTGGAAACAAGTTCCAGCTTAGTGTGCCTTTCCTGGTTAAACAAGGTCCCCTTTCCTCTTACAGTGTCTGAAAAGAACACATATACAGCTCATGTTTGCGCTTCTAATGCCGGTACTGATCAACCAAGGAAAGCGCTGTGGGGTGTGCCATATCAAGCCAGGGTGTTTTTCCTTCCAGGGTGTCTAGGTACAATGACGTACATGGTACCAGCATGTCAGCATCTGCTTTGCTTTCTACTTAACTTTTTTTTTTTCTTTGTTTTCTCCCCTTCTGTTGACAGCTGCCCCCATATGCACCTATCCTGGCAATCTCCCAGCCCCAAGCAAAACCAAAAAAGAGGCTCCACTCCTGTTTCTATGGTAGTTGACTCAGTTATTTACCATTCCACCTCTACAGCTTCCAACGTTTTGTGGCGAGCCTCTTCATCAGGGAAATGGTGGTACCAAATAGTAATGTTTGCATCTTTTCAGAGGCAAAATTTATCCCAGTGCATTCCTTACGATAAGTCTCAGCGTGCTCAGCTCAGTCCCTCTGTTTGCCCTTGACAGTGTTTCTGCAGGATATCTCCTTGCACAATAATCCTGGCATTTCACTGGGAACTGCAACCTGTCCAAATACCTTACAGATGGACTGAGCTGCAAGTCAAGACTTCTTGTGAGGAACATACTGGGATAAATTTTGTCTCTGAAAAGTTACAAGAATCATTATTCCCACTTGTCCTCATTAAATGCTTAATAAGACATTAAATGCTGGTCCATACCAAATATAAATCCACCCCTCACCCTTTCTGTGAAGTAATACTTCCTAATGTTCTTTTTGAGCCCCCCCATCCAGCTTGAGCACGTGCCACTAGTGGATGCTGTGTTTCTTAATTTGAACAGACATGCTTTGTCCACTGTGTTGAACACTTTAATGAGCTTGAAAGCCTCTCTAGCATATTTCCCTTCTGAAGAACACCTCGGGAAGGATCAGATCCAAGACAATGACTCTCAAACTACAGTAACAGGTGGTCCTGGCCGAATGACCCAGTCATCAAGGAAGCAATAAACCATGAGGGGGTGTGCCTTAAAGGATTAACGGTGCATGCCCCAGGGACAAAGTAAGGCATGAGGCCAAAGGCAAAGTGTCCTTACGTTCATGGGAAGTGCATTGTTAATCCTCTAATGCATGCCCCGGAGTGGCTTATTGGGCTTATAAAATGGCTTGTTGTAGGTAAATGTAATGAGGTTTTCCAGCTTCATAATAAGTTCTGGTTTCTGACCATGCATCATTAGTGTTTTAATGCATGGTCATGTGACAGCTGTCATCCAATGAAGTTTCTGTATTTATCCTTGCCATTTTATAAGCAAATGATATTCCCAAACTGTATTTTATTCATGAAAATCTGTAGCAAAAACATTTTCATTCTTTCTCTACCAGTCACGACTGTCATTCTTGTCCTCAAGGAATCTTTTCTGCATTATTGATGCCCACCCGAATCACCAACAAGGAGAATGAGAAGAATGGAAACTGGTGACGAGGCAGTGAATGCTGTACAAAAGGAAAGGATGAGAATGTTTGCTGCAAAAATAGTGACTGAATAAAACTGACTGATCTACAGATTTTCCTGACTGAAACAAGTATTTGGGAATGTTAGTTGCTTGGTGAGTTGGAAGTCTGTCCAGGACCACCTGTTGCTATACGGTGACTAACTCTGTCAGGGAAGCTGAATCGAACATGGAGTGGAGGGGGGCAAGGACAATATCCAGTGACTCAGCAATCCTTTTTAGAAGTATGTGTCTGTATGTTGGGGGGCATCATCCACTAAGGAACAGACCCTTATTTTCCAGATTGTCTTCCCTTTCCGGTGAGGCCAATATGGGGGACGTCATATAATGATGTACGTTCAGGCTTCCTCATCCTCATTTCCCCTCTCTTGCACAGAAGTGCCATCCATCTCTACCCCAACCACCAAGGGGCGGTCAGGCAGTGATGCACTGCAGCTTCCCCCTTCTTCTACCTCCTCCCAAGTGGTACTGTGGTATCAAGGCACAAACCCAGGTGACTGACCTGCCAAGCAGCACCCACCATGCACACATTCTCAGTGTTAACAGCACAGTAGTTTGTTTTCTTCAGGCCATTATTGATCGATTTTGTGTAATTAAGTGGGAATCTTTTACACATATGTACTGAGCATGGCACTTTTGACTTGTCGTGTGCAATACTAGCGTGCACTGTATGCAGCAGTGTCAGTGGCTCAGTAGGTAGCACACTCGCCTCTGAGGCTGGGAGATCACAGGGCTGTGGGTTCAGTTCCCACATCTGGCACTTGGGTTACTATCCCAGTACTGACACTGTAATGCAGCATGAGAGGGGTGCTGCACTTCTGAGGTGCCGTGTTTCAGATGAGACGTTAAACCGAGGTCCCATCTGCCTGGATTGGTGGTAGTTCAGGTGGATGTTAAAGATCCCATGGCACTTATCGAAAAGAGTAGGGGAGTTTTTATTATAATAATAAACATAGATAACAACACACAACAACAAGGTAGTTATGAAAAATATATCACCTTAACATAAAAAAAATGTCCTTATTCTCGGAAAAAAAACAGTTATTTACATACAAAAATTACTTAAATTTTATAAAATGAGTGAAACCTTTCCACCATTTCATAAGTTTATGTGAAGTAAACATCCATGAGTCTTGCAAATATATTTTTGAAAGCTCATTTGAAACTAAAATACTATCTATAACATTCATAAGACATTTTTCTTTGATAAATGACCCATTGGCATCTTGCCAGCCATAAGAAATGTCTCACACAACAAAAAAATAAAGATAACGTACTGACATGAAAATGAGAAAAACTAGGAGGATAAATTCCCAACACCAATATATCGTGTGACAGAAGTAAGCCATTTGAAATTCCACAATTTTGCTAAGTAAACCCACAAGCCTTTAGAATAAGAGCACTGTAAGAAAAAATGTTCCATCGTTTCTTCAGTATTTATACAATAATATAAGGACAATTCCTCTCTTCTTTGGCGTTATACTTTGCGTTCCCCCGAACATTAAGACGACCATACAAGATCAGCCACTGTGTTTCCCACTGGTTCAGAGTATTATTTAGCTGTGCTAATACCTTAGAATTCAAGGCTGACGGGCAATTCTTAAAACAAGGGACTTGAGGATGTATAACCTCCATGATCAACTGATACATAGTCTGCGTACTATTATTCACAATCATATCTTTAGTGATCTGCAATCTATATAATTTTTGCACTGCTGGTCTGAAATACAAAGGAATATGAACATGGGGATTCATTTTAGGAGCTAGACTGTGCCAAATTTTAAAATATTTACCAAGGGCCCTGTTAACCCACCCCTGTGCAATACTTACTGCTGGAGCCAAACCACATTTAATAGAATTCATAAAAAACAGGGTATGCAGAAATACAATTGGGTCCATCATCCCAAGACCCCCTGATTTTTACCCAAATAAGTATAATGCCTCTTTACTGGATTTAAACGATTCCCCCATAGCATTTGAAAAAAAAAAAATACTATAGGTTTTTGTCTCCAGCTGAGACAGAAGAAGGAAAACCATAGCCACATACTGCAAGCAGGGTATAATAAATTGATTTAAGATATGTATGCGCTTCAGCTTAGAACATTTCCACTGCTTCCATCTATTTACTCCCCCAACATTCTCAAGCACTAAGTTCCAATTCTCAACTGGCAGATTTTGGGGACCAAAAAGAATTCCCAAAATCTTAAGCGGGCTCCGTGAAATGCAGATATCATCCTGTACCACCTCAGCAGGCCCCATTGCCCCAATAAACAAACCTTTAGTTTTTTGAAAATTCAGTTTAGCATTTGAAACTACGGAGAAAAGTTTAAAAGCTTCCAGAAATTTATGAATTTGAGCTTGGTCCGAAAAGTATAATATCAAATCATCCGCATAGGCCTGCGAATGTAGCTGACAATCAAAAATATCCCCTATAATTCCTGTCCACTTTGGTGAATTAACTAAAGACTGTAAAAGGGGGTCCAGCGAGAAAACATATAGAAGGGGACTCAGGGGGCAATCCTGACGAACCCCAGTCTTTAAATGGAAGCTCTTGGCTGTACAACCTTTTAAAAAAGGGCAGACCAAATTATACTTGTATAACATTTTAATTAGTTTAATCATTTGTAGAGGAACCCCATAGCTTTCTAGTGCTAAAAAAGCTAAGGTAGATGAACTCTGTCAAAAGCTTTCCCGAAATCTGCAATGACAACACATCCAGATTTACCAGCTAGTGATAAATGTTCGATGACATCTCTTATGATTATCAGAGCAGATTGAATTCTTCTATCAGGAATTCCACAAAATTGGTAAGGAGATATAACACACTTGGCATATCTTTTTAACCTATTATTTAAAATGCTAGAAAAAATTTTGTAGTCAGAATTTAACAGGGTAATGGGCCTCCAATTCTTTATATCATTCCTATCTCCTGATTTAAACAAATGAATTATTAATCCTTCAGTAAAGGAAGGGAATATAGAATTAGTATCAAAAAAATATTTAAACAGGATTAGAAGACATTCACTTAATTCTTCTTGAAAACATGTACATAATTGATTAGAAAGCCCATCTTTCCCTGGTGAAATATTCGGCTTCAGCTTTTGAATTACCTCAGTTACTTCCCCACAATTAATAGGCCCTAACAGTTTTAAAGCTGCTGTTGATGCTGAAGGAGGCTTGATGGATTTTAAATAAGAAAGTATCGAATCCTCGAGAATAGGGGAGTCAGGTTCTAAGGACTGATAATGTTGTTTAATCAGATCCCTTAACTGCTCAGCTGTTGTAGCTCTAGAACCATCAGGATTTTTTAGAAAATCAATAGTGGAAGATTCCCTCAAGGTTTTACAAGCCTCAAAGGGATCACCTATGGGAGTTTTTTTTACACCATTGGTAAGAATGGCTTGTAAAGTCCTAGCTCTATCATACTGATATAACTTCATACTAGATTTAAGTACTTTAATTTGTTCAGAGAAATCTTGTCTAGAAGTGTACGCAATTGTAATGAGCCTCTGTAACTGTTGTCTAAGAGATAAGTACTTCAAAAAATTATGATCTTTTGCTATTTCCCCTTTTTTTTTTAAACCATTTGCAAAGATCTGTTTTTGGCTCCATCCACCATGCTCCCATATCGGTGTATAAAAAAGCCACTGATAATCAAGCTCTCAAAATAAATTTTACACCGGTCTGTATGTGGGGGGAATCTAGGATGGAAGTATTTAGTTTCCACCTAACCTGTCTACGTTTGGTCAGACCTACAGATTGAAAAGTACACAATAAAAAAAAGGTGATCTGTGAATTCACTAGGTTTCATTTGAAAGGATTTAACCTATACAGATGAGGAAACTAACATGTAATCAATTAAAGATTGAATTTTCCCTTTCAGAAATGAAAACCTAGGTCCGTGAGAAAGGTAGGAAATACAATTAAGCAAACCAGCCATCCTAATTATGGAGTCAAGTGCATGTGAATCACAGTAGATTTTTTTATTCTGCTGAGGTGTTTTAATGACACTACAATTAAAATCACCGCCCCATAACACCTTAACAGAGGTAACCAAGAAAGGTTGCACTGCCTTCGTATATGCTACTCTATCCGCTTTAGACTGAGAGTTATAGATATTGATAAACCTGTAACATATGTTTTGCCATTTCCCATCCAAGATCATAACTCTACCAGGAATAAGATCTATTAAGTTATGAAGTGAAAAATTGAAGGAATTAAATAAAATGCCTATACCATCTGCACTATCTGTCCCAAATGACCAACAGAAAGGCCCCCAGGGCCATTTTCTCTTGAAAGCTGATAACTGCTCTATTGAGTACATCCAAGTTTCCTGTAAAAAACAAACTGAAACATTTTGGTCGTAAATATATTGAAAAAGAGCTTGCCTTTTGATAGCATTTAACAAGCTATGGGTGTTCAATGATCCCCATGATAACAACATTGAAGTGCTTTATAAATACAGCAACCCCTATTTTTTCCTTTTTTTCTCCTTATAATTATCTACAGACTGGGAGATTTTTATTTTTTTATTTATTTTAGCTTTTGTTGACCAGGTAAGTGCACTAGACAAATCCTGCCTATTTTCAGGCACGACCCGGGGGAGGGGGATACAGATGAATGCCAACTGACCTTGAACCAGATTAAGCTGTTGGTGGTATTTTTAGTGAATGAGGAAATTTGGCCAGGACACGGAAATTCCCTACTCTTTTCGATAAGTGCCATGGGATCTTTAACATCCACCTGAACTACCACCAATCCAGGCAGATGGGACCTCGGTTTAACATCTCATCCGAAGACGACACCTCAGAAATGCAGCACCCCTCTCATGCTGCATTACAGTGTCAGTACTAGGATATTAACCCAAGTGCCAGATGTGGGAACTGAACCCACAGCCCTCTGATCTCCCGGCCTCAGAGGCGAGTGTGCTACCTACTGAGCCACTGACACTATGGTGGAGATGGTGGACAGAGAGGATTTTTGAGAGTCTGAGTCTCCCAAATCCATTTCTGTTTCCCCCCATGGAGTGAATAAGGCCGCATAATAATTACTTGATTCTCCAGGGAAGGTGGGGTGGGGGGTGTTTGGGATGCAAATTCCTAGAAGATCTCCTGTGAGGCAATGGAGACGAAGGAATAGCAACCTTTGAATCATTCTCTGGGACTACTGGATCTGTATCAGTATAACAAACTGGTGTAAACGCCAGAATTTCTGGAGGTCCCATACAGGGTTTAACGTCCTCATGAGGAATTGAAACAGAAGACTGAGCTTTCATCAAAGGTCCTGGGAAGAAGGCCTAGTAGAGGGATCAACCTGAGGTGAATCCTTCCTTACCTTGTGGTGGGGGAGGGGGAGGGGCCTGCAGCATCCTGAGCTTTCTGAATTAAAAGGTCAGGGCTAATACAAGATGCTTTATTCTTGGCAGCCCAAGGACACTCTCTAAAGACATGACCATACTCTTCACAAAGATCGCATTTAGTATGGTTTGCACATTGCATGGTAATATGCCCAATTTCCCCACAATTATCACATCGGGGTTGATCACAGACACTGGAGAGATGAGTCCTAGAACCACACTTATAGCAAGCTCTAGGCTGGCCCCCATAAAAACAAACCCCTCTATCTCTTCCCAGCAGAAAATAATTAGGTATGTGTTCAATACCTGAATCTGATTGCCTTAGTTTAATTTTGTATTTCCAACCGCCCGTCCAAAATTGCTCAGAATCAAGGATAGGTTCTGGGGCACTTAATACTTCACATTTTTGTGATAACCAGAAAGTAATATCTTCCACATGGACCACCTCATTTTGAAACATCACTGTTACAAACTTGATTAAGGGCTTAGTGAGGGGGATGACCAGAAAGGGGGTCCATGTGGGAGAGAACTTGACCTGCCCATATCTTTCCCAAAATAGGTCTAAAGCATGTGATGCCCTAAAACTGACATCAAAGTTGTCCTCTCCAGAAATGTTTAGAAAGGCGAACACATCCTTTGGTGAGAAGTGAAGGGAGTCTTTCAGTAAAATTTTTCCAACAAAGTATCTGTCCGGCCTATTCTCCAGGCCTCCTTGGTAACGTATGCGAACTGGCAAGGCAAGGCAAGGCAAAATTAATTTAAAAGACGCCCAATCCCAGAGGCTCTGGGCACCGTACAAAACATTAAAACAGGCATCTTAATATAATAAATATACATTTACACATAAATACAAATCATTACACACTAAACCTTAACTATAAATCTTTATCTAAACATTAAATTAAATTAAATGCCTTAGAGAAGAAAAAGGCCTTTAGCTGCGCCTTAAAAACTGCATTCTGCCTTGGAGCTGCCTCTCGTTTAGCATTAGAAAACAGCTCAGACATTAAGGGCTTTTGTTTAGGTGGAGAAGAGTCATCTAATGAGGGAGAAAAACTTGAGGAGGAAGGCCAGAATCATCCTTGGGAGCGATGGACTGTAGAGCCCGTGATTCTAAAGGCCTGGTAGTGGAATGGGGCCTGGGTACATAAGACTTCCCCTTGTTGGTTAAACCCTCTGTACAAATGTCTGCTATTGTACCAGGTTTCCAGGCAGGGGAATGTTGTGAAAGAGAAAAGTCAGCATCCCACGCAGGGTCAGGCGTCCAGACACCAGATGGGGCCTGCTTCCATCCAGCCCCTGCTAGGGCTTTACCTGGTGTCCAAGACTCCCTGATTAGGATCAGAGGCAATAAGCAAAGGACCAGGATTAAAAGTTAGAGGATTGGGTTTATTAACTCCAATATCATTTTTATCCTGCTGCTGGGGAGACTTTTTGGAAAACAGAAACTCCGTGGCCCCAACCTGCGACTCCACAGTGGACTGGTAAACTACAGCAGGGAAGGAAACAGACTCATTACCAGCCAGGTTTTTCAACACAAATCCCGCCGATTTACTTAGTGGTGTGTTTATATCCTGAATAAATTTAGCAGATGGTGAAGCTGCGTGAACCTCTTGTTGGTCTGCTGAAAAAACAGTTTCAAAGACAGTTTGTTCCTCGTTTTGCAGGCTTTAGGCACTTGAGACCAACGAAATTACTGCCAGCCTGCTGTTTGACAGTGTCAAAGTTCAAAGGGTTCGGATTGACAGAAAAGCTGAAAGCTGACTGACGGCGCCCCGCGGGGTCTTCAGAAGGTTGATCATCAGCTGTCGTGTTGACAGAATTAGCAGCGCTAATGACAGGAAGTGCCTCCAAAGGTTGCAGCTTCTGTATCGATTCCACGGCTTCCGCTTGCTGAAAGGGACCCACATTCCAGTCGAACCCATTCCATTTGAACCATCAGAATTGAGGAAAACCTCCTTATTATGTGCAGTAACCTCGTTAGTAGAGATTTAACTATTTTCTCCATTTCCTCTGTGGAAACGGGAGCTTCATGAAATTCGTCATCCGAATCGGCTTCCATGCATCGCTGTAGATCAGCCTCTTCTGCAAGAACAGTGGAAGCTGAGGCAAGCTCTCCCACTGTGAAGACGTCCTCTTCCTCCTTGTGTCCAACTCTGAGTGGCCATCATGCAGACGGCCTGTCCCCCTACTGGCAAGTGCAGGGGAATTTCCCCTGTGTCCTGGCCAAATTTCCCTCATTCACTAAAAATACCACCAACAGCTTAATCTGGTTCAAGGTCAGTTGGCATTCATCTGTATCCCCTTCCCCCGGGTTGTGCCTGAAAATAGGCAGGATTTGTCTAGTGCACTTACCCGGTCAACAAAAACTAAATAAAATATATCTAAGAAATTTTTAAAAACTGCATATCTTCTTCAAGGATATCTCTTGCATCAGGCCACACCTATGGAACTACAGCCATCATGTGCTAGGACCACATGGAAACTTCTAGCTAGCAGTCTACAATGGGCCACGCACGATGCCATCATATGCTGGTGATGTCCCTGCCACATAAGCGTGGGCAGCCCCACGCCCCCTTCATTCTTTTCCTGTCGGAGACCCCTTACAGAGGATCTCTAGCCTGGGAACCGAGGGAGCCAGAGGCTACTGCCAGAAAGAGAGTGAGACTTGAAGGTGATAACTGTCTTGGAGAAAGAGAGACAGACTCAGAAAAGGCCAAGGGGACAGGGGTGGGATGGCATCGCCTGATGCAAGAGATTCTCTTGAAGATCTACTGTTATAGTATGTTCTTATGTAACTGTTCTTCGAGGATTATCGCTTGCATCAGGCCACACCTATGAAACTTTTGAAAAAAAAACTAAGAATTTTTAAAAAACCTAAGAACCTGGCCGGCCCAGTGGTGGGAGGGCTGAGGTGCTGGTCGCCTTACCTTGCGCCACGCTAGCGACCTGTGTCCAGGAATGAGCATGGGCCGCCGGGGGTTGTCAGGGGAGGAGAAGGATTGAGCATCCGTGGGACTGCTCTCCTTCTCCGGGTTGGGGGGCACATCAGTGGTCAATCCTTGTCTGACCCGTAGCAGAAGCTGGGGGCCAGCACCATGACGCTGTAAAAAGGGGTGGAGATGGGGCTGATGCCTGGAGGGAGAGAATGTGGACACGTGCGCGCTCCCTCCATTGGCGTCACTGCACGCCTAACCTCCAGGGGACTGAAGTGTGGAAAAATGGCTCCAGTCGGGCAGAATGATCTTCCAACCTCCGCAGCTTGACCCCGAATGGCACCTCCTCATCTGGATCCATCTTGGGGAGTTGAGCTGGGGGGAGGGGCTTCTCACCATCCCACCACAGAGGGGTAATTCGTGGGGGAATTGAGGAGGTGGCCTGATGTCGGATGTGTGGGCCGGAAGATCGGTTGGGATGTCCCAGCCGACCAGAGTCAGGGAGAGAAAATATAAGCCAAAAAAAAAAACACCCAAGAACCTAACCTAAGAACCCATGAAATTTTTAAAAACTGCAGTTCCTCTGTGGCTTCATTCCCCTCCAGAAATGTTGTTGCAAATTTGTTGCTACTGTCCTGTTCAATAATACTAGCTTGGTTTGCCTACCAATGTGCTCCCTGCTTTGTTTGCTTTACTTTGGATTATATAGTTTGGGGCTGAGCTGGCCTCTTGTGAGCGCAGTCCCTGCACCGCACGAACCAGCATCACCTTGTTGTGTGTTTTCTGCAGTCGTCTCCTGAACCAAGCACTTCCAGAGTCAACAAAAGCAATTAAGAGTCCTCGAAACATGGACAATGATGGCAGAAAAAGAGCAACAGTCCATCTAGTCTCCCCGGAGTTCCCCATCTGCCCCAGGACCTAATGTCCATATGGGGTTTTATCCTTCCTGGCTCACCCCCCTGCTCCCCTCCCTACTGCTACTGACCTGAATAATAACTAAACCCTTCACTCTGTCCTAGCCATGCTTGAAACTGTTTACGATCTTGGCACCCACCACCTCTGCTGGCAGATTTTCCCATGGCTCCACCACCCTGTCTATAAAACAGAACTTCCTCAAATCCTCTCTTTTTTTCATACAACTTTGTCTCTCTAGACTCCAGGGGCAGGGAAGCTGTGGTCCTCCCTTGGAGGATCTCAATCCACCCTACACACAGGGCTTCATTGAGCCTCCCTCATTACCTCATCCCCGGTTATCCAGGGACTCCAGAACATGAATGCGTATGCGTATAGAGGCGCACATGCACTCCGTGACTCCGGTGATAGCCCCTTCCTCCCACCCGGCCTAATTCCTGGCTCCTTACAGCTTGGCGCTGCCACTTAGCCTCCACCAGGTGGAAGCCAAGAGCCAGGGAAACCTACATCCCTCCCTTGGAGAGGAGAGCTGCCTTGCAGCCGCTCAGTCCAGCACCTCGCCCTCCCCCTGGCTGATCTCCGGTGCCCAGGGCTCATTCCCGAACCTGGGTCACCAGCGTGGGTGTAGGTAAGCTGTCCAGTGCCTCAGCCCTCCACGCCACTTGACCGGCTTCTCAAATCTCTCTTACACTTTTCCCCCACCAGTTTCCTAGCGAGACCTCAGGTTCTTGACTCTGTACTCCTGCTAAATAGTTCCCCGCAGTTCACCTTGTTTATTCACTTCAGGAACTTGAAGGTCTCTATCATATCCCCCTTGCCTGCTTTCCAATGAGTACGTGTTCAGTGGCTTGAAACTATCTTTGTAAGATCTGCCCTGTTAGCCCTGAATCATCTTGGTCACTCTGCACTGCACTGCCTCCAGCTTGTCCCTGTGCTTCCCTAGGCAAGGACTCAGAACTGAGGACAGTATTCCAGGTGCGGTCTCACCAGAGAGCGTATACAGAGGTAGTAGTACCTCATTTTTCCTGCTGTCAGGGCCGCAGCCAAGAATTTTGGGGCCCAGGACAAGTCTTTGAAAAGGGTCCCTCCCAATACAGCTAAGGCAGGGGGCTGAGCCACTAGGGCCTAGAAGCTCCAGGGATTTAGAAGCTCTGTGGTGAGTTTTAGGGCTTTTACTGAAGATAAAACACACTTTTGCTACGTATTCCCTGCCCCTGACTCCTCAGAAGCCCATTAGAGATGGCTGGAACCTGGCACTTTATAGCAACACAGTGAATCTTCATAAACATATATTTTCTGAAAGTTATTGTGTATTGTTTTATTTGTTGTTCTTTATAATTAGCCTTCTTTCGCTATATTTTATTACATGCGCTTATTGTACTTACGCCTGTTTTAATAACGTACTATATTCAGGGCCCCTGGTGTTCTGCGGCAGAATTTTCTGATTTCTGTGGCAGGGCTCCTTGACTTCTTCGGCAGCATTTTCTGATTTCTGCAGCATGAGTTATTCATTTCTCTGGCAGAATGCAGTCCTGTCATTGGCTAAATATGATGTGATGTCATCGATGACATCATATGCTGAGCATAGAGGAGGGGCTTCAAGATAAACGAGGTGGGAAAGAAAGCCTGACACTATGAAAAAACAGTATATTTATATGAAAATTCACCAAAAACAATGAATTCTGCGGCACTATATATATTCTGCGGCAAATTCCGCAACTGCAGAACCGCAGAATTCCAGGGGCCTTGACTATATTCCACTTTACTGTAACTGTGAACTGTGTTAGTGCTGTGTAATTGCTTTTAACTGTGAGATGTGTCTGTGTATTTGCCTCCCCTGTTCCCTTCCCCCAGGCTGCACCTGGAACCAAGCCTTGGCTCAATAGAGTGCCTTTTCCTGTCACCAGTTTTCAAAAAAATAAATCTACTTTTGCATTTTCAAGGTACATGCAGGAGCCAAGTCGAAGACGGGATGATTTAAAAAGTGTTTAAGGGAGACAGCAGATTCAGGTTGAGGTTGAGGTGGGCTTTAAATAAAACAAAAAACTACACCCCCAACTCCTTCACTTACTGGCTGGCTATTTTTGTCACAAGCACAGAGCACCCTGCTCTGGCAGAGTTTTATATTTAAAAATCAGATGCTTAAATTGGCATTAAAGGGAGCAAACAAAGGAAAGGCATGGAGAAATTTAATTAACGAATAAAGGCCATCTGTAAACAGTATCCCTAATAGGCTTCTCTCCCACAAGCAAGACCCTCTCTGCACATGATTTACTTCCTCACTGGCTCCGCTTACATTTTGGATTTTTTTTGAGTAGAGCATGCAACGCAGTAACATCTTTTAAAGCAATACAGCCTGGTGACTAACAAGTTAATTTCAACACCCCCTCCCCCCGCTTGCTACCCCATCCTTCAATCGACTTACCTGGAGCCGGAAAGCACTGGACAACAGAAAATGTATGTAGGGCTCGACTCCTCACTCTGCAATCTGCTCTGCTAATCCACTATGACCAGTGACCACGTTGCTGTGTAAAATCCAAACAAGTTTCTGTATGGCTGCTGTTGCCAGTCGCAGTCATTCTCCTCCATCCGAGTCGGCTGCCGCTGATTGCCGCTCTGAAAGTCAGTCTCTCCTCATCTGTTCCAATGCAGACTGGTGCAAATACTGCTGACGCCAGTACCAGTCATGATCGCTGGCATACCTCTCAACCTTTCAACACTCAAATGTGTGACAGTATGTGTGACAAATGAGCAAAATGTGTGACACAGCATCAAAAACAAGCATTTGTCAATGCCGAATGTTTGCTTGCTGGCATTGGCAGTGGTAGTGTAGAAGTTACAGAGCTGCGTAATAGGAATGGCAGTGAAGTATTGAACTGAAGCCAACCCCACCACCCTGCAGAAAGTGACAGGCATTGGGGTGTGCCTTTGGTAGTGAGGCATAACGCCACGCCATTTCAGTACACCCCACCCTGCAGACACTGGCAAGTGTCACGGTGTTCCTTAGGGTCTTTGGCCCTCATCGCACCCCATTCCATTAGGAAATACAGTGAGATGGGTGTGGTATAGGAGAATGGGTGAACTTTGGGGCCGAAGAGTCCAAGGCATACCTCAATGCCTCTCACTGGCTGCAGGGTGTGGAATGGTATGAGCATTACAGGCAAGAATCCCAAGTCACACCCCTGATGCCTGTCATTCTCTACAGGGTTGGGCGTTATGGTTGGAAACCCTAATACTTCAGGCCTTTGTTGGTATTTTCACTCCAAATGTTCAACATGGTTTTTTAGTGACCCCACGTCATGAACAGGGGGAATATCAGTTTCTTAGCCGAAAGCTGCTTATGCACAGCGACTATGGCATTTAGCACCACAGGTGCAAAAACATTCAAACAGGATGTAAAAATGACAGCTGTATGTTCATGGGAGGTGTAAAAATGGCAATGCTGCAAATCTGCAGTAAAAATATTTACAAAAATGGTGAAGTCACGAGCGTACATAGAAACTGTGCGACGCACACCCGTAATATAATTAGGTTGGGATTTTTTTACAGCAGATTGTCAACTCAGGCATTTTGGGGCCTCCGATCATGAACAGTGTCACTGTGATTTTCTTTATCTGTCCCCAACAATGATTTCCCACAGCGACCCGCATCTCTCGCTGATAGTGTGAAAACACTTGGCCATGTTGTGAAAATGACAGCTGTACTATAAATAAGGCAGTGTGGAAAAATGCCACTGGTGAAAATCTGGACTTAAAATATTACAAAGTCATGAACTTACGAGGCGTGGAAACTGCGCAATGCTCACTCGTAACACAGTCATTTTATGGACTTTTGTCACCAAATTTTCAACATAGCCATTTTAAGACCTCTGCTCATGAACAGTGTAACTGTGATTTTCTTATTCTGTCCCAAACATTGCTTTTGCACACCAGCAGCACCATTGTGCGCTACATGTGCGAAAACACATTTTGGGCAGCATATGAAAAATGGCAGCTGTACTGTTCATAAGGAAGTGTAATAAAATGGCAAAGTTGAAAATCTGGAGTGAAAATATTAAATTCACAAACTTATGAGCATGCATAGGAACTGTACAATGCACGCTCATAAAACAGTCATTTTGGAATTTTCTCACCAAATTTTCAACATAGCCAATTTAAGACCTCTGCTCATGAACAGTGTCACTGTAATTTTCTTAATTTGTCCCGTACATTGATTTCAGACATCGACTGCACTTACATTGCTACATGGCGGAAACATGTTTTGGGTGAGATGTGAAAATGACAGCTGTACTACTCATAAGAAGGTGTGGTAAAATGGCAATGTTGAAAATCTGGAGTGAAAATATTGAAAATTCGCAAACTTACGAGGGTGTGTAGGAACTGCACAACTCACGCTAGTAAAACAGTCGTTTTTGGAATTTTTCCACCAAATTTTCAAAATACACTTCTTGAGAGCCCACCTTATGAACACTGGCAATGTCGTTTCGTTAATCAGTCCAGAAAGGTGATTTCGCGCAGTGACTGCGAAATCACCCTTCGGGCCTGAATACCGCCATGACAGTGACATCATTCATGAGAAGGGGTCCCAAAAACCCCATGTTGAAAATTTGGTGCAAAAATTCCAAAAAATGCCTGAGATATGCAACAAAGTTGAAAAACCCTATCTAGCCCATTATACAGCTTACCGGCATTTCCTCAGTTCGCAGTCGGCTTTGAAGAGTGCAGACGTGTTCCAGTCCAGCGAAGATCGTCGTGCCGAGGTCCGGAGGTAAGTATGGGGTGAGGGGGTGTGGGGAGGCAGGGTGCGCGGTGGGTGGAGTGCGAGGTTGTGGGAGGGGCCAGGCAGACTCGTGGGACCGTTTTTCTTTGGGGTAAAAAAAAAAAAAAAAGGACGTGAGCGTTTGCCACGCTGGGGTGGGCTCCCCAGCGTGGCACAAGGCGGATTAGGGGAAGCGTTCAGCCAACAGGGATTGGGCACCCCGTCGGCCAGCATCTACTGCCACACTGGGGTGGGCTCCCAGCGTGGCACCCAGTACTCGGGGTGAGAACAGTGGAGCCGGCGAGTTGGGCACCCCCGTCGGCTATATCATGAGTTTGGGGGCGGGGGGCAGCCAGCACGGCGGCGGGATTGGGCACCCCGTCGGCTGCCATAAGTGCGTCGTGCGGTGGGAGGCGCGCTGCGCCTGCGTGTGCGTGTGTGTGTGTGTGAGGGCTGCTGCGCAGGCAGGCGATATCTTCATCGCTGCTCACTGAAGCCTAGCTCCCCTTTCAACTGTATGCCACTGCATTTTGGAGCTTGTCACAGACAGCTCCTGCATGCATTGGCTTACGGGGGCCACGCCTGCCAACACATTGACTGAACTGGAAGAGGGGGTGACACACCTCCAAAATCTCGGATGATGGCACTATGTTTCTTGCACATGCGTGCAAGCAAACATAATGACACTGCAAGCTCAGAACACAGTCTAAATCTGTGCACTTATGTTATTCATGTTAGAAACATAGAAACATAGACTTTGACGGCAGATAAGGACCGCTAGGCCCATCTAGTCTGCCCATTTCCCTACCTACAGGATAGGTCTCAGATTCTAGTTAACCAACAGCCTATTTCTTCCTACCCCCCACAAGAATTGCCTTATGTCTGTCCCATGCATTCTTGAATTCTCCCACAGTTTTAGACCCCACAACCTCCTCAGGAAGGCTGTTCCATCCATCCACTACCCTCTCTGTGAAATAATACTTCCTCACATTGCCCCTGAACCGCCCTCCTTCTATCTTTAAATTGTGTCCCCTTGTTCTTGCAAGTCTCTTTTTCTGAAAGATGCTACCCTCTTGGACTTTGTTGATTCCACTGAGGTACTTAAAAGTTTCTATCATGTCCCCCTCTCCCTTCTTTCCTCAAGGGTATACATATTAAGCTCCTTTAGTCTCTCCTCATCCGGCTTCTCTTGCAGACCCTGCACCATTTTAGTTGCCCTCCTCTGGACTACCTCTATCCTGTCTATGTCCTTGCGGAGATGGGGTCTCCAGAACTGGACACAGTACTCCAGATGGGGTCTCACAAACTGTCTGTACAGAGGGATAACAACTTCCTGTTTTCTGCTGCTGATGCCTCTCCTATACATCCCAGTATACCCCCAGCCCTCCCTACTGCCTTCTCACATTACTTGCTAACCTTAAGGTCATCTGATATGATTACCCCAGGTCCCTTTCCTTTTGTTGTTGTTACTACCTCCCACCCATTGTGTATTCTTCCCTGGGTTCTTGTTTCCCAGGTGCATTATTTGCACTTCTTTGCATTGAATCCTAGCTGCCATACTTATGACCATTCCTCCAACCTTGCAAGTCCTTTTCATCCTTTCCACGCCTCCTTGTGTATCAACCCTGTTGCAGATCTTTGTGTCATCTGCAAAAGGCATTTTTCCTTTCAGTCCCTCTGCAATGTCACTGATGAAGACATTAAAAGGACTGGACCCAATACTGAACCCTGCGGTACCCACTAGTAACCCTCTTTCTTCAGAGTGGACTCCATTTACAATTACCTTCTGTGTCCTGTTGTGCAGCCAATGTTTTATCCAGGCTACCACCCTGGGACCCACTCCCAGGCTGGTTAATTTGACTATTAATCTTTTGTGTGGGACTGTGTCAAATGCCTTGCTAAAGTCTAGGTAGGCCATGTCCACAGCCCCTCTGGTCTACTACTTTGGTCACCCAGTCAAAGAAATCTATTAGATTCGTCTGACATGACCTTCCCGCTGTGAACCCATGCTGCCTTGGGTCCTGTGCTCCACTGGCCTCTAGGTACTCAACTATTCTTTCCTTCAGAAGTGACTCCATCACTTTCCCTACCACAGAGGTCAGACTGACAGGTCTGTAGTTTCCTGCCCTGTCTTGGTCCCACTTTTGTGAAGGGAGTCACATCCGCCTTCCACGGGGGTGAGGACAGTGGAGCCAGCGGCCGATGTTGCTGATAACTGAGTATCATAGATTATTAAGAATTTCTGCATTGAAGTTTCAGTGGGCAGTGTGGAATATTACCTGTACCATGTGAGACAGAGGGTTTCTGAGAAGTAAAATGAGTGACGTACCTCGTAATGTGTGTCAGTTGAGAGGTATGATCCCTGGTCTATCCACTCCCTCGAACACAGGAACAGGAAGCGAGAAGCTAAAACCCTCCCTTTCTATTGCTTCGTTTGAAAAGCCCACAGCCCCACTTCGCCACCCAACAAATGGCAGCCGGAAGAATCGTTTCAGTCCAATCAGCTTGCTAGCCATTGTTTTCCTCTACCACCCTTCCCCCTGTGTAGGCAGCCTGACAGAAATAACTGATTAGGGACAGTTCCAGCCAGCGTGGCACCAAAGAGCCTTTTTAAATAAAATGTATATGTGTGTGTGGCAACAGCTTGGGGAAAACATCCAAAATGCTACCCCGTCCTTGAGCAGGCGGGCCTCTCCAAACTCAGGCCCAGGATAACAGTCCGGGTTGCCCCGCCGGCACCCTTTACTGCTGTCAGTACTCCTTCCAACACACCCCAGCATTCTATTAGCCTTCTATATGCCTTGTTACACACTGACTTGATTGTCTGAGGAAGTCGCAAATAATTGCTCCCAAGTCCATTTCCTCTGCCGTATTGCTCAGCTTAACCCCTCCCACCCAGTACTCTATCCTGGGTTTTGTTTCCCTAGGTGCATAACTTTGCATTTTTTGGCATTAAATTTCAACTGCCAAACCTTAGACCACCTCTCTAGCCTTTGGAGACCCCTCTGCATTTCCTTGATCTCTCCATCACTATCTACCCTACCACAGAGCTTCGTGTCATCTACAAAGAGACACAACTTGCCCTGGATGCCCTCTCCAATGTCACCGATGAACACATTAAAGAGGACAGTACTCTACCTGCAGCATCCCATGCATGACCTCCCAGTCTTCCAATTTGACCCCATTTATCACCACCCTCTGCTATTTCTGCTTCAACTAGTTTCCTACTCAAAACACTATGTCCCTAGCCATGCCCAGGTCCTCCAGCTTCTTCAGCAGTCTTCTGTGTGATACAGAAATATATAGCCTTGCTGAAATCAAAGTAGAGTAAACTCATAGTGTAGCCCTTATCTACTACCTTTGTTACGAGGACTGTGCGAATCTCTAAAAATTCTACCTCGCAAACGTCATGGGTAGAACCTTAGAAAGTTCTACTTGGTTCTACCAAGGAAGAACTAGTAGAACTAGGTTCTGTCTGATTTAAGCCAATCAGTAGAAGATACAAACATTCTACCTGGTTCTACCACAAAGAACCAGGTTCTACTTCTTTCAAGCCACGCAGCACATTATAAATTCTTACCCCACCCTAACTGACTCCTTCTCTGCCCCTTTCCTTACCAGAATGAAGTCTTCTAAGGCACCACACAGCAACACTGTGTGCCCCCATCATCTGCCCCTCCATCTCTTGGGGGGGGGGCTCAACTTTCAACCAGATTCCTCCTGTCACTTCCTCTTAGTTCCCAGAGTGGCTGCTGGACTAGAAAAAATCCACTGTCCCAGTCTTCAGTGGGCACAGCTGTGTGTGTGCACTCTTCCTTCGTTCCCCCTGTCTAACTGTCCAAACTAGGCAAGCCTGATGACATCTGTAATGTGGGAGAAGTAAAAGCATGTTATCCTGCACAAGACCGCTGTTTCCATATGCCATGCAGAGTGTGAGTGACAAGTGTAGTTTCAGGTGGGATTTGCATCAGGTTGTCCAACTGCAAGGGGTGCCTGATGCAAGTCACACCTCAACCTGCCTTCACTCATGAACAGACATGGCCTAAAGGAACCCGGGTCCTGCACCGGACACCATGCTTTTCCTCCCTCCCACATAATGGGGCACTTTGTGATTCTGGCTAACATCCTAGTATGTACAGATAGGGAGGGGGGAACAATGCAGTGAAGTGCTGCCAAATTTTTAACAAACTCTCCAGCCCTTGTCTGCCCTCCGCGGCCTTGGCCCATGTCCCTGGCCCCTTGCCTTCCCTCCCCCTTGCCAGCAGAAACTTGCATCGCTGACACTTTTCACAAAAATATCAGACACAAATCGACATTGTAAACACAGGATACAAAGTGATTTATAATAAAAAATGGTGCCACCACATCAACTTTGAATATTTATTTGGGAGATCAAAGTGCACATCACTTGGCACCCCCCCCCCCCCTTTTACAATCATGCTGCTTTGGTTAAACTGCTCCTAGACAGCTGGGGGGTGTCATGACAAACACTCCTGGCCCCTACTGCAATACACCATTAGCTACCTTGGCTGCAACAGAAGGACCCCACCCTGCCTCAGGTCTGTCACTTGCCAGCAGCTGCTTACCTCGAAAGCTGGGGGATGATGCTGCATCTGCATGCTTCCTCCTTTATCAGGTAGGCCCTTCCTGCTGCTGTTCCAATTCTATATCTCATGCCCGTTGACCAGTAATGATGAGGTCTGACAGACTGAACGCCACTTTAAGTTTAACCCATCATCGTCCAGCCGCCACTGCACTAGATCTGCACTGCTGATAATGGCCAGGATAGCAAAATTGCACTTTCAGCACCAGACTGGCAATGCTGCCCACTGCCCCGTATTCATTAACTAGTGGCTGTTGGGGGATAAGTCAGGTTAGATCAGTGGGGGTGGCTGTGTCACCCAATGTGCCCAGGAAGTGGGGGAGTGGGCTGGGGTGGCCGCCACACCACAAGCTTGAGTGTCTCATTTAAAACCTGGCCCCCCCCCCAGCCGGCTCAGTTGTGTGGTGGGCTGAGGCAGCAATGCCTCGCCCCCTGCCATGCTGGTGACCTGTATTTATGGTGCAAGCGGGTCTCGGGGGTCGACCAGGGTGGGAGTGGATCGAGCATCTAGAGGACAGCTCTCCCTCCTGGGGAGGGTGAGGAACAGAGACTGGCACCTGCCTGACACTTAGCGGAAGCTAGGCGTTGGCACACCAGGTCTTGTACAGTGGGGCACGGAGGTGGAGCAGACAACTGGCATGCTGTATGTGGACACGCAGAGCTCGGCCATTGTCGGCTTGCATGCTCCCCTCCACAGAAAAGTGAAAACAGTGGTCCGGGTCAAGCGGCATGATGGCCGTCTGCCTCAGGCGCCTCCCCCGAGAAGGCACCTCCCAACACTGGATCCGGTCCTGTTGGGTCGGGCTGAGGGCTCCCCACTGCCCTGCCATGGAAGGTAACCCGTGGGAGTCAAAGGTAGGTGCCTGAAGGTCGGAGGATGGGGCTGGGTGGATGGCAGGAGGAAGAGCCAACCTGGACTGGGGGAGAGAAAATACCAGCAAAAACACCCCAGCCCCTTGTGTGTCTCACAGAACCACCTAGAGGAACTCAGGGAAGGGCCATTAAAAAAAACCACAGAATTTTTCTTAAATCAACTAAGTGAACCAAAGTTTGCACAAAATGGCAGAAAGTTCATGGGTGTTCTTACCACTGCGAACAACTGGAGTTTGACCTTTTTGGTACTGAGGTCGAACCAGACTTGCAGCCCTATTTGTTACCCAGACAAACAAATCTATTAGGTTCAAGAAAAAAGTCTTTGAAAACTAATTTTTTCAATTTATGTTATGGCCTGTCCTCGTAACTGTCTGGCTCTGTATTAGTTTTTGTTTTAGTAATCGTTCATCTGTTTTATTGTAAGGCGCTCAGAGCCCTACGGATTGGGCGCCATATAAATAAAACTGGCATTGCCATTCATCTGACAAGACCTCCCTGCCACAGACCCATGGCTGTTTACTATCTTGTAGACCACTGCTCTCTAGGTAGTCCACAAGGTCCTGTTTGATCAGTGACTCCATCAGTTTACCCACTACAGGAGTCAGGCTGGCAGGTCTGTCCTTGTGTAGTGGGACTACATCCTCTACCCTCCAGTCTTTCTGAACTTCCTGTCTGAACTGAGCCATTAAATAGCCCTACTAGGGGCTCAGCCACTTCTGCAGCCAATTCCTTGAGTACCCTGGGTGCATCCCATCTAGCCCTGGGGCTTTATCTACCTTTAGGGCATAAAGCCCCTTCTGGACCCTTTCTCTGGTAAAACTGGCTGCAAAATTTCAGGAATGTGCCTGACAGCCATCTAGATGCTACTTTCAGGCAGGGACCTACTGTTTTCCCTTAAAGACAAAGCAGAATTAACTGTGCTAAGGACGGCTGCTTTTTGTTCATCTTCTTCTAGTACCCTCCCCCCTCTTGTTGCCTAACAATATCCCTTCCCTTCTTCCTTTTTTCCTTACTATATCTGAAGAATCGTTTTACTCACCGCTGACCCCCTCCACAGTACACAGCTGCACGTCTGCCTTTGCCTCCCTGAGCATCCTCTTTGCTTTACTAGTTCTTGTTTGGTACTCTCCCCATTTCTCCTCCCCCTGCTTTTCCTGTATCTGGGGAAAGCCTTTTTCTTGACACTCGCTGCTTCTTTGACCCTTTCCGAGAACTATGTTAGTCTCTTGTGCCTGTTTATTTTGAAACGTATGCCTTATGACTGGGGCGATTTTTGTGGACCTGACTAAGGCATTTGATTTAATTGAGCATGATCAGGCATACTCAAAGTTAAGTGCCTTAGGGTTTTGCGAAGCAGCTGTGTCTTGGATAGTAGAACTACCTCACAAATCGTACACAATTTGTTAGTATTGGCTCTGATGTATCTGACACATCTCTGATTACTTGTGGTGTCCTCCGGGGTCCATTTTGGGGCCCTTATTATTTTCTATTTTTGTAAATGAACGTCCCTCCTTTTGCAAAACATGTGAAACCATCCCTTATGTGGATGACTTGATTCTTTTTTCCCCTGCGGTAGTTCTCTTTCTGAATTAACTGCACCCTTGAATCACGATTTCGAAAGAGTCTGCAAATGGTTTCAAGCTAACTCGCTGGTCTTACATTCAAAAAAGACCAAATCTATGCTTTTTGGGACTACCTCCATGCTTAACGACAACCCGTCCTTACGTGTGTATGATTTGAATGGTTTGGCCATTGAACAGGTTTATCGATTTAAGTACCATCGGGATCCTTTTGGACCCTGGGTTGACTTTTTTGCTCCAGGTTCAAACAGTTGTTTGTACTATAAATCAAAGACTGGGTCTGCTTTTTAAATTTAAAAATTATTTCTCCTTTGAAGTAAGAAAATCAATTGCAGTTGGATCACTGTTACGTTTTGATTATGTTTCTTACATTTACTTTAATCTTGGGAGTGAGGAGTTGAATTCTTTGAAAGCTGTCCACAATAACATTTGTCGTTTTGTTCTTTTGGTGCCTACGTGAACTCACCACTGTGGTTTGTATTCTCAGCTGGGTTGGTTGGCTCCGATGGCCAGAACAGAACATTTTTTTTGGTTGTGTAACTTTTAATGTGTTTTTCTCAACTCATTGTTTCCATTATATAATCTTGTAAAACCACAAACCATTCTTTCCAGCTTACGCTCTTCAAATGGTATCTTACTAGCTATAATTGTACCTAAACTCAGAATAGCATCTTGAGCTTTTTCTATTACTGATCCTCTCTGTATTAGAATGCATCACCTTTAACCATATGTCAGGCCTCATCTATATCTGGTTTTAAGGCAAAGCTGAAAGAATACTTATTGTTGAAAATTTCATGTAGCTGTTTTGTGTAATTTATGGTTGTTATGTACAGGTATGTTTTGTATGTCAACTTGTGTTTCTCTGTTCTGGGTCGGACCTCAAAAAGGGCCTTCTGTTCAGTGTCCTTACCCGGTTAACAAATGAATAAATAAATAAAAAACAGTTCTCATGCATGACTTTGTTGCCTCGAGAATGGTCCCCTTGATTGCCCCCATCTTTCCTCTACACCTCCGATGCTGTTCACCCTCCTCAGTTTCTCTCGGACTAGCTCCCTCATCTGGCTGAAGTCTGCTCTTCTGAAATCTAGGACTTCAGTTTTTAATAGGGGCATTCTGGTCCCAAGGGCCAGTCTGAACCAAATGGAGTGAGGGTTGCTGGACCCCTGTGGCTCCTCTACCTTCACTTCACCCACCATTTCCAAGTTGGTGGGCACCAAACTGAGAGTGGCCACCTGTCTAATAGGTTCCTTAACCAGCTGTACCAGCAGGCAGTCCTAAAATGTACCCAACAGGGCCCGACGTCTGGTGCACCTGGTCGCTGGAATGTCCGAGTCGAAATCCAGCAGGTTCAGATCGCCTAAAACTACCAGTTCCCCCTTCTTCACTCCCCTTGCCGGCTCTTCCCTGAGCTCCCTGTCTCACTTCCCCTTATCCTAGTGGCCTATTGATCACCCCTACCCATATTTTCTTGCTTGAGGGCACCATGAGGTGACCCCACGGTGATTCCGTTTCCCCTTTGGTTCCCCTGATGTGTCCATTCTCCACAGCCTCCGTGCCCTCCCTGAAATATAGGGTTATGCCCCCCCCCACTTTATCTTTCCCTCTATCCTGTCTAAACACTGTGTAACCTGGGACTGACAAGTCCCAGTAAGTATTATCTGTTGCCCATGTTTCTGTGATGGCTACACGGTCCGCCTCATTGTCTGCCACCAATGTCTGGAGCTCACTGATTATATTACCTTATCTCCTTATCTCAGATCTTTCTCATCTGTGATCCTGTCTGGTCCTTTTTACCCTTTCTAGTTTCCTTTTATCTCCCTCTGACTGGTTTCTTTTAGTACACCCCCCACCCCATTTCTTCTCACACACTTTTGTTTTACTTTGCTACTTACATAGACTTTTATCTCTAGTCCCCTTTTATCACTTTCTTACTTCATTTCCTGCTATTTTTTATAAATTGCTCCACAGTGAATATAAATACTGCTTATGTTACTCAGCTTTGCTATTCACCTGAAGAAGGAACCTGTGAGGCCCCGAACGCTTGTGTATAATTCCGTCTTTGTACAAGACACTTGTTGGTCCAATAAAAGGTATCAAACCTTTCATCATCTCCTGATTGCATTACCCAAACTCCTGGTATTAAGGCGGACCCCCTTCCAACTGGCTTCGGATCCTCTTTTGCTGTTTGGTAATCATATGCCTGCATTCCTTCTCATTCTCCTTACTTTCTTATTTTTTCAATTGCTTGCAGACTCTGAGAGCCTTCCTTCCTTTCCTCTTCCACTACTCTTTTTTGAATTTCAACCTTATTTTAAGCCACCTTACTGTTACCAGTCCCCAGTATAGGGGGAGTACTAGCTAGGTTCCCTTCCCTTCCTCCCTTTACTGTGGTTCCCCTAGACTCTGTGTCCCCCACAGTTACACTGTCTAATGTAGACATCAAACTCCTGCACCGGGGGTGGGGCGTGGCCAGCAGCCGACAGGAGAAGATGCTCCTTAACTTGCTACAGACTAAGACGGTTGCTAAAGCTTAAAAAATGCATCTTTTACTTTAACTGTCTGGATCAAATTGTTGGATCTCAAGGCTAAAGTCATTTCGACACTACTGGCAAATTTCCAAGCAATTTCTATGATGGGCAGAACCAAAACGGACTCTTCTAAAGACGGGGGCAAAGGGAAAGGCCCTGCACCTACTGCAAGCGGAGCTCCGAGCAATGCAGCGGTGAGCCGGAAGCCTGGGGATTTATAACCAATGGTAAATACCATCCTCCAAGCAGTACAGCAAATAGACAAAAAACTTGAGACATATAATACAAGACTTACACAGGTGGAGACTAAAATACTCACACTAGAAACAAATCAGACGGAGTTTACAACTGCAGTAGCTAAGGCTGTAACTATGACTAATGGCATCCTCAGGGAGAATAAACTGCTTCGCTCATGCTTAGAATATTTGGAGAACAACGCTCGTGCCTGTAACCTCCAATTTTTGGGGATACCCAAAGGAGTAGAAGGCGCAAACCTGGCGGATTACATGCACCAACTTCTGCCGGACTTGTTCCAACTACAGCATGACCACCTGATTCAATGGGCCTACAGCATAACACTATGCAGAAAACCTAACAATCCAGATCTCCCCCAGACTGTACTGGTGGTAACTAAGGGAGTACAAATTAGGGATTTTGTTCCGCATAAAGCTAAGTCAGCGGGGGCACTCACTTTGCCGAATGGTTCCATCCTACGTTGTTTTCCTGACCTCAGCTACTCTACGAGGATGCAATGCCGTGGATTTGATGCCATCCAGGCAGGCCTGTGGGAACTGGGGATTAACCAAGTGCTCCAAATGCCAGCACGACTGAAGATTCTCTACGCCAGGAAAACTTACATTTACAACAATCCAGCAGACACGGGTTATAAGCTGGACATGATTCGTGTGGACTTTGCCAAGACAGATCCTTCGGATGTTGAGGGAGAAGAAGATGACACCTGGATAGGAAATTTGCTTGACAGTTTTTGTACTAATGTCCACTAAAATTTGGTTTGTACCTCTATAGTAATCAGTAAGATTACCTTGAGAGAAGTAAAGCTACTAAATATATTGTTTTGTTATCTGCTTTTACAAGCTGTAGCAGCTGATTATCTAAAGGCAATGTTGTTAAAACTAAAATTAAAGTTTACGGCATCGTGTATTTACTGCACAAGTTAATTTTTCAAATTGATGGCACCATTTGGTGGCGAAGTTGAGTTAGATCAACTCTCTCTGCTGTCTAATTGTACTATATAAATGTTAGAAATTTTATTTCTTGTTATTTGGCAACAAATATTAGGGGGCATCTATATAATCTGCATGAAAGGGAATATTTCTCTGCTTTTGACTTCAACATGGACTCCTGGGCCACGTCAATTGACAATGGCCTTTCTGCAAAGAAGGGACTCTCTGGACTTTTACATAGGTAACTCTTTTTGGTATGGTTGTACATGGTTTTGCTGCATAAGCTTTTTCTTTAATAGATAAGATTGTAATAATTGGATATGTACCCCTGTCTGCTGTAACAATGAAAGAAGGGCTAAGAATTACCTACCATAATGTTTCTGAAAAGAAATCCTATATCTGGAATCAAACAATGCATTTTGTATGTTTATCAACTAGTGTACAAAAATAAAGTATAAAAAAAAAAAAACTCCTGCCCCAGGACGCTGGTCCCCTCTTGTCAGGTGAAGGCCGTCATCTTTGAGAGCCTCCTGTCCAAGAAGTCCCCCACAAAGTGGTACCCTTCCTCCTGACACCATCCCTTTAACCACCCATTTAATTCCCCTATCTCTTCCCTTCTTACTTTATCCCTCCCCCACTCCACACAGGGAGGACCTCAGAAAAGGCCATGGAGGCCGAGTGTGTCTGAAACATAGAAACACAGAATTTGACAGCAGATAACCATCTGGCCCACCCCACAGTGTCACTGCAGACCCTACTTGATCTCCAGCCTGCCATTTGTCCCTGGCCTTTGAAAGTTCCACTTCACTTGCTCCAAAGACTGGTTGGCCAGACCATTGGTACCCAAGTGTACCAGCACCTCCAGCCCCCCCCCCCACACCGCTATCCTCCCTATTCTTCTTTTTTTTAAGTCTTTATTTTTATACTGGAAAGATAATGCATGACACCATTTGAATTAAATCCAATTTCCAAGATGCTCCTGTGAATTATAAAAAAAATAACTTTTCAAAAATCATACATACACAAATTATCCATACATCTTAATCACTGCAATTACATCATACTGCTAATTCCTGCCTCAGGGCAGTATTCTGCCTATGTCCCAGATGGCTGATGCCCCAGGAAGGCACTGGACCATCTCGATCCTCCTGCACCCACCCGACCTTCCTACCCCGGTCATAGAATTCCTGACAACTAAGACTCTACTAGCTGTCTTCTTCTGTCACTGCTGGGTGCCACGAGATCATCACTCCCATTTCCCCCAATGTCTCTCCCAGTGGAGGCAGGTACCCGAGTCTCCTCCAGGGGTGCAAAGCGACTGCCCATTGGAATGGTGTAGGGCTGGTTGACCTCCTTGAGGCTGCCCTTACCATCCTTACCCCTTTCACTCTCCACCCCCCCCGGGACCAGTGGGCCTAGCTCGCTAGCTGAACCTGTGCTGCAGGAGAGATTTCTCTTCCCTTCCTGCTACCAGCTGGACATGGAGCTCTGCAAAGGTCCTGCAGAAGGGCCAGTGACCCCTCCTCCAGAGTGTAATCCTGGAGATGAGCACCCCACAGTTCCTGCAACTGACATGCTCCCCACTAAATCATCCTATACTAATCCTTACAATAACGCTTAGATTTCTAACCGAAATGTTCTAGCTGCCTCAGTCAGCTGCCTCCTTGCTTTGATAGCAAGAGCTAACTAAAGGGCCTAGATATGGAAGCAGAAGCGCATATACCAAGGCTTACAGTTTGATTTTGAGGGAACAGTAAAGGGGGTTCCATTTTAGGCCCGGGCCGTCAGTTTTGGTTGCTGCACTATTATAGGTACTGTCCTTCAGGCGAGATGTTAAACCGATGTCCCTTCTGCTCATTTGTGATGGCTATCCAGGTGGTCTTTAAAGATCCCCTGGCACTTTCTGAAACAGCAGGGGGGGTTATATAGCAGTGTGAGGCATTAGTGTGTTTAATGACTTACATGTATACCACATACAGTCCCTGCACTGGCAGTACCTAACTATCTAAGAGGCAGTGTGATCTAGTGGCTACAGCAGCAGTTTGAGAACTGGAGTATCGCAGGTTCAAATCCCTGATGGAGCCAGGTATGCTCATTGTATGACCTTGAGCAAGTCGCTTAACCTTTCTCTGCTCCAGTCCACCCAGCTGCGGAAATGGGTAGAAGTAGTACCCCTCTGGAATCGAGATGCATCTCAGATGGTCTAGTTTGGGTAAACAAATTATTTAAAAAAAACTCATTAAGTTAGTCTGTCTGAAAGGTTCGCTATCAAACCAGAGTCCTTCTTACTATGCACTTTCTCAACTACAACATGGAGTATACAAGAAGGCAATATGAGAGACAGAGCTACATATACAACGGCAGGGGAATCCTCAAGGGAGGTTCTGGTGTACACATTTTATTTTCCTAGGTATACGCTGTGCTCCCAGAGCGAAACACAGCTTACTAGTCCAATCAATCTTTTTACAAAGGCTACCTGGTTACCCAGCTTGTGATAGTAAGTGAAGCAATCTATTTCAAAACAAACAAACAAACAAATGGAACCCATTTCCCAGCTGGAGCCCCTGACTGTTTGACTAGTAGCTGTTGCAGCATTTTCTCCTCTGGGAATCTCTCATAATTAGTATAAGTATTCTTGCCATCCGTTTTGGTGTTAAGACAGACAGCTTGCAGGTAATTGCCTTCATTTTTCCTTCTCCTAATCACGTCTGGATACGCTGCTCGTCCTTGGCTGATGTTTGTCCTCATTTGAATATTCCTGCAGATGTCTCAATCAGGGACAAACTGGACGGTGGTGTGGCACTAGAGCCCGCCGCCAGTCCTGCTGCTATCACTGTCAAGCCATCTCTCTAGCCCTTTTAATACCCCCATCTCCATTTGCATAGATAAAAGAAATGCCTGAATCCATACTTTAAACAGCTCAATCTGTTTGTATTAATGATACCAGGAAATTTAAAAACCAATATGGTTGGCTGTAGCAAATTAGTACTTCAGCTTCCTAATCACTCTCTCTCTCTACGCTGTGCTGTACTCTGCCCCCCCCACCACACACACACACACTCATAGACACACGTATCTCGAGGAGGAATGTTCATTTGAATTGCTAATTTACTCTTTTTAATAAAGATAAGTTAATTCTTTCAAGGGCCCACAGGCATCACTTCCGCCAAGCTTGGTTGCCTCTCTCCACTCACGTACCAGTGGCACAGCTGGAACTGGTGGGGGAGAGGCCAGAACCTTAGGCTAAAAAACTGAAACATTTACAGATTCTGCTTGCAAAACCTGCCACATGATACAGTCTCAGAATCTGTGTCAGGAAAATTAAAAAAAAAAAAACAGAGAAAAATCTTTATGTAAAGAGAGAAGGAACATGCTAACAGAAAGCTCAGGATTTCAACAACTGTAAAATGACAGGTTTGGGGTCTTGCTCAGATTTCTTTTCCCCCACCCCTGAAACACAATCCAGATTCCCCAAGGCCCTGTATGTAGCAGGCTGGGGGGGTCGGGAGCTCATCCTGTGACTGCTCAGGTATTTCTGATTTTCGTTTTCCCCAGGGATGAGTCACATGCAGTGATGTGTATACTGACACTCATGCACATTACAGGTGTCTGTGCTCGGTTCCCTTCCCATAGCACTCACATGTCACATCACTAGCCTCTGCTAGGTGGTGATGGTGCAGCGAGGCGCTGAACCCCTCTCTCCGGAAGGAGGAGAGCAGTCCTTGGGATGTGCAGTCCTCCTTCCGCTGGCCACCCCCAGCGACTGTGGTCCGTTACCGATCCCAGGTTGCCAGCATGGCAGGAGGTAAGGCGTCCAGCGCCTCAGCCCTCCACACTACTAGGATAGGTCTTGCTCGGGTTTCTTAATTTACTTTATAGAGTATAGCCGAATATTAGAACTGGAAAATGAGAGCGAGTGTGTGTGTGTGTCTGTCTTGGGGAAGGGTGGTTGTGCACATAAAATGAAATTAAGACTTGTGAAGACTGACTTGTAGCATAGAGGTGTTGAGGAGAGAAACGTACTCTATTCATTCACCAGAATACACACTCCTAGATTCCCCCTGTACACTCACATGTTCCAAGTCCCCCTGTTTTCAAAGAGTTTCCCTGACATCACCCTGCTTCTCTTGATTCCAGTTCCCCCCAAATCATCTGAATCAAAGAGCACTGTTCTTGTTAACTTTTCATTGGTCTGGCACTAGTTTACCATATCATAGTCGTTTAGATTCATAATTTACAGCCCAGTGAAAATAGCCCTGATTTTACTGGTCAAAATGAGGCAGGGTGGTCCAGTGGTTAAAGCACCAGCTTGGAAATTGGGAGATTGCAGGTTCAAATCCCACTAGAGGCAAATACGGTGTGATCTTGTGCAAGTCTGTTATTCTCCCAGTGCTCCAGTCCACCTAGCTCTGGGAATGAGCAAAGCAGAACCTTACTGAAAATGAGACACGGGGCCCAATTCCAAGCTGCGGTACACCTGGCACAAGGCGATTTATACCCAGACCCATAGCACATTGCACCATCGTTCTGGAGTGTGATTCAAGTGGCGGCTTGTGCCATGCTGCATGTGGGTTGCGCCAAGGTGGGCTATGCCACCCACTACCGCAACCACACCGCTGCGGCATGGCACAAGGGTGAGTTACGGCAGCAACAGCACCCTATTCCGGAAGGGCACTGCTGTAACCCACATGTGCGATTCCAAATCCGCTATGGCGCTGCGGGGTTAGACCAGCATGGAGGTGGTCTAAGGGGCATCCGTCCTGGTAAAATGATGGATGCCCCCCCTGCAGCACCATGGAAAGCACTGTAACATGCCCCACAGACCCCCCCAACACAGTCATACCCCCCACCCCTGAATATTGGGGACCTCCCAAGTCCGTAATTTTCCATGCCCCATTGTTTTGCCACCTGGTTGCAACCTGGCCAGACCCCCAAGGCCGGGTGACTGCGCGGCAGTGATATGGGCGGGGGCTCCAGAGACAATTAACTGCTGGCGCAACTTGCGGCGCAGAACCGATGCGCCATTCCTGTGGCGCCAACCCTCGACTCCTGCGAGTCATCAGCGTGTAGGTGCCAGGGACCCTGTCTGTCTTAGAATAGGCGGGGTCCCTAGGTGTAGTTCCCATGGTGCAACTCGCATACACCCATGAGCTGAGCCATGCGACTTGGAATCAGGCCCCCTATATCTTAACTAGGCTATCTTGTGTGAATTGAATTAAAAGAACCCTAGAGATCTCCCAAAGTGAACTGAATTTTAGATGCGGAGATCTTCTACTCCTAGAGCACGCAAGGCTTCAGTCCTCATGCTCAGTCAGACCTAGGCCTCTTATGGTCAAAGAGTACAAACTGTGCCGAACTGTTAGAGCACCACTTCATTATGGGGAGTACCCACCACATGGGTGTCAAATAAGAACCCCTCCCATCAAATGTGATTCACTTATCATGTGTGCTAGATTAGAACCCCAACCCCCTTCTCTGCCAAGCTGAAACGTCAATGTATTTACTTCACTAAACTTGCCCAGTCTCCAGTCCCCCAGTTGGACAGTGCTTCCGGTCTCGCATTCCTCAAACCAGTGTAATCCAGGTGCAGCTTTCAAAAGCTACTGTTGTCGCACCTAATGCTCTAAACAACATGACATTTAGGCACCACCACTTGATAAACTTTGTAATCAACTAGAAAGATACTGAAATGCCCTGTACAAATCACACGTCAAAACCCATCTTCTCTTCAAGTCTGTTTTGTTCAAGATAATAACCATTGAGCAGATCTGGGTTACAGAGGTGTCCTGTTAAGGCAAAACTTCTGAGGCCCGAAATTCAAAAGTTTGCGCAGGTGCTAATCGGTCTTTGTATGCACAAATCGGGGTTTGTGCTGGAGCCCCATATTCAAAAGGGGCATTTGTGCATGCAAAGAGGGTTATCGCCTGCGCAAAACATAATGTATGCGTGCAGGCAAAGGGAGGGGCGTGGCCATGAATATGCAAGCTACTCATATCATATTCAGCAGTTTTGCACTGTGCAAAAGGGTTTAGCACAGTGCAAATACTGCGAAACAAAACCCTGACTTACTCTGGGCAGCCCTAGCCACTGCCAGAGGTAATGCAGCCACCTAGCTGGTTGGCTGCTGGGGAAGCACCCCCCACCTCCTGCCGATCGCCAGCCTGTTTTTCCATATATAGTAGCCCTGGTGCTAGTGGTCCCCTCCCTTGCCAATAACCGGACCATTCTTTCATATATAGTAGCCCTGGTGCTAGTGCCCCCCCAAGACCACCAGCCCATTCCATCACATATAATAGCCCTGGTGCTAGTGGTCCCCCCACACCAATAACTGGCCCATTCTTTCATATGTAGTAGCCTTGATGCTAGTAGTGCCTCGGATCCCAGTCCCTGCTGAGCACAGTAATCCCTGGTGCCAGTGGTAACCCCCTCCCTCTGATTCCAGCCCATGTGTAGTCCCCCATGGGGCTTACCTTTTTTGCATGCCTCCCGGGGTTCTCCCACTGCCTCCAGCGTCTGCCCGTTTCCTCATGGCACCTCAGCCACCTGCCCAAGTCCCCTGTTTCCCCCAAACACAGCCCTGTACTTTGCCTTAGCCCATTTCGGTCTTAAAGTCAAATCGTGAGTCACCGGCATGTTCCAGAGTCACTGGTGACTGCGCCTGCACACAGAAGCGCTTTGCTGCTGACCACTCGGTGTGCAGTCACAATGGAGGAGTTTTCCGTGGTCCCGGTGCCCTGGCTATGTTAAGCTGGGACCGGGTCCTCAGACAGACCGCAAAGGGGCCTTTTAAAATATAAACAGAAAAAGTGCATGAAGCGCCAAGTGTGGGAGAAAAGCAGGACTCATTCATATTAAGAAGCCCCACGTACACAGCAATGAGTAGCTGTCTGCCGCCTAGGAGGTCAGTATTTCGGTGGCAGCAACAGCAAAAGGAATGAAATTTAATTGAAAATAATAAATGCATTTGTGAGAGAACTGTTGGGGCTACATAACCGAGAGGCTATTATTTGATAAAAGTAATATTGTTGGCTGCACCAGGACTTTATGTGTGGGTAGACTGTATAAAGACAGTGTTCTCAGCCACCATCTTTGTGCCTATCAACCAATTGGAAAGCCAAGCTAAACAAAGGGACTTCTGGGACAGTGCCAGAGACTTGTGGGGAAAAAGGGAGTTCCAAATTTGGGCGCCCAAATGCTGTCCCAATTAAAATATTTAAACTGATTCAGACAGCTTGGGTAGCCAGTTGGATTACAGGAACTTTGCTCTTTATTTAAGGGGGGACAGTTTGAACTGGGTCAGTCCAAGGAGTAGTTTGAGTGAGTGTGGGTCAAGCCTTGGGGCTGTCAGGAGGCTCCCTGCAGCTCAGAGAATTTGGAATGAGGCCTGTTTTGCCTCTTCTCAGCCAGAATGTCGGCTGTTTACTTGCTGGGACTGCCAAGTCTCCAGAGCAACTGGCATTCTGCAGGAGGGAGAAAGGAAAGATTTTCTACAGAGTGGATTGCCAGATTAAAATTGGGGTCAGAGTTGGTGAGAGACCCTAAAACTGCTTTCCGGTGAGAGAAGCTGCTTTTGCCTCAGGGACTGCATCTAAAGTTAATGCCTGTGATCGCCGGGATTGCTTCCAGTCAGTTTGCCAGCGGGAGACCAGAACTGCTGTGTGCCAGCTTACACTTCCAGGACTGCACTGTGCAAGTGAGGTAGCTGTGCAGCCTATTACCGAACTCTATCCAAGCTGAACTGGTGATGCCAAGTAATGTGCCTAAGAGACTGCTGCTGCCTGTGAAAGCCAAGCCGCCAGACGACCAGAGAAGGGAATCAGCTCCTGCAGAGAAGTTCATCATGGGTTGCGGCCACCTTTGGGGGCTATGCCTTGACGAGGGGGTGAGTTGTGTCAGCTCCAGTCCCTGTATCTTGGTCCTTGCCAGAAAGGATGAAGTCCTGCAGCCTGCAGCCACATCCTACCTCGAGGAGAGCCATCCTGGAAATCAGATCCTGAGGTCCAAGGTTCAGTGAGTAAATCAGGGTTCTACTCTGCAACACCAGTTAACTTGTTTTTCCGACTACTTTGCCCTTCAAGTTTGCTGGGTGGTTTAGACTGTTCTTTGCATGCCACTGGGCCTGGGGATTACAATTTCTGGGGTTCAAAGGTGTTTTATGATTGCTACAGCCAAGTACAAAGTAAACCCTTAACCATTTCTTTAAGGGCCCCCACTAGCTGCAACGCCAGCCAACCCACAGCACCGCTTCAGGCCTGCAACGTAGCTTATCCTGTGCACCCAGTGAGGTTAACTGGACAGTCCAAATGGGTTAATGCATTTGGTTGAATGTTATACAAAGCCAAAATACTGTTAAAACCAAAAGTACCAATTAATCTATCTTTAATTTGCATCCCCTACCCCTTGTTTAAACCCCTAAATAAATCTGTTTGTTGTTTAAATGTTAACCTGGTCCATGAGCATATCATTACTGAGTGCTGGTTTAATGCAAATAGCTGAAAGGTACTGTGTTATTGCTGGTAACCATTTTCTTACAGGTGCACAGGGTGCATGCCAAGTTCCCGACCCTGCTGGTAAGTGTGGTCACTGTGAGCATATTAGCACGCTCCACTAATTGTGAACTGAATGCAAAGCAAGGCATTTACTATCATTTTAAGTGTGAGGCCACTAGGTGGGGTCGTGGGTAGGTATAGTTTCCCAGAGGGCTATATCATTTCACGTTCTAACCCACTAAATCATAACTCTGGGTGGAGGCACCATAATTGTAGTTTTACTGTTGGTAGTGACACCACAGTGACCCTTGATAGCGAACCCAGGCCCCTCAACCTGCAGTCAGGGAAGCAGGCAGGGGTAGTAGCCCTTGGTTTAACGGCACCAGGGTTGCATACGTTTCAATGCATTCATCCCTGGTGCTAGTGGTGCCCCGATCCCAGCCCTGCTGAAAAACAATAATCCTTGGTACCAGTGGTAACCTGTGTGTAGGAACACAGGTGCGTCACAGAATTCTTCCCGGGTGCTTACCAAACGAGACCGCACATCCTCAAAGACACAGTCAATAGTACTAAAAGCTGTAGCACTCCTGTTCAAAAAGTAAATAAACAGCAGCAGTCGCAGGTTAGATGCAACCAGTTTAATTCTATAGTAGCTTCTGCTCCCTTAGCGCCTCAGCCCTACAATCATGCCTTTGGTAGACCCCCTACTGAAGGCCTGATTGTAGGGCAGACTAAGGAGCAGAGAAACAAATACAACGTAAACTGCTTACTGCTCTTGCTTAGATACTATTTGACCAGGAGTGTTACAACTTTTTGTACTATTACCAGTGGTAACCTCCTTCCCTCGGATCCCAGACCCTGCCTTCAGTACATTCATCCCTGGTGCTAGTGGTTCCCTCACCCTTTCCGATCCCAGCCCCTGCTGAAAAACAGTAATCCCTGGTGACTGTGGTAACTCACTCCCTCTGATCCCAGCCCTGACCTACACACAACTGCTCCCTGGTGTCCAGCGGTCCCCCATGTGGCACCGGGTACCCCCCAACTCACCCTTTCTACAGTGGTGGCGCTGTGAGTGCATATGGTGACTAGCACAGCCCTCCTCACACTTCCTCAGCCGGCTGCCAAATGTACAGTCAGGGAGCATGCCTCTTATTTATGGGACAGGGTGCTGCGCCTGTCCTATGAATAAAGGCATGCTCCTGACTTACTCAGTGGCCGCCAGGGGTGTGGAGGAGGGCTGTCTGCCACTGTATGCCTGCAGCACTGTTATGGAAAGGGTGAGTGGGGAGTATCTGGTGCCATGGGGTGGGGACCACTGGACACTGAGGAGAGGTTATGTGTACATCGGGGCTGGGATCAGAGGAAGGGAGGTTACCACTGGCACCAGGGATTACTGATTTTCAGCAGGGGCTGGGATCGGAAAGGTGGAGGGCACCACTAGCACCAGGGGTGAAGTGCTGTGTCTGTGTGTGTGTTTTGTTTTTTAAATAAAACTGCAGATCCGCTGGGAGAGTCTCAGGATGGCTCCGCTTTCACTTTCTCACTCACTTGCACTAGTTTGGCAGTTTCAGTTTAAAAAAACTGTGTGCGGGTGGTAGTTCTCAGCACAGGTCACCGTAGATTTCTGATCAGTTGATATATTGCATCACAGAAGGGTACAACTGCGTTCCATGACCTTTGAACTGTGGTACAACAACATTTCAGCAAGGATGGAAATCCACGCTGAATAAGGGTCCACTATACACTATAAGGATTTTGAGCGGGTTAATTTTTATACAGAACAGTGATTAACCATATACGAAAGAACATTAAAGACATCAAACAGTAAACAAAAACAAAAATACAAAGCAAAACAGAACAGTAAACTAAGGTAACAAGATTTACAGAGTATGCAATTCACAAAGCATGCTACATAATTTGTCCCCATTTTTGAGGAAGGATATTGACAATACTGAAAGGGTGCAGAGGAAAGATGTGTGAAGTTGAGAAAACGTTGCTTCGCCAGGACTTTGCCAAGTTTTTGCCAGGTGGCGTAGCATATGTTTCCGAGAGGTAACTAAACATTGCGGAAAAAAATGCCATTTTACGAGGAAAACTTCGCCAAAATTGTGAAGTTCAAGCTTGGCGATGCCAGTAGGAACTTCACGAAGCTTTGCGGTGTTGAAGTTTCACAACTTAGCAGCAACTTCGCTGACAGCATTTAAATTCACTGCATCTCTAGTGCAGAGGAGAGTGACCACAGTGCCAAAAGCTTAGAAACAAGGGCAAAAACACATGTGAACGCATGCTCATGGAATAAATGGGTACAGAGACAAGTCAGTGATCCAAAACAAGCACAAAGGGCTGCACTCTGAAAGCAACAACAGAAAAAGTAAATACTCCTGGTGATGGTGAAAAGTAGTTTATGCCATCAAAGTTTATTTGTGCACTGTGAGAGAGAGTCAACACAATGTCCCAGTGCTTCATATTGTAAATGCCCCGAAGCGTCACATTTTACATGAAGTGCTGGGGGCATTGTGTTGGACTCTCACGGTGCACAAATAAACTCTGATAGCTGCAGCTACTTTTTCACTGTGGTGTTTAGATTCTTCTATTGTTGAGTGTAACCCTTTGTGCTTGTTTAAGCTCAACAACTATGTAGCCACAAATAGATGAAGGACTGCCTCCATGAAAAGGCAAATGTCAGGGGACATGATTTGAGTAATCAAATATCTGAAAGGTATAACACCGTTAGACCAAATACAGCTCTTCAGGTGTACAAAGATGAGAGGACCATGGGGCACTCAGTGTTAATGCCCTTGAAAGTGTGGTTACAGCAGCATAATGCACACTACGAAGTGCGTTGTTACGCTTCTAAAATGGGTAAACTGAGAAAGCTTAAAGCAGCAGTGCAGCGAGATTGGGGGTGGATTTGACCCTATCTTTTCACTATAAAAATTCCGGGCATCTTGCAGGTGTATTTGGTGGTACAGTTTTCTAGCTCCATGACAATTTGAATATTTTATATAAGTTTTAATTTTGTGTTTTTTTTTTTTTTTCCAAGGAAAAAAGATGTCCTCCACATATGGCTTAGAAATAGCAATGTAGACCTGGCAAGGGTTAGGATCAAGAACACACAAATAAAAGAAATGTTGCACAGAATAGGAGGCCCCTAGAAAAGTAGATGAGACAGATATGCTAATGTTTTTAATAACTGGATCTGAAGCCAGCTACTTGGGAAAACATTTTTGTTGCACTGCTGCTGTAAAAAAAAAACATTTTTTTTTAATTAAAAATGGGTATGTTCTGTTTTTTTCTTTTTTTTAAATACCTGGTTGAAAGTAGTCCATCCCCAGCTGTGAAGCATTTGCCTATCTGCACATTCAATAGATGGAATGTTTAGCATGGAATACAAGAATTCAACATTCACAAATACGACAAAATTTACTACTTATAAGGGTAATCAACTTTGATAAGGTAAGACAAGATTGAATGAAAAGGTTTGGAACAGACTATCAGCTATATTAAGAATCTTGTGACATGACTAAGAGATCACATTCCTTCAAATCTTGCTATTTTATGTCTTATGTACCCACTACAGACACTCATTTCAAGCTTACCAATTAAGACCACTTTTATTGTCATAGTATTGAGGTACATTTATGGCGCATCATAGACTTACCTACATTATGTAATATTGTCAATACTACTTTTGGGCTTGTAACTGGACTTCATACTGTTAAAGAGCCGGCTATTGATAAAATGTGAAGTGATTAGCTTTCAAGGGACCTATCTGGGGGTAGAGGTTTGTTATGGAGAGGGGGGGGGGATTTACCTCAAATTTGACAACATCATTGTAACTCCTATTAATGTTAAGTGTGTTGATGGTATTATCAAAAACAAAGCTCTGCATCAGCATGTGGTCTAAAAGCAAAACAAAATGGTTATATTAAATGCACGCTAAAAATAAGAGTTACAAATCTACGTTTCGACCTTAGGTCTTCAGGAAATATCTAAAAGAGAAAAAAACAAAGTTAATGTAGAGGGGAGGTAAAATAAGGGATATATATATATGTGTGTGTGGGGAAAGAAAAAAGGGGAGTCTCAGGGAGAAGAAGTGATAAATGGCAAGATTAAGAGAGAGACTGTGAAACAAAAAGGTGATGATGGAAACGATAAAGCATAATAGGAGTGAAAGAGCGAGAGAAGTCAGACAGGAGGGGACTAATTAACAGGGCCTAGTAAGCAGGCTGAAAGGTGACAAATGTGGGGGAAGGAGGCAGAGATGGAGACTTACGGTGAAAATGAAAAATAAATGAGTACAAAAACAAAGAGACTTTAGGGAAAAACAGGGATGGCTGAAAGATGTTAGTGGAAAATAAGTCTATCATTTAAACCAGGGGGCTGCTGGGAGCCAAGGCGGATGATCAGCTTGGCTTCCATGTTTTTTCTATGGTCAGGATCCCAGAAGCCCTGCTGAAGGACACAAACAGAAAGGTCATTGACGTGGTCTCTGGAGATAAAGTGGGATACAATGGGTTTAGCAGTGTCACCATTCCTGACTGCTCTGTAATGCTCCCTGAAATGGTCAGTAATGCGCCTACCAGTCTCTGTGATGTAAAAATTGACGGTATTATGGTTTTCTTTTGGTATTCTATATGATCCATAAAAAATGAATAAAAAATAGTTAAAAAAAGGAATTCAATGTTCAACAGGATTCTACTGTCTGAATATTCACCTCTATCCTCACAAACACACATAACAGAAGGCGTCAGTAAAGCCAGGGATTCAGTTTTATCCGAGGCAGAGAAAGCAGCAGAGATTTCACTGTTAGGCAGGTAAGGATGGTTTGGGTGGGGGTGACTGATCAGAAAAGAAGCTCTACAAAATAAACCTGTGAGCAGTGCTTCGCTTTTTATAACTGTGTATGTGTGTAAGGAGCGGAGGTACCTATAAAAGAAATCACACAGGAGAGGAACACCATGGATGTGTGTAAGGAGTGGGATATCATTCAATCAATGTGTTTGTTCTTTTTATTTTGAGGGAGTTTTATTTTTTAGTGAGTAAAGGTGGCAGCCATATGTGTAACAGAAATCAGGAATTTTTTAAAAAGGCATTGATATTGTTAGTGTGATGTGTCCTGCTTACCAGCACTTTTTCTTACCTGTGTGTAACCCCCCTGCTAATGGGGGTTCCCAAAAGTCTTCCAGGAGCTTGCTAAATGCTCCAAGTCTGGATGGTGTTCAGCATTTAAGCTGTTTGAAAGGCACTGTGGCAGTGCTTTTAGAGCCTCTGCGTACTGTCTCTTTAGAGCTGTCTGCCTGCAGACATAATTAGTTGTATGGGGGGGGGGATGTGTGTTTCCCTGCTCGAGTCCCGCTCGAGCTGCTGTCTAATCGCTCCATTTTTGCAGTCGCTAAGAGCGCAGAGGGAGCCTAATTGAAAGATGTAACTGTTTGCCAGAAAACATTTAGAGTATTAGTAAAACTGCAGTTTGTCTAACCTGCCTTTCTTGCAGCTCGAACTCTGTTTGTTTAGCCCTTCCATTTTGGTCTTGGACTGCTGAATTGGACCAATTGGGTTGGGGGACCTTTAAAATGAAGCCTGCTTTGGGCGAATCAGAACTTGGACTCTCCTGGAGCTGGCTGTAAAGGGGCTGTATGGCAGGTGCCTCTGGGAATTGTAGTTTGGACCTTGGTGCCTTTTTGCACCAACAGAGGAAGCCCTGCTGTGATTGACAACCGAACCAGCCAATCGAACTCGTGTGAATCCAAAGGAAATGCCCTGAACTGTTGCAGGCGAGCCAAATGCGAAGTGACTGTGAGAGAAGAAGGAGCTCTATGCTGTTGCGCCGTGTAGTTCACGTGGGAAGCGCGTGGGAGGCCCTAAAGTCAGCCTACAGCCGTTACAGAGTGTGCATCGGGCTGAACCCGAGTTGTGGAAGTGATAGAAGAAGTGCAGAACCAGGCTTGCCCTGTAGAAGACCGAAGATTTGCTGAAGTGCGATCAGCCTGTCAGGAACTGAAGCTGCTGTGAGTGCTCCCGGGTTTTGCAGTGTTTGTGATCGGGGTTCAAGGAGCAGCTGGCCTGGTATAGTAATTTCCTTTACATATGAATGTGCTTGGTGCTTGTGGGGAATCGCGATCTTATTTCCCCTGTACTGTCAATGGTGTACTGAAGCTGGAAGCAGAACCTAGCTTGATTCGGACTGAATCCGCCTGTTTCAAATGCAGTTGGGCCCTGTCACAAGGGCCTTATCTCCATACCCTGCACGTCTGGAAATCCAGAACTAGCATTCTCCATCCTGTTCTCAGCTCTGGGTATTGTGAGTACAAATCAGGGTAGCTCCCTGTGCCTTCCATTTAATCAAAGTGTGTCAACTGATTGTGTTTTCTTTCTGTGGACTGAGCCATCTGGCCCCGGATAACAACTGTGAGCTGTGCATGTATTTTCTCCTTGCAGGGCTCCATCCATCTGCACCAGCCGGCCAACCCCGAGCAACGGACCTGGCTACCCCCCCCCCCCATCCTGGGTACCCAGAGAGTGTGATTCTTGGACCCTAAAGTGCATGCACATTACTGTGATTCGTGTATTTACTGCCAGTCAACCTGATTTGCCCCCTTCCTTGTTACTGCCTCCTAAATAAATCAGATTTGTTGTTGTTGAATTATAATCAGTCTGTGGTGTCAATACATATAGTGCCAGCATTGCATTGTGGTTGTGTGTATTACCTAACCTTGTTTTACAGGGGGTCCTCAGGGACATGCTGCAGAATCAGTCCTGAGGGTAAGTGGTACTGTATGTGTAAAAAGTGTGCATATGTGGGGTATTGGGAAGGTAACTCCCGTGTACTGTGTGGGCCACTAGTGGGAACAAAGGGGGTCACAGTGTCCCAGAGGGCTGTGCCCAAGCTAGTTTAGCCACTACCAACCCTGACCTCTGGGTGGAAGCACCCGTCACTGGACCTAGGCCCCTTAACCTGTCACTAGCCACACAGGCAGGGGTAGTAGCCCTTGGGATAGCGCCACCTAGAGGTTACATGTGAATTAAACAGATCTAAGATATAGGCACCAACCAATCAGGATGCTGGATTTTCCCTACTCATTTTATAATTGGGTTCATATTTAAAATACTTACTATCATTACTACCACTGTTCAAGCTTGCAAAGCAGGATTAGACAAAGCTCTTAGGAAGAATGGAATTTAAGGGTTACATATCATTAGCAGGCATAGCAATTGGGCTGAGAGGTGTGCATATGTGTCCAGTCAAATTGAGTATGGTTACTGCCCTGTGGCACGAGGGGTGAACAGAAAGGATCCTAAGTCCCTTCTGTCACCACAGTACTATGCTACCATATTACCATTTATCCAAATGGCTTAGTCCTGTTCAGTTTTTTCTCCCTTGCCCTGGCTGGCTTCTCTTCCCCCGACCCCCCAGCTCTGTCATCTGGCATCCCCTTGACTTACTGTCTCCCTCATGCCCCCCCCACCCAAGACGGGGTGACGAGAGCTGAGCTCAACCTGCCGTACAGGATCTGGATGGAACCACGCCAGGTTGCCAGTGTGGGCCCTGTGAGGGGTCAGAGACTTAGCCTGCTGCCAGGGAGATTTTCCATTATCTTTCCTTTTTCCCTGTGAGGCAGAGGAGCTGGCATGCAGTGATGTCAATAGTAGCGCTGTGCATGCTTCCGTATGCACCATGCTGGGCATTTGCCACGCATCCGCTCCCTAGCTGTGGAGCCAGTGGTCTGTCCTTCAGCTGCTGTTAAGGGCCAGGCTAATGACAGGTGCTGCCCCCACCCCACCCTGGAGGAGGCGAGTAGTCCATCAGATGCTTGACCCTCCTCCTCCTCTCCCGGCTGACCCTCCGATGACCCAAGCTCAGTGTACAAACCTGGGTCACCTGCATTGCGAGCTGTGCGTACTGCTGTACCAATGGGCTGACCCTAGTCCTGTTCACTTTTATATTCAGTCACTGCATCTCCTGTGGTTGAGCACCTCCTCGAGTTCTTTGGGTGAGAGAACAGCAAAGCCACACTAAGCACTGCTGGCACACAGGAGGACCTGAATCTGAGAAGCGTCTCTTATAACCATGAGTCCCATGGCTGTACACAGACACATATTATAACGCATGTTCAAGATTTCTGTTTTTAAAAAAAAATGGAACTGGAATTGAAAATCAAAATGTTACACTTCAGCCGGCCCAGTGGCGTGAAGGACTGAGGTGCTGGTTGCCTTACCTCGTGCTACGCTGGTGACCTGTGTTCGGGAATGAGCACGGGCTGCTGGGGGTCGGCAGGGGTGGAGAGGGTTCGAGCATCCGAGGGACTGCTCTCCCTCTCCGGGGAGGGGGGGATCTCAGTGGTCGGTGCGTTTCTGACCCCTGGTGGCGGCTGAGGGACAGAGCACTGACGCTGCAAGCAAAGAACTGAGTGGGGCATACGCCAGGAGGAACACGTGCGCACTCTCTCCCCTGATGTCACTGCACACCCTACTCTCGAGGGAGGAAACAAGGAAAATGATCCCCGGTTGGCTTGATGAGGCAGCCACCCAGCCCAACCCGAATGGCAGTCACTGAACTGGATTCTAGTAGAGGTGAGTAAAGCTTGGGGGGGGCTCCTTGCACCCGCTACAGGGGGGGAGGGTAAGCCATGGGGGGAAGATGGGATGCAGCTTGATATCGGGGTATGGGGCTGGATAGGTGGCTGGGGATGGTGGCCAACTTGGGACCCGGGGAGAGAAAAAAAGTACAAAAAAAAAATGTTATGCTTTACAGAAAATAACGCAAACCCCTGTGTGGTATCACATCAAGTTCACAAGGACCAAGAGAGCATGGTCAATAGTGCATACTCAAAATCATGAAATACAGAAGAGCAAGGCATGCAAAACAGCACTTGTGTGACGCCACATAGTGAGGAGGTGCCTTAACAGTGCGCTGTCACTCCTGAGCCCACTGATTTGCTTTTTACCTCAAATTTCACTGGAGTGGTGATCCGTGGTGGCACACTGTTGCAACAGGAAATGTACACTTGAGGGAGATGCGTTAGGGAAAAAGTAAGTGCAGGACACAGTCTGGTCTCAGACCAGTCGTCACAGAAACAGTCATCCAGCGGTGGTTTTCCCTTCGCTGTTTTGCAGGAACGAAATTTTGTCTTGCAATTTTTTGACTGTGCTGTTATTTATCGTGCTGTTTAATTTTTAGCAGTCTTGATGTGCCCCCCACCATGTTGGAAATGGACTATGTCAACAGAATTTACAACTTCAGAAATTTGGAGTTAGTGTCAAACCCGCTTACAGCGGACCAGTAAATGCAATACCATTTTGCTGGTATACCAGGTGTACATTGTAATGCGTGGCAGTATAGATCAGTACTTAAAAGAAAAAGTTAGGCTGAGAGCAACAGATTTCCCATGCAGAACTGTAAGCTTTATTGAGCAATCTTTTTAAGTAGGTGTTTTAAGTATTTATGGACTGTCATTTAATATGACAGTGTGGATTTCAGATAGAAAAATGTAGTGCCACACACATTTAGGACAGCGTGTCAATTTCATCCCAAATCTCTACCTTTCTTCTCAGAGCACTACAGCTGGATAACATCATTACACCTGCTGTGGCTTGAGACAGAGTTGGTGTTTGCATCACATGCTTAATTGCATTTAATTACACAATGGCAAGAAAGAATGCTGGCCTCTGATTGGTCTGCCTGGGACTAGACCCGTGATGTTATCCCAGCACAACATCACAGGTCTAGTCCCGGCACACAGAAGACCACAGCAATTCAAAGAGAATCATTCCACACAGCCCGTCTCTACTCTCGCTCGTTAACCCCACTTCACTGATTCCCACTAGCAACCCTTCAGTGCTACCTCCCAGCTTCTTTACTATTAAAACTAAAAACCTCCCTCCCAACAATTTACACTATTTACTCCCCCAGCACCACTTGGCAGCCTGCTTTAGTGATTCCCGCTCAGAACCCGCGGCCACATTCAGTGTCCCCTGATTTGCTTGCCACACCCTCCCCAACCACACACACCAACAACCTCCACCTCTCCCGCAACACACACACACACACACACACACACACACACAGAGTATTCCCCAAACAGAAAATATTCTAAATGAAAAAAAAGTCGTAATCTGACAAGGCGTTTCTTCCCTTTCACATCTAGAGCGAGCCCGTTCAAAGAGATACACTCCCGCTCGCCGAACAGACTGCTCGCTTCCTGAAATGGCCGCACTGCTAACGGCCACGTTGAGAGGAAAAAAAAAATAATCAAATCAATAAATCCACAGTACAAAACCTGCACATTCTGATCAGTGTCTCTCATCACCTCAAAAGTAACGGCTGAAACACCGAAATGTGGGATCGCAGTTCCTGAACTCCTGCGGTTCCAGATCCTCTTTCAATCAATCAATCACTTTATTTAACCAGGCATAAACACCACTGAGCAAGCTAATTTTCAAGGTGGTCCTGGGCATTAATACAATACAGTATACTTCATAAGATTACAATTACGGTGGACAGCGGTGCAAAAACAAAAATAAAAACATTGTGAAGGTGCCGGTCAATATGGGCCTATACATACCGGTCAACATAATTAACATGCAAAAGGTACATAATGATAAGATTTACTGGAATGAGAAGAGACAACAATCCCACATAGTCTCCGCTAAGTAAGTGCTCATACCTAAATGATAAAAAATAAGGAGGTATTAAGGAATAGGGTAGAAATTGGGAAAGAGTAGGCAGCCAAGAGGGAGGCCAGAATAGGTAAAAAGGTAGAGAATAGGCAGGATTAAGGGAACTAGTTCCTAGGTTTCTGTTGTTAAGAATGTGGGGTGGAAGATATACTTAGGTGTAGGATTTGAGAGTGGCACCCAGGGCTTAGGGGTCATAGGCGTCTGAAACAGTTGCATGATTCCTTCAGATAATCAGTTAATAGAGCTTTGAATGTGAAAATGCTTGGAAGTGAGGATAATTTTAATGAGGTCTTGCATAGTGTTCCAAAAGTGATGGAGTGAGAAGTTGATTGCTGCCGAGCCAAGGGTAGTTTCACTCTAGGAATCTGGAAGCAGATTATGGAGAAGCGTCTCAGGCCATAGGAACCTTTAGCCCATTTGAAGAGGTTCAAGATGTATGTAGGGAGGTTATCAGATAATGCTCTAAAAAGCCAGAGGAGAGCATTCCTTTTCTCCTAGTTGAGGCGAGGAGGTCCATGCAAAACCTGGTACAGGCGACAATGATGTGTACCACAGGGTAGAGTTAGGATAAATCTTAAAGCCGGTGGTAAAGGGTGTCCAGTTGTTTAGCATTGTTGATGGCCAATGACTGTAAAGGAAGTCAGCGTAGTCCAGTATAGGTAGAAATGTAGCTTGTACTAGTCTCATTCTGGCTTCTAACGTAAGTAAGTGTTTAATGCAACAGAATAAACCTAATCACTGTCTTAGTTTCTTCGAGGTTTCATTTAAGTGGCATAGAAAGTTGAGCTTGTTATCCAGCCAGAACCCTAGGTATTTAAAGGTATCAACTACTTCAAGGGATTCATCTAAGAGTGTTCGGATCTGTGTGATATGTAGACATCCGGAAGTAGACTTTGGTGAGAGAATCATTGCTTTAGTCTTTTTCGCATTGAGGAGGAGCTTATGAGTGATAAGGTTGTACTGGAGGGTGACAAAGTCTTTCTGTAAGTACTCATGGGCCAAATCCAAGGATGAATTTGTGGTATAGAGTACAGTATCATCTGCAAATAAGTGCACACTGACTGTGCCCAGTTGCAAGTCCAGAATATTGATGTATATTGCAAAGAGGATAGGGCCCAGGATGGAGCCTTGTGGGACTCCTTGTAACAAAGATTTTTGTGGGGACAGATCTCCTATGGCTTTGACTTGTTGTAACCTATTGGTTAGGTAGCTGGTGAACCATTTAATGGCAGAACTATCAAGTCCGATGTTACTCAGTGCAGTAAGCATGATGGTATGATCCACTGTATTGAAGGCCTTACTTAGATCAAACAGGAGGGCAAATACATGCTTCTTAGAGTCCAAGGCCATTTGCCAGTCTGTAGTTACTCTGGCAAGAGCCGATACTATACTGTGTTTGACTCTGAAGCCAGACTGAGCTGGGTTTAGCAACCTTTCTGAATCCAAATGTTCTCTAAGTTGGATGCTGACAATTTTTTCAAGTAATTTAGAGAGGACAGATAGTATAGAAATAGGCCAGTAATTGTTCAGATCACTCGGATCCCCAGTCTTGAATAATGGTAGGATGTGGGCAGTTTTCCACGAGACAGGTAGCTCACCTTGAATCAGAGAGGTGCTGAATAAGTGTGTAATGGGGGCAGTCAGATAGGTATGGCCAAGTATTAGGCAGTAAGGTTCAATATTATCTGCACCCGCACTCTTTTTTGTATCCAAAAAAAAGGAGGAGGTCCTCCACTTGCTTGACCGTTATTGTGAGGAAGCTGAAGGGGGTGGGATGCGGTTGGTTATGGTTGTGGTTATCAGTGAAGCCAACAGTGTAGTCTCTTGCCGGGCTAAGTTTGCTGATAGGTGAGGTGTCAAAGGCAAGCCCTGCAGTGGCAGTGATCATTAAACTTCTCTAGTATATCAGCTTTGTCCATATAGGTGGTACCATCAGACACAATTTTGTTTGGAAGGGGTGTTGCAGTGGACTAACCTTCGACTTCTTTGAGGATGTTCCAAAATTTGGCAGAGTTGTTTTTATTGTCTTCTAGTTCTTTTTGGAAGTACCTAGTTTTTTCTGACCTAATTAGCTTGGTACAAGCATTCCTAGTGGTACGGAATGCTAACCAATCGGCCTCCAGGTGGGATTTCTTCGCTTTTTTCCACCAGTAGTCCCTATCCCTAAGTGCTTTCTTCCAGATGGGAGAGAACCAGCCAGGAGTTTTATTTTTTGATTTGATCAGTCTTAGTGGGGCGTGTTTGTCTATTAGCCCCAGTAAGAGGCTGTGAAAGATGTTAAATGCCTCGTTAAAGGTGGGGGCTAGATAGAAATCCTGCCAACGAATGTTGCTTAGATCTTTCAGGAAAGTGTACTGGCAGAACTTTTTCAGGCATCTTTTCAGTTTGAATTTGGAGGCTGTTTTTATTTGGGAAGGATGTCTGATGCAGACAGTAGCGCAATGGTCGCTTATATCATTGAAGAATACTCCAGTATGCGAGATATTGTGAGGTTTGTTTACTAGCATATGGTCCAGGAGGATTGCTACGTTCAGGGTTTTTTCTGTTAGGTCTGGTTATAGCAGCCGCCATTTGTAACAGACCATTAACATCCATAGATCCTTCAATTTCTTAGAGCTGTCATTCCAATTTAGATTGAAATCCCTCATTAGAATACACTCAGTATCATCAGAATCAAGAAGGTTTTGAAGGTGTGGCAGAAGTGCCCAGCCACCAGAGCGGTGGTGAGTAGCATACTGAGCTAGGGTGATTTCTCGCTGGAAAGTGATAATTTTAGAGCCAGGCATTCAAATTCCTTAGCTTTTGAGGTACAGTCAAAGACTGTGACTGTAATGTGTTTTGACATATATTATTTTATTTTATTTTATTTTAGTTGTTTAACCAGGTATAGCACACTAAGCTGAAAGCTTTTTTACAGGAGCGACCTGGGAGCACAAGGAGGTTAAGTGACTTGCTCAGGGTCACACAGTATGCAAGTGGAAGCTGTGGGATTCAAACTCAGGTCTGGTCTGCTGGATGTCACCAGATTGCAGCTCAGAGCCTTAGACCACTGCGCTATACTGCCTCCTAAAAGTTGGTCTATCATAGCAGTAGATGATATATCTGGGTACGCTTGATAGATTTGTCCAGATGAGGGTGTGAGCCAGGATTCAGTTATCATGAAGAAATCAGGAGATGAATGTAGAGCCCAGGTCTGTATAGAGTCAATCTTCATTAGCAAACTACAGACATTGATATGGAGAAAGCTAATCCCTTTATATTGAGGGAGGTTTGCGGGGGCATCCAGAGAAATAGGTGGGCCTGGGTTTAATTCAACATTTCCCGAACAGAGTAGGAGAAGCAGTAGTAGTTTTTTTTAAGGTGGTGTCTTAGCCTACTAAATAGTCTTTTGTTACTCCTTCTAGCGTACATTGGTTTAGCGGTGGCTGTGTTAAGGGCAAGATTGCTATTTGCTACGGATAAAACACAGAGAACTGATAGGGCCAGTACCATCCTTGGGAATTGCAAGTGTTCTGTAGTTATGGCCTGGTGGGAGGAGGGGCATGACCACAGAGGAGACGTCCCTGATGTAGGATCCTATGGTCTAATGTGGGAGGCTATATCTTGGTAGATGATAGAGGAGGGAAACTGGCCTTTGTCCGAGTTGCAAACTGAAATTTTGGGTAGAGCATAACTTAGTAATATAAGGCAACTATAGAGAAGGGTAGGCGTAGATGGCATTCTTAACGTGGAGATATTTTCTTTGTAACCTGGAAAAAATGCATCACTAGAAAAGAACTACACCTGGTCCCAGGACAGGCAGCGGGACTGGGTGAATTCCCCCACAGTAACAGAACAAGCACTGTGTGAATGTGTGTGTGTGTGGGGGGGGGGGGAGGAGCATAGCAGGCCATACACTGAAACAGCACCAACAGGGCTATTTTTTCATTTAGTATACCTCCTCATCTAAAAATCAAATAAAAACACACTTTAAAAAAAAAATGTTTTAATTTTTCTTTTATTAGTGGAAACAAGCAATTGTATAATAGCAATAATGCACTCCAGGGGTGTGTGTGTTGTGCTGGGATAATGTCACTTCTTGGAGTGTTGGATGCACTCGGCTAACAGCCTCGTGCCCAACCACACAAAGCGCATGGCGTTATCCCAGCACAACATCCTGGAGTGCATTACTGATAATGATAATAGGAACCCCTGACACCATTAAACAATAACTAAAAACATCCCCAGGCGTCCACAAGAGGGAGTCACGCTAATCCACAATATCCATCTGTTTTAACATTGTAGTAAATTAGCAGACCCTTCTGTAAATATTCGTATGAGACACTCTCTTATCGCTATAAGAGTGTCTGGAATGTTTCAGCAATACAGTATGACAGGGTGTGAGTTTTTGGGGTAGTTATCCATGACTTGACTGGTGTACTACAAGGCTGAAGGCCTAATGATTTTTTCACAGCATGAGCAGTTGGTAAATCCCCCAGTTACCTATGCCTTACAGTATTTTATAGAGTATGGTTGTGTGCTGTTCTGTACGGAAAACCATACACCGTAAAAAGTCATTATGCGTTAGTAGTGATGTAGTTACTAACGCAGAATGACTTTCCGTTCTGCATTAGTAGTGTACCTACATCACAATGCAACTGCCCCCATCAGCACTGTTCCTAGGATGCGGCGGTTGAAGTGTTGCATGCCCAAGTTGGCCGGTGATCGCATGACCAAGAAATGGGTGTCGTGGACAACAAAGTCTGGCCCCTCTTCAAGAAAAAAGTAAGCAATTCTGTTTTTTTGGGACCATACACTATAAAGAACAGTGTATGGTGTCCCAAACACAACTCGGCTACTCTTGCTCTCGAGGTCATCAGCCGTCATAGAAACACTGAGGTGAAAAATAGCCTTGTTTTGTATGGGACGCCATACACTATCCTATATAATGCAATTATACAATGGACCCATTGTAAAGTAAATGCCTTTACATTTGTAATTTTAATTATATTTTTAGTGCTTCTGGGGGTATAACCTTCCAAATGTAAGAAACAGTCACTCCCTTCCCAGCAGTAGCTTATTTAATAGTGTAGCTGTTTAAACAATGCTTTTAACTAAGAATACAAAAGTTTATTTTTTAAATTGCATACCTGCAGGCGGGAGAGGAGAGGGAGAGGGAGAGAGGACTGTTGAATCACCAGTTAGTGAGGGAGAGAGAGAGAGAGCCATAGTCATTGCAACTGAGTAGATGGGAAAGGCAGCTGCAGCTGGCACTGTTAGGACAGGAGAGAGAGTTATAGTCTGCACTATGGGGTGGGCAGCGAGGAGGGAGCAAGTGGAAGACAGACCCCCACTGGCATTTGCCACACAGAATCAGGTTTCTGCGTAGTTTTGTTAACGTAGCTTGTATTTTGGGGGGTGACCATGTGACAGTTCGTGGTCAGTGAGAGAGGGTAGAAGCAGCAGCAAAGTGTCGGCCCGTGACCACTGCCATGTAAGTACTGTGGTGGGCAGCAACACGAGTTGCCCATGGCTTTTGTTATGAATGAGCATGGGGGTGGGAGGTAAATTAAGTCACGCTCCAGCTTGAACTGCTGTGCTGAGCAGGTGGAAGGGTAAGGCGGAAAGGAAGCTACAGTATAAGAGTTTTTTTTTAAGACACAGGTTGGGTGTCACATCAAGCATAGGGTGGTTAATCATTTTAGCTGAGACGAAGTGTGAATAAAATATTTTGAAAAGTGATGAAACTGGTATGGTTACATGTTGATTTGATCAGTTGGGACTTTACTACAGGACTGTGGTGGGGTTTACTCAAGGATAACATCACCTTTGGACCAATCGGGAGCTTAGCACAGCGGTAGCACTACCACTCACTAGGTTGGCGACACAGGTTCAGAAACAGACTGGGGTCGTTCAGAGGCCTGCCGTGAAGAAGGAAGATTGAGCATCCCATGGACAGGTTTCCTCCTTCAGGGAGGAGGGGTAGCATGCCCCATTGCTTGGTTACCACCTAGTGAAGGCTGGGTGGTACAGAAGTGGGCATCTCGCTTGATGCGGGCATGAACACAAGTACCACTGCATGTAGCTTGACCTCAGGGGAAACCCAGGCCAAAAACTCAGGAAGAAAAACACTTGACTGGTAGGATGGCAACGGCAAACTTGCAGGCCCTGCACTACTGACCATGGCACCACCCCACCCACCACACAGTGGCACTGGGTAAGTGGTGGGCTAAGTCCCAGTGAAGGTAGGTGGTGGGGCTGGGGAATGCCATCAGAAGCGGGATGGTGGGACAATAAGGAGCGTAACCTGTACATGGAAAGAAAAACTTAAAAAACTTTGTAAAGAAGGGCTCCCCTGACCCCCACTCCATGACTGGGGGAGTAACAGTAGTAGAATTTTTCCTGGTGACTCAGCAGTCCCCACTCCTGACCTCACAGAGTGCTTTTGCTAAGCTGTCAGCCTTCAGTACGCTGGGGCTGGGGTTGGGAGTGCAAGTGCTGGGGGGGTCAGGAGTGTGTGGTCTGCCTAGTGTCTTTTAGTCACTCTAGTCAGACTCTAAAAGGAACAGGAAGCCTAACGCAACGCTAATATGCCACAGCCCTTTGTAGTGCTCCCAGCTATACTGCCACCTGTAGTCTCCCAGGTGGCAGTACTGCAGTGAAAGTCACAGCCCTCCAACCCCCAAATGAGGCAAGTTTCCCCTGGGATACTCAATCTTTTTTCTGCCGTCACAGCCTGGTTTCACCAGCTTGGAGTATGAACAAAGAACACCTACATGGTAAACCAGACCAGCTGCCATCGTACCCAGCTCATAATTTGTTTTTCACATGGACCAATACTATCCAGCCCATTGGTGAAGTGATGGGGCTACTGCTGGTGATGCTGGTGACCCGGGTTCGGGAACAAGCCTGGGCAATGGGAGCTGAAGAGGGAGAAAGGAAGACAGATGATCCCAACAGATGTGCTCCTACTCTAGGGAGGGAGGGACACCATCCATCCCATCCTTGCTGCAGTACTCTACCTGGGTGAGCACAAGTGGCACTGCAGGCAGGATGCTGTATGAGAGGCGGAGGGCACCGAGCCAGGACCTATGCTGTATATGCATTGCGCGTGCTTGCACAGTGGTCCCATTAATGTGTCCAAGTCCTCGAGAGGTGAAGGGGCCATGACCATAAAAAAAGAGAAACCCCCCCAAGTGCAACAAAATGAAGAGGCACACTCAGGCCATGGCCTGGCCGTCTAGCCACTGCCTACCCTGAAAGTCCTCATCGGAGGACCAAGTTATTTGTTGGATCACTCCCCGATGTCCAGACGAGCCACACCTCGGGGTGGGTACGTCGGGGGTTGGAAAGGGAGGTTATGCGTTAAAGAAGGTTGGGAATGGGGCTGAGTGGTAGCTGCTAAAGGGGGCAGCTCTGGAGTCAGGAGAATAAACTGGAAGTAAAAACAAAAGACAGGGACAGGCTGGAGACGGTGCAGCACAGAGTAACAAAAATGATTCATGGCCTGCAGGACAGATCCTACGACCATCAGCTTAGGGCACTGAACATGTACTTGCTGAAGGCCAGAAGGGAGAGGGGCTAGGAGAAGTATGATAGAGATCTTCATGTTCCTAACAGGAATGAACAAGGTGAACTGAAGAAACTGTTCAACAGAATAGCAAATCTAGAACATGGAGACATGAGTGGATACTGGTGGGAGGAAAATTCAGCAGAGACAGGAGAAAGTTCTCTTTAACAGCAAGAGAGGTTGAGTCATGGAACAGCTTGCCGGCTGAGATGGTGGGCCCCAAGACCATTAATAGCTTCAAACATGGGAGAAGCATGGCAGAAACATGGAGGTGGGTAGAGTGGGCATAAACCCCATATAGACACTAGGGTCCCGATTCTCAAAGCACTGACTTTGGGACAAGGTGTCCGAGTCACACAGCAGTGGCGCAAAGGGCACCTTGCATCAAAACATGCAGATTTCATCATTCTCAAAGACCCCCCGCACCACACGGGCCCAGTGCACCAGACCAGCCCTTTGTCAGGCCTGTGCCATGCAGCTGGGTGCGCCAGGGCGCTAAGGGGCTTGCAGCAGATGCAAGCTGCCATGTCCCATAATTTGGGATTCTCTAAACCCTCCCAGAGAGCAAACGTCTAAGTACCGTTAGACCAGCCAGGCCTGGTCTAATGGTACTCAGAAGTGTGTCCTCTGGGAGGGTTTAGAGAACTTGCACCACCCAGGGAGCGCTCCCTGGGCAGTAGGGAACATGTGCTGTGGTTTCCCCCCCTCCCTACACCAGATCTGGTGTTGAATAAAATAAACCAGTTCCCTGGTGGCTAGCGGTCCCCCTCCCCCGATCCTTGGTGTCCCTCTATGTGTACATAACAGAACTTCCTTGTGTTCAGTGGTCCCCCAATCCCTGTGCAAGGTAATATATACAGTATATCCTTCCTGGTATCCAGTTGTCCCCCAAGGCTCCTATCAACAGTCCCAGCTAACACATAAAATATAAAGCATTCCCTGGTGGCTAGCGGCCCCCATCCATCCTTGGTGTCCCCTCTATGTGTACATAACAGAACTCCCTTGTGTTCAGTGGTCCCCAATCCCTGTGCAAGGTAATATCTATATCTGCTTCCTGGTATCTGGTTGCCCCCAGGCTCCTATCAACAGTCCCTGCTAACACATAAAATATAAAGCATTCCCTGGTGGCTAGCGGTCCCCCCCCATCCTTGGTGTCCCCCATGTGTACATAACAGAACTCCCTTGTGTTCAGTGGTTCCCCCCAATCCCTGTACAAGGTAATATATATATTCCGTTCCTGGTATCTAGTTGTCCCCTCCCAGGCTCCTCATCAACAGTCCCCAGTAACACATAAAATATAAAGCATTCCCTGGTGGCTAGTGGTCCCCCTCCCCATCCTCGATCCCTCATATAGGAAACTGTCAACACTACCCTGGTGTCAAATGTGCCCCATCCAACAATACCCAACAGTCCCTGGTATCTAGAGGTCCCCCCACCCTGGCAAGTAGTGCGCCCCTTCCTCATCCCATACTGGAGCCAGCAACCAGCACAGCCCTCCACTCTACACCATGGCCAGACACTGAAAGCCCTTGGCCATTGCCAATCAGAAGCCTGGAACTGTTCAACCTATTTTCTAACAAGCATTTGTCAATGCCAAATGTTTGCTTGCTGGCATTGGCATTGGTAGTGTAGGAGTTAGAGAGATGCATAATAGGAATGGCAGTGAAGTACTGAACTGAAGCCAACCCCACCACCACCCTGCAGAGACTGACAGGCATTGGGGTGTGCCTTTGGGTCATCAGGCATAACAACCACGCCATTTCACCACACCCTACCCTGCAGACTCTAACAAGTGTCACGGTGGGCCTTGGGGTCTTTGGGCCTTATGCTCACCCCATTCCATAACGAAATATGGTGAAACGGGTGCAGTATAGGAGAATGGGGTGAACTTTGGGGCCGAAGAGTCCAAGGCACACCTCGATGCCTCTCACTGGCTGCAGGGTGTGGGTGGGGGTGGAATGGCATGAGCATTACAGGCAAGAATCCCAAGTCACACCCCTGATGCCTGTCAGTCTCTACAGGGTGGGGCGTTATGGTCGCAAACCCTGACGCCCCAGGTGTTCATTGGTATTTTCACTCCAAATTTTCAGCAGGGTTTTTTTGTGACCCCCACCTCATGAACAGTGGCAATATCAGTTTGTTAGCTGAAAGCTGATTTTGCACAGTGACTACGCCATTTGGCACCACAGGTGCAAAAACACATTTCAAACAGGATGTGAAAAATTACAGCTGTACTGTTCATGGGGAGGTGTAAAACATGGCAATGTTGAAAATCTGGAGTGAAAATATAAAAAAAAGTGAAGTCACGAGTGTGCGTAGAAACTTCGCAACACACACCCATAATGTAATGAGTTTGGGGATATTTTACAGCAGATTGTCAACGCAGGCATATTGGGACCTCCACTCAGGAACCGTGTCACTGTGATTTTCTTAATCTGTCCCGAACACTGATTTCACCCAGCGACCAAGCATTTCTGTGCCTGAAGGGCGAAAACACATTTTGGCCAGGGTGTGAAAAATGACAGCTGTACTGTTCATAAGGAGGTGTGGAAAAATGCCAATGTTGAAAATTTGGACTGAAAATAGTACAAATTCGTGAACTTACGAGGGTGCATGGAAACTGCGCAATGCATGCTCGTAACACAGTCATTTTACAGACTTCTGTCACCAAATTTTCAACATAGCCATTTTAAGACCTCTGCTTATGAACAGTGTCACTGTCATTTTTTTAATCTGTCCCTAACATTGATTTTGTACACCAACCGTGCCATTGGGCGCTACATGCGCGAAAAAACATTTTGAGCAAGATATGAAAAATGACGGCTGTACTGCTCATAAGGAGGTGTGGTAAAATGGCAATGTTGAAAACTGGAGTGAAAATATTAGAAATTTGCAAAATTCGAGTGTGCGTAGGAACTGCGCAATGCGCTAAATGAAAACAGTCATTTCTGAATTTTCTGGAAATTTTCAACATAGGGTTTTTAGAGCCTACCTCTTTGAACTGTCGCCGTTACTGGTCTCGAAAGGTGGTTCCGCAGTGACCGCTGAAATCACCTTAGGTACCGAATAACAAAATGACAGTGACTGAGTTCATGGTGGGGTCCCAAAAACCCCATGTTGAAAATTTGGTGAAAAAATTCCCCAAAATGGCCTAGATATGCACCAAAGTTGAAAAAAAAACATTTATGCCATTATACAGCTTACCAGCATTTCTTCAGTTCGGTCAGCTTTGAAGAGTGTAGATGTGTTCCGTCCACCAAGATCATCGTGCCAGACTCGGATGTAAGTATGTGGTCAGGGGTGTGGGGGAGGTGGATGTGCAGAGGGTGGGCACGGGTTGGGGGCAAGACAATCAACGAGACCGTTTTTGTTTTAGGTGTTTTCTTTTTAGGAAGATGACGTGGAACTTGTGCCACATTGGAGTGGGCTCCCAGTGTGGCAGCTGAATGTTTTTCTTGGGGGGGGGGGGTTAGTGGAGCAGACGGGAGATTGGGCACCCCCATCGGCCATACCTTTGGCCAAAAACAAAAGGCAGTCTCTCTTTCCCTGAACTCCCCATTGTGCTGCTGCATGTACCCCCCCACACCGTGATCAGACAGAGATAGATAGATAGATAGGTGGGTAGGTAGATAGATAGACAGATACAAATATCTGCAGCCACAACATGGTATTCATCCCCAGATTGCACATCACTGTCAGTCCCTCAGCTGAATGCTTACAGAAGTAAATGCTTCATAAAACTTTTGAGCTTAATGTCCGAGAACCAGAACTTTGAGAGTAGACATATGGGACAGAGGTACAGAACGCCGTGAACATCGGTTGTTTTATAGTCCTGTATGTTTTTCCTTAAGCACAGATTGATGTACATTTTTCATTAGAACCTTGTCAAATGTAGCACAATGCGCTGTCTAGTTCAGACAGAGGGTTTCTGAGGAGTAAAGTGAAGGTCTATCCCTCATAATGTGTCAGTTGAGAGCTATGCTGAGCAAACAACTTTTCTAAGCAGTGCCAACAGGGTACATTCTACCATTAATGACTGTTTACATTCCTGTTAACAGGAAGCTTTGCTTTTGGTGAGTAGGGTAGCTCTTGGCCACTTTATGGGGTGGATCGTGATGACACTGTGTCACGAAGACATTTCTAAACTTTGTCATGCTGGGTTGGGCTCCCAGCGTAGCACCTAAAAGTCGAGGGGGGGGGCCGCGGAGCTGACGGGGACTGGGCACCCCCATCAGCCATACTGTGTGCGGCGGGGGGAAGCGTATGAGCACGCTGGGGTGGGCTACCACCATGCTACTTGAGTGTTTGGGGAGGGGGGAACTTGAAGGGAGCTGTCTATGACAGCTGCGTTCAGGATGCAGTGCTGAGTGTAGGCACTTTGCATACTGCTGATGGCAGTATGTAAATTACCTGCCAACGGCAGTATGCAAATTGCCTACATGTTACAATCACTGATTGCAGCAGTTTTATGCTTTCAACTGTACATCACTGCATCTGAACGGATGTCATAGACAGTTCGGACATTCATTGGTGCGGTGCAGCCGCGCCTGCAAAAGGGAGCAGGACATTGGAAATGGGGAAGGCACACCTACGAAAACTCGTATGGTGGCACTATGTTTCTTGTACATACGTGCAAGCAAGCAAATATAAAAATGAAATAAACTTGGGCCTTACCATTGAAAAATAGCACACTTTGCACAGTACACCACGAATAAAGTGACACTCATTTGAGTCGTTGGCTCTCAGTTTATTCAGCTTCACTACAACCCCTTCCCCATGCTAGCCTACTTGCTCCACTACAGTATGTTGACTCTCGAACCACTGTTACCTCTTGTTACAATAACTTCATGGGTCAGACTGCATTCTGTTTCCCCTCTATCTGGAATAACCTTTGTACCCACCTCTGCCTCTCCCCCTCTTACCCTGCTCTGGAGCAGCTTCTCAGGGATCACTTTGCTCTCTCCTGCTCCTAGTACCTCTCTGCTTAGCCCTTGTGTTTGGGCTGCTCTGCCACCAGTCTAACTGTCCAATTGTTACCTCTCACTATTTGTTCATTACTCCTGTTCATTTGCACTACTGTTCATTTTGTACTGATTGACTGTTTTGCAGTTACCCTCTGAAATGTATGCAGTCCCTACCCTTCACCGTGTACACCTGAAATGAGCCTTGGCTCAGTGTTCCTTCCTGGTCACCAATTTGGTAAAAAAATACATCAATTCACATATGATTATCTTTTAAGTTAACTTCAACCCTTCACACAACATATCTAAAACTCAGAATTTAAATAAGTACCATTTCAGACTTGCTTGAGCCTCCCTCCCCCGGAACAGGTTTGGGTCTCGCCAGAGAGGATGGCCTCACTATTTGAGAAACCCTGCCCTAGAGACTCTTCATGGTCCACTTCCCTTTCTGGTGTGTCTTTACCAAACCTATGTATCTGCCCCACCTTCGTCTGCATCCCCCACTGATTTTGCACAGAGCACCTCCTGCGGCAGGCTATGCCACCCCTCCACCACCCTCTGTGTGAAAGGGTGAGCCTGGTATCTCTCAAACTCCCCTCCCCAACAGCTTCATGGAGTTTCCCTGATGTTCTGGCTCTCTTTGTCTGAACAACTCCCGCCAGCTACCTTATTTACCCTTGGAGGTATTTGTATGTTTTAATCATGCCCCCCTCTTCCTTCTCACCTCAATTGTGTACAAGTTCAGACCAGAAGTCTGATGTCCCAGCCACTGTCACATCACCCCAGCATTCCATGTGTGTATTTTACATTAAGCAGTGTTAAATGCCGGAGGACATCTCTGGCACAATCTGCCTCAATTTGTTTGACTCGCATTGTTTTCTGAGTATCAGAGACTTGAATGATTTTCTGCTCACTTCGTACCATGTTGCAGCCGTAACTTTTCTGATGGAAATATGTTGAAACTGTTGCATTTGTTGCCCCTTCGGGACTAGGATTTGATTTAATTTTTCCGGCTGTTTCGTCACTAATATCATGTCATCTTTGGATAAGTGAAATTGTAGTTGTCTGCTTGACAGCAAAGGACAAACTTGAATTGCGGAGGAAGCCACACAATTGTTCTCCCTTAAGGGAAAAATTAAATCAAATTGCAGTGTAACACCCAAGGGAAAAACCCTTTTTCAGCTACATGTCTCACAATCTCTGCTCCCCCGTCTCTTAAAAGAATAAATTCTGCTAAACTAGACAAGGCGACCAGCCGAGTAAAACCAGCACATCAAAGGGCTGAGCAGCACAGGCACAGCTTGCTATGTTCCATAGTCACAGACTTTTACAGAGATTGTCTTTTTGAAAATATTTGCTTAAAAACAATCACACATGACACAATAGCCAAAGCTGACAGATGTATGTATGAAAACAAATAAGGCCCTGAAAATCCTGTTTGTCTTGTGTGGTACAGCAGTGCCCCCTGGTGGTAATATTGGAAGACACACCCTTGTTTTTCTAGGTCCTTTAGCAAAGCTTAATTTTTTTTTTGGGGATTATTCTATTTCAACCCCTAATGGTCCCCCCCTGACCTCAACTCTGATAATCGAGTTGCTGTGGCTGTATCCTTCTTCCCGACTGGGGAGGGGAGTAGTCCCCTCACAGCCGGCATCAGCACTACTTCTTAATCGGCCTGCAAGGGATGCACAAATACCCTGTTTGCCAACACCTTCCTTCCCCTTGTGGGACTAGTACCTTACCTACCTAACATACCCAGCCATCTCCAGTATGGCACTCTAGTCTCCCAAGTGGCAGCATAAAGTGTGACTTCTGCAGCACTGGGCCAGCCCTTCACGTTTTTTCCTTTTTCATATTGTTGCTTGCCTCTGAGCTGTTGTCTGATGCATGCTGTCAAGTTCTGTGTAGTATCCTCCTGCCCCTTCGGTCCCCCCCACTTTGTCATGACCAGCAGGGATCCATACGAAGTGAGGCCCGAGAGTGCTAGCAACTGTCATACTCACGGTACATTATTTTTGTCCAGTCTGCTCCCTCGATCCCATACACCTCCCAAACAGTGCCGGCCAGTGCCCTGACAGGCCTCACAAGCATGCTGCATCTCTCTGTAGAGAAGACAAGCTCCCTGGCCCATGCCAGGGGTAACTGCGGCTATAGAACCCAGTGCCTGTCCTCCCTGGCAGAAAGCACTGCCATCAGGTGCCTCCTCCCAGGCCCTCCCCAAGTTGCCTGCCAGCTTCTGAGTCCACTTGGATATGTGGTTGCCCAAGTGCACTGGGTGGCTCACTTTTGTGTTTTTTTTCTTTCTGTCTACTGTTTATTTACCCCAGATAGGCAGAGCCCACCTGAAGTACTGTGTCCAGTTCTGGAAGCTGCTTCTCTGCAAGGACACTGACAGGGTGGAAGCAGTCCAGAGGAGGACTACCAAAATGGTGCGGGGTTGCATGAGAAACCATACAAGGAGAGGCTGTAGAAGCTCTACATGTACTTCCTGGAGGAGAGGAGAGCGAGAGGGGAAATGATTGAGACCGATAAGTACCTCACAGGGGTGAACAAGGTGCAGGAGAGCGCATCTTTCAGATAAGAATCATCACCAGAACAAAGAGGCATGCAATGAAGCTGGGGGGGGGGGGTGGAGTTTAACAGCAATGTAAGGAAATACTTCTTCACAGAAAGGGTGGTGGGTGCCTGAAACAGCCTGCCAGAAAAGGTGGTGGGGACAAAGGCAGTGGGGAGCTTCAAGCATGCATGGGATAGGCACATGGGCATAACAGGCAGAGATAAAGGAGTAGGGAGGTGCACCTGTGACCAAATAGGGTCTGGGGTGTAGTAAACAGGCAGGGTAAATAAGGCAGACTAAATGAGCCTACCCCTCTTTTTCTGCCAACACGTTCTATGTTGCAGTTGTTGCATAACACAATTGAGATGCAGTGTGTCACCGCTTGTACTCGCCTTTTTGTTTTAACCATTTAGTGTAACTTTGGTTATGTATGACTGCTAGTTTGCACACCTTGGTCGTGTGGCTATCCATCTACCACGTTTAATTGAGGGCGGGGCAAACCTTTTGTGGTTCCAACACGAGTTACGACTGGACCCAGTATTCAGGAGAACCTATTAAAATGTAATATTTAGCCACAGCTCAGCTTATTGTTCATCCACGTTCTATATTTATCTTACCCCATTCTCTATTACTGAGAACACTTGCATGAAAACGCAATCTTCATGACTCAAACCCTCCCATGTGAGACTGTAATCCCTTTCACAGCAACAAACTGTGATACCATAAAACCAGAAGGAAAAAGGAGGACAAGATGGATTCTGAGACACAAATAAGGTGTTTTCAAGCACACCTCCTCAGTAATAAAAATATAAAAAGATAAGGAAAAATAATATAAAACTAAATTGTAGGTACATATTATAGTTCAAGTTTTTCTGGACACTAGAAATCAGTTTGAGAACACGGACAGTAAGGCCCTGTATACACTGCTTTTTAAACCATTTTAACTCTGCTAAAAAGGTTTAAAAGGTTTGCGTCTAGATTGTTGCATGGTAAAACCTGTGCTACAGTCCATGTTGTAAAACTCTAACCCTGCAAGAATGTAGGATAGGAAACAGTTTTAGAGCAACACTGTTGCCGTAACCCAAATTAACAGCAGCATGTACTGCAACTGTGCATCAACTCAAATTAAGTAAGGCAAGCACAAGCAAACTTCCATCTTTAAATTCGGCTAACACAGACCCAAAGTCAATGTTTGAAAGCATCTCTAAGCTCCTAGTGAGCTTATGATACTGGTGGTGGTGGTCACCTTTTTTTCACAATGTTCATTCCCATTCCTGTTCACGAGTACCCTGACATGCACCAATGCCGTGGTACTGTCTGGGAACTCGGTCGTGAAAGCACAATATCAGAGCAAAGTGTGAATGCACCAAACACTGTGCTCAAATCCGATCTAAGAAACATTTTTTAAAACATTCACACTATGGCTTTTAAACTGTTTTAACCGTTAAAATGATTTAAAAGTCTTGCATCCAGATAGTTACACAGCAAAAATCACGCTGCCGTCTGTGTTCTGGCCCCGCTAGGCGGTAGAATGGAGCACGGCTTCAGAGCAACAGGGTTTCCTTAACCTGAGTTTGCAGCTTTGTGGATGAAAGCTGTTTTAACTTAGGTTAAGGCAGGCATGCACAAACTGCAGTGTTGATTTCATGCTTTACACATCCACAAAAAAAAATAGTTTAGGCCAGCCCGGTGGCACTGAGGGTTGAGGCGCTAGCGCCACACCTCATGCTATGCCAGTGACCGGGCTCAGAATGAGTCCGGGCCGTCAGGGGTCGGCTTGAGGATGGAAGAGATCGGCGTCAATGGACAGCTCTCCTCTCCCGGGGGGGGGCCTTGCTCGGCACTTGCCTGGCGTATAGCAGAAGCTGGAGGCACAGCAAGCATTGTAGCTGACTCTAGGGGTTGCGGAGTGGCGATGGCGGCGAAGCCATGACGTCCGGTGCATGCCACTCCCCCAGAACACCGGAAAACCAGTGTCCGGTCTCCTAGATGACGGAAACCACAGCAGAGACCCTGATTATTCTTGCCTGCCTGACATTCCGGTGAGTCCGACACTGCAAGATCTGCCTCGGGGGTACAGCCATGGCTTGATGGGGGCTCACCAGGGTAGAATCGAGCAGGTCACGATGCAGGGAGAGCACTATATGTGTCTCCAGAAGGAGTGAAGACCGGGCACGAGAGGAGGAGGCATAAAATAGTAATTAAAAAAAAATAATAATTTAAGCACATTGGTGAACTTGTAGTGAGCTGGTGATCTAATGCTGACCTTTCTTGCCATAACTGAATCCACTCTTGATTGTGAGTATCCAGACATACATTATGCTGCACTCTCAGTGCTCTGCGCTGGTGCTGCAGAGCTGCCCGGGTACTCACTCGGGACAGCACAGTCTAGATACTCCAAACACTGTGCTTAAAGAGAACTTTTCCTGGTGAAATTAAAAAGTCTCAAAAACAAACAGGAACAGTTTCAGATCCAGGATTTTGAGAAGGCTCCTGCGGCCCATAATGATAAGGGTTAGAGTTAAAGGCACTGGGTTGTTCAGTGAGGAAGCAGAAGGCTTCTGCAACTATTATCTTGTATTGAACATGACATTGCTGGACAGTAGACCATTGAAAAGTTGATTTTTGTTGTATAAGAAATAAATTACAGTATGTTGGATTGCTTATATGTCATTTAAATGTCAAAGAAGGGTCCTGCTTCCGCAGGATCTTTAGCAATGCTGTATCTGCCACTGAACAGAAAGTTCCCTTACCTTTGTAAAACCCTAGTTAGCTAACCACTGGCTTTGATTCTTTCCAAAACTCAGGTTAAAGAACCTAAAAATGCATCAGAAAAGCCGCTCCATAGACTTGTATGGAGCACACCCCTGGGCTCTCCTTATTCAGACATCACAAAATGTTGGAGCGCTGGGGCGTGGCCAGCAACTGGGAAGTGGAAGAGATCAAGCAGTAAGCCCCTCAGGGGTAAATTATGATCCCGTCCCTTCCTTAGGGGAGACTTACAAAATGAATCATAGTTGTAGAACTCCCATGAAGGTACCGGTTTGATTCTGAAAGTGTGAGTAAAAGTTCTCCTTAAGACCAGTTTTAATAACAACTGTACAAACTTTATCACAGTGTGTACACGACCCGAGTGACTTTCTAAGGGTTACACGATACGTGGCAGTGGGGGACTGAAAAATCTGACTCTGCAGGTTCCCAGTTGCAAGCTGTAACCACTGTACACCACCCCCCCTCCCAGTGTGAGCTGGGGAGAAATATTTCTTGGGTGAGGGAGATTAACTAAGACAGCAAAACCAGCAACAGCAATCACAATACTTCTAATAAAAAATCAACAGAAATAAGTAGTCAGTGTTTAGGCCCTACTCTTTACTAGCATAAGCAATCACAAGAAGCATAGAAGATGCGGCAGAAAAAGGCTCTAAGGCCCTTGCAGCCTGCCTAGCCCTACATTTATCTGGATGGGATGGCCTAGTGGTCCATACACCTTCATCCTCTCGACTCCCCATGCTGCCTTTACCAGTCTGTCCCAATCGGTGTTTGAACTCTTCACTGAGTTAGCGCAGACTTCCTTGGCAGTTTGTTCCACTTATTTAACAACCTTTCAGTGAAAAATGTTTCCCAGACAGCCTTCTTATATCCCCAACCACTAGCTTTATTAAGATCCCCTGGTGCTTGTGTTTCCTCTCAAAGTAAACAGCTCTCTGCTTTATTCAATGTCCACGTTTATTCTATGAAAGTTCTTGTACATCTCTGTCATATTGCACCTGTCTTTTCTTGCCTGCTGGGTGTACATGTTAAGGTCCTCCAACCCTCAAAGTAGGACTTCCCTTGTTTCCCCTGGATCATTTTGGTTACTTTCCGCTGTACTGCCTCTACCCTGTCCCTGTCTTTCCTCAAATGTGGGCTCTAGAATCACATGAAGTACTCCAAGTCTGGTGAATCAGGGGTCAGTACAGAGGCAGGATCACCTCCTTCCTCCTACGGAAGATCCCCCTTCCTATGCACCCCACCACTGTATGTGCCCTCTCCACTACCCTAATGTACTGGGCCAATATTTTCAAGTTGTCCATAATTCTCACCCCCCAGGTCCCCTTCCTCCATAATTCTCTCAACCTCTACTCCTCCCATTCTGTATTTTGTTCTTGGGGTCCTGGTATCTATTTGCATTAATTTACATATCTTTACATGAAATGTTAACTGCCATACCCGAGACCATTTCTCTAGTCTTCCCTAATTGCCCTAACACCCCATCACTATCTACTCTTCCACATACCTTTGTGTCATCTACAAAGAGGCTTCTGTTCCCTTAAATCCCTACCCAACTGTAACAGAGGAAGAGGGTGATGAAAACCAGTCCCAAGAATGATCCCTGTGGCACCCCCCTGGTGACCTTTCTAACCCTTTTGTAGTCCTCACTGAGCACAACCCTCTGGGTTCCCCAACTCAGCCAATTTCTTACCCATCCTGTAACACTATTCCGTGGTTCTGAGGTCACACAGTCTTTGACCAGCTATCTGTCTGGGATAGAATCAAAGACTTTACTAAAGTCCAGTTACAGTACCATCAGCTGCCTGACCCTTGTCTACTGCCTTTGCTACCCAATCAAAGAACTCAGTCTGGTTCATTTGACATGACCTCCCTCCCGTGAACCCATGCTGCCCCAGAGTCCTGAAGACTATTTGCCTCCAGGAACACCACCAGCCTCCCTTTTACTATATCCTCCAGTAATGTCCCCATGTTAGACAGCAGACTGACCAGTCTACAGTTTCTTGGTTCATTCCTGCTCCGCATCTGCGGACCTCCAGTCCTTTGGTACCATCTTAGTTTCCAAGAAGCTATAAGAGATCTGCCAGCAGTGCAGCCAGAACTTGGGCCAATCCTTTTGGTACCCATGGCTGTAACTCATTCAAGCCCATTGATTTATTCACCTTTAGTGCATTTAGTCAACCTGCTCCTCCATAACTGGTTCCCAACTGATGTCCTCTCCCCTTGTTTTTTTTTTAGTTTTTTTTTAGTTATCTATTTTCTCCCCTACCATGCCCCGGATCCACCTCTTCTTCAGGCAGCCAATGTCGCCGGCACTCCTTCATTTAGCCCCCTCAAGCCCTCATCTCATATTGCAGCCAACCCCTGAGGTAGCACGGCCTTACCCTCTTGCCAAGTGGATCCCTCTCCTCCGAGGGGGAAGGCACTGGTGGGGGCGGCCCAGCACACTATATTTTTAACTTCAGCCTCAGAGCGGTGCTGAGGTAGACTAGCCCGCAGGAAGCCTGAAGGGTGCCAGTAGACCGGATGCTGTCATCCGGCCAATCCAGAGCGGTTTTCTAAAATCCAGAATTCTAAAAGAATTAAGGAAGGAACTAGTGAAACCACTGGCTACTCTTTTTAATAAATCATGGGAGGATGGTGTGGTACCCGAGGACTGGAGGAAGGCGGATGTGATTCCCCTTCACAAAAGTGGGACCAAGACAGAGGCAGGAAACTACAGACCTGTCAGTCTGACCTCTGTGGTAGGGAAAGTGATGGAGTCACTTCTGAAGGAAAGAATAGTTGAGTACCTAGAGGTCAGTGGAGCACAGGATCCAAGGCAGCATGGGTTCACAGCGGGAAGGTCATGTCAGTATTAATCTAATAGATTTCTTTGACTGGGCAACCAAAGTAGTAGACCAGAGGGAAGCTGTGACATGGCCTACCTAGACTTAGCAGGCATTTGACACAGTCCCACACAAAAGATTATTAGTCAAATTAACCAGCCTGGGAGTGGGTCCCAGGGTGGTAGCCTGGTAAAACATTGGCTGGACAACAGGATACAGAAGGTAATTGTAAATGGAGTCCATTCTGAAGAAAGGGCGGTTACCAGTGGGGTACCGCAGTTCAGTATTGGGTCAGTCCTTTTTAATGTCTTCATCAGTGACATTGCAGAGGGACTGAAAGAAAGTATGCCTTTGCAGATGACACAAAAGATCTGCAACAGGTTGATACAAGAGCGTGGAAAGGATGAAAAGGACTTGGCAAGGTTGGAGGAATGGTCAGACGATGGCAGCTAGGATTCACGCAAAAGTGCAAAATAATGCACCTGGGAAACAAGAACCCAGGGAAGAATACACAATGGGTGGGGAGGTAGTAACAACAACAAACAGGAAAGGGACCTGGGGTAATCATATCAGATGACCTTAAGGTTAGCAAACGTATGAGAAGGCAGTAGGGAGGGCGGGGGTATACTGGGATGTATACTGTGAGGCATCAGCAGCAGAAAACAGGAAGTTGTTATCCCTCTGTACAGACAGTTGGTGAGACCCCATCTGGAATACTGTGTCCAGTTCTGGAGACCCCATCTCCGCAAGGACATAGACAGGATAGAGGCAGTCCAGAGGAGGGCAACTAAAATGGTGCAGGGTCTGCAAGAGAAGCCATATGAGGAGAGACTAAAGGAGTTTAATATGTATACCCTTGAGGAAAGAAGGGAGAGGGGACATGATAGAAACTTTCAAGTACCTCAAGGAATCAACAAAGTCCAAGAGGGTAGCATCTTTCAGAAAAGAGACTTGCAAGAACAAGGGACACAATTTAAAGACAGAAGGAGGGCAGTTCAGGGGCAATGAGGAAGTATTATTTCACAGAGAGGGTAGTGGATGCATGGAACAGCCTTCCTGAGGAAGTTGTGGGGTCTAAAACTGTGGGAGAATTCAAGAATGCATGGGACAGACATAAGGCAATTCTTGTGGGGGGCAGGAAGATATAGGCTGTTGGTTAACTAGGATCTACGGCCTATCCTGTAGGTAGGGAAATGGGCAGACTAGATGGGCCTAGCAGTCCTTATCTGCCGTCAAAGTCTATGTTTTTCCCATTTTCTGGCACTTCCCGCATTGCGACGCTTTCTGCAGTGCTCCTGGTTTCCACTGGAGGCCGCTGCAGAGCGAAGCAGCCCTGTAACCATCCCAAGAGGAGAGCAGTCCCACGGACACTCAATCCTCCCTTCCCGTGCTGACCCCTGGCGACCTGACTCCAATTCCCAAACCCGGGTCACCGCATGGTGTGAGGTAAGGCGCCAGTGCCTCAACCTCCTCTGTGCCACGCGCCAGTCGTCCCCTTAGTTTTGATGACGAATTCAGGCAGTGGCCTCTTATCCTCCACCATTAATACACAGCAGAAATATCAAGTTCAATATTTCTGCCTTTCCTTGGCCTCCCTTTCCCCAAAACGTTTAAGGGCACACTCAGAGTGAGACTGAGTTTCAAAGCATTGTCAAACTAACCTTTCTCTGTACTTCATATGTTGTGATATTGCAACTCGCTGGTTATTAGCAGAGTGCCAGTAGTTAGAGCACTTAAAATACCCCACTGAAGCATTCATTCCTAGCAGTTTTTAATTCCAGTACTAATTCACGTCTTAACTGACAGACAATCCGACAAACTGTAAAGTACAGTAGGCTTGTTGGCCCATATATCTCAGGACGTAAAACATTGACTTCCAATTACAAATGAAATTCAGGTCACGCCAATCTTTCTGCAAAAATACAATGAATAAGAAGAGTCTCACCCAGCAGGAACAGCTGCTGTCTGTTGCTCCTTTGTCTTCCTCCTCCCACTCCTCTTTTTTCTTAAGTTTCACTATCCCCTCTTTGGATTTGCATTTCTCCTGTTGCTTCATCTCCTTTCTTTACTCCTCTGCTACCTTCAACTCAGTGTTTGATTTTAAACTCCTCACCATCTTGTTGACCTCCCTCACCTTATTATGATACTCTTCTCTATCTTCCACTCTTCCACTGCTTGGCGGTCTTGTGAGAAATACAGAAAACATAGAATCTGGTGGTAGATAAGGGCCACTTAACCCACCCAGTCTGCCCATTTTTTCCCCACCTACATTCTCACCACAGACTCTACTTGATCTACACCTCTTTCTCCCTCCCCCCTTCCTTTCCACTATGATTCCTTGCGCCTACCCCATGAATTCTTGAACCCCACCACTGTTTTCGCCCCCACCACCTCTGTTGGAAGGTTGTTACAGGAATCCACTACTCTATCTGTGAAGAAGTAACTCCTCACATCTCTCCTGAATCTATCCACCTCCAGCTTCACAGTTTGTCCCCGTGTTCTTGATCATATCCTGCTTCTCCCTCCTCTCTTCCTTCAGCAGTGTTTCCATTAACTTCCCCACCACAAACGTAAGGCTGACTGTCCTGTAATTGCCAGCCTCTTCACCACTACCACTTTTGTGAGAGTGGGACTACATCTGCCCTCCGGTCCTCCAGAACCACTCTGGCTTCCAGTAGTCTGTTAAATAGGACTGTCAGAGGTGCAATCAGTATCTCCTTGAGCTCCTTCAACACCCTTGGATGCACCCCATCTGGACCCACTGCTTTGTCCACTTTCAGATTGGCAGTGCCTTCAGGACTCTCTCTCAGAAAAGGACTAGTGTCCACCTCCCACACCCTTCAAAGCTCCTGTTACTTTTTGTCATCCCTCCCTTCCTACGTGAACACTAAGCAGAAGAATTTGTTGAAGATATCTTCCTTTTCTTAGTCCTACTCTGTACAGTACCCTCTTCCCTTTTAACCACACAATCCCTCCCTTGGTCTTCCTCTTTTTGCTTACATACCTAAAACAATATATTGTCCCCTTTTGATACTGCCTGGGATATTGTCTCTTCAGTTTGCACCTTTGTGTTCCTTACTGCTTTCCCTGCTTCCCTCTATTTCCCCTGATACCCCTCCCTATCCTCCTCCCTCTGCATTTCCTTGTACCTTCTGAATGCAACCCTTTACCTTTTCCCCACCTCTTTCAAGAAGGAGTACTTTATGAAAGCCTTTCTTTTCTCCTTCTCTGCCTCCCCCACTTCCCTCATATACTACAGTGGTTTCTTGCCTCACTTGCTGTTGCCAGCCACTCTTACCAAGTACCTGTAGCCTCTAATACCCCTCTTGTGATTAACTCTCACTTGCTATCCATTCCCACTGTTGCTCTCATTCTCTCCAGTTTCTCCCTCAGCAATTTTTGCATCCTCTCAAAATCTGAAACATTTTTCTGGGTAGGTGTTCTAGCTGGCTCTAGCTTGATATCGAACCACACAGTCCAATGATTGCTGGAGCTCAACGGATCCTGATCTGTGACCTCCCCATACTGTCTTTATCCCTATGGACCAAGTCAAGAATGGTGCCTGCTCTCATAGGCGCCTCTACTTTCTACATCAGAAGTCTCCTGAAATGTCTCTATCTATCTAGCAAGTGACTGTTTTGCACTTGGTGCCACTGGGATGGTCAAGTCCCCATTTGGCAGGTTGAAGTCTCCCATTAGCAGCACATCCCCCTGCTCTGCTGCCCTCCTAATCTCACCCCCAGTTTTCTATCAGTCACCTCCTTTGAGATGGTGGTCTATATACACCACTCCTATCCTGACGTTCCTCCTCACTCTTGCCTACCTGCGTCCACACTGTTTCAGTATCACTGCCCACCCCTATGTCTTTGACTTCTGTGACTTTTATGCCCTCCCTTGTTTATACCCCCCCCCCTTCCCTGTCTCCTGAATAATGCATAACTTGGAATGGTCAAATCCAGCCATGGTAGTATGTTGCCCATGCCAGCGTGACCACCACCAGATCCAGCAGGGCTTCAGCCACCAATGCCTATAAGGTCACAAGTCTTACTTCCAATCCTCCTGGTGTTTATGCACATAGCTTTCCAGGTCCTTTACTTAAGCTTCCCTCAGAATTTTTCTAGCCCCCTTCCTATCTGCCTCCCTCTGCTTTTCAGCCCCAGCCCCTCTCTTGCTTTACTATGCCTCTATGGGCCCTACTTCACCTTATGCATCATTCCCGCAGTAGTCCCAGATCCTGCCATGTCTTGCTTCCCCCACCCCACTTTGCACTCCTATATCCACTCCCCTCATTCCATTTACTGCATCCCCCCTCCACAAATAAGTAAAAAAAACATATGTAACAATCTGTTTCTTGCCTTGTCCTCCCATCTGTCTACTCTAGTGCTGGAGTGAGGCCTGTTAGGCTCCCTTCAGTTGTGTAGTGTGCCTAACTTCAACTGTTACTGCCTCTCTTTCTCTGATTTAAATGTGTCTTGATGTGCTCTGGAAATCTCCATCCCAAAATCCTAGTACCCTCCTCACAGGGATGTTGGTCATCCCACTTAAACATTTGTCAGCTCCTCCAGGTGTGGCCTTAATAATTAAAACCCTCCCCTTCTCAACAACCACTCTTCCACACATTAGAATGGTATATCCTTAACTGCTCCCTACCATAATTGTGTAGCTGCAGTAGAACCACAAACAAGGTTGCCACCCCTGCTCTTTCTGTCAGTGTCCTGCCTAGGGTGCAAAAGCTTTCCTTCACCTCTCACGCTTCTCTTATCTAGAGCATTTGTGCCTATATGCACGCCACATCTGGCTTCACCCTTCCTTCCCACTGACCTCTGTCACTGTGGTCATGAATTTGTCTGCTGTGGCACCAGGGTAACAGCAGACTACATACTGACCATGTAGGGGTGATACCCACTATCCTTCCTGCATTCTTAACTTTGGAGTTCCTAATTACTACTACGTTCCCTTTTGGGGCTCCCCTTCCATCCATAGCTGATCACAAACAGATGGTGCCTCCTTTCAGGTGTGCTAGTCTCTCCCTCCCCCCCAGTTTGTTTATCCGGGAGACCTACCTTCAACAGGTAGATACCCATTGGAAGAGCACATTACAGTTTTTTGCGGATAATACTGCCATGTATGCGGGGTAGTCCTTCCATGGATGTGGTTCAATCTGATCCACAGGCTGCTTTCTACATCTTGCAGTTCAGTCTACATAGAAATAAACTGTTGATTAATGCATCAAAATAACGATTAAGCTTGTCATACTGAAATATAGATGCCCCTGTGGATCCTTTGATTTCTCTATTTCCACTATAATGGGTAGTTGCCGTATTGGTCCTTAAGAATAGATCCAGAAGCAAATGATTTGATACCTTTAATGGACCAACATAGATGTAACAAGAACAAAGTGCTCTAGCTTTTGGACCAACCAGTCCTTCTTCAGAAGCTCATGGCAGTTGTTTGGCCTATAATGGGTGACACACTGGAATTAGTCACTGTATACAAGTACTTGGGCTGTGGCTTGATGGTACTGGGTTAATATGTTGAACAGAAAACAGCACAGGTGAAAACCACAAAGTCACAACAGTGAAGGGAAAAACAGCTACGGGGCAGAACAGCTACAGGGACATAACAGCGCAGATAAAGTTTAGTGCTATCCCTGTAGCTGTTCGGGGAAAAGAAGAAAGCTTCTGCTGCAGAGTGTGCTGCCAAGCAGCTGCCGTGGTGTGAAGGGTAGGGCACAGGCAGTGGAGGTCGGCAGAATGAAAGTGCTGCGTGGCTCAAGTCCAGTGGTAGGTGAATTTTTTTTCTTTTGTAGGACTGAGTTTCTCTTGTCTCCCCTCCGACTCAGGGCTGGGTTCCACCTCCCCTCCCAAGGATTCCCAATTCCTTCCCATCCTCAAGTTGCCCTACCCCGGGGGGCAGAGTCCCCATGAACACATACTGTAGTCTAGCACTTTGGTTTTTTTGTGGCTGTTATAGTACTCTCATGTTTTAGGGGCAGGTGCTGTATTTTGTTTTACTGTATTTCCTTGCATTGTTTTGATCCAATCTGTTTTCTGTTCAGCATTTCAATTCTTACGCCGATGCGGACAGTAGGTTGCCCTTTTGCCAAACTTACTGATACCTTTTGGGGAAAAACATTAGACTGAGCCTAGATTTTTATTTTAGGAACATGAGCTGCTCTGCAGCTGTTACCCGAAAAAGGCTCGTCCTAGCTATGTTCTTGACATTTTTGGACTATGGAGACTTAATATGCAGGTGATGCTCCTCTGGTCATGTGACTAAGTTAGATCTGTACTATCACAGAGCTCTTTGCTTTATAACTGGCCCAAGTCTCAGAACATATCATTGCACCCCTCTAATCGGCCCTAGGCTGGTCCTCTGAGTCAAAGGAGGTTAAAAAATTCTGAGGATTTACAAAGATCTGCCGAGTAATTTACCATCACATATCACAGAATTCTTTCAAGGAACGTCATGTTGGTATGGCCTGAGGGTAACTCTGTAATTTGTGTAGAAACCAGGACATCAGCATACCTCTTATGGTAAATCCACATTTTGTTGTATGGCTCCTAAACTCCAGCTTAGTTGCAGAGTGCTCTTAGACTAGGAAACCTAGATAGTTTTGACATCTGTTTTTCCCCAGTTTGTTTTATCCTCCTTTTGGTCACAGGTGGGACTTCCTTCCATCTACAGGCAGAGTGCCCACTTCCTGCCCAGTTGTGACCCTGCCACCTATCCTCCCGGGACAACCAGACCTCCCATGACACACAGCTGTGCTGTCCCCCTGGCTTACACCCAAGGGCCGGGTACACCTTCAGTTCCTCAGCATTTCTTCCCCACATCAACCTGGCCACCCATGGTGAAGGTGAAGGCTGACGGTGTCCCTGGGGGATGGTGGCTTGGGACCAGTGTGGGATGCGGCTGTCCAGCACAGGTTTCATCCTCCTAGTTCTGCACCTTGCTTTCCCGTTTTCTCCCTGCCTTCCATGCCACCAGGAACATGCATCAGGACTGGCTGCCAGCTAGGTCTGATGCTGCCAACCCAAGGGCATGCTCCAGTGGTCCCATCCTGCTGTCGTGTATTCCCTGCACCACTTGTGGTCGCCCAGAAGATGGTAATGGTGCGAGACACAACATCCTCCCTCCCGGAGAAGGAGAGTGTCCTGTGGGAGGCTTGATCCTCCTCCCCCCACCAGTTGTCCGACAGCCCAGGCTCATTCCCCAAACCTGGGTCATCAGCGCTGCAAGTAATAGCGCACCACTGAGTTGGTGGGCCAGCACTTTCAATGTCTTTAAGTCAATAACTGAAAACCATTGTACAGCTAGCTACATCCGCCATTAGGAGTTATTCATGATCCTACAGTGTCACAACCTCCCCCAAGCACTTTAATGCCTCACACTGAAGAATGGTCACTTTGCAACTGCCATGTGTCATGTCATTATGCAGAATATTTATTCACTAATCTGGATCTGCCCACTGGTTCTGCTGAACTTGGAATGTCTGTAATTGCCTTGATATATTTGCACATTTGCCTACGCATAAGTGGAGTCAGCCAGGATACAACACTGTTATGAAAATGTCACACTTTCCTGCATGACAAAGTGGAGTAAATACTACAGTATATTGTTTTCCTGCAGTATTCTGCCGCATATCACTGGCAGAAACTGTGATAGCATGGCATCCTAGCTGATTCCACACTCTAATCATATATTCATCGCTGCAGACCTTTGAATTGCCTTGCAACTGCCTTGGCATTTTCTGCAAAACTGACATGTGACAGATACGCCATCTCTGTTCTTAATCTGTATTCAGTTTATTTCTGTACTGTTTGTCTTAACCAGGACCTCATGGTAAATAAGTATTGCTCAACTGAGCTTTGTCGCGGCAAACAAATAAATACAAAATCAAGATGAGCTGGGCAAAACTTGGAGTCTCATTTGTAGACTAAAATGTCTGCTGTAGTCAAGCCTGCAATGAATGAATCACAGGCATGCCCCAGGCTGGCTGGTTCAAGTGCTGCCTCTCTAGCATGGCTTCCTGTTACAGGAACTTTGCAATCAGCTCAGGAAAAGCAAGACAAAAAATGAGGACAAAAAGTTCACATTAATTAAAATTCAAAACAACATCTCCTTAATGTACATATTTTCCTTGAGGATCTTACACTCCATTACCAGTGTTATGATAATTTGATACCCCACAGCTTATGAAGAGAAAAAGGCTTTTAATAATTCACTAATGCCTGCTTGCAAGTGCTGAATGTGAAATGGAAGAGAGGAATATAAACATTTTTCATTATGGGTATTCTAACCCCATCTCACTGATTCCCCTAATCTCCCCAGCACAGTCACTTACCCTTCCATGGGTGCTATAAGGAGGTCATGAGGGCTCGGAGAGGGGCTTGTTCAGGGAACTGAGCCTTCTGGGCAGAGAGGATGTGTTGTCTTTCACAGGTGACATGGTGTTGCTGAACAAGCTTGTCATACTCTGACAACTCCTGCATAGACATGAAACAAAAGGGGCAAATAAGCGGCGTTAACATAGCACATTTACGCTCTCCGAAAGCCTATGATTTGTTAACCCACTGTTTTTCCCTCATTTTCCCTCCTCTTCCCCCACCCCAGACAACTACCAGAGACAGACAGAATTTATTTATTTTATTCATAGATTTTCACCAAGAAAGGCACACTAAGTTATGATAGTTTGTTTCCAGGTGTGTCCTGGGGAGTGGGTTGCAATGACTTGCTTTACTGACGGGGGTATGTTGACCATGACTCTGGGGAACCTCCCCTGTTCTTTGGTATCTGGAATCTGTTTTCTGTAGTTATAAAATGGCTTATTTGGAATGCTAGTTGTTCGCGCACACTGTAACAAAAAGATATTTCACATATAGAACTTTTACATAAAATCACGTTAGAATTGAAATTTGTATTTCTGTTCGAAGCCAGAAACAACACTCATGAGTATTTAATGCAGATGTGGAGAAATTTACCCTGGATTACTATTCAGATGCTCCTAGTACTTGGTGAAAAAAAACATATCAATCAATCAATCAAATCTTTATTTTACCAGGCAAACATCATTGAGCAAAGCTCATTTCCAAGCTGGACCTGGACAAAACATGTAGTCACACTTACATTGAACAAAAGTCAAGGGGTAAAATAGCATAGAATTACAGAGACTAAATGCTCCCTTCAGTAGGCCTAGACACGTTATTTACAGTGTATACACATTTCATTGGTCAACAGCAGATTAAATGGTATAATCAGGATTAGACATAGTATTTACAGTATATACAGACATTTCCTTGGTCATCTAGATTAAATGATGCAATCAGTAGGCTATCCATATCACGTACATTATATAGATTTCCCAAGATCAATGAGCTGGTGAGATAAGTGTGCTCAAAAGGAATTCAAGCCCAAAGCTACCAGAGGAGGGAGGACGCGGCAAATACAGTACGGATGATGTGGTGATGAGCGGCGGAAGAAGACAGGGCAGTAAAGGGTATGAGGAGGAAGTGCAATAGTGAGCGATGTGGAAGTCTATGAGGATTTGGGCACTACGCACTTTAGAGCATGATCTAGGGGAGGTACTGTAGGGAGAGGAAATTGAGGACTTGGAGTGCTGGTTCAGAGGAGCATATTTTCAGAGCATCTACCTGATGGGTAACCGGGGTGGCGGGGGGATAGTACTAAAGTTATGGAGTAGCTTCGGTTCTAAACCCATATTGTAGCCACGTTGAATAAAGATCAAAACTGCAGAGATAATGAGTACTGGTAATGGTACATATGGTTGCACTCCTGACATGAATGGATATTAGTTGAAATGAAACCTGATTTCTTTATAATAGTAATTACCTGAAAGAGATTTATTTTTATGGTTTTGAGTATTTTTGCAAATTCAGCAGACCTCAAAAAAGTTGTATCAAGATGCATTTTCTTTATATTTATGTATATTATGAACTTCTTATTTAACTTTATTGTTTTTCCTTTTGTTAAAAAATGTGTTTTATATATATATATATATATATATATATATATATTTATTTATAAAATGGTAGGGAAATTGCTTAGAATTTATTGGAGAATGAAGCATTACATGACTATTGTATATCAGAGTGCAACCGCACACCTGCACTTTACCCCTCTCAAAACAATTTTGCCATTTATAAGATAGATAACCCACTCTGAAGTCTTGAGGTGGCGCTCTGATATCACGCACACCTTGGGTGGTTGTGCACTTGGCCTGCGGCCTCGTGCGCTGCAACGGACAGTGCGTATGTAGGAGTATCAGTACCCACTACCAGAGTGGGTTATCTATTACATATATGACATGTTACCCATTGTGTGATTTCAATAAAAACTAAATACCCCTGTTCTTTAGTAGTACCGGTTAAGTTTTTTTCCACATTTTATTTATTACTTTTTTGATTAAACTTGGCCTTACTGAGTGTGTCTCGCCATGGCATGAGTAGTTACAGGGTACTCTGGGTGTATATACTGCCAGGCAAACACAGGCCCCACCCAAACTAGCAGATTCCATGGCTGTGCCACCGTATTGGGAAAGGAACCTCAGGAAACAGCACAGTGGAAATCGTCCAAATAGTCCATTGTAGATTGCTCACAGAAACAGCTGTATCAGACTGTTTTAAGCCTGAATCAGGTTTTGTTACCTACCTTTCAGTTGTGTGCACCTAATAAAACCATTTTGATTTTGGAACAATTGACAAATGTCCAGGACCCTCAGTGGATAAAGGGATACTTTTTGGCACTGCAGTCATGGGAGACTGAGGGTCAAGGGCAGTCTAAAGCATACAAGTCTAGAGGAAAGAATGTGTCCTAGGCCTGAACGTATCCACATTTTTGAAACTCAGGAGTGCTTTCTATTAGAGTGCACTTTCTGACTCATTTTTTGGCCCTTTTAGATAGGAGGTGGTGCTTGCCATAGATGCAGCGTCTGTCCCACAACAATCTAGTGGTGGGAGAACACGCCCCTCAGTGGCAGCGGTACGGCAGCGGCACATTGCATGTCATTGTTTCCTGCCTGAAATTCTACCAGTGGCAGGCAAGATGTCATTACATTGTGTGACAGATTCAGCCCACAAATGTGTCAGCCGTCAATATGGTTGAAACTACTATGACAGATATTAGGAAAACAAAGCAACGATTGTCAAGTGCCCAGTTTATGAAATTATGTACAACAATCCCTTAGCATTAGTCTATTTTTTTGTCTTATTCTGTTGTATGTAGTGGTTTTGATGGACTAGAGTTATACAGTGTGTTATATATATATATATATATATAAATAAAAGACAAAGAACCTCTGTGCGCAAACACCGAGGCAAGGGCTACCCCAAAGGGCATTTGGCTGGGAAGCCAAGTTTCAAGAAAATACAAAATCACACATGCCCCCACAATGCAAAGCATCATGGGCTGCATATACAAATCACCACAGAATGTTATGCTGGTCCAACTTTAAGCAGAATTGCATGGTGCCGAAAGGCCTCTCACACAGTTTGCAAAGGGTGCTAACAAAAGACATAGACACGTGTTTCGTCCTACCAGGACTCATCAGTATGCCTCGTCTGTTTGACACTCCAGTGAAATGGACCAGCTACCCCTAAGGCAGTGTGCCTGGGATATATTGTGGTGAACCCATTAAAATAAAAAACTATTTAAAAGACAAAGAAGATGAAACTTGGCTTCCCAGCCAAATGCCCTTTGGGGTAGCCCTTGCCTCAGTGTTTGCGCACAGAGGTTCTTTGTCTTTTAAATAGTTTTTTATTTTAATGGGTTCACCACAATATATCCAAGGCACACTGCCTTAAGGGTAGCTGGTCCATTTCCACTGGGGTGTCAAACAGACGAGGTATACTGATGAGTCCTGGTAGGACAAAACACGTGTTTATGTCTTCTGTTAGCACCCTTTGCAAGCTGTGTGAGAGGCCTTTCGGCACGATGCTTTGCATTATGGGGGCATGTGTGATTTTATATATATATATATATATAATCTTGGTTTTTGTTTGTTCAGAAGCTGGTTGCATAGTGGGGAACCGAGCAAGTCTAATAAGGGGTTACCACTTTGATCCGAGTGTTGGTGGGAAGAGCGCTATTAGTTTTTTTGTGCATAATTTCCTTTTTTCTTTTCTGTGTTTTGAATTTGATTGTTCATAATGCATGTTGTATGTTTCTGAGTTTGTTTAATTTTCTTTAATAAAAAGTTCCGCAGCTCTTTGGTGATTACATATTCATTGTGGCAATACAGATGCATGCTGGTAACCCAACAGAAATCTCTTTCCTAGGAAGATATATTAAAAATATTCAGACTGAATTACAAATGGTGTATATCAGAGATGGTACTAAATGTTAAAGTTTTATCTATTTTAGCACCCCAGCCATGGCTCACCAGGAGTGCCCCCAACCCCGAGGAGTTGGGGGGGGGCACCAATCCGGGCAGTCCTAATGCACAGGGGATATTACTTTAGTACCTCTGTTAACCCTGGAGGATGCCAACGTGCAGGGAAGCCCAATGAGGTGTGCAGCCACTCCAGGCTTCTTGCCAGTGTCCTCCCCTTCCCCTTCCATAGCACCCTGGACTGCACTGCCTGCTGTTGTCACTGGGTGGCAATAATGCAGGGGGTGTGACATCCCTCCCCGCCTCAGGGGAGGAGAGCAGCCTGTAGGGTGCTCAATCCTTCTCCCCCAGCTGGCCCTCCAGCGAGCGAGGTCTGTTCCTGAACCCCGATCGCCAGCATCACAGGCAGTAACACTACCGCTGCACCTACGGGCCAGCCCAAGATAGTACTAAATTTAGTAAAGAAAACATGAAAGAACTCTGGAAGTCTTTCAAATGTATCACAGGACAAGAATCATAGATATCAGTGGATGTTCTGTTGTCTCCATTTGTTTTCTTGAGGGACAAAAGGGGCGTGGGGCTGGGGAATGGTATGTAAGTAGGCTGATATCTCAAATTTACAAAAATGAATTTTCCATGATGATATTAAGATGATTAATTTGTATGTTTGGGGGAAGTAGATTACTATTGTATGTGTGATATTGTAAATATATCTTCAGAGTTTGTATTACATTTTCTCAAACAAAAATACCCCTTCTCTTCGTCAGTAAGTGCCATGGGGTCTTTTACTTCCACCTGGTTAGTGACCAGAGATAGGCAGAAGGAACCTGGGTTTAATGCCTCATCTCAGCCCCTCCCTCACTCTATACTCCTCTATCACTACATCTGTGTCCCCCCCCCCGCTCCTCTTTTCCCTCCTGAAGGCACTGATTCGTCCCTCTCCCTGGTTAAGATGGAACAGAAGTATTCATTTAGTATCTCTGCTTTTCCCCCATTATCCTCCACGCACTCCACCCCTTTCTTAAGCCTAACAATCCCTTCCTTCTTGTCCCTTTTCTCACTTATATAGCGAAAAAAAGCCTTCTCCCCCTTCTTAATTCCATCAGCTATCTGCAGCTCCTTCTGTGCCTTTGTTCACCGGACTTCCTTACTTACCTCACTAGCCAACATTAGATAATTTTCCCTATCCACCTCTCTCTTGGTCTTCCTGAATTTAAGTCTACATGCTATCGTACTAAATAATTTTTAATGTCATTTTTAATGCTGTGTGGCAACCAATGAGCATATGCTATTTAATATCCGTGCTCCGGCACCGATCAATTAGCAACTGGCCATGGCGGAGTGAGGAGGCTGTGCCAGCCGCCCGATGGGGGTCATTACAAAGGGGTGCAGGTGTAGGGTACTGCCAACCAGGCGGTGGGGGTGGGGGACCGCTAGCCACCAGGGCTTGGGGCGCATTTCCTTCGCTCAAAGGACTGGGGCTGGGATGGGGGGCCCACTGCACTATGGAAAAGGGTGTCATTTGCACCGTTCACATGTACGGGTGCTCAGGGCTGGAGCTGGGGGAGTGAAAATATATGAAAGGAGATCAGGGCTGGGGAAGAGGGGTGACAATATTTTACAAGTGATCGGGGCTCGAGGAGGGGGGTTGACAATATATTGTGAGAGACTGGGACTCAGGGAGGGGGGTTGACAATATATTGTGAGAGACTGGGGCTCGGGGAGGGGGCTGACGATATATTGTGAGAGATCGGGACTCAGGGAGGAGGTTGACAGTATATTGTGAGAGATCGGGGCTAAGGGAGGGAGATAATATTTTGTACGTGTTCGGGGCTTGGGGAGGAGGCATGACATTCTTGTACATGAGATCGGGTCTCGGGGAGGGGGACTGTGTGCCCTTCCCTGGACTATACGCAGGGCACCTACCAGCCTGAGCATAGTTAAAGTAGGGTCTGGAAAGCGTAACTATGCGCCAGCTTAGTTACGCTTGGGAGGGGTTGAATACTGCGATGTGGGAAATATGCATGAGGGACCCTCATTTGCATTCTCGCACTGCAATATTCTGTGCGGCAGCACAGTCAGGTTTATGGGCACATCAGGGGCTTCTGAATATTGCCATGCCCCCAACGGCCCTCACAAGTCCGGAGACACGTGGGCACCTCTCTTCTTAATATGTGGGCCCTGCTCTTTAAAGGAGTAAAGGTATGATATTTGGGCTCCATAAAACTGGCAGCACAATCCCTTCCACCTCCCTATAAGTCAGCACCCCCATTCCATGCGCTACACATGTCACAATGCTTCAGCTGTGTGCCAGCAGGCATGCCATAGAAGTAAATGGGGCCTTTTTTCCACTCATTACAGTGCCATTTGTTGAAAAATCAACCCCGCCCCACCAACTAACAAGGCTATAATAAGGATGAAGGACAAAAGCTATGGGAAAGAGGCTGAAGGCCCTTAACTTGTCCACCCTGGAAAATGGAGGCTAAGAGGAGATATGATCTCAGTCTTCCGTGTGCCCAAGGGTATCGACATGACCGAACAGAGATGTTTGATCTGGTGTGCTAAGGATGCGGGATACATCCTGAAGTTCAGAGGTGGAATATAGAGGGGATCGTAAGGAGGCAGTCCTTTTCCTAGTAAGAAATGAGCCTTTGGAACATATGCCTACCTCAGGAGACAGTGGATATAAAGTAGTAATGAAAGAAGTAGTTTGGGTAAGTTATGGAACCTTCAAGTACCAATGCCATTTTCTGTAAAATAACGTTATCACAGGCTGCCCCAATGGCACGGTGGCAGCGTAATGTGCTGACATGCAGACGATACAGGTCTGACGGCAAGCTTTGGGTCGCAGAGTCGGGAGGCAGGGCATGGGATGGCAGTTGCCATACGGGCAGTGCACCTCAGCCAGGGAGGACTGGTATTGTGTTGTGGTGCCACAGCAGTCCCTGCTGCTGGGTCAGGAGCTTGCTCTCACCGCAGGGTCAACTGTGTGCATCCATGGCCAAAGACTGTGCTTACATCACGGAGGGGCCAAAACGGGGGAATATGACACTCTATCTATATGACAGTTGGGGCCTTTGGGACTCCCTGGGTCCTATTGCCTGCTGGAACTAGATCAGGACTGCCTCAGGGGGCCCCTCCCCCAGAGTTACTGCCATGAAGGGCAAGTGGGGTAACTGATGGCTTACCGTGGCTGAGGGAGTCAAGAAGTTGCAGGCCTGATAGGTACATCCCTGGGGAAGACGTTAGTGGCCAGGGTGAAAACTTCTATAGAACATGAGGACCTTATCAGAACTTTTTTTACAGGTTCTGACATATTTTTTTTTTTGTACCTCCTCCGCCAGGTTTCCGCCCGGTCACGGATCCCCTGCTGCGGCATTCCTCCTTCATGAGCCATGCTCCCAGTACCCCTGGCTTGCCCCCAGCAGGACGCGGCACCTCGCCCTTAGGGGTGCCACGAACGTCAGTAATAGGCTGGGAGCCGTGTTTTTTTTTTTTTTTTATTTGAGGAGCTCATTGCAGCCCGAGGGACGGGCATCATAGAGGCGTCGGAGGTAGGCGGTGTTTTCCCTTTAAGGGGGCGGAGCGTGCAATGACGCCAGCGTCCGTCCCGCCCCCATCTGACGTCAGGTCCCGAGTGCTTGGGGTTCTCCCGGTCTCCACCAGGAGTCCCCCGTGCACCGGCGACTCACCACACCCTCCCCCCGGATCAGGAGAGCAGTCGTGAGACGCTCGATCCTTCTCCCCTCGGCCGGCCCTCCGGCAACCCGAGTCCGTTCCTGAACTCGGTCGCCGCGCCGCAGCGAAACTAACTGCACAGCCAAGCGGGCCGCCATTAGGTTCTGATCATTTTTAAAACCCTGATTTGAGGAGCATAATATACTCCCCAAAAGTTCTTTATCTAGAAAGAAGGCTGGTGGTGGTGGAAAGACCCCAAAAGAAGGCTGGAGGTGGATTTGTATTAAGTAGTCTTGCTCACAGTGCAGTTACACAAGGGGGAGGGAGTAACAAGTAGGGCTGTGCAAGGGCTAAATAGTATTTCCTGATTACCATGAATAGTTGGGCTCTATAATATTCGTGAACCCTTCCCAAACAGGGGGCTACTTGTATTCAGGCATTATTTGTTCTGCAATTGAATAAAAAAAACCACAGACTTTCACTAATCTTGCTTATTTTTACATGTCCTAACCTCCCCACCCTGACACAGTAAATATTTTTACCAGTGTGGGACAAATGAGGTAGCCAGGTGGCCAACAGCTAGTAAAAAATTGGTTTGATTACCATAATTTGATAGTTACCAGCCAACGGACAACCTGCCCGCAAAGTTACTTCTGAGTCCCCCAAAATAATGGCCACTAAAAATATTGATTTGGCTACCAGATTATGAAAGCTAGTGGACAAACTGATTTGTCCCATCCTGCTTGTTACCTCCATCCCCCCCACTCACTGTCTGCACTCCGATCCTATCCTCCTCCTTCTTCCAGCATCCACACTATTTGTAATATTAAATTGTTTAGTCCTGTGTTAGATGACTGGCACAGCCCGCCCACCTCCATGGTCAGCCACTGTCTTCATTAACTGAATAGGGGATATGTGATGGGTGTTCATGAGATGTGGTATTTATCTTCATGATTGGTCAGTGATCTCTTGACCTTCACGAGTGATGAAGCCATGAGTGAGGTCAAAAGAGGTCACTGACTACGGATGACGATAAATACCATAACTCTTGAACGCACATCACATATCCCCTATTCACTTCATGAAGACAGTGGCTGACCATGGAGGTGGGTGGGCTGCGCCAGTCATCCAACACAGGACTGGCCTAGGTGGGAACTAGGCAGGCAGGGCAGCGGTAATGCAACTGTTGCTCCACCCCCACATAAGCAAAGCAACTGGAGGTACCGAGACTCCCAATCTACTAGTCACTCCTGTCCTGAGTCAAAAAAAGGGAAAAGCTTTACTAAATAAAAATATCTTCAGACCCCTCTTGATGTGTAGTATTACCAACATTTAAAAAAAGTTCAAAAATATTCTTAATTTAGCTGTCTTGTAATTTATAGTGTATATATAAAAAATAGTGTCAACATACTCTATCAACATTAAAAAGTCCATGTCAACATGCTACATTTTTCAGTTTTAAGCTGTGTTGCTACATAAAAAATTGCATTGATAACACTGCAGAAAATAAACTAATGTCTTTTACAGGAAAACAATCAGTTCAAATTGCAATAAATAAAAAACCTTCTATTTTGTTTTATAAGTTCCATTATCTTTTCACTCCGCTGACAGTCAGGTGTTCCTGTCACAACTGAAAACTCACCATTACAGTGTATCGGGATCACCGGGAGGGGAGGATGCAGTTCTCAGGTAGCAGAATCAAACAGAAACTGCTGGTGACTTCAAACGAAATTTAAACTAGAGGTCCCTTCATGATATCTTAGGTCTTGACTTCTTTCTTATAGAAATTAAGAAGAAATAATACGGCTAAGAGACATAACACTTGGGAGTGGGGGAGTGGAGTTTCACGCACACACAACCGCACAGCCAGTGCCACCCTTTGAATCCTGAGTGCTAGTAAGTAACTCTTCAGGTGGTGGGGAGGATGCTTAAGCAATAAGGCACAACAGGGTATGGGTTATTGGGGATTTACCCACGCCTTGTGTGGTGTGTCACGAGGCACAGCCGAGTGACTTAACCACACAAGAACTGGGTAAATCACCCAATACCTCACACCCTGGAGTGCCTTATTGCGATTATACAATGGACCCATGTGTAAAATAAACGTAAAATGTGTTTAATTATGTTTTTTATAAATGTCATTCCTCAGCCGTGGGTTATGCAGGATTTACCCACGGTCATGTGACACGTTTTGACCAATGAGGTTACAGGATTTTCACACACCATTGTATAATCAAGAACAGACCAACGTTACATGGGACTGTGGCAGAATTGCAAGTGCTTCAAGTCAAAATTCACATGAATATTTTTTTTAAAGGTCTTGCCAGAAATAGCTGCTACCAGAATCACTGTGTCTGACTTAGTGTCCAGCCTTATAGTTATGAAAAGTGAGCTTAAAGATAAAAAAAAATAGTAATCACTGATGCTGGGGCTGTAGGGCCCCACAAAATATTCTGCAGGGGGGCCCTTACAGTCATTGGCACAGCACTGCCCTCCAATAAGCATAAAATAAGCATTAGTGTCGGTTCTATCAGTCTCGTTGAGCATCCATAGTTTTTCCATGCTACCTACCTTTCCTCTTGCTGGCAACAGGATTACGGAACTAAGTAATTTGTCACTGCTCCTCCTGGAGCCACCAGCACCAAGTTCAGGAGTGAGATTCACAAACGCATTGCCCGTCCATACCCAGTCTGCGCTGCGCAAACTGTCTTTTGTCCCAATGTGGTTTTCACAAAAGCCCAGTTTGCACCCGCAAACTGGGTTTGTGATGGAGCAAAGTTTCGAGGGGGCCACAATGCAAATGAGGGGAAGCAGACCTACATATTGGCATAGTCCCATTCACCAAAGATTTTCTCCACACAAGGGCCGTTTGTGGGGTACCCTTGCATGGAGAAAATACCGCCCACAGAGACCAGGCGATATTCCGCACAGCCCTTGTGGCTGCCGGAGGTGTTTTGAGCCCCAACCTGTCACAATAATAGGAAAATGTTGTTGGTGGTGTAGTGGTCCTCCCTGTCCCCGATTGCCATTCCCGTATTAAAAAAACACCCTGGTAGTCTAGTGGTTCCTCCCCTCCCCATTCTCTGATCGCCAACCCTGAGGTTTAAAAATGTTTCCTGGCAGTCTAGTGGTTCCTCCCCACCCCATTCTCCGATCATCGTCCTGACAGTTTAAAACTGTTTCCAGCCAGTCTACTGGTCCCTCCCTGATCCCTGAGTGTCATGCCTGTAACATAATAAAAATCCCCTGCTAGTCCAGTGGTCCCCCACCCATCCACGATCCTCCCTGCAATAAGGTGTAACATTACCTTGCTGGTCTAGAGCCCCCCAACCATCCTTGAACTGCCCATATAGGGAACTGTATAGGTTTTCCTGGTGTCTAGTGGACCCCCACCCACTCAGTGAAGGACTGCCCACCAGCTCCTCGTCCCCCCACTGCCTGGACTGGCGACCAACACAGCCTACTCTCACCTCCACGGCTGGCGCTGACTGAGCTCTCAATGACGCGTGCTCATTGACAGTGAATGACCGCTCACTGTCAATTAGAGTGTACAGTAGACAGTACACACTCACTGAGGCTCTGTCGGCGGCCAGCTGTGGAGGTGAGAGTAGGGCTGTGCTGGTCGCCGCCGGGGTTGGGCTGGGGAGTGAGTTGGTGGGCAACACAGGGTGGGCGGGTGGGGGTCCACTAGACACCAGGAATGGGCTCATTTGCATGACTGCTTTGTGAATATCAAATAGTGTACCGGTGCTATTCCTCATTGCAGGCCATTTCATAGGGAATGCAGGTTGGGCAGCACTAGTGGGGTTAGAGGTAGCAGTAATAGGGTTACTGCCACCTCTATCTACCCCTATTCACAGTTGGATAGTGCCCTACGCTATCCATCTGTGAATAGCATTTTTTACCACCTGGGCAAAGTACAACGCAAACTTTTGCACGGCACTTTGCAGTTTTTTGTGAATCCTGCCCCTGATGTTTTGAGTAACGGGCCCTTTTGCTTCTTTATTCTGTAGCCCCCGACCCAGTGAAACATCGTGAGAATCTGCAGCACAGGCTCCACTGCTGCCATAGCTGATAGCCCACAATTTCAAATGAATAAGCAACACGCAAAAAGAAGGTTGGCACATTAGTCTGGCAATAAAAGATTTCTTTAATGCTGACCCCTGAGCCAGTGGGCCTCCTGACAGTGCAGAACTTACTGCAGTACAGTAAGAGGCTCTTTTGACTGGTGTATTGAGAACTTCTGAGTCACAGCAATTAGCAGAGTCTCTGATGAAACAACGAGTAACTTTAACTGTAGTCTCTTCAAGGGATGTATTTCAAACCATGAGAAAACATGCGCTTTGGAATGGAATGTTAAGAGTTCAAATCCCACAATGGGTAGAATTTGTTTTTTTTTTTCTCCATAGAGACTTTTCTTCCTGGCCGGTAGCTCGTCGCAGGGCTATACCCTGCTCAAGTCAAACCTGGTCGTCATTCAGATGGCTACCAAGTTTTTCTCCCTTTGGTTTATCCTCCTACAGCAGGAATGAATGCCTATGTCAGCCGCACAGTCACAGAGTCCCCCATGCAGCAGGAGGAAGTTCCCTGGCCCAGCCACAGGGGTTGCTGTGGTGGCAGAACTCGCCGTTAACCCTCCCTGATTGAGATGCACTACTGAGCGGTAGCTGTCTCTGCCATGGCCTGTTCCCTGACGTGACTTCCTGGGCTTGCTTTTGAACCCAGATCATTGGCACAGCAGTGCAACACATTGCCACTAGGCCACTGGGGCGACCTCAGTGGGTAGAATTTTCATGAATATTTATATTATTAAAATATGTTTCATACAAGTTCAAGATGAAAACTGACTCAGTAAACCTGCAGTGCAACAGAGAAGGACCTGGGCTTTGGAACAGAAGGTTAAGAGTTCAATTCCAATTAAGGGTAGCATTTTTATGAAAATATATATTATTAAAATATATGGTCCGTGCAAGTTTAAGCCCGAATAAGTGATTTTTTCATAGTGTAGCAGTGAAGCAGCTGGGCCATGGAATAGAAGGTTAAGAATTTGATTCCAATAATGAGTATTAGGCTTTGCGCCAAACGTTGTCAGCTGGTTTGGCAGCTACCTGTCAAACAGGATCCAAGTTGTGAAATACAACTCCATCCTCTCTGAACAAACTATGATAAATACTGGGGTGCCTCAAGGGGTCCATCCTAGGCCCACTTCTCTTTTCAATATTTATAAACTAAATAACCGTAAGCCTCTTTAATACCTCACTTCTATACATGGATGACATCATCCTATACACTAGTGCAAAAGCGTTGTTGACATCAACCAGTGACTCTCCACTGAATTCCAACAAAGCCAAGACTGGCTAGTGAACCACAAACTGGTGTTAAATGAATCAAGACCTAAGTTATGTTATTTGGGACTAGTCCCAAACTAAAACTCTCCCTAAACAACTTTAAAGTCTATGCCAGTGACAGTTCTCCTGTTGGAGTGGTGACCTCTTTTAAATACTTGGGTATCACACTGGACCCAACACTAAATTTTGATCTCCACAAACAGAAGACCTGTAAGTCTGTAAACTCCAAATCAGACATCGCCTACCGCACTAGCTATGTATTAACACCCTCCGTAGGCTTGCCATTTCTCGTGGTATACTTCTACCATCACTTACCTGTGGTGTTATTACATATGCTGAAACATCCAAGTCAAGTCTTCACAGATGGGACATCACTTATAACAACATTTGTCGTTATACATCCTCCTCCTCCCAACGTCTGAAACATCACTGTCTCCTCTACTCTGACCCGAGACGGCTGCCGCCTACTGCATCCAGGCTTTACTCATTTGGCTCTATCATTGACAGTGTTATAAGGACACAAATGCCCAAGTCCCTCGCTGATCTTCTTCTCCAACATACATCCTGCTATGGCTTACACTCAGCAGATAAGTCCCTCGTATGTGTCCCCAAACACAGTACCTCTAAAGGTGCCAGTGCTTGTGCCTGTCAAGCCCCCAATTTCTGGAACTCTCCCTTGACTTTCCACCAGGCTCCCACAAGACAACATCTTTAAGAATGAGCTTCGAACTACCTCATCTCCTCCAACCAATGCCAATGCTTCAAACCCCTTAGCCCCTCCTCCTTTACCTATCATCTCCCCTTACCCTCACCGCCATAAACCTCTCTCTCAACTCACAGCACTTATAGATAAAATAGACTAAATGGACAAATGTCTTGTGGATTTGTATTGTCCTCATCTACTCTAGCCTACCTGTCAGTCACATGTTTTCATCTAATTCTACTGTACCCACATCTGAATGTTTTCTCTGCTGGACAACTTTGCCTCAGCACTTGTCATTGTAACTATTATGCATCCTTGATGCTATTCCTTGTATCACCAATGCTGACTTCTTTTGTATTGATTTGTTTGCTGTTTTGTATTGTACCCTCCCGGGTCGTGCCTGAAAATAGTCATTTCTATGGCTAGTGCACCTACCCAATAAACAAAAGACTAAATAAAAAAATATATATGTGTTTCTTACTTTACAACATTTACAGCTAAACTCATGGAATAGGTTCCGTATAATGAGGGCGAAAATAAAGAAGGCGCAGTATAAAAGGGTGCAAGGAAAAGAGCACCCATCAAAAAGGGCGAGTAGGAAATTACTGCAATCCCAAATGTTGCCAGACAGCTGACCCGTAAAGTATGGCACCACAGACAATGTGACAGTATAATGCTGTGGGGGGGCTCTGCCCTCCACACCCCCTAAAATTTATATTGCCACCTCTGTGGTGGGGCACATCGGGGAGGGGGAGGCAGACTGATGCCCTGACGGCAGTACACCCACAAGTCCTGGATGCCCGCATTAGGTGCACCCACATTACAGTGCCCTTGTTACCTCACTATCTTGACGATATATCCACGGAATATATTTTATGAAAAAACAAGAGTTTGCCGGAGTCAATAAAGTTGCATTGTTGCACTTATCAGAATCCATTATACACGCAGTGATGTTGTCCCATCTTCTTGCTATATAGTACTAAGAACAATTTTTTTTTTGTTATGGGTTATATACCCAGAATAACCCAGCTGAGATGATGCACCATCTTGTTTTAAGGCCCTGTACACACTAGTGAGTTTAAAACAGTTTAAATACCGTAAAACCGTTTTAAGTTCTTGGGACACGGTTTGCACACACACACTGTAACACAGTTGAAACCCTGTTACAACTGTGTTCTAAAACCATGCTAAAACCCTGCTGGAAAGTTACTCTTTAGCATGGTTTTAGATAAACATGAATGCCTTAATCTGTGTTGTTAGCAGTATGTATGCAAACCAAGGTGTAACATGGGTTAAGGCAACCCATCCTGAGAGAAAAGCCATTTTTTCAGCTATAGAATAAAAAAAAAAAAGAATAAAAAAAAATATGCTATGGGCATTGCTGAGCTGACAAAGAATCCCTGGTTCTGTCGGTGTACTTTTATTGTCAATCGGTTTCGATGCCTGATCAAGGGTATCCCATCATGCACTGAGGCACCCATAATGCTTTGAGTTGGTGCTAATCATGCCTGGGAACCCACTCAAGGTAAGCACAGCTGTTGGAATGTAATGTGGATGCTCTGACAACCATGCTAGGGATCGGTTTATAAAATATTTTTAAAAAGTTTTAATATCAGTCTCTAATGTGGACAGGGCCTAAGTGAGGTTTTGTCTTCTACTCATTTCTCGCAGCTGGATGGACTGGAGCTCTGAGAGGTTAACCTGACTTGCTTAATGTCATTGAGTATCATATTTGGCTCAAGCTGGGTTTGAACTTGTGAACTGCCCCTGATTCAAGCCCTAGTAGCTTGGGTTGCCATCTCCTCACAGTACGTGTATGAAGCCATCTTTACATCAATGAAGCTTACACCGCTGCCTGCAGATTAGTAGCACAATGCATGTGTCAGCAGGTCAGCAAACAAAAGATCAGGGGGTTAAATCTGGGCAGGAGCCACACACACTGTTTTTACACACTTGTTAAAAAAATCTAAATGCATAATATCTTAACAGGAACACAGAAAGCATTTACAATGGGAAAAGTTTGAGTGTGGGTCTAAAACTTGATGCAGGAGGCAAGGAATTGCCAGTGATACCTTGTTTAACATGGTCAATGAAATTGTTCATTTGTAACTTGTATATTTTCTAGAACTGGTGGAAACTGTCATTAGCCTTTTCTCTTATTTAACGCTGAAAAAAATGGACACTGGGTTTGGATTAGCAGAAAGGGCAGGCCTTGATGCATCATCCCACTTCTCCTATTGCAAATACTTCTGATGCTCAGGTTGAGATTTCCATTCCTCTGACTTGGCTCATTTTCTTGTTTTAGACATCATGGGCCAGATTTTCAGAAAGTGTCGCAGGGTTTGCGTCAAGCCCTGTTCTACCACACTTCGTTTCTGGCGGTGCACCAAATGGGCTTGCTGCAAATATGTCCGATTTTAGTAGATCGGATGCAGTTGCGACAGTTTACCTAATTTACAGCAATGGCACAAGCACCTTAAAAAGGGTGCCTGGGATTGACGCAAGCGAAACAACAAAAAGGTGATCTACCTTGCAGCAACTGCCACACGGGATGTGAAATCCTGTTTGACTGCAACAAGCCCGGTACACCATATCTTTGGCACAGACAGGGCTTGCAGCTGTCAGACCCACTATAAAATTCAGCACATGGCCGGCCATTGCTTCTAAGCTGGCTGTTTTTGCATATTGCCAATGGTTTTGATCAAATGTTGTACACACCAATGGAGGGAAAGAAAAAAAGGAAAAGCATTTGCAGTCAGAATCATTATAACAAAAAAATAAAAGGTAACTGCAATCAAAGTCATAGACAAGTGTTATACACATAGACTGTTGCCTTTTTCTAACCCTTATGCTGCCAGGAGATTTAGAACGTAAAGGAATTTAAGAAGTCTATAGAAGTCCGCAGCACAGTAAGGGTTATTAACATTTCTTTCTCTCTCTACCACTCCAGTCAAGGCCCCCCTTCTGCCTCTCATCCCCTACCCCCATTACCTGTCTTCTCTGAGACTTACGTGGTCCTCCAGTGGCCACATTGCTTGCCCACTGTGGGTCCATTGGGTGGCAGTGAACCTCCTCCGGAGACAAGATCTAGTGTGGAAGGAGCAGAAACCCAATTATTGGTGTGGGGCCTGCAAGGAAAGGGTGTGATACTGCCTCAGCCATCATTTTCTCCTCGTGTTTTTTTCTCCCTCCCCATAGACGGAGGCGTGAACTTGCATCAGCATGCATGCAACAGGTGTGCACAGTGCAGGGCCAGCCTGTCTCTTCCTCCCACTGCCATCTCTTTTTGCTGCTCGGGTCTAGGTCAAAACTGCACCAGTATCAATGCATGGTGAAAACCGTGCTGCGTGGACACCAGAAAACAGGCGCGGTGAAAAAAAAAAACACGTTAATGTATATAAACAAACTCCGAAACCACGTACACTGTATTGCCTGCTTGGCTTTCAACAGCATGTTTATACTGCCACAGTTTTGAGCAGATACCTTACTGCTCCACCTCTGGGTCCCCAGATGGTGCTAATGTAGCAGGAACAGGCAACCTCCAACCCCAGAGGAAGCGAGTGTCAACACGGGATGCTCCTGCCTCCTCCCCGCCAGCCTTCCGGTGCCTCAGGCTTGCTCCTGAACCCAGGTTGCCTGCATTACGATTGACAGTGCTGGGGCCAGACAGACTATGTTATCTTTAAGATATTTCCTCTAGTTACAACATAATAAACCAAAATGTTTTATAAACTGCAGAAAATCTAATAACTATAATTAGAGATCAAGGGAGTGCTACTGATCAATTAAATTGTTCCTTTACTCTGTGCTTCTGATGCTCTTATGCTAAGTAACTCATGGGCAATTGCCAGGGATGGTTTTAGAGTTTTGGAGCCCTTCGCAAGATAAATCATGGGGCCCTTACTCAACTCAACTTTGTTTTTCTTTTTTCTAACTACTTATTCTCCAGCTGGCCGGGGCATCTCTCAGGTGGACTTGCTCAACCTTGCCTCCACCACCCACCTGAACCCCTTCCCTGACCAAGGAACAGGGTGCTGGGTCCCCCTCTCCTGCTGGCCCTTATGGGAGGAAGCGGGACCACGGAGAGTCAAGTTGGGGTCGGGCCGGCACTGGCCATGTGGGCTCGGCCCTGAAGATCCACCGTCACCTCACCCGGCAGCTGGTGTTTTTTCCTTCTTCTCTTGTCTCCCCAGACACAGGATATGCACGCCGCCCAGCGTGATGCACGCCCCGCCCATGTCCGCAGGATGGCTGCCTGGCACCATGCCCTTCTCGAGGTCCCTGACTGCAGTGCACCTAGTCTCCACTGGGCGCCACTAGCGTTGCAGGACTTGGCACCCCTCCTCCCTCCCAAGAGAGACAGCAGTCCACCGGATGCTTGAACCTCTCCTCCCAGGCCAAACCCAGACTCCCGGCTCGTTCCCAAAACTGTGTCGCCGTGCAGGCATGAGGTAAGGCTGATGCCTCCACCTCAGCGCCACCGGGCTGGCCTACTCAACTCAACTTGACCATGTCTTACTATGTACTATGATGTGGGTGTGCGATAGAATCAGTGCCAGAACAGTAATCCTGTCCCTGGCTGTGGTTGGTGCAGGGGTGAAAGGGACATGTGTCAAGTTTGATGCAGAAATATAGTGCAGGAGACATGATGGCACTTAGGGGAAGTGGTTGGTATAGGGGGCCTGCGCTCGGGTGTGGGGCTGGTCCTGGTGTGCACTTTGTGTGAGGAAGCATTCTGGTTTGCTTGCTGGTTGCTGTGGTGTAGCGGATTGTATCGGACTGGTTTTGCTTGTTTCTGGGCTGGCATCTTCTGTTGCTGTGGATCCTGGCATTCCTCATGCTTTAGTCGGATGTGGGCAGCAAAGGGAGATTCACTGGCCTGCAGTGCATGTTAGAGTCTGTATGGCTCTGACCTTTATTTGCTGGCCCCACTGTCCTCCCTGGGCTAAGTATGGGCCTGGCAGTATAGCCTAGGGGTTAGAGTAATGAGCTGTGAATGAGCTTTGGTACATCCAGCAGATCTGGGTTTCATTCCCACAACCTCCACTTGCATACTGTGTGACTCTGATCAAGTCACTTAACCACTCTACTGCTCCTGGGTGGCCCCCGAAAACAGGCATTTGTGCCTAGTGGGCTTTACCTGGTTCCCAAAGAATAAAAAAACAAAACAAACAAAAAGTTCCATATGCACAGTATACTATTTTCAGTACAACCCGGTTATATTGTGTTTTTTAGGCAAGGTAGCAATATTAGTCCTTGGGCCCCCTCTGCACATCCAATCCATGCCTTGAGCGGCCACTGAGCCAACCTGGGAAACTGTCCTCATGGTGCTAAGGGCCACAGACTCTAAAACAAAGTATTTCTGAAGGCATGAGTGCCCGGACACAAACCTGTAGGTGGCAATGGAGGCAGCTGAGACTGCGGAGCAGCGCCAATGCATTGCTGCACCAGTAAACTTGTTAAAGAGAATGCTAACCTAAAGTATCAGCTCAAGGCCTCGAGAGATGCTCAGTCAGCTGCAATCTTCAGGGCAGTTGGCTTACCAAAGGGGGCAGAGGCAGTCGACGCAGAAGTATTCATGTTCTACTGGCTACTAGAGTTTCTACAAATATCTGTGCAAGAAGAGGGCTTCTTTATCATAAAGACCTAGAATGTCAATGCACATGTGGAGACTGCTGCTTCTAGTAACCTGCACACCCTCCAGGTTGTTACAAGTAGGTCAGCGGTACAAAGCAACCACTTCACTTCGATTCCCAGCAAGTACATTTTTTTCCCTGATCTCTCCCAGGCAACATGCTGGAGTGCGCCAGCACTTTTTAGGTATGGGGATTAGAGACACACTCTGCACGAGTCTGGCTATGCATAACATATGGTAGTAAAATCTTCATGTTTTCAGAACCCCCAAAACATCGGTAAGTGGGTCACAAAAAAGTGTTCAATTCCAGCCCACTGCCACTGTAGTTTCAGACACTCCAGAAGAATGCACTCCTCCTTCAGGTAAGGACTGTGTTGGACTGTGAGTTTGGGGGATCCTAAGTGCCTGGGTTAACTTTGTGGGGGAAGGGGGTAACTACTTGGTGTTGGATCTCCACTTGGTAAGAGTAGAAATTTGACTTCTTCATGTGCTTATTCTAGGACTGGGACTGTTTTTTCCTTGAACCCCCCCCCAAGGCTGACATCGAACTTTGCAAGACAGCAGAGTTCCCCTGGCATCTAGGTTACTTTTGGCAGGCTAACTGAAAGCCCATTTCATTTTGTTACTCAGATTATAGACTGTGATGTTTTCTGAACTCTGACCACTAGGGGGCCCCGCTTCCTTTCTTTACTAAGAAGATTCACAGTGCTTCTGAAATTAGAGGAAAGGCTGTAGCTACAAAGTTCATTTTTCTCAAAGTTTCAGATTTAGGTTTATTAAAATGTGTGGATCCATTTACATACGGACATACGAAATTGCCGGCAGAAAAAGGCCCACAGGTCTATCAAGTCTGCCCGATTGTGCAGCTCTTAGTTTCATATTACTACAGTTGTCCCAGCCCCACCTAAACCCCTCCCTTCCTCCCTTTCCTGGTCTTTCTCCCCTTTGTGTTCATGTCTGTACTGTACTAATCTTGCCCTTGACTCTGTTCCAACCCCACTTAAAGCTATCCACTGTCCTCAGATTGATTAAATCCTCCAGCAGTGCTTCCATCTCACACCACTCTCTCTCTGTAAAGTAGTGCCTCCTCATCTCCCTCCTGAACCTTCCCCTTCCAGCTTCAGACTGTGCCCCCTAGTGACCCTTTCCCCCTTTAAGTGGAACAATCCACCCTCCCTGACTTTGTTTATGCCTTTCAAGTACTTAAAGGTCTCTATCATGTCCCCTCTTTCCCTGTCTTCCAGCGAATATATGTTGAGCTCCCTCAATTTTTCCTCATATGGCAACTCCCCCAGTCCCATGATCATTTTTGTAGCCCTGCGCTGCACCCCTTCCAGTAATCTCACATACTTTTTGAGGTACGAGCACCAGTACTGCACACAGTACTCCAAGAGTGGCCTTACCAGTGATCTGTACAAGGGCAGGATGACCGCCTCCTTTCTAGAGGTGATCCCTCTGGCAATGCACCCTAGCATCCTATTTGCCCTTGCTGCTGCCCTCCTACATTGTGCTGATACCTTCATGCCCACTGTGACTATTACCCCGAGGTCCCTTTCCTCCTCTGAAGCTGTTACCTGCACTCCCCCAGCCAGTAGCTGGTCATGGGATTTCTTGCTCGGAGGTGCATGACTTTGCACTTCTTAGCATTAAACCCCAACTGCCACTCCCTAGACCAGTGTTTGAGTTTAGCTAGATCCTCCCTGAGTGCCTGCCTCCCTTCCTCACTGTCCACTTTTGCACAAATCTTAGTGTCGTCTGCAAACAGGCTGATCTTACTTTTGACCCCCTCTGCAATGTCTCCAGTGAAGACACTGAACAAAACCGGGCCCAGCACTGAACCCTTCGGTACCCCACTTGTTACTGGCCTTGGCTTGGATGTCTCCCCCTTACAACTACCCTCTGTTGTCTGCCCTGCAACCAGCTCTCAACCCACCCCATCAGTTTCTGCCCCACCCCCATGTCCCTCAGCTTGCTCATCAATCTGCTGTGGGTTACTGAGTGAAAAGCCTTGCTGAAGTCCAGGTACAGGACATCCACAGCGTGGCCTTCATCCACCATCCTAGTGACCCAGTCAAGAAGTCGATCAGGTTGGTTTGCACGATCTTCCTGAGACAAACCCATGCTGTCTCTCATCCTGTAGACCATTTACTACTGAGAAAGGTTATCAACCTCTCCTTTAGAATGGCCTCCATCAACTTCCCCACTATGGAAGTCAAGCCTACCAGTCTGTAGTTGCCCGGTTGGTCCTTGGATCCACTCTTGTGAAGGGGCACCACATGAGCCATCCTCCAGTCCCTGGCGACCTTCCCCGTCTACAAGGAAGTGTTGAAGAGGTCCGTTAGATGGGCCTGCCAACCCCTCCGCCAGTTCCTCCAAGACCCTTGGGTGTACACTGTCTGGTCCTGGTGCCTTGTCCACCTGCAAAGCCTTAAGGTCCTTCAGAACTCTATCCTCTTGGATAACCCCATCTGTTATCTCTGCTCCCCCTTCACCCTTGCCCCCTTTGTTTGACAGTTCAGAAAACAAGCTTGCTAATCTGATTATATTTTCTAGGGTATGTGGAAATTAAACAACCTTGTTGCTGTGTTACCTAAGTTACACTAATGCTTTGATTCTCCATGCCTCTAAATGGGCTTAAGGAAGTCCAGTATGAGGACCCTTTCCATTACAACTTGTACCATATTACCCTCAGTGATGTAACATCTGCATATAAGACTAATCTGCTAGTGACGTGTCGCTGGCCAAATCAACCTGTGCTGAAGTCTTACAGGTTGGAATTACGTGTAATTGTTTGTTATCTGAAAAGCAACAAATGACAGCGGTACCCAGCGCCATCAGTAATGATATCATAAGTTATGGTGCGACATGAGCCGATATCATTCTCATTAGCTCTGTTACCCGATGCATACAAAGAGTTATAAAATGATAAAGGAAAATCCTGAAATCTGATTGGCTGTTGTTCATGTAGAATTTATGTTCCACGCATGGAAAATAAAAAGTGCTGCCAAATGCGCACTGATCTCAACTGGAATCATTATGCTAATACAATGTTAAGAATTCAACTGGCAGCCATTGTTTTTTGCCCTGTAACTGTAAGCATCACATATACTTGCACTGGGTCCTAAAAATAAAGTTATCTTAAATACAAAATAAAACAGATTAATTAAATGTTGTTTCCCCGATCATCACATTCTCCTTACACACATAAACAAATCAGAAACAATAAGTATTGTTTATAGTTTTCATTACAACTGTTTCTTTGCTGACAATGAAAAATCCCCCTTCTGTCTTTATCTGCTGATCATGGAAATCTCTTCTCCTTGCCCTGACAGTGAGATAATTGAGTCTCCGGTTGTAAAAGAGGCCTTTGTTTTGTGTGTGTGTGTGTGTGTGTGTGTGTGTGTGTAGTATGTTAGGAGAGTAACATTCTAGCAGTGGAACTGAGCAGAATTTTGAATCCATGTATTCCATGGCAAACATTCCATATCTTGAATGTGGAGAGAAACAGAGAAAAAAAAACAGGAAAAAGAAAGTAAATAACAATACAAGGACATTATCAATGACATCATTTGTAGTAAGCGGAAGGACTATTTTATTGTAAATGCACACAAGTAAATCTATTGTTTCTACATATAAACATGTTTTTCCCTACTGTAAAAAGTTTTATAAAAAGGAGCCCATTTTATAAGCACAATAAGGCACTCTGGGATCTGCATGGAGCATATTTTACTGCACGGCCAGATGCTAATGTCACTCAGCCTTCGGCCTCGTGCCTTATTACACCCCTGGCCATGTGGTAAAATGTGTTACACACACAAACCATCATACTTTATTGCTTACATATCAGTAAAACAGTAGCATGTGACATGGCCTGACATGGCCCACTATGGCTACTAACGGTGTTTGGCTACCACTGCATAACTTAAAAAGAAAAAAAGAATGCATGTGAGGCCATTCTTACTGATGGAGTGAGGAAAGGTGTGGCTGGACTGTTTTTTATACCCCAATATTTAGTGATATTGCACTGAAAGGATCTGGGGACTATGTTCCTCGGAGTTGTAAGGTTATGCCATGGACAGTCCTCTAAAGCATCTGTTTTTTTATCCCTCTGGTCACCGGTGCTGCCCACCTCTGCCTGGCAACCACCCAACCTCATCCTAGGTTCCTCTCTGGCCCTTACCTGCCCTCATGGGCTCCAGAAGCTGTTCTGCCCCACCATGGATGACTCTGGGTGGATTGGCAGGGAAGTGCTCTCATCTGGTCTGCAAGTGTGGACAGAGGCAATTTGGAGAGCTGGGGCTTGAGTTTCCCAGTGCCATACAGCCATGCTTTGTGATTTTCCACTTAGTTACTCCCAGCCCTCAAGGATGTAGTTGGTGAGGTGTGCATGCATATGCAACTGCCCAGCTGAACTCCGGGGCTGGGCTGCGTCCTCCATCCCTCAAGCTCCTCCATCTGTGCCGCCACCTGTGCTCACCCAGATGGTGACATTGCAGTGGACAGTGACGCCTTCCCCAGAAGCATCCTGCAGGACGGTGCTGTAGCTAGGAAAATAACTTTTGTAAGCCAGAACCCTTTGGTGCCTCTTTGCCCCCAGCTCCCTAACTGTAGACATAACCATACAGAATATGGGAGAGTGCTGTTTTGTATGGAAATCAGCAGAATCCTAGTGTTGTTGTACCATCGTTATGATGTCAAGAGGCTGTTGTACCTTCTTCAGTAAGTCACGTCGATGGCACAACATCATCAAATGCTGGTGTGCGCTGCTACTGTTGTCACCGATCAGAGCGCCGGTGTTCAAATTGAAGAATGGTGTACGATTATTGCTATCGGCGCAGCACTGGGACAGCTGTCAAAGCAGGACTTGGACTCCTCGGACAAACGATCACCAGAGGTAGGCGTGTTCTCATTTCTTTATTTAAAAAAATGATTCTATGTGATGGTGGAACGGAGTAGGTTTGATCAGCAGGGCAGAGTGGGACCTGCTGGGGAAGGGGAATTCTGAAACAGCCACGCACTACTAAATAAATGTTCCGACATTGTTGCCCATACACTATAAAAGATAATGGCTGGGCAACAGTTAACAACAACGCTGTGTCCACTTTTCAAGTTTGTCACCGTGAGACTTTTGAGCTTCACTCTTGAGGTCTACTTGGTTGTCATGACAACCTCTAAGTGGACACAGTGTTGTTGTTAATCGCTGCCCATCCATTTTATTTATTCATTTATTTAAATTGGTTACCGAGAGAGGCACACTGAGCCGAGGCTCGCTTCCAGGTGCGACCTTGGGAAGGGGAAAAAGGAGTCAAAGCATACAAACATGAAATGAGACAGTAAACACAGTGTCTCAGGTAGGTTACAATAGAGCCTGAGTAAAGAGGAAGTACAAACAGTGCAGAGACACAGGCAGGTTACAACAGTGCCTGAGGAGGTAGCAGAAAAATAAAATGACAAAAAGTACAAAATAAAATATACAATTCAATTAGTGGACTGCTAAATAACATAAGGTCCATTATCCTCTATATTTGTACCCAGACCTCCTGTATACCCTATATTACTTAATTTTATGCATTTAGAATTATACTTAAATAGAGCACAACATTCATATTATAACACCAGTAAGGGTGGCTAGCAGATTATAGGAGTAATTAAAATGAATGGCCAGGGACCAGAATGCCATCTGCTCTCCAGTCAACTTGCAAGCCATGGTTTACTTGGCCTATGCATTCCTACACCCATGCAAGCTGTCCACCCCACCCCAACCCCCCAAAAAATATCCTGGACTTGTTCACAAAGCCAGACGCATCACAAGCAGTAACACTACCTCTGCACAAATGGGCTGGCCCGAGTCTAAAGCATCTTCAGTAGAATATACTAAGATGTAGAAAAGTTTGGGTTTTCAAGTTTTTCAGCAGCAAAGGGCATTGAGTTGAATTTTCACAGAAGATTCAATTTCTTTCACTAGCAGGTAGTACAGCAAAAACCCTTTTAAAGTAAAATGAACACCACTGGTGTTTTAATTACTCGGGCATGGTACAGGGCCTGAGATTAGTTCCAGCCCCTAGTATTTCAAGTTCTTGCAGAGATTCCCAATTTTAGTATCTTTCAGCTTGGGTGGAAGTCCAATTTCCATGCCACATTTTGGAGGTGAGACAAATCCTGTCTTCTAATATGCCGCTTCAAAGGCCCACCCCACTGAGGGTCCTGCTTCCATGCCCACACTGGGGAGAGGGAGAACTCTTATTTGAATACCCTCCTTGAAGGGTTTTACTTCTTTGCCCCTATACACACACTGCGGTGGGGGCTTCTCTTTTTCAGTGCCCCCCTCAACAGCCTCTGGCCTTATCCATCCATCTATCTATCTCATTATCTATCTGTCTGTCTGTTTATCTGTCTGTCTATCTATCGATCTGTCAGTCTGTCTGTCTATCTATCTACCCCCCTGTCTGCCTATGTGTCAGTCTGTCTATCTATATCACTCTAAATATCCACAGTATTTGTTTGATATAAACAACACTTAGGTGGAAGTATAGCCTAGGGGTTAGAGCAACAAGCTGTGAATAAACCTGCTACATCCACCAAACCTGGGTTTGATTCCCACAACCTCCACTTGCACACTGTGTAACTCTGAGCAAGTTACATAATCCCCCATTGCTCCAGGGATGCACCTGGAAATCTGCTCAGTGCGCCTTTCCTGGCCAAAAATAATAAACAAAAAAATGGGAGAGAAACGAAAATAGACTCTTTTTGCTGGGTAAATATAATACCTTTATCAGGCTAACAAAATATAAAGATACCAATTTTTGAGGCCTATAAACCTCTTCTTCAGGTATGTCACAATGTAGGCTGAAGTGCCCTTTATAGTAGCTTGATTTTAATCAGCAACACAAGAAAAAAAGAAGAAAACTGCAAAGGTTTGAGTAAATATTTGAAGCATGCACACCTTTATCTTTATCTCTTAATTAGCTTAATGAAGGTATTATCTTAACCCAGCAAAAAGGTTCTCTTTTGAGTCTCTCCTGCTTATCTGTGGGCTAACACGGCACAAGCTTACTTTAAAATAAAAACAAAAACAAAAGACACATCATAGAAAAAGATTACATGTAATTCTCCCTCAGTTCCAGTAGGTTGCACTAGTTAGCTTCAATACAGAAAATGCAGCCAAGAAACAGATAATAATACAAGCACACAGTTCCGAGTCCCAGGCTTTTAATGTTATGATGGGGATAATAGTCCCAGACATACAAAAACAAGTTCTGTCACGTGCAGGGATTGCGTCTGCCTCCTACATAAGGTAGACATTTCGTAGATGGGTTTATGGCACGGGAGGGATACAATATGTTTAGTCAGACCCTCCTTTTATTAAAAGCAAATCTAAAAACAACTCTTTAACCACTTGATTGTTACCAGGACAGTCTGATACACACAGCAAAGCAGCCGGAACCCACAGCAGACATGGTTAGACAACAGCAAATACTTTTGCTGTGTTTATGTCCCCCCCCCCACCTAAAGCCTTTTGTTTTATTTTTTCACCCTACTACCTTAAGATCTGGTCAGCAAACTATACCATTAAAAGGGGAGGATTGTACCAGATTTATATTGTAAAATATATCCTGGCCCTCTAATATTTAGAACTGAAAACAACTGTTGACTTGTCAGCACTTGGATTGGGCTACTGCTTGCATCACCAGTGACCTGAGTGCGGGAACGAGCTCAGGCCGTTCATGGCCGGCTGGGGGGTGGAAGTGTGCGTATCCCAGAGGATGCTCTCTTCCCACAGGGAGGGAGGGCAGTTAAGGTGCTGGCCATGATTGCACCCTGTGACCGTGAGGTGTCAGTGTATGCACACAGTGGGAGGGGGGATGTCAGCCAGGATTTGCTTGAGCACGCTCTGCATGTGCAGGCTTGAGCCCCTAGCATGCTGACATCCCAGAGGGTTGGGGGCCAGAAAAATGTAAAAGTTGTGACCATCTTGCGACGGATGCTCCCAGGCGCACTTGGCCTTAGCCGCACCCCAGGAATTCCTGCCTTCATTAGCTGAAGGAGGCTGTATCTGAGATGGGCGGATCTTGCCATGGGGAAGGGGAAGGGGGGCAAGCCAGAGGGGTCAGAAGCAGCACCAGGTAAGTGGCAGGGATGCCGTGAAGTGGGGCAGGACCTGTCCTAGGGGAAGGAGGCAGAGACACTGGGTATAAAAAGTAAATTATTAAACAAACAAACAAAAACAAGTTCCCCTTTGCAAATAGTGTAAAAAGTTATCTAGTGTGAAAAGTTATGTAACACAGACAACTAATTAGTATGGAATTTGCATGCAATTAATATGCAAATGTGCACAAACTGCAGTCTGAGAAGCGGTTTGAACTGGTTATAAGTTACATTAAGTTCCTTTTATAACATTAATTACAGGATAAGTTTCACTGTAAAAGAGTAAGTACATTACACCTATGGAGTAGTTTTATATTAGAGCATTGTAAGTATAGTTACCTAGACGTTACAGTGTAATTACATAAGCAAATGTAAAGTGTTACCCCAGAAACTTTTAGAACCAGAGATGCATGCTTGTCCTAATAATTAAGTGAATAAATTACAATGTATATCTGTGACAGTTTCACCATTGTGTCTACCTGCAGGACATGCCCTAGTATCCAAGTTCCTTTTTTCAAATGGGGAAATTCAGGATTTGAACTTGTAATGTTGTAACTCTCAACCTTGGACTCTGCCACCAATTCAAAGTAGCAGCTCCCTTGCTGAGTTAGTAGGAGATCCTATCCTTTAGCTTGGTTACCCTTTTCCTTCCCCTTATCATATCACATCATTGCAGAGCCAGGCAGTCAGCGAAGCAGCAGGATTTCCGCTCACGACGCTGGTGACCCAGGTTCTGGAACGAGCCCGGGATGTCTGGTGCCATCTAGAGGGAGGAGGCTTGGGTGTTGTCAGGGGCGCTTGTCTCATCCAGGAGAGGAAGAAGGCTGCAGCCCGCTGCACTAGTGCCACCAGTGGTTCCACAGGAGGCACAGCAATGGGGACCTGGCAGTGGGTGGGAGGACATGCGGTGAGCTCCTGAGCACGCCCACTGCATGCATCTGTGGAGCACGTTGCACCGCCCTCCTACAGGGGAGAGCATCAGAAAATGCAGGAATGCTGGCCGGCCCAGTGGCGCTGAGGGTTGAGGTGCTAGACGCCACACCTCAAGTCACGCCGGCGACCTGGTTCGGGAACAAGCCCGGGCCGTCAATAGTCGGCAGGGAGGGAGAGGATTGAGCATCTGGAGGACAGCTCTCCTCTCCCGGGAGGGAGGGGGGTCTTGGCTTGGCACTTGACTGGTCTCTGGTGGAAGCTGGAGGCACAGCAAGGGCACACAGAGAGGGTTGAAAGTGGTGGACATCGGCGGAGACGCCTTGACGTCAGGGCACATGCCACTCCCCAAGAACAAGGACAAAGACACCGGAGCACTGAGGGGAAGGAGAGACGAACATAGACCCTGATGACTGCAGCCTGTATGACCCCCAGAGGGACCCAACGAAATATGAATACTCGGGGTGTATGGGCCTCACCTTGTACCAGCCTGGGGGGTATAGCCACAGCTCCATGGGGGTCTACCGGGGATCCAGGTAAGGCAGTAAGTGGGGTAATGCTCATGGCATCTCCCGACTAAGCGGGGCTTCAGTGTAGGGGGAGAGAAAAACTACGATTTCAAATAAAAGAAATTGCCAGATTGCTACAGGATGACGTGGATCCCTCGCACTGCCCACTGAGACTCCTTTCTGCGTTGTTGGATTCAGTCTCCATAGGGAAGTGGCCCCTGTATAGGGAAGATGGCTGAATGCCTCAGGGATGACCCAGCGGGGGTAGGGGAGATGAAATGAGTGGGGTGGAGTAGCAGTGGGGGAAACTAAAAAGGGCCATAGTAAAGGCAGCAAACCTCTGTGTCAAGCAAGGAAGCAACAGAAAAGAGATGCTATGGTTCTCGAAGGTGGCAGAAAATGGTAAAAGCTAAAGAGGGTAGAATTCAGAAGGTACAAGGAGATGCATAGGGAGGAGGATAGAAGGTGTATCGGGGAAACTGAGGGAAGCAGAGAAAGCAGTGAGGAGCACAAAGGCACACACTGAAGAGGGAACAGCCAAGGCATTAATAAAAGGGGACAAGACATTGCTTTATGTACTTAAGCAAAGAAAATAAAATAAAATAAAAGGAAGACTAGGGTGGGATTGTAAGGTTAAGAAGGGAAAGGGGGACTGTATCGGGTGGGGGGACATGAAAAGGCAGACATCCTGAATAAGTTCAGTGTTCACAGAGGAAAGAGACAAGGAGGGGCCACAAAAATGTAACAGGAGCACTGTAGGCAGGGAGGTGGACACTAGTCCATTTTCTGAAGAGAGAGTCTTAAAGGGACACAAATCTGAAAATGGACAAAGCGATGAAGGCAGATAGGGACCGCCCAAAAGTATTGAGGGAGCTCAGGGAGGTACTGGCTGCTCCTCTGATGGCGCTTATTTAACAGCTCATTGGAAACAGTGGTGGTCCCAGAGGACAGGAGGAGGGCAGATGTAGTCCCACTTCAGAAAAGTGGTAGCAGGAAAGAGGCTGACAATTATAGGCCAGTCAGCCTGACTTTGATGGTGGGAAAGTCAATGGAATCACTGCTGAAAGTAGGGATTGTAGAATATGTTGAATCTAGTGGGTAACAAGACCCAAGGCAGTATGTATTCATGTGGGGGGGGGGTAATGTTAAATGAGTATGACAGAGGTCTTTGACTGTGTGACCAAGGAACTAGATCAGGGTGAAGTGGTGGATGTAGCTAACCTAGATTTCAGTAGGGCATTCGACACCATTCCACATAGGAGACTAGTAAGCAAGCTGGGTAGCTTAGGTGTGAGTCCAAAGGTGGTAACCTGAGTAAGACATTGGTTAATGGATAGACGGTAGAGGGTGGTGGTAAACAAAGCTCATTCAGAGGAAGGGAGGGAGGGTGAACAACAGGGTGCCTCAGGGATCAGTGCTGGAACCAGTCCTCTTTAATGTCTTTATAAGTGACACTGCAGAGGAACTGAAAGGGAAGGTCTGCTTCTTTGCCAATGACACCAAAATTTACAGTAGAGTGGACGCTCGGGTCTGGGGGGTGGAAAGGATAAGCAGCGACATGAGAAAACACGAGGAGTGGTCAAGAGTATGGCACCTGGGTTTCAATGCAAGAAACTGCAAAATAATGTACTTAGGGCACAGAAACCCAAGAAGGAGTACAAATTGGGTGTGTGTGGTACTGACAACAACTAAGCAGGAAAGAGACCTGAGGGTGATCATATCAGATGACCTAAAGGTGACCAGGCAGTGCAACAGGCAGTTAGGAGGACAAGTGTGATGCTGGGGTGCATAGGGAGGTGTATCACTAGTAGAAAGAGGGAGGTCATGTTGCCTCTGTATAGGTCGCTTGCAAGACCCCACCTGGTGTACTGTGTCCAGTTCTGGGGACCACTTCTAAGAAAGGACACAGGCAGAGTGGAAGCAGTCCAGAGGAGGGAAACTAAAATGGTGCAGGGTCTGCAACAGAAGCCCTACAAGGAGAGATTAAATGACCTAAATATATATACCCTGATACCCTGGAAAAGGGGAGAGCAGGATATGTTAGAGACCTTTAAATACCTCACAGGGGTACACAAGGTACACGAGGGAAGTGTTTTTCAGAAAAAAAGATACTCAAGGACAAGAAGAAGCTGAAGAGGGTAGATTCAGAAGAGATGTGAGGAAATACTTCTTCACTGAAAGAGTGGTGGATTCCTGAGACAGTCTTCCAGCAGGGGTTGCAGTGGATGAAAACAGTGGTAGGGTTCAAAAATACATGGCACTCGCATGGGACAGGCATTGTGGACACATCAGGGTGCAGTTTAAATAGTGAGGTGGGCAGAAACATGGGCAGACTAGATGGATCATGCAATCCCCATCTGCCGACACAATTCTTATGTTCCTGTGTTCCTATGGCACAGGCATAAGGGAATCTTAGGGAAAGGGGTGGTGAATGCCGGCGGCAGTATATCGCAGTGGTTTTAGGCTCTGAGCTGCAAATCTGGAGACCTGGGTTTGAATCCCACAGCCTCCATTTGCATACTGTGTGACCCTGAGCAAGTCACTTAACTTCCTTGTGCTCCCAGGTTGCACATGTAAACAATTTTTCAGCTTAGTGTGCCAATCCTGGTTAAACAACTTAAAAAAAAAAAAAAGAATGGGCCAGGGATCAAGTGGGATCTGCAGTGATACCAGAGGAAGAGAAAAAGGGGAAGACTAGAAGGGCCAAGCATTTTTATCTGCCAGCAAAATTCTATGTTTACATGCCTCTCCCGGCAGCTCCACTATTGGGGAGGAGGTACGCTATGGAGGCATATGGAGGTGAGGGGTAAGTCCAGGGAAGGGCAGGTAACGAGGCTGGTGTGACCAGCAGAGGAGCAGCAGTCTGGAGCAGGAGGAAAAAGAATAATTAATATAAAACAATCAACTCATCATAATGACACAGAAGAAAAAATTACTTACCACAATAATCTTGTTTCTCCCAGGGGATACTCCCAAGATTCATGACTCTTTTGCAGTGTGCCTTTAAGCCAGATCTGCCCGGAGATGGAACATTATGCTAATGATGGAATCATTGGCTCATGCCACTTTTTCAAATGCTGCCACCTACCAACCACCTACATTCTAACCCTCAGATCTCATGGATGCCTGACAAGACAGGGCCCCAGAGGAATTAATTATCTATAATAATAACCATAAACACCCAAAAGAACCTCCAAGTGGAGGGAATAACAGTAACAAGAACAGCCCCAATGTCAGACTCACCTGAAGAGGGGAAGAAACCCATTGAAACACAGTTTCAAATATAAAAGCCAGAGTGCGGCATACATACCCCTAGATTACAGCATGGAGTGCAGAGGCCACTGGTTCTAGCAGGGGAGGCAGGGTGGGAGAGTTATGAATACTGGAGTATCCCCTGGGAGAAACAAGATTACTGTGGTAAGTAACTGTCTCTTCTCACCTCACCCCAAGAATACTACAATATTCCCAATTCTTATGCAGACTAATGAACAGTACCTTTGGAGGTGGGTACAGAACCTGTTTTGGAAACAGGTTCTGCAGGACAGCTGAGCCAAACCTGGCATCACCCCTAGCTGGTATGTCCAGGCTATAATGCTTAGTAAAGATGTGTACTGTTCTCCAGGCCCTACTTTGCAGATGTTCACCAGGGGAACATCCCTTTTCCCACATTCCCATAGGTCAGGAACAGCTGTTTCCTTTCCCGGTCTGTGGGACTTAGTGGCTGTCATGTAGTAGCTAACAGCTCTCTTGACATCAAGGCTGTGCAATCTGCACTCACCAGAGCATGAGTGTTCAGCGAAAAACATGGGTAAAGCGATGGACTGGTTCAGATAAAAATCTGAAACTACTTTTGGGAGCAATTTTCTGTTAGTTCGAAGGACCACGTTGTCCCTGTGAAAGAAAATGTAGTCCTGCTCAATGCATAAAGCCTGAAGCTCACTGATCCTCCTGGCTGAAGTGATAGCCACTAGGAACACTGTTTTCCATGTGACATATTTCAGACGAGCTGAAGACATGGGTTCAAAAGGGGAACCCATGAGCTTGTCAATGCAAACATTTAGATCCCAGGCTGGCACCGGTTCCCTGATAGGGGGGTGCAGATGGGACAGTCCTTGAAAAAACCTTTTAAAGATGGAATTTGATGACATAGAGGCATTCTTTCCAGCTGAAGTGTATGCAGAAACTGAGGGTAAACGAAGTTTCAGAGCAGTGGGATGCAAGCCCAACAAATGCAGATAAACAAGACAGTCCAGCACAGTTGGCACCCCTGCCTGGACTGGGACTATCTGCCTGTTGGAGTACCAGACAGAAAACCTTTTCCATTTTGAGGCATAGGTTTTCTTGGTGGAAGGTTTCCTATACTCCCTCAAAATGTCTAGGCCACCTTCAGAGAGATGCAACCTAGCACCTTCAGAGAGATGCAAGCTAGCATACTCTAGGTCTTCAAGAGCCACTCCTTGAGTCTGAGTGACTTGAGGTTCGGGTACAGAAGTCTCCCTTGACTGGAGGTCAGGAGGTTGTACCTCCTGGGAAGCTGTACTGGTTTGGCCACAGACATGGAGAGCAGCAGAGACTACCATGGCTGTCTGGCCCAATCTGGGGCTATCAGGATCATTGTGGCTGGCTGAAGCCTGAGCTTGTGTAGCACCCAGTACACCAGAGGGAATGAAGGGAAGGCATACAGGTACCTTCCTGACCAGTCCAGGATCAGAGCATCCAGGGGTACTGTTCCCATAGTTGGAGGTCTGCAACAATACTGTGGAAGGCGGTGGCTTTCATGGGATGTAAAGAGATCTATCTCTGGGGTACCCCACCTGTTGAAAACACCTCCACCACCTGTCTGTTTAAGGACCATTCTTGATGGGCCTGGCTGATTCGACTCAAGGCATCTGCTAGGGTATTGTCCTTGCCTGGCAGATGAATGGCCTGATGAGAAACCCCTAGGGAGTAACCCAGAGTCCAGATTCACATGGCTTCTGTGCAGAGAGGATTCAACCTTGTCCCTCCCTGCTTGTTTATGTAATACAAAGTGGTGGTATTGTCTGTTCTGACCTGTACCATCTTTCCCTGAACTAGTGGGGTGAAGCCTTGTAGAGCCAGAAACACTGCCCTGAGCTCCAGCAGGTTTATGTGCTGTAGAGAGTCTCTGCTTGACCAAGTGCCCTGGGTAGTGTGCTCTCCTAGATGGGCACCCCGTCCTAGTAGTAGTGATGCATCTGTTGTGAGGATCACTGAAGGAGGCTCTTTCTGGAAGGGAGCCCCCTCCCTGAGGTTGGCTTCCTCTTTCCACCACTGAAGGGCCAGGAGTAACATTTGTGTTACTGGGACCAGCTTTGAAAGGGAGTCCCTTCTTTGACACCAATGAGCCCTTAGCTGGAACAGAATGTCTCTCATCTGAAACCTGGAACCCAGAACTGTGCCTGTGTCAGCTGCCAGAAACTGAAGAAACTGCCGTGAGTTTTGGCTTGTTCAGGCTGAAAGAGCCTGCCATTTGCAGAATACTTTTTCCTCTGTCCAGAGGTGAGTAAGCTCTGCCTTCACTGGTATTTAATTCTGCTCCTATGAACTGCAGCACTTGTGCAGGGAGAAGGGATGACTTTTTGAGATTTACCAGAGACCCTAGAGACTCCAAAAGTCATTGGGTGAGTTGAAGATGTTCCTTTAGCTGTTGTGGTGACTTCCCACCACCAACCAATCATCTAGATAGGGGAACACAGTGACACCTTGCCTTCGCAGGTGTGCCACAACTACTGCCAAGCACTTTGTGAACATTCTTGGAGTTGAAGAGAGGCCGAATGGCAATGCTGAGAACTGGTAATGACCTGAAGGGAGTCTGAACCTGAGGTATTTTCTGTGAGACTCCCTTATGGGGATGTGGAAATAAGCATCATTTAAGTCCAGAGATGCCAGCCAATCTCCCTTTTGGAGAGCTGGCAGAATCAGTGAGAAGGTTACCATTTTGAACCTTGGTTTTGTTAGGTGCCTGTTTAGCACCCTTAGGTCTAAGATAGCCACTACTCCCATTTTTCTTTGTTGTGAGGAAGTATGTTAAGTAAAACCCTTTTCCCTTTTGCTGTGGAGGAACTAGTTCCACTACTTTTGACAGCAATAGGTTTTGAACTTCCTTTTCCAGAGCCTTTCTTTCCACATTGGAAGCTGGTTTGAACACTCTAGTTCTTAAAGAGGGAAGGGATTTGAAGTGTAGGGACAATCCCTGACTCACTAATTCCAGGACCCACTTGTCTGTGGTAATCTGTTTCCAAGCCTGGAAATAGTGAGTCAAGCCTGCCCCCTACTGGAAGTGGGGAGGAGGCCTGGGAGGACAAGTCAGGGGTCCTGCTTTGCCTGGGGCTGAGAGAGGGAACCACACCTGGAACTCCTTCTGCCCCTGCCTCTGAAGTACCCTTGCTGAGGGTACTGAGGTACTTGGGGTATGACCAGAGCCTGATAAAAAGGCCTGGAATGGAAATGTCTGCCCCTGTCTCCCCTGCCATATGGTCTTGTGGATGGGGAAGCCTTCTCTTTGGCAGAGTTACTTCTATAAGTGGCCTTGTACTCATCCACTTGTAACCCCCCTGCAAATGGGGGTTCCCAAAAGACTTCCAGGAGCTTGCTTGAATGCTCCAAGCCTGAATGGTGTTTGGCATTTAAGCCATTTATCAGTGAGTGTTTTAGAGCCTCTGGTACTGTCTCTTTAAGAGCTGTCTGCTTGCAGACATAATTAGTTTGTATGGGGGACTGTGTGCTTCTCTGAGTACCACTGAGCTGCTGCCAATTCACTTCATTTTGCAGTCACTAGGAGTGCAAAGGGAACCATCTGAAAGATGTAACTGTTTGCCAGAAATTATTTAGAGTAATAATGAAATTACAGTTTGTCTAACCTGCTTTCTTTGCAGTCAGAACTGTGTCTGCTAGTTCCCATTCTAGTTTTGAACTGCTGAACTGGACCAATCAGTGTGGGTAAGCTAGCTCTAAAATGGTGCCTTGGACGAATCAGAACTTGGACTCATAATCTGAGCCAGCCCCAAGAGGATTGTATGGGCAGTGACTCTGGGATATGTAGTTTAGACTTCAGTGCCTTTTGGACCAACAGCAGCAGTCTATTGTGAGTGACAGCCAATCCAGTCAAGAACTGGGAGGAACTCAAAGGAAGTGCCCGGTTTTGTCGGTTGGAGTTTCAGTTGAGCTTTGGCAGTGAAAGGAAGGAGCCCTGTGCTTTTCAGTGTGCAGTTTTAGTCAAAAACGTGTGTAAGGCCCAGAGTTCCGGTCTGCAGCTTGTGTAACAGCTTGTTAGGACTGAATCTGTCCTGTGAAAAGAATCAAAGGATCTCTGAAGAGTAGAAACCAGGCTCACCCTGTAGAAGACTGGAGGAATTGCTGAAAATTGCACTCCGTCTGTCAGGAACTGAATCTGCTGTGTGTTCTCCCGGTATTGTGCAGTAATTGCGATCGGGATACAGATGCAGCCTGCCTGGTATAGTGCTTTCTTTTATATGGATGTGTGAAGAGGTTTGTGTACCTCAAGGAGCCCTGCTGACATTGAAGGACCCTATCTTATTTGAGGTCGTGGAGTACTAATTCAGGGTCGCTTCCTGTTGAATTGCCACATTAAATCCAAATGGAATTACTGTACTGCTGACTGTTTAATTCTCCTTTTCTCTGTGTGAAAGGGCCCCTACCAGCTGCCACGGTTTGGACTAGCCACTAGGGCTTGGGTACCCAGGGACAGTAACTGATAGGGACAGGCCTGTGCACAGAGCCATAGGTAGATTATATTAGAGTGATAAGCTAATTAACCTGATTTCCCCCTGTCCTTGTTATATCCCCCTAAATAAATCAGAGCTGCTTGTTTCAGCAAAGTTATACTGTCTGAGGTATCTGTCTATGTTAAAGTACTGTACTGTGATTGTTGCACTGTATCTCATTTCACAGGAGGTCCCAGTGCGGAACCAGACCTGGGGGTAAGTGTATACTGTGAAGGTAATTCTGATATATTGTGTGGGCCACTAGTGGGAAGAAAGGGGTTGCAGTGTCCCAGAGGGCTGTGACCAAGTTAGTTTAACTATTGCAAACCCTGACCTCTGGGTGGGCACCATCGTGGATCCAGGCCCCTCAACCTGTTAGTGGCAAATCAGGCAGGGGTAGTAGCCCTGGGATAGGCCATTTAGGGGTTACACACTTTTTAATGTATGCCTCTGTGTGACTTCCAAAAATGGAGTTACCTCAACTGGGAAATCCAGGGCTTTATTTTGGGTGTCCTGAGTAAGGTTTGTGGCTCTTAACAAGGCAAACCTTCTCTGAGCAATCGTGACTGGCCATCCACCTAGCAGCAGTATCATTGGCATCTGCTGCCATCTGAAACTGGTATTTGGCAGCTCAAGGCCAATCTGGCAGTTTCAGCAAGGTCTGCTGAAAGGCTAGAGGGGCCTTGTCCACCATAGCCCTGACAGACTGCCAGAGGGATTTCTGATACTGGGCTGCATAGGCTTGAAAATTGGCCTGCCTTATGGCCAGAGAAGCTGATAAGTAGCCCTTTTTGGCAATACTATCAATTTTTCTGGAATCCTTCTTTGGAGGGTGAGAAGCCAGAGGGACTTTTGCCTTGTCGCAGGCTGCACCTTTCACCACCCCCTGGTGGTCAGGATGGAAAAATAAAAATTCAGCCCCTTCCCTATCAAGCTGGTATTTTTTGTCCAGTCTTTTATCCAAAGGTGGAACAGATCCAGGTGTTTGGAGGAGCTTCATTGCATCCCTTTTAAAAAATGTATGTATTATTAGCAATAACTGTTTGGTGGGTGTTAATCCCATCACTTCTAGATACTCCATTTCCTCCTCGTCCTCTATCACTTCAGTGGTAGAGATATCCAATGCATCTACCATTTTTCTGATGAAGGAAAAATGAGATGAATAATCTTCAGATGACCTGGGGAGAGCCAAACTCCTGCTCAGGAGAGACTTCAGGCTCTATAGGCGCCCCTTCATCCTCTTCCTCATCTTCCCCAGAATCTTCTCTTTCAAGCAGAGAGGACTGGGTAGACTCAGCAGGGGTCTGAACTGGAGGCTGCTGTTCAGCAGGCAGCAGACCCTGCAAGGCTGGTAAAACTTTAAATGCCTGTGCAATTTCAAGAGGAGTAGGCATGGCAACAGACACAGCAGAAGTCCCCTTAGGCTGACCAGCAGGGGGGTCAGTGTGTTTTGTTTTCTTAGTTTTCTTCATAGGAACCAGAGAGCTAGCTGGTTCAGCAGACCTTTTTGTACCCGTATCAGGGGTAGAAGGTGTGGGTTCTGTGGTTTTACCCACAGCCACAGAGGGTATCAGCTGGTCAGAGCTAGAGGGACCCTTAGGCGGAGGCAATTTTTTTCTTAAGCCTTCCAAACATTTTCATGTGTTTTTCTGGAAAGGTTTACAGATTTCACAATCTGTCTTTAAATGATCACAGCCAAGGCAGATAACACAGAAGTGTGCTTATCTGCCTTGAACCTCCACATCACAGCAATTTTGAAACCGGGTTCACCGATCTTTTCTTAGGTTTTTGGGACATCGTAACAAACTCCCTAGAAAATCGCAACTGCAATTAAATTTAAACATTTAAAACCAAATCTATTGGTTGCGTGTTAGTTCAGGAACTGATCAGAACTGGGAACCGAGGGGAAAAGAACAGGATTAGCGGTTCAGTAACCAATAATAGCGGTTACAGAATTATATGTTTTAAACAAAAATTTTACACAAATAAAAGAGTTTTGAGAGAAAAGAACTCTGCTAAGCTAAAAAAGCCTCGGTTGCCTGTTGGTTATACCGAACCGGGAGAAACCGAGAAAAATAAATAATTTAACTAAAATAAAGCTAACGGTTATACTACAAACACATGATAAGGGCAGCAAATGAAAATAAAAATAATACTTGTATGTATTTTTAAAGTCAAACAACGAGATGATGATGAGATGAACTCTGAGCGTCTAGTCTTGACAGGCAGAGAGAGAGAAATCTGAGGGTTAGAATGTAGGCAGTTGATAGGTGGCAGTATTTGAAAAAGGGGAATGAGCCAATGATTCCATCATTAGCATAATGTTCCATCTCCGGGCAGATCTGGCTTAAAGGCACACTGCATAAGAGTTAGGAATACTGGAGTATTCCTGGGGTGAGAAACAGTATCATCAACCTGTGACTACGTACTGGTTAGCCAGTGGACCGCCATATGATTGTATTGACTAGAGACCTATATTGGTGGTACCAAATGACTGGATCCAGCCCAAAGCAATAAATACAGTCCTACCCTAAGCTGGTAAGAAAAAAACTGTTATTACTAACTGTTGATTGGAGGATCTGCTGTAGCAGTTTATCTGAAAAGGAACTACCAATGAACAACCTCTCACTGCACACATTCACAAATTTTCCATTTTGTTTTTCTTCCGACTGCATTAGCTTGGGTTGGCAAAACTTTCAAATTTAGTGCTAGGCAGCCTAGCACTGCTAGGAGACTTTATTCTGCTGTTTCCACACAATAAGTTGAAAGAAAGAGGCACACCCAGTCAATTGTTCCACTCCACAATCCATACACCATTTTGGGGGAGCATAGCTCCTCTATGGGTGTACCCGCAGAGAAGACTGATGATAACTGTCACAAGGGAGGCCCACAGAAAGGAGGCAGAGGACACCAAAGGGAAAGGAAGCAGCTCCTGGTGGGGGACTCAATTATTAGGGGTATAGAACTGGGGGGAGATGAGAAAAATGAAGTAAGGTGCCTGCCTGGTGCCATGGCTTGGAGGGACAGGAAGCGCATCCTCAGGATCACGAGAACAGCTGCAAGGGATTCCGAGCTGGACGTAATTGTCCACCTAGGGACAAATGACTTGGCTCATCATGAGATTAGAGCAGTGCAGGAGGACATTGCAGAGTTGGGGAGGGACCTAAGACGAGTAGCACACACAGTATCCTTCTCAGAGGTGCTGCCTGTCAAAAGCATGGGGAGGCGAGGGTAATGGCACCATGCAGTTTAATGAATGGTTGAAAAATGGTGCGGAGCACAGGGGTTTGGCTTCATTGGGGACTGGGGTTCCACCTGGAGGACACCACCCTATACTGGCAGGATGGTCTGCATCTGTCCAGGAAGGAACAAGTCTTTTGAGCAATCAGTTTAAATGCTTCATCATGCTTTTAAACTAGTCAAAGGGAGGCACTGACAAGCAGCAGGAAAATCCCAACCTCTCCCTACAAAACAGGGTACTAAATGAGAAAAGACAGAGGTAGAACGGTCAGTGGGGATGCTGCACTGGAAGGTAAAGCCATCAAAAATGGAGAGCAATGAGTACTAATGCCCGTAGTCTGGGTAACAAGCTTCCTGAATTAGTGGCCTTGATGGAGGAAGAACATCTGGATATCGTGGCAGTCACAGAAACATAGTACACACAAAACCATGACTGGGACATAAACATACCAGGATACACCGTGTACAGGAGGGACAGGGAGGGTAAAGAGGAGGAGGAGTAGTTCTTTACATAAGGAAGGAATAAAAGCAACAGAACAAAAAGGTACACAGGAGGAGAAGAAGCACTGTGGGTAAATTTGGAGACAGGCAATGGCACCACAATACGCGAGGGTTAGATACAGACCCTTCTCAGGGGAGGAAATGGACAGGAAATGATAGAAAGTATACTTAGAATGGCAGAAAAGGGAGATATTGCTGATGGGTGATCTGAATATGCAGATGTTAACTGGAGTGCAGTTGCAGCTGCCACTAAGAGTGCAGTTATTCTAGATGCCCTACAGGGGCATGCCTTAGACAACTAGTACTGGAGCCCACTCGAGAGGAGCAATATTAGACTTGATTCTCTCAAATGGAGATGGTGAGAGGATTACAGATGTAGAAGTGGGTAGCCATCTGGGAACTAGCGACCATCGAACAGTATGGTTCACAATAAACACAGCAATAGAGTCAAGCCATACAAAGACAAAAGTACTGGACTTAGGAGGGCTGACTTTACAAATGTGGTGAGTGCCTAAGGAACGCACTAGCAAATGGGCAGGAAGGAGGGGTAAGAACAATGGGAATAATAAAAACTGCCATCACAGAGGTAACGAGCCTTTGTGTGAAGCAAATAAACAAAACAAGACGATGTAAGAAACCACTATGGTTCTCAAAGGAAGTGGCAGTGAAGGTTCAAGAGAAAAAGAAAGCATTCAGGAAGTACAAGGAATCGCAGAAGGAGCAGGACAGAGAACTGTATCAGTTAAAGCAAAAGGAGGCTGGGAAGGCAGTCAGAACAGCAAAGGCCCAAACCGAGGAAAAGATAGCCAACTCAGTTAAGAAGGGGGATAAAACCTTTATAGGTACATCAGGAGCGAAGGAAGACCAAGGGAGGGATAGTGAGGCTTAATAAAGGGGAGGGAGGGTGGGCAGAGGGAGACTGTGAAAAGGCAGAGATACTAAACAAATATTTTTGCTCAGTATTTACAAAGGAAGAGGGGGAGGTACATAAAACAAACAGTAGTAACACTCTGGATACAGAAGTTGATACTGGCCCATTTACAGAACAAAGGGTTCTGAAAGAACTCTTAAAACTGAAGGTGGACAAAGCAATGGGGCCTGATGGGATTCATCCCAGAATTCTAAAAGAACTAAGGGTAGAACTAGTGACACCACTGACTACCCTTTTTAACAAATCATGGGAGGATGGGGTGGTACCGAGGACTGGAGGAGGGCAGATGTGATTCCCCTTCACAAAGTGGGAGCAAGGCAGAAGCAGGAAACTATAGACCTGTTAGTTTAACCTCAGTGATAGGGAAAATGATGGAATCACTTCTAAAGGAAAGAATTGTCGAGTATCTAGAGGCCAGAGGGCACAGGACCCTAGGCAGCATGGATTCACAGCGGAAGGTCATGCCAGACGAATCTGATAGATTTCTTTGACTGGGTGACCAAAGTAGTAGATCAGGAGGGGCTGTGGACATGGCCTACCTAGACTTTAGCAAGGCATTTGACACAGTCCCACACAAAGATTAATATGCAAGTTAGCCAGCCTGGGAGTGGGTCCCAAGATGACAGCCTGGGTAAAGAATTGGCTGGAGAATAGGACACAGAGTAATAGTAAATGGGGTCCACTCAGAAGAAAGGAGGGTTACTAGTGGGTACCGAGGGTTCAGTATTAGGATCGGGTCCTCTTCAATGTCTTTATAAGCGACATTGCAGAAGGACTGAAGGAAAGTATGTCTCTTTGCAGATGACACTAAGATCTGCAACAGAGTTGATGCACAGGGTGGGGTGGAAAGGATGAGAAGGACTTGGTGAGGTTAGAGGAATGGTCAAATGTATGGCAGCTTAGATTCAATGCTAAGTAGTGCAAGGTAATGCACCTGGGAAACAAAAACCCAGGGGAAGAGTACACAATGGGGGGTGAGATACTAACAACAACAAAAATGGAAAGGGACCTGGGGTAGTCATATCAGGTGACCTAAAGACGGGCAAGCAATGTGAGAGGCAGCAAGGAGGGTTGGGGGATACTGGGATGCATAGGGAGAGGCATCACCAGTAGAAAACAGGAAGTTATTATCCTCTGTACAGACAGCTGGTGAGACCCCATCTGGAGTATTGTGTGCAGTTCTGAGACCCAATCTCCAGAAAGACATAGACAGGATGGAAGCTGTCCAGAGGAGGGCAACTAAAATGGTGCAGGGTCTGCACCGAAGACATATGAAGAGAGACTTAAGGAGCTTAATATGTATAGCCTCGAGGAAAGAAGGGAGAGGGGACATGATAGAAACGTTCAAGTACCTCAAGGGAATCAACAAAGTCCAAGAGGGTAGCATCTTTCAAAAAAAGAGGTGTGCAAGAACAAGAGGGCACAATTTGAAAATAGGGGGCGGCTCAGAGGTAATTTAAGGAAGTATTTTTTTACAGAGAGGGTTGTGGATGCATGGAACGGCCTTCCGGAGGAGGTTGTGGAGTCAAAATCAGTGGTGGAATTCAAGCATGCATGGGATAGTCATAAGGCAGTTCTGGGGGGTGGGGGTAGGAAGAAGTAGGCTGCTGGTTAACTAGGATCTGCAGCTTATCCAGTAGGTAGGGAAATGGGCAGACTGGGTGGGCCAAGCGGTCCTTATCTGCCGTCAAATTCTATGTTTCTATGTTTCTATGAAAGCAAAATGTTAAACTAAACTAATGCAATGAATGGTGACAACCTGATTGATGCCTCTGAAAACTGTGAAAAATGTCAAATTTAGGCCCAGGGGCCTGGATATTCAAAAGAGTTGCGCCATGCGCAACAGGGTTGCGCATGCGCAAGTCCAAAATGCGCCATTCTGCGATATTCAGCAGGAGGCAGTTACGCCACTGGCACCAGGTTGCGCAAGAGAGCAATGCAAATGAATGCATGCTCAACAGGAGGGGAGGATCCATGATAACCTCCGCGCAACCCGATATTCAGTCGGGTTGCAGAGTTGCACATGCGCAACCCCCAACCCGCTTCGCACAACCTTGAGCCAAAAAAAAAGGCTTAAGTTGAGGGCCACCCACAGGTGAGCTGCTGCATTGCAGGGCGCAACACAGCAGCTGCCACCCCTGGCTGGCCCCCAACTCGGTCCCTGTGCCCCCCCACCAGCCCGATCACGGGCATAGTGTAACACCACCCCCCGCTCACACACACATCTCCCACAGCCCGATCGCTGGCAGTACAGGTACATGTAACCCCCCCACATATCCCGGCCCGATCAAGGGCAGTACAGGTACAGGAACACCCCACACACACACATCGCACTTCGGAAGCCCGATCGCTGGCATAACGTAAAGGAACCCCCAGTGCCCGATCGCTGGGCAGAATGTAAATTTCAACCCGACATTATCTCTCCCTGGTGGTCCAGTGGACCGAAGCCCGATCAAGGGCAGAATGTCACATCACAAACCCCCAAACATCTCCCTGGTGTCTAGTGTCCCCCACCCACGAAGCCCCTCCACCCCGCCTCAAGAGCCGGCGGGCGACAGCATCCCACCCGCCTGCCGCCCCGCCGACTGAATGTCCGGTAGGGCTGCACGCCCATTGGTGCAGAGCTACAGCCAATGGGCATACAGCCCATACCTTACATGACAGTCCAGATTTGTGAATGAACATCATATGAATATTATTTTACATATTTTCATTTTCCTTTTTTTAAGTTAAAACTGTTACAGCTTGTTGTCATCTTAAAAAATATAAATCATAACATTACAAAAGTTGATATTTCAAACTTAATCCAACTATTAGCAGGAAAATAAACAAAATTTGGAACATAAGGTACTACCAGTTTCCAACATTTATATTTCATTCTTTTTCTTTAGGGTGAAATTTTTAACATCAGCTAAGATGGAGATTCTAAGGGAAAGAAGAAAGAAAGGGAAAGAACTAATTGATGTGACAATACCATACCTTCCTTCCTTCAAGCAATAAGCAATGCCCTCAATTCCACAGGCCCCATGTTCATTCCTTTACAGCTTAATGGACAGACGTAAGTTTGAAGTCCAGTCCCCCCCCACTAAAGCCGTCCCTGGTATAGCTCCCACCGTGACCAACATGTTATATACTTGTCCATCTTGTACTGGAGTTTAAAAGAGATCTGTTCATTGTGTTGGATATTTAGTATGTTTGCTTTCCAATCAGGAATCACCGGAGGGGTTTTGAGAACCATTTCTGAGTTATGGGTTTATAGGCTGAGCCGAAAAGTATGGCCCATAAATATAAGTTGGCCTTATCCTTGATCTCCTCTGGTGGAATCCCCAGGATTAGATTAACACCCTTGAGTTCACCCTGTATGTTCAGGATTGATTTCATATGTGTTTTTACCTGGAGCCAAAAGGCTGACAGTCCCGGACAATACAGGAAAATGCATTTATGTGAAGCTCTCACCTCTCCACATTCCCGCCAACAACTGGAGGCGGACCCCGGATTTCTTAGGGATACCACCGAGGGAACCAGGAAAAACCTTGCCCTGACTTTCCATGTAAATTCCCTCCAAATAGGGGAGGAGGTAGTTTTCCATGTGCTTCCCCAAATCTTAAGCCTCTGTTTATTGGATATGGGATATGCAAGTTCCTGTTCCCATTTAGATTCCAGTATGTCTTTTACAGTAGTTTCTGTGTTTCCACTCTGCATCCTTTACTATTCCAGAAATTTGTATAAAATGAATCTTTGTCTTTAGACTTGAACTGCTCTTTCATGCCTAAAGTCATACTCTCCTGTAATGGCATCACAGTTGCTTCCACGGCAACCGACTGTGATTCTACAAGCAGAGTGATTCTGACTTCTAGTATAGACAAGCAACAGGCAGGGTTTAAGTCCAGGGGACAAGTCTGTTTTTATGCAGGATAGGTGTTCTTATCAATGCAGTATCAGTGAAGCACACATTAAGTACGTGTGAAAGCAGCAAACAGGACAGGCAGTCTGGCAAAACAAACTGTGTGTAGGATCTGTAAACGGGTAAAGGGACAGAATGCATCAAAGCTGCTTTGTTTCTGAATCTCTCCCAGTCATATGCATACACTCTTTTTCTTATTGCATTTATCCCCTTACTCCCTCCTTTCCCTTCTCTGGATGGCCCTCTTTAGACCAGTAACCCATCATCTCTAGGACTTACCCTTTTGTGCCCCCACAACTTGGCACTCATGGCATGGCTGGGGGGGGGGACTGTCCTTGCCCAAAGCAAGATCTGGTGTGGTGCTCAGTTGGTGATGCCAGCCCAGGGACAGGACCGCCCTTCATCCTGCACAGCCAGGATAATTTTCCTACTGTTTTTCCTCTTGAGGATGTTGGCATGCAATGGTGCAGAGCATCTTGCTAATGCCCCGCTTCTGGATCTCCTGAATGCTGTGACACCTAGCCTCCACTAGGTGTCAGGCACACTGCAGGAAATGCAACCCTGCTTCCCCAGGAGAGGAGAGCAATCCTCTGCATGCTCGTTCCTCTTCCCCATGACCGACCCCGTGACTCCAGTTCGCCTCCAAACCTGTCGCTGGCATGGCAAGCAGTAGCACTACCAACTTGCCACCAGTCAGCCCATATGAATACACTCTTAACCACCCCGTGCTGTTCCTCTGGGGCTTCACTGATCACGGAATGCAGTGTTGGCATTATGATACCCTGACAAAGTTAGGATAATGCCAGCGTTGTGCAGCATGATTATTAAAATCCTGAGGAACATCCCACTACAGATTCACCAAGACTCCATGGACTTTGTCTCATTTTTATTTCCTTACTTTTTATGTTTTGTGCTTCAACCCTAAAAGATGCATTTGCATGTGTTTTTTTGCAATGTATTTCATTGCCTTTTGAAAAAGATAAACAACAACTGACACATACAGCTTTCTTCACACAGGACCCAAAGCAGCAAACCCTATGAAACAAAGGCGCAAACAAGTAGATTGCTTAGTATAAAGCCCAGTGGGCCCCACATAAAGCAGCAGACTATGGAGCAGGGGCACGGACATGTAGCTTGCTGTGCACAAGGCCCAGTGGGCCCTACACAAAGCAGCAGACTACGGAGCCGAGGCACGGACATGTAGCTTGCTTCACAGAAGGCCCAGCAAACCCTACACAAAGCAGCAGAACCATGGAGCAGGGGCACGGACATATAGCTTGCTTCACACAAGGCCCAGTGGGCCCTACACAAAGCAGCAGACCCATGGAACAGGGGCACAGGCATGTAGCTTGCCTCGCACAAGGCCCAGTGGACACTACACAGAGCAGAAGAACCATGGAACAGGTGCACAGACATGTTGCTTGCTTTGCACAAGGCCCAATGGGCCCTATGCAAAGCAGCAGAACCATGAAGCAGGGATGCAGACATGTAGCTTGCTTCTCACAAGAGTCAGTGATCCCTATACAAATCAGTAGACCCTTGAAGCCGGGGCACGAAAATGTAGCTTGCTTCACGCAAGGCCCAGTGGACAGTACACAAAGAAACAGAACCACGAAGCAGGGGCAGAGGCATGTAACTTGCTTCACACAAGGCCCAGTGGGCCCTATACAAAGCAGCAGAACCACTTGAGCGGCACGATACATGTAGCTTGCTTTGCACAAGACCCAGTGGAGACTACATAAAGCAGCAGAAACATGGAGCAGGGGCACAGAATGTAGCTTGTTTACACAAGGCCCAGTGGGCCCTATACAAAGCAACAGAACCATGGAACAGGGGCACGGACATGTAGCTTGCTTCACACAAGGCTCAGCAGGCACTACGCAAAGCAGCAAACTATAGAGCAGGGGCACAGACATGTAGCTTGCTTTGCACAAGGCCCAGTGGGCCATACACAAAGCAGCAGCACCATGAAGCAGGGACGCGGACATGTAGCTTGCTTCGCACAAGGGTCAGTGGTCCCTATACAAAGCAGCAGACTCTTGGAGCAGGGGTATAGACACATAGCTTGCGTCGCACAAGTCCCAGTGGGCACTACACAAAGCAGCAGACTATGGAGCAGTGTCATGGACATGTAGCTTGCTTCACATAAGGCCCAGTGGACACTACACAAAGCAGCAGACTATGGAGCAGTGGCACAGACATGTAGCTTGCTTCACACAAGGCCCAGTGGAAACTACACAAAGCAGCAGAACCATGGAGCAGGGGTGTAGACATGTAGCTTGCTTAGCACAAGAGTCAGTGGTCCCTATACAAAGCAGCAGACCCTTGGAGCCGGGGCACGAACATGTAGCTTGCTTCACACAAGGCCCAGTGGACAGTACACAAAGCAGCAGAACCATGGAGCAGGGGCAGACATGTAACTTTCACACAAGGCCCAGTGGGCCTATACAAAGCAGCAGAACCACGGAGCCAGGGCACGATATGTAGCTTGCTTTGCACAAGGCCCAGTGGACACTACACAAAGCAGCAGAACCATGGAGCAGGGGCACAGACATGTAGCTTGCTTTACACATGGCCCAGTGTGTCCTATACAAAGCAACAGAACCACGGAGCAGGAGCATGGACATGCAGCTTGCTTCACACAAGGCCCAGTAGGCACTATGCAAAGCAGCAAACTATGAAGCAGGGGCACAGACATGTAACTTGCTTCGCACAAGGCCCAGTGGGCCCTACACAAAGCAGCAGAACCATGAAGCAGGGACGCGGACATGTAGCTTGCTTCGCACAAGGGTCAGTGGTCCCTATACAAAGCAGCAGACCCTTGGAGCAGGGGCATGGACACGTAGCTTGCTTCACACAAGGCCCAGTGGGCATTACATAAATCAGCAGACTATGGAGCAATGGCACGGACATGTAGCTTGCTTTGCACAAGGCCCAGTGGACATTATACAAAGCAGCAGAACCATGGAGCAGGGGCACGCACATGTAGCCTACTTTGCACAAGACACAGTGGGCACTACACAAAGCAGCAGAACCATAGAGTGGGGCAAGGATATGTAGCTTGTGTTGCACAAGGCCCAGTGAGCCCTATACAAAGCAGCAGAACCATGGAGCAGGGGCACGCACATGTAACTTGCTTCGCACAAAGCCCAATGGGCCCTACACAAAGCAGCACACCCCTCAGGCAGGGTGCCACACTTGCAGGTTGCTTCTCACAGGGCCATGGAAACAGTTCAGTGGTCAGCTGAATACAGGGTTGGAAGAATGAGGTTTGGATGTGAGCCCCCTCCCTGACTGAACCTGTTGTTTTACCACAGCAGAAAAACCTGCATGCTAAGGCTGCCTGAGCAGTGATTAAGGGAATTAAAAAAAAAACAGTTGGCCAAAGGGTATACAGTAGCAGGAATATTCAGTATTGCTCCCCATGGAAGATGTGGGTTGGTATCGTCCTCAAATGTCCTGCCATGGGACCAGTGGGATGTACATTTGTAAAAAGTCAGTTTGCACTCCAAACAGAGGAAGAATGCTGCAAACAGGTATAGAAATGAAGCAGGAGTTTATTCAGTCCACAAACTCAATTTCCCTATTTACTATAGGTATTTACCTGTGATGCACCTTTTTCCCTTACTTCAAGACCAGTGGGATGTAGCAGTGGTGGTGGCATAAGCAAACATAACAGCTGAGCGGCTTGGTGAACCAGGAAAAGATATTGGTCAGACATATGTCCCACCTGCTGGATAGTCACAGATGGGCACCGATGTTAATGGCAAAGTCCGTTGCTCTCTGACCCCCTGGTCAGAAGACAATGTGGGATGGGAGCATTCTCAGTGATCAGAATAGGGGATGGGTGGGTCATGGAATCTGCCTCCCCAGAAAAAAAACAACAACAAAAGAATCAAAACAGTATTACAAATGTGCTTTTAAAGACTATTAGAGGGCTGCAGCCATACTAAATAAAAAATGGTTTGCATAATCAGTCCTCAATGTAACACAGTTATCAATATACATTTTGTGCCCCTTGATATAAATGCGATTGAATTAAACATATAAATTAAGATGTAATTCATGAATTACATTACAAAGGGTGCACTGCCTCTGGAATAACAATTTAAAACCTATTAGAGGCGCCTATTAAAGTGGTGTAGCCTCTGTTACAGCAATTTAAATATTTTATAATAATGCGTGCAGCTCAAAATAAAGTGTTGTAGGTTTATGAATGAACACAGAGTTGCCGTATTTTAAATTACTGGTTCCATATCTATAGGGCGATGGAGGTAATAATTTACAGTAATTGGCACAGATTAATTATGAACTGCCTGCGCTCATCTTGAATCAGTCGAGCTATTTGCATGGAGTCCTTCATTACGTAGACGATGTTGGTATTTCTGGTTTAGTCTGCTTTCACTGTTCAATTATTTGTTTTTTAAGTTTTCCTCATAATATGGAAAGAAAACACATACTGTTCTGCTAGCCATCAGATACAACCACAGCATAAAGAAGCAAACTCAATGATTATGTGCTCCAATAAGATGCAGGGAGCTTGTGTCCATAGCAACCGTTCCAGGATCAGTTTACCAGCCAAACTGATCCAGGACCAGATTATTGCTGAATTCACTCAGGACCAGGTTACCAGCCGAACTTGATCCAGGACAAGTTTACTAGCTGAATTCATCCAGGATCAGTTTACTAGTTGAACTAATCCAGGACCAGTTTACTAGCTGAATTAATTCAGGGTCAGTTTACTAGTTAAACTGATCCAGGACCAGTTTACCAGTTGAACTGATCCAGGAATGGTTTACTAGCAGGATTAATCCCAGACTTTTTTTTTATTTAAAGTTTTATGTAACACAAAACACTAAGAGAGACAGTCAACAACACCACACAGGTTTCACTACCGCAAATATCAGGTCCAACCTTAAAGCAGCAGAACCATCAAGCGGGGCACAGACATGTAGCTTGCTGAAGCTGGAGCATTGGTTTATGGTTAAGATACCAACACAAGAAGCTGCAGCGCTCTGTGAAGTAACACTGTCATTCACAAAACCTCGATTCAGACTTGTGTTGGCCACATTAGCCAATAGGAAGAAACGTGGTGCAGTGAGGAACAAATGGCTGGTACACCAGGTACCCCAGCGCTTCGCCGGTGTTAGCTTTGACAGGGGGGCCCAGAATCTGAAAGAGGAAAGGTCAGGGAATCGGTAGATGGCTTTCTTGGGCTCAAACAACATCAGGAAAGTGCAATGGTGAGACCCAACAAGCAGGCGGGTGAAGAAGAAGAGGGCACCTGACAGAAGAAGCAGCATCTGGGAGCCAAAGGAGATTTATAACAGATTACAACAGAGATTGACCCCTCCCAACCCACCAGCGCTGCACTACTGAAAGCAATTCATTCACTGGATAAAAAGATGGAGGACTTCAAGTCACAGCTTAAAAATCTGAACGGAAAAAAAATCAGGAGACTTACCACGACGCAAACAGCAAACCGCATAGCTGAGAGAGCTCTCACGGTATCCAACAGCCTTACAAAAGAGAGTAGCCTGCTGTGGAAAAGGCTTTAAAACTTGAAAAACACTGTCCGGGTGACCCACATATGTGTTCTGAGTCTACCGGAAGGTGTTGAGGGTGACAACCCATGATAGTTTATAAAGCAATGGCTCTCAGAACAATATCAGCTTACAAACACCTTCACCATATTAAAATCCTGCAGGATCTCTCCCAAAGGTGGACATATGCATCTGTCCATGAACGAATCCCCACCAAGAACTCTACTGACTGCCCTAGGGTTGGTGCTAGACAGAGATGACATCCTGCTGAAAGCAAAGCAGAAAGGGGCCTGTAGAGTGAAGAAGCAGTAAACTCCACATCTTCCCTGATCTTATGAAGCCCGCCAATGGAAGAAGAGTTTTGACAGGGTAAGAACAAGACTGAGTCAGCTGGGAAAGCACCACATTTTACTGATGCTGGTCAGCTTAAAGATTCTGTACAAAGACTAGACATACCAGTTTTCCAACCCAAAAGAAGCCACTATACTCCTTGAAAAGCTGATAGAGGAACTCAGGCCTTAGGATCAAGAATTGGAGGCAGAGGTTGAGGAAAATTGATCCTAGGTAATAACTGGGCTACCAGAATTTTCAAAGGAGATACTGTAGGAACTGTATTACCTAATGTGGGACATGCTTAAAACTGGGTATACTGTTCCGTTCTGAGGTATGATGTAGCTCTATTTTGCATATTTTGGACTGGGTGGGTAACTACTTGACTCTTTTCATGGCTATACCACTGCTGTCTTCAGATGTATCAATATGGTGGTGCCTCATGGCATCGCAGGGACACTGGTGACAGACCCATGCCATCTCCTCGATAGGTATTTGGCACCATTGGAGAAGTCACGCTAACGTACAGCTGCAGTGGTGGCTATGGAATACTACTATGCTAGTTGACTGCCGTGAGGTTTGAGCTGCGGCTTATATTTGAACATTTTAGTCAACTTTATTATTTTTTTTTAACTTTATGTTTATTGTCTTAAAAATAACAAACATACAGTTTGATAACACATGCATAGGACATTACAGTAAAATACATGTACTCTGTGAGGGCGCCACCCCTTTTAATATAAACATATCAACTGTCCATTGCTATTTGATACGTCCCTGGCGGGGGGAGAGAAAATTATTATCCAGATATATATAATAAACTTTAACTGTGAAGTGAACCCATGAGCTGCATGGTTTTATTCCAACAAAGTCTTAAAATGAAAGTCATGGTCATCCCTGCCAACTAGGCGGATAGTAAACCACCAAGCTTTCCCACACAGTGCACTACTGAATGTGCAAATAAATTTAGTTGATAGAGACATACAGCCTATATTAACCTAACAAGACAGCTATTAGCACTGAAAATGCTTGAGATATAACCACTCTGATACAAGATATCCAAAAAATGCAAAACATTTGTGATAGTTCATGTTAAGCAGGAAAAACATACGATGAGTAAGTTTTAAACAATTACTGACATTTTAGTGGACTACCACAAGCTCAGAAAAGCTGGGAGTCAGACTGACCCACATTTGTAATAAACACAAGAATTAACAGTATAAGAAGCCTTTGTAGTGAGAAAACAACGTCCCAGGTATAGAGCTTGATTCATTGGTCCATGTAGGAGGAAGACGTTCAGTCTTACCTGGGTGTGCTGAATTTACCCACCCTATAGAAAAATATGATGAGCCAGTTCATATGAGGATCAGATGTCTTCTTCGTCCGAGGACTGATTCTCCAGAACTGTGGAGTGGCTCTTGGATACCACATGCTTCTGGCTCCATTCCATCGCTTTGGAGGGATCAGTAAACAGGTCAATCTTGTCTCAGTAGGCAATTCTTAGTCGTGGCAGAAAGACCATGCCATGCGGTATTGAGGCCTCCCACAGCATGGCCCTCACACCATCAAAATTATTTCGTTCTGCCTCGTTGCATAGTTGATGTCTGAGTAGAGTCTGATGTGTTGTACATCCTGATGGAGAGACCCTCTCCAGCGTGGTAGAACCAACAAGTAATCCCATGATCCTTGGCCATCTGTGACCACCACTATTGTTCCAGGAGTGTCTGGGTTGTCTGGGCAGCCATGCTGGGCAACTCTGTAGGCCTTCTGAAATTGTTGTACTTTAGTCGATGCCTCCTCTCCCAATTATTGCACGAACCAGTCCTGCAGGAACAGTAGTAGGTGGTCCCCCTCGCAGTACTCAGGCATCCCCAAGAGACAAATGTTAAGGGCCTGAATCTGATTTTCGAGTGTCTCTAGTCGAGACTTCCAGTGAGTGCTTTCCTTAATTACAGAGGAGACTGCCCCCATGGTGGCATCTGCCTGCTCGGCAGCTTCAACAGTCACAGTCTGAATGCTTTCCAGGTTGATTTCCAGAGATACCATACAATTGGTGAGGCCATCAGACTTGTTTGATAATGAAGTCACAGACGTAATAAGACAGGAGATCTTCAGTCCAATGGTCTGTAAAGTTCCTTCTCCGGATTCCTCGTTTATTTCTTCAGAGCAGCTCGGTGTTGACTGCATGGTTGATGCTGCGGGAGCATTTTCTGACTTAGCTCCCAAACCCTGCTACTGATCTTTTCAAGGGTTCCCCATTTGATATTTAGGGTATTCAAATACAGTCCAAAACTGTCTTGAGCCAGAAAAGTTTTGTAAATTCAGCAATTAAGTAAGCAATAATACCTGACAGGGTGGGCATTATTGGGAAATAACTAACCACCACCCAGGGGTGTAATGAGGCCTGATGCCACAGGTGGAGGGCCTTATAGCCCCTGGAAGGTCCAGTATTTCCCAATAATGCCCACCCTGAAAATGTGTTATTAAGCAAAAAAATAGCCCATCGGAGAATGTTACTCAGAAGAGGCACTTGGACTGGCTCTTATTTTTAGCCGGGCATCTATTGAAAAATAAATGCCCAGCTTGAAGCCTGTCTCAGCCAATCGGGTTTAAGAATTGATTGTTGCCATTTTCTAATCGTATTTATCCGATATCTGGCTGCTGAGTTCTGTTGGTTAGCTTCCATCTTCTTGGACTGCACAGTGCTCCCATTTTAATCAAGTTTAAATGTTGACTTTTCTACTTCATCACTAGGTTCGTGGACATTTTTGTTTGAATGCAAGATAGTAATTATTTAGGCACAAGTTAAAATTGTAGCAGAAAGATGTTTAATACTGTTGTTGATTATATACATTAAAAGTGGATTTCTGCACTTTCTTCCCTTACTTAAGCATGTATCTTGTTATAAACAGTGAGAGACTGCACTGTGTTTTAGACTCATGGAGAAATGACTTAGACCTGAAGTAAGCTTGTTGGAATTAAATGTTGTTTTGCAGATAGTTCAACAGCTGCAATATATCGTTAAAGGGGAACAGTCAGCATCAAAGGCCTCAAGATTCAAGTGGAGGCTGGTCCCATTTTGTACTTTGTGTGCAAAAACATTTTGGTTTACTTATTGTTTACTGTAGTACAGTAGATAGTGTCAGACTAATTTTGCCTAGTTCTAGGCCGACATCTTCTGTTACTACAAATCCCAGAATCCCCTGCAACTGACATCAGAGCAGTAGGCAGCCGTGGGAGATTCAACAGCCTGCAGTGAATTTCAGAGTTTATATAAAGAACAGTTACGTAAGGACTTCCATAACAGTTGATCTTGAGAGACTCTCATCCATTAGGCCACTCCTTTGGAATTACAGTCATCAGCGTTAGGACCACCACGGAAACATTTGCTAGCCTGGGGCCACACAAAGTGATGGGCCACATCTACGTGTATGTAAGCGTGGGCGGCCTCATCACTCCTCGGTTCTCTGCCGGAGATAGCCTAAGAAGGCATCCAACCATGGGGAACCAGGAGATAAGACCAGCGCCAGACATACAAGGAGAGGCAAGGCACAGAGCTAGATACAGGATGTACCGAGTCAGATTTAGGCACGGCATCTGCTAGAACCCTCACTGAAAGCTGAAAGCAGAAAGGAGGAAAGGACAGCATGGCCTAATGCAGGAGATTCCCTCAAAGATCTACTGTTACAGTAAGTTCTTATGTATCTCCTCCATTAGGCCACACCTTTGGAATGATTATCAGGCAGTACAAAGCAAATGGGAGGATTGCAAGTCTGATATATATCAGGACAGAAGGCCTTGCAGTACAGCAAGCCCAAAGCTAGCATGTCTGTGAGAGATGATGTCCAGACTATCATGTTTAGTGAAAGTGTGGGCAGCAGCCCGGTGACGTAGAGGGCTGAGGCACTGGCACCTTACCTCGACCCATGCTGGCGACCCGGGTTCCGGAATGGATTTGTGACGCTGGGGGCTGGCAGGGGAAGGAGAGGATTGAGCGTCCACAGGACTGGTCTCCTCTTCTGGGGTGGGTTATGGGCTAACGTCGGTCGGCAGTGCCTCTGGTGGAGACCAGGAGCACTGCATGATGGCGTAGGAGGGACACATACCAGGAAAATGGAAAAGCGCTCCACGTTACGCCAGATGACGGCCACCCAGTTCTCTGAGGTCATCAATGCCTCTGGAGCCATCCGCCTCAGCAGCACCTCGGGACCAAGATGTTGCGCTGGTCTGTGCCTCCCTGGCTGGTGCCTTCCCCCTCGGAGGAGGGGGACCCACCCGGGGAAGGGTTACGCTGGTTACCCTGGGATGGCTGCCATTTGAGAGTGGAGGCTCGGGGAGAGGATGGGTCGGTAGAGACCTTGGCACACCCGAAGGAGTGGCTAACATGGCAGCAAGTTGGGGGAAAAAAGAACTAACACAAAAAAAAGTAAGTGTGGGCAGTGCTCTATGTGGCTGCAGCACATCTGTCAACAACACAGACATTTTTTTTGACTGACCTCCTGAAGCTCCAGCTCCCTCCCCTCTGCCCCTCCTCTGCCCGATATAAAACAGAATGTTCCCCGATTTCCAGTGTAATCCCCCACCACCATCCCAATTCCCTGTATAGCAAGTAAACAATTTCCCTGGTGGTCTAGTGAACCCCTCTCCCTAATCCCGATACCTAGTACATGGTATGGAACCCTGTTGTTGGTCTGATTGACCCTCCACCCACCCTCCACAACTTGGCAGGTAGTGCCCCACCACCACATCCCAAAACTGAACTGACAACCAGCGCAGCCCTCCTCTCACCACCTCGACTGGCCGCCGACAGGCTCCCAATGAGCATGCTACTGTAAGTGCACTCTAGGTATACAGTGCGTTGCCCATGAATGGCAGTTCACTCTGAGCTGTCAATCAATGTCATTGAGTGCATACTGTATACAGTGCGTGTTCATTGAATGGCAGCTCACTCTGAGCTGTCAATCAATGTCACTGAGTGCATACTGTATACAGTGCGTGCTCACTGAATGGCAGCTCACTCTGAGCTGTCAGTCAATGTCACTGAGTGCATACTGTATACAGTACATGCTCATTGAATGGCAGCTCACTCTGAACTGTCAATCAATATCACTGAGTGCATACTGTATACAGTACATGCTCACTGAGAGCTCGGCTAGCAGCAAGCAGTTGTTGTAAGAGAAGGGTTGTGCTGGTCACCGGCTTGGTTGCAGGACGGGGAGAGGGGGGTGGTAGAGCACTACCTGCCAGGGTGGGGGGTTCACTAGACCACCAGCGACAGGGTTCCATGCCATGTACAGGGGATTGAGATTAAGGGGGGGGGTCCACTAAACCACCAGGGAAATGTTTTACTTGCTATACAGGGTATCCAGATGGGAGGATTTACACTGGAAACCAGAGAAGTTCTGTTTTATATTGGGCAGGGGGGGGGGACTGGTAGACCAACAGGGACTCTTTTGTTATTATAATGGGAGAGGGATCACGTGGGGTGAGGGACCATTAGACTACCAGGGACATTTTTTTATTCTCAATGGGCTGGCAATCAGTGATGGGGGCGACCACTAGACCACCACAGGGATTTATCTTTTTTTTTTTTTTTCCCTGGGACAGTGATCAGCAGTCACACAGGGGGCCACTGTACCTCCACGTGCCACTAGGGTTGTATGGGATACCGCCAGGTCTCAGTCAGCAGTATTTGCTCTGTGGAAGCAGACCACACAAGAGGCCCTTGTGTGGGGCAAATAATATGTGAATTGGGCAGCACCGATATTCACATTCCCTCCCCTTCACTTGCATTGCAGCCCCCTCCACACTTTGCCCCGGCACAAACCGGCCTTTTAACTGGGTTCGTGCTGGGGCAGTGTTTTGCGAACTGGGCCCCTGATCGGAGATTATAAAAGCTTTAACATGCACTGCAGGCTACTGAACCTCCCTATGCTGCCTGCTGCTGTGATGCCAGCTGCAGGGGGTTCTGGGATTTGTAGTAACAGAAGATGTCAGCCTAGAACTAAGCAAAATTAGCCTGATACAATCTATTGTACAACAGTAAACAGTAAGTAAACCAAAATGTTTCTGTCTACAAAGTACACATTGGGACCAGCCCCACACTTGAGTGTAGGGACTTTCTGTGCTGACTGTTCCTTTACACTCCTTTATCGGGTATAGGGATATTTTACCCTACTGTTCAAATTCTCGGTGTTGACATTAAACTGATTTGTGGTAATCCTTTGTCATGGCACTACATGGGTATTTACATAATATTTACAGCCAGAAATGTAATAGCAACTGGATAACCCCCTTGTGATGTAATTCTTGTAGGGTATCCTAACTGTAAAAATGCTACTTTGTCCAATTTGCTTATTGTGCACATAATATGTGCGCTATGTCTCCTTACATTGTGTATACTGTGCTGTAGTCAGTAAAGTCAAAAATAAAGTTAAAAAAAATAGAATAATTATTTCCTACCACTTTTAAACCTGGCTCTAAGGCACTTGTCCCCAAGGCACACTATGACTTCCATGCCTCCCTCACATACTCATCTGCTTCTATCGTGCCCCAGATGCCACTCCTAGCTGGGGCTGGAATGGGGGCATAGACCCTAACAGAGTCCATATGTTAGACAGTGAGCAGTGGAGGCACAGGACCTGTATGTACTGGAGTCTTTCATCACAGGCAATAGGACCATTTTTCCATTTTCAGCGCTCCCTCAAAGAAACTAGCCACCATTGACATCATGCGCATCCACGCACGCCAAGTGCATGTGTAATCCCCCACCCCGTACAAATAGGGTTCCCAAAAAGTCTTCCTTGAGCTTGCCTAAATGCTCACTGCCAGGCTGGTGTCCTGCGTTTTAGCAGTTTAAATGTGATTACCAGAGCCTGCACGGCCTCTCTGTACTGTCTCTTTAAGAGCTGCCTGACTGTAGCATAAGTAATCTGAGAGGGAGCTCTGTTGAAAGATGTAACTATTTGCTGAAAATCATTTAGAGGATAATGATAATGTAGTTTGTCTCACATGCTTTCTTTGCAGCAAAGACTGTTTTGTTTGTCTCCACTATCTTGGTCCTGGACTGCAAATTGGACCAATCAGTTCTGGTGGGACCTAAAATGTAGCGGACTACAGGAACTGTCTGAAGTCAAAATCTATAGGAATTGTAGTTTTGAGCTTTTTGCCTTTTTGCAACTGAAGGGAGCTCTTACTTTGACTGACAGCCAAATCAGCCAACCAAACCTTTTGCATCTGAGGGAATTCCCCAAGCTGCCTAATGTTTAGAACAGTTCTGAGCTGGGAAGTAAAATGAGAAGAGCTCAAGTGTATTTTGGGCAGCAATCCTGAGTGGATTCACATGGGAGAACTGTGAAAAGGCTGAGTTTTTGGCTTGCATGTCTGCCTGCTGCTCCTGAGAGGGAGAGAAGATAATTATTTTGGACTAAATCCAAGTTTGTGTGACAAAAGTAAGCTACTGAAGTGGGCCAGGCTCAACCTGAAGAAGACCAAAGATTTTGCTGAATGCGAACAGCCTGTCAGGAGTTCCAGCTACCCCTAAGCTCCTGATGTGTGTAGAGACTTTGCGATTGTGACCGGGGAGCACTTTGCCTGGTACAGTAGAATTCTCTTACATGTAAATGTGCTATGAGCTGCTAGTGGGTCATGAGTTAGTTCCCCACTGTGTGAACTGTGTTCTGCTTGCTGTAAGCTGTATTAAGCCCAAAGCAGGCTGCATTGAATTTGTCTCCATGCAGTCTGGGCCTTGCCAGACTATTGGCAGCCAGACTACTCACTGCAGAGAAGCCATCGCAGAGAGATCTGCCTGGGGATCAGCCCCTACTCCATGCTTGAACAGGAACGATGCCTCTGTGACTCGTGTAGGCCCTGCTTTTCCTGGCATTCCAGATCAACCACCTGCAGTCTCGATTTTCATCCAGCCTGTGTCCAGTCTTGGGTATCGTGAGTAAATACCAGGGTAGCTCCCTGCAACAACAGCTTAATCTGAGTCGCCATCTGATTGTCTTGTTGCTTCATTTCCTTTATGAACTGAGCCCTCTGGTCCGGATTACAAATATTGTGTACTGTGCATGTTGTGTTTTCCATCAGAGGGCCCCAACCAGCTGCGATGCCGGCCAACCCCAGGCAACAGTCCTGGCTAGCCCATCTTTTCTCCACCTGGGTACACAGAGGTGTGACTGTGTGGGGGGACTCAAAGCGCATGCATAACTGCTTGATTGATATAACCTTTAAGCTAATTAACCTGATTTTGCCCGTCCCCTGAATAAATCAGATCTAACTTTTTCTGCATGTAATCTGACTGTGGTTCCAGTTTGTGCTCAAAGTACTGTACTGTTGCTATTTGCTGTGCATAACCTTGTTTTACAGGGTTCCCCAGGGTCGAGCCAGAGGAACCAGCCCTGGTGGTAAGTGCAGACAGTGTGGGTACTTGCATGGTGTACCAGGGGTATTGTAAAAGTGATTACTGTACAGTGTTCAGGCCACTAGAGGGGAAAGAGGGGGGGTTACAGTGTCCCGGAAGGGCTGTGCCCAGGTTAGCTTGACCACTACCAACTCTGACCTCCGGGAAGAGGCACCCATTTCAGATCTCAGGCCCCTTAACTTTCTACTAGCCAAGAGGCAGGGGTAGTAGCCCTTGGGATAGCGCCACCTAGGGATTACACATGACATAGGCCAGCTTTCACCCTACCACTGGTGAGTCTTGCCTGTAATGCCACTTGTGGTCACCCAGGTGGTGCTATAACAGTGGCTACGCACAGCCTCCCTCCCAGGAGAGGGAGAGCATCCTCTGTGATGCCCACTCCCTCTCTCCCTGGCCAATCCCCGATGACCTGGGACCATTCCAGAACCCTGGTCACCGGAGTCATGAGCAGTAGCCCTAGTGCTGCGTCAACTGGATAGTTGGGCCCTTGCTAGTTATATAATGTGGTATAATACATAATTACCTCATTCTAACAGTGTTTTCGAAAACTCATTCTTTTTTTTTCTTTAATTCTATTTATCACCGTGTTGGCAGGCAAGAATATACCCCATATCAGAGCCCGAATCCCCAACCAGCTGCCCAGAGCAGAAGCCCTGCAACGGGACTTCCAAAGGAGAGACTGAGACTACCTAAGTTCCATCCGAGACTTAGACTGGCAGCGTCATTCAGATTGAGGAGCCGGGAGTGTGCAAGTTGGGGTTTTCTCTTCCTGGTTCCTCTAGGGATGTCGATATGCAATGATGTTTGCACGTGGGCTTGCGTGCTTTCACACACACCCCATAGATGTCCGATACTGTCTCTCTCCTACAGAGTAGCCCCAGCCTGGTGTACACCCAGCCATCGCCGGGTGTCACTCAAGTGCCCAACACTAATGACCTCCTCCCCTGGAGATGGAGAGCTGTCTGTGGGCCACTCATCCAACCTCCCCCAGCTGCCCCTGTGATGCTCTGGGCTCGTTCCTGAACTCAGCGTTGCAAGCGGTAGTGCTACTGTTGCGACAGCAGGCCAGCTTCAAAAACTCATTCTTCACAGCAAATTATTAAGTACGAGTTTTTAGAATGTTGAGAGTGTTAAATTTGAATTTTGCCCCCCATCTGTCAATCAAACCACTAATTGTAGCACAAGCACACACAGCTGATGAGTCAAAACCATAACTAAAACTTTACTCTTCTCACGTCTTTAGATTCTCTACCATCTCCTTACTTCCTTAGCACAAAAGTTCACCCTGATTCCTCTCTTTTTTAATAAAATGTGGTTGAAAACGAGGTACCCACAAAACCACAGGTGTTACGAATGGGTTGATCTTAACACCTTGAGGGTTCTATAACACTGGGAACTCTCGAGGTTCTCGCTTGCACAGAACCCACCCAGTGTTATGATCAGCCCATTCACAACACTAGGGTGGGGGTGAGGTTTAACTATTCCATCTTGCTATGCTGGGATGGCACAGCCTAAAGCCTATGTTGGAGTGTCATACTGCACTTGTGAGTTTGGTGAGATATTTTTAAAAATGAAAAAAAAAAAAATCAGAATGTTTAAAAATTATTATTTTTTTTTTAACAACAAATAGTCCTTCACTGGTGGCCTGTCAGCAGTGGGCATTGGTAGTACTAATAAGGTTGTGCTTTCTCATGCTTTCTCTGTGCCCCATCCCCTGGTTCTTGTTTAAACCAACTGACTTCCACACTGTCCCCCTCTGCAGCTTTTGTTCATAAAGGCAGCATTTCTTACAGTCTCCGCTGCTTGTACTGAGAACCGGGAGTTGTTTACACAGCGTTGTTGTGAGATGGGTGTGTGCGTGTATGTGTGTGTGTGTGTGTTTAAACAAGAGTGCAGTTGTGTTGTTGGTGCCTGCAGGACCATAGTAGCGGATGGCTTAGTGAGGTAAGTGAGCAGTTTGGTTACAGAGATAAGCAAGACTTTTTTTTCCAATTTTTGTGCGATTTAGTGGTGGTCAGATGGCTTAATGAAAAAAGGTGAGGAAAATAGGTGATAGAAAAAACTCTACCAAATACAAAAAAAAAAAAAAAATGTAAAACTTAAGGTGGCACGATCATTCGTTTTGTGATGGGGCCGGCTGGCGCTGGAGCTTTTTATTTCCGAGGCATCAGGCTGAGATAAATGTACGGGTACCAAACTGCCTAGTCCAGTTAGCTACCTGGATTGTATCAACATATTTTATAATGAACTATAAACCCACAACCTTCTGGTTTCTAGTGAAAATACTACCACACTGAGCTACAGAGTAGTTAATGAGAAACTCTGAAGGACTTTGTCTGAAACACCTGCTTTATTCTAAATGAACCCATGTGTAATTCAGAATGAGTAATTGCCAATTACTGTTAAGTGTTACAAATGTCAGCGCTGTCTTCACCTGTGAAAAGGCCGACACTGATTCTCCAGCAGTATTTTGCACTTTTCTCACTTTCCAGACTTCATTTTTTTTAACTCTTCCACTTAACATGAAAATGCAAGTTTTAATGAGCAGTCACTCTGTTAATTAAAAGGAAAGGTCACTGACCCTATTCAGCCAGTGCCTACTTTCTACTGAGGATAACCATTTCAACTAGGAAAACCTTTTAAAAGCAATATACATTATGGACTATTATCCATCATTGTAACTTTTAAACCTACATTTCGCAGATGTATTTCTGTATACAGTATTCATTGACTTTAGATTTATCAGAACAATCTGCTGGAAGCAAATAAAAGGGATGGACAAAAGTAATTCTAAAAGGAACCACCTGTGCTGGCCCACTGGCACAGTGGAAGCGCTGCCACTTACAACATTGGCAGCTCGAGTTTGGGAATGAGCCTGGGTTGCTGGAAGGCCAACCAAGGGAGGATGGTTGAGCGTCCCAGTGGATGCACGCTTCCTCAGGTGGGAGGGTGTCCTGACTCCACTGCAACACTGCCACCTGGGTGACCATACGTGGTGGTGCAAGCTGGAGCTGGCGATTGTTAGAGTGGACTGTTGGTGTTCTGATGCATGTCACATGCTCTGCGTGTGCTACTGCGTCAGCCAAAGGGCCTCCTGATGGCCATGGTCTGGGGAATGAAAAAGCAGAAATACACCCAACTGTATGGGATGCTACTTGCTGCCCACTAGAGGTCCCTGCCTGCTGAATAGGTTTCCATTCCAGGACCAACTCTAAACTCTGTCAGGGGAGTTGGGGCTGACATCTGGGAAGCCCTTCCATGGGGGCCATCCGTGGGGGATCACGGAGCGGATATATCAATCAATCAATCAATCAAAATCTCTATTTTGCCAGGCAGAACATCATTGAGACAAGCTCATTTACAAGATGGACCTGAGGCAAAACAATTGCCAACAGGGTGAAGACATCATGAGCGATGGCTTTCATTTATATCAAACGTTGCCTTAATTAATATAAAACACCTCCGAAAAATTACCCCAGTAACTTGTGCGTGGCGCACCCCCGTGCGTTCCCTGGATAGATGTCACAACATGTCTAAGCACGGGGGCGAGGCCAGCAGATAGAGAAGTGGAAGGGATCGACTGGCTGTCTGTCTGGCACAATTTTTGATCCTTTCCTTCCCATACTGGATGTCTGCAAAGCATTCCATTTTTACTTAAAAAGCCTGTCATCAGTATAAGGTAATTGGCTTTTGTATTGAAAACCCCACTTTTTTTAATTATTGGATGTTTTCTTTAGTTTCTTTTTTAAACTTTTTATTTATAAAAATTGTTTTGCATAATCCAAAACGTCATAAATCCTGGAGAAGACCATGGGAAATTAGGAGGAGACAAAGCTCCTTTTACACCGGTACTAATGGTTGGATTCTACAGCCGCTCCACCCCTCCATGTTACAAATGTGAGGGGAACCTAACCTCTGAAGAGGATTTATATCTTAAGATAATTTGAACTAATAGCAACCATTAAAGAGCAATGCTGCTGACATATAACATTTTCAAATTCTAACAGTATATACAGACGCGCACGCACACACACACACACACACACACACACACACACCCCCCTCTTGTGTACTCATGAACTGCAAGATTAAAAGAGTTATCTTGATTCAACATAGCAAGATACAGTAGACTTCCGATTATCTGTGCCCCTTGGGGGACATCTGAAAAATCTGGATACTCAGGAGTATGGATAAATGGAATTTCTAATTAATATTCACTGTATTTGTGAAAGGACGACTCTCATGCGTCAGAAATGTATGGCTTTGCACGTGATTAACTGCAGGTGCTCAATAAATAAATAAAAAGCATGCTTCTGTAAAAAAAAAAAAAAAAAGACAGTAGTGTACTTTATTTATTTATTTATTTATTTTTTGCTAAAAAAGTCAGCAACTGTTTTTTGTCTAAGACCAGCAAATCTTTTTTCACTTGCCCATGCTTGGAGGTACTGAAGCAGCATCAAATCGACAGCAGTGCAGTTTGGTTGAGTCCCGAGGTACTGCAGGCACTTTTCAAAATACACCGCCACCTCTGAATGTTTTACCAGTGGTCGTGACACGGCATCGTCCTCCTCTTCTACCACTTGATTGGCGTCTGATTTTTGAGCTCCAGACCAGATCAACAATAGTGTCCTCATCGAGGAGTTTGTGTCCTTTCTCATTTCTATCGCAGGACACCCACTCCTCCAATACCGATTCAGAAATTGTGGCTTCAAGTAGAGCTGCAGCAAGCATGCTCAACTCATCAGCTGTTCCCACTTCACTTGCTGCATCCGCCTCATCGGTATCATCATTCACATCACTCACATCTGTGTCTCACTGGATTCCAGATTTCTGCCAGGCTTTTCTAATTGTGTCCTCCCTCACATTTTACCAAGCCTCATCCGTCATACAGATTCCATCTCTGAGAGTGATCTTTTTAATTATTTTGCTCAGGGGTGTACTCTGATTTTGACTGAAGTAGCTTCATATAGCAATCCTGTTTCAAAATCTCATGTATCCCCTGATCCCACAGTTGAAGTGTCTTATCTAGCAAGCATCTCCATAACAGTCCGGTCTCGTCAGCATTGTAAACCTGCTCTGCCGTGAGACCTTCAACTTGTATAATGTCTGTCAGTTTCTGTATAAAAAAGGTGAAACTCCCTCATCAGCTGCACTTAGTCACTCACCACAGAGTTCCAGCTAACAGATTCCATGATGTTTGAGGCTGTCAAACCACCTGTCATTTGCTGTGAACGGGGTTTTGTTGCCAAGCTTTTGACAGAACTACAGGGCTCTTTCTTTTAACAGTGGACCCAATATTGCAATGCCTGTCTCATGTTCCTGGCAAAACCAAACATAGACGGCAGAATTGCACTCATCGTCAGCATATGACCTCATATTTTTCCAATCCTCACTACCAGCTGCTGACTCCACAATGCAGGCAAAATCTCTCAGCTTCTCTTTTGCCTCATGAATGTCAAAAATTGTGGACTTCCCCACACCATATTTGGTAGCTAAAGAGACTGTTTTCTTCCCATTCTCCAAGCACTCTGTTATTCCGAGTTTCTGGGCAATACTGAGAAGGATGCACTTTGTTTTGACATTTCTGTGGGTAGTGTACTGTACTGTACTGTAGCAGGATCAAAACCGTCTACAAGCTGAACGACCTTTAAAGACTCCATGCCACCTCTTGCAATCAGCTGCAAACAACTACAGCCAACCTCTATCAGCCACTATTCGCAGTCTGAATAGACTGACACCTGACTGTCAATTACAGTAAATCAAAATAATTAGCGACCAGAGCGGTGAACAGCATTCAATCAATCAGCTGTGTGTGAGTGATGCGGGATGTAAAGCGGAGTCCGTTAGATAAGGATTTCTGGATAAAGGGGGAGTTGGATAAATTAGATTCTATTATAATATCTTGAAAAGTAGGGTATGTCACAATGAGTATTGAACCAATCAGAGAGCAGCTTTCACAATGCTGATGACATCACAATAGCCATGTGCAGCACTAAAGCCAGCAATTGAATCAAACAGAAACAGTTAAATCTTCTCTCCAGTAGCAGATTTAAAAAGGCATAACTAGTAAACCGATATTGTATAAATAAAGTATACCATGGCCTAGCTCAAAATATGCTGTTTATCATCACTTGTGAGAGGGCGGGACTTTCATAACAAACTCGAGGTTCTGCCACTTGTGAGTTATGGTCCTGCCCCTGCACAGGTGAAGATATACTGCATATTTTGAATCAGTCTACTGTATATTCCACATGTACCCCCTAAGATTATCCATAAACAGGGCATATCCCCTAAATTAAAAAAATATTGCTTAACACATATTATAAGTCATGGTAGGAAACTCAAGTGATTGAAAACACATTCATAGGGCCTGTGAGAGAGAGCTCACGGAGCAAGACTATCGTCACATGTAGGGATGGGAGTGTCAGTTCGGAGAAGTTCAGAACCACACAGAACATGTGCCATTTTCTGTACAATGAACCTTATCAGAATCTTTTTCAAAGCAGCAGTATTTCCAGAAGAGTGCCGCCTACTACCTGTGATGCCGGCGATCTGGGTTCAGGAACAAGCTTGGGTTGCTGGAGGGCGGGCACCGGTGGCGGTTTGAGCATTGCACAGGGTGGGAGACAGACTGATCCTTCTTGCAAGAGTGCCACCTGCAGGCTCACCAGTGAAGCCCATTAGCGGGGATGGCACAGAGGAAGGGGAGATGCTTGGCATAACTTCTACATACATGCCAGTTGCATGCGTGATGTAGTATGTTCGTGCCAACATAGAAACATCAAGAAGAAGGAGGCCTTGCAATTTTATCTAGTCTGCCCTTTGAGATGTTCCATATCCACTAGGGGTTCATAACCATCGTCCCTTACCACCTGACCATACCAGCTCCCTTGACCAGTGCTTTATGTCTGTCTCACCCCCTCTAGAATCCCACCACCATTTCTGCACTAACCAATGTGGTGGGCAGTTTATTTCATCCTTCCACTACCCACGCTGTAAAAAAGTGCTTTTTAATTTCTTTTTTAAACCTATTATAGATTACGGGAGTGTCCCTAAACAATCACAGCACTTCCTTCTCTTGCATGTGAGGTACTTTATTACCATAAGAGTATCTCACGCATTGAGCCTTGGTAACGGGCTTCTCGTTGACGACTGGTGCCATCATCATTTTAAATAAAAAGGTTTTTTTTTTTTTTTTTTAAATTAGGAATCTATAATTTTATGGGTCCATTTGGAGAGCTACTTGTAGATCTAAGAGTGTTGCCTCTTGCGTCCTTAGCACCACAGAATTGCTCACTTCGGTTCGCAGTCCTCTGGACCTATGAACACGCAAGGTGACACACATATCCATAAGAAGCCCTCCAAACGGACCCATAAACTTATACCCCATGCCAGTTTTTTGTTGCTTCCCCCCCCCGGTAACAGTGTTACCACTCACTGTGAACAATTTGTTTGGATCCACTTGATTTATACCATGAATGTATTGAAATGTTTCAATCTCTCTCTCGCCTGTCTGGTCTCCAATGAGTACATGTTGAGACTCCAGTATTGGCTCGTACACCCTCCCTTGCTGGCCCCGTATCTTCTTGATTGTCCTCCTCTATACGGCCCCCAGCCTGTTTATGTTCAGAAGAGGGAGTAAGAGCCCCTTTGCAGAGGACAGAAGCCATGGGGCAGGTAAAGAGATCCCCTGGGGTTCTGACCAGGTGATGGGTCTGGCTTGTGGCCCAGCAGCTGAAGGCAGGCCATGGCTGTGTGAACCAGGAGAAAACAGTAAATAAACAAAAAAAAAAAAGAATGTTGCCATTCGTACCAGTTCCCTTTCTCAGGTTTACCACTACCCGCAGGAGAAAGTTCCCGCATGTACATGTCTAGTGGTGGCTGAGTGCCACAACTGCATCACTTCCATGTAATGTCAGAACATGTCGGCATCGTAATTTTTTTTTGGGGGCAGTAATTTATACATTCCTGTCACTGCAATCCTACCACCATTTCATTTATTGCCAAATTTAACAAAAACTACATAAAAGTACAGTTACCATAACAGTAGATCTTGAGAGGAGCTCTTGCAGCAGATAATACCATTAGGACTAATGCCGCCAGGCGTTAGGACCAAAAATCTTGTTTGCTAGCAGTCTGTAGCGGGGCCGCCCTGACATCAGCTCCGCCTGACGTCCAGGCGTGGTATAAAGGGTGGTCCTCGGTGCTATCTCAGTTCTCCAACAAACCCGACTGAAAAGATTTTGAGAACCGAGCAGGAACTCCCCAACCCTGAATAAGGGTAAAAACATAGATTCCTGGGGGATGGAGGATGGGAAAGCCACCTGCTGCAAGAGCTCCTCTCGAAGATCTACTGTTACGGTAAGTTCTTACATAACTGTACTATCTGATTTCGAGGGAGAGCTCTTGCAGCAGGTAATATCATTAGGACTGAGTCCCAAGCAGTACCCAAAGATAGGCCCAGGTCTGACAGGGAGGGAGAGATAATTAGTAACATAACAGCCTCATGAGAGTAGGCCTTTCAGGACAGTCAGTCCGAAACCTGCTCTCCTCCTAGAAGCAATGTCTAGGCTGTAATGCCTGATGAAGGTGTGGACCGTGTTCCAGGTCGCGGCAGCACAGAAGGCAAATGAGGTAGCCACAGCCCTGGTGGAGTGACCCTTGATGGGTCCTGGCAGGGGTTTACCATGATGTTGGTAACAAAAGGAAATGCAGTTCACCAGCCAACGAGCTAGTGACTGCCTGGAGACAGGAGCCTCTGTCATCCTTTTTGCAAAGGAGACGAACAACTCGTCCGTCTTCCTGGAAAGTCTAGTCCTATGGAGATAATACCTCAGGATTCTGTGAACATCCAGGGTATGCAACAAAGCCTCTCCCTGATTTTAAAACTCAAGATAGTAAACCGGAAGGTTGATGTCCTGGTTCAGAGTCAGTACTGACACCACCTTCAGTAAGAACTTAGGGTTCATACGCAGGGTCACCCTGTCCCTGTGGAAAATAATATAAGGCTCCTACACATCAGGGCCTGAAGCTCAGAAACTCTTCGAGTGGAAGTAATAGCAACTAAAAAGAAGCACTTTCCAAGAGAGAAAGCGAGCTCACATGATGTGGCTTGTTCAAGGGAGGCAGGGTGAGCTTTTCGAGAACAAAAGTAAATCCCAAGGAGGGACAGGATCTCTCCTGAGATGTCTGATGTAGGACCCTCTAAGAAAAAGTCTTGCAGATGTTAGCTGTGCTAGAGTTCTCTCCCAAACGGTGTGTGGTATGCAGAAACCGCACACATGTGCACCTTAATGGATGAGTAGCTGTGCCCCAGGTCCAAGAGGTGGGGAAGATAGTCTAGCACGTGCCGAACTTGACAATCCAGGAAATCTATGACATGAGCCATTGCCCAAAGGCAGAAATGTTTCCACTTCATAGTGTAAGTAGCCCTCATGGAAGGCTTCCTCGCTGCCACCAGAACTTCTGCCACCCTGCTTGACACTCCTAATCTCTCTTCTGCTAAGACTGCAAGAGCCATGCATGCAGGTGAAGAGAACGCAGAGCAGGATGGACGAGCGTCCCCTGCTCCTGTGAGAGCAAGTGGGTGGAGAGAGGCAACTGTACTAGAGGCTCCAATGACAGTTGTTGGAGCAGTGGATACCAAATCTGATGAGGCCACAGAGGGGCTACCAAGATCATCCTGGCTCTCTCTAACTGCAATTTTAATGGTACTCTCTGAATGAGAGGGAAGGGAGGGAAAGCATACAGGAACCTCCCTGTCCAGGAGAGGGACAATGCATCTCGCCAAAAAAACCAGGCCCTGGATCAAGCGAGCAAAATATTTGCAGTTTGGCGCTGCACAGGGATGCAAAGAGGTCCAACTCGAACATCCACAGTGACTGAAGAGGTCGTCTGCAACTTCCTGGAGCAATTCCCACTCATGAGTCAGTGATCGAGAGCGACTGAGACTGTCGGTGAGAATGTTCTGGACACCTGGCAGGTGTACTGCTGTAAGGTCTAGAAGCAATTCTACTGCCCAGTCCCACACTCTCATGGCCTCACTGCAAAGGGGATAAGAGTGAGTGCCCCCTCATTTGTTGATGTAGAAGACAACCAGAGTGTTGTCTGTCTACACCAGAAGAGGACCTGGAGACAGTTGGTCTCGAAATGCCTCGAGGGCATTCAGGATGGCTCTCATTTCCAGAACACTGATGTGTAGAGAGCATTCTAAAGGAGACCAAGATCTTCGGGTCCTGTGTTCCCATAGGTGAGCCCCCAACCTGACAATGAGGCGTCCGTTGTCAGAATTTGAGATGGGGGAGGTCTCTGAAAGGAGACTCCTCCCTCTAGGTGTGGGCGGCAGAGCCACCAGTCAAGGGAGCGATGGACCGCCAAAGAAACCCGGACCGGCTGATCCAGGTCATCCACCATTTGGTCCCACTGGACCCTGAGGTGCCACTTGAGGACCCTCATATTCAATCTAGCGAGGGGTACTGTGGCTATGGCAGCTGCCATATGGCCCAGAAGCTGAAGAATTACCCGTGCAGGGACTGAAGAGGCTACTTGAACTCTGCTTGCCAGAGCCCTCAAGTGATCTGCCCTGTCCGAGGGCAGGAAAGCCTTTCCCTGAACGGTATCCAGGATCACCCCTATGTACTGCAGCCTCTGGGAGGGCCAGGGTTACAATTTTGGCCAGTTTATCGTTATCCCCAAGGAGCGGAAGAGCTCTTCTGTTTCCTTCAGGGCGACTAGAAGTTGAGCCTCCGACGGAGCAGAGATGAGCCAGTTGTCCAGGTAGGGATAAACGAAGTGGCCCCTCCTTTGCAGGGCCACTGCCACCACTGCCAGACGTTTGGTGAAAACTCTGGGGGCAGATGACAGGCCAAAGGGCAGAATCCAAAACTGGTAATGCTGGTCCTGAAACCTGAACCAGAGAAACCTCCAGTGAGAGTGCAGGACTTTGATATGCATGTAAGCATCCTGCATATCTAGGGAGCATAACCAGTCTCCTTGATGAAGCAAGGAAACAGACTTGCCAGAGTTACTATCCAAAATCTCTGGTATTTGACCAAGAGATTGAGCTGACTTAAGTCCAGAATAGGGGCGAAGGTCTTCTGTTTTCTTTGGGACCAGATAAACACAGGGGTATAACCCTTGCCCCTCTGGGCCTCAGGCACTGGCTGGATGGCATTCTTCTCCAGAAGCTGTTGGATTTCTTCCACCAGAAGCTGGGCATGGATCAGTGGACAATGTACTGGGGGATTGTCCAGAGGGACAGAAAGAAATTCTATCATATACCTCTTTGCGAATGGTGTCCAACACCACTGGTCTGAAGTTATGTTGGACCTATCTGCAGAGTAAAGAGAAAATTTCCCTCCCACTTTCTTATTCTGTGGCTCCCGAGAGAGAGAAGGGAGAGGCAGCAAGTCAGGTGGTGGGGGAGTAGAGGGGCCCTGTGCTCCCAGGAGCTTGGGCTGCTTAGGGCCTTGGGGGGTAGGGTAACTCCATTTCTTGAACCCCTTGCCCTGGGGATTTTTACCTCTCTGTCCTTTGCGAAAGGGACAGCCATGGGATCCTTGAGGCTCTGACTTATACATGCGATGGACATTTGCCATGGCTTTCCCTGACTACTGGAGTTGTTAGACCAGGGCTTCTACATCCTGGCTAAACAGCACTGGTCCCTAAAAGGGAGAGTCCAGAATAGAATCCTGGAGGTCAGGATGAAAGTCAGTCAGCCTCAGCCAAGAATGCCTCCTCAGACACACTCCTGAGGCTGCAACCTGGGAGCCCATGTCCACCGCATCATACAAGCAGCGGAGGACATGTTTGTCGATGTGCAGACCATACTGGGCATAGGCTAAGATTTCTTCTTTGGTGTCTGAATCCGGCAATGTCTTGACCATTTAAATAGTCTTTTCCCATAAAGACTTCACGTAAGTCACTATATGGGCGAGAAAATTCAGAGACCTGATGGAACCTGTTGCTGAGAAATAAACTTTGCGGCCCTAGCTATCCAACTTCTTGGATTCAGGACCTGAAGGCTGGGAGTTCAGATGCTTGGGTTGACTGCCGCAGCTGTGGGCGGCAGTGAGCATAAGCGAGTTTGCCCTGGACTGTTCCCCAAAAAGGGCTCATCCTTGGGGGGGTTTGTAAAGCCTGTCTGCCTTCTTTGGGACAGCTGAGGTAGATTATGGCTTGTGCCACGTAATTCTGGTCATGTCTTGAAAAGGCTCAACCAGAGGCAGAATAACCAAGGGCTTTGGCTCCTTGGACCCTAAGAATTTGGCCAGGAGTCTGCGCTCTGGATCCAGTTCTTCGGTATCCCACTCATAGATAGATTGGATATGCCGCATGATATCTAAAAATGAGGGGTCATGGGGGGGGGGACCTTGAAGAGTCCTTGGGGCCCAGAGAAGGTGAGATAAACTCATTCACGTCAGAGGAATCTGGAGAGGATGGGCTGGCGTCCCCGTCATCCAGGGAGGACAGGCGTCCACTTGAAGAAGGAATGGGAGAAGAACACCTTCTTCTTCTTTTTCCCTTAGGGTCTGGGTGGGAACCTCATCTCCAACTGGAGTAGGTGGTTGAGAAGAACCCATGGGTGGTGGAGTTGGAGTGGGCACTGGGGTCTATAGAAGAGATCCTCCTTCACAGTGTTCCACCATGATGTGAACAAAGACCCATGTCTGCCACAGGGACACCGCTGGACCAGGCATCAGGTTTGCAGGACCGGGTGTCTGGGGTCTTTGGGATCCGTGCCAGATCCAGGGAGCCCTTATCCATATCCGGGCATTTGCATCACCATCGCCGGGAGAGCGGCGCCTGAGTAGGAGGAGGAGGAGGAGTAGGGCCCCTGGCACCGATCCTCCAAAGGAGGGGCGGGATCCAATCCTCCACTGCAACCGCCTCGATAGGGCGCTGGAGTGCAGGACACTGGTGAAGGCGACTGGCTAGGCAGGCGCTGCCAGCAGAGGGGCACCTTGGCTGGGGAGGTGAGGGGGCGTCCGATGGCGTGACGACCTCCTGTCATCTGTCAGGTTCGTTTGTGTGTTTGAGTTTTTCCAATGAACTGGACTTCTCTCGCGGTTGCCCTGAGGAATGGCCTTCCTGGGTCGACCCTGGGGTAGACTTGTGGGGTCGGTGGGCCAGGGAAGGCAAATGACCAGTACAGGCTGACGGGAGCAGGCTTACTTTTGTGGGAGGACTCAGTGTCCTGGGCTGGAACCGAGCCCGACCGCCAGCCAGAGGTCAAAGAGGACGAAGAAGGCTTCACGGGCGACTTCGGGTATGACTCGGACCTGGCCCTATCTTTCTCCTGTGGTGGTGCTTCCCTCTGGATGATTTATCCTTGGTTGGGGAGTCCCTGGCGGGAGAAGATGAGCTGTGCTCTGAGGTATGCTGTATAGCCGCCACTTTTTTGCTCCAGGAGGTATGCTTTGAGGGCGTTGGCTCTTCTGGTTCTTGTCTTCTGATTAAACTTGCGGCAGTGCAGGCAGTCGTTGGGCCTGTGGTCTGGGCCTAGGCAGATTAGGCAGGTTGCGTGGCTGTCCTTCACCAGGATCTGCTTCATGCATGCGTACTTGGACTTTCTTCGCAGTGGAGAGGGCCATACACAGAATGGAGAAAAACGTTGAAGATGACAGAAAAACGAACTTTAGAAGAACTTTCTCAAATAGCAGTCGACTGCAAAAAAAGGCATCTGTGGAGCCGAACTAAGCGGGCTGACGGCGGGAAAAGAACTGAGATGGCACCGGGGGACCACCCCCTTTATACCACGTCTGACATCGGGCGGAGCCAATGTCGGGGGCGGTCCCCTGCTACAGACTGCTAGCTACAAGATTTCCGTGGGGTCCTAACGCCTGGCGGCATTAGTCCTAATGGTATTACCTGCTGCAAGAGCTCCCCCTCAAAGTCAGATCTTTTTTTTTCAGGACATGGAAGTAAACCATAACCACCCCTCCACAAAATCAGTGACTATGGCGCCTTTCGGTAACACTTTATCTTAAGTGGCAATAGTTTCCTTAATAACATGAAAAATCAATGCATTTAGAGATGAGTAACTCATTAGCCAGTAACTTGCTGTATCCCGAAATGGCAAAACAGCAGAATGCCCTGCCCATAAGCAGCTGTTATCAGGGCTTCCTGCCACCTTCATGGAATTATTAACTGAGGAAAGTCCCATTTCTGTCTATTTCATTTTTTTCTACCCCAAGTGCCCGGTGCCAATGAGGATGCAGGATCTGGCACTGCCATGTCTTAAGCAGCAGGTGTGCGTGCTCCCATTCCCTCTGCAACCCCTCAAGCTGTACTGCCACCTGGGGTCACCTGATAGTATTGCAGCATGAAAAGGAAACCACAACGCCAGGGGAGAGAGGTCCTGTTCTAGGACACTGAAGCTTGGCACTCACCAGCCCGTGTTGACATCCTGGCTCAAGGTACGGATCAAGGTCACTAGTAAAGCAAGCGGCACACACTGCTATGAGGCGAACCAAGAACCATAAATGGACTGGGTTGTTATCGAAAGATAACAGAGTTCCACTGGTACCATCACCCTCCTCTGCCACAATCTGCGGTTCATCTACTGACTATCCCAGCTGCAACATGCACTCATTCAAACTCATTTTTGCCCTTTAATTTCAGTTTAAGAAAAATCTTCTGGTGTAATCCTAAGTGCACAACTAATATAATTATGTGTGAAAATTATCCATTAGATTTTTCACTTCATTACCAACCTGTCACATAGTCTTCCACATCCCAGGATCCCGATCCCCCCCCACCAACCCCGTACTGTTCCAGCTCATCAAACTGCAGGCCTAGGCTGCAAGAGTAGGCCTTCATGGGAAAGCAAGCAGAGGTTTGACACCCTGACAGCTAGAACATGAAAGAGAACAAGGACCTCAGTTTATCAAGGACAAAAGAAAGAAGCGGCCAAAGAAAAAAAACAGAATGATTCCGTTAGAGTGCAAACCACTTCAAGCTAGCTGACACAAAGAGAACACTGTGCACCTTATCACTCAACGAAGAACAGTCGTAAGTCCATTTTTTCCCCTTACCTTCTTCCTCTGCTATTTCCCACCTTACAAGGTCGTATTTTCTGCCACCGCTGAGTAACTAAGGTCAAACAATTGTTTCTGCTCTGATGTACACCCAAGCAAGAGGTGATCCCCTCTGGCAGATGCATTCAAATGGAAATAAAGGGCCAAGATGGGAAAAGGGACGTTATCTAGAATCTGACTGCCTAATCCTTACTTGATTCGTGCGAATGTAAGCTAAAAATAGCCTAAGCTTGTGTTAGTTGCATAGTGGCTTTTATTTTTCTTAAATAGCTCTCTAAAATATATATTTCTTTTAAAAGTAAGCTAAAAGCAGCTCTATTTACTTCAATGGAGTGCACTCCTGCACTTTCCGAACACAGATGTCAGCAAGTAGCAGGTTTCTCCAATGAACCACATCATGTCCATGGCATGACACCTTCATTGCTGGACTCCGTTCTCGAACAGATTTACTGTTCTGATTCCACAGCACCATGGTTCACCACAAAAGTGAAAATAGTAAGTGCAGCGCTATACAAAATTTGTAGGAGGCTATTACAAGAACTGAACGTCTGCCAGGTAATGTCCCGGTACAGAAGGTGGTGATGGGGTGGGGGGTAATCAGTAGGAAGCATATTATCGGGTGTTTAGGGGTTCCATGACCTGTTTTGTGGGCAAAAGGTGTGAGGTAGTTCGGGGGTCATGATGAGTTTGTGACACATTTTTGATGTAGTTCACTGGAAGAATAGGCTGCTACCTACAGTAGATGTCATGAAACATCTGAGCACAAGGCCAACACAAATCAATAGAGATGTGTTTCACCATTTAAGACACCTGGGGCACAAATAAAATGACCTTAGCTTGTAGTTGCTCCAAATAGATGACTACCATACACCGACTGTCTCACCTACCTGTGTATATTCCCAAACCCCTACCCTACCCATCTCCTAGATCCTGTGTATTCATTGTATAATGCTGATGTGTATTTCCTTCAGTTTTGTATATAAAATTTTGTTATAATTATTGACTAAGGATAATTACCGTGGAAAGTTGTGCTGTAATCTGCCATTACACATGGCTGATTGAAATAGCTGTTGTGAGACAGTTCAGCTCGTCACTCAGAGCTTTCTAGCATGCGCGAAGTAAAAAAATTACCCCAGACAAAACAGTCTGCACTGAATTCTCTCTCTCTCTCTCTCTTTGCTTTTGTCCATTTGTCAGGGTACAGAGACAGAGAAAGAAATGAAATCGAGCAACAATAGAAAGCGTTTTTAATTCCCCACCCTCACTTGCCAATCTTAAATGTCCCACCTTACCTTCTCTTGCCAATCTCAAATACCCACCTCTCTTCCCAATCACATAACCAGCAATGACAGTACACTCACTCTGCAACCCCCAAACCGTGCCAAGTGAAAGTGGTAAAAATCAGCAATTATAAAAAATAAAGTACGCAGAGGGGTTGTCACATCTTCGGTGTGTGATGCTTTTATAAACCCCTCATGCTTAGCTCTCGGGGTATTTGTAGTGTCCCACACCTCAGCTGTGTGTCACAACTCATTATACACACCTCCCCACATTACACGCATCCACTGCACTTTAGATGGTACCATTTTTTTATGATGTAAATAAGTCTGCGACTGTACCTGTCCCCTGGGATACTCTTGTAAACTATGCTGCACTTAAAAAAGACTATCAGGGAATGCAAAATTTCATGAAAAAATAGATACACTTATAAAGGAATACATTCTATGCTCTTTTGTCTTCTGATTATTTTTACATGTAAAGCTATTTTGAGTTTTGTGAAAGAGAACATATATATATACATACAACGGGTTGAGTGATAAATGAGTGTGATAAATGTAGCAGCGTTTTATTTAACTCTAAAAATTGATTAGCGTTTTGCTCATAAAAGTTCTAGAACATTGTGAAAATGCATAGCACTTGCCTCACTGTGTTTAACAAAATAACACTTCTAGAAAATCTATATAAATGCTTTCTGTACAGTTAGTATTGTCCCAAGAAAAAAACTGCTAATCAATTATTTAAAACCCTGTGTAGCTATTTCCACTAGAGTGGGATAAACGACATTTGTACGTACTGTTCTGATGTCATCACTCACTCAGTAACCACAGCCTGCATTCTAAACTGAACTCTTTCACAAATCTGTTTCTCACTGTTACTTGCAACTATTAACATTGCAAAGGACACGCACCTGTTTCCCACTGTGTTTCAACAACTCACAGCCAATTACTATGCTACTTACAAATTCAAGAAAGACTGCATTCTAAATCACAGTGCTGCAACACACAGTTTCTGTTTCTCACTGCAAACTGACTCTAAATTACAGTGCTGCCACACACAGGGTTCTGTTTCTCACTGCAAAATGACTCTAAATCACAGTGCTGCAACACAGTTTCTGTTTCTCACTGCAAACTGAAACTAACTCTGTTAGCACTGTCAAACACATTCACCTGTTTCTGACAGGTGACTAGCAGTCCCAGCCCATTCAGAAACATTCACACACACTGAGAACAACCACAAACAGTGCTCTCAGGATAGCCTAGAGGTTAGAGTAATGAACTTTGAACAACCTTGATTCAATTCAACACGCTAGACCTGGGTTTAACTCTCACCACTTCCGCACTGTGTGACTCTGACCAAGTCACTCCACTGCCCAGTGTCCCCAAATCACCACTAAAAACTTACCCAGTTTTACTAAAACAAAAACATAACTGTATTTCTGAAGCTCTTACCCTCATTGTATAAACAGCACACACGATGGGCAGATTGTGTGCTATGGAAAATATTCTCGCTCTGGATGATCTCATGACTGCCTTCGGCACTCATGCGATATCCAGAACTCACGCTGCAGGAGTGAGAATATTATTCATATCACACGCTTGCCTATAATGTATACACTATAAATATACACACACACATATACTGTATATATATATATAGCCTTGGGGTCGTCGGCCCAAATGCTCATCCCATTGAACCCCCCTCCAACCTGCAGACGCTGAAAAGCATTGGAGGTGTGCCTTGGGGTTGTCAGCCCTAACGCTCACCCCATTCTCCTATACTGTACCCATCTCAGCTTATTTACCTATAGAATGGGGTGAGTGTTAGGCCGTCGACCCCAAGGCACACCCCGACACCTGTGAGTGTCTGCAGGGTGGCTAGAGTGTTAGGGTTGTAAACCCTAACACCCATTTCCTGCTTTGTCGCTGAGTAACAACCCTAACTGATGCATAATGAAGTTTTTGCAATGAAAAAATAATATATATCTATATATATATATATAATGGTAGCACGGTAGTGCTACCATAGTTAGGGTTGAGTACCCCATTTAAGGTTAAATGGTGACATTTTGCACCTAATAACGTTGCCACCATTCAACAGATTTGCCTGAAATTTGGCAGGCAAGGAGCAACTATAGATCTTGGGATCTGCCAACTTTCGTCACGGTCGGATATACAGCTGCGGAGTTATTAAGTGACATTCGGAGACATTTATGCTTTTGTGCATTCTTTGCTCACCTACAGGTCACAGTTTATGTAACCGGTCCGAAACTTCAGGAACGTATGATCGGGTCCCTATGTGCCTTTTGAAGATTTCGTGACAAAATATTGAACGGTTCAAAAGTTATTCAAAAAACAAGTTTCTCATTATAGTCAATGGGAAAGTTAACAAAAAGTTTGACAGTGTCACAAATACAGTTTTTAGTGTCGCAAATGAATCCTATAGTGTCATGAGTCAGCCATTTTTTTTCAGTTACTGATCACACAAATGCTTGGCATTTAAAACTGGGACCATCTAGGGACACAATTCTTTTTGTGTGTATCTAGTCAAGCCCTGAGGATGGTAGGCATGTCTTTATTTTGGGGTTAAACACCCCAGAAATATGTTTTGAAATTTTTGGAAAAGTAGTGCCAAAGTAGTGTCGCACCTGGGACACTTTCGTGAATTTTTACACAGTGTCGCAACTCACGACACTACTTTGCAACACTATGGCAAAATGACAGGAACTGTTTGCCACTCTGCTGCAAAAGAACGGATTGGTCTTTTGGGCTGACATTTGGAGGGAAGAAAGCCAATATTTCACAGATGTGCCTTTTGGTGGTTTGGTGAAAAAATATTGCAGGGATGCAAAGTTACGGTACTCCAAAGCTGATGCTTTTTCCCATAGACTAACATTGCGGCATCCGCCACGCCTTTCGGGGCCCGTATCTCAGAAACGGTGCAAGATAAGGACTTTTCGTTAGAAAATGCTGAACCCCCTATGAAAACCTAGCCAAGAAAGTCATGACTCATATGAAATTTTAATTTTTTCTCTATGTCGTACGGTTCCTGAGATATAAGCAATTTAGTATTCCAAGAGCTCATTTTCTGGTCCCAGGCCCATTATTATGCATGCATTCTTTGTAGTCACTGTATTTCTCTATGCAGCTGTTGGGGAAAACCAGGGTGTGCGCTCCAGTTACTGTTACACTCAGCGTTTCCACTTGCGTTTCCGTACCCGTTTGCGTTAGCGTTCCCGTGTACGCCACCGTGTGCGTTATCCTTTGCGTTTCTGTTTGTGCTTGCTTTTGCATTACTCTTACCATTTGTGTCTACTGTACTGTTTCCGTTTGCGTTTTGCTTCGCGTCACCGTGCGCATTACCATTTGCGTTTGCGGCTGCCCTTACGTTTGTGTTTCTCTTTTTTTTTGTATCATCGTTGTTACTGCTACTATTTGCGTTTCCAATTGCGTTCCTGTGCGGTTACGGTTTGCGTTTCCGTACGCACTTGCGTTTGCGTTTCTGTTTCCTTTGGCATTATTGTTGCTGTTACCCGTTACCATTTGTGTTTACAATTGCGGTACCATGACCCGTCGGCGTAACGGTTTCTGCGTTTCTTATGCGCTTGCATTGCGTTTCATTTCTGTTTCTTTTGGCGTTATTTTAGCTGTTACCGTTACGATTTGCATTTCCAATTGCGGTATCATGACCGTGCACATTACGGTTTGCGTTTCCGTATGCACTTGCGTTTCCATTTCTGTTTCCTTTGGCGTTACTGTTGCTGTTATGATTACCATTTGCGTTTACAATTGCAGTACCGTGACCATGCACGTTACAGTCTGTGTTTCCGTAAGCGCTTGCATTTGCCTTTCTGTTTCTGTTTCCTTTGGTGTTATTTTTGCTGTTACCATTACCATTTGCCTTTGCAATTGTGGTACCGTGACCGTGCGTGTTACGCTGTGCGTTTCCGGATGTGCCTGTGTTTGCATTTCCGTTTCTGTTCCCTTTGGCGTTATTGTTGCCGTAACAGTTAACACTTGCATTTACAATAGCCGTATTCATGACCATGTGCATTACCAGTTGCATTTCGTACTGCGCTAGTGTCTCCGTTTGCGCCACTGTTCACTTTGGCGTCCACTTTGCGCTTGTGTTTCTATTCACGTTTGCTTTACCATTTACTTTGCATCACCATCTCGTGTACCATTAGCGCTTGCGTTTCGCTTGCATTTACCATTACTGTGTCACAAGACATCACGTGGTGGGATTGGGCCCGCGCCACGACTCACCACATTCCATTCACTATTTATAGTCCCCATTCTCAAAAGAAGGAAATTCATGCAAAAAAATCCATTTAATGCATCAGTTAGGGTTGTTCCACAGCAACAAAAGCAAAGGAAATTCGATTGTTAGGTTGAAAGACCCCCTTGCACCCCCAGCCCACCTCCTCAACCAGCATCGGGTGTGCGTTGGGGTCATCAGTCCTAACTCTCACCCCATTCTCCTATACCTCAGCTTGTTTACACATGTGATTGGGTGAGAGTTAGACCGACGCACCAATGCACACCCTGATGCTGGTTGGGGCGGCTGGGGGTGTGCAAGGGTTTCAACCCCAATAACCGACTTTCCTCACTTATGTCGCTAGAACAACCCTAACTGATGTATTAAACTCAGTGTTTTGACATCTATATATATATATATATATATATTATATAACAGGCAAGGTTAAGTGAGCAATAATACCTGACAGGGTGGGGTGGGTGGTATTGGGCTGCACTGGACGCCCAGGGCATAATGAGGGCCTGAGTGCACAGACAGAAGGGCCTTATAGCCCCTGGAAGGTCTGGTATAGCCTATACCGCCACCTTGGAGGGTGTTATTGGCCTTTAGAGGATGGGTTATAGGGTAACATTTTAATAAAATATTGCTAAATAAAAATATAAAAAAATGAGTAAAAATTAAACAAAATCCATTTCCTTAAAGTAGTCCCTCTACTGGTACAGTCACCAGTAGAGGGCACTGCTGTGTTCGAGAGACTTTTCAAAATAATTTTCCACTTCCTTTTAGCTCCTTGTTGCTTGCTTTTCTGCTCACCCCAAGTGGCGTTCAGTGTGCCCCAAACAGTCTATTCATTTACACATTTACAGTGCGGTGCTGCCCCCATTTATCACTGCTTTTAGCTTTTACATGCTATCAGGAGGCATAAGCGTAGTTGACAGTGGCATGAGGGACAGTAGAACATAAGTGCGATCACTGGTCAGGGCTTGGGACACTGGAAGACAGCCAGTGAGTGGGCCAAAAGTGAGAGAGTGGGATGGCAGTATGAACAGCGTGGACACAGCTGCCATGTTTTCACCCATTTGTCAGCTTCAGCATGGTTAGGAGAAGGATGGCAGAGTGAGCACCATTAGCACTGAGCTGAGAGAAGGCTTGACGACCCTGTGCGCTGTGTTTACTTTCACGTTATCTTTGCTAAATTTAAAGGTTAAGGGGAGACGGGGGAGACAACAGGGGAAGTGGGCTGCTACTTTCAATTGAGTCTGGAGTTCTGGGGTGCCACACTTGCTTGGTTGTTCGCTCACTCGCTAAAGCGAGAAAACAAATGGCGAACATTTCAAACTTAAGATTCTATTGAAGCTCACTGCTTTTGTTAAGAAGGCAGGCAGGCAGGCACAGGGACTAATTACTTACTGGTCTCTCTTGCCTGTGTCCCGGCTGCTATCAACCAATCAGGAAGCCGGGTTTCTCCAACCCATTTTCCAAAACTGCTCAAGATACCACTACTATCTCACTGCCTACTGTGGAAAGTAGTGCCATCTTGCAAGCTGGCAGGTCACAATGAAACAATGGAGTACTGAACTAATCAGAGAACAGCCCTAACACTGCTGATGAGATCACAGTGGTGATGTGCAGCACTGAAGCCAGTGATGAGACTTGAGAGGCACAGTTTAAATTTTGCACTTTATTCCTTTTGTAATTTTTTAAAATAATTTGTATCACAAAACTGCTGAAATACCTTTTGTGCAAATCAAACTGACATGGGTGATCGTGAGATGCTTTGAGTCTCACAGTTAGTCATTCAGTAATTTTTTTTGTCCTTTTCTAACTTTTTATCATTTCTATCACAAAACCACCTCAACACCTGTTGTACTAAGCTTTGTGCCCCCCGGCCACTGCCTCACAGCTGCTTTAGGTGTTCTCCCAGCCTCCCAGTTCCATCTGCCATCCCTCTCCCCCCCCACCATCAAGCCAACTGGGATCTTCATAGGGCGGGGCACAATCATATATGGCAGTCAGCACACACAGGGTTTCTTCTGTTTTGCTCTGCTGATCCCACCTACCACACTCACGGTGCCAAGCAGTGCCCCATCAGGCCATGCTAGCACATAACATGCCCTACAGAAGAGGCAAGTTCTCTGGTCCACCACTGGCATCGATAATACAGCGGAACCTTGCATCTTTCTTTCCCTGGTTGGGAGCAGCACCTCCCCAGCCCTCTCCTTGGACCACCCAGCCAGTACACGAGTTGGCTTCTGAACTCAGGTTGGCAGTATGGGAGTGTGACACAATACACACCTGGCCATCAAATGGCCCATTTTGTGAGAGAACAGTACGAACATACGAATGTGCCAGCAGAAACAGACCACCCAGTCTAAGTCTGCTCCAGTGTGCAGTTAGCACCCCTGGTTTGCAGCTTCCCCACCCCTCCCTTTGTCATCCCACTGCCACCCCCACCTCCCCCACCCTCACTCTCCCTGTTCCTGTCCCATGCCCTTTAAAGCTTGTTCACAGATTTACATGATACTACCCATTCTGGTAATGCATTCTATTTTGCTACCACCCTCTCTGAAATAGTGTCTCCTCACTTTCCTCCTAAATCTTCCCCCCTCTATTCTTAGCCAGTGCCCCTGTGTCCTCCCCTTCTTAGCTTAAATACCCATCTGCCCCACCCTTATTGATCCCCCTCAGATACTTAATGTCTCCATCATGTCCCCTCGTCCTTCTATCCTCCAGGGTACATATTCAGGTCTCCCAGCCTGCTCTCATAGTCTCTCCTCCACTCCACATATCATCTTTGTTGCCCTCCTCTGCACCCCCTCCAGCAGCCTGATATCACGCTTTAGGTATGGCCTCCAAAACTGCACACAATACTCTAAGTGCAGCCTTACCAGCGACCTGTAGAGGGGCAAGATCACCTCTCTTTGCCTGGACAAAAACCCACTGCTATGCCCCCAGCATTTTGTTCACTTTGCAGCTGCTCTCATGCACTGGGAGTGTTGTTCATGGTCCCTGTTATCATTACACCTACAGTAGGTCCTTCTCCTCCTTAGTGATCCTCAGCTTACCCCCCAGTCAGTATTCTCTCCTTGGGTTCTCCGCCCAAGGTGCATAACCACTTCTTTGCATTGAACCCCAGCTGCTACCTCTCGACCCCTCCTCTAGCTTGCTTAGGTCCCCTGCAGCTGCTTCCATCCCTCCCTCTATCCACCACTGCTCCGATTTTGGTGTCATCAGTGAACAGACTTACCTTGCTCACCACCCTGTGTGCAATGTCTGATATGAAGAGTCCAAATAATACTGGCCCCAACACAGAGCCCTGAGGCACGCCACTCATCACCCGGCCTTGGGTTGAGAGCTCCTCTCACCACCACCCGTTACAGCCTCCCACTCAGCCAGCTTGTAATCCAGTTCATCACTTTTGCCCCTACCCTACACCAGTTAGCTTCTCCCAGATTCGCCTACGAGGCACCAAATCCAAGGCCTTGCTAAAGTCCAAGTAAAGAACATCCACCGCGATGACCCTTATCCAACTCACCTGCCACTCAATCATAATATTGTATCAGGTTGGTTTGACAAGATTTCCTGACACAAACCCATGCTGTCACATCCTGGAGGACACTGTCCTCCAGGTATGACACTCAGTCTTTCCTTTAGTATCATTTCCATGATTTTGCATACTATGGAGGTGAGACTTGCACAAACAATAATTTCCAGTTCATCCTTGGCCTCTCTTGTGTAATGGTACTCATGTGCCATCTCCAGTCCAGTGGCACACATCCTGACTCAGTGAGGTGCTGCAGATCTACCAGTGGCTCCTCGCAACACCTCCGCCATCTCCTCAGCACTCTGGGTGGATACCATCTGCCCCTGGTGCCTTGTCTACCTTCAGTGCCCTCAGTCCCTCTAGGACTCTACTTGCCTCAATTCTTCCATCTGCGCCTCCTCTCCCCCATCCCCACCCTCCCAGCCCATGGTGGTAACGGTCCCCTTTTCTTCTGTGAACACTAAGCAAAAGTGTTCATTCAGTGCTTCTGCCTACTCCTCCCCTTTTCTGTCCTCTCCCCACTCCACCCTTTTATCCTGACTATTGTCTCCTTGCACTTCCTTTTCTCAAGATGTATCTGAAAAAGTACCCCCGTTAATTCCCTGCGCTAATCTCAGCTCCCTCTGGGCTTGGCTTCTCACTTTTCTGGTCACCTCCCTGGACCATCTTGCATACTCCTCCCTTCACCTTCCTTCCCCGTCCTCCTATACCTCTGGTGTGCTACTCATTTTGCCCTTACCACCTCCACAACCTTGCTATTCAACCAACATGGTTTTCTTGCTCTGCTCCTCTTACTCTGTGTCTTGGTGCAGGCCTCTGTTGCCTCTGCAATCCCCCATTTAATAATATCCTATTTCTGCTCCACATCCATCTCCTGCCTTATGCCCTCCAGTTTCCCTTTCAGTACTTCCTGCATCCTCGCAAAGTCCGCCCCCCTGAAGTTTACCACCCGAGTAACTGATTTCTCTGACTCGTCACACATCGTGATATTAAACCACACCGTTTGGTGATTGCTGTTGGCAATAGGTCTTCCACCTTTATTTCCCTTACTTCCTCCCCATTCGACAATACCAGATCTAAAGTGTTCTTTAGCCTAGTAGGTACACTAACCAACTGTGTCAGGAGATCCTCCTGGATCATGTCCAGGAGCACTTGCTCCCTAGCACTGGAGGTGACCGGAATGCTCCAGTTAACCCCCGGCAAGTTGAAATCCCCCACGATGACCACCTTCCCTTTTCTACATACCTTTCTGATTTGTCCTGCTGATTCCCTGTCAAGCTCCTCAGACTGGGACGGCAGCCTGTATACCACCCCAAACCTCAGTTTCCTACCCCTTGAGTCTAGGAGCTGCAGCCAGATTCCTCTGTTCTCCTTTCTTCCCCCTCATTCCTTGTGCATTTGAACCCCGTCCCTCACATAGACTGCCACCCCACCCCCTCCCCTCCTTACGGTCCTTCCTGTATAATCTGTATCCTGGAATTGCCAGATCCCAGTCCCGGTGCTCAGTTGCCTATGTTTCTGTGACAGCTGCAATATCTACCATCCACACTGCTAAGACTGCCTGTAGCTCAGCTGATTTGTTGCCTAAGCTTCTCGCATTTAGCGAGACCACCCTCCATCCTGCCCCCTTCCCTTCACCGGCCTCCGTCTCCTCCCTTCTACTCCCTCCCTTTTCGGTCGCCTCAAGTCCTTCCCTGCTAGCCTGGGGGTAGGCTGTGACTCCACTCTATCGGATCCCTGCCTACCTGCTGTCCACTTGCCACCCCCCATCTAGTTTAAACAGTAACAGAAAAACGCTAAATAAAGAGTTAAAGGCAAGCCCTGTAAATTGGCAGTTAAGGCTGACCACAGTGCGGTCTGGTTCCTCACCTGTTGAAAAGGTTATTCCTGCTGACCATCCTCAGAAATCCAGTGGGGTCCGTCACTGAGTTCAGCTTGTTGTTTAACTCCTCAAACTGTTGGTCCAGAAGGTCTCCAGCTTCACTCTCCGTCTCGCTGTTAGAACACGCTCTGCTGAAAGAAAGCACCAGAGAGGATTCAGTCGGAAACACGCAACAGCTAATTTTCCCTGGTCAAGAGGCTGAACCCTACCTTACTGATAGTTACACCATCAGTACAGGAATGGCATTTTATAAGCTTTGGTATCTATGGCAGGACACAGAGGGTGGGACAGTATGTAAAATCAGCTACCCATCCCATTAGAAGTACCATAAGAAATGCATTACTTGTTTTTAAAACCATTCTTAGACCTGCACCACATTATCTGGACTTAACACCGGCTACTCACAATCTTGTTTTTCTCACTGCGCTTCCTATTCAAGATTACTTTATGTTAAGTCCTCTGATGGACATTCCCATTATCCATATTCAGGTTCAAGCTCCATCTGGCCAAGCTAGGATTTCAGATCCCCATTCCGATTTGGGGGATCTGAGGTCAGATATTGGGATCTGAGAAGTAAATGTTTGCCTCTGACCACTGGATAGTTGGGATCCAGTCAGATTCCTTGAATTCAATCGGATCCTATGGTTCCGACAAGATCCATGTGTGGGGTCCAAGGTGTTCTGATCCATGGTCAGATGCCATTAATATCCGAAATAATCCCCGCCACCTACGAAGAGGTGGTGTCCCATGGTATCTGATTTTCCCTCCAATTGCATCTCTCTTAAATTTGATCCAATAGTTTCAATCTTTGAAACATTCTCCCTCATTTAGACCCATTATTCCTGCTTCCTGCTCCTTCCTTTACTCTTCAAACTACTGTACGTTAAAGGGGAATACTCTTTTTTTTTTTTACTTTCTTTTTTTCCCCTCCTATCACCCCATCGTTCCACTCCTTCGGGCTCGCTCATGCTACCCACCCGACACACTGAGTTTGCCCCTAGAGTGCCCATGGGTGACTCCTACCTTTCCTCCTGTCTTTCGTGGAGCACCTGGCACAGCGGGGTCTGCCCGTGGTTTCCTGGACTGGGCAGCTGAAGCGGCCATCATCTAGACCCGCTGAGGTTGGTTTCCGTTTTCTGTGTTTCCCGTCCCCTCCTCCCCTGAGGACGTCAGCTCGGGTAAGTGCGCGTTGACGCACGCCTGCCAAGTGCCTAACAACATCCTCCCCTCCCCGACTCCAGCCCTTCTGAAGCCACCAATGCCCCGTGAGCCAGTGCTCCTGACTAGGGACATCGGGTGCATACAGCACCCTGGTAACCCCACTTGAAGGAGGAGGCATCGTTGGGGCCTCAATCCCTCCTTCCCCCTGCCAACCCCCGACGACCTGAGTCTGTACCTGAACCGGGTCGCCGGGCGTGGTGCGAGGTGTGGCGTCCAGCGTCTCAACCCTCAGCACCACTAGGCCGGCTAGGGGAATACTCTTTAATGGGATGGGAAAGCCCTGCTTAAGAAAACCGCCTTAACATTTTTGTTTTGATTACTCGTTAACTTTAACTTTCTATCTGACTGATTCAGAGACCACCCCCAACCCCCACCCACCAGCCTGGGGCACTAAGGGTGACAGCGGTGTTAGCAGGGTTCAGCACTGACATAGTCCAAAATGCTGACAAGACATTATTTATTTGTTTGAATACTGGTGAATGGGAAAGGTGCACTGAGCCAAAGCTTGTTTCCAGTTGTGATCTGGGGTACGACATTAGCAGCATTACATTAAGAAGACATTAGCTAAAAAGCAACACAGAAACACTTTGATGAAGAAATACAAAATCACACATAACCCCATAATGCAAAGCATCATGGGATGTATATGCAAATCAGCATGAACATTTAGGCTGGTTCTGCTTTAAGCAGGAGTGCATGATGCCAAAGGGCCTCTCAAACAATCTGCAAAGGGTGAGAACAGAAGACTTTGATGTCTCTCGCAGCTGAGTCCCACGTTGATGTCAACTGCAGGGGCACATGGGATAGCATTAACATCGGGATACATCACAGGAAGAGGAATGACCAGATAAAAAGTAAAATATATACTAATTTAAGTAAACAAAAAATGTTTTCTGCGATTTTCTTAATCAGGACCTCCCGATCATGTTACATTGGTTACAGGGCAGGTGGATTCCCCTTTGAAGCATTGGTGCATGTCACTGTGAACATGTTGTACCTCTCTATTTTACTTATACTTTGTGCATCTCCACTCTCTCAGCCTGCATCAGGCCCCTCTTCAGGCCCCACAGAGCCCCAATACTGTCACTCCGCCTTCTCCCAGGGCTTACCAGCTCTCCTGCTGTGCTCCCACAGTATCCTTTCCTCATATAAGAGGTCTTCAGCTGGTGCAGGTTCCCCTGAAAGGCTGCAGTTGTGTGCAGGGAGCCAGCCTGAGTCGGCAGGTGCAGGGTCTGCGAGCCTCTTGAGGGCTGTCAATCTGCAATGGCTGAGGGCTTTTCTTCACTTTTTCTAGTCCCCCCCAACCAGGACATGAGCACTAGTGTGGACGTGAATGCAGGGCATCAGCACTGACTCAGCCAATGGTGTCTCACCCTGCCCCATGTGCACTGCTGTCTGTGGTCACCCAGGTGGCAGTCACGTGGTGGCAGTGGGTCACGCATCCCTCCCTAGGGAAGGAGAGAGTCCTGTGGGACCTGGACTAATTCCCTCATCTGGTCAAAGTCTGCTTGTCTGAAATCCTGAACCTCAGACTTTGATGAGGGAACATTGAGACCCAGGGCCAGTTCGAACCATATGGTGTTACAGTCACTGGACCCCAGTGGTTCCGCAACCTGCGCTGCACCTACCATTTCCGAGTTGGGGAGCACCACATTGAGAATGATCGCCTGCTTTGTGGGTTCCCTGACAATCTGCACTAGTAGTCAGTCCTGCAACCTATCTAGCTGGGACTGGCTCCTGACGCTCGTCAGCATTCAATTACACAATTTAAAGAAAGTCAGAGTATGCTGTGTCCAGTTAAAGAATGCCAGAGTATGCTGTGTCCAGTTAAAGAATGCCAGAGTATGCTATGTCCACTTAAAGAAAGTCAGAGTATGCTGTGTCCAGTTAAAGAAAGTCAGAGTATGCTGTGTCCAGTTAAAGAATGCCAGAGTATGCTGTGTACAGTTAAAGAATGCCAGAGTATGCTGTGTCCAGTTAAAGAAAGTCGGAGTATGCTGTGTCCAGTTAAAGAATGGCAGAGTATGCTGTGTCCAGTTAAAGAATGGCAGAGTATGCTATGTCCAATTAAAGAATGCCAGAGTATGCTGTGTCCAGTTAAAGAAAGTGAGACTATGGTGCGTCCAGTTAAAGAATGCCAGAGTATGCTGTGTCCAGTTAAAAAATGGCAGAGTATGCTGTGTCCAGTTAAAGAATGCCAGAGTATGCTGTGTCCAGTTAAAGAAAGTGAGACTATGGTGCGTCCAGTTAAAGAATGCCGGAGTATGCTGTGTCCAGTTAAAGAATGCCAGAGTATGCTGTGTCCAGTTAAAGAAAGTCAGAGTATGCTGTGTCCAGTTAAAGAATGGCAGAGTATGCTGTGTCCAGTTAAAGAATGCAAGAGTATGCTGTGTCCAGTTAAAGAAAGTGAGACTATGGTGCGTCTAGTTAAAGAATGCCAGAGTATTCTGTGTCCAGTTAAAGAAAGTCAGAGTATGCTGTGTCCAGTTAAAGAAAGTCAGAGTATGCTGTGTCCAGTTAAAGAATGGCAGAGTATGCTGTGTCCAGTTAAAGAAAGTCAGAGTATGCTGTGTCCAGTTAAAGAATGCCAGAGTATTCTGTGTCCAGTTCAAGAATGAGCAATACCACTAACCACATCAACATCGAACTATTTTAATCGAATTTATTCTCAGAATTAAAAAAAAAAGGAAAGGCAGAACATTAAGAGTTTCCTGTCAGCATATGTTAGCCATCAGCTGTAATCACTTCAGTGCTTTGGGTTTCAGAGCGGATCCAGTGGAGATGCGTTATATTGTTCCTTTACATTTTGTTGTGGTTTTCCATAGACTGACACCAGAATGAACTTGAAATAAATGTCTCAGCCCTAAATGAAAAGATGTCCTCGGAGCTGTTTTGTCTGGCTGGCTGCAGCAAATATTCAGCCATGGCTTTGGTAACTGTTTACTAGAGAAACACGAACTGGTAACCCACCAATGAGCTTGCCACTGGGAATAAACAAACAGACCACTGGCCAGCTTTGATGAGGCTGATCAGGGACTGCAATTTGCTGGCTGACATAGCAACATAGTTTTGTAGTGACAGTGGATTTAGGGTCAGTCTTGTCTGCCCCTCCTGCCACACGGCAGTAACTATACCAGGTCTGATTATGAACATTAATCCGAGCCTCTTAGCTGGAATGCTACCTGTACTTATGCTGTATAACCCTCAATGCCATTTTCCCTAAGGAATTTGTCTAGTCCCGCTTGGAAAGGCTGAACAGTGCTAGCTTCCATAGCCTCATCAGTTAGGCTATTCTACAGGTTAACCACCTTCTGTGCGAAGTAAGTACTGTAAACAATAAGCCACAACAGGGTGTGCATTAAAGGATTTTAATGCACACCCAGAGGAGTGAGGCATGAGTCTGAGGGCCATGTGTCGTTATGCTCCTAGGAAGTGCCATTTACAGAAAAACAGAAACAAAATAATGGCAGAAAAAGACCAATGATCCAGCCAGTCTGCCCAAGTTCCCTATTTAGCCTTGGAACCTACTGACCCTCCAGGGTCCGAGCCCTCCACATCTTTCCCCCATTCTTCTCCCAGCTTCTGCAATCTCAAACGACCACTATACCCTTCATTCTGTCCAACCATGCTTGAAACTACCAACAGTTTTAGCACCCACCACTTCAGCTGGCAGACTGTTCCACGGCTCCACCACCCTTTCTGAAAAATAATACCTTCCTTATATCTCTCTTGAACCTCCCTCCTGTCTGTTTCTACTCATAACCACACTACTGTAAAGTAGCAGTCAATCTAAACAATTCCTGGCAGTTCTCCTTGTTAATTCTTTTTAGGAACTTGAAGGTCTCTATCATATCTCACTTCTCCCTTCTGGTCTCCAGTGAGTACATATTTAGTGCCTTGAGGCGCTCCTCATAGGATCTGCCTTGCTGGCCCTGAATCACTTTTGGTACCCTGCACTGCACTGTCTTCTGCACTGTCTCCTGCCTATCCCTACCCTTCTGAGGTAAGGACTCCAGAACTGGGCTCAGCACTCCAGGTGTGGCCTCACTGAAGATCTATATAGGGGAAGTGTTACCTCTTCCCTTTCGCTATCAGTACCCCTCCCGATACATCCCAGCATCCTACTTGCTTTGCTATATGCCTTGCTGCACAGACTCAATTGTTTTTTTTTTTTTTTTTTAATTTTGCTGTTTATGCCCCCTCCCTCTGCATGGCCTTACTTCCCTCAGGTCCTGCAAGGCATCGGGCTGGCTGCTCTCCGACCTCTTCCTCCAGGGCCACCTCATGCTGCCTACATTTGCTCCCTGGCGGGGAGGGAGGAACGGTCTCCCCTTACTGCTCCCCAGCACCTGTTTTATGTCTTCGTCAGACACCCCAGGGGATCATCGGAGTGATAGGGCTATGTGGGGGAGGCCATCTCCAGGTTCAGCCGTGGGGTCTTTTTGCATTTTTTTCCCCTCCCGTCTCTAGGTTGTTGGCATACTGGGCGCTCCAAGGGATGTAGGTGTGCGTCACAATGTGACGGCCATCCCAGAGCTCACCGACGCCCCCCCGCCATGGCATCCCCGAACTGCACCTCCACCTGTGGTTACCCAGGTGACGGCATTGCAGCGGGGATGACTACTCTCCCTCCTTCCCCAGAGGAGGAGTGCGATCCGATGGACACTATCCTCCTCCCCCTGGCAGGCCCCCAATGACCCATGTCCGCACCCGAACCCGGGTCACCGGCATTGCGAACAGTAGCTCTACCACTGCGCCAATGGGCCAGCAGACTCAACTGTTTGAGGGAGTCACTGAGGAGAACTCCAAGGTCCTGTTCCTTAGCTGTATCGCTAAGTCTCGCCCCACCCATCCGGTACTCTGCCCTAGGCTTCTTGTTCCCTACATGCATTACCTTGCACTTTTTGGCATTGAATTTCAACTGTCGAACCTTAGATCGCCCTTTTAGCTTGTGTAAGTCACTCTTCATTCCCCTGAGTTATTCCCTCATCACTATCCACTCTCCCACAGAGCTTAGTATCATCTGTGAAGAGACACAACCTGCCCCAAATTCCCCCATCAATGTCGCCGATGAACAAATTGAAGAGGACTGGACCCAGGACAGATTTTTGTGGTACCCCGCTTGTGACCGCCCACTCTTCTGATCTGACCCCGCTGACCACAACTCTATTCTGCCTTCCCTTTAGCCAGTTACTTACTCAGTTTACTATGACCTTAGCTGCACCCAGATCCTCCATCTTTTTCAGCAAGCATCTGTGACGCACTAAGCCGAAAGCCTTACTGAAGTCAAAGTACAGCAAATCCATAGCATGGCCTCCATCCAATCCCACCCCCAACCCCCCGTCAAAGAAACTATCAGGTTAATCTTACAAGACCTCCCTGCCAGAAATTCATGCCATTTACTATCCTGGAGACTGTTGCTCTTCAAGTTGTCTACGAGGTCCTCTTTGACCAGTGACTCCATTAGCTTCCCTACAGTAGAGTTAAGACTGACAGGTCTGTAGTTCTCCGCTTGTTCCTTGTCTCCACCCCCTTTCATGGAGCAGAAATAGGTCCCCCACCCTCCACTCCTTTGGAACTACCCCCACGAGCTGTTGAACATACCTACCAGGGGATCAGCCAGTACTGCTGCCAGCTCACTGAGTCACCTCGGATGTAACCCATCTGGTCCCTGGGCCTTCTCTATCTCTAGGCCTGCCAACCCTTTCTGGACCCTTTCACCTGTAAATACTGGCTGCCTCATCTCCAGGACCCCATTAGTGGCTGCTTTGATGCCGCTCTCTAGCACGGGCCCGTCATCCTCCCTTGTGAAAATTGAGCAAAAGTAATCATTAAGGACGGCAGCCTTTTCCCCATCTTCCTCCTATCACCCTAACCCCCCTCAGCTAGCCTTACGAGTCCCCCTCCTTTCTTCCTTTTTTCCCTAATATACCAGAACTGTTTTTCTCTGCTTTGGACCTCCTGCATCACATGCATCTGTGTGTCTGCTTTGCCTCCCTAATCGCCCTCTTTGATGCCCTATTTTTCAACAAGCAGTCTCTCCATTCTTCCTCTCCCTGCTGTTCTTTATACCACAAGGCCTTCTTCTTGGCCCTCGCTGTTTCCCTGCCTCTTGCCAAGAACCATAACAGTCTCTTGAACCTCTAGTCACCGTTCTCATGCATAATTAGATGCCTCACAAATGGCTCCATTTATTGCCCCCATCTCTCTTCCACCCCCATGCTGTCTACCCTGACTAACTATTCTACTCAAATCATTTATGCACACCCTGGAGTGGCTTACTGCACTAATAAAATGGCTCACTGAGCTTTTGTATTCTACAAAAATGGAAACATTTCTAGTTTGCCTTTTTTTTTTACATAAAACATTTGTGTAGGTAATGAGTTTTTTTTTTTTTTCTCAGTAATGACAGTCAGCACCTGCCCATGCAGTGCTAGGAATTTAATGCATGGCAGGTGACATCTCTTGCCCAATTACATTTCTAGATTTTTTTCTTGCCATTTCATAATGCATTGTGATGTTTCCCATTCCCCAGTTTAAAGCGGCAGTATTTTTTTAGTCACCGTGTTGTTTATGTCAGCAATAATGTTTTTCTTTCAGAAACAGCAGTATATCCATTTTTATTTTTATTTTCTTTCATTCCTGAACTGCGAAATAGGATTTTGAAATTTTGAAACATTCCTGCTGCTGTTTTGCTTGGTGACATGTAGGGGTGCTTGGATACTCTATAATCCATTCCTAGAGCATGAAATCAGATTATTAGTGATTACAATTCCACCTCCAACTCCAATCTGAATCTGTTTATAGAGTTGGATGAAATTTGGAGATGGAATCCGAATCTCCAATTCCGCATTTGACCTTGTATATAACACAATCCAGAGCACACAATGAAAAGTTTGAGCCCCCAGTACCTGGCCGGGATGGGGTCTTCCTGGGTGCTAGGTGCCCAAGGAATGGTCTGATGCTGGTCAATGCAGTGGGCAGTCACAACTCGACTTGGTGACACGTTGTATTGATCCTTTGGTCAGTCTGCTGGTTGGTGATGGCTAGTCCATTCTCCTAGTCCAAATGGTCGATATCTCAGCAATTTCTCTCTTTCTGACCTGGCCACCCCACCTCAGTCTCCGTGCTATAGACCTGAGAGCCAAGATGACGGCCCTGTTATAGGCCATCACTGCTTCTCCCAGCCCTGTTTCACAAGCAGTCAACACACCCGACAGGTCCATTACCACCTGAATTCCTACTGGAGACAGCCCCCTTAAAGGGCAGTAGCAGACCATCTCCACAGGGGGAGAACTCTCAGGAGGGCCCCAAATGAGAACTTCACCATGCAGTGATCTGACCATACAACCGGCTCAATCTTGAGGTTATCAGCCTTGAGTCCCAGTGAGAATACCAGGTCCAAGGTGTGACCATGAGTGTGGGTCGCAGAAGTAACAGGCCCAGCAAGTCCATCGTCTGGAGGAGGTCACACTCAAACTGCGAGACTTCATCATTAATCCAAGCACTGAAGTCGTACAGAGCCAACAATCTGGGTGACTCCAGCACTCTCTCGCACTAAGGTGGGCATATGTATTAATAATATACATTTTGTAATGTAATGACTCGTCCTTCCAACACAGGTATTTTCTGTTATTGTATGTTTGGCTTCTATAGGTTTATGAACACTTTTATACAGTGGGGAAAAAAAACACACACATTGTACCACCACCCCCTGAAATCACCCAGGAGGCAGTAATTTAACGGCAGATGCAATTCTCCCACTCCAGAGGAGGCAAGCATCCTCAGAGATTCTCATTCATCCTGGCAGCCTACCGCTACATCTCTGGCCCATTACGTGAACTCAGGTCACTGGCATAGCAAACCAAGAACTGTTTTTGTTGTTTGTTTGTTTTTTTATTCCATACAAGTAAATGAAATTGGAATATGGTTCAAAACCTTTGAAATTTTATGGTTTAAAAAAATTTGTAAGGTCTGATTTCCACCCTGCTTCATTGCTTTTCTGCTTTCCTGCTTCAAGTACTGAGGGCCTAACCAGGGTGCCCTTTATTTACAGTATGATAAATTACTCTCCGCGCCTAGCAGTGAGCCCTGGGGAGCACTACCATTTGTAACATGATGTCTCAGCTAAGCATCAGAGGTCGAACCAGCACTGAAAAGATAGAACATTAAACACAGGTTTCATTTTTTACTTGGGACAGGCAGAGCAGGTAAAAAAACCATCTCCTCAGCACCTGGCTGATTCTAAAAGACAGAACCACAAAGAGCCTCCTCCCAAAATGCAGGTAAGCGGCTAGCAGTATGCAATCAGCCAATAATTATTATGAAAGAGGCAGTATGGCGCAGTGATTTAAGGCTCTGGGCTACAAACCTGAAGACCTGGGTTTGAATCCCACAGCCCCCACTTGCATACTATGTGTGACCCTCAGCAAGTCACTTAACTTCCTTGTGCTCCCAGGTTGCACCTGTAAACAAGCTTTCAGCTTAGTGTTTCTCTCCTGGTAAAACAGAGGTAAAAAAAAAAATAATAATGTAAATGTATGCATAGCACTGAGTTCACATAGGTATGAAAACAAGAATGCTGGTGTGGGAGGGTGGGTTGGAGGGAAGACACAGAAGGTGAGAAAAGCTCTTTCTAAAATGTCCCATAGGGCAGGGCATTTTATTATATAAGGGCTTCAGCACACTGGACAATGAAATAAACTGTTTAAGCAGTGCATATCTGGAGCTTCTGTAATGCTTGTACTGGCTGACCAGTCAGGATGATCCCGGGCTACTATAAAAACTTAGCTGTCAGTTTCCACTTAGCCAGTAGGCTCACTGGGACAAAACCAGTACCTGAGGGTGGTCCTACCTGCACCTGCAGCTCTGCAGCTCATATTTTAGGTAGATCAATCACCCCTCCAGCTACTCAACTCAACTCTGGTCCAAAACATCCCAGCCTTGGCTAGCACCACCATTAGTCAGTCTTTCTGAGACTGCCCCCAGCACCAACTGCTCCCCTCTTGCATCAGTCAGTTTTCACTCCTGCTCCCTCTACAGATCAGATCTGATCTCATCTGCTGGACAGTGCTCAGCCAATTCCTTTTCTAGGACCAACGATCATGTGACCTGTCAATCATACCTTAACTTTTAGTTAAATGTTTGCAATAATTTTTAATATGGCTGATTCATACAGAAAAGTAAACAAGGCATGGAAAATAATATTTTAACACAGATCTGCTTTTATACAGTTACAAAACAAAGCAAAAAAATAAAAGAAGGGAACTCACAGGCAGGAAGTCCCACCTTTTTTGTTCCCAGACTCCATCATGCTAGAGCTCTATAAAGCACACAGATTTCATCCGGCCAGAGTCCACAGTAATCCACAAAATGGACACCAGCAAACCAAAAGCTCATGGAGTCAGGCACTTCTTGGTGGACCTATCCAGTTTGCTGAGTGAATGCATGGATCCAGGGGATCTGGTACTTGCCTATAATAAGGCAGTGACAGAGGCCCTGGATTCCATTGCTCCTGTTCGTGTTTGTTCCCTCACTCTTCGCCCAAGGCCCCAATGGTTTGATGGGGCCTTGAAGGAGTTGAGGAGAGTGGGTCGAAGGCTGGAGAGGGCTTGGTAGAAATCGGGCCTGGAGGTTGACAGGCTTAGATTGATGGTCCATTTTACAGTCTATCAATCAACAGTCACCCGTAAAAAGGCAGAATTCCTGTCCAGGGAGATTGACGCCACACAAAATTGACCAGCTCAGCTCTTCTGGACCATCAACAGATTGTGCAATCCAATCTGTCTTCAACCTGGGGGAGCTTTTTCACAAGAGAAGTGTGCTGAGTTTGCTCGGTTTTTGGCAGATAAGGTTGCCACCATCAGGTCCGGGATTGGCCCAGCCCCCTGTAATGGGTGTTGCGGAGGTCGGCAGGAGGTTGCGAGCACCCGGTTTGCTTGGTCCGACTTCAGCCGGCTGGAATTCATAGACATTGTAAGGATTATCCAGATGCTGCAGCCAACCAGCTGTAGTTTGGACCTGGGCCCAACGAGACTCCTTGTGGGCTGCGTTGATTGTTATCGGCCTGGTCCTGTCTGAGATAGTCTGGCGTTCACTGGAGAGGGGGTGTCTTTCCTGATCCCCTAAAGGAGGCAGTTGTGCGACTGCTCCTGAAAAAGCCCTTCCTTGACCCAGACTGTCCGTCTAGCTACAGATCTGTCTCTAACCTGCCTTTTGTGGGCAAGGATATTGAGAAGGTGGTTGCGCTGCAGCTGGATGATCATCTTTCCACCCACGATGTCTAAGATTCTCTCTAGTCCAGATTTAGAAAGAGGCATAGCACCGAGACAGCCCTTGCTCGGGTGCTTAATGATCTCCTAATAGTGAGAGATCAAAGGACTCATTCCGTCCTGCTAAATGCCAGGAGCTTGGGCACTAAAATGCCTGAGCTCCAGGCAATGCTAACTGAGGGAGCAGTGGATGTGGCAGCGGTCACTGAGACTTGGGCCACTGCAAGACATGACTGGGACCTGAACCTGGAGGGTTACACTATGTTCAGGAAGGACAGGGGAGGGAGGAAGGGAGGAGGGTAGCAATGATAGTCAAAACTGCATGGCATAGGGGAGTAGAGGAGGCGGAGGAACCGTGGAGGCGATTTAATACCTTGATAACAAGGGGCAGAGAGGCAGATGGTATAGACCCCTGCCCTGGCGGAGGAGCTGAGGACAGTCTGGTGGCAGATGTTAGGAGACACTGCAGACTGGGCAGAGGAACGGTGGTGGTGTTGGGGGACTTAAACATGCCAGGAACAGACTGAGACTATGACATCCTCTGTGACCAGGGAACAGAGGTTGTTGGATGTCTTTCAAGATGCTCTTAACTCAGCAGCTGAGGGAACTGACCAGGGAGGCATGGGTACTGGATGTGGTCCTGGCAGACAGTGACCAGATTGGGGCCTGGAGGTAAGGGACCCATTGGCGGGAGTGACCATGCCACGGTCTGGTTCTGCCTGGACCTAGGAGGGTAGAAGGCTGCACAAAGACGGAAGTAACCGACTTCAGGGGGCGGATTTTAAGGAAATGGAAGGATCCTAAGGAGCATTTGGATGGGATTGGGTCAGACATGGACGCTGATAGTAGGTGGGAATCATCAGGAGAAGGGTGCAGGATGCTACCAGCACCTGTGCAAGAGTAAGACTTAAAATGCGTAGGGCCCAAAACTCCTGTTGGTGGACCAGGAGGTCCAGGAGGTGGGCGGGAAAGAAAGGCAGCCTATAAGCAATTCAAGTGCTCAAGGAGTGAAAGGGATCGAGGGGAGTACGAGCTGATGGCTAGAAGGGCCACTAGAGTGGTGGGAGGGCGGCTAAGGCAAGGAAGGAGCAGAACCTGGCCAGGGAAATTAGGAGAGGGAACAAGGGGTTCTTTAGATACACTGGGGAAAGATGAAGGTGAAGGGGAGATTAGCAGGATTAAATCAGGGAAGAGATGGGCACAAGACCCGGGGAGCAGGCTGAGGTACTAAATGAGTACTTCACCTCAGTTTTCACCAGGGAAAATGGGGGTGCTATCATACATGGGAGGAGACAGAGATACTGAGGAGGGGGGGACCCCACCGACCGGGCAGGTCTGGGAGAGGGGAGGCATCACTGGCAGGTGGGAGGAGGCTAAGCAGGGAGAAGATGTACCGAAGTGGAAATCACAGCAGAGAGTGAGGAAGCCCTCAGCTCCTTAAGACGGAGAAAGCACGGGCCAGATAATTACATCCCAGAGTGCTGAAGGAACTTGCAGATGTCCTGGCGAAACCCCTGGCAGAGCTTTTCACCATCTCTCTGAGGACAGGGTGGGTGCCCCAAGACTGGAAGGTGGCGCAGTAGTGCCTATCCACAAGGGGATCAAGGAGGTGGCAGGGAACTACAGGCCTGTCAGCCTGACATCGGGTGGTGCAAGGTGATGGAGGGCATTGTCAAGGAGAGGCTGGGGGACCTGGATAAGTCAGGGTGCCTGGACGATACACAGCATGGATTCATCCCGGAAATCGTGGTCAGACAAACCTGGTGGAGTTCTATGACTGGGTGACAAGTGCCTTGGACCTGGGTAGACCAGTGGATGTCCTCTTTCTAGACTTCAGCAAGGCATTTGACTCTGTTCCTCACGTGGGCCTGTTGGATAAGCTGGGAGAAATGGGGTGGGGAACCAGATGATCAGATGGATAGGCAATTGGCTCCAGGACCGGACCCAGAGGGTCGTAGTTGGTGGATAGTCTCATCCCCAAGGAGGGTCATTAGTGGGGTCCCACAGGGATCAGTCCTTGGGCCCTTCTGTTCAACGCCACGATATCTGACATAAGGACAGGAATCAGGAGGAGATGAGTCTCTTTGCAGATGACTCAAACTGGGGCGGTGGTGGATGGGGAGGAGGGAGGGTGGCCTCACAGGGGACCTGGAGGCTCTGTAAAGATGGTTTAGAAAGTGGAAGCTGAGGTTCAATGCAGGGAAATGCAAGGTACTCCACCTGGGGCCAGAAACCCAGGCCAAGTGTACACCCTGGGGAATGCCACAAGTCTCGATGGCTGAGAGGGACCTGGGGTGGTGGTGGATGTCAAGATGAACAACTCTGAGACTTGTAGGAGGCAGCAGCCAAGGCCAACAGGATGCTGGGATGCATCGCTAGGTGGATCACCTCCAGAAGGAGGAAGTGATACTCCTCTGTATAACTGCTTGGTGAGACCGCACTTGAGTACTGCGGCAGTTTTGGAGGCCACACTTAAAGAGGGACATTAACCTCCTGGAGAGGGTCCAGAGGAGGGCAACCAAAATGATTTGGGGCTTGGGGACAGGACCTATGAAGAGAGGCTCAAGAGCTAAATATGACACATTGGAAGAGAGAAGGGACGGGGACATGATAGAGGTCTTCAGGTACATGAAGAGGGTAAATAGGGGAGGAACAGTCAGGGTGCTCAAGGAAGGAGGAAGGGCCACTAGAGGGCATGGGTGGAAGCTGGAGGGGAAGATTCAGGGAGAAAGGAGGAGGTGCTACTTCACTGAGAGGGTGGTGGAGCCATGGAATGCACTGCCTAGGGGCTGGTGGAGGCAGAGACAGTGGAGGGTTCAAGAGGGGTGGGACAGGTACAGGGGAAGGGTTCTGGAAGCAAAATCCAATGCAGCAAGAATATCCGGAACTGGGAAGGGAGAAGCCAGAGAAGGCGAGGGGGACAGCAAGGTCAGCACCCAGGGTGGGGGCTGACCAAACGAGCAGACACGAAAGACCGTTAGGCCTATTCTGCTGGCATTTTAGTATGTTAGTATCTTGGACCTCCTCGATCTCTATGCAGCATCTGACACTGTGGACCATGGTGTGCTACTGGAGCGCCTGTAGTTCATCTGTGGACTATCAGGTATAGTCCTCAGATGGTTTCAATCATTCCTTGAGGGTAGGACTCAAAGAGTGGTCACTGGAATTTTTTCTTCTGATGCTCTCCCCCTATCCTGCAGGGTTCCACAGGGCTCCATTTTGTCACCCATGTTGTTTGCAGTGTACATGCTGCCGTTGGGATACATTATTAGGCGGTACGGTCTGAGTTTTCACTGCTATGCAGATGATACTCAGCTGTACATGTCCTTTGTACCAGAACAGGATGATGTTATCTCGGTGTTTAACAACTGCCTCACTGATATCCAGAACTGGATGAGTGCCAGCTGGCTGAGGTTGAACCCAGCTAAAACCAAGGTTCTGGTGGTGGACACAGATCATCAGGAAGCGGGTCTATCGGCTGGACAACCCTCTGGGCTTTGGCTTTGGGGTTTTCAGCTGGCTCCCTCAGACCAGGTGCATAACCTAGGCATTATTTTTGACGATTGTTTGACCCTGAAATCACAGGTGTCAGCTGTTGTCAAGACCTCGTTTTACCCTCTGAGGAATATCGCCAGATGAAACACCTGGTTCCTCCTGATGATCTTCCAACATTGGTCCACGCGTTCATGACCTCCTGCCTTGATTAGTGCAATGCCCTGTACCTAGGGCTACCGTGGGTTGATATCTGCCACTTACAGTTAGTGCAGAATGCGGCAGCCAGGCTGGTGACTGGTACTTCTAGGACCAGTCACATTATGCCTGTGCTTCGCAGACTGCATAGGCTGCCAGTACAGTGGTGGATCACCTTCAAGATTAGTTTGCTGACCTATAAAGTCCTACAAGGACAGGGACCCCCTGCAAGATCTCCTTTCTCCCTACTGCCCCTCCCCCGCCCACTCTAATCCACTGACGAGGGATTGCTAGAGATTCCCAGGGTGCACATAAAGACATCTGGGGCCAGATCTTTTGCGTCTGTAGCCCGTACCCTGTGGAATTCTCTACCTCGTCGGGTTAGAGAGTGCCTGACCGTCCAGAGGTTTAAATCAGCCCTCAAAACTTATTTGTTAGGCCTAGCGTTCCCGGACGAGCTTGACTGATGGGATGTTTTAGCATTTAAATCTGCTATAAATTATAAGATTTATGTATGATTTTATGAATTTAGATTTTAAGATGTTTGTTATGTTTATTTAGGTGTATGTGCAGCGTTTTGATCTCTGGAAAGGCACTTTTAAAAATAAAATTGATTTGATTCTTAAACAGGTAAATTTTCTCAACATAAAGCAATGTGTGCAGTTTGGGCTTAAGGAAACATTTCATTCAGTATCGGGAAAATACAGATAACACCAGCAATGTGAAACAAAAGGCATTGCTAATGCATTGTTTGTAGCAGTTTGTAAAACATGTGTTTGATACATTTCATCCAACAAGAAGCGCTTCCTGCTTCCTGTTACCTTAATTACCCCCATATAAAACTAAAGGTGGTTAATAGTAGTTCTCCTTCAGTATTTTGTTTTATATTTTATTTAGGGTCAAAAACAGAGATTCATAGCCTTTTTGTAATTTCTTCCATAGGTACAGTATTTTGCAAATGATAACTTTTAATGGGGGATCACAGCACCAAAGTACACAAACTCTTCTTTCCCCCTAGCTGCTCTAAAGCAGCCCCTTTGACATAATGCTAGCTGTGTGTGTGTGTGTGTGTGTGTGTGTGTGTGTGTGTGTGTGGGGGGGGCAGAAAGAGAAGAATCAGTGCATTAGGGTGATCACGTCAGGGAAGACAAGTTAGCATATTAGAAAGGCTAGCACAGAAGAAAGGCTGCAGCCAAAAGGACAGGAAAGAAACATTAAAGGTAATCTGGCATGCTGTAAGACCATTTCTGCACTGAGTGTTCCCGGTCTCAGCATGCTTTCATTTTATCGGGTACATTAGGGGAGTCTTGCTATGGTCCTTAGGGCCTCATTCTCTATTTTTATTAAACAGGAAAAAAGAAAACAAAAACAGTGGGAGGGCTTCACCCTGCCACAGTAGGGATAGGTGGGTCAGCTGTGACTTGGGTCTGATTCAGATCTTACAATGATGACACTCTGATTTGCCAAACATGTAAATGTTTTACAGTGAGAACCCGATTAATGTCAGATCCGGAACTGGCTCAAATGATGGAACAAGGTACTTCTACTAACCCTTAATTAGATTTTTTTTTCTATTATGTATTTTTCGCTCCGGAGCCTGGCGGGCGGCTATAGCCCTCCCTCGGAGGGACTCATCCTCCGTCCCTGCTCATGCCGACCCCCAGTAGTTCTCCTGCGGCTTGCCCCCTGCGGTGGGGGCCAGGGAGAAGAGCGCTGGCTTTCTCCTTCCCCCAAGAGCATAATCCAGAAGACCGGGAGTGCCACAGGGACATCATGGAGCCCGCCAGCTCTTTTCCACCTGATTACTCCTCCCTCCCACCAGCACAGTGATGCCAGTACGTGCTGCCCAACTTGTACTGTCCTCGAGCCACTGCCAGAGGGCAGTCAACGAGTGTGACAACAAACATCTCTCACCCCTGCTGACTCTCGGCAATCCAGGCTCATTCCCAAACCCATGTCGCCAGCATGGCACGAGGTGTAGTGGCCAGCGCCTCAACCTCCAGCACCACCAGGCTGGCAATCTCTTAATTAGATTTTTCTGTTGTCATTTAATGTTTAAATCGTTACTTTATGTTTTTTTCCACTAATTTTCTCATTTTTGAAAGGCTATCTAAACCACTAAAATCAGATATCCTAAAATGTGCAAATCAGACCATTGGCTGTATACCACAGCCAAAGAAAACTATTACAGCCCCCACTTATTTTTATCTGATGGAATGACTGGATATCCATTTTCAGATTTGGATATCTCAGATTCCGATCTGTAAGTTAGGATTTAGAATTTCAGGATTCATGCTAAGGTTGCTCGGAATCCATCCAAAGCAATCGGATACATTGGATTTCAGGCTTTTTTGGGGGACTTCAGATTTTCGGTACTGAAGGCCAAAAACCCAAATTCTGAAAAATCCTCGGATGCAAAATTGGATTCTGAAACTGCATCCAGATAGCCCTCACTTGCCTTCTTTCTTCCCTTACCTGCAGGCTGTCCTGAAACCCCTGAGTACCCACTGAGTCCTTTTCATTAAGAGCAGTGTGGGATAGGTCACAGCAGGGCAGGCGGGGCAGCCATGGTGGAATCACCCAGTGCAGCTGTTCTGTAATCAGCCATTCTGTGAAGTGTACAACTGTCCATTTAACTGCAGCATCTTCTTATCTCCAATGATTCCCCACAAATCCACTAGATAGACGATGCACTATCCACCAAACTGCCCCGTATGACATCGTGCACCCACCCACTCATCCATACCCCATCTACGTGAGAGAGAGAGAGAGAGAGGGAGAGAAAGCCTGCATGAGTGGCTGCTGACACTGGTGGTGGACACAGGCGAGTGGTGACTCTGAGCTGGCTAGTCAAACAGTAACTAACTGTGGTGAGCCAATGAGATGGATCCATCCGTCCTCCCCATCCAGCAGCCAGCTTTATAGCTTGGAGAGAGGAGGAGATCTTCTCAGCCACACAAAGGTCACTGCTCCAGTCCATGGACAGAATTAGCCATTTTCCCTTCCCCTTTCCCAGAAGCCCCCAGTACTGTTGCATGGTGGCCTGGTTGACCTAAAGAAAGCCCTGGGGTTTGCCATCATCAGACACCTATATATTAGGTGCATCCACCCAAGTTCTGGGGCAGGAGCTGAACCCATGACCATCCAGTCTTCCAGGCCCAGAGGTGGGGGTGTGCTACCAACTGAGCATCGGACACTGGCAAGTGAGATGGTATGGAATTGATGGTGTAGTATTAGCCACCACTAAGCATTTAGATTCACAAAGATATAATGCAGCCTAACTGGGAATTGAACCTCGGTGATCTGGCAGCTGAGCTATTGGATCAGCAGACTAGTCTGGACATTAAAGCTTTTTTTATAATATGCTTTTTGGCACCAGATCCCAACATGAGGCTCAGCCTCTGCCACCGGCCTGGCACACACTGTCCCCGGGACTTACCTCGGGTGTTCATCCTCCCTGGCTTGCTCCCTTCCCCCCGGTGGGGCCTCAGAGTAGGCACATTCTACACAGAGTTAGAGCCTGGTTCTTGGCAGATATCACTGCCTGTGTTCCTCCCTGGCTTGCCCCCCAGGGTGGGGCAGCAGATGTGAGCCATTCCTAGAGACCTATAAGCTCAGTTTCCAACCGAGTGTCCTGGGACGGTGACCTGAGGCATTCAAGGTGGGGTGTCACACTGCGGGCTGGCATTTTTCAGACACTTTTCCCTGAGGCATGACATGCAGTGGCAAATGGCAAACGAGTGGCGATGTTCGGCACAGCCCCACCCCAACATCGTGAGTTCCGGCTGCTGCAACCCCTGGCCTCTGCCAGAGGTCAGGCATACACCAGATGCTCCTCCCCCAGAGAAGAACAGTACATAAGATGCTTAATCCTTCTGCCCCCCGACAGCCCTCCAAATCTATGGTCAGTTTCGAACCGGGGCATCAGCGTCCTGAAGCTGAAACAATACCGCTGTACCAGTGGGCCGGCAACATTCCAGCTTGTGTTTTACACTGCTTACTGTAGCAGTTGCTGATAGTACGGCAAAATATCCCTTTCCATTGCTTACTGAGAGTACAGCAACAATATCCCTTTCCATTGTGATTCATTTATATAGTCTAGCAGTATAATTGTCATACAAATATTTACGCTTTACTTTGTACGAATCATTAATGGTCCCTCTCTCCCGGTCGCTCCTGGAAACGAGTCCTGGCTCAGTGTGCCTTTCCTGGTTACCAATTTTTAAATAAATAAAGATAAGAAACCATCAGCAGCCAGGCTCTAATTCCACTGAGGGATTCTTGTGACATCAAAAACCATGAAAGGCAAGCTCATGTGGTATGTGATGCCATTATAGATCGAGGGTGAGCTCTCAACGAGTCAGAGCACTCCTTTGCTCTGCGGTAGACCCTCTTATTCTGTAAAGAGTGTCCTTTGTGCGGGTCTCCTAGAAATGCGGTCACTCGTGGGGAGGACTCATTTTGTAATACAGTATTGATCGCCAATGATCAATAATATACTACTACTGTATATGGAACTCTTTAAATAGTTCATCCCATATTACTAGTGATTTGAATAGCACTCTTTCCTACCAGGTAAAAATGATCATACATTATGAAAATATAGCTACGTGACAGTGGTGCTTGGATAGTATTCTTGACTATCCTAATGGGATCCAACTGATAGTCTATCCATCGAACTCCAGCTCCAAGATCCTATCTGACTACATTCAGATGTCGATCCAAGGAAGGATAATGAGATCCAAGGTCAGACAGTGGGATCTGAGGATGGGTGTCTGTCTTGGATCCCTTGGACCCTGAAAAGTCTGACCCAATAGGACCAGAGGAGATGGGATCCAGCAGTCAGATACCAATGGTTATCTGGTCTCATCCAGTATCCAAGAAAATTGCTCATATCAGACAGTATCTCATTTCATAGGACACTATCTGAGCAACACTACCGCATCATACAGCTTTGGTGTGATAGACTGGCCACAGAAAGTGTTGAACCAGCTAGATATGAAAACAAGAAAAATGTTTCATGCTCACCAATTAATATACAAAAATCAGTGCATGCCAAGATTATACATCCCAAGGGCAGAGGGAGGCATGGGCCTCATTGAGATTGATTACACATATAGATCCACAATAGTGGGGCTACATACATACTTACTGACATCCTTGGACCCAAATATAGTCAAGGTCTTGCATCATGAAGAAAATAAGCCTAAAATGACTTCACTCATCAAATTAGAGAAGCCTTCAGAAGGGTAGCAGAGCTTGATGTCAATCCACAAGTAGATAAGGAATTGTCAGCAACAGAAAACGCAAAGAATCAGAAAAAGGAGTATAAGGATAAAGACCAACAGAAAAGAAAAAAACAATTGGAAAGTCCATAATTATAGTGGAAAATACAGGGAGCTACTGAAGCAACCACAGGTCGATCAAGCCCTGACCCATGAGTGGTTAAGAAGAGGTGAATTTAGGCCACGAGATGAGAGACTAATTAATGGCAACCCAAGATAGTGGGCTACGCACAAGCTGGTTCACAAAATCCATAGGAAAAACAGGAGAAACAGACAAGTGCAAGTTCTGTAGTACAGAATTAGAAACAGTTGCACATCTTGTGGCTGGATGTGAAGTACTCATGGCAGAAGGCCTGTATACTGAAAGACACAACAATGTAGCAAGATTGATCCACTGGAAACTGTGCAAACACTATAACATACAGGTAGCAGAGAGACACTGGAAACATGAACCACAAAGAATCACAGAAAATGAAGAAGTAATGATCACATGAGATCACCTAATACCTACAGCCAAGAAAGTGGAAGCAAGAAAACCCGATATTGTAACACAAGAAAAGAGAACAAAGGTAGCATTACTGATTGAAATAGCCACCCCTAGTGACTACAGTGTGCTGCGTACAAAGAGACACAAAATCATGAAATACCAAGATATGCAGTCAGAAACCAAACTGATGTGGAATAAGGACACACAAATTGTTCCAGTAGTGCTTGGAGCAATGGGACTAATCAAAAAGAACTTTCAGGCACTTTTAAATATGCTACCAATACTTGTGACACCTTATGAACTTCAAAAGGAAGCCATTTTGGGGACGTTGCATGTGCTGAGAAGAGCGCTCTCAGCAAACATCAAAGATTAATACAGTACTAATTTCTTGAGTTTTGAATATGCCCTGGCTAAAGAATGGGGTCCATTCTTGCCACGGTATTAGAAATCCCTAAACATTTGGAGACACTAACCCCGCATCAAATTAAATGTTATGCAGAAATAAGGCTGGTAAATTATTGGCTCAAAGTGTTCAATATGAAAGACAGCTCTCTCTCAAGGATGTGCTTAGAGGAAATGTTGTGGTACTACTCAAATGGCTTTACTTTCCCAAGCACTAATGTTTTGAATATAATCATTAAGCAGTATGGTTTATTGGATTTGCTAACACTAAGGCACAAAATCTCGTATAAAGATATAAAAGAAATTGTCAAGATTAGAATAAAGGACATTTACTTTCAGAAAGAAAGAAATATGGTTAAAAACCTGAAAGCTAGCAATTGGCTGGCCAATAATATCAGAACTCAACCTGGCCTTAACCATTATCTTTATTTAATTAAAAATCCAGATAATAGAAAAGCTTATACAAAGTTTAGATTTGGCTTTACTGAAAGCAATACTTTGAATAAAACATATGGTAAAGGAAATTTCAAAACGTGCTTGTGGAAAAGATGAGGATTCCCCTAAGTGCCTCCTTTTATTTTGCACCTTATATTCAGCACAAAGGAATATTTATTTGGGTGAAATACTTTCAAACCTGGACATGGAATCTACTTATCAGTTTAATTACATGTTAAAAACATAGAATCCAATCCACTTAGAAAAAATAGCAAGGTTTTGTAGGTTAATAGAACATAAAAAGTTACATATTTTTTTCCTTAAACCCACTTTAGTTAAGAACTGTGATGTTTAGTTAAATGACATTCATTTTAATAATTAACAGATATTGCAAACATGTGGAATATGATGTAATTTGATATAAATTGTAATGTGTGTATATGGACATAAAGATGTGTTAACATTGTAATTTATGTATATTTATTGATGTTGTAACAACAATTTTAATTTGTTGACAATAAACTTTACATTACATTACACTACCGCATGTTTGGTCTGGGTGGTGGAACACTGTGCTGCCAACTGGGAGACTGGGGCTTGTGCGTGAGCCCAGAATCCCAAATTGGGGCTAACTGAGAGCCAAAACAAAACAGGAAAGGAGGTGCTTGGCTCTAGGATGAGGGTAGTGGGCAGCTCAGTGTTCACGCAATCCTGCCAAATGACCAGAGTTGATCATGAATGCAGTCGCTCACCGAGACACAGAAATGGTTAGAGCCATGACAACCCCTGATCTTTGAAAATGGGGACGGGGGACAAAAAAACAAAAATATCCACAAGGATAGGTAAGCAGAATCTGAATTTATCTGCAAAATAAATGATACAAAAAAATATATATCCACAAAGACAGGTAGGCAGAATGTGTATTTATCTGAAAAATAAATTATACAGTGCCAGACAGTGACAACATACTCTGGATCTCAAACACTGGATGAAATATGACTATATCACGTGAAACAAACACATCAGGTTAGGAATCACCCTCATGAGAGCCTGGCATTCTCCTTTTACGTAAGATGCCTTTTGCACTTGGAATTGCATTGCACTGTGCCATTTACATTCAATAAACTGAATTTCTACACACCAAAGAATTTTCAGTAAGTGCTTCTACTGTATCTCCATGGTGGGTTAGCAGGTTAAATTCTTGGTATATTGACCTGTTGGTAATTTGGCCTATTGTGCCTTGAACCAGGGCAGCTGTAACTCTGTTTTGTTGGACACTGTTCCATAATGACCTGTGAAACATCACATTAATCTCTGTCCTGGACACATGCTCATGTTGCCTAACCTTTGACCCTTTCACAGCTGAAAAAAGAATGGCAAAAAGAAGAAAAATGGACAAGTGAAAAGTACAACAAGGGAGGAGCAGATGTCCTTCCTGTGTTCCTCGTGTTATTACCCATTTAGTCTAGGTCAAGCTCTGTTAACCACTTTCCATTTCAGCACTCCTGACTGATTTCATTTAAACTTGCTGGTTGATTTTATGCCCTGCTGTGACCTATTGCTTGACTGCGCTTTTCTGAAACTACACAGCTGCTGAAAGGGTGTGTGTGATTTGCATGTGCACCTGTTTGGGCTTATGACTTTAGTATGGGGGTCCAGGACCAAGGACTCACAGCTAATGCCTACCCATTAGTCATGCCTATTGCATAACTCCCACAGTGTTCATTTACTACTGGCAACCTATCTGCTGTGCCCGGCCCCCACCTCATCTGCAGCCACCTCCCTTGCAGGATGCAAGTGTGGGAGAAATGGAAACCCAGGTGTAGCATAGTTGGACTGAACCATAAATCATAATGCAAGAGTCAACAACAAGGACATATCATATTCATAAATGTAGAGATCATCATCAAGAGAGCTGGAACCGGCTGATGCAGTGGACCGATGCTGGGTTAAGAATCTTTTCACTGCTTGGTGGGGCTGTGTAAGGAAACATGCACTGTTATTGCCAGTGTTGGTCCTGACATGTAGTAAACAGAAGCCTTTAATTTCCAGTGCTGTCAATGCAGCACCTTTCACGAGCACAAAATTCACAAAAAAAGAGAAAAGTACTAAAGGTGGAGATTTATGTTCTGTGAAAATGTGCTGACGTCATGAAAACCCCAATAAAACTGGCACTAGTTGGCCCTCTTGTTAGCCATCTCATGTGAGAGGCCAGTCAAGTGACCTGCAGCAGTACCATGTTTGCTAATGACAACAAAATGGGAAAAGCCGTTGCATCACAGGAAAGAATGAATTGTAGAGAGACCTGACCAAGCTGGGGGAGTAGGCAAAGATGGCAACTGATCTTCAATATGGAGAAATACACTTTGCACAGGCTTATGGAGAGTGAGGGTCCCTGTGTTAAGTTATCCCAGTACTGACTTTAAGCCTATAACAGATATTTATTTATTGGAATTATCTGTAAGCAATATTTTGTATGTTTACGTATGTTTTCTGCTGCGTCTTATATTAATTGTGATGGCGTTCTGATCCTCTGGGGAAGGGTGCCTCACAGAAATAAAATCTACTACTACTTCATTTATTGTTTATTGAAATGTTTCATCAGGAAGGCACACTGAGCAACAAGTCACTCGTCTCCTGGTGTGACCTGGGGGGAAGGGGTACAACTGAAATGAGACATTAAACATTTAAGTTACAAGATCAACACTAACATACAGTTGTAGGCAGGTGTTACTTAAAAACAGTGTTACAACAGTGCTACGCATAACATGTAGAAAGAGACGACAATAAAAGTGCTTACATGAAAGGAAAAGGGGGAAAGGGGAAGGAGGGGGAAGAGTCGTGTCCCTGGAGACCCCCTCAGGATGCGAGGAACCCTGCAAGAGGACTGGTGAGACCAGAGAGAAGGGGATAAGGCACGGTCCCAAAGAGATTAGTTTGACAAGAAGAATTTAAAGGCACAATACTAGCTAAACAGTTTAACAATTACTAAATGCCAAAAGGAAAAAGATTTCCTTCCCTCTGCGCTTTTCTCCTTCCCTCCCTTCCTTCCTTTGCATGCAGGTCCCAATACAAAATCTGAGGCATTACCCAACCGTATTCAAATCCTGTACGTGACTGGAGAAGTTGCATCCATTTCTTGGGGATCTTTATTTCATGGTTAAAACAAAATCTCAGCACAAACTAAGCCAAATAACAGGATATTTTCCCTACATCGCCACCTTGTGGCCCAGGTCATGACTGAAAATGGTCCTCTGGATCAGTGTACTTACCTGGTTACCAAAAACATAAATAAATGAATAAATAATATCTGAGCATTGTCACTGTCTGTGAACACCAGTTGTCTTGGGGGTGTTAGAGTCTGAACTGTCTTTACATTCTGATTATTGTTATTCCATTTACCCCACCAGGGTCCACCGCTGCTCGCTATGCCCTGGAACAGAATAACAGTCTCTCTCTTGGGAAGAGGTCTGGAATGCATGCCTCTTAAGTCTCACACATTATGTGAAACATTCCACATTGAGCCTCCAAAAACAGTCTTCCCCACATAATTCCACACAGCAGAACTTGCTGCCATACATCAGATCCCAATGTATCCCATAGCATTATTATAGAAACATAGAATCTGATGGCAAATAAAGACCGCTTGGCCTGCCGGCCCGGTGGCACTGAGGGCTGAGGCGCTTGATGCCACACCAGCGACCCGGGTTCAGGAATGAGCCTGGACCGCCGGGGTTGGCAGGGGAGAGAGAGGATCGAGCATCCGATGAACTGATCTCCTCTCTCGGGGAGGGATCCAGGGGTAGCCCAGTGCAGCAACGGCCTCCGGGGGAGACCGGTGTCACTGCTACACACTCGGGCTCGTTATAAGCAAGGGTAGACGTTGGGCAGCTGACCTCCGGACGTGGGTGGGAGCACCCTTGTCACAGGCTGGGTGGTACTGCATGCCCCACGTTGGGGGACATAACACTAGCCAGGAAAATGGAAAAACCCAGATCGGAGGGCAAGGAGAAGGCACCTACCCTCCACGCCCAGCACCGGATCCAACTCGGCTGGGCCTCATAGTTCCTCCACCTTGGGCCCTGCCCGCTGCCAGAGTCTGCCAGCCTAAGGAGCCCAAGATGGAGTCGGGCTACACTCCCCAGGCGAGTTAAACCGGGGGTGCTTACAGTGGGGGAGAGAGAGAGGGCAACAGACCACAAAGGATCTCAGGCAGGCAGGCATAAAGGATGGGAGGCCTGAGAGAGAGTTCCCCAATCTGTGACCGGAGGGAAAAAGAGTTGACAAAAAAAAAAAAAAAAAAAAGACTGTTTGGCCCACCTAGTCTGCCCTTTTCTCCCCTACCCACTGTCACACCGTGAACCCTTCTTGATCTTCGGCTTTACCCCCTTCCTTCTTAAATCCCATTATACATTATAATTACTCATTAGCCTAGTTCTTAACCAGACTGGCATCATTTTGAAAACCTGTGATACACTGGAGTTCCCATAATACACGTCCATGTAATACGAAAATCTCTTATCTAACACAACATTTCAAAATCATGCCCCATCAATCACTGAGGAAAAATAACATTTCCCTGTACGTGCGAAAAACCACTGGAAACACTGTTTCCTTCATGCACACTACTCACTTGCAAGCATGGACATCTGTAAATCTCCATTTACTATACTACAGAGAGCATTTTCTTGTGATTTAAACCCCCAACAAAACTTAGTATGTCAACTTAGTGTTTGAACCAGCAATTATAAAAAAAAACAAACTTTGGGGTGCTGTATGTTTTTCATTTTCTTTTTTTTTTGCACCCTTGGTATGTGACACCAATATAAACCACTCATGCTTTACACTAGTCGTTTATGTAGTATCAAAAACCTGGGGTGTGTTAAAAAAAAAAAAAAAAGCTCGTAATGTACAACACCCCATACATTACTCTATATATAGTGTATTTAACAGTTGTAAAGTTATAGGTTGGCTTCCTTCAGGCGTAACTTGTGGAATTTTAGAAGGAAGACCTGTTTCTACTAACCGCATCCAGGGAACACCTGTGGAGATCTCACAGCACTGTCCCAAAACTGCGCAGAATTCTTCAGTTACTGAAGAAAAAGTAGCAGTGCTGAGAACAAGGTGGAAGGACTAGGGTAGTGAATGCTCGCTTTTGAGGCAACAGTGAATACTGCATTACATAGATACATAGACCGTGTCAACAGATAAGGGCCTACGGCCCACCCAGTCTGCCCATTTGAACTTGTAAGTTCACTTTATGTTTTCCTAGAAGTCTGCTGCCCCTTAACCCTGACCTCCAGAATTCCTTTATGTCTATCCCATGCATTCTTAAATCCCGTGATTGTTTCAGCCCCCACCACTTCCTCTAGCAGGGTGTTCCACTTGACCACCACCCGTTCTGTGAAGAAATTCTTCCTCACGTTTCCTCTGAATCGTCCTCCCTCCAACTTCATCCCATGCCCTCTAGTCCTGGAACATCTTTCACGCTTACAAATACTGTATTCCTGCACTTGTTCCTCCCTGTAAGATACTTGTATGTCTCTATCATATCCTCTCTCTCCTTCCTCTCCTCTAGGGAGTACATATTCAATTCCTTCAACCTGTCCTCATAGGACTTGTGATGCAATCCATGTACCATCTTTGTTGCTCTACTCTGAATCTTCTCTACCCTGTCTATGTTCTTATGTAAGTAAAGTCTCCAGAACTGTACACTGTACTCCAGGTGGGGCCTCACTAGTGTCTTGTATAGCGGAATTATGACCTCCCTTTTCCTGCTGATGATGCCACTGAATATGCAACCCAGCATCCTATTTGCTTTACCTGCTGCCTTGTCACACTGTTTCCCTACCTTGAGGTCATCAGAGATGATAACCCCAAGATCCCTTTCCTGCTTGGTGCATGCTATATCTTCACCCCCCCCCAACTGATATTGTGCCAGGGTTTTTGTGCCCCATATGCATTATCTTCCACTTCTTTGCATTGAATTTCAACTGCCAAACCCCTGACCATTCTTCAGGTTTCTGCAGGTCCCTTCTCATTCTGTCTACACCCTCTGGTGTGTCTACTCTGTTACAGAGCTTTGTGTTATCAGCGAGCAGGGAAATTCTGCCTTCTAGGTCCTGATGAAGATGTTGAATAGGACCGGTCCCAGCACTGATCCCTGTGTTACCCCACTGGTCACTCTTCCCTCTGTGGAGTGACAGCCATTTACCACCACCCTCTGTGTCCTGCTGCCCAGCCAGTTACCTACCCACCACACTACTGTCCTGCCCACACCCATATTCCCCAGATTGTGCAACAGTCTTCTATGTGGCACCATGTCAAAGGCCTTGCTGAAGTCCAGATAGGCCATGTCCACTACCCTCCCCTGATCCACCTCCCTAGTCACCCAGTCAAAAAATTCAATGAGGTTGGTGTGACATGACCCCCCCTGGTGAAACCATGCTGCCTTGGGTTCTGTAGTCCATTGACAACCAGATGTTCCACCAATCTCTCCTTCAGTAGTGCTTCCATGATCTTCCCCACTACTGAGGTGAGGCTGACTGGTGACGGTCTGCAGTTCCTGCTTCCTCTTTTTTTTCCCACTTTTGTATAAAGGGAATACATCTGCTGTCCTCCAGTCTTTGGGTACCTCCCGTTTCCAGTGATCAGCTAAACAGGATTGCCAGAGGTTCAGCCACCACCTCTCTTAGTTCTTTAAGGACCCTGGGGTGCACCCCATCTGGCCCCATTGCATTATCAACTCTCATTACTTCCAGTTCCTTCAGGACCCTTTCTCGTGTAAAGGGACTTGTGTCCATTTCTGCACCATTCTCACCCCTTGTACTCCCTTCAGACCCATTACCCTCCTCTGTCTCAGTAAAGACTGAGCAGAGATACCTGTTCAATATGTCAGCTTTACTGTTGTCAGCCTCCACATGGTCCCATCCTCCCCCTTCAGTCTCACTATCCCTCCCTTTGCCTTCCTTTTTTCACTTATGTACCTGTAACAGGTTTTGTCACCTCTACCACTGATTCTGCAATGTGCTCTTCTGTCTGAGCTTTGGCTTCCCTTACTGACCTCCCTGCCTCCCTTTGCTTCTCCCTATCCCCTTCTGCCTGTGTCTTTTTGTATTGCCTGAATGCAATCTTTTTGGCTTTCACTTCCTCTGCTACCTCCTTGGAAAACCATAATGGCCTCCTCTTCCTTTTCCCCTTGCTAACCTGCTTAATGCCTAATTCTGTTGCTCTTGTAATGAAATGTACATGAGCAACTCAGTTTGACTGCAAAAATAGGGATACTTGAAAGGTGGTAAGGCATCCAGTGGGGTCCCCAAGGGCTCTATGCTGGGCTCCATTCAGACGTACATCAGGGATATGAGTATTGGTTTTAATAACTGGATAAAAAATACTCAGATGACACCTAGCTGGGAGGACCCACAGAAACAACAGTACAGACTAAATCCATCCCAAGAGACCTTGACAATATCAGCACCTGGGCACGAAATGGGATGTAATATAGAAAAATGCTTTCATGCTTTTTGGGCACAAAACCCACACAACCATATGCTTCATCCAAGGCCTTAAGCTGAAAAAATCTTGTGAGGAAAGGGACACGGGTGTAATAGTAACTAATTACTTGAAGGGACGAGGGTGTAGTAGTAACTAATGACTTGAAGGGACGCGGGTGTAGTAGTAACTAATGACTTGAAGAGACACGGGTGTCATAGTAATTAATGACGTGAAGGGACGCGGGTGTAACAGTAACTAATGACTTGAAGGGATGCAGGTGTAATAGTAAGTAATGACTTGAAGGGACACGGTTATAGTAGTAACCAATGACTTGAAGGGACGCTGGTGTAGTAGTAACTAATGACTTGAAGGGATGCGGGTGTAGTAGTAACTAATGACTTGAAGGGACGCGGGTGTAGTAGTAACGAGTGACTTAAAGGAATGTGGGTGTAGTAGTAACTATTGACTTGAAGAGACACATGTCTAGTAGTAACTAATGACTTGAAGGGACACGTGCGTAGTAGTAGTAACTAATGACTTGAAGGGACATGGGTGTAACAGTAACTAATGACTTAAAGGGACGCGGGTGTAATAGTAACTAATGACTTGAAGGGACATGGGTGTAATAGTAACTAATGACTTGAAGGGACACGGGTGTAACAGTAACTAATGACTTGAAGGGATGCGGCTGTAATAATAACTAATGACTTGAAGGGATGCGGGTGTAATACTAACTAATGACTTGAAGGGACTCGGGTGTAGCAGTAACTAATGACTTGAAGGGACACGGGTGTAACAGTAACTAATGACATGAAGGGACACGGGTGTAATAGTAATTAATGACTTGAAGGGACACAGGTGTAATAGTAAGTAATGACTTGAAGGGACGCGGTTATAGTAGTAACCAATGACTTGAAGGGACGCTGGTGTACTAGTAACTAATGACTTGAAGGGATGCGGGTGTAGTAGTAACTAATGACTTGAAGGGATGCAGGTGAAGTAGTAACTAGTGACTTGAAGGGATGTGGGTGTAGTAGTAACTATTGACTTGAAGAGACGCATGTGTACTAGTAACTAATGACTTGAAGGGACAGATGTGTAGTAGTAACTAATGACTTGAAGGGACGCAGGTGTAATAGTAACTAATGACTTAAAGGGATGCGGGTGTAATAGTAACTAATAACTTGAAGGGACATGGATGTAATAGTAACTAATGACTTGAAGGGACGCGGGTGTAATAGTAACTAATGACTTGAAGGGACGCGGAAGTAATAGTAACTAATGACTTGAAGGGATGCAGGTGTAATAGTAACTAATGACTTGAAGGGATGCAGGTGTAATAGTAGCTAATGACTTGAAGGGATGCGGGTGTAAGATTAACTAATGACTTGAAGGGACACAGGTGTAACAGTAACTAATGACTTGAAGGGACGTGGCTGTAACAGTAACTAATGACTTGAAGGGACGCGGGTGTAATAGTAACTAATGACTTGAAGGGACGCGGGAGAAATAGTAACTAATGACTTGAAGGGAAGCAGGTATAATAGTAACTAATGACTTGAAGGGACGTAGGTGTAATAGTAACTAATGACTTGAAGGGACACGGGTGTAATAGTAACTAATGACTTGAAGGGATGCAGGTGTAATAGTAACTAATGACTTGAAGGGATGCGGGTGTAAGAGTAACTAATGACTTGAAGGGACACAGGTGTAACAGTAACTAATGACTTGAAGGGACGCGGGTGTAATAGTAACTAATGACTTGAAGGAACGTGGGAGTAATAATAACTAATGACTTGAAGGGACGTGGGTGTAATAGTAACTAATGACTTGAAGGGACGTGGGAGTAATAGTAACTAATGACTTGAAGGGACGTGGGTGTAATAGTAACTAATGACTTGAAGGGACGCGGGAGAAATAGTAACTAATGACTTGAAGGGACGCGGGTGTAATAGTAACTATTGACTTGAAGGGACTTGGGTGTAATAGTAACAAATGAGTTGAAGGGGCGCAAGTGTAATAGTAACTAATAACTTGAAGGGACGCGGGTGCAATAGTAACTAATGACTTGAAGGGACATGGATGTAATAGTAACTAATGACTTGAAGGGACGTGGGTGTAATAGTAACTAATGACTTGAAGGGACTCGGGTATAATAGTAACTAATGCCTTGAAGGGACATGGATGTAACAGTAACTAATGACTTGAAGGGACGCGGGTGTAACAGTAACTAATGACTTGAAGGGAGATGGATGTAATAGTAACTAATGACGTGAAGGGACGCGGGTGTAATAGTAACTAATGACTTGAAGGGACTCGGGTGTAATAGTAACTAATGACTTGAAGGGACACAGGTGTAACAGTAACTAATGACTTGAAGGGATGCGGCTGTAATAATAACTAATGACTTGAAGGGATGCGGGTGTAATACTAACTAATGACTTGAAGGGACCCGGGTGTAGCAGTAATTAATGACTTGAAGGGACACAGGTGTAATAGTAACTAATGACTTGAAACACTTAAGGCACTACAAAGTTGCCACCAGTACAGAGAATGGTATGCTAGTGTGCATGCAAATAAACTTGTGTATTTGTGGGACACTTGTATTCAGTTCACTGTATACTGTACGTCCTATGTAAGACCCTGTGTGAACTACTGCACCCAGTTTTGTGCTCCAGATCTGCAGAAGGACATACAGAGGTGGTGCAGACAAGAACTACAAAGCAGATAAGGTGGATGGAGAGTAAGACATAAGAGGGTTGGTGGGATGGACTAAACACGAAGAGTCTGGAAAGAAGCAGAATGGGAGGGGGGCTTGCTTCTGCTATTTGACATCTTTAAGGATACCAGACTTACGCAGAATATGAATTTTGAATTCAAACCATACAATAAAAGAATCCGAGGCCGGCCCACTAGCACAGCAATAGCCTATCGCTTCTGCTGCTGACAACCTGAGTTCAGGAGCAGCTCGAAGCATCAGAGGGCCAGCTGGAGGGGTGTTAGATGGGCATTCCATGGACAGCTCCTCAATGCCAGAGGGGGAGGCTGTTGGTACTCGGTGCTTGAGTGACATCCAGCAGTGTCTGGGTTTACACCAGGCCAAGACCACTTTGCAGGGCAGAGGCAGCAGCTGATGTCTGGGGTGTGTTGTGGGAGCACGTATGCCATGCACTGACATCACTACATGTCCATGTCTTTAGGAAAACCAGTAAAGAGGAAACCGTGAGTTGCAGCTGCACAGTGATGCTCCTGCTCCTCAAGCCCAAACAGTGCCACAGCCTAAGACCCAGGCAAATCAATGGTGTATCTCAGTCTCTCCTTTGGCAGTGCCACCATAGTGGGGGCAGCAACAGGACCTCCACTCTGGGCAGCTGGTGGGGGATGCCAGGTGCGGGGTTCAGGGGGTCTGATATGGGGTATATTCCCTGCCTCCAGCACAGCAATAAACAGAATTAACAAAAAAAAAGAAGTCAGAGGACACAATAAACAGTGACTTTATACACTCCTTTGAACTGGAAAAAATTATGCATTTCTTCACACAGAGTGCAGTGAGAATGTGTTACAAACTGTTGCAAAAATGTGGTATATTGCACCTCTGAAATGCAGTTCAAAAAATAAATACCTTGACAGTACAGTTATGTAAGAACTTACCGTAACAGTAGATCTTCGAGAGAGGCTCTTGCAGTAGGCGACACCATAAAGACTGAGCCGCCAGGCGCTAGGACCACACAGAAAACTTATCTAGCAGTATCTGGTGGGGGAACGCCCACTCAACATCATATGACCGACATTGGCCCGATGGTATATAGTGGGCGGTCCCCCACACCTGCCTCAGATCTCTCGCCAGAGATCTGTGACAGGTATGACAGGAGAAGGAATGGGCTCCTGGAGCCACGAGTAAGGCTGAGAAATAAAGAGAAACAGCAGGGGGGAGGATGGAGGGAAACCCTTGCCCACTGCAAGGGCCTTTCTCAAAGATAGTACAGTTACGTAAAAACTTACCGTAACAGTAGATCTTCGAGAGAGGCTCTTGCAGTAGGTAATTACATATAGGACTGACGCCGGCCGGCGGCAGGACCCCACGGACAAATTTCTAGCTAGCAGTCCCTGACGGGGACCGCCCCCACGTCAGGTGACCGGCGTCAAACGACATCAGTATAAAGGTGCGGTCCCAGACGCCCGCCTTCCAGTTCTTTCCCACCACAGGCCGAGAAGACCCAGACGAGAGAGAAGCAGATATTTCCCTGAATGGAAAAGGAGCTGAAAAAGCCTAGGGGGATGGAGGGCGGGAAGATGTTTACCTAAAGAGCCTCTCTCAAGATCTACTATTACGGTAAGTTTTACGTAACTGTACTATCTTACTTCGAGAGGGCTTCGGCAGGTAATTACATATAGGACAGAATCCCAAGCAGTCTGGAACAAACGAAGGCACCGGAGGAGGAACTACTCCAAAAGTAGAAAATAATCTAGCAGGACTCAAGAAAGGAGGCCTTGCAAGACAGCTAACCCAGCCTGCTCTACGGGCGAGAGGCAATGTCCAAACTGTAATGTTTAGTAAAGGTATGGACTGAAGTCCAAGTGGCAGCAGCACAGATGTCTGCCGCAGACACGTTTTGAAACAAGTCATGAGGCGGCAACTCCACAAGTGGAGGATTCTCTGACTTGACCCGGGAGGGTCTTGTTGTACTTGTCATAACAGAAAGTGATGCAATGGCCAACCATTTTGATAGACATTGCTTAGAGACAGCATTGCCTTCTCTTTGTGAGCGAAAGAGACGACAACTGATCAGTGTCTTCTGAGATCCTTCGTCCATCGGGTGTAGTATCTCAGAATCCTGTGGACATCCATGTGGTATGGAGCAACTATTCTCCTTTGGTTGGAGTACTGCGCAAAAAGGCAGGTAATTTAATAGATTGATTTAAGGTAGACTTCGCTACCACTTTTGGGAGAAACTTAGATTTGTGCAAGAGCTACTCGCTCTTTTGTGAAAAATCAAGTAGGATTTTGCACATCAGGGCTTGCAGCTCGGAAATTTAAGGCAGAAGTAATGGCCACCAAGAAGAGTGTCTTCCATGATAAAAACTTCAGGTTCATGGAAGCCGCAGGCTCAAAGGAAGGAAGGGTAAGTTTCTCGAGGACAAAATTTAAGTCCCAAGGCGGAGCTGGAGTCCAGATAGGGGCCTAAGATGAAGGGCCCCTCTGAGGAAAGTTTTGGATACCTCCAGCTGAGCGAATGCCTTATCAGCTAAGGGGACATGGTAGGCTGAAATACGCCATATGGACCTTCAAAGAGGAGTGACTGAGACCCAGGTCAAAAAGATGACTATGTACTAAGCAAGAAAGCTCACAGGCAGGAAAAGGGTTCCAATGCCCTGGATGCCCAGATAGAAAATCTTTCCATTCTCATGACGTAGGTGGACCTAGTGGAGGTTTTCTAGCTTCCACCAGAATCTTGGCCACCTTAGAAGAAACGCCAAAACGAGATTGGGCTAGGTCTGTAGGAGCCATGCATGAAGTTGAAGGGACTTGAGTCCTGGATGGACCAGGGTCCCCTGATCCTGGGTCAGTAATCCTGGAGATAAAGGAAGAGGAAGAGGAGGAACCTCTGAGTATTGTTGTAGAAGAGAGAACCAGATTTGCCTGGGCCAGAAAGGAACGATCAGAATCATTCTCGCTCCTTCTAGAGCAAGCTTCTGTAACACACGAGGGACCAGAGGAATTGGGGGGAAAAGCATAGACGAATCTGTCCTTCCAGCTTAGAGATAGAACGTCGCTCCAGAAAGTGCCTCACTCTGGAGCGAGCGAGCAAAAGATTGGAAGCTTTGCGTTTTGGGACGAGGCGAACAGGTCTATCCGAGGAGTCCCCCAAACCTGGAAGATGCTTTTTAGGACTTTTTCATCCAATTCCCACTCGTGTGGAAGAGCAGACGAGCGACTTAGTCTGTCTGCTAGGACATTGTCGACTCCCGGAACATGGATCGCCGTGAGGTGAAGGTTGTGGAGAGTTGCCCAATCCCAGACCCTCATTGCTTCCCTGCACAGTGGGTAGGACAGAGTCCCTCCCTGCTTGTTGATGTACCACACCACGCACATGTTGTCCGTTTGGACAGCTAGGTGACCAGGAAGGATGTATTGGTGAAGGGCCTGGAGCGCATAAAGCACTGCTCTAAGCTCGAGCATGTTGATGTGGAGAACTCTCCAACTTTGACCAAGGCCTTGGGTTCGGTGAGGACCCAGATGGGTTCCCCAACCCGCCTGAAGCGCCTGTGGTCAGAGTCTGATCAGGGGAGGATGAAAGGACCCCCGAAGAGAGGTCTCTCGAACCATCCACCATTGCAAGTCTCTTACCATCGGCGAGGAGATCAGAACCGGAAGATCTAGGTCGCTCACTGTTGATCCCACTGAGATCAAGAGTCCACTGAGAGATTCTCATGTGGAGGCGCACAGCTGAACTGGCAGGATGGTCACGCCATAAGCCCCAGTAGACGGAGCATTGACTCACCGGGACCCTCCTGTGTTCCGATAGGAGGGAAATCTGTGACTGGAGGGAGGCCCCCCTGTCCGGAGGCAGAAAGGCTTTGCACAAAGTTGTGTCAACAATTGCCCCGATGAACTGGAGCCTCTGTGAAGGATCCAGGCGAGACTTGGAATGGTTGATGGTAATACCCAGGCCAGAGAAAACCTGCCGGGTGAGGGAGAGGAAATGCAGGAGTTCCTCCCTGGACGGGGCCGCCAGGAGCCAGTCGTCCAGCTAGGGGAAAACCTGAGCTCCCAAAGAACGCAGGTGGGCCGCTACCACTGCCAGGTATTTGCTAAAGACTCGGGGAGCCGAGGAAAGACCAAATGGGAACGCCTGAATTGGTAGGGACCCCTGAATGCAAACCTGAGGTACTTTTCGTGGCGGGCGCACGGGGATGTGCAGGTACACATCCTGCATATCTAGTGCACAAAGCCATTGGCCCAGCCAAAGCAGGGCCAAAAGGGATTGAAGAGAGAGCATCCTGAACCTCTTGTACTCCACAAACAGGTTCAGGGAGCTGAGATCAAGAATAGGTCTGAGATCTCCCGTCTTCTTTGGTACAAGGAAAAAGTGGGAATAGTACCCCATCCCATAGAGGTGAGGAGGGACGGGTTCTATAGCCTGTTTTGCAAGAAGCGCTGAGATTTCTTCCCTGACCAAAGGAAGATGGTCCCTTGAGTAAGCGGAGTTCAGAGGGGGTGACGGGAGGTTTCTGTAGAAACTCTATGGAGTGCCCTCTGCAATGATCTGAAGCACCCAAGAATTGAGTTATCCTCTCCCAACCCGGAAGGTGAGGGAGAACCTCCCTCCTACCGGTTCCTCCGGGGCATCCGGAGGCGGTGGGAGAGGAAAGGAGTCAGGTGGTGTGAGGCAGCGCCACAGCTGGGGCACCCATTGCTTTTTTGGGTGGCGGGGGCCTGGCAGCTGTGGGGGCCTGATGTTTAGTGGCCCGCCTTCCCTGAGGTTTTGCTTGAGGCCGGCTACGTCTGCGAAAGGGACAGCGCTGTGGGGGATGGGGACGGTACATTGAATCAACGGATTTAAGGGCCGCCCTTTTCCTGTAAATCGGTGATGATGTCCTGACATCACCACCGAAAAGCACAGAACCTCTGAAAGGTGCTTCTTGGATGGCTGACTGCACCTCTGGGACTAAACCTGACACGGAGCCATGTGTGACGCCAGACTTCATTTAAGTTAATGCAGAGTCTTCGCCCCGCGGTGTCCACTGCGTCGTAGGTCGTCCTCAGAATGTGACGACTGACCGAACGAGCAGAACGGACCAGGTCGGCCAACTCCTGCTTGAGTTGAGAGTCAGGCAGAGAGTCGATCTTGGATTCCGCCTGGGTAAGGACGGCCTTCTGGTAATCCCCATATGTGCAACATAGTTCAGGGCCCTAATCCTCAGTGTGGAAGAAGCGTAGATCTCTCCTTCCATACTGACCCAGAAGGCGCAGATTCTATCTGGGGAGACGAGCTCACGAGCTTCTGATGTGCTGACCGCCATGAGCGCGCTAATCACAACCGAGTCTGCACGGGGTGAGAGTCTAAAAGTCCACACCTCCGAGCCTGGTATAGCCTGTTCTGACTTCCTGGGAAGTGGGCTAAGCCAACGTTGTTTCCAAATCGGAAACACAGGTAGGAGGCCTCGATCCAGGGTGGTACTCAGGGTAGGAGCCGTGAAGGGGCAAGTCCAGATGCTCGTGAGTTTTACATCGTTGAGGATCTGGTTCTCAAGGAATGCCACTGATGAACTTCCTGGATCTTTTCTGAGCAACTCCGTGAAGGAAGGATCCTCCGGAGGAGACTTCGGAGGAGTCCTCAGCTGGGGTATGGACGGCGCAGCTGGCTCATTGTCTTTCTCGAACCTCCATCGAAGCTTCTCGGAGCCCGAGAGAAGGGGGGAGGAGAGTCTGAAGCAGAGTAAGACTCCTAACTGCCTGGGGGAGGAACAGGTTCCTTGGAGGATCCCAGAACACGTGACCTGCTCTCTGGATCCCGAGGGCAAAGCCCGTGAACTGGAGGTGGAGAGGAGGTGCCTTTGGGAGTACGGGAGCCGGGGAGGCACCATCGCTGTAAGACAGCTTCGATTTCCCTGGTGAGCTGAGCCTTTCAGCCCACCAAGAAGCAAGAGTCTCCTGCAGATCCACCGCGCCTAGGGGCGGTGGAGGAGGAGGAGGGGATAGGTTGTGGGAGGAAATCAGAGGGGAGAGTATCCGGAATCCGCTGCGGTATCCCGGAGTCGGGTATCGTGGTTATCGTGGGTACCGCGCGCCGGCGAGTCGGTACTGGCACGGCGCGCAGGATACCGCGGATCTGGGAAGACTGGGCGCCGGATACGACGGCGATACCCAGGCGCTGGGAGGAGCAGACGCCCAGCCGGGTACTCCACGGGCGGATTGTGGCCGGGAGAAATTGGGTGGAGGCCCAAGGAAGAGGGAAAACTTCACACCGGCATCGGAGGGCTGGTGTCAGAACTGCAGCCGGCGGGCCGGCCGCCGGAGGAGCCGCGCCTGGGGCCAGTGTCGGAGCTGCATCAGGGGAACCGCGCCAGATCCGTGCTTCAGGAAGAGGATCGACGGTAGCCCATGGTCCCAGACTCATCTGGGAGGGAGGAAATCTCGGGTCAGGAGGGGACTGGGGCTCCTGACGGCAGCGGAAGGCTGCGGAGAGCCTGGAATGACAGAAGTAGTAAGTTCTGCCGAGGGCTCTAGAGGCCCGGCGATGTCATTGGGAGGAGCCGATGTGGTGACTTATGGGCCGAGTCCCGCGGACGCCAGAGGAGCCGGGCGCGCTGCTTCGGGGTCCTTCATCGGAGGCGGGCCGAGGAATGAGAGGAGGCCCGTCCGAGGGAGACGCCAAGTGCTTACTCGGAAGGGTCGAGCGTCTTGAGGCCTTTCCATGCGTGCTCGGAGGGAGGCGATGGCCCAGCTTAAGTGAGGTGCCCGGCTTCAGTAGGCCGCAGTATCGCGGCAGTACTCGGGGGCTGGAGTCTCGCTGGAGACGCCCAGCGGTTCTAACTCGAACTTCACTGGCAGGCCGACGCTCCTCCAAAGCCTTGGAGGCTGCCATCGGGCGATCCCCCGGAGGGATTGTTTGCCCGCGACCGGCCGGAGTCGCGGAAGAGGAGGCCTTCTCCCGGTGCCTTTCCTTATCCCGCTTTTTGTGCCCTTCAGGGGAGGTCAACACCTGCCGAAGTTTTCTCAGCTCTTTCTCCATCGCAGACTTCTTCTTTTTGAGGAGATGGGCTTCGAGGGACTGCTGGCGTTGTTTGCGGGTGGCCGCGTTGAACCGGAGGCAGTGCAGACACTTATTGACCGCGTGGTTGGGGCCTAGACAGAAGAGGCAGAGGGAGTGACCGTCTCTGTGAGGCAGTTAGGCGCCGCATGAGTCGCACTTATTCTTTGAAGGGGACGATATATACTGACGTTCACCTGACGTAAAGAGTAAAATTCTGAAACTAATCGGAAAAAACGCATGAGCAACAGGACTGAGCGATAAGAACTTAACTGGCGAGGCGCATATCGAGCTGAAAGGACGGGCAAGAACTGGAAGGCGGGCATGCCTGGGACCGCCTCTTTATACCAACGCCTCCTGACGCTGGTCACCTGATGGGGCGGCCCGCCAGGGACCGCTAGCTGAAATTTTCCGGGGTCCTTGCCGCCAGTCGAGGCCAACTTATATAATTATCTATTGCAAGAGCTCTCTCTCAAGTAAGATCTACTGTTACAGTAAGTTCTTACGTAATTGTACTATCTAACTTGGAGAGGGCTCTGGCAGTAGGCAACACCATAAGGACTGAGTCCCAAGCAGTGTAAGTCAGGCAGAGACTGAACACGGGAGGCAGTATAAAGGTCTGCAGTAGGCAAGAAATTAAGACAGGTGGCCTTGAAGGATGGCCAGTCCAAAGCCTGCCCTGCATCTAGAGACAATGTGCAGACTGTAGTGCTTAGTGACGGTGTGGACAGAGCTCCAAGTAGCTGCCGCGCAAATACCTGCAGCAGAAACATTTCTGAAACAAGCAGTAGATGCAGCCATACCTCTGGCTGAATGCCCTTTGACTTCCCCAGGAAGTGGTTTGTTGTACTTCTGATAGCAAAGGGAGGGGAACATTGTTTAACCAGGAGTAGCACACTAAGCCGAAGCTTGTTTCCAGATGCAGCCTGGGAGCACAAGGAAGTTAAGTGACTTGCTCAGGATCACACAGTATGCACCTAGGTGGTTGTGGGATTCAAATCCAGGTCTCCAGATCTGCAGCTCAGAGCCTAAACTCACTGCACTATACTGCCTCCTAAACACACTTGCATTGGTTGTGAATCGAACCCAGGCCTCCTGCGTGGCAGGCGAGAATTCTACCACTGAACCACCAATGCTTCAGCTAAACAGAATGCAGTTTGCTAACCACTTAGTAGATAAACACTGTTTTGAAACTGCTGCACCCTCCCTTTTGGGCACAAAGGACACTAAAAGCTGGTCCATTTTTCGAACTGACTTTGTCCAATTCATGTAGTAATGCAAAATTCTGTGCACATCTAGTGTGTGCAGAATTGCCTCCCCTTGATTAGAGTGTTCAGGATAATACACCGGCAAATGTATAGTCCGATTCGAGGTAAACTCAGAAACAACCTTTGGGAAAAACTTAGGATTTGTACACAGAGCCACCCGGTCTCTGTGGAAAATCAAATAAGGCTCCTTACACATAAGAGACCAAAGTTCAGAAATCCTTCGAGCAGAAGTAATGGCAAAAAAATTTAGCACTTTCCAAGACGTGAAGTGCAGGTCGCAACTCACAGATGGTTCAAAAGGAGGCAAAGTGAGCTTTTCAAGGATAAAGTTCAGATCCCATGGGGGAACATGGTTCCTGACCGGGGGCTTCATATGGAGGATTCCTTTCAGAAAGGTACAGGAGACCTCCAACTGAGACAAGGTTTTGCCTTCCACCAGTATGTGGTAGGTGAATATGGCCAATAAATGGACCTTCAGAGAAGAATAACTGAGTCTCAGGTTGGAGAGGTGTAACAGGTACTCCATCACCTGAGGAACAGGGCAGAAGAAAGGGTCCCAGCCCTTGGAGGCTGCCCAGATAGAAAATCTCTTCCACTTCATAGCATAGGTGATCCTTGTAGACAGCTTTTTGGCCTCCACAAGGACTTCAGCGACTCTGGGAGAGACCCCAAAGCGTAAGACAGCTGTGTCTGAAGGCGCTAAGCATGACGGTGAAGGGACTTGAGATCAGGATGGACCAGCATGCCCTGATCATGGGTCAGGAGGTCCTGGCAGAGGGGAAGAGGAACCAGAGGTTCCCCTGCTAACTGCTGAAGCAGAGAGAACCATATTTGGCAAGGCCAATATGGAGCGATCAGAATCATGTGAGCTCCCCCCCCCACTTGCAGTTTGAGGAGTACCATCTGCAGTAGCAGGAAGGTAGGACAGGCGTATAGGAACCTCCCTGTCCGTCAAACAGATAGCGCATCTCACCAGAAAACCCCAGGCCCAGGAACGAGCGGGCATAAACTGGGTAGTTTTGCATTGTGTGAGGAGGCAAACAGATTGAGATGTGGCCAACCCCAAAGGTCGAAGATGTCCTCTACCACCAACTTATGCAGTTCCCACTCATGAGCCCTTGCTTGAGTGTGGCTGAGACTGTCCGCTAGGATGTTCTGGATGCTGGGGACATGCACTGCCGTGAGCTGAATCTGGTGCTGAATTGTCCGGTACCACACTCACATTGCTTCCCTGCACAGAGGGTACAACCGAGTGCCTCCCTGTTTGTTCGGGTACCAGACCACGCACATGTTGTCCGACTGGACTAGGAGTGGTCCTGGGAGGAGAAGAGGCTGGAAGGCTTGGAGGGCATACAATCCAGCACACATCTTGAGCACATTGATGGGCAATGAGAGCTCCCACTGAGACCAGGATCCCTGGATTCTGCGATCTCCCAGATGCGCTCCCCAGCCCTGACCTAATGCATCTGTCATCAGGGTTTGAACTGGAGGAGGAAGTTGAAAAGGGCCCCCCCCCCGCAGAGATTTGTCAGACCCCACCACCAAAGGAGATCCTTTTGCATAGGGTTGGACACCAGAACCCTGCGATCCAGGTCATCCGACCTCTGGTCCCACTGTATCCTGAGTGTCCACTGCATGACTTGCATGTGGAGCCAGGCCAGAAGTACTGTAGGAATAGCCGCTGCCATGAGACCCAGGAGGCAGAGGACCATTCTGGCCATTGTCCAACGGCTGGAGGTCACATGCCGAGCTTGCCTCTGCGGCATTTCTGCCCAGTCTAGGGGAGGAAGGCTTGACCCTGGGTTGCATCCAGTATTGCCCCAATAAATTGGAGGTGTTGAGAAGGAGTAAGGTGAGACTTGGGGTAATTAACCATGATCTCCAATCCACCCTGTGGAACAGGTCCAGGGTATCTGCTAGAGAAGCCTCCAGGTGGTCCCTCGACGGGGCCAAAAGGAGCCAGTCATCGAGGTACGGGAACACATAGTGGCCCTGATGACGTAAAGCCGCTGCAACCACCAATAGGCACTTGGTGAACACCCTGTGTGCTGATGAAAGGCCAAAGGGGAGAGCCTTGAATTGGAAATGCTCCCCCCGAAAAGTAAACCTGAGGAAGCGGCGGTGGGCAGGGAAGATAGGAATATGCAGGCAAGCACCCTGCATATCCAGTGCGCAGAGCCAGTGTCCCTGATGGAGCAGTGACAAGAGTCCTGGTAGGGTCAGCATGTGATACCTCTTGTACTCGATGTACAGGTTGAGTGTGCTGAGGTATAGGATCAGCCGCAGGTCTCCCATCTTTTTTGGAACCAGGAAGAAGTGGGAGTAATACCCCCTTCCTATCTGGCCCTGAGGAACGGGCTCTATGGTGGATTTTTGCAAAAGAGCCACAATCTTCTCTCTAATGAATGGAATGTGCCCATGCAGGTAATGAGAGTGACCTGGAGGATTTTCTGGAGGTCGCTCTGTGAACTCCAGCAAGTAACCTTGAGCTATTAGCTGAAGGACCTATGAATCTGTAGTGATCGCCCCCCCACCTGGACAGATGGTTAGCAAATCTGCCCCTGACTGGCTCCCCTGGAACTGTGGGTGGAGGAGGGGGGCAGGCAATGAGTCAAGAAGCGGAGGGAGGGTTGGGGTGCGCTGCCCCAGAAGCTCTGTGTGACTTCTTTTGGGGGCAGAGGCAGATGAGGGAGCCTGACGTTTGGCGGGCGGCTGTCTTGTCTGGCACCTTTGCTGATGGCACAAGGGAGGCTGAGACTTGGGATTGGTGTGACAGAGGAAGCGCACAGATTGAAGGGCCTTCCCTCGTTCCTGGAGATCGGTCATTATGTTCTTGTCGTCCCCTCCGAAGAGCAGCAAGCCCATGAAGGGGGCATCCAGAATAGATGCCTGAACATCCTGGGAAAAACTGGATCTCTGCAACCTGGAGTGTCTGTGCAGACATACAGCCATTGCCGTACTTCTGGCTGAAGCGTCAACAGCGTTGTAGGTCGCCCTTAAGGTGTGAAGCAGGTAATCTCTGCCATTCTGACCATCTACTCAATTTTGGTCTTGGCAGCAGAGTCGGGCAAGGCCTCGGATTCTTCTTTTAGCTGACCAAGAATGGTCTTTTGGTAACAGACCACGTGGGCAATATAATTAAGGGCCCTCAGAGCCAAGGTTGAAGATGAGTAAACCTTGCAACTGAACTGCCTCGACTCCTTGTCAGAAGAGGAGGTACTCATATGCTTGGGTTTCGCTGAATGGTCGTGAGATGCATTAATAACCACCGAGTCAGCTTTAGGGTGGTTAACCAGATGATCCTTTCTTTCTGGGGCATAGTACAATCTGTCCACCCGCTTGGGAGCAGCTGTGATAGACGACGGCTGTAGCCACATAGTGGAGGCTAAATCATCGTGGGGCCTCATCCACGGGGGAATGAGATGGGGGGCCAGCTCTGGAAGGTCAAGATGCTCAGCCAACCTCTATCGCTGGGGGTCTGCTCCTCTGTCCTGCAGTCATAAGCCTCCAGAATTTTACAGAGGACATCCATAAAGGAGGGATCCTCTGGTGGAGACTTTGGAGTCTCCTTCGGCTTGGGGTCCTCTGGTGGAGGGGATTCAGAGTCTGAGGAAGAACAGGAGGAGTTAGACTCAGAGCCAGGCGAAGGTCTCCTGTCGGGGGACAGGGACCTTCAACAGGTGATCCTCTTTCCGAGGAGCAGCCGGTATGCGATCCCGGTCCTCCGACGCAGAAGCACCCAACATGCATCTGGAACATGGGGAACAGGCCCTAATAGGAGATAGGGACCATGGAGTTGGGGTCAAAGGGCCGACGTGTATAAGCCGTGTCCACCTGGCGTTGGTCCAACTCCGATGTCAGCTGCTCCTTGGCTTTCCTCCACCAGGAATCAAAGAGAGCATCATAATCCACTGGCATTTGCTAAGGAGTCGGTGGGAGATACTGGTAGGCCAGAGTGTGGTATCCTGACAGTGGATAGCCTGGTGTTGGGTATCCTGGCATTGGGTACTCCGGTGTTGGATACTCCAGCATTGGGTAGCCTGGCATCAGGTACCCTGGCGTAGGGTAGCCCGGCATCGGGTGATCTGGATAAAGGCCTAACAGTGGGGCTGAGGGACCTGACTGAGACCCATGCAGAGGACCAGAGGGCCCAGGCTGAGAGAATCCGGCTGCAGACCTACAGGGAGGCCTGGAGTTGGCCCGGGCAGGTCAACGGGTCCCGACGAAGTCTGGGGTGGCTGAAGTGGCCCAGATGGATGGACCAAAGTTGGACAGGCAGGAAGATGCCTGGGGGGTTCCCGCGTAGGGCGGTCCAGCACTGGCTGAAGGACAGGACCAGCGGGCGGCTGCTTCTCCGGCATCGGGTGGGGAGGAGTCCCCAAGGGTCCCACCATAGACATTGAAAGAGGGTCCTTAGAGGGGGATTCCTCTCAGAAAGCTGTGGCCGAAGCGACAGTAGGCACTGGTCCGAAGGACCGGTGTCCTCGAGTCGCAGTCAGACGTGAGCACTGGGGCTTTGCGGGCATTGGAGGTGCCGGAGTCCAACTTACCAGCCGAACCACTCATCTTAGACCCCTGGAGTAAAAGAGACGGGCCTAAAGATGGAAGATGTAAGGATTAAAAACAGTTAAGGGGCCAGAAATAAGACATGATTGGAGTGGTGCAATGCAGTGCCTGTGGAGCAGCAGTCTTCCGGGAGACGTTCTGGAGGATGCGGTGTTGTCCCATCTGCAGGCACCTCTCTGGGCTGAGGGAGGAGGTTGCTCATCTCCAGGCTGAGTTGACCAGGATTTGTGGGACCTTCTCTTCCATCCAGGGACCACCAGTGCCACTGCCGTTGCGTCAGAGGTTGCCAAGAAAGAGGAAGGTTGGACCACAGTGGGCTCAGGGAGGGTGAGGGTGGTGGAACAGAGGCGCATCCCTCCAGTTGTACCTCTCCACAATTCCTATGCCATTCTGGCAAAGTGTGGTTCCTCTATGGAGGCACCCGCAGTGGAGACCAAGGAGGATGTTGGGAACCTCCACAAAGGAGACCCACAGGAGGGTGGCAGGGGACCCTGCAGGGGAAGGAAACAACTCCTGGTGGGGGACTCCATTGTTAGGAAGGTAGAACTGGGGGAGGAAGGGGAGAGGGAGGTAAGGTGCCTGCCTGGCGCCATGGCTTGGAGGGACAGGGAGCGAATCCTCAGGATTGCCGGAGCAGCTGCACAGGGAGGAGCTGGATGTCATTGTCCACCTAGGGACAAATGACCTGGCTAAGAAAGGGATTAGAGAAGTGCAGGAAGAGTTTGTGGAGTTGGGAGGGGCCTTAGTCAAGTAGCACGCACAGTAACCTTCTCGGAGGTGCTGCCCATCTATGGCATAGGAGAGGCTAGGGTGTTCCGCACCATGGGATTCAATCAGTGGTTGAAAACTGGTGTGGAGCTCAGGGATTTGGCTTCATTGGGGACTGGGGGTCCACCTGGAGTGATGCAAGCCTATACTGGCATGATGGGCTGCATCTGTCCGGAAGGGGAACCAGGATCCTAGGTGTAACCCCCCTGCAAATGGGGGTTCCCAAAAGACTTCCAGGAGCTTGCTTGAATGCTCCAAGCCTGAATGGTGTTTGGCGTTTAAGCTCATTTATCAGTGAGTGTTTTAGAACCTCTGGTACTGTCTTTAAGAGCTGTCTGCTTGCAGACATAATTAGTTTGTATGGGGGACTGTGTGTTTCTTTTGATTGAGTACCACTCAAGCTGCTGCCAATTCACTCCATTTTGCAGTCACTAGGAGTGCAAAGGGAACCTATCTGAAAGATGTAACTGTTTGCCAGAAACCATTTAGAGTGATAATGAAATTACAGTTTGTCTAACCTGCTTTCTTTTGCAGTCAGAACAGTGTCTGCCTAGTTCCCCATTCTGGTTTGAACTGCTGAACTGGACCAATCAGTGTGGGGTAAGCTAGCTCTAAAATGGTGCCTTGGACGAATCAGAACTTGGACTCATAATCTGAGCCAGCCACAAGAGGATTGTATGGGCAGTGACTCTTGGAGATGTAGTTTAGACTTCAGTGCCTTTTTGGACCAACAGCAGCAGTCTATTGTGAGTGACAGCCAATCCAGTCAAGAACTGGGAGGAACTCAAAGGAAGTGCCCGGTTTTGTCAGTTGGAGTTTCAGTTGAGCTTTGGCAGTGAAGAAGGAAGGAGCCCTGTGCTTTTTCAGTGTGCAGTTTTAGTCAAAAACGTGTAAGGCCCAGAGTTCGGTCTGCAGCTTGTGTAACTGCTTGTTAGACTGAACTGGCCCTGTGAAAAGAATCAAAGGATCTCTGAAGAGTAGAAACCAGGCTCACCCTGTAGAAGACTGGAGAAATTATTGAATTGCACTGGTCTGTCAGGAACTGAATCTGCTGTGTGTTCTCCCGGATTGTGCAGTAATTGCGATCGGATAGAGAAGCAGCCTGCCTGGTATAGTACTTTTTTTTACCATATAAATGTGTGAAGAGTCTCTTGGAGCTTAAGAGTAGCCCTGCTGATATTGAAGGACCCTATCTTATTTGGAGGTCGTGAGTACTAATTCAGGGTCGCTCCCTGTTGAATTGCCACATTAAATCCAATTGGAATTACTGTACTGCTGACTGTTTAATTTTCCTTTTCTCTGTGTGAAAGGGCCCCTACCAGCTGCCACGGTTTGGACTAGCCACTAGGGCTTGGGTACCCAGGGACAGTAACTGATAGGGATAGGCCTGTGCACAGAGCCACAGGTAGATTATTAGAGTGATAAGCTAATTAACCTGATTTCCCTCTGTCCTTGTTATATCCCCCTAAATAAATCAGAGCTGCTTGTTTCAGCAAAGTTATACTGCCTGAGGTATTTGTCTATGTTAAAGTACTGTACTGTGATTGTTGCACTGTATCTCGTTTCACAGGAGGTCCCAGTGCCGGAACCAGTCCTGGGGGTAAGTGTATACTGTGAAGGTAATTCTGATATATTGTGTGGGCCACTAGTGGGAAGAAAGGGGGGTTGCAGTGTCCCAGAGGGCTGTGACCAAGTTATTTTAACTATTGCAAACCCTGACCTCTGGGTGGAGGCACCCGCCATTGGATCCAGGCCCCTCAACCTGTTAGTGGCAAATCAGGCAGGGGTAGTAGCCCCTGGGATAGCGCCATCTAGGGGTTACATAGGTGATAGGTTTAAATGCTTCACTGGCAAGCTTTTAAACTAGCCAAGGGGGGGAGGCACTGGAAAGGAGCAGGGAAATCCTAGCCCCCCCAAAATAATCACAGTAGTAAGTGCGGCAAACACCAACATAGAGGTGCTGACAAGGAAAAGGGCAGGGGTAAATGGAGAAAGTGACAAAGGCAAGAAGGACAGGGATGGGGCAAAAGGGAGTAAGGCCATCAGGAAATGGAGGGTAATGAGTACCAATGCCTGTAGTCTGGGCAACAAGCTCCCTGAGCTGGTGGCCTTGATGGAAGAAGGATGCCTGGATATCATAACAGTCACAGAAACATGGTACACAGAGAACCATGACTGGGATGTTAACATACCAGGTACATAACCTACAGGAGAGACAGGCAGGGGAGAAGAGGGGAGGAGTAGCTCTTCATGTAAAGGAAGGGATAAAGCAACTGAACAAAAGAGTAAACAGGAGGAGAGGAGGCACTGTGGGTCATCTTGGGGACTGGAAAGGCACCACAATCCGCACAGGGTTGTGTACAGACCCCTATGTCAGGGGAGGAATGGACAAGGATATGATAGAAGGCATTCTTAGAATGGCAGAGAAAGGGAGATACTATTGATGGGAGACCTGAATATGCCAGATGTTAACTGGAGCACATTTGCTGCAGCCACATCCAAGAGCAGGGCCATTCTTGATGCCCCACAGGTGGCAGGCATTAGACAGCTAGTTTCAGAACCCACTGTGAGGGAGCAATCTTAGACCTCGGACTCAAATGGGGGCAGTGAGAGGATCTCAGATCTGAAGTGGGTTGCCATCTGGGAACAAGTGACCATCAAACAGTGTGGTTCACGTTAACCTAGCTACAGAGTCAAGCCATACAAAAGTGAGGGTACTGGACTTTAGGAGAGCTGACTTTAGCAAGATGGGAGAGTGCCTCAGAAAGCACTAGCAAACAGGCTAGAAGGAGGTGTGGAGCAACAATGGGGAATCATCAAAACTGCCTTCACAGAGGCAACAAGCCTTTATGTGAAGCAAATAAAAATCAAATCAAAAGAAAAAGCCACTATGGTTCTCAAAAGAGGTGGCTGTGAAAGTCAGGAAGAAAAAATACATTCCGAAGTATAAGAAACACAGAAGGAGCAGGACAGAGAGCTGTACCAGTTAAGGCAGAAGGAAGCAGGAGGAAATCAGAATAGCAAAGGCCCAAACTGAGGAAAAGATAGCCAACTCAGTTAAGAAGGGGATAAAACCTTTATAGGTACATCAGCGAGTAGAAAGACAAAGGGAGGGATAGTGAGGCTGAATAGAATGAACGGTGGGTGGGCAGAGGGGACAGTGAAAGCAGGATACTGAACGAATATTTCTGCTCAGTATTCACAAAAGAGGAGGGAAGTGCCTAATCCAATTAACAGAAGCACTCTTGATAGGGGTTGATCCCAGTCCTTTCAGAAGAAAGGGTTCTGCAAGAACTCCTAAAACTGAAGGTGGACAAAGCAATGGGTCCTGATGGAATTCACCCAGAATTCTAAAAGAATTAAGGAGGAACTAGTGAAACCACTGGCTACTCTTTTTAATAAATCATGGGAGGATGGTGTGGTACCCGAGGACTGGAGGAAGGCGGATGTGATTCCCTCACGAAAGTGGACCAAGACAGAGGCAGGAAACACAGACCCGCAGTCTGACCTCTGTGGTAGGAAAGTGATGAGTCACTTTGAAGGAAAGAATAGTTGAGTACCTAGAGGCCAGTGGAGCACAGGACCCAAGGCAGCATGGATTCACAGCGGGAAGGTCATGTCAGACTAATCTAATAGATTTCTTTGACTGGGTGACCAAAGTAGAGACCTAGGAGGGGCTGTGGACATGGCCTACCTAGACTTTAGTAAGGCATTTGACAGTCCCATTACAAAAGATTAATAGTCAAATTAACCAGCCTGGGAGGGGTCCTAGGTGGTAGCCTGGGTAAAACATTGGCTGCACAACAGGACACAGAAGGTAATTGTAAATGGAGTCCACCTGAAGAGAGAGGTTACTAGTGGGTACCACAGGGTTCAGTATTGGGTCCAGTCCTTTTAATGTCTTCATCAGTGACATTGCAGAGGGACTGGAAGGAAAAGTATGCCTTTTGCAGATGACACAAAGATCTGCAACAGGGTTGATACACAAGGAGGCGTGGAAAGGATGAAAAGGGACTTGGCAAGGTTGGAGGAATGGTCAGAAGTATGGCAGCTAGGATTCAATGCAAAGAAGTGCAAAATAATGCACCTGGGAAACAAGAACCCAGGGGAAGAATACACAATGGGTGGGGAGGTAGTAACAACAACAAAAAAGGAAAGGGACCTGGGGGTAATCATATCAGATGACCTTAAGGTTAGCAAGCAATGTGAGAAGGCAGTAGGGAGGGCTGGGGGTATACTGGGATGTATAGGGAGAGGCATCAGCAGCAGAAAACGGGAAGTTGTTATCCCTCTGTACAGACAGTTGGTGAGACCCCATCTGGAGTACTGTGTCCAGTTCTGGAGACCCCATCTCCGCAAGGACATAGACAGGATAGAGGTAGTCCAGAGGAGGGCAACTAAAATGGTGCAGGGTCTGCAAGAGAAGCTATACAGAGGAGAGACCAAAGGAGCTTAATATGTATACCCTTGAGGAAAGAAGGGAGAGGGGACATGATAGAAACTTTTAAGTACCTCAGTGGAATCAACAAAGTCCAAGAGGGTAGCATCTTTCAGAAAAAGAGACTTGCAAGAACAAGGGGACACAATTTAAAGATAGAAGGAGGGCGTTCAGGGCAATGTGAGAAAGTATTATTTCACAGAGAGGGTTGTGGATGCATGGAACAGCCTCTGAGGAGGTTGTGGGGTCTAAAACTGTGGGAGAATTCAAGAATGCATGGGACAGACATAAGGCAATTCTTGTGGGGGGTAGGAAGAAATAGGCTGTTGGTTAACTAGGATCTACGGCCTATCCTGTAGGTAGGGAAATGGGCAGACTAGATGGGCCAAGCGGTCCTTATCTGCCGTCAAAGTCTATGTTTCTATGTAGCCTCCGAATCCCCAGATGTCCCTGCCGGAACTGTGACCAGCTCGGGCAGGGGGGGCAAAGGCTGCCCCAAAGGAGAAGGAGCAGGTTTGGCTGTAGGGGTTTCTCCCTTACTGGTAGAGGGCTGCTTGAGGTCTGTGGCCTCCGAAAAGCACCGTGACCTGGCAGGAGACCAATCCCGGTCCCAGTTCTTGTCCTTGTCCTGCTTGAGCTTCTTCTACTTGGAGGAGTGGGAGCCAAAAGAGCCCCCAGGAGATGAAGAAGTGCTCCGCACCTGCTGCAGCTCTTTTTCCATTGAAGACAATTTTTGTTTCAAAAGATGGGCTTCCAGGACTTGCTGACTGCGTTTCTGAGTGGCCTGGTTGAAACTCTGGCAGGCCTCACAGTCCTCTGTGTCGTGGTCAGGCCCAAGACAAAAACACAAGGTGTGGCCATCTTTCTCCGGTATCTGCTTGTCACAGGCACACTTGTTCTTGCGGGATTCAGAAGGAGTTGGAGAAGACATGCAATCCAATGTCGAAAATACTGATTTTTGTAATAAAATAAAGACATTCGAAAGATATACTTATCGACTGTAGCAGCGTTCCGCGAGGTCCAACGTGTGCAGGTTGATGGCGGGAAAGAACTGAGACAGGCGTGGAGGATAGCCCACTATATACCATTGGGCCGACATCAGTCACGTGACGCTGGGTGGGCGGTCCCCTACCAGACACTGCTAGCTAACTTTTCCGTGTGGTCCTAGTGCCTGGAGGCTCAGTCCTTATGCGGTTGCCTACTGCAAGAGCCTTCTCGAAGTAAGATCTACATATCCAGAGGGTAAATTCAAGAGATGTTATTTCTGAGAAGGTGGGGTAGTCTTGATGGGTCTGACAGCCTTCATTTGTCCCACAGACCTCAGTATAGCAACCTCAGTGGGGAGGCAGTATAGCATAGTGGTTAAGGACACCAAGTTGCAAACCTGCGGAACTCATTGTAAATCCCACAACTACCACTTGCACACTGTGTGACCATGAGCAAGTTAACTTCTCTCTGCTCCCAGGATGCACCTGGAAACAAGCCTTGGCTTAGCATGTCTTTCCTGGCCAAAAATGTAAAAATAAAAAAAATATATGCAATACTGTAGCTGCTCTGGAGCTGAAGTCTTATGTTCAATATGGACTAAAAAAGAAGAAAGACTAAAGGAGCTTAATATGTATACCCTTCAAGTTCAAGTTTATTGCAGGAAAACTCCATTGAGCAAGCTCTTTCACAAGGAGGTCCTGTGACATAAACACTTAAAGTACAAACACAGATAGGTAATAACAGTACATACATGAAATGCACGTTACATGATACAGGCTGGATATACATACAAGGGTACTACATAGGGTGACCGCAGGTGGTAAACATTGATATGAAACAGGGAAGCGACTTACAGGTTGCATACTGATAAATGAAACATGATGACTGGTGTGTCAATACATATATTTTGGCAGCTAGAACAAACAACAGACTACAACTGATATGGGGGGAGGATTTGATAAGAGTAGCAGTGGAGCGAAGCATAGATAAAGCCAGGAGTAGAAGGAAGGAAAGCAGTTAATATGACAAATCAATTATACCTTACCAGTGGATAAATATGGACACATGGGGAAGGAAGAGACTTAATGACAGTTACAGGTGTCTTTTATTTTGGCTGAACTTAGCGATTTGTAGAAGTTTATTGAAACTGTGCTAGTTAGTTTCAGTACGGTTTGTAATTGGTTCCAAATGGAGGGAAGGGCATATGCACAGCATCGCTTACCAAAGGAAGTCCGCGTCCTTGGTATGTCAAGCATAATAAAGTCAGATTTTCTTAACGAGTATGCACTATGTGAGATACTAATAAGGGAAGAGAGATAGCTTGGCAATTTCTGCAGGAGCAGTTTAAGAGTCCATAGCCCAGCATGGAGCAGGCGTCTAGTAGTAAGGGATGTCCAACCAACAGCTGCATATAAGTCACAGTAGTGCGAACGGTAAGGGGAGTTGGTAATGAACCGTAACGCACGGTGATAAAGGATGTCCAGTTTACTTAGATTTGCAAGAGTGGTGGAGGAATAGATTACACACATAGTCATAGGGAGAAAAGTGGCTTGCATGTTTGCTTGCTGGGGAAAAGGGGCCTATTTCTGTACAAGAAACCTAACCTTGCATTTAACCTTCTAGAGACATCTTCGACGTGGTCATTGAAAGATAATTTATTGTCGATCCAGATACCCAGATATTTAAATTTGATTACAACTTCCATTTAGCATGGTGACAATGAAGTCTTGGGCAAGGGTATTAGGGGGGCCTGTGACAGCACTGCGGGAGAATATCATCGCTTTAGTCTTCTTAGCATTGAGCAGAAGCTTTGCCTTTATTAGATTATGCTCAAGTTGTGCGAAGTCCGCTTGAAGCACTCCCTTGACTTCAGATAACGATAAGCCAGAAGTATACAACACAGTATCATCTGCAAAAAAGTGCAGATTGGATGTAGATATGTTAGCATCTAAGTCATTAATGTACAAAGAAAACAAGATAGGGCCTAAGATGGATCCTTGGGGGACTCCTCTTGCAACTGGCAAGGCAGCAGAAAAAAAGCCTTCCGCCTTTACTTTTTGGAATCTTCCAGTTAGGTAGCTAGAGAACCACTGGGTGGTATGGTATGTGGCACCCAACTTTGCAAGGCAATTGACTAATACCCTTGAGGAAAGAAGGGAGAGAGGGGACATGACAGAAACTTTCAAGTACCTCAAGGGAATCAACAAAGTCCAAGAGGGTAGCATCTTTCAGAAAAAGAGATGTGCAAGAACAAGGGGGCACAATTTGAAGATAGAGGGGGGACGGCTCAGAGGTAATGTGAGGAAGTATTTTTTCACAGAGAGGGTTGTGGATGCATGGGACAGCATCCCTGAGGAGGTCGTAGAGTCAAGAACAGTGGGGGAATTCAAGAATGCATGGGACAGACAAAAGGCAGTCCTAGTGGGGGGTAGGAGGAAGTAATCTGTTGGTTAACTAGGATCTGCAGCTTATCTGTTAGGTAGGAAAATGGGCAGACTAGGTGGGCCAAGCGGTCCTTATCTGCTGTCATATTCTATGTTTCTATGACTAACATATAGCATTTTGCTTGGGTTCTACATTACTCACTTTAACTCTATCTTTTGCCCTTCAGCTCAACAATCAAATGAATAAAAGGCGGTAACAGTGGAAGCCAGTTCTTCTAACATTATTAATACTTTCAGTTCTCGGTCAGAGAGATACAGTCTTTCGCACCTCTGCATGCCAGAAAAGCGGATGTATTTTGAACAAAGATGCCTGCAGATTCATCCAGGCAAACAGGGGTGCAAAATGGCCTAACAGAAAATATGCAACTTACCTCCAAGTATGAGGGAAGCAAGACCATAACTCACGAGTGGCAAAGCCACAAGTTAGTTATGAAAGTCTTGTCTCCTCACAAGTAGAGACAAACTGTGTCTTTTGAGTTAGGCCATTGTGTATTCAATTTATACAACACAAGTTTAATAGTTACAACTTTTTAAATGAGCTTTCTGTATAATGAGTTTACCGTTTCTCTATGATTTGAACTGCTGGCCTCAGTGATGCACTGGCCTATTATGAAGTTATTAGCACTGTGATAGCTGCTCTCTGATTAGTTCTGTTCTTTGCAAGGGTCAAGGAAAGTGATTGTGACAAATCTAACCTCTAGATAAATGTTTACCTGGAGGCTAATCTCCAGTGTGTGATAAATATATATAGTATAGTGTGATAAATTTATCAGGGAATGTTTATCACCACTGGTGTTGTACAAATAATGAATATCCCACACAGTAGTTTCAGATATACGTTATTTGGTTTGGAATGTTATTGTTATTGCACACTTGCACGAGTGGCGCAGCCACAAGTCCACAGTGGCAATACCACCATTTCAAACCAAATAACATGCATGTTTGGAGCTGCCTCATGGGATATCCGATGCATACCGTGGGAGTTCTCCTGCGTGTGTGTCTATTGCAAGTACAAAACCTGTTATGTAAACAGACTATCTTTTTACAGCTTTTCTTTCTTTTCCACTTTATTAATAACGCTATGCCAAGCCATTTGCTTTTATAGTTAGAGTGACAGCGCCACGGTTTGATGTGATGCATGCAGTGTGCCAGTTCATGTGAAATCAAGGATTGTGGCTACTACGCATGTAACATAGCTACTGTGCAAATAGCATGATTTCAACCATTATTTGCATAGTAGCTAGGCCTTCAGTGAAAATAACAGCTTTTATCTTCCAAATATATTTGCCCTGGCATGGTATATATACAAAAAGATGGTGCACTCAGCTCTGCAACTGACTGAGGGAAACGTCCGGCTAAGTTGCCAAATAAATATTTATTTGAACAACAGCAAAAATAATTCTTACTTGCAGCTAGACTCCCCTGTGTTTGTACAAATACTAAAAGATGGCGCACGCAGCTCTACAACTGACTTGAGAAAACTTCCGGCTAAGTTGCCAAACAATATTTATTTCAGCAAGAGCAAAAAAGGAATCTGACTTGCAGCTAGACTCCCTGAAGTTTCATAGCTCCCTGCCACTTTGTCCCACCCTTTGAACTTTTCTTAACTTTGTCATGGAGTTGTGTGCACCGTTTTCTTGCAGTTGTTTCCTGGTTTGGATCCTGAAATGATTATGGCGGCCCCATATAACTGGAAGAGCGTTCTGTTTTATATTTATCCAGCTGTCTACTTAGTTACTCAATGAAGAAGAAAATTTGTTCTCACAACAAGGCTGCTATTACTGATTTGAGGGTCCCTGCTTCTGTTTGCTTTCCAAGCTGTCTGAAAATCAGCTCTCAAGATAAGACTCCATACTTTCAGGATCTGGATGCTGTGAGAACACATTTCAAACAAAATATACAGTTGTCGGGTGTGCTTAATTCAGACATAGGGTCTGAGGACAAACTAACCCCAAACAGTCAGTCTCTAGGTGAAAGACTACTTGTGGAAACAATCCACTTAAACAGGAGATGTGATGTATTAGACTGGATCTTTCACTTGCAATTCCCTTTATACTGAGTGGTGTCTGTTTGAAAGAATTAAGCTTGTATATGATTTTCTTAGTTATGGATGAATGAACTTGGAAGCAAGGAACTAAGTTATTCTTTTTTAGGCTTTTAATTATAAATCTCTCAGTAATTGTATTTCATTTATACTCATGAGTAATTTTCATTTTAAAACAATACTGTTTACCCTCCCCCCGAAAATCTACTTTGTTAAAACTTCATTTTCTTTCCTTTATGTGATGATGCATTCTTTTTTATATTGCTTTTTCTCCCAGTCATTGCTGTAGGTGGTTCATCAGCCCCATTCCTGCCTCCCCAACCAGCAACCACCTCCTCCTGGACTTACCTCACCCCAGACATTCCCCACAGACTGCCCCCATGGCATGGCCTGGAGGGGCAGGTCCACCCCCCCAGAACATACACACAAATGTGGGAGTCAGCATCCCAGGTAGCGGTGCGGGATGGGGCGGACAGGCAGGGCTTCATCGAGCCTGTACCACTTTTTCCATGTTCACCGAGTGCCCCTGCCACTGCACAGATGATAGGATGTGCTGTGCGGAGACACACACGTCCTACACCAAACCGCAGTGCTCTCCTTACTATGTCACCCTTTCACTCGCACCACTACCAAGCCTCCACTTGGTGGTGGTCAACAGCGGGGCAGCAGACTTCCCCTTTCCGGCCGAGGACAGAAGTCCTCTGGATGCTTGATCCCCTCCCCTCCCCCAGGCTGACCCCCAGTGACCTGAGTCCATGCCCAAACCTGGGTCACTGGCATGGCGGCAAGTGTGGCGCCCAGTGTCTCAACCTTCCATGCCACTGAGCCAACTCATCTTCTTTTCTTTTTAGGTGTAAATGTATTTGTCTAGATCAGCAAAACAAAATACAGTACTTATGTAATATGACATAGCAGAGAGGAGCCGCATGAGTGGTGAGGCAGGCTTAGGAGCTGGCAGCCTTATTGCCTGCCACACTGGTGACCCGGGTTCAGAAACAGACCAAGGTCGCTCGGGGGCCAGCCGGAGGAAGGACGCTTTATCCTCCAATGATAGATCTCCTCCTTCGGGGAGTGCACACTGCTGCTTAGCTGCCACCTCGCAGAGACCAGAAGGCACATCAGCACTCTCTTTGCTTAAAGGCCAAGCATGGGTGTTTAGGTGTGTACCATCATTACTCTGCACGTGCACACCACTGCATGTGTGCCGGCCCCAACATGGGGAGAAACAGGGTGGAAAAGCACCTTATGGTGGGATGATTCCAATAACCCCACAGGGTCCACACCACCTAGAGGCATCCATTCACCCATGGAGGTCAAGTAAGAAGATGGGTAAGTTGCGGATATGGTGGGTAATTTGGCTGGGGGTCGCTGTCAGAAGGGGGCCACTGAAGAGGAACAGGAGCAGAAAAATCAAGATTGAGAAAAAAAAGAAACACCAGGGCGTGTAATTATGGGTCGGTGTTAGTGTAATGTTAGGCATGAGGTACTTACACCAACAGGCTTTAAACCCACAAGAGGAGAGTGTGATTACTGACCATAATTACAAATCTCTGAATTGCCTTAGTGCAAACAGAAGGGAGAAAGAAATAAGTGCCTTAGCTGGCACTTCGTTCTGTCTTCTATTTGTGTTCCATATACAGTACTGTATGTGCACACCATGCAGACCGTACCCTTGTGTACGTAAATGTAATTATCTTATCTGTGCAGCACTAGTTTGTACATCAGAGAAACAGCAAGGTGCTTCTGGAAGCCCAGATAGTCTGCCCTGTCCTGTCTACTGTTGTTTGTGAGGGCCCCTCACTCCTCTCCCTCCCTCCCTCCCCATTTGCTGATGTCCCTACCAGTCCCATGTATCTGTGGTTCTATGTGATAATCGTGAAAAAGAAACTGCGACTTCAAAACCGGCGAAGATAGTATAGCAACTACTTATATAGCGACACTACATTATAATGCAGCACTTAATATAGCGAAAACTGGTGTTTTACCCAAGTCAGTAAAAAAAACAAAACAAGTAAACACTGCTTTGCCTACTGGCTTTACAGTCACTGCCTATCATGCTCACTAAATCACCAACATGCTGCATGATTGGTCAGAGCTCTGTTAAATGCCTTGGTTCACTTCCGCATTGTTTCTTCGGATTTTGATTAGTAGATCGAAGAGTCAAACTGCAGCATGTCAGTGGAATACGTTACTAGCCAGAATGGTAAGCCGTTGTTGCTGTTTTCTGGCTTCTTGTACCGGAAAGATAAAGAGAGAGGCGAAAAAGTGTACTAGCGCTGTGCAGAATACCACAAGCACAAGTGTCTCGCGTGGTTGCATACCTCAGGGGATAGTGTTGTTGCAACTATTAGCTAGCACAATCATGTTGCAGAGGCTGGTGATGTTGGGGTTAGACAGGTTATGGCTGATATAAGGTCTCGTGCCAGGAGTACAGTGAAGACCACATCCCAGGTAGTTGTGGGGTGTACTGCAAGTTCCTCTGAAGCAGTCAGTGGTAGGCTACCTGGAATTAGCCTGATCAAGCGCACAGTGCAGCGCATAAGGCAGCAGGAAAGAGGATGTCCTGCAACACCATCATCGGTTACTGACATTGTAATTCCGCCTGACTTTACACAGTTAAGCAATGGAAAACATTTTTTAATGTTTGACAGTGGTGTTGAACTAGGCAGAATATTACTGTTTGCAACAGAAAATAATTTACACATGCTACACAAAAGCAGTGATTGTATGCTAGATGGGACATTCAAATCATGTCCTGCTTTGTTCAATCAACTCTATAGCATTCATGCAGTACATTCTGGTGCTGTGATTCCATCTGCATATGTTTTAATGTGTTCCCGTACCACAAACAAATACAGTATGTCCGGGTCTTTGAGGAACTAAAGAAACTTGTAATTTCTAGTCCATCGTATGCCATCATGGATTTTGAAAAGGCAGCTAGTACTGCATTCAAAACTGTGTTCCCTGATACACAGTTGCGAGGGTGCTTTTTTCATTTCGCACAGTCGGTCTGGTGTAAAATCCAGAAATGTCCAGATGTGGAGAAGCAGTACTGTGTGGACCCTGAGTTTGCACTTAATTTAAGAACGCTGCTTTCATTGGCATTTGTTCCCCCAGAGGACGTAATATTCAAGTTTGAAGAAATGAAGGACTTTCAGTTTTATGTGGAAAATGGAGAGCTACTACAGCCCCTACTTGATTACTATGAGGATACCTGGCTAGGTAGACCGCGTGGTAGATCCGGACGCAGAAGACCTAAATTCCCAGTTGAACTGTGGAACTGTTACACTGCAACACAAGATGGACTGGCGAGAATGAATAACGCTGTGGAAGGCTGGCACAGGGGTTTTAATTCAAGGCTAGGAACTTGTCACCCAAGTGTCTGGAGGCTCATTGATTGCCTGTGGGAAGAGCAACAGCTTACAGAGCTGAAACTTACACAGATATTATCTGGTATGGAAAATGCGGGCACTGCTGGAAAGAAAAGAAAGTACAAGGATCAAAATCTAAGGATCGCATCAATTGTTGCACAGTATAGGTCCAGAACAACAGCAGAATACCTGAGTCATCCAGCCTATAATTTTCAGTTCCAGCCATAATTCCAAGCCATGATTCCCTTTGCATCTTGTACTTAATAAAGGATTGATCTCTCTCAGGCCTCAGCCTGTTTTTTTTCCCTAATACTGAAAGCCACTATTTTGATGGCTCGTTCTAATGTACAGTCGCTAAATATGCTATTCGCCCTTTTTGCGTCGCTATTATTACAGACGCCATTTTCGAGTCGCCGTTATCATGGGATACCGTATCTGTCACAAGCATATTTGACTCTCCCTACTGAGTTTGTGCAGGTGTCATCCCACGGTAGTCTGTTTCACACATCCACTGCTCTTTCCATGAAGAAATACTTCCTGATGTCCCTCCTAAATACACCCCTTCCACCAGCCTCACTGACTTCCCCTTCATGCTTGTGTTCTCACTTGATGTGAGCAGCTCTTTACCATCTACTTTATTTATTCCATACAGTATAGCGCAGTGGTTTAAGGCTCTGAGCTGCAAATCTGGTGACATCCAGCAGACCAGACCTGGATTTGAATCCCACAGTTTCCACTTCCATACTGTGTGACCCTGAGCAAGTCACTTAACTTCCCTGTGCTCCCAGGTCGCTCCTGTCAAAAAGCTTTCAGCTTAGTTTGCTACTCCTGGTTAAACAACTAAATTAAAAAAAAATATACAGGTATTTGTACATCTTGAATATGTCCCCGGTCTCCCTTTGCGCCTCCAGTGTATACATGTCGAGTGCCTCCAACTTCTCCATGTAAGCCCTTCCCTGCTGTCCCTACAGCAATTTTCTTTGTGTCCAGTCACGGGGTGGTGAGTGCATGACTTTCTAGTTTTGTGTGAACAGATTGCTGTTGGAGCACCACCAACCGTAGAATCTGTGGATTTGGCATGCTTGCTTGTTTTTAATTGGGGCATTTTCTTTCCTGCAGTTTTACGATTAAATGCTGCATCAGGCCAATAAGTCCAGATTGGACCCAACTATGAAAGCAACAAGACATGACAGGTTGTGCATTATGGTGATATAATGGCATGCCTCAGGTTCGCTGTTAGGCACAAGGCACTGATGAATGTCATTAAATGCACCCGAGACATGTGTGCATACCCTGGAGTGTCTTAGACATTATTTTAAAAAGACAAAATTCAAGACATTTCATTGAATTATGCTTCCATTTTAACTATGAAGATATAAAACAGTCCATATTCTTCAACAGGGTAATTTGTTAAAACAGTAAAATTATAATAAATGGATAGAGCCAAGAATACTATTGAAAAGTATACAGTAAACGTGCTGTAATATTATCGAAGAAATCCATCAACAGTATTATGGAATCTGGAAATACTACTGTTCGATGTTCATCAATAGTATTATGAGATCCTGTAATACTATCAGTGGATTTCGTAACACACTGCCACGAGAATCCTGCTTCCCTCACGCCGTGCACACCTTCTCCACGGTATCACTACGAAAGACTGAAATACACAATATCAAGTGTCAGGATCCTGAGACTGATATCCCAAAACTCGAAATCCTGACACTTGGTATTTGCCCACGGCAGAGTTTGTTGTTATATTAAATAAGGAGGCATGCAGGGCAAGCCCCCCAAAAACCTCTGCCACAGGCAAATGCCGAGTGTCGGGATTCTGAGTTTCGGGATATCAGTCTCGGGATTCTGACACTCGGTATTATGCATTTCAGTCTTTTATAGTAAATCCCTCTCCACAGCTGCCCATAAGCCGGCTTTTACTGTAACCCTCATGTACAGTAAAAGCTGGTCACCACAGCTGACAAAAGTACAGATTTTAAAGTTGCTCAAAATTATGAAAATACCATTCAGTAAAGCTGTTCTGGTGGCTGTTTGTTAAAATGCCTTGCGGGGCTTTACATGCAGGCCCGGGGGTGGGCAGCGTGGCAGGAGATGACAGATGAAAGCTGCATCATACTAAGTTTAAAGCGTCCAAATGGGCTTAATTGAATTAAATAAGCTTGGATCCATATATTACAAAAAAATAACAAATAGGGGACTGTGATTATGCCAGGTTCTGGAGATACGTTGGAACCTTTCAAGCGTCACATGTTCCTTGAACCTCTCGATGGTAATACAGCCTTGTAATACACAGTCCCCTATTTATTATTCTATTCATACCATATTCTGGTAACTGGGAATTTGTAAAAACAATAGAAGACAATGAAAACCCTGTATGGCACACATTTTCGTTAAACGAATTAGTTACCTAATTTGCATTTCAAGCCAGTACAGGTATTTTTAATGAAAATGTGTTCAAAACTATTGAACCTGCCAGGCTATTTTGGGGGGAATTCTCCTGAACAGGTTCACCCACCCCTAATTCAAATGCATGTGCTGTTATTAATTTCAGAACTTTAGACAGTTTGAGTCTGCCACTGCCCATTTAACTCAGTTTCTCGCCATTCCTCTCTTTGTTTATATTACTGCCTACCTTCCTCACCCTTTTTGTTTTTCTTTGTATTTCCCCAAATTTAGTAGATGGAATGTTTACCATGGAATACAGGAATTAAAAATTCTGCACAATTCCGCTGGTACAGTGTTCCTCTCCCAATACACACACACACACCAAAGGCCTGATGTGGAACCACCAGAGTCTATACAGACAGACATACACACACACACAACAGAGGCTTAATATGGAGCCAGAGCCCCAATTTTATCTGTGGCACGGTAAGCAGCAGAGGTTTTGTTGGTAAACTGGTGAAGACAGGAGTATTTTTCATGGTTAGCAAAGGAACACTACAGTAGTAATGAAAACTATTAGCTCTATCTATCTATCCATCCATCTACATATCTATCAGTCCAGCCTTCTAGTTGCATCTATCTATCTACAGACAGTATCTATCTATCTACATACAGTATCTATCTATCTACAGACATTATCTATCTACAGACAGTAGCTATCTATCTATCTACAGACAATATCTATATATCTATCGACAGTATCTATCTATCCTTATCTATTTATCTATCTACAGACAATATCTATCTATCTACAGCCAGTAGCTATCTATCTATCTACAGACAGTATCTATCTATCCTTATCTATCTATAGACAGTATGTATCTATCTATCTATCTATCTACAGACAGTAGCTATCTATCTATCTACAGACAGTATCTATATATCTAGCTACAGACAGTATATATCTATCTATCTATAGACAGTATGTATCTATCTATCTACAGACAGTATCTATCTATCCTTATCTATCTATCTATAGACAGTATGTATGTATCTATCTATCTACAGACAGTAGCTATCTATCTACAGACAGTATCTATATATCTATCTACAGACAGTATCTATCTATCCTTATCTATCTATCTATAGACAGTATCTATCTATCTACAGACAATATATATCTATCTACAGACAGTATCTATCTATCTATAGACAGTATGTATATATCTATCTATCTATCTACAGACAGTATCTATCTATCCTTATCTATCTATCTATAGACAGTATGTATGTATCTATCTATCTACAGACAGTATGTATGTATGTATCTATCTATCTATCTATCTACAGACAGTAGCTATCTATCTACAGACAGTATCTATATATCTATCTACAGACAGTATCTATATATCCTTATCTATCTATAGACAGTATCTATCTACAGACAGTAGCTATCTATCTATCTACAGACATTATCTATCTATCCTTATCTATCTACAGACAGTATGTATCTATCTATCTATCTACAGATAGTATCTATATATCTATCTACAGACAGTATCTATCTATCCTTATCTATCTATCTATAGACAGTATGTATGTATCTATCTACAGACAGTATCTATATATCTATCTATCTACAGACAGTATCTATCTATCCTTATCTATTTACCGATAGACAGTATGTATCTGTCTATCTATCTATCTACAGACAGTAGCTATCTATCTATCTACAGACAGTATCTATATATCTATCTACAGACAGTATCTATCTATCCTTATCTATCTATCTACAGACAGTATCTATATATCTATCTACAGACAGTATATATCTATCTACAGACAGTATCTATCTATCCATCTATCTATCTATCTATCTATCTGTAATACATGGCTAATGTTTTTTTGTCATAGAGACATGGCCCCCATCGTCAAGAAGTCATGGTACCATCGATCTGACGTCAGATTGATGATATTGTGACTCTGAATCTCGATGCTCATGCTAAAGATTCAAACGACGGATCACAGACTGCTGGCAGTAGTCACAGTTACCCATCTAACAGAAGCAATGCAGAGGTCATGAAGAATAACTGCCTGTTCAACGTGAACAGTAGCCGTACACTGAAAAGACTGAGGTACACTGCTCAAGAAAAATAAACAAGCCTGTCGGAGTTGCCATAGTGATAGTGGGGTCAGGCACATGTGTACATCATGGTACTCATAGCAAATGTAGCGGGATCGTAGCAGTGAGTGAAACTGACAGCATAAGCTCATCTGTATTTTTCAGCCGGGTTTAATATCTGTAAGATGGGGGAGGGAGGGATAGTTTTGGCTTAACAGATAGGAAGCCATGTATTACAAAAAACAACATATGGCTCCCTATCTGTTACGTAGCTGGCAACTCCATGCTGGGATTCCAATGACAACATAAACTTTTCGAGCGCTACTCTGAAGGTTTATGATGTCATTGGAATCCCTCGATGGAGTTACAGCTCTGTAACAGACAGGGAGTCGTATGTTATTCTATCTGTCTGTCTGTCTGTCTATATCTCTCTCTCTCTATCTCATGTTATTTTTTTCTATCTCTCTCTCTCTCTCTACCTACCTATCCTTCTTTCTTTCCATCTATCCATCCATCCATCGCGCTCTCTATCTACTGTAGCTTGAAAGATTAAAATATGACACAAAACACGTACAGTGAGCCTTTATGAGAACAGAAAAATAAAAGGCACATAGCACTTGTGCCATATGAGGATTATGGAGATGCAGCGGAACCCTGAGAGGCTCACATCTGTTAGGATCACCTTCCAAACCACATCCGAGGCCTGGCCTTCCTTTCTCTCAGCCAACAAAGCTGCGGTTCAGAGTGCCAGAGTAAACTACTGTTATAGTACTTAGATTCAAGGTCTTATACAGGGATTTGACTGATCTGAATTTTGATTATTCACCCTCCCCACCCCACAATACACACTACCAAAGTCACACTACATAACTATGGTACCTTTAAGTGTGTGTGCGTGTGTGCGTGTGTGTGTGTGTGTGGGCGGGGGGAAGAAGTCTGAATCGTGTGTTCCGCAACTACCCCACACCATAAGAGAGGTCACTCATTTTGCCACTCTGAATTATTCTAGCCAACATGAAAAGGTGTTCCCCAGTGAAAGGTGTTGATCACATTGTAAACTCAGATTTTTAAAGCAGAAATTCATAATGCTCTATAAGTTTATGGGTCCAGTTAGAGGGCTTCCTATGTGTCAGTGTCTCAGTAGGTAGCACACTCGCCTCTGAGGCCAGGAGATCAGAGGGCTGTGGGTTCAGTTTCCACAACTGGCACTTGGGTTAATATCCCAGTACTGACACTGTAGTGCAGCATGAGAGGGGTGCTGCACTTCTGAGGTGCCGTCTTTTCGGATGAGACATTAAACCGAGGTCCCATCTGCCTGGCTTGGTGGTAGTTCAGGTGGATGTTAAAGATCCCATGGCACTTATCGAAAAGAGTAGGGGAATTTCCCCGGTGTCCTGGCCAAATTTCTCTCATTCACTAAAAATACCAACAGCTTAATCTGGTTCAAGGTCAGTTGGCATTCATCTGTATCCCCCTCCCCCGGGTCGTGCCTGAAAATAGGCAGGATTTGTCTAGTGCATTTACCCAGTCAACAAAAAAAACTAAACTAAACTAAATATAAGTGTGTTGCCTCACATGTTCTTAGGATGAAAGAATGCAAACTGAAGGTGAGCAGGTCTGTCATCCTATGGACACAAGAGTCAACACTTGTAGATCCATAATAGACACACTAACTGGACCAATAAAATTATCATAGATTGAGTGCGTTTTTTCTTTTAAAATGACCTGTCTCCCCCAATGGTGACAGCATGAGTGGTCAGTGAGAAGTCAGTCATAGCGGTTCAGTATGTGAAACACTCTTATGAAAATAACAGTACCTCACACACAACTCAAGGAAGCATTGTGTTTGGTCAGAAGTATTACATGATGCTCCCGCGTCTAAAAAGCAAAATGAAAACAGAACTCTGCAAAACTAAAAGGACTAGTTTCCACAGAGTTTAGACCTTGGATCTCTAAGTTTGATGATGTGTCCCACAGTCTGAGTGTCAGTGTCTAACATTTCACTAACAGAAGGCTCAGCACTATGACTTTAACTGGGATAACCTGCCAAGGACTGAAGACCAAGAACAGACAATGAAAAGTTGGCAGTTGGGAGGCAATAAGAGTACAGACTTATGAACCAGGAGACCCAGGTTCAAATCCTACCAGAACCATATACTCTCTGGGTGACCCTGAGCTAGTCACTTGACCTCCCTGTGCTTCACACCACCAAGCTGTACAACTGGGTTGAAGCAGGACACCACTAAGGGTCAAACTGGGCAGGAAATCCATCCCCCTGCCTCTTAAGAAATTGCATGACAGCTCCAGCACAGTTAGTGCCCATATTACAACATTTTTGGGAATGAGTACAGGTTGCTGAGAGTTGGTGGGGTGGGAAAGGATCAAGCATCCCAGGGACAGCTCTCTTCCTCCTAGGTGGGATGGACAGCTGTCTTGGCCCATGACTGCTACTGTGTGGAGGCCTGGTGGCAGGCTCAAGTGACTTGAAGGGAAAGCTGTGGCTGCCCAGAACATGTGCATCTCCATGCAGATGTACTGGCTCCACAGCAGGAGGGCAGGGGACTCATAAAAATGGGACGACGGGCTACCCGAAGCCCTGCCTGTCTCCCTGGGGCCCCCCTCTGACATACAAACTGGGGGATATTGGATATGATTGTCAGGCCCCCCACCCATGGAGGGAATCCACGGGACATGTATGCTCCGGTACTGGAGGGGCGGAAGCCGGTCACAGGACGAGGGACAGAGCTGAAGAGCCACCTATTCACCTGAAAATAGAAAAACCTTTATAGAAAAAAAACAGTACTGTACCGCTATCTCTGATTGGGAGGGTCAGAACATTGAAAATGAATATTCTCTCCAGATACCTCTTTTCCTTTCCGACACTCCCTGAATCAGTCTATCATCATTGTCATAAGCTGCTTAAGGATTTGCAGAAATTCATATCAGGGCAGGAAGCATGTCTGTATACAACATGGGCTATCTCTAGGCAGCTCATCAAGCTAAATGGTGCGACCTCCAACCCAAAGTCACTTACGCTTGGTGCACCATAGGATTCCATCCTGGGCCAGGTTACTATTCAACCTCTTCATCAATGAACTGTTCTCTTGTCTGCAACAATTCAGCTACTGATATACACCTTTACACAGACAACAGTTATATATTCTTAAGAGAAATCCATCACTGAAGTATGCTTTGCAAACAGTATTTGACGAGACACAGACTTGGATGACCTCAAATTGTCCCCAGATAAAAAAAAAAGCATGCTCTTTGGGCTGCCCCATCGGTGCACCAGTATAAATACCACCCGCAATGCCAGCGACTCACATTCAGGAAACACCCACGGTCGCTAGGGGCCAGGGGAAGGGGAGGATTGATCCCAGAGGGCACTCTCCTCCTGGGAGGGGAGGAGTGTGTTGACTGTCATAGCAGTGCCACCTGGATGACAACAGGTGAACCTGCAGGTAGGTGCGTACTGAGAGGGAGGGGAGACACTGACTGATGCCACAATATGGCACGTCATGGCGTACGTGTCAGTGCACAACGTCATTAGTGCCAGCTTCTCGTGGGGAAGGCACAAAAAGTATAAAACAGCCTCAGTGGCAGTAGATGACAAACCCCAGTACCTCTGTGCCCCCACCTTGCTATCTGTCACCCATCGCCTGACAAGTAACCACTGTCGGGTATATCCCCCACCCCAGTCCCTCCTGGGAGGCAAACCAAGGCTCCATGGAAGGCCAGTTGTGTCAGTGGCAGGAACGCAGGGCCTGGGAGGGCACCATGGGTTCTAGAAGGAGTTGCCCATTTGGGACAAGGTTAGGGGGAACAAAAAACACTGATAAAAAAATATATGCTCTTGACTGAGAAAACAAGTCCCCACAACTCTCTGTGGATCCTTCCACTATCAAGGCCACCTCTGAAAAATGTGCAATACTTCAAATATCTAGGTATATGACTAGGCCTAGACCCAGGGCTGTCCTTCTCTAACCATATCAACAGTGCTGTCCGTAGTACATATCAAAAACTAAGCCTACTGTATTGCCACAAAAATCATTTAATCTTAGGGTCAGGAAATCCTCCATCAGCAATCACTGCTCTCTGCCCCTGAATACAGGAACAAAATGTACAGAATGGCAAACTCTACACACTTTGCAGTACCACACCTCGCATTCAACAACCTGTGCAGATTAGCATGCTTTGTGTCAGAACAGACCACTGCCTTGTGTATCCCTGTCTACAGCATAAGACCCCTCTCACCAAACTTGACGACAGACTATATACAGTAAATGGGCTACTGAAGTATATAAATGTGCAAAGGACCTTTATCGGAATTACCTGAAAACCCAGTCAAATTCACCCTGAGCTATCGCTTGCACGCCAAGAACAGGACCATCTTCCATGAGCCCATAAATCCTTCGGTAAGATTGCCCGTGCCACTGCTGCCCCGGCTACCTGGAACACACTCCTGGATAATATTTAAGAGACCACTAACCAGAGTGTCTTACAAAGAGGTTTATTTGACCACCTCAACAGACCATGAGGCTGCTAGATGTCTGCCCTGTGATTCTCTTACGCCAACCCACCTGTTATTTTTGGCAACTTTACTTCTCTGTTACTTGCTAATTTTCCTTATCCTGGTGTGCTCAGGATGGAAACCAGTCCCATGAATACAGTGAGTACAGTATTTATTTTTACTCTTTTTCTTTCCTCTCAGGGATGTGACTAGTTATGCAGTTTTGTATTTATGTAAACATCTTGACATACAATGCTGCTGTAATGTTGTCTTCAGTGTTAACCTCAACTAGATATCCCGTAACTACTCTGAGACAATTCTGCCGCTGTGATCTTGCATGTCTCCTAGGGAACCTTTTGAAAATAGGTTTCACCTAAATGTGGCTAACCAATGTGTGAACATTCAAATAGTAATAATGATGCTAATCCGAGTCAGGCCATTGTGTGTCCACGATTTATAAATATTTGTTTTAACCTGAACTGCTGTTTTATAGGGGTTGGAATATTTTTGCAAATAGGCAGCTGGTTATGTTTCTACTGATTTTCAGGCACCATACTGATGTTTCCAAATTATCCATATTTATTTATACCCGAATAAACAGTGCTGTGAAACGCTGTGCTTTGCATTCTCTTTTAGTAGAGAACATTCTGTATAGTTCTTTTACTGGATAACATTCTGTATAGTTCGTCTAATGGATAACATTCTGTACAGTTCTTCTTTTAATAGATAACATTCTGTACAGTTCTTTTAATAGATACCATTCTGTAGAGTTTTAATAGATAACATTCTGAACAGTTCTTCTAATAGATAACATTCTGTACAGTGCTTCTTTTAATATATACCATTCTGTACAGTTTTAATAGATAACATTCTGTACAGTTTTTTTAACAGATAACAGTTTGTACAGTTATTTTAATAGATAACATTCTGTACAGTTCTTTTAATGGATAACATTCTGTACAGTTCTTTTAACAGATAACATTCTGTACAGTTCTTTTAATACATAACATTCTGCACAGTTCTTCTTTTAATAGATAGCATTCTGTAGTTTTAATAGATAACATTCTGTACAGTTCTTTTTTAAATAGATAACATTCTGCAGTTTTAATAGATAGAATTATGTACAGTTCTTTTAACAGATAACATTCTGTACAATTCTTTTAATAGATAACATTCTGTACAGTTTTAATAGATAACATTATGAACAGTTCTTTTAGTAGATAACGTTAACAGTTTTAATAGATAACACTCTGTACAGTTCTTTTAATAGATAACATTCTGTACAGTTCTTTTAATATATAACATTCTGTATGGTTCTCTTAATAGATAACATTCTGCACAGTTCTTTTAATAGATAAGATTCTATAGAGTTCCCTTCAGATAACCAGGAAGAAAAAATTACTCACCATAGTAATGTTGTTTCTTCTAATGGAGTCTTGCTGTATTCAGACATAATGCAGAAACAGTTAACTCTACGCAGAAGCATAGAATGTTGAGCTCGAGCTCGGTTTTCAAACCTCTGTCTGTGGTACTTCCCAGTGTAACCGTCAGATTCTTACGAGCAAACTAACTAATATACTATAGTATGGAGATTGTTCAAAATATAGCCAAAGGGCAAGATTCCTTTTGGGCCCAAAAGACTCAAGTCAAGAACCCAAGAAGGAAAGATGGACAGTATTTAAGTAAAAAGCACCAGAAAATAATAACATCTACCCACCCAAGAGGGAGGATACAAAGTACATCCCTGGTGCAGCTTACTGTACCACCAGCCCAGTTCCCAAAACCAGGTTCTGAGAGGGGAGGCGGGGGGGGGGGTCTGAATACAGCAAGACTCAAACAACGTTACTATGGTATTTTTTTCTTCAAACAACATGAAGTCTTGCTGTATTCAGACATAATGCAGACTACCAAGCAGTTCCCTATGGAGGAGGGAATGCAGAACCTACTTTGGGAAAAGGCTCTGCAATACTGCTGTACCAAACCTAGCATCACTCCTAGCCTGGATGTCCAGGGAGTAATGCTTGGTGAAAGTATGTACTGTTTTCCAGGTGGCTGCTTTATAGATCTCTAACAAAGGTATATCTCTGGCCGCAGCTAGAAGCAGCTGTACCTCTAGTCGAGTGAGCCCTCAGGCCTGAAGGGAGCGTCCTACCCAACTTGTCATAACAAAATTGTATACAAGAAACAATCCACCTGGCAATAGTTCTTTTAGTGGCAGGCTTACTTTTCCCCACCTCACCATAAGTGAGAAACAATTGAAGACAGTCATTTCTATGTGCCTTAGTATACTCCATGTAGTAGCTAAGGGCCTTCTTAACATCCAGACTGTGTAACTTTCTTTCACCTGAAGAAGAATGGTCAGTGAAAAACACAGGAAGAGATACAGACTGGTTCAGATGAAAATCTGATACCACTTTGGGCAAGAACCTCCTATTGGTTCTTAGGACCACTTTGTCCCTATGGAAGGAGATGAAGTCAGGTTCAACTGACAGAGCCTGTAACTCACTAATCCACCTGGCAGAAGTAATAGCTACCAGGAACACAGTTTCCAGGTCAAGTACTTCAATTCGGCCGAAGCCAGAGGTTCAAAGGGTGGCTGCATTAGCTGAGTTATGCAGACATTAAGATCCCAAGTCGGAGTGGCCTCCCTAAAGGGAGGGTTAATGTGAACCAGACCTTTGAAAAACTTTCTGAAAACAGGATGAGATGCCAGGGAAGAGCCCTTCCCTGCTGAGAGGAATGCAGAGACAGCTGCTAGATGAACCTTCAGAGTGGCAGGCCTAAGGCCTAAACCATTGAGATGAACTAGATAGTCTAAGGTTGTGGAAATGTCTGCAGAATCAGGCAGGATGCCTTTCTGAGAGCACCAAATACTGAACCTTTTCCATTTGGAGTTGTAAGTTTTTCTAGTGGAAGGTTTCCTAGAGACCTTCAGAATATCCAGAACTCCCTGAGAAAGATGTAGTGCTGCATATTCTAACTCTTCAAGAGCCAGGCCTTGAGATTGAGAGACTGGAGATTGGGGTACCAGATCCACCTCTGGGAGGAGGACAGGAGATTGTATGTCCTGGGCAGAGACAGGGGACGTGACACTGACAAGGACAGCAGTAGAGGATACCAAAGCTGTCTGGCCCAATCTGGAGCCACCAGCATCACTGTGCAGGGTTGAGTCCTGATCTTGATCAGAACTCTGAACAGCAGAGGAAATGGAGGGGAGGCATAGAGAAACCTGCCCTTCCAGTCCAAAAAGAGAGCATCCTGGGGAACCGTCCCCAGGACTGGAGGTCTGCAACAAAACAGATGAAGTTGATGATTGTCCGGTGCTGCAAAGAGATCTATCTCTGGAGTGCCCCACCTGCAGAAGATGACCTTCAGGATGTGAGGATCCAGGGACCATTCGTGGTGTCCCTGTGAAATTCTGCTCAGAGCATCTGCTAGTACATTGTCCTTCCCTGGAAGGTGAACTGCTACCAGAGAAGTCTGAAGAGAATAGGCCAGAGATCACAGCTTCATGGCTTCTGTGCACAAGGCCGAGGACCAAGTGCCTCCCTGCTTGTTGATGTACCACATTGTGGTGGTGTTGTCTGTTCTGACTTGGACCACCTTGCCCTTGACTGAATCTGAGAAGCTCTGCAGGGCTAGGAAAACTGCCCTGAGTTCTAGAAGATTGATATGAAGGAGAGACTCCTGTGGAGACCAGAGTCCTTGAGCTGTCAGGGCTCCCAGGTGGGCTCCCCACCATAAGAGAGAAGCATCCATAGTTAGAAGTACTGCTGGGACTTGCGGGAGAAATGGAACCCCTTGTCTGAGGTTGTCCTGGTCCAGCCACCACTGGATAGCTTGGACCAGAGTCTGAGTCACTGGAATCAGTTTGGTAAGTGAATCCTTCTGAGACCAAAAAGACTTCAGATGAAACTGAATGTCCCTCATCTGGAACCTTGCTCCCTACACCACTGCTGTGGAAGCTGCCATGTGGCCCAGGAGTTGGAGGAACTGTCTTGCCGGGCGGGAGACCTGAGGTCGAAAGGAGGAAGCGAGATTCACTAGGGCCTTTACCCTTGCTAGGGGAAGGAAGGCTTTTGCTTGTGCAGTGTCCAACTCTATGCCTAGAAAGGTGAGAAGTTGAACTGGTTCGAGTACAGACTTTGGAAGATTGAGAAGAAACCCCAGGGAGCTGAGTAGGTCCTGGGTAGTTTGAAGAGCTGACTTGACCTGTAAAGGTGACTGACCCACTAAGAGCCAGTCGTTCAGATACAGGAAGATGCTGACACCCTGTCTTCTGAGGTAAGCCACCACTACTGCAAGGCACTTTGTGAACACCCTTGGAGCTGATGTTAGGCCGAATGGCATGGCTCTGAATTGGTAATGGCCTGAAGGCAACTCGAACCTGAGGTATTTTCTGTGGGAGCACCTGATAGCAATATGGAAGTAGGCATCCTTGAGGTCCAGAGATGCTAGCCAATCCCCTGGCCTTAGAGAGGCAAGGATTATTCCCAGAGTTACCATTTTGAATTTGGGCTTTGAAATGTGTTTGTTCAAATACCTTAGGTCTAGGATGGGTCGCCACTCACCTGTTTTCTTTGGGGTAAGAAAGTACCTGGAATACAGTCCTCTTCCCTTGTGCTGAGTAGGAACTTTCTCTACAGCTCTGAGAGCTAGAAGAGAGGGAAACCTCTGCCTCTAGGGCAAGGGTTTCTGTGACTGATGCAGGTGGAAAAGACTTGGCCCTCTCTGGGAATTTTTTTGAAGCTGAGGGCCAGTCTCTGGCTTACTACTTCCAGGACCCACTTGTCTGAGGTCACAGACTTCCAGGCCTGGAAGTAGTAAGCCAGCCTGTCTCCTACTGGAAATGGGGAGTCGACCCCGGCTGACACATCAGGGTGTCTGCTTGGCAGGAGCCTTAGATTGAGAGGAGGAGGGAGCAGCCCTGCTCATCCCCCTCCTACTCCTCCCTCTGAAGAACCCCCTCTGTGGGAAGGGAGAGGAGGCCTGGACTTGGTAAAAAGGCCTTTGAAAGGGCCTGCCCCTGCCCCTAGACTGCTGCTTGTGTGGAGTGGCCTGCCTTTCCTTGGCCTGTGCACTCCTGTACGTGGTCCTGCATTCATCCATTTTCTTCATGTAAGCCTCTGTCTGCTCCCCAAACAGAGAGTTACCTACTACAGGAAAATCCATGGCCTTAGTCTGGGTATCCTGTGAAAGGCTAGTACATCTGAGCCAAGCATGTCTTCTGAGAGACACAGATGTAGCCATGACTCTAGATGCCACAACACTGGACTCCACAGCAGCATGAAATTGCATTTTGGATGCCTCAGTTCCATCAGTAGCCACTTCCTCCAGCTCCTTGGCTAGCTGGGGAGAAGCTTGTTTAGCTAGTTCCAGAACCATATCCCATCTGGATTTCTGGTACTTGGCTGTGTAGGCCATATAAGTAGCCTGCCTGAGTCCCAAAGAGGATGCCAAATACTGTTTTTTGGCCATGGCATCCACTTTTCTGGAGTCCTTATTCGGGGGGGGGGGGTGAAGCTAAAGGAATGTTAGCCTTGTCACAGGCTGCAGCCTGCACTACCCTAACATGGCTGCAATGACTATAAAGGAACTCCGCAGCTGAGCCTAATAACGAATACCTCCTGTCCATTCTCTTATCCACAGGAGGTGTTGAATTAGGAGTTTGTAAAATTTTGTGTGTCTGTTTCCCCAAGGATTTATGAAGAGGGACAGACAGCTTTTTGGACTCTGGGATGTCCATCATTTCCACAAAATCAGGCTCTTCATCCTCCTCTGCAGCGTCAACCAAGGGAAGCTGCAGGGTTTCTGCCACCTTATTGTAGAACAAAACATGTGAAGGAAACTCAGAGAGCCTGGGAGGAGAGACACCTGAGAGCCTGTCTGAGGAGATGTCCGGTTCAATGGGCACATCCAGACCCCCCTCATCGTCATCATCATCACCATCATCACCGGGATAGTCTTCATCTCCCTCCCACTCTTCATAATAAGCATCTGGATCATAATCCAGAGGAGACGGATCCGACCGAACTGACTGCCGAACCGGCAGTACCAGTTTGGACGGAACCGGTCTAAGCGATTGAACAATACTAATTGTTTTGGATATTTCGTCTGTGGTTGGAGAGTGAGATACAGGATCCGAACTGACAGACTTGCGCTTTTTCTTTGACGGAACTTCGGCTCTCCTTTTGCCCGAGGAGCTTTTGCCTAGGTCAGTAGGCACCTCCTCAGGTTCGGCCGCAACCGAACCGGGCTGGCCATCCGGATCTACGGACTTTTCGGCCTCCCTTTCCTTCAGTTTACTTAGTCTTTTATCTAGAGTGGATTTAGGAAAGTTTTTACAGATTTGGCAGTCTGACTTGAGGTGGTCAAACCCCAGACAATAAACACAGATGAGGTGGGGGTCAGCCTTAGCAAAGGCCTCCCCACACTCAGTACAGTGTTGAAACCCAGTGGGACTGGTTTTCTTCTTGGGTTTCTCAGACATGGCCAACCTAACAAATTACCCTATTGCAGCTTTCAAGCCAGGTAATATAATATCCGATCAGTTACAAACTGTGTCACGGGCTTTTTAAAAGAACCAGCAAAAAGTCCAGTTCTTTTGAAACCGATCGGTACCGGAACACCACACTAATCCCAGAAAAAATAAAATTAAAATTAACAAAGTCGGTTCCAAACCGGACCGACCGGGAAGAAACCGAAGAAAAGGACAATTTCCACTTTTTCACCAAAATAAAACATAGTCACCACCAATCTATACACTCCCTGTACCGTAGACAGAGGCTGGAAATCCAAAATTAAAAAAATATGCGGTTTAAACCGAACGCTTTACTTTTACCGAACCGAGCAGAGGAAATCTCCGGAGCGACTTTACTGTTAGGTGGAGTAAAGAATCTGACAGTTACACTGGGAAGTACCACAGACAGAGGTTTGAAAACCGAGCTCGAGCTCAACGTTCTATGTTTCTGAATAAAGTTAACTCTTTCCTCTCCGGGGCAGTTCAAGTGCTGGGGCTAACTGCATTATGTCTGAATACAGCAAGACTTCATGTTGTTTGAAGTTGGAGTTTTTTTTATTGTTTTCAACAGAGCATTTTCTTCCACCCCAGGTACAGGCTTGATCTTCTGCTCCCTATACTCAGGGCCCCTAGAGCGCTGCGGTAGCATTTTCTGATTTCTGCAGCAGGGCTCCTAGGCTTCTGTGGCAGCATTTTCTGGTTTCTGCGGCATGATTTATTCATTCCTGTGGCAGAATGCAGTCCTGCCATTGGCTAAAATATGATGTGATGTCATTGATGACATCACATGTCAAGCATAGAGGAGAGGCTTCAGGATAAACAAGATGGGTACATAAGCCTGGCACTGTGGAAAAACTGTATATTTGAATGAAAATTCACCAAAAACAATAATTTCTGTGGCACTATATGAATTCTGTGGCATGATGCAAATTCTGCGGGAAAATTCCACAACCGCAGAATCATAGAATTCCAGGAGCCTTACCTATTCTGCCTCCTCCGATTGGAAACCACCTCCCCTAGGACCTACCTGCCTGGGGGGTCCCAACAATTTGTCCCCAATGGTGGAGTCAGAGGGGCATGGCCATCCCCCAGAACCTGCACCCAGAAGTCTGGGCATAAGCTCCCAGGCAGTACAGCGGGCTGCAGGCTGGCAACCAGGGGCCTCACTGATGCCTGCTCTGGCTTTTTTTCTTTGTTCTCCCTCCCCAACCACTGGTGTGAAATGACGCAACATGTGCGTGCGCATGGAGGTGCACACACATAATGGCGTCTGTCGCTGGCCAGGTCCCTCGAGTCACACCCATTGTCCTGCCGTCACGCCTACACGTAGTGGCAGTATATGAGCAGTATGGCCGGTTCTTCCTTCTGGGAGAGTGAAGCAGTCAAGCGGACACCCGATGATCTCTTTCACTGGCCGACCCCTGGCAACTGGAGTCTGTTCCCAAACTTGGGTTGCTGGCATAGTGAGAGGTGGGGTGTCCAGCGCCTTAACCTTCTAAGTCACTGGGCCGGGCCCAGAATTTAAAGTTTTGACTATGTCACTGCATGGTATGAAATCTGACCATGAGCTGTTGACCAATCAGAGCAGAGCCATTCTCAGAGTACTTCAGAATCCATGCAGTGATATCACCAAAACCCCAAAATACTGGTTCCATTAAGACAACTGATTGGGATGTTGTCCATAAAAAGAAAACAAAACAAGAATCAGTTTTTCACATCAGCTTTTATTCAGGTAAAGTTAAATGTGGATCAAGATTTGGTGATGAGAATACTGTTTCTGAAAAAAGGATATCACAGACACTGGCAAGTTCACACACATTTGCTGTTCCCTTTAAAGACAGACAGAGAGACAGATGATACAGCACACTTATTTATTTTGTGCACAGCCAAATAATGTTATCAGAGATGCTAAATGAAGCGTTTCTGTCGGACAGACTTCTAATGATATTGGGAGTCATAAAGTTTTTCCCCTCCCTTTAGGAGCTCAGCTTTCATAATATGATGCCTTGACCTTTCCCTAACCCTCTGTGGAATGGTTGGAGTATCCTTGCATCAATACTGCTGTCAGAAACCTATACAAGGTTTTGCCAGGCAGACCTGCCAAGCGTACTACAACATGCTCGTACTGACATTCAGTGCCAGGACTAAGAGGTCAAGGTACTCAGGAGGAGATGTTGAAAAAAGTTACGATGCAGAGAACTTCTGGATGTTGATCTGCTACCAGACAATGGGCCTGCTCCCCAGAGTTGGGGGGGGGGGGCGGAGAGGAGAAGATGCAGTCACAGAGAGCATGGAGCTAGGGCTAGGCAGAGAAATAGGCAGACTGGATTGACCTCGGGGTCTTTTTCTTCTAACAGTCTATCTACTCCATCTTGGGCCCACTCCCATTTGGCCTCTTCATAAATCGGCTGCCCGATGCTTGTGAGACAGCCAGCATACTCCTCTATGTCGATGGTGCAGTCATCTATTTCAAAAACCCAGACTTTGGCGCCCTACCACCGCACTCTGAAGTAACTTTAGGTAATTTGAAAGCTTGTTCTCCAACAACAAACCGGTCCTCAATTACAAAAGAAAAAAAGATCATGCTCTTCTCTAGCTTCCCACAAAAGAGGGAAGTTCTGCCCCCCCCCCTTTGTCATCTGAAATGGCCAAGGACAAAACCTTGAACAGGTGAACATCTTCAAATACCTTGGAGTAACTCTGGATGACACCTTTTCTTTTGCACCCCATGTTGAAAATCTGGTGGACACAGATAACAGAAGAGAGGGTGCCCTGTAACATAACCAGAACACTGTCACTGGGGATGGTAGATGCCATACTGTGTCCAGCTCCATTCTGTCACTTATAGATTATGGGCTCTCTGTCTATGTAGCTGCCTGTACACAGTGCTAAACAGAGTAAAGCTGAAAGGCAAACAAGATGCTGGGATGCATAGCTAGAGGGATCAGTAGTAGGAGACAGGCGGTTATATTGCCCTTGTACAGGTCACTGGTAAGGCCGCATCTAGAGTATGGAGTTCAGTACTGGTACCCACACCTCAAAAAGGACATTAACCTGCTGGAGAAGGTACAGAGGAGGGTTACAAAGATGATAGCCAGTCAGCAAGGCAAGGCATACGAGTTGAGGTTGAAGGCACTGAATATGTACTCCCTGGAAGACAGAAGAGAGGGGGGGGGGGGGGAGACATGATTGGGACATTCAAGTACTTGAAAGGGATAAATAAGGTTGATAAGGAGAGTCTCTTTAAGCTGAGTGGCAATCATATCACAAGGGGACACAGTCTTAAGCTGGAGGGTGGGAGGTTTAGGAGGAAGGTCAGGAAGCACTTCTTCACAGAGAGGTGGTGAACACTTGAATGCGCTGCCGAAGAGGTCATCTCATTGAATACAGGGCAGCTTTAAGAGGACTGGGATAGACATAGGGGAAGGTAAGAATCATGGGTAGGGAGAATGGGAGCAGTGGGAGGGAGGGCAGGGACATTAGCTCAAGCTGTGGACCCTGCAATACGAGCAGACTTGATAGACCAAATGGCCTTCTTCTGCTGGCTTCTTCGTATGTTCGTATGATACAACTACACTCATGGTTGTACCCTTTATGCACTCACTAACTGGCTACCTTTACCCAGCAGAATAAAGCTGCAGACCTGTTTGTTTGCCCCAAAAAAGTGCTCCTGGGCCCACCACCCCCTGATTGAACAAACTGCTTTTGCACCAGCTCCAATCAGTACAACTCCAGAAACATGGCCAGGAATGCCCTTAAGCCCCCTTTAGAACATACTCAGCTGGGCAAGTGGTCATTTGCGGTCAGGGCCGCTAACTGGTTAAACAAATTGCCTGATACACTGCTGAATCTCCCCAGGTTTAATCAGTTTAACGGAGCTTTGCAGTCTGTCTTTGCAGTCCAATGCAGTTGTAGCCATTAAACAAGTGTATCTGGTTTCTCTGTACATACCCTGTGACTTTTTATACAACAATCTGTATGGATTTTTTTTTAAAACTGTATGCAATTCCTCTGAAACTGCTTACTGTATTTGTAGTTTTGTGACTATGTATTTGATGTGGAACCATTGTAGAACAGCACTTGTGCACATAGATAATCTCTGAAATTTTCTATAAATAAAATTTATAAATAAACAGCATGCATGTACCATGCATTGTGCAATAAATAGGGTTTTCAAGTTTATGCTTTCTACCTGCCATCAACTGGCGAAACATAAATGCTGCCTATGACACTAGGACAGGACAATGTTGTGTTGTGCTTTCTGCAAATACTGGCCCTCTCACAACGTTCCACGTCTTCATGACAAACTGTTGTTTGTGCACAAAAAACATGACTGTTTTTCATGTGAAAGTCATCAGTTTTCACACAAATTGCTGTCTGTGCTTCAAAACAGGTGAATGTTTGTTTTTTTTAGCAAAAATAGGAATTTCACTAGTAAACTGGAGATTTTCGTGTGAGTAAAAACAGCCAAATCCTTCCTATTTAACAGAACAGGAACTTCGATGCAAAAACACTGATACAAGAGTTAACACTACAAGTACATTGGCTAGTGACCGCTCGATGGCCCAACATACATGCATTGCACTTCCAATCTGGCATATGGGGTTCCAGAGTGCACTTGGGAGCAGCAGTGAGGTGCAGAGGATGAGGAGGGCACACTGCCAGTGGCTGGTGGATGGGAGGGGACACGTTTTAGCATCGCAGTGACTCCTGCTGGTGGGCTGGGGAGCTCACTCTCCTGACAGGAGCACGCTGTGTTTATCCAAGGCACTCTCCAACAGAAGCTGCACGTGCCACCCGGAGACAGGGACCAGAAAAATGGCAGAAATGCCAGCCGATGCTGGATAAAGGTCAGCCTCCCTGCAAGTCTTGCATCACCAACCACAGCACCCACTTCCAATGGATCTTGGTCCTCGGAGGGACTTCCTGAAGGGCTGGGGGAGCCCTGAAGGCACTGCCATAAAACGAAGGGCTTGGGGGAACGAAGGGCAGGGTAAGAACCAGGAGAAATGCAGGTGACGGTGGGGGACAAATCAGTTGAGGGTCCATTAGATAAGGAGCATATACACTTGAATTAAAAAAAAAAAAAAACATTGCCTGTGAAGCCAAAGAAACACAAAAGTACTCATACGCCCATAATTCAAGGCATCATGGGTAATATATGCAAATCTCCATGAAGGAATTTTAGACTGACTAAGCTTTTAGCAGGACTGAAAGGTGCCAAATGGCCTCACAGACAGACTGCAAAGGCTGAGAACAACAAACCACAAGATACATGTTTCGTCCTTGTTAGGACTCATTAGTGTGTCACAGCTGTTTGCCTAAACCCAGGACATGAAGTCAATCAACCACATGACATCATTCTAATGTTCAGTAAAAGACCCATCGCATAAAAATGGGATGTTGTATGATTTTCCCAAGCAAAAAATACATTTATTTACCCAGTCTTGTTACTGTATAAACCCACTTTATGCTGGATTATTTCAAACCAAGGACAGAAAGACTGGAGGTGCACAACTCTACTGGTTAGCTAAAGGGGCACACCCCGCCCTCCGCCTAGACAGTAAGAACCTGTGGCAGTTGAAACATAGAAACATAGAATTTGATGGCAGATAAGGACTGCTTGGCCCACCCAGTCTGCCCATTTCCCTACCTACTGGATAAGCTGCAGATTCTGATTAACCAGCAGCCTACTCCTTCTTACCCCCACACCCTAGAATTGCCTTATGACTGTCCCATGCATGCTTGAATTCCACCACTGATTTTGACTCCACAACCTCCTCCGGAAGGCTGTTCCATGCATCCACAACCCTCTCTGTGAAAAAATACTTCCTTAAATTACCTCTGAGCCGCCCCCCCCCATCTTAAAATTGTGCCCTCTTGTTCTTGCACATCTCTTTTTGGAAGATGCTACCTCTTGGACTTTGTTGATTCCTTGAGGTACTTGAAAGTTTCTATCATGTCCCCCTTCCCTCCTTTCCTCGAGGCTATACATATTAAGCTCCTAAGTCTCTTCATATGTCTTCTCCGTGCAGACCCTGCACCATTTAGTTGCCTCCTCTGGACAGCTTCCATCCTGTCTATGTCTTTGTGGAGACTGGGTCTCCAGAACTGCACACAGTACTCAGATGGGGTCTCACCAGCTGTCTGTACAGAGGGATAATAACTTCCTGTTTTCTACTGGTGATGCCTCTCCTATGCATCCCAGTAACCCCCAGCCCTCCTTGCTGCCCTCTCATCATTGCTTGCCCACCTTTAGGTCATCTGATATGACTACCCTCAGGTCCCTTCCATTTTTTGTTGTTAGTATCTCACCCCCATTGTGCACGCTTCCCTGGTTTTTGTTTCCCAGGTGCATTACCTTGCACTTCTTAGCATTGAATCAAAGCTGCCATACATTTGACCATTCCTCTAACCTTGCCAAGTCCTTCTCACCCTTTCCACCCCACCCAGTGCATCAACTCTGTTGCAGATCTTAGTGTCATCTGCAAAGAGACATACTTTCCTTCAGTCCTTCCGATGTCTCTTATAAAGACATTGAAGAGGACCAATCTAATACTGAACCCTGCGGTACCCCACTAGTAACCCTCCTTTCTTCTGAGTGGACTCCATTTACTATTACTCTCTGTGTCCTATTCTCCAGCCAATTTACCCAGGCTGTCTAACTTGTATATTAATCTTTTGTGGGACTGTGTCAAATGCCTTACAAAGTCTAGGTAGGCCATGTCCACAGCCCTCCTGATCTACTACTTTGGTCACCCAGCCAAAGAAATCTATCAGATTTGTCTGGCATGACCTTCCGCTGTGAATCCATGCTGCCTAGGGTCCCATGCCCTCTGGCCTCTAGATACTGACAATTCTTTCCTTCAGAAGTGATTCCATCATTTTCCTAACACTGAGGTTAATCTAACAGGTCTGTAGTTTCCTGCTTCTGCCTTGCTCCCACTTTTGTGAAGGGAATCACATCTGCCTCCTCCAGTCCTCGGTACCACCCCATCCTCCCATGATTTGTTAAAGGGGTCAGTGGTGTCACTAGTTCTACCCTTGGCTCTTTTAGAATTTGGGATGAATCCATCAGGCCCCATTGTTTTGTCCACCTTCAGTTTTAAGAGTTCTTTCAGAACCCTTTCTTCTGTAAATGGGCTGGTATCAACTTCTGTATCCAGAGTGTTACTACTGTTTGTTTTATGTACTCTCCTCTTCATTTGCAAATACTGAGCAAAAATATTTGTTTGGTATCTCTGCCTTTCCACAGTCTCCCTCTGCCCACCCTGTCTCCCTTTATTAAGCCTCACTATCCTCTCCTTGGTCTTCCTTGCTCCCTGATGTACCTATAAAAGGTTTTATCCCTTCTTAACTGAGTTGGCTATCTTTTCCTCGGTTTGGGCTTTGCTGTTCTGACTGCCTTCCCAGCCTCCTTTGCTTTAACTGATACAGTTCTCTGTCCTGCTCCTTCTACGATTCCTTGTACTTCCTGAATGCTTTCTTTCTCTTGAACCTTCACTGCCACTTCCTTTGAGAACCATAGTGGTTTCTTACATCATCTTGTTTTGTTTATTTGCTTCACACAAGGCTCGTTACTCTGTGATGGCAATTTTATTATTCCCATTGTTCTTCCACCCTCCTTCCTGCCCATTTGCTAGTGCGTCTTAGGCACTCACCCATTTTGGCAAAGTCAGCCCTCCTAAAGTCCAGTACTTTTGTCTTTGTATGGCTTGACTCTATTACTGTGTTTATTGTGAGCTATATGTTCATGGTCGCAGTCTCAGATGGCTACCCACTTCTACATCTGTGATCCTCTCTCCATCTCCATTTGAGAGAATTAAGTTCAATATTGCCCTCTCGAGTGGGCTCCAGTACTAGTTGTCTAAGCATGCCCCTGTAGGGCATCTAGAATAACTGCACTTTTCGAGTGGCAGCTGCAACTGTACTCCAGTTAACATCTGCATATTCAGATCACCCATCAGCAATATCTCCTTTTTCTGCCATTCTAAGTATACTTTCTATCATTTCCTGTCCATTTCTCCCCTGAGAAGGGGTCTGTATACAACCCTGTGCATATTGTGGTGCCATTGCCTGTCTCCAAATTCTACCCACAGTGCTTCTTCTCCTCCTGTTTACCCTTTTGTTCTGTTGCTTTATTCCTTCCCTTATGTAAAGAACTACTCCTCCTCTTTTACCCTCCCTGTCCCTCCTGTAGACAGTGTATCCTGGTATGTTTATGTCCCAGTCATGGTTTTGTGTGTACCATGTTTCTGCGACTGTCATGATATCCAGATGTTCCTCCTCCATCAAGGCCACTAATTCAGGAAGCTTGTTACCCAGACTACGGGCATTAGTACTCATTGCTCTCCATTTTTTGATGGCTTTACCTTCTGTTGCAGCATCCCCCACTGACCGTTCTACCTCGGTCTTTTTCTCATTTAGTACCCTGTTTTGTAGGGAGAGGCTAGGATTTTCCTGCTGCTTGTCAGTGCCTCCTTTGACTAGTTTAAAAGCTTGACAATGAAGCATTTAAACCGATTGCTCAAAAGACTTGTTCCTTCCTGGATATATGCAGACCATCCTGCCAGTATAGGCTGGTGTCCCTCCAGGTGGAACCCCAGTCCCCAATGAAGCCAAACCCCTGTGCTCCGCACCATTTTTTCAACCATTCATTAAACTGCATGGTGCCAATTACCCTCGCCTCCCCCATGCTTTTGACAGGCAGCACCTCTGAGAAGGCTACTTTGTGTGCTACTTGTCTTAGGTCCCTCCCCAACTCTGCAATGTCCTCCTGCACTGCTCTAATCTCATGATGAGCCAAGTCATTTGTCCCTAGATGGACAATTACGTCCAGCTCAGAATCCCTTGCAGCTGTTCTCGTGATCCTGAGGATGCGCTTCCTGTCCCTCCAAGCCATGGCACCAGGCAGGCACCTTACTTCATTTTTCCCAGCTCCCCCCAGTTCTATCCCCTAATACTTGAGTCCCCCACCAGGAGCTGCTCCCTTTCCCTGTGGTGTCCTCTGCCTCCTTCCTGTGGGCCTCCTTGTGACAGTTATCATCAGTCTTCTCTGCGGGTGCATCCATAGGGGAGCTATGCTCCCCAGAATGGTGTATGGATTGTGGAGTGAACAATTGACTGGGTGTGCCTCTGTTCCACCCTCCTCACCCTCCCTGAGCCCACTGTGGTCCAACTGCTGTGCTTTCTTCGCAACCTCTGAGGTAGTGGTGGTGGCGCTAGTGCTCCCTGGATGGGGAAGGTTCCCTTCCTACTGTCCAGTGTGGCCTGGGCAGTGTTGCACAGGGCTATGATACTGGAGACTCAGGTTAGAATCCCACTACCATCGCTTACTGTGTGAATTTACACAAATAAAAAAATGTGATAATTTCTTTTAAATCACATTATTTTGCACTTTAGACACAATGGAGCACTACATTTCTCCAACGACTATACAAGGGTTGAATTGCTTCCATGGCTCTCTCTTTGTAAGTGGTAGCTTTTGTAGGGATCCTAACTTATAGTACTTCAATTACATGTCATTTATTGATAATTCCTTACTGCTGCACAATAAAAGAGGTGGCACTTTCCTTGGTCACCGCACTCCTGATGAAGTCCTAGCACAGAACAAAGCGTACCTATTTTGGCTGTTATCGTTTCATTTTTGTAAACGTATTAATTGTAGAATTGTATTTTAGCGCATGAGCACTTTACACTGGAGCACTGGCAATGTGGGTTACTTCACTTCATTTCACTTGTTTTACCAGGAAAAACTCCACTGAGTAAAGCTCATTTGCAAGGAGGCCCTGTTTAGCTTAGAACAGTACAGTACAGAAAAATCACAGTGATTTACAAGAATACAGTTATTTTTTTTCAGTGAGCCACCTTGTAGCTCAGTCCCCACCAACCCTTGGCCCCCTCCTCGCACCCTGGGACTTACCTTCCTGTACCTCGATACCCCCTGGATTGCCCCAGGGTGGGGCCACTGCACCAGTTTCATCCCTATGACAATGGAACAAGGGTGCCAGCAGAGGAACCCACCGGCATTGCCTCTTTGGCTTGCCCTCCAAGGCAGGGCATGGAGTCAACTGGCCATAGCGGACGACAGGATAGATCAGGTCCCCTGGAAGTGCCACAGCATGTGATCAGGTCAAAGGTGAGTGGGCATCATAGACGGTGGCTGCTATTTTGCTGTTTCTTTCCCCGTGGGAAGGGACGTACAACGATGTCCCGCATCCGCCCCGCTCCCCACAAGTAATGGCACCGGCACAGAGGTACCTCCATTTTCTGCCAGGGGTTTGCATTGTGCCGGACACTATACCCCACTCCCTCCCGAAGAAGGAGAGCAGTCCTTCGGATGCTCAATCCTTCTCCCCCCAGCCGGCCCTCCGAACCCAGGCCATCGACGTTGTAGTCGGATGCCCTGCCCCTGCGGGCTGGCCATAAGGATGCATTAAAAGGAACAGAACAACATTTACAAGCAGTGTATAGCCCAATAAATAAAGATATACAGCAACCAAAAGAAAAACTATGTTATAAAATATAATAATTAATAAATCAGAATCAAACAGTTATAGTACTAGTGTTCCCCACCAAAAAATAGCAGCTTGAAAGCCTGCAATTCATTTAAGTTAATTCCATGTTCTTACTTTGTCTGCAATTCAATCCTTTTAATATTTTGAAGGGGTTCATCTCATGTAGATCTTTTCCATATTTTATGGTCCTGCTCCAGCCTTAAACAGTTTTGGTTACTCACTCAATCCACACTGACAAAATCTCTCCGGGTCTCAGTCCCCCCCTTTACCTGGCCTGTTGCTACTGGGATTAGAAGTGAAGCACCCCACCTCAATAAAAAACAGTTCAGCCTGGTAATCCACACCAGCATAGAGACTAAACGACTACTATTACGAAGAAGGTGTACCCCTGAAATACCTCAACTGAACGAGCTCTTAACGGCCCTGTCATCACTAGCTACTTATGAGTGCCTCTCTCATCTAGGCACCAATACTATCCATCACCACAATAAGACTAGGGCGCCATTCTATGCAGCCTATTCTATACATTCCTAAAAATGGACACTAAAACAACAGCCCCCAGCTCCACCCGACCTCTGCAATCCCCAGAACTGGAGTAGAATGAACCCACCCCCAGGATGCCCACCAGACCTCCATTGGTGGTCTTGCCCTGACACCCCTTACTGATGCAATAAGTGCTCATTCACCACTTCTCCTTTTACCAATCAGTATTATGCTGATACAGTGACCACTATATCGCTGTAGCGAGCTTGTTTTTATATACAGTTCTGATTCTATTCTGCTCACATGCAGTCTTTCTGCTTCAGGACCTGGGGACAAAACATGAACTTGTCTTCAGGCTCTTCTAGCACATCCATTAATAGTTTAACAAATGTCTCCTCGTGGCTAAGGCAAGGATATATCATGTATCCCTGACACAGCATTAGTAGGATGTTTTTGACCTGATTCATGCATGTAATCTCATTTCAAGAGGTAGGGATTATAAGATAGTACATTTTATGACTATGCTGTTTCTTTATGTGACTTGTGATGCTGTTTTTGGAAAATCTGAAGAAAACATTTAACTACAAATAATAAAAGGGTTCTTAGTCTCATCGTTCAGCTGAATTATAATTAGTCTGACCTCCGATGGCAGGGTGACCCCCTTATCGGTCAGTTACCTACACTTTAAAGTTTAACATGCCAATATGAGCGGAGGACCCACCAGTTTTCACTCTATCTTATGTGGGGACCACTCCCTGGCTTCATATTTTATACAATGTGCTCTGGTCCATAAGAGGGTCCCAGGTGACCACTGAGGAGCTTACTAATTAAAGGAGTAGTACACCTTTATACCTTGTAAATGTTAATTGTTTCCTTGTCAACAGGCAACTTTTTCTGTCTAGCTGTTGGGGATATATGTGTTAGCCTTAGTTTAGTTTCACTGTTCATGCCAGTCCCTGTAATTATCCTGGGGTCTCTATTTTATGGTTGTTGAAATTTCATTGTGCCCGAGAGCTGCATTAACATATGAGAACATGATGGGTCAACACCCTTTAGACTCTACAGTATGCCTATCTGCTTACTTAGAATTAAAACACAGAGGATAGTGTATGAGTAATCATACATAACGAGGCTGTTTTTTAAAATCTAGAGGTTTCCGTGGCAACAGGAGACCTCCAGAGGTCTCATTACCATGGAAACCTCGAGACTGAAAAACAAGCTTGTTGTATATGATAGCTGATACACTGTCTTTTATAGTGTGTGGGCAACCATAAATTGAAGACTGCGTCCTTACTTTCGCATTTTGTTTCAGTGCCGCTCTCTTCCAGGGCCAGTCTCACCACCACAGCTGTTTGAAGAAGAGCAGAGGTCACTGGAATGCGCATGCACGACAACATAGTTGTTGTGCTGCTGTAGTTATGTATCTAGTGCAGCACAACAAACAAGTAGCTAGTGCAGCATAACAATGTTGTTCTAGGTATGGATTTCTACCTACAGTAGAACAACGTTCTACCATACACTATAAAGCAAGCCGCAGCAATGTATGAAATACCACATTTACCTTCAATTAGCTTTACAAACTGTCTTAGATGCAATGCAGGTTTATTCTTTTAAACTCATTCAGTCTGTATGTTTCTAGAGAGTTTTTTCAGGTTATGTGTACTTTCAGCATTCTCAGAGATACATGGTATAAATGGGTGCTGTGGCACCATGTTCTCATATGCTAATGCAGCTCTAAGGGACAATGAGATTTCAACAACCAGAAAATGGAGACCCCCAGGCTAGTTACACGGGCTGGTGTGAACAGTGAAAACAAATGAAAGCAAACACACATATCCCCAACAGCTACATAAAAACAGTTGTCTGTTGACAAGGAAACAAATAACATTTACAAGATATGAGGGTGTACTACTCCTTTAAGAGAAGGCCACACCTTTCATGTTTTAATGATGAAACCGAGAACCCCTTTAAAATGTTAAAATGATTGAATAAAGGCAAAGTAAGACAACAGAATTAAATTAATTCCAGGCTTTCAAGCTGCTATTGGGAGGGGACACTGGTACTGTAACTGTTTGATTCCAATTTTGGCCAAACACCAAGTGCACCTCTGCAAAAATTTAAGAATAAATGTATGAGAAATGTGATAAAATCTCTGTGTATTAACCAGGGCTCAGCTTGCTAAACCTTTAACATTTCTTAATAAGTCACTCACAAACACCTGAACTTTTCTTGTCTCGGTGATTTGTGCTTGCTTTTGTTTGAATTTCCAGGTGCCTTCTGCCCTGTCAGGCTTGTTTGTTGTGGCTAGACCTGGACTCAGAGTCATCACTGGTTCCTGTGTCAGTCATGGACCAGTCCTTGTGCTCTCCTCAAAGAGTTCAGGGCTTGGGGCCCAATCTACATAGGGAGGCTGGGATACACTCGAACTGCGTATATCCTTGTGACTCCTTTCCTGCTTCACATCTCCACTGGTACAAGACATTTTCCACCACCATCAGACAGTGGCCCATTAGCCTGCCAACTTCCTCTCCCGGTCGCATGCCTGCAATACTAACTGCCTATGGCACCCTCTATCTCTTATTGTTACCGCAGCCAGCTGCCTACTCAAGCTGCTCGTTTTATGAATATTACCTCAAAGTATGTTATAACTGAGTATTTTTATTTTTTCTTTCAGTTGTTGTGGTTGTTTATTGTGCATTCTTTTACTACCTCTGTATGTATGTTGACCCTAATCCTTTGACGGGAACTTTGTAAATGAGCAGTTTCTGCTCAAAGGTATTTGTAATCCGAGAATTTAATAAATAAAAAAAATAAAAAAATATCCTGACCATGTGCACCTCGATGTGCATCTGCACTGGCCAGCATCCATAACAGCAGCCCGCCATGCTCTGCTGGTGCAGATCCACCCATGGGGGCAAGGGTGACAAGGCGGGTGGACTATAGGCATCCAATCAGGTGTCCATGCTGGGCTCCCATGCCTGCTCAGGGTGCAGGTGATGACAGGATATGGAGTTCTCTGCAGACTGTTCCTTCACCAGACAGTTGGAATACAGCAGATGTTCCTCAGCCACTGCCAGTATTACCACCAGCCAAAAGTGGGGCCTCTCAGGACTGGAGGCTTATGGTGGGTGGGACGATTGGGCTCCATGGACCTTGTTCTAGTAAGGCAGAGGAGGGTTCATTGCCATTAATGCAGCACATAGGGCTGCACTGTGCCCACTCCCTCCACCAGCAATGCACACCATGGATACTGCTCTCAAGATGCAGTGCATGTCCACACCTACGCCCTGGATGGCCAGGTAGTTACATACACAGCATGGGATCCGGTGTGCAGGGCCCAGCTGCCAGGATGTTGATGCATGAAATTCCCACATGTGTGAAGCAGAACGTCTGCACATCCATAGGCCCGCTTATATGCCCCTCCCTCTGCAGGTGAGGTAGGCAGTGCGAGCCATTTGAGGATTAAGCCTTTAGTCTTTGTAGAATTGGCCTCAGATTGAAAAAGCATTTGCCACCTTACTGCTAATGGGCCGCATTTCAAAAATGTAAAAAGCTGATATCTCAGACATTCAGAATTACTCATTTATCCTAATCCTGCTTTTTTCTCCCATTTTTGACCCCACCCCGAGGAACCTGTTCTGTAATGGAGGTGCCCCTGTGCTGATGGTGACCAGTGCTACTACACGAATCCAAGGGCTTTTCATTCCATGGGCCTGAAACCCCGCAGACAAGGCTTGGGGGGTTTATTTTGCATTGTTTTCTTCACCCCCTTTGAACCACAGTGGCCCTCATGCACTGTTCCATGGTGACCTACCAGCCCATCTCACACCTTCTCTGTTGCTTATTCTACCTCCTCTTACCTGGACTTTCCCCTCTGGGGTGGGATGGTGGGGAGTGGGTCAGACACTATCTAGAGCGATTCAGTTCTGGGTGGTAGGAGGCAGTTGGTGCATTGGAGCGAGAGAGTGCTGGCAGTGGCATCTCGCTCACCTGTGAGAGCATTCCTCCATTTTCTCCCTGTGACAGGTAACTCCAGCCACTCTTGAGGACCAGCCTTTTCTTATGTAAGTTGAAACAGTTCTTCTGTTTCTTAGTCTATGCTATCCTTTACAATTTCTTGTTTTCATCATGGCACATTTTTTCCCCTGCCGGTTGGCCGCCATCCGACCAATCACCCCAGCCCCGTCCCCCGGAATCACCGGCTCTTACCTGCCCGGCCCGGGAGCAGTGCCTGCGGGGGTTCGGTCTTCACCCTACTGACCGGCATTTTCTCTGGTTTTCTTTCCCAGAGACCCCAGGAGTCAGCGCGCATGAGCCAGACAGCCCCAGTCACGGCCTCCTTCCCCAACCCCCTGGCCTACTGCCTAGGCCCCTTCTGGCCTGAGCTTCCTCCAGCCTCCACTGGGGGTCGCCCATCAGCCGAGGGACACCACGCTTCCTCCCTAGGAGAGAGCCTGCCTGTCAGCAGCTCCATCCAGCCTCGCCCCCAGGACCGACCTCTGACGCCCCAGGCTTGTTTCGTTGGCCACCGTGGGTCGAGGTGAGGTACCAGCGCCTTAGTCCTCTATGCCACTGGGCCGGCTCCTTTACAATTTCTAGTCCATAAGGTTGGCTACCTATAGGCACCCCCCTCCCCTTTCTTGATTATGTTATAGTGTCCTCTTTAATTTTCCTTTTCCCTCTCAGGTCCTCATACAGGGAGGTAATTGTTGTGTCCTCCAAGCATATGTAAAACAGGTTGTGTTTATCGTTGTTGGATTTAGTATGTAACAGCACTATGTCATAATATACCTTATGTTTATGAAACCTGTAAATGTTGAAAATACCATTGAACTAGGTGTTTTTGATAATGGTAAAAAGTACTAGGTGACTATTATGGAAATTAAGTTAGCTGTGCTATTTTAAAATGCATATAAATTGCTGTAAACTGAACACGTCTGAAATTTCATGGTGATTTGCATATATCTCATGATGCTTTGCATTATGGAAGTATGTATGATGTTGTATTTCTCTGAAACTTGATTTGTTGACAATGCCTTTTGGTGTAACCCTTTTTTCAGTGTTTCTGCACTGAGGTTTTGTTTTTAGCTTTTTTTTTTTTTTTTTTTTTGAGCCCCCACTACCCTAGCAAACGGGGCCCACATAGGGATGAAAGGTTTTCACTGCAAAGTGATTAGATCAGAGATCAGTGTCAGTAGGTGCTGGCTAAGTGTAGAGAAAGGACATTCGTAGTCTCTTGCTGCAAACTGATGCACTGAAGAAGGAATATGCTATTGCTGAAGCTTATTTCCTGTACTCTGAATAAACATCACACAGAGATTGTGTGTCGAACCTGAAGTTTGGTGTGTAGTCCATCTGTTACCCCACAACCTCTCCACACTCCCTATGCCGCTAAGATGCCAGGGCTGGGTTCACGACATATGTCCATGCAGATGTGTGACTGTGTGTCACCTGGGTCGATTGGCATCTCCCCTCCCATTCTTCTGCTTCCTGCCTGCACCACCACCTGAAGTCACCCAAGGGGGCAGTGGCGCAGTGGGAGCAGGAACCCTCTCTCCTCAAGAAACAGAGCATCCTCTAGGATGCCCAATAATTTTCCCCCGGCTGGTTTACAATGCACCAGGCCCATTCTCAAACCTGGATCACTGGCACTCGGAATGCAGTGCCTGTTCTGCGAGATGGGCTAGCCTATGCCGCAGGGTTTTCCTGTTTCCTTTCTCAGTGAACTAGCTGCCAACAGTAACCAGCATCAAGTACTGGGGAGGTTAACAGCATCTGCCAACCAACAATACTTCATGTATCATCCAGTAAGGGGTTCTACAGCACAACACACACAAGCAAATGCTTCTTTCCCAGGAGCCAGGGTGCACCACTATCTTGACATGCGCTAACTGTAGGTGACCCAGCACCCACAGACCTCTGCCCATTCTCAAACTCAGTTTGCAGCCTAAAGCACAGTCAACAAGTCAGTGGGCCTGGATACAATAAAAGGAATTTAGTCTACTATCCTGTCAGAATTTCAAGAGGAATTAAAAAAACAACTTCTCTCAGGTTCTTGGCAGAGATTCAAGCCTAGTTTTTAAGCAGTGGAAGTTTTAGAAACTAACATCAGAAGAGAAGCGCAGCGTCAGAGTTCAGATGGCATGGAGCAGATGTGTGTGGTTCTTGATACAAAGCCAAGTCCCCCACCCCCCAAAAAAATACAGGAACTATGTATCTGAAGGCTTACTGCACAATCCTATACTCCTCCTCTCCTCCCCAAAATGAGAGTGATGTCTTCAGTATGCGGAGGCCTTCTTCTGCCAAAGAGGGCCCTCATGAGGTGCTGTTGGTGAGGGAACGAAGTGGGTGAACAATGACATGCTCTCGTGATTGGCTTTTCTAGACAGTCTACTGTGCCCATTGAAGTGGAAAAATGCTTACGGCATCATATTGGATGGAGAAATGATCCTTTAATACCATGGGATTAAGGCAGTTGACTCACTGAAACGCATTCCACTTGATTAATGTACTTTAAGTGCAGTTGAAGATTTCCCTTTTTTTTTTGAGACAGAAATAGAAGACGTGAGGAAGTCAGGAAATGTAACCAATCCATGGTCTAACCTAGGCAGCTGCTTTCCATGCACTGCCATAAAGATGTATAAATCAATAATTCTTTTTTTTTATCTTTTTTTCCCTAGCTGCGACTCATTTACCTAATACTTCTCTTCCTTGAGCAACCAGTCCATGCCACTTTCCACTATGTTCACAGGGCATCTGACCGCCCTGACAAAGGACTAATGGCAAGTACACACCTCAAGGCGAAGGCATCCCAAGTCAGTGGGCCCCAGAGGGATGGCATGGCCCTCTGGGCTGTGTCCAAGCTCATCTCCTGGTCCACGAGAAGGAGGAGGTGACCCTGTGGCTGAGGTATAGGCGGTGCTATCATGCTCACAAGCAGTAGCCATTTTCCCCACTTCTTGTCCCACTTGTATTCCGCGCTGTTGGGGTGGCTCTGTGCATGCCAGACGAGGGAAGGGAGCAGGGACATCATCTGGTCACCCTCGGTACCCACTAGGATGAGCACGATGGGTGGAGAGCCAGACACTGTCCCCATGGAAGCAAGGAATGCTGCCTAAGCTGCATCCCCAGATAGCACCTCCAGCGGCCAAAAGCAGGGAATGCAGTTGTTCTCCCGCCATAACTGGGCCAGGCACGACTCTATTTCCTACCTCAAATAGCCCCCAGTTTGTAGCTCACTGCTCTATGCAAATACCCATCCTAATGGACTTAGGGCTTGTGTTAACTTCCGTTTCTGTCTTCCTTGTTGTATTTTTACTCTTTGCTGCCTTGGCAGTCCTATTACCCATCTACTATCCCTGGAACTTACCCTAATTACTCCCATAAATTACCCTTCATGGGAGGGGGGTTAGAAGGGGTTTGCCTCTCAGAGGCAGGGTCTCTCAGACTGCCAGGCTGCGGGGGGAGGCATTCTTCATCCCGACTAGTGAGGGATCTTCCATGGATTTCTCCCTAGGAGGTCCAACATGCAATGATGCAGTGTATCCCTACAAGTCCCCCGGGCCTCTCTCAACTAGTGTGACATCCAGCTTCCACTAGATATCAGGGCACTGTGGGAGATACAGCCCACACACACCCAGTGAGACCTCTCATACACTCGATCCTCCCAACCCCATCTGATCCTCAAATACCCGAGTTTGGTTCTAAACTTGGGTCACCAACAGAGTAAGCAGCTGCCCAACCGCTGTGCTACCTGGCCCGCTGTTAGCTCCATTTTAGAAGTATTTGGTAATGCCACTGATCTCTATGCCAGCAATCCAAGGTCAGGAACAGACTTGGGTCGCATGGCAGCTGGCCAGGAAGGGAAGGTTGAGCATTTCATGGGAAGGGGAGTTTCCACATACCATGATGTGCCCAACACCCAACAGAGGCTGGATATCAGCACAGTCAGGACACACAGCATTAAGGGAGTCTTTGCCTTTGGTGTTGAGACATTCCTTCACTGCACACTTGGCAGTCCTCAGGGGGTAGCCAAAACTATGGAAGAAAAATCCCCAACTGCAGCAGCAAGGTGCCTCAGGCCTTCTGCAGGTCTTGCACCACCGCTGAGGCCCTTCACACCTAGACTGTGCTTCAGAAGGATCAGCCACCCCTATGGCCCCACCACGGGGAGGTATTCATGGGCAAATCAACAGAGGTAAGTCCAAGAGAAGGTAGATGATGGGGCAGGCGGGGACCTCAGGTAGAAGGAAGCAGGTTGGATAATGATGGATGTTTTCAAAGAAAAGATTTTCCAGTAATATTAACTTCCAAATATTGGTTTCTCATGGAATATGGACATCCAAATGCAGACTCATGGAGGTTTTTGACTTCCACCAGAAAGAAAAACTAACTGGACTCCTGAAAGAACACTTGACGGTCAAGACTGCAGCAGCAGCATCTTTTTCTAATAAGAATAAAGAACCAAAGGCAGCATTCAAGAAAGTAATAAAGTTGAAAAAAAAATTACAAATTAAGCCATCCAGTGTACAAAATGAAGCCATTCCACAGCAATAACCTCAGCACATGCTGCTCACTCGTGTTCTTTTCTGTTTCTAACAAGGCTGCTGATGGATGTTAGGGTGTTGTTAAACAGCATCTTTTTCAAGAGAGGCTATTTCTTTGGTTGCCATAGAAATGCTAGTAGGTTGACCAAGTACAGCATGTGGTTCAGAAGTGACTGTGATCAGGATGATTCAGCAAAGCTACTACCTGATATACATTGCTGGCATTTGCCAAGGCAAGGTCGCCCGCCCATTCCCCCTTTTCCAGGTCCATCCCTGACAATGATGTTCAGATGCCAGACCCTCAAAAATGGTAAAGGTGGGGTGTATAACATACCTTTTTTTCATTCTTTTTCCTCCAATAATTTTTAGTTCTCTGTTTACCCCCCTGCCCAGGTAGTGGCTGACATTCTGCCCACGCATCAGCCCCAAACCTCAGAATGACCCTTCTGGTACCACCACTGAGTCCCAGGTAATAAACCTGTGCTGCCCCCAGGTCAGCAAACTGAGCTATTCAGTATGGGAACTGGATGATGTCATCATGCTTTGCTTACCTGTGCCATTTTCCCTGTTATGTGTCCTACCGTCTCTCAAGCGCTCCTGCACATACTCGTCCACTGATGTCGGCCTGTGATGGAGAAGACACTGCATGGTCACCCATGATGTCTAGGCTCCTCATTACCAACAGGAGGTTTTCTGCTAGCAGGATGAGCTCCTCTATTCTCCTGGAGCCTGAACATGTTGCATCCACAGTAAGCCCTAGGCTCCTTCAGTCTGGAATTGGGAGGTCGAGTCTATGGTCTTCTGCATGACAACATAACGCACTCCAATGGGTATCCTCAGGTGGCAGTAAAACACCATTCACTCAGAAGCAAAGGGAAGATGCCACCTGCCATTGGCATGCAAGTGCAACAGCTTGCACATGTGCTCTAACAGCCTGGATGGTGACATCTGAAATAGGGATGCTCGGAATGAGCCAATTCCAATCCAGTTTTAGGATTTAGGATTTTAGGAAAATCTGAATCCATTTAAAATCCTAAAAGAATCTAAAAATCAGATTTAGGATTCAGATTTGAAATCCTAATCCCTAAACGCTCATGTAAAATAGATTTTAGGATTCAGTTGAGGATCTATGATTTCTGGACTGCAAATCCGAAAATCCAAAGACTGGATTGGAATCCAATGAATCCGATTCCATTTGGCAGATTCTGAGCAACCCTAATCTGAAGGATAGGGAAGAAAAAGCTGAAGAAACTCTGACCACGCATGCAGGATGACTGCCAGCCTCCCCCCCCCCCAAGCAGGCCCCACACCACTGACCAAGTACACTCCTCCACTCCTCCACCACTTCTAGAACTCCAGAAGGGCAAGGGCAACCAGAAGTCCCTGTAATTTGGGGCAACACTACAGGAGATCAGAAGATAAGGGGAAAGACCCTGGAGAAGGTCGGTGAGAGGGCCAGAGGGGCTGGCTAGAAGGGGGCAGGTCAATGACATCAGGATAAACACAGAATAGGGAAAAAAAAATCTATAATTAACGCTTTGTTTCACAGCTCTGTGCTATGATGTTATATCATAGTACAGGGCTGGGAGATTACTAATCAATTATTGATAATGTACCAGTGTATTCATAGACTGATTCTGTCAAATGAGTCCCAAGTGTGGAATTCAGTCTTATTAAACTTTTGATACAATACTGTTATGTCAGCCTTGTGGCTCTGTGCTGTTACTGTGGCACATTGCTGCTGATAAATTATTAATAAAGCTCCAAATTTATTCATAGCTCTGCCCTATCAAATTAGACCCAGGTGTGGACTTATGGGTTTATTTATTCAACTATTGATAACGGCTGTTTGCCTCGTCGCTCTGCTCCATGATATAATGCAGTAGCAGAGAGTGACAGATAAATTATTGACAATCTACTGGAGCATGCACAGATCTTCTCTATCAACCAATACTTTAGAGTGGAGTTGAAAGCAATATTAAACGAATAACTGAATGTTCGGCTCAGCGCTCTGCACAGTGCCATAATATCAAAATACAAAGCTGCAGTGTAGCCAGGCTTGCTTATTAAAACTGTAATTTCTTTCTTGTTAACAGTCGTATCCTCTAAGGTTTTCTTTTCTCAAGCTATCACATCCTCTAAGGTTCCGAAACATGACAATCATTATTCTCTGCCAACAATATATAGATTTGCAGCACAGTTTTTATCGCTTGCATGCCTTTTCAACTTCCATAACTCACATCATCTTCAACAATAATCTTGCCCTTCCCCTCAGTTTTTTGCTCTGCCCTTGTCCCATTATCCCTGATTACTGGTTCATGCTAGACTGGAGAAAAGTAATATATGTTAATACAGCTGCTGGGACCACTCTTACTGTTATAAGAGTGGTCTTGTGTGCATTTTAGGCAGGAGGACCATGGAGGACTGAGTGGTTCTGTTACCATATGAATGTGAGACCATCATTTTTTTTTGTAAACTTTCTGTTATTGCCCCCATTTCTCCTTGCCAGCTGCCAGGTCCTCCTTCTACCTTCTCAAACCCTTCTGCTCACCATAGGAGTCCTCCAAAATTCCAACCCACCAACAGCCTCTACTCAACATCCTCTTCAGAAACCCTGACTCCAATCCACAGCTTATCCCCTGAGGATGCCCTGGTTCCCCAAGCTGGGAGAAGGATGCTTCACCCAATGATCAAGGCTCAGGAGGATGAGCTGGAAGGACCTTACTGTGGCATGGGGGTGGAGCAGGGTGGCTTCATCTGCCTGGTGCTGCTGGGGTATTTTCTCCCCCTTAGCCTTCCCTTACACCTCTCCAGGGCATAGTCCTAAGAAATGACTCAACAGAGCATCTAGGAGGATCGTTACAAGAGTGGGTGAGCTCCAGCCTACCTTCAAACCTCCCCTGCTGGCCCCGCCCACCAGTCACCTCCGCATCACTTACCAGGTGCGCAGATGCATGCCGATATAAGTCTGCTTCAGACAGACCACTTGTTCCTTCCCACGATACCCCCTCCCCCTGGGCCACCGGGGCCAGTTGTGCAGCAGAAGGAAGCACCCTTCTGCCCCAAGGTAGAAAGCATCCAAATAGACACCAGAACCTCACCACACGGGTTGGCACCAGACATCCTGGACTCCATGTGCGAACCGAGGTTGTCTGGATGGCAAGCAGCAGCCGTAGCACTGTGCTAGCCAGCTGGCTTCTTTTTCTTTTTCAGTGTTGTCTTTTTCCGCTGGCCCCCTCATTGGGCCAATATCTTTGAACATAGTATAAAAAATGTTATCTAAGATATTAAATAATCAAGTTAGAATACTGGGTTGAAAGTTAAAATATAGTATGTAAGTTGCAAGCAGATTTTCGAAAAAAAAATCCTGTGACAGATCACTGTCTTGTTTTAATATGTATATGAAAAATAGTTACAGTTTCAGAGACATAAACTACTTATGATGTACAGTGACTTCAAGACCGCCTTTGAGTCACTTCACTGTAATTTATAATGGGATAGATTGCAGGAACTCGGTGCAGAACCCTGGGTGAGTCAAACTTTAGTTAATTTACATGAAGGCAACTGGTCACAGGTTAGATATTCATTAAACGGTAACTACACCAAAAAATGTTCAATCAGGAAGTCAAGCTCAGCCCTTCTTTTGTTTAATGTTTATACTGACAAAATATTACTAAGTTTAGATGTCGACTAATTTCACTCACAATTCTTAGACAGTCTTGCGCCAGAATGGCACATGCGGATTATTTACTGCTAACTGCAGTATACCATTGGGACTTTAAAAAAGTTATTACACTTGGAAGAATTACCAAAGCATATGAAGCTAATAATAAATGCAGAAATAAACAAGATTACAGTTTTTGGTCCCAACAGACTCAATAAACACAAATGGCACTTGGCAGGACAAATTCTAGAAAAAGCAGCGGATTACACAAGTGAATAACGTATAGGCAACTGTGTGTTATAAACTTGTTTTACACATCCAAGGTGTGCAATGACCCGTACACATCGAGAGTGAAATTCAAAAGGTTTATGTAGTAATTACACACCAAGAGTATGTGGGGACTTTATAAACACACAGTCACCTATTTTTATTTTTATATAATTACTGGTGACCCCCTTTAATGCACAGAGTCAACCTGGCTTTCAAACGCCATAATAATCAGTAGAACCAGTTATTACAGTGTTTTGTCTCGCTTATTTGTAACGCACCACCTCATTGGCTGTTACTATGTGTGTGGGCGGGCCGAACAGCTGAAGAAACATTGTGGCTCTGTTTTTCCGTCAAGAAACCACACTGATCCTTCACCTTTTGTTATCATGTCAGGTAAATTTTTAATCTTTTACAATATTTATCTGGCTAATCCTGCCGTTCCTACCCTTTGAGTGGGGCTTCAGGAGACAGTGGCTACATCGGGAATGGACCGTGGCCAACTTCTCTCATTTGCAGTTCGAAGTGTAATGTAAAGAAAAAAAAAAGAAAAGAATGCCTGTACTGAAAAGGAGAGACAGGCAGTGTGTGTGCGTCTGTGTGTGAGAGAGACCTGCTGCAGTACCTTTGGCATTCACTCCCTTGCATCAGTAGTTATAAAAAATTAAGCCTGTGCAAGGTTTGTTTTACGAGGATTTTTCACATACCGTCAGTGTGTGATAATCTCATAAACCCCTGACAGCATGGATTATCACACACCTCGGGTGTGTGAAAAATCCTCATAACACACACCTGCACAGGCATTATTGTTTATACAATAACTGGTGCAGGAACATGTGCAAAAAACTCAAGTTTCTCAACAGGGAAAGTGAAACGTGAGTGCTCTAAATGCCATAGTAACTGGGTATGACACCATACTCGGTTATTACGGCATTTGATCACACTGATAATCACTGTGATAAAGTGGGTCAGTAGTTATTATATATAGTATACTTGGGTACAAAATTCAGTCGTAATGGGAAATGGAGGAAGCATTTTGATTATACTATTGATAAAGAGGAGTTAGTAATGGACTTATAAAGTTTAACAAAAAAATCTGGAAGCTCTGGTTTAGAACCAGCTATTATGTGTGCAGATGCCAAACTAGTTATGGTCCTTACTGAGAATTCCAAAGTCTGGGGACATAACTGTCCTGTCGAATTTGACATGGCTAATGAACAAATTTTATAAAGCCATACTGGCTCTTCCTAATCCTTTTCCCTCAAGTGATGTTAGAGCACAGTTGGGAAAAGTAAAGCAGACAGCTATAACTTCTTTAAGATTATCATCATATAGGCTAAAAATGTAAGATATGAATAAAATGTGTCTCCTGTATCTTTGTTTAAAGGAAAACGTATTGTACTTCCAAAAAGATTATGTCTCTGCATTGCTTGCTTGCTTGTATACAGGCACAGTCAGCAACCATTAATTTGTCATATCTTAGGGAATTACATCTTAATGGTGGGATTATACATAAGGACTACACTAGAGAATTTTAAATGAACCTTACTCACAAGTCAAAAATTAACAATCTTTTGTAAACAGAAAAATCTTATTTTTGTCTTTTATACTGAAATATTATGATGTGCCACACTTTTGAAGCACACATTATATATATACTTTTTACAGAGCAAATAAGATAGAATACTATGTGCAGCAAAATTAGGAACACACCCGTCAGAAACTGCTGAACATAGATTTTCTAAAGATACCGCAAGTCATCTGCTGTTAATGTAAACTGTAACTGTACTTGGAATGATTTGGAAGATATCACCCGTATGTTGTTCAGATGCCAATGGTATCAGAGACTGGGGCATAGCTACGTAAGTTTAATGCTAAAAGAACCAGAAAATGCATTATTCTGCCAGACTCACTGTTTGCTAAACCTGCTAACTAAGGAAACAGTAACAGCCATAGTAGCATTTCTAGGAGCATGTGTTAAGGTAAGGAACAAGGGAATGATTATCCGAGTGCAAAACTGTATAAATGTGAGATTATTATTTTTATGTATGTATTTATAAATGTGTTGTTTTATTTATATATCTGAAAGCTGGTAACTGGGAGAGGCACAGGTTTCCAGGTGCGACCCGGGGGAGGGGAACAATGGAAGAAAAGCAGCACAATACATAAATGCAAAACAGTGGAACAACATTTGGTATAAAGTTTGTACAAAATTACAATTAATACAAAAATTGTATGTGCAGAGAATACAGTGCAGTACGGTTCAGTAAGAACACCCAAAAGTGCATATTCTGAAGTGGCAGCAAATACCTGGTACAAAAGAACAATATTGACAACAGGTGATTGACATGTAGGGCAAGTTGTTGCCTGACCTTGTAATGGAGGGAGAAGACTGTAGTGGTCAGGTAGTGAAACAAAAGCAGAAGCGGGGACCCAGCCGGCTGCTTACCTGGCTTGGCCCAAAAGGTTCAGGAGGAAGAGTAACAGGAACAGGAGGGAGTACTATGTATGATGGTAATTGACTGAAAAAATAATGTCATCGGTCAAAGAATTATTTAAACTGAACTGAAGTGGATTCCCTCATCTACCACTGCACTGGATGACACCCCCAGCTCCGTCACTAGCTTTCTCAGCGACTTTATAGTTATCCACCACCTACTTGGGACCACAGTGAGGTTAATGGCCTGGCCTACATGTGCGCGACTCTGGGGGATAATTATGTACGCTACGGCTGACTCAGACTTTTTCCCTTCCATGTTTTTCTCCCAGTGAGGGTGTGGACATGCAGGCATCTGTCAGCTTCCCCCAATATCGAGCACCTGTTATGCTGTCACCTGTCTTCCAAGAGGAGACAGTCACTGAGCAGGACACAGGGTCTGCCCCTCCCCCCAAGAGAGGAGAGTTGTCCATGGAATGCTCCACCCCCCCACACATACCCCACTCCGTGGACAGCTCCTGAGCCAGCCAAATTTGTTCCTGAACTCGGGCTGCCAGGATAGTGAGCGAAGCACTAGTGCAGTACTATCGACTGGCTAGTGAGACCACTTTTACAACAGAGTGGCCTCAGTCGCTGTATTAATGTATAATTGATGGAGGTTGATTAATAATATATCAAAAATTAAAAAAAGAACCCAGAACCAGGCCATTTCCAGGGCACCTCCACGTGAGACTTTCTTTACAGAATGAGAGTGTCTTACAAGCAGGGAAAAGGAGCACTCCAATTCGTCAGCGCTCCTTCAATCTATAAAAGCATACAGTACTGTGGTGCAACCAAGCCTGAACTTTCACTGAGGCTAAACCTCTAGAATGTCTGTGGGTTTGTGTTGTCAAATCTGGTAAGTACACTGCGCACCACGGGAGGGCCCAGAAGGCCATGATAAGATGCAAGCTGTGCCTACTATTGACAAAATGGTTGCCGTGGTTTCAGGGATGGCATGGCAGGAGAATTTCTGGGGGGTGGGGTGCAGATTTTTTACTATAAGGCTAAGTAAAACATTAAATTACAGTTTTACAGCCTTCATCAGTAAAAAAGCACAACTTGGACAGGCATTTAAAGGGGCATGTGCACCACCAGAATCTATGGGCATGACGGACTTGCAGAGTGTGTGTGTGTGTGTGTGTGTGTGTGTGTGTGTGTGTCACACACTTTGCAGGAAGGCAGTCTGGAGCTGTAACCAGCAACACATGCCTACATGCCAATTCTTAAAGGCACCAAAGACCATCTAGGACCTCTGCAAGGGGATGGGGGTTAAAGACTAGAGAGCAAGTGTAAGTCTCTCCCTGTACAGGCAGCATACAGTTAACTATAATTAATTAGGAGATGGGAGAGGGGCGTGAAAGAGGAGAGGATGTCAGCAAAGGAAGCTGACAAGGAATGCAGTGTGATAAAATTGGGCTGTGCAAATCTATGCATTGATGAATTGTGGTAACTCCCATTGCTAAGAAACCTCAGAGGACTTGATAGGGTTTGAATTATAGCTCCATACTCATTTGAAAGGGTAGCTCTGGAATGAAACGAGGACTGCAGGTTTCTCAACTGTCCCACATCAGGAGGAGGGATGTCCCTCACGGAAAAGGTGCTGCCCACACAGAGAAAGTTCTGTACAGTACACTGATTATTCATTGGAACGTGCCCAAAGAGCCAGTAGTATCAAACACAGCGGACAGAAAAGGTTACTAATTTTTTTCAGAAGAGCCAGTTGCTACTGTTTTTTTTTTTTTGTTAATGTCTGATTTATTTTTATTTTTCCTTTAGAGTTATTAGAAGACTTTCTACTTGATAGGTGTGATGTGAGGAGCGGTACTTTACCAGAAGGGGCGGTGGTGGACAATATAACAGGTTGGCAGGGGCTGCAGGACGAACTGGCCAATCTGGTGGAGTGGTCGGAAGCGAGGCAGTTGGGGTTTAATGCGAAAAAGTGTAAAGTCCTGCACACTGGAGCAAAGAGCCCAGGGAGGAGTTACCAGCTGGGATGGGTGCAGCTAGGTTTCATAGAGGAGGAGGAGAAGGATCTAGGGGTGGTTGTAACGGGGAAGATGAACAATGCAGAGCAGTGTAGGAGGGCGGCAGTGAAAGCCAGTAGGATGCTGGGTTGTATTGTGAGAGGGATCTTCTCCAGGAGCAGGGAGGTGATCCTGCCTCTCTACAGGGCACTGGTCAGGCTGCACCTGGAGCACTGTGTGCAATTCTGGTGCCCATATCTGAAGAAGGATGTGAAATTACTAGAAAGGGTACAACGCAGGGCAACAAGGATGATCCAGGTATTGTAGGACAGACCATACGAGGAGAGGCTGAGAGAGTTGAACATGTACTCCTTGGAGGACAGAAGGAACCGGGGGGATATGATTGAGACCTTTAAGTATGTAAAGGGGATAAACAAGGCAGACACTGGGGGGATACTCAGGCTGAGGAGGGGGAGGGACACAAGAGGGCATGGCCTTAGACTGGAGGGGGGAAAATTTAGGATGGAAATGAGGAGACACTTTTTCACGGAGAGGGTCGTGGCAGAATGGAATGCTCTAGCTGAGGAGGTGGTAGTCTGTAAGATAGTGGGTAGTTTCAAAAGGGGATGGGACAAGGTGAGGGGGGTAACAGGGGAGGGGTTGGGGCAGCTGCAAGGTGAGGGTGCTAGCTGCACACTTGAGCAGACTTGATAGACCAGGTGGCCTGATGAGGTATGATGCAGACTAGAAATCAGTATCTCCATCGCTAGATAGTGTGCTGTTACACACACATCACACTAAGAACTGTCAGGTAGAAATATTTAAATTAACAAAAAGGAAATGAAAACATCACTTCAGATACAAGAAGTAATACTGTAGTTGGCTAGTTTTAAAAGTTAAAATTAATTGTTGGTATTGTACTACCTCTTTAAGTAACTATTCAGCACCAAAGAATCTCTCCTTAGTATTATACGGCAACGGATCTTCCACAGCCAATCAGTAAGGACAACGACTGTATCCCTTATCCTCCCTACAGCCATCTCCTCACGCTGGTTGTCCGACGTGCTCATCCCACAAGGGAGCTCAAAAAACAAAAGAAGCAGAAATCCAGAAATAAGAGACATTTAAACTAAACCCATAATCATATTAGCACGATTCATTGCCATGTCATATGGTTATGGGTATGCTAACTGTTTTACGGTTTAACGCACTGGTGGGAGCAGAAAGAATCACTCAGCTCCACGGTCTCCTCACTCAGCCAGCATGAGAGACACTTGTGAAACAGTAAGAGACAACCATTACTATACCCATAAACATATATAAATGTGCAAATTACTTAAGCAATTGCAGTTGGGATCACAAGAGATGTCCTTAAATGTGACCAGCAGTGAAAACTGAAAAAGCCTTACCTTTTGCATTGTTTATTTAAAGATTACTCGTTAACTTATTTATTTAGTTTTTGTTTACCAGGTAGGGTGCACTAGGCATACATTTGCCTATTTTCAGGCCCGAACAAGGACGATTTATACATAATGGGTAGCAACAATAAACAGTAAAGGATTATACAGTGTTCACACAGCCTCACACCATGACCAGGTGATTATGTACAGAGCTAGAGTAGGAGAGCATCAGATACAAAGGGTGAAATGGTACACAGTGTAATAGTCTCTAAAGCATGATAAGTTTAAATGCTACATGGACAAGCATTTAAACTAGCCATGGGGGGGGTGGCAGGCCAGCAAGGAGGGTACCTAATTGCCCACCCCCCACAGCTAGCAGTGGAACCAGTGAACAGGAGGAGTGGATATCTCTACAAAAGTGTGCAAAAGATGGAGATAAGCACCCAAGGGGTGGATAGGCAGAAAGGGGGCAAAATTCAACAGAAGGGAAGACAGCAGGGAGAACCAGGGATAAAGGACAACCACGGAGGGGGCTGGAGTAGAACAGCTAAACAGACCAGGGAGTTCACATCATGGAAAGCCATGTGTGCCAATACCAGGAACCTTAGCAACAAGATGGAGGATCTGGAGGCTGCCATGGTGCAGTTGGACCTGGACATTGTGGCCATCACAGAGGCCTAGTGTAATAACCATGGCTGGGAGATGGCCATACCCGGCTACAACACATTCAGAAGAGACAGGGTAGGCAGGAAGGAAGGAGGACTGGCACTTTATATGAAAGATGGCATAAAGGCCACACAGATCCAGGAGGAACAAAATGGGGGAGAGATACTGTGGGTTAAGCTGGAAAGGAAAATGGGGTCAGTCATCCGTACAGGAGTGGTCTACAGACCACCAGTCCAGGAGAAAGAAACAGATAGGGAGCTGATGCTAGCCATCCAAAGGATGGTAGACAAGGGGCAGGTTGTGCTGGTTGGAGACTTCAATATTCCAGACGTAGACTAGAGCCTCCCAGCAGCAGCATCAACCAGGAGCAGATTTATCCTGGACTCACTTCAAGGTGCCTTCCTTAAGCAACTGGTCATGGAGCCAACTTGGCAGAAGGCAATACTGGACCTCGTGCTAACAAACTGGGACAGTGTGATGGAGGTAACAGTTGGGGAGCACCTGGGGAACAGTGACCATCGGTCACTATGGTTTGAAATCACAGAAGAAGCAAGACCAAACCACACAAAAACATGTATCCTGGATTTTAGGGGGTCAGAGTTTGGGAAAATGGGGAGATGCTTGAAAGAGGCATTAATGGGAATGGGGAGGGAATCAGGGGTCGAGGAAAGGTGGGCAATATTTAAAACAGGGATTACAAGAGCAACAGAATTATGTATTAAGCAGTTTAGCAAGGGGAAAAGGAAGAGAAGGCCATTATTGTTTTCCAAGGAGGTAGCGGAGAAAGTGAAAGCCAAAAAGATCGCATTCAGGTAATACAAAAAGACACAGGCAGAAGGGGATAGGGAGAAGTACCAGGAGAAACAAAGGGAAGTCAGTAAGGGAAGCCAAAGCTCAGACAGAAGAGCGCATCACAAAATTAGTGGGTAGAGGGGACAAAACCTTTTACAGGTACATAAGTGAAAAAAGAAGGGCAAAGGGAGGGATAGTGAGACTGAAGGGGGAGGACAGGGGCCGCATGGAGGATGACAACAGTAAAGCTGACATACTGAACAGATATTTCTGCTCAGTCTTTACTGAAGAAGAGGAGGGCAATGGGCCTGAAGGGAGTACAAGGGGTGGGAGCAGCGCAGAAATGGACACAAGTCCCCTTACACGGGAATGGGTCCTAAAGGAACTGGAAAGAATAAGAGTCGATAAAGCAATGGGGCCAGATGGGGTGCACCCCAGGTTCCTAAAGGAACTAAAAGAGGTGGTGGTTGAACCTCTGGCAATCCTGTTTAGTAGATCACTGGAAACAGGGGAGGTACTTGAGGACAGCAGATGTAGTCCCCTTATACAAAAGCAGGAACAAAGAGGAAGCAGAGAACTACAGACCAGTCAGCCTGACCTCGGTAGTGGAGAGGATCACGGAAGCACTACTGAAGGAGAGACTGATGGAACATCTGGTTGCCAACAGACTACAGGACCCAAGGCAGCATGATTTCACCAGGGGGAGGGCATGCCAGACCAGCCTCATTTAATTTTTCGACTGGGTGACAAGGAAGGTGGATCACGGGAGGGCAGTGGACGTGGTCTATCTGGACTTCAGCAAGGCCTTTGACACTGTGCCACTTAGAAGGCTATTAAACAAACGGGGGAATATGGGAGTGAGCAGTACAGTAGTGCGGTGGGTAGGTAATTGGCTGGGCGGCAGGACACAGAGGGTGGTGGTAAATGGCTGTCACGCCACAGAGGGAACAGTGACCAGTGGGATACCACAGGGATCAGTGCTGGGACCAGTCCTATTCAACGTCTTCATCAGTGACATTGTGCAGAACCTAGAAGGCAGAATTTCCCTGTTCACTGATGACACAAAGCTGTATAACAGAGCGGACATGCCAGAGGGTGTAGACAGAATGAGGAGGGACCTGCAGAAGCTTAAAGAATGGTCAAGGGTTTGACAGTTGAAATTCAATGTAAAGAAGTGCAAGATAATGCATATGGGGCACAAAAACCCTGGCACAACATATCAGTTGGGGGGTGAGGATACAGCATGCACCAAGCAGGAAAGGGATCTTGGGGTTATCATCTCTGAGGACCTCAAGGTAGGGAAACAGTGCAACAAGGCAACAGGTAAAGCAAATAGGATGCTGGGATGCATAGCAGAGCATCACCAGCAGGAAAAGGGAAGTCATAATTCCACTATACAAGACACTAGTGAGGCCCCACCTGGAGTACAGCATACAGTTCTGAAGACCTTACCTATAAGGACATAGACAGGGTAGAGAAGGTTCAGAGAAGGGCAACAAAGATGGTACAGGGATTGCATCACAAGTCCTATGAGGACAGGCTGAAGGACTTGAATATGTACTCCCTGGAGGAGAGGAGGGAGAGAGAGAGGGGATATGATAGAGACATACAAGTACCTTATAGGGAGAAACAGGGTGCAGGAATACATTATTTTCCAGTGAAAAAGATGTTCCAGGACTAGAGGGCATGGGATGAAGTTGGAGGGAGGGCGATTCAGAGGAAACGTGAGGAAGAATTTCTTCACAGAAAGAGTGGTGGACAAGTGGAACACCATGCCAGAGGAAGTGGTGGGGGCTTAAACAATCACAGGATTTAAGAATGCATGGGATAGACATAAGGGAATTCTGCAGGTCTTCGGTAAGGGGCAACAGACTTCTAGAAAAACAAAGTGAACTGACAAGCTTAAATGGGCAGACTGGGTGGGCCATAGGTCCTCATCTGCCAAAAGCATTTATGTATCTATGCAAGAATGATAAGGTTACATTGGGGGTAGAGTACAGTTAATAACAGTAGTAGCTTCATACAGTAAAAAGGTACACATATTTTATAGGGAAGCAACAAGGGAGGTCGACAGTGAAAATGACGACCTCCTGCACAGCAATGGCACAATACTGACGCAGGTATTGTGCCGCCCGATCAAGGAGTGTTTTCTGTGGGGGGGCTGCACCTCCCGCACCCTCCGGACTTTAGGATTCTCAACTGCAGGTCAGAGTTGGTCCGGGGAGGAGGCAGAACACTGGGGGAAAGCATAACACGAAAAAAAGACCATTACAGTGACTGTCTCCTTAATGGTCTTTTTTTCGTGTTACGCTGTTGGAGTGTCGAGCTGAAGGGGTGCACCACTTTAAAGCAGTTACTATTGTGTAGAGCAGTTGCATTGAGGGTAGGATACAAATAGCAGTAATGAAAAAGTTCTAGGGGTGAGAAACAGTCTCTGGTTGTTCGACAGTAGAGGATATAACTGGTGAGAGCTAGCAGAAGAGGATGAAGTGCCACTGGCGAAGAAGTGCATATACAGAGAGTGGCCAGGAAGGAGGAGGTGCTTCAGAGGTGTATGAGATTATTGGCAGTTGCATTGGTAGTTTTGGAGCAGGAGTGTTCAGAGCTGAGATCTAAAGGGGCAAGCTGATGAGTTCTGCAGCACTGGTAGTGGTATACTATTCCAGAGTTTGGGAGCTACAGAGGAGAAGACCAGTTCACCATATTTAGTTCTTGATCTGGGAATGGACAGCTGCTCAGCTCCTGAGGATCTTAAAGTATAGTGGTTGATTTTAGGTACCAGGTAAGGGACACGAGGATGGGGTGCTTGGTTATGCATTATGCTATGGACAATGTTCTCTAGGTAAAGATCAAAAAGTGCTGGAGGAGCAGGCCAACCAAGCTTACTGTACAGTTGGCAGTGGTGGGTGAGTCGGTTACACGAGAAGGCGAAGCGGCAGATGTTGTTATAACCCACTATCCATTTGTGCATTATGGTAGTAGTGGTGTTGGCAAAAACTGGAAGGCCAAATGTAAGTTTGGGTAGAAGTAGTGAACGTGCTATATTGAGCCATGTGGAAGGGAAGAGATTTGCCTTAGCTCAGTAGACGATACCTAGGCTTGCATTGTAGGCCTTACAGACTATGGATACATGAGTAGTGAAATCCAGGGAGGGGTCCAGGGTGACTCCCAGCTACTTGAAAGATGTGGCTGTGTTAAGGTACGACCCGTTATCACTTGACACTGAGAGAGGTGTGTCTAGCTTTTTTGGCTGGGAGGGAGTGCTTAACAGCATGGCCTGGGATTTGGCTTGATTCATCAGAAGTTTGTTGGCTATGAGGCATGACTGGACTGCCTTAAGATCAGAGGAGAGGGCACTGTTGATGTGGTCTACATCTGTGGCTTTACTTGTGAGCACAAGATCATCTGCATAGAGAAGAGGAGTGCTGTGCTTGAGGCAGTGATGTAGAGAGTTGATATGCAAGGAGAACAGAAGTGGCCCAAGAATCGAGCCTTGAGGGATGCCAGTAGTGATTGGGAGATAGTCTGAGAAGGCGAGTCCAATCTGATTCACTGTAACCTATTCAAGAGATAACTAGTAAACCAGGGTAGGGAGTGTTCAGAGAACCCTAGGGAGTGTAGTTTGCTGAGGAGAATAGGATGATCAAGCATATCAAAGGCCTTTGTTAGGTCGATAAATACAGCTCCAGCATATTCACCTCTGTTGAGTGAGGTGTGGATAGTATTTGTTAAGGTACGTAGAGTGGTGGTAGTACTATGACATTTCCGGAAGCCTTGCTGGGCTGTGCTGAGCAGGTTGTGGGTGTCCAAGTAAGCAATGAGTTGGGTGGCAACAATTTTCTCGAGTATTTTGCTAAGGACCAGTAAAACTGCAATTGGTCTGTAATTAGCTAGGATTGTTTTGTTTCCCTTTTTAAAGATAGGGACTGTACTAGTTTTATTCCAGATAGTAGGGATGGTATTGGTACTGAGGGAGGGATCCACGACGGGAGTCTGACAAAATTCTGTCAGTGACACGGCAAGTCACTGCATTCTGCAGTCGGCTGTCAGTCGCACTTTGTCATTGTGTCCCCCATCACCACTTAAGGATCCTCAACTCGAGTCGGAGGGATTAGGGGTGCAGGACTTTCGACAAACAGCTGCCGGTTCCAGCGGGTCTCCCACCACGGGTTAGCGCCTGTAGTCGCTGGGGACCCTGGCCATAAATGTCGCTGTCAGGGAGGGGTACGCTGAGGAAGAAGTTGATAATTCTGGTTGGGGGTGGTCAGTTAGTTGGCCGTGAGTTTGCGTTCCAGTCCATCTGGACCAGCTGATTTAGATTCTGGGATACTCTTGATAAGTTTGAATACCTCACTGGTGGTGACCAGTCTAAATAGGAAGGGAGGGTGTTGACCTTCTGGAGGTGAGGGGGGGAGAGGTCAGACCTGAGGGGGGAGGGGGTCAGACCTCCAACAGATGAGGTTTGTATATTGGAAATGGGTGCCCAGTCCATGAACTGTTTATTGAAGGTGTTTGTGATAGTGTGGGGGTTGCTGCAGTTCACACCTTCCATTCAAAATCAGTAGTGACAGCGGGATTGGAGTGACCAAGGCCTGATTGACAAGGCTCCAGTTCTGGTGGGGGTTATTTTGCAGGTTGGCCAGCTTTGTATAGTAATAGGCACTTTTATTTTGCTGAATAGCCTGCTTGAACTTTGTCCTTAGGGCTCTGTAGGAGGACCATTCCGTTTGGGACTTCGAGGCTTTGTATGAGACTCAGCATTTATCCCTTTCTTTCAGGAGTGCCAAGACAGGACGTGTGAGCCATTTGTTTTTCTCCCGGCATACTCACCTGGAGGTTAGGGGAGCATATTTATTCTGGAGGTTAAGGAGGGTAGTGTTGAGATGTGAGGCAGCTGTGTCTACACTGGAGGAGGTCCAGAGGACAGACCAGTCTTGGCTGGCAAGCTCGGTTTTGAATAGTGAGGGGTCAAGGTTGGCATAGTTGTGGAAGTGGACAATAAGTGGAGGTTTATTAGGCACTTTGGTCCACCAGATGCAGCAAACTGGTGAATGGTCACTTAACGAGTCCAGGAGAACTCCAGAACATGTTATTTTATCAGGATCAGGGACACGAATCCAATTAGAGTTGATGTTTTAGTGTTATGGGAGAGTCTAGTTGGTTGGGTGATGATTTGGGTAAGCAGCATCTTGCTTAGTGAGAGTTCAATGAAAGAGTTGGCATGGTCTAGATAATTAATGTTGAAGTCTCCCAGGATCACAAATTCATTGTTGTTTGCTATTGGTCCCATTGCGTCTATAAGACAGGGAAGCCCGTTGCGACTGTTGGTTGATGGCAAGTAGACACAGGGAGTATGGAGCTTTTTGCAGTTACCTAGGGTAAGGATTCCATGACACAGTTCAAATGTGTCGGTTTTGACCTGTATGGGGGACTTAGGGAAGGAGAGGTTTAGGTGTGACATACAGTGTCTCCTCTCCGAGGATACCCTATCCTGCCTGATGAGGCTGTATCCCACTATATCACACAACGTGTCAGGTATGGATGGCTTTAGCCAAGTTTCCAAGATCCACAGGATGTCCGTTGGTGTTGAAGAGTCCATACTGAGAGCTCAGAGAGATAGCAGAGCAGGCTTCTGATATTAATATGAGCAGTTTTAAGCCCCCTCCTATCCTTCCAATCGGGGTTGGAAGGGGGGAGGGCAGACGAGATAGGTCCCGGATTAGCTTCTGTGTCACCAACTAATAGAAGAAGCAGGCGCAGTCAGAGTATGAGGGTGAGGAATTTAAGCTGTTTTAAGTGTTTGGACAGTAGCAGGCATGGCCACTGTTGTGATATATGGTAACGTGTAAGAGGAACACATACCATAGGGGCAGAATGGCCCAGAGAAAGATGAGAATGTGATGCATGGCTTGGTGTCTTGGGGATGTAGGAGTATGCTGGATTAGGGGAATACAGTGTACAGTTTTTAGGTGTTGCAGGGGTGTGTGCAAAGATATACATTGCAAGGAGATTGGGCAAAGAGACAAGGACCGTCCTTAGGGTGAGGGGATGCTGATGTATGCCCAGTTGAGAGGGGCTAGGGTTATGCAAAAGGGATGGGTTGAGGCTGTCAATCCGAGGGGAGCAGTGACCAGAGGGGAGTATGAGGGCACTTAGGTGGGTACTGTGTCCCTTAAAGAGCTGCGGACATGCTCTTACAGTTGGGGCAGGCAACTCATGCCAAGGAGTTGCCTACCCGATGAGCTAAATAAGCTAATTTTTATATGCAGTTAAAACAATTTAATTTTAAATTACTTGCCCTGCTTGTAACTTCTGCATACAAGCTGAGTGGCCACAGAACACTGCAGCCCCGCTCCTTAAAACAGCATTTTGATGATGTACAGGGTATCTAGTGAACAGGGCAACCATAATTGAGTGCTTACAAAAACAGTGACTCAATTACAGCGCCTGTGTTCAGGGCTACCTGGCAGGGTAGTGACTGGATACCTGGGTGGGCGGGGTAGGGTGACGGAATGTACATGCCTATACACGCATGGGTGGGGGCGTGCAGTAGGGAATGAGGCTGTAGGGGCTCTGTGCAGTTATTGATATGATAGGGGAGGGGGTCTGTCTAAATGTACTAAGATTACCTTTGCTGGCAGTTCTACTAGCCCCATACATGTAGAACTGCTATAAAAGATAATCTTAGTACATTTTGAAAGCCTGTCTCCCGTGATCCTATTAGTAGCTACACAGAGTACCTGCTGTACATCGGTTCTATGTGATGATGGTGATCGCACATCAGTGAAAATAAATTTCAGCGATGCATAATCGTAGCGGACGGGAAGAGGGTGCCCGAGATCTGCGGGGGGGTAGGTATGTGGAAGGGGGTGTGGCAGGCAGCTGCCGAGCTGGTCCGCTAGCGTTGTGGGGAGGGTAGTCAGTTGCAGGGTACAGGGTTTGGGTCTGGTGTGGTATGTCAGGCAGGCAGCTTTTTATTTTTTTAAGCATTTAACCCCACTGACATGCACCCCCCCTGGAGTTGAGAATCTTTTAGTAGGGGGGTGTGGGAGGGTGCGGGGGGCACAGACCCCCGCATTAAAGAAACGCACACTGCCTTTGTTGATGAAATCCCAGAAGGATGCCTAAATAAATCTGCCTTAATGCTTGACCCTGTTATGGAGTGGACATTCATGTTTTTGAGTCAGGGGGGAGGCCTTTAAGAGGGGCCTAAGGACAACTTGTTTAGGGAGGCATTTGGTGCCATGTAGTGCCGTCCTGCTCCAGTTGTCATTTTATTTCATTTTACTTACTTTAAATCTATTTACTGAGATTCTCTGTTGATATTTATGTATTTATTTTGTTTTATCGTCTGTTTAGTTTATGTCTTCACTTGAATTAACAAATATACTTAATACTACTACTACTAGTGGGCTTATGGGTGCCCCTCAGACCTCACAACCAGTGTCCTGTTTATGTTGTCAGTAGGCTCTTGGGTGCTCCTCAGACCTCATGACCATTGTCCCGTTCACAATACTGAGTCAGTGGGCTTATGGGTGCCCCTCAGACCTCATGACCATTATCCCGTTCATGGTATTGAGTCCCGAGGGCTTATGGGTGCCCCTCAGACCTCACAATTGTTGTCCTGTTCATGCCATTGTCAGTGGGCTCATGAGTGCCCCTCAGACCTCATGACCATTGTCCTGCACAGTACTGAGTCAGGGGCTTATGGGTGCCCTCAGACCTCACGCACCATTGTCCTGTTCATGGTATTGAGTCAATGGGCTTATGGGTGCCCTTGGTTCCATCTCATAATCGCGAAAATAAAACGGGCGACTGACAAGAGTGAGTACATTTCACCGAAATCAAATTTGTCTGTCTAGCCAACACACTGCATTGCAAGACAGCGATGACTGTGGATTATATCATTTAAAAATTAATGCGGGAGCCATATCTGCAGGGCCAAGACCCCCGCACCCCCAAATTAATATAACCAACTCCAGGGGGGCGGACACTGGGGGACAGGGGAACACACAGGAGGGGGATACAAAAAAATGTAACAGTTCACAGTTCCATAAAGAATTCACCTGCAGCTGGTCCTGAACCCAGAACCATCACAGCTCCAGGTGCAGACAGTAACTATCACACCAGGAAGCCAGCTCGGCAGCAGCAGACTGCACTCCCCTACTTAACTACTAGCACTGTTCCATTCCCCTGTCAGTCGCTCTCGCTGTTTTATCCCTTCACACTTGCTATTTCCTCCCCTTGCTATACCCTCCCAGTCACTAATCCCTCGGGTGTGCAAACTGAGTCGCTCATATTTGAGTTGCTCAATTTGTTTCACCCATATTATGCAATACCGTGCCCCTCAGACCCCACGACCATTGTCCAATTCATGGAATTGAGTCAGTGGGCTTATGGGTGCCCCTTAGACCTCACGACCATTGTTCCATTTGTATTATTGAATCAGTGGGCTTATGGGTGCCCCTCAGATCTCTCGACTGTTGTCCCATTCATGTTATTGAGTCAGTGGGCTTATGGGTGACCCTCAGACCTCACAACTATTGTCCCATTCATGTTATTGTGTTGGGCTTATGGATGCCCCTCAGATCTCATGACCATTGTCCCATTCATGTTATTGAGTCAGTGGGCTTATGGGTGCCACTCAGATCTCAAGACCATTATCCGATTCATGTTACTGAGTCAGTGTGCTTATGGGTGCCCCTCAGACGTTATGACTGTTGTCCCATTCATGTTGTTGAGTCAGCGGACTTAAGGGTGCCCTTCAGACCTCATGACCATTGTCCCGTTCATGTTATTGAGTCAGTGGGCTTATGGGTGCCCCTCAGACCTCATGCCCACTGTCCCACCACTTTACCTTAATAAATTCTAGCCAGCCCCCCTCTCATGGTGAGGGCACTGCAATATTTCACTGTCCAGGGTTGATTACACATGGAAAAGGTGCTGCCCACAAAGCAGGTGCTGAAAACTCAAACCTAAAAACAGAAATTCCTAACAGTGTATGTAGTTAGGGTCTGTTGTGTTGGAAATTGATGGTCCTAAAAATCCTGTTGTACCATTGCACTTACATCATGGCTATGGTACAGTGACTTCCAAAAGATGTCGTACTATAGCTTTGGCATCACTACAGTGGTACAACGTCCTGACATTGAAAATCCTCATGCCTGCAATGCACGCACTCAGCTTTCAGTTTCACTCCAGCTTACTCGTGTGGCTTGGATCAGGCACTCTTGTCCCCAGAGAGAAAGCTGTGCTGATTTATTTGGCTCTCCGCCTCTGCTGCTGTGTCCATGAGGGCAGAAGAGTGTGGAGTACTGAACGGCTCTCCGGCCCCGGAGATGTGTGCATGATCAGAGCTAGGGTAACCATACGGCATAAAAACAGTGTACAAGCAACCATCACATCTCAGTTGTGTTCCCATCTTGGGGCTGTTATGACATTGAAGGACCTCTGAGGCTTCACTCTATAGGACACTATGATGTCATAACAGCCCCGCAAGAGGAATTCAGCCTTGTTGAGCATGGTTCGCCATATGCTATTCTCTGTACTCTATGATGCTAAATCTAAATGAAATACTGTACAAATAATAGCAGTGGTTTTCATTATGGGGGTCAGAGTCTCACCTTGTCCCACATTTTGAGTGTCTGTGTTCCCATATCAGTGGCAAACAGTGACGTGGTGTGAACAGGGTGTATAAACAGCACAAAGCATTGAATACCCAGGCAGGAGTGGAGAACGTCACAAACCAGTGAAGAGTGAGACAGGAATGGAATGAAGTACAGGAAGTCGCATGCACAAGGACTCAATCAATATTGTTTTTAACAACCTGTGGCCGCATAAAATGTTGCAGGATTTGGTTTGCAGTTGCTGGGAAGAAAACGACATTCCATGAAGCCATAGCGTGTGTTGCAGAAACGAGTCACAGAGCTTTTAGTACACTGCATGCCACTGTAAGTACCAATAAAACATCTGAAATGCAGTCAGCCTTGGATCAGAGGAATTAATGTACAGAGATTTACAGGCCAGCTTCAGTGCCATGCCCCTATAAAGTAGCATGAAACATACCAAGTCAGATTACATCTCTCCAGAAATAATTTACCAAAGCAACTCTTAAGCCCAGCCTTTAGCTATGTACGGATGTGTATCTCTTATCTATCGCTCAGCACCCCCGCAACTAAAAATAATTTGCCTTGAAAACAGGAATCAGCAGGGCTGCACATCTAAGTTCCCCAAATTACTCCACATGACCAAGGAAAAACTGGTTTATATGACCTTGCCCACATTTAAGTGAAGCACTGCTCCCTATAAACACAGTCATACAGTCAGTGCGATAGTATGCAAACGATAACCTAAAAATAAAATTCTGGCAGTTAAAAGGAATCGAGGCGAACTAATCCATTCATGGATTCTCTCCCAGCTGTTAACACCAAGCAGACTCCTTTGTTTCTTACCTCAAAGTGGTCTGTCAATAACTACTAAACAATAACCACACTATACTAGCATGTCATTTCATAAGCCTGCAGTAAGCCATTTTTACTATGGTCAAAATTATTACTATTCTTAATGCCAGCAATGTGTTCTGTAAACCTCAGCATTGCTTCTGCCATTGGAATGAAGTCAAATAAATTTACTTAGTCTACCTATTAAATACAAATATATGCAAGAGCTCCCCTATGAAAAGCTGTCCCAGCGGCAGTGCTATTGCCTGCCAGTCGGCAATCTGGTTTGGGAGCGAAATCAAGTCCCTGGGGTCGGATGGGGAGGGTAAGGATTAAGCATCTGGAGGACTGCTCTCCTCTCCCAGGTCGGGAAGGGAGGTTGCACCTCCTGCAGTGCACCTGATGTCTAGTGTAGAGTGGGAGTCACGGCAGATGAGAGGTAGGAAGGGCAGGGCCTTTGACAGATGGTCAGCATCATTGCACATCAACATCTCTTGTGCAGGAAAATGGAGGAAAAACATTCCTGACAGTGTGGGATGATAAACGGATCTCCCAAAGGCCTGGTACCATTGACTGTGTGCCACACTGGATCAATGCTTCACTGAGGAACAAGGGTAGCCCCCCCCCCCCGCCATGTGGGGCAATTTGTGGAAGAACATGGATACATTCTAGAGACGATGCATGACTGGAGTAGGAAGGGCAATGCAGATGGAGCAGGCAGGAAGAGAGGAGAGCAACAGCAAGGGAGAAAAAAAAGCAGCTGGTAAGCCCGTCAGCACAGCAGTGGTGCAACAGCTTGCAATGCCGACGGCCCAGGTTCAGGAATGAGACGAGGTCATCCAGTGCCAGCTGGGGGGGAGGAGGACTGAACATCCCAGGATAGGCTCTCCTCCTCCTCCGGAGAGGGAAGGTCACTACCCCCGCTGCTCTAATGCCACCTGGGTGACTACAGGGTGGCAGTGCAGTGGGGGAGTTCGAGTGGGAGGGGAGAAGTTGTCCAGGGACCTACACTGTACAAGCACCGTATGCACACTGGCACTGGTTCCCCCATGCATACCGACATCTTCAGGGGATTGGGGACAAAAAAGGAAAAAATGGCCCTGGTTTTAGCTCCTTTAGAGACCCTGGTACACCCTGGCATGCTCCTCTACTTCAGACCACCACCTGACACGTGGCTCATATGGGGTAATCCCTCCACCCAGTACCCCACTTGGGAGGCAAACCAAGGCTCCATGGGGGCATCGACAGACACAGAGGTAGGTGGGACTAGGGACACTGAGGGATCGGGGCAGGGAAATAAAAGCATAAACAAAGAACAGAAAAAACAATAATTAAAAAGCTCCCCTGTGATTCACAAGGTGATACTCGCTCAAAACAGGGACCAAAACAAAAAAGGCAAAAAGGAAATCCAAAACACTTCTAATCATAGGAGACTCCATGATTCAGGGAGTTGATACCTACCTCCAGCCAGGGGTAATGGTCAGATGTCTCCCAGGTACATCAGCGTGGAGAGACACTGACTGCATTGCTAAAATCATGCAGGAAGCAGGAGAAAACATAGATGTCCTGGTACACATAGGTACTAACAATCTCACCAGCCGGTCAGTTGTGGAGATCAAGGAACACCTGACCAGGCTGGGAGACAAACAGTCATCCATTTCGTCCAGCATCTCCTTCTCTCATATAACCTGCCAGTCTGGGAGAGGGGGCAGAAGGATGGAAAGTCAGAGAAGAGGAGATATGGGAGCTAAACATGTGGCTCAAGGGTTGGTGCCAGGAAAACGAACACAAATTTGTAGGTAACTGGCAACAATTTTGGGAGCGAAAGTTCTTTAAATTCAATGGACTGCATCTGACTAAGGAGGGAGTCAGTGCAGTAGGGCAGAAGTTTGACGTCTTTGCAGAATATTTAAACTAATAAATGGGGAGAGGGGTGCAGCACCCGATACGTCAAAAGGGAAGAACACCCCCCCCCAGCTAGTGAGCAAACAGAAGTTCAGCATGTTTGTAGTTCATTTGCATCACCAGGTAAGGAAAAAGGTCCGGCTCCCCATACGACGCACAAGGGAAACACTGGACCTCGCCCAATAACTAACACACCAAAATCTGGCCAATGGAAAATCATGTACACAAATGCTCGTAGTCTGGGAAACAAGATCCCAGACCTGCAGGCAACAATGATAGAGACTAAACTGGATAGAGTTGCCATTAGTGAGACATGGTTCACCAGTAACCATACATGGGAACTTCAGTACCAGGCTATGCACTGTTCAGAAGAGACCAAGGTGTAAAAAGGAGGGGTGGAGTGGCCCTTTAGGTCAGTGAAGATATCAAAGCTACAGAAATTCAGAATACGGAGGGGCGTGGCTAGCAGCCAAAAGGAATAGATGCCTCTCACATTGCTCCAGACCTCAATAGCAATAAAAGTTTACAATCTCCGGGTATACTAACTTTCACCCTGAACCAAACCTTTCTTTAGAAAAACACAGTGCTTAAGCCTTTTGTGGAGCAAATTTATGCCGATTCAACGATGGGAAGAACTAAAACGGAGTCTCACAAAGAACTGGGCCGAGGGGAAAGGCCCCGCACTATCTTCCAGTGGAGCATCGAATAGCACGCAGTTGAATGAGAACCCCGGGGATTTAGAGGCCACAGTAAACGCCATTCTCCAGGCAGTACAGCAACTGGACAAAAAACCTGATTCCTACAATACCAGATTAACGAATGTAGAAACTAAAGTTACTGCCTCAGAAACAAATCATACAGCTCTCAGTTCTACTATCTCAAAAGCAGCAACAGTAACTGATGGGGTAATGAAAGAAAACAAACTTCTCTGCACCAGGTTGGAATACCTTGAAAATGGAGCCTGCGCTTGTAACCTCCGATTTTTGGGCACACCCGAAGGAGTCGAAAGAGCCAGTTTGGTGGACCATATGCACCAGTTCCTTCAGGACGTTTTTAAATTGAAAGCAGACTACCAGATTACTCGGGCTTATCGTATTACACCAAGAAGGAAGCCTAACAAGCTTGAGCTTCCTGGGACTGTCTTAATGGTAACCATGGGAGTGCATATGCGGAATCAGATTCTACAGAAGGCCAAATCAGCAGGGGCACTTGCACTCTCTGACGGCTCTGTTATGCATTGCTTCCCTCACCTAAACTACACGACAAGAATGAGGCACCGTGGATGTGATGCTGTTCGTGCAGGCCTTCGAGAGCTCGGGATCAACCATGCTTTGCAAATGCCAGCAAGGCTGAAGATCATCTATGCTGGGAAAACCTATCTGTACAATGATCCAGCAGACGCAGGCCGTAGGCTGGAGATGATTCAGGGAGATTTTGCCAAGTATGGTCACTCAGATTCAGAAGAAGATGACGATGGCGAACCCTAAACGCTGGCACTCTTGAACTTGAACTTAAGGGTTGGTTAGTACCAAACTGTTAGTGGCAGTAGTATACTGGAGAATTAAATTTAACACTGAGAAGTTTCACTGTAGCTTAAAATATTTTAGTTTGTTTTAAAATTATTAAAGAATCTCCTCTCGCTTATCTTAAAAATGTTTGTTAGCAACGTTAACGACAAAATTGTTAGATACTTTTAACTACAAGCATTACAATACCGGAGTATACAGTTTCACTAGTGGCAGTACTACCACCTCGTGGTAGATTTGGGGAAGGAGTGAATTTTGAATTTTGTAAGAAATGTTCGGGGCTTCTATAGCAATTTGTTTTAAAGGTAAAGATTAAGTTTAAAAACTTTGATGAGGGATGTCCAAGAGCATATTTGAGGGGCATCTCTATTAATTCCATAAAAGGAAAATGTTTCCATTCTCTCTTGTACTTCATGGACTCCTGGGCTACGTTGACAGACGAAGGCCTTTCTGAAAAGAAGGAACTCTCTGGACTTTTGCTAAACTATTTTCAGTAGGGTTGTCCATGGTCTTGCTGCATACAGCCTAGTTTGGTTACATTTTGGTATATCAAATGGATGCATTTTGTCCTTTCAATGTTGTAACTATGAAAGATGGGCCTTGTATTACCTAACATATCTTGCAACACATCCTACACCAGGAATCAAGGAATAATTTCTTTTGTAAGCTCATTGCAAAAAGGAAAAATAAAGTTAAAAAAAAAAGAAATTCAGAATAAACATAAGGAGCCAGAAGAACTGTGGGTCACCCTGGAAACATGAAATGGGACAGCCATACAAACTGGAGTTGTCTACAGGCCTCCAGACCAGGGGGGAGGACACAGACACATTACTGTTAGAAGATATACAAAACATGACCGCTAAAGGGGAGGTTCTGATAATGGGAAACTTCAACATGCCAGATACAGACTGGTAATTACCAGCAGGAACATACACTAGAATTAGACACATGGTGGATTCCCTGCAGGGGGAGGGCCTCAAACAACTGGTACAACAACCCACAAGAGACAGGGCTATCCTAGATCAAGTACTGACTAACGGGGAAAGGATCACAGATCTCCAGGTAGAAGGTCACCTGGGGGGCCAGTGACCATCACATGGCATGGTTCAGTTTGGCCACTAGAACTAAATCATCCTATTCCAAGGCAAAAATATGGGACTTCAGAGGAGCTGACTTTGATAAGATGGCTAACAGAGTTAAGCTAGCCCTGGCAAGAAGAAATACAGGTGAGGGAGTACAGGCAAAGTGGGCAAGCATTAAGGATGCAATACTTGAAGCAACATCCCATTGTGTTAGAAAGAAAAGCAAGAGCAAAAGAAGGAGCAAACCACTTTGGTTTTGGAAAAACAGCAGCAGAAAAGATCAGAGCCAAAAGGCTGGCCTTCAGGAAATATAAGGGAACGAAGCGGGACGAAGACAGGAAAGCATACCAAATTTCCCTTAGGGAAGCAGGGAAGGCAGTAAGGCAGGCAAAAGCCCAAACCGAGGAAACACTAGCACAAACAGTAAAAAAAGGGGACAAGACTTTCTATAGATACATTAGTGAAAGGAGAAAGTCCAGAGGGGGTATTTCTAAGATTAAACAGGATAAGGGGAAGTGTGTGGAGGAGGACCAAGGAAAAGCATCTATCGTAAATAGATACTTCTGCTCAGTATTTACTGAGGCGAAGGTAGGGCACCATGGACACAGGGGGGAGGGAGGTGTGCACTAGTCCCTTCACAAAAGAAAGGGTCCTACAAGAGCTCGCTAAGCTCAGGGTGGACAAGGCAATGGAACCTGATGGCATACATCCCAGGGTACTTAAGGAGCTAAGGGTGGAACTAGCAGAGCCATTAGCAGAACTGTTTAGTAAGTCTCTGAGCACAGGAGAGGTCCCAGAACACTGGAGAAGGGCTCATGTGATCCCATTCCACAAGACTGGTAGCAGGGAGGAGGCAGGAAACTACAGACCAGTTAGTCTTATCTCAATAGCAGGCAAGATTATGGAGGCACTCCTTAAGGAAAGGACAGTGCAACACCTGGAATCTATAGGAGCACAGTATCCAAGACAGCATGGGTTTACAACAGGAAGGTCCTGTCAAACTAATCTCATAGATTTCTTTGACTGGATCACCAGAGTGGTGGAACAAGGGGGTGCAGTTGATGTTGCCTACCTTGACTTCAGCAAAGCTTTCGATACTGTTCTACAAAGAAGATTGATTACTGGCTTCAATTCAGAAAAGCAAGAAACTCATGCACAAAACAAATAAGAAATGCCAAAGCTGCCTACTATAGAGCTGAATTGGATGCATCCTATACTAACCCATCCAGATTCTGGGGTACTATAAAGGGAATTCTAGGCCAAAATTCTACCCCTGCCTTACCCTCCAAACTGCTACTAAGTGACATAGAAATCACTGACAAGCAAGAAATCTTAAATACCTTCACTGACCATTTCACCACAGCTGGCCTAGCATTTGACTCTTCACCTGCAAATCTCTTGAGATCATCATTAAACCTTCAATCCACTGTGGGACAAAAGGCTGCTTCAACATTCTCCTTCGAACCAATATCCTTAAAAGAAGTAGAAGACCTCCTATCCAATTTAGATACTTCTAAGAGTGCAGGTGCAGACTCCCTGGACCCCTACTTTCTTAAAGTAGCACTGCACGCCTTATCTGCCCCCCTCACTCACCTCTTCAATCTTTCCCTAGCTACTGGTTCCATCCCCTCCATATGGAAAACAGCTCAAGTAGTTCACTACTTAAATCAGGTGATCCCATGGACCTTAACAATTACAGGCCCATTTCCATCCTACCGTACTATCCAAGATGCTTGAAAATTAGTAAATTCACAGTTAAGGGCCTATCTGACACTAACAACCTCCTAAATCCAGCACAATCTGGATTTAGATCATGCATAGCACCATCTCTGCCCTAGCCAAAGTCACTAACGATTGGCAGACTGCCTTGATAAAAAGAATAGTACCTGTGCTGTGTTCCTGGATTTGAGTAAAGCATTTGATACAGTGGATCATGAATCATTAATCTCTCTCTAGCTCTGTAGGCCTTGATTTACCTCACCAATTGGTTTAGGTGCTATCTCTGAAGGTTACAATTGGTAAAAATGAAAATGACCTATCTACCTCTAAACCACTGCTAAGAGGTGTACCGCAAGGCTATATCCTAGGCCCCATCCTCTTTGCCATTTATATTAATAACATTGATGCCAACCTCTCTCAATCTAACATTCATCTGTTTGCTGATGATACTGTATTATATGTCAGCAATCCCTCACCATCAAAAGCCTGTGAACTGTTACAGTCAGAATTCTCCATCCTACAACACAACCTGTTGGAAAAAAAATTACTTCTAAATGCCAAAAACAAAAGCTATGTTCTTTGCAACAAAGAATTGCTCTGCCACTACCCCATCATTCATCACCCCACAATTATCCACCTTATTTGGAGAAAAGCTGGAATTTGGGTAACCCCTGCAAATGGGGGTTCCCAAAAGACTTCCAGGAGCTTGCTTGAATGCTCCAAGCCTGAATAGTGTTTATGCAGCCATTTATCAGTGAGTGTTTTTAGAGCCTCTGGTACTGTCTCTTTAAGAGCTGTCTGCTTGCAGACATAATTAGTTTATATGGGGGACTGTGTGTTTCTCTGTTTGAGTACCACTTAACTACTGCCAATTCACTCCATTTTGCAGTCACTAGGAGTGCAAAGGGAACCTATCTGAAAGATGTAACTGTTTGCCAGAAATCATTTAGAGTAATAATGAAATTACAGTTTGTCTAACCTGCTTTTTTGCAGTCAGAACTGTGTCTGCCTAGTTCCCCATTCTGGTTTTGAACTGCTGAACTGGACCAATCAGTGTGGGGTAAGCTAGCTCTAAAATGGTGCCTTGGACGAATCAGAACTTGGACTCATAATCTGAGCCAGCCACAAGAGGATTGTATGGGCAGTGACTCTGGGAGATGTAGTTTAGACTTCAGCGCCTTTTTGGACCAACAGCAGCAGTCTATTGTGAGTGACAGCCAATCCAGTCAAGAACTGGGAGGAACTCAAAGGAAGTGCCCGGTTTTGTCTGTTGGAGTTTCAGTTTAGATCTGGGAGTGAAGGGGAAAGAAACCCTGTGCTCCTTCAGTGCACAGTTTCAGTCAAAAAACGTGTGTAAGGCCCAGAGTTCCGGTCTGCAGCTTGTGTAACTGCTTGTTAGGACTGAATCCGTCCTGTGAAAAGAATCAAAGGATCTCTGAAGAGTAGAAACCAGGCTCACCCTGTAGAAGACTGAAGAAATTGTTGAATTGCACTCGGTCTGTCAGGAACTGAATCTGCTGTGTGTTCTCCCGGGTATTGTGCAGTAATTGCGATCGGGATAGAGAAGCAGCCTGCCTGGTATAGTACTTTTTTTTTACCATATAAATGTGTGAAGAGTCTCATGGAGCTCAAAAGTAGCCCTGCTGACATTGAAGGACCCTATCTTGTTTGGAGGTCGTGAGTACTAATTCAGGGTCGCTCCCTGTTGAATTGCCACATTAAATCCAATTGGAATCACTGTACTGCTGACTGTTTAAGCTAATTTTTCTTTTCACTGTGTGAAAGGGCCCCTACCAGCTGCCACGGTTTGGACTAGCCACTAGGGCTTGGGTACCCAGGGACAGTAACTGGTAGGGATAGGCCTGTGCACAGAGCCATAGGTAGATAGTAAAGTGATAAGCTAATTAACCTGATTTCCCCTGTCCTTGTTATATCCCCCTAAATAAATCAGAGCTGCTTGTTTCAGCAAAGTTATACTGCCTGAGGTATTTGTCTATGTTAAAGTACTGTACTGTGATTGTTGCACTGTATCTTATTTCACAGGAGGTCCCAGTGCCGGAACCAGACCTGGGGGAAAGTGTATACTGTGAAGGTAATTCTGATATATTGTGTGGGCCACTAGTGGGAAGAAAGGGGGGTTGCAGTGTCCCAGAGGGCTGTGACCAAGTTAGTTTAACTATTGCAAACCCTGACCTCTGGGTGGAGGCACCCGCCATTGGATCCAGGCCCCTCAACCTGTTAGTGGCAAATCAGGCAGGGTAGTAGCCCTGGGATAACGCCATCTAGGGGTTACATCTTGGAGCTCACCGCTGGGATTGTGTGTCCTCTAGTGGCCATATTACGAACCACTGTTAAGAAAAAATGGGTACCCGACAGAAGTGGCTGTGCACCGCTGGTGGAGGGTGTACTGGGAGGAGATTGACCCCAAAATGCTATGCTTATCCTGGACATCCCCTGGGTATCAATACGGACACTGTGCAGGGAGTACTTTCCAAGGTGGAAGGTTTACAAAACCCTGTGGTGGTGGGTCGGCATGCTAATCTGCTCACCCACACTTTCCTGGCCCTAGTAGAGTTTAAGGATCCCATAGATAGCTCCAAAGTGCCACAGACCATTACCCCAGAGGGAGCCCTCACTGCTTGGAGAGTGATAACTAGACAGTAAAGACCGGGGAATGAGCCCCACCACTGTCTGAAACTTTGAGGAGAAATTTGCTAAATGGTTGCTGGGGAAGGGAAAACTGTGGAGGACTTGAAGAAACTATTCTTGCCACCTGGGGTGTTCCTCCCAACACCCTCTCCCGCTCCAGTACCCGTAATGGTGGCTGAACCAATGCAGACTCCTATTTCTGCACCTGCCATTAGTCACGACTCTTACCGAAGGTTGAGGATCTTCTCTGGCACCTCCCCCACCCCCAAGGAGGATGACTGGGAGACCTGGATAGACTATGTTGCCCCCAGTGCTAGAATGGCAATGCCTGCAGTCGGAAAAGCTTAAAGAGGGTTAGTGAGAGCCTCGAGGTCCTGCCCTGGCTACCATCCGTGCTAAACGGGCCAGTAACCCTGAAGTGACTGCACAGGCCTATCTTGAGGCCTTGGAGAATGTGTATGGGAGCCCAGATTCTGATGAAGACCTATGGTGGCGAGTAAGAGATGCACAACAGTACCAAGGAGAGTTGTTGTCTGTGTATGTATCTCGGCTGGAAAAATTGTTGCAAGAATGCCTCAGAAAGGGTAGTTTGCCAGCGATTGAACTGGACCGAACCAGGCTGGACAGGATCCTTAAGTCTGCCCCCTTCTCAGAACTGCTGTTGCTTCAGTTACGCCTGGCAGATCGACTGGAATCCCCACCCTTCTATGATGAGTTAATGAGAGAAATTCGAGGACTTGAGAAAAGGCGACCTCGGGAGGGACCTGCACCAATAGCTGCGGCTACGACCCGAGTGACTGAGGGTGGCCCATCAAGTGAAGTTCAGGGGCAGAGGTTGGCAGTCAATGAGTGCTCTGACAAGGAAAAGATATGCCACAATGGGGCGAACTGTTGAAGAGATCCGGGAATTCAAAAACAGTCCTTTATGAAGGCCACGCCTGCAAGTCAGGCCCTGACCTATATCCGACTGCATCTGCTATGGGGGTGGGGTACCCACCATGTATCTCCTGCTGATAACAGCTCCAAACTCAATTCCTTGACCATGGAAGTGGAGAAACTGACGAGATGTCTCCAAATGCTTATCACGCCGCAGACAGAGATGGCACCAAGGTTTCCAGTTAGTAATACCCGCCCTGGCTCCCAGTGTGCGCCTCGCCAGCTCAAACTCCAGAAAGTATGTTTTACTATAATTGTGGGAAAGATGGGCACATGAAAGGGAATGCCAGTCCCCAAAAGACACTGACAAAGTTGCATATAGGCTACAAGGAGAGCTTGGAGAACAAATCAATGGTTAAGAGGTGCATGACATGATCCCAGTGAGGGCACCAAAATGCTAATTCACGTCCTTTTGTTGCAAGGTCAGTTGCCCAGGCCCCCACTACCGCCTCTCCAGACTGGTCCAGAATAGTGGGTCCTCCATGGAGACCACTGTAAAGGTGAATGGAGTGTCTACAAGAGCTGTATTAGACAGTGGCTCCAAGTGACAATTATGTTCCAAGATTGGTATCAGAAGCATTTGTCAGACGTACCTCACAACCATTAGAAGGACTGCATGTATGGGGTTAAGTGAGAAGGCCTACCCCTATTCCGGGTATATCCGAATTTGGCTGTCTTTCCCACCTCCGTGGCTGGGTGGCCGAACAAGTAGAGACCCTAGCCTTAGTGTGTCCCCCACTGGACTGTATGATGGTGTCCCTTTGTTGATTGGAACAAATGCTCATATGTTCAGAAGGCTGGCACAGTTGTGTTATGAAAACAGGGTCAAAGACTAGTAGAGCTTTAAGAGTTCCGCTTTAATTAAGAAGGCCTATGAGGCACAGAGAGATGCTGAAAAATAGAACCAGAGGAACCGGTCGGAATTGTATGGAAGAAGGATCCTGAGTCTCTGATCCTGGCGCCAAATGCCCAGTGTACCTTACAGGGAGAGGTCCGTATCAGAAAGGATGTTAAGAATAAAATATTAATGTTGGATGCACCAGGCAATGGAAAATTGCCAGAGGGACTGCTGGTCAGCTTAGTATTTTGCCCGCTAGAGCCCATGCATATGCCAGAAGGGTAATGGTCCAAGTTCCTAATGTGTCTGAAAGAGATCTGTAAAATAGAGGTTGCATCCTGGCTAATGTGCATTGTGCAGACACTGCAGTGCTACCCAGCAGCAAGAGTTCAAGAAGAATGACAGAGTAACGCCTGACTTGTTTGATTTCAGCGACCCCCGCTGCCAGCTGAATGGAAAGTGAGGATCAGTGAGAAGCTTTCCCAGAGAGACCAGGTGTTTTCTTTAAAGGAATGGGATGTAGGATGCATGCAAGGAGCTGAGCACAATATCCGCTGCATGACGAAAGACCATTTCGAGAGGTCTCGACGCCTGGCACCTGCTGACATAGATGATGTGAGACGGCATCTGCAAGAGATGTTAGCTGCTGGTGTAATACAAGAATCCAGAAGCCCTTATGCTTCTCCCATTGTGGTAGTGAGGAAAAAGAATGGGACAGTAAGGATGTGTGTGGATTATCGCACCTTAAACCGGCGGACTATCCCTGATCAGTACACAATGCCCTGCATTCAGGATGCTTTGGACTGCCTAAACGGGAGCAAGTGGTTCTCTGTGTTGGATCTCCGAGTGGGTACTACCAGATCCCGATGGCCCCAGAGGACCGTGAGAAGACAGCCTTTATCTGTCCGCTTGGCTTCTATGAATTCATGAGGATGCCTCAAGGATTTCAGGTGCCCCAGCCACTTTTCAGCGATTGATGGAGCGTGCAGTGGGGACATGAACTTACTAGAGTGCCTGGTATACCTAGATGATGTTATTGTGTTTGGCAGCTCACTGGAGGAACATGAGAGCAGATTATTTAAGGTATTGGACAGACTGGAGGACTTTGGCCTTAAACTGTCCATTGATAAGTGTCAATTCTTTCAAACATCAGTAAAGTATGTGGGACACATAGTATCCACCGAGGGAATAGAGACCGACCCAAGTAAAGTCGAGGCCTTGACCAACTGGCCACAGCCCAAAAATCTAAAAGAACTGCAAAGATTCCTGGGATTCTGTGGTTATTATCGGTGTTTCATCAAGGACTATTCAAGAGTGATCCGCCCTTTACTTAACCTTACTCAAGGGTATCCCCAACCCACAAAAATACCAAAAGTCAGCCTCAAGACTGAAAGAGTGTATTTTCATCCGAGTGAAGTATTTGGGGCCCGCTGGACTCCTGATTGTGAGACTGCTTTTCATGAGATCATTTATCAACTTACCCATGCTCCAGTGCTGGCCTATGCCGATCCAAGAAAACCTTATGTTCTGCACACTGATGCTAGCTTGCAAGGGTTGGGGGCTGTGTTGTACCAAGAGCACGAGAATGGCCTGAGACCAGTGGCCTTTGCCAGTAGAAGCCTGACCCCATCCGAAAAGAACTATCCTGTACATAAGTTAGAGTTCCTAGCTTTGAAGTGGCTATTGTTGACCAATTCCATGAGTACTTGTATGGGGCTAAAATACTAGTAAAACTGACAATAATCCTTTGACCTATGTGCAGACCTCAGCTAAGTTGGATGCCACTGGCCATAGGTGGCTTTCTGCATTATCTACATATGACTATGCTCTCGAATACCGAGCAGGTCTGAACCACATAGATGCTGATGCTCTCTCCCGGAGGCCTGTTCCCAGAATGATTGGGTCCGATTGGCAGAACCTGACATTCGGCACTCTGCCGGAAGTTTGACAGGAGGAACAAATGTCCACGGACGAGTGGACTGCATGGTGGATTGCTTGGGAGCCTCTGAGAATTGCATACCTGCTGCTTATTGCCACTTTTCTGCAATAGACATTGGTGCACTGCCTCAGCTGGACAATGACAGTATTCGGCGGGCTCAATCCGCGATCCCATGATCAAAGCAGCTTTAGAAGCCCTCTATGCAGGAAAAGATGTGTCCAAATTACGCTCCACTGATTTGAGAACTGCACTGTTATACAAAGAAGGTCCTAAGTTGAAACTGATCAATAAACTGTTATACAGAGAAACAGTAGACAGAGGGGACAAGTAGACAAACAACAACTAGTGCTGTCCACTGCCTTTCGAGACTCAGTATTGAGGTCCTTGCACAACCACATGGGGCACCTTGGTATAGACAGAACACTTGACTTGGTGAGATCCAGATTCTATTGGCCTAAGATGGGGCTGATGTGGAGCAACACATTTGAACTTGTAGTCGCTGCTTACAGAGGAAAGCTTTGCCCCCGAGGGCTGCCCCCCTTGTTAACATAACCACCAGTGCACCCATGGAGCTGGTCTGTATTGATTTCCTGAGTTTGGAGTCAGATCCAAGAAATATCAGTAATGTGCTGGTGGTCACTGACCATTTCACGAGATATGCCCAAGCTTTCCCACCAAAGACCAGAAAGCATCCACTGTAGCCAAAGTACTTGTAGAAAACTTTTTGTTCACTATGGGGCTCCACAAAGAATCCATTCTGATCAAGGAGAGACTTTGAGAGTCGTCTGATCAAAGAGATGCTTTCTGTGGGGAGTGCAAAGTCCAGAACCACTCCTTACCACCCCAGGGGACCCACAGCCTGAACGCTTTCAACCGCACTTTGCTAGATATGCTAGGCACCCTGCACCCAAAGGAAAGCCTAGATGGAGCCAACAAATTAGCACCCTGGTACATGCTTATAACTGCACCAAAAGTGATGCCACTGGGTTCTCCCCTACCGCCTGATGTTTGGAAGAGAAGCTCACTACCAGTAGATGTGTGTTTTGGGGTCTCTCCTGATGGGGTTCAAGCTGACAACTATTTACAGTATGTGCAAAAGTTAAAGGCCCAGCTAACTCATGCGTACTAACTGGCTCAAACCATGGCTGCTAAAAGAAATCTGGCCAACAAAGAAAGGTATGATAAAAGGTGAAAGCACAGGAACTCCAGGAGGGAGATCGGTATTGCTAAGAAATCTGGGACTGCATGGCAAACACAAGATTGCTGACAGATGGCACCATCTCCTCACATTGTAGTGGGCAAACTAGATGATCTGCCAGTGTACAAAGTAAGGCCTGAGAATAATTCAAAGATGTAAAACAATGCATAGAAATCATTTACTGCCCATTGGACAAATCTTGATTGAGTCTGAGCCCCCAGAAGATGCCCCCTCTGGACCAGTGACTAGAGCTGCTGCTAAGAAAAGATCAAGAAAGTCTGCACCTACAGAAGCAGAGTTAAAGTGTTCCCCTCCACAAGTCCCAGTTGAGCATGACTGTCAGTCCATATCAGAAGAAAGTGAGAGTGACTTTGAATACTATCCTTCTTACGAACTGAGTCAATTGTTTTGGGGCAATCCCCTAGTCAATACTGGAGACGAAGCTGGGCCTTCTGGACTGTCTAAGCCCCCAGTTTTGTCCCTGGAGCCAATGCTCCCAGAAAGTGAAGTGCAAAGCATCAGATCAGATGAAATGGAATCATTGTGCATGGTTGAACTGTTTGAGCTTTCAGGGGAGGAAAATGATAGATTGGGGCAGACTGGTGATACACCAGAACAAGAAGAGTATTTTGAGTGCCCTGACAGTCCACTGCCAGTGTCCGAAAGCTCTCCATGCGAGCCAAATGTTGTGGACTCAGAAACTGTAACTCCTGGAGCTGAAAGTGCCCCAAGTTCTAGCCTCTACCCCCATGGAGACTCCTGACAAGTGAGGACAATGCTGAAATGAGGCTCAGAGTGCAGAGACTGTAACAGTTCCCCCTAGAAAGACTGGTCGAGCTGTAAAGCCTGTGGTGCACCTCAGTTATGATTCCCTGGGCCGGCCAGTGGACCTGCCACTCAGTGTTGTCCATAAAGGAGTGTATGTGTCCCCAAGCTCATTGCCCAAACTGAGCGTCAGTGCTAACTCCAAGTTACATGTGTTGCCCTCTAAGTATGGTGCCTTTGCCCCGTCCAGCCCCAAGGTAACTGATAGGGAAGGGCCCCCTCTCTTCAGGTTTCATGTACAAGAGGTAATAACTTGAGTTATGTTAATGTGTGTGTAATACTGTGTAAAGAGTGACGACTGCAATGTTTCAGAAATGTGTTCTTGGTAAAATGATATATTGACTGATGATTACATGTGTGAGCCTAATGCAAATGTATATGGTTGCAGTTAAACTTATGGGTACTTGCTTGACGCGGACGTCAAGCTTTCCCAGGCCAGGAAGGGTGTAACCCCCCTGCAAATGGGGGTTCCCAAAAGACTTCCAGGAGCTTGCTTGAATGCTCCAAGCCTGAATGGTGTTTGGCGTTTAAGCCATTTATCAGTGAGTGTTTTTAGAGCCTCTGGTACTGTCTCTTTAAGAGCTGTCTGCTTGCAGACATAATTAGTTTATATGGGGGGACTGTGTGTTTCTCTGTTTGAGTACCACTCGAACTACTGCCAATTCACTCCATTTTTGCAGTCACTAGGAGTACAAAGGGAACCTATCTGAAAGATGTAACTGTTTGCCAGAAATCAGTTAGAGTAATAATGAAATTACAGTTTGTCTAACCTGCTTTCTTTGCAGTCAGAACTGTGTCTGCCTAGTTCCCCATTCTGGTTTTGAACTGCTGAACTGGACCAATCAGTGTGGGAGTAAGCTAGCTCTAAAATGGTGCCTTGGACGAATCAGAACTTGGACTCATAATCTGAGCCAGCCACAAGAGGATTGTATGGGCAGTGACTCTGGGAGATGTAGTTTAGACTTGCGCCTTTTGGACCAACAGCAGCAGTCTATTGTGAGTGACAGCCAATCCAGTCAAGAACTGGGAGGAACTCAAAGGAAGTGCCCGGTTTTGTCTGTTGGAGTTTCAGTTTAGATCTGGGAGTGAAGGGGAAAGAAACCCTGTGCTCCTTCAGTGCACAGTTTCAGTCAAAAAACGTGTGTAAGGCCCAGAGTTCCGGTCTGCAGCTTGTGTAACTGCTTGTTAGGACTGAATCCGTCCTGTGAAAAGAATCAAAGGATCTCTGAAGAGTAGAAACCAGGCTCACCCTGTAGAAGACTGAAGAAATTGTTGAATTGCACTCGGTCTGTCAGGAACTGAATCTGCTGTGTGTTCTCCCGGTATTGTGCAGTAATTGCGATCGGATAGAGAAGCAGCCTGCCTGGTATAGTACTTTCTTTTTTTTTTACCATATAAATGTGTGAAGAGTCTCGTGGAGCTCAAAAGTAGCTCTGCTGACATTGAAGGACCCTATCTTGTTTGGAGGTTGTGAGTACTAATTCAGGGTCGCTCCCTGTTGAATTGCCACATTAAATCCAAATGGAATCACTGTACTGCTGACTGTTTAAGCTAATTTTTCTTTTCACTGTGTGAAAGGGCCCCTACCAGCTGCCACGGTTTGGACTAGCCACTAGGGCTTGGGTACCCAGGGACAGTAACTGGCAGGGATAGGCCTGTGCACAGAGCCATAGGTAGATAGTAAAGTGATAAGCTAATTAACCTGATTTCCCCCTGTCCTTGTTATATCCCCCTAAATAAATCAGAGCTGCTTGTTTCAGCAAAGTTATACTGCCTGAGGTATTTGTCTATGTTAAAGTACTGTACTGTGATTGCTGCACTGTATCTTATTTCACAGGAGGTCCCAGTGCTGGAACCAGACCTGGGGGAAAGTGTATACTGTGAAGGTAATTCTGATATATTGTGTGGGCCACTAGTGGGAAGAAAGGAGGATTGCAGTGTCCCAGAGGGCTGTGACCAAGTTAGTTTAACTATTGCAAACCCTGACCTCTGGGTGGAGGCACCCGCCATTGGATCCAGGCCCCTCAACCTGTTAGTGGCAAATCAGGCAGGGGTAGTAGCCCTTGGGATAACGCCATCTAGGGGTTACATGTGGATAAATTCAAATATCTTGGAGTCTGGATTGACAATAAGCTTGACTACTCTGTCCACATTGAAGAGCTATTAAAAAAGTTGAGACAAAGGCTTGGCCTATTTTACAGAATAAAACACTACCTTACCAGAGACTCCAAACAAAGATTAATCCAGGCATCATTCCTATCCCTTATTGACTATGCTGACTTTCTCTCGACCATTGCTCACTCTCCCTCTTAAATAAGCTGGACACCCTGTATCATAGAGCCATCAGATTTATTACAGACCTTCCCTCCAGCACCCATCATTGCTCTCTTTACATGGCAGTCAATTGGACATCCCTACAGCACAGAAGAAAAAGGAATGCTGCAATTTGGATCTTTAAAGCTTTATCAGGCAAACTGCCCTCCTATATCTCAGACTGTTTCACCTGAATCACATCTAGGTCATACACCTTAAGGATCAATAAGCTCATTATGCTAAAGATTCCCAATACCTGCACCCGGTTTGGGAGGGCTGCTATCAGCTATTCCCTAGCATTTGTCTGGAACTCACTCCAAAAATCTATGAATCTGAATACCCTCTTACCCTTATCATCTTCAAAAGATTATACACCGCCCTATTTCCAGAGTTGTGCAACTGCTTCCATAAGGCCTAGTCTCCCATCCAACCTACACCCTCCCTTCTGTAATCCACTATGTTTAGTTTCCTTCTTCTACCCAGTCAGTTATCACATTTCATATAAAAGCCTACAAAGCCCTATTATTTCATTATTATCCCTGCTATATCTATTATCCTCTTCATTTTACAGGTTAAGTTATTTTACTGTGCCTTGTATATCTGTAAATTTTGTATATATCTCTTATTTATTTGATTGTACTAATGTTATGCTATTCTCATGTCTTTGTAAAAACTTGTACCCTTATTTGTATGACCACTCAGGTTCATCTTGTAAATGAGCTACGCTCAATGATGTTCGCCTGAATAAATAAAGATTTTGATTGATTGATTGATTGATTAATAAGCTGGGTAGGCTCAGGCTGGGTCAGAAGTTGGTCAACTGGGTGGCAAACTTGTTGGCGGGCAGAAAACAGAGAGTGGTGGTAAACGGTATACAGTCAAAAGAAATGAAAGTCACAAGTGGGGTACCTCAGGAATCAGTCCTGGGGCCAGTCCTCTTCAATATCTTCATCAGTGACATTGCAGATGGACTGGAGGGTAAGGTTTGTCTGTTTGCAGATGACACCAAGCTCTGCAACAGAGTAGATGATCCAGATGGGGTGGGCAGAATGAGAAGAGTACTGATAAACTGACAAATGGTCAGAAGAGTGGCAAAATGCAAAGACGTGCAAGATCATGCACATAGAGAAGAGAAACCCTGAAGCCACCTATAGGTTGGGAGGGGAGTTGCTGGCAATCACAAGGGAAGAAAGAGACTTGGGCATCATCATCACAGATGACCTGAAATCATCCAAGCGGACTACTAAAGCAGTAGGTAAGGCTAGAGGGATGTTGGGTTGTATTAGTAGGGGTATCACAAGTCGTAAGAGGAAAGTAATAATCCCTCTTTACAAGACACTGGTTAGGCCCCATCTGGAGTACTGTGTACAGTACTGAAGGCCGCACCTGCACAAGGACATTAACCAAATTGAGGCAGTCCAGAGAAGGGCAACCAAAATGGTGCAGGGACTGCATCAGAAAACATATGAGGAGAGACTAACGGAGCTCAGTATGTATACCGTAGAGCAAAGGAGGGAGAGAGGTGTTATGATCGAAACATTCAAACACCTTAAGGGCACTGACAAGGTGAAAGAGTCTAACATGTTTCAATATAAGAAAAATAGCAGGACAAGAGGACACAGCATGAGATTAGAGGGAGGCCGATTAAGGGGTAATGTGAGGAAGTTATTTTTCACAGAAAGGGTGATGGATGCATGGAATGGCCTACCTTAGGAAGTGGTGGATATGAATACAGTGCAGGGCTTCAAACAGGCATGGGATAGGCATAAGGGAGCAATACACATGACTATGAATAGATAGGCCATTGACAGAGTAAAGGCCTATGGCACATTCATAAGGTAGAAAAACTGGGCAGACTGGATGGGCCTTGCGGTCCTTATCTGCCGTCAACTTCTATGTTTCTATACCCAGGCATTTAATACACTCAGAAGTTGCATACCCGAGAGGCAGATTGGAAGAACTGCAGTGTGTAGGAGCCATAAAATGATTCAAGGAGAGAACAAATGTTCCAAATTGTTTGAATTCTGTACATTTCTCCAAACCACACACATACAGTCTATAGGCCCCATCCACAAAAGGCTCCCGGCCATTCTGCACATGCAGAGGGCCAGGAAAAAGTCAAGGAATGACCCGTACACACATGATGTACACCAGCCAGGCACTCTGTGGCATCCACAAAGCTAGATGTATGCCCCTCAGCACCTGATCCTCATCCCAGTCTGTCTGCTTGGCTGCATCAGGAGGACAGGGGTGTGCCAGGAGGCAGGTGCGGACTTCGGGTGAATCCTCACCTGAAGTTCCTCGTAGTGGAAGACCAGCAGAAGAGGTGGAGGTTACGCAGCCCTACCGGCTGCATCAATAGAAATGCACTCCTCTCTGCTCAGCAACAACTGACTCTCTCATTCCTGACTGGTCTCTGTCCACCAGCCCCAGCCCTAGAAGCATCCATGGTGAGCTGGGGGCAGTACCGGCACCAACCAGGGAGTTTCTTTTACACTGCAAAATTCTGGAGGGATAGGGCAGTCCTTGGAGGACTGTGGTGTCCTGTCATTCCCTTCCCCTTGAGGCAGAGATCCAGTCATATGTCCACAGTCCAGTCCAGTTCCGCTCTCCTGCCACCCCCTGCCCCAAGTGCAAAGCGCAGTGGGCAGGCATTGTGGATGACATCCGGTGCGGACCGGATTTGGGGAGTGCACATCCATGGCTAGGATATGCTCGATTTGAGCATATCCTGGCCTCCTTTGTGAATCAGGTCCTAAGCCTAAAACCAAGTACAAAGGCAAGGCAATTTTTATTTAAAAACACTCCCAATCCCAGAGGCTCTGGGTGCTGTACAAAATGAAATAAACAGATAAACAAACACTAACAGGCTCAAAAACAAATATCATTTTTAACATTAAAATCCATAAATAATGATAAAATACAATTGCCACAGAAATAGACTAAAAACAGGGAGGTCGGGAACTAGATCTAGGCCATCGTAGAAAGATCTTACTCATAGGCTAGGTCAGGAAAAAACCTGGGTGAACAGGAGGGCCATAAGGCGGGCCTTGAATACCTCCAAAGATGGGGCCTCCCTAATCCCTAGGGGTAGCAAATTCCACAGGACGGGGGCGGCGATACTAAAAGTCCTGTCACAGCCATTTTTAACCTCGTCCTGGGAATCGCCAGGAGGCCCCTACAGGAGGAGTAGAGGGGACAGACCGAGAGAGCGCCAGTGTAAGAAGGTCTGTCAGGTAACCAGGGCCCTGGCAGTATAGGGTCTTATAGGTGAGAAGACCCACCTTAAAGAGGATCCTCCACCTGACCGGCAGCCAGTGCAGTTCACACAGTACCGGTATAATATGGCAATATTTAGGCTGCCCCGTAAGTAACCTGGCAGCTATGTTCTGCATCAGCTGCAGTCTGCGGAAAGATTCTCCCAAATCCCTGAGGTAGAGCGCATTACAGTAGTCAAGCATGGATATGACCAAGGCATTATCAAAGTGGGGAAGTCCAGAGGCTGCATAAGAGGCTTTTTTCTGGTAACATTCCTAAGATGGAAAAAACAGGAGTGGACAGTGGAAGACACCTGCGCTTCTATCGTCAAACCCCTATCCAGAATGACACCAAGATTCTGCACCTCGGAGGAGGCCTTCAATGGGACAGATCCCAGAACAAGTCTGGTCTCTGCACCAGAGGCCATCCTATCCCACACTCTGTTCAACTCCACCACCAATACCTCTGTCTTATCGGGGGTTCAGCTGCAACCAGCTGGACGCCATCCAGTCACTGATCTCGGCAAGGCAGCTGTTTAGCATGTCTAATGCATTGGATGTTCCTGGGACAAAGGACAAGTATAGCTGGGTATCATCAACATAGCAATGAAACCCCAGACCATACTTCCTAATGATCCCTCCAGGGGCAGCATGTACACTGCGAACAACATTGGGGCCAAGACCGAACCTTGGGGAACTCCGCACGACAGGAGACTAGGGGTGGAGGAGAAATTCCCCATCACAACCCTTTGCCTCCTGTTGGTTAAAAAATGACTCAAACCAGCAGATGACAGTGCCAGTGAGTCCACAGAATTCCCTAAGGTGGTCAAGCAACACACAATGGTCCACAGTGTCAAATGCTGAGGAGAGATCGAGAAGAACAAGAATTGTCCTTTCCCCTTGATCTCTAACCCTAAGTATCTCATTCTCCACCTGAACAAGCACGGTTTCTGTGCTATGCCTCGCCAAAATCCTGACTGGAGGGGTTCGTATAACTCATGGGTCACAAGGTGCTCCTCCAACTGAAGCACCACTACCTCCTCCATGATCTTTGCCAAAAATGGAAGGTTGGAGATAGGACAGTAATTTGCTCTGACCTCCAGGTCCAAAGATGGTTTCTTAAGGAGTGGTCTCACCAATGCCTCCTTCAAAGTATCGGGGAAGACCCCCTCTGACAAGGAACACTGCATAATCAGGGCAAACAGTGGGCCAACAGTGTGGACGCATCTCATCAAGAAACGTGTTGGCACTGAGTCCAGTTCACAAAAAGTGTGCTTCATATTGGTTGCCACCTCAATGACCTCACGTACCTCCACTGGTCTAAACTCCCCCCAACCAGGCGGCGCACACTCAGGACACTTCGGGCGACCAGTATCAGCTCTGGACTGTCTGACTGAGGGAATTCTCTACCAGATACAAGACACCCTGTCTGAGAAGAACCGAGTAAACTCCTCGCATTCAGTGTTAGAAAAGGCCTTCTTCGGCTATAGACAGGCCGTGCGAAGTAGCCTGTCCACAGTCCAAAAAAGTGCAGCTGGTCAGTCCTTCCCAGTAGCAATCTCCCTGGGTAGAAATTCTGCCTTCTTATGGTTGATTGCCCCTTGGTAAACATTATAATGTGCACGCAGGGCCAGTTTGTCCTCCTCCAGGCCGGTCTTCCTCCAGCAGCACTCCAACCTCCGACCCTTCCTCTTCAACTCCTTGAGGTCCTCATCAAACCATGGGGAACTCAAGTAGGAAGATTTGGGTCGTAGACAGACAGGTGTGAGGGAGTCAGTGGCATCCAATAGCACTCTATTATAGGAGCCAACTACGTCACCAATGCCTCCAATGCCTGCATTACCCACACTAGATAGATCGGCTACCACCAAAAAGCCCTCCAGGGTCAATCCCCACAAAAGGTGGTAGCTCATCATCTCTGTAGGGGGAGGGCATGCGATGGGTGCCTCAACCATGAACTGCCCGTGCATTGATCAGACCATGCCATGCGATCAATCTTGAGATCATTAATCTCAAGCCCCAGTGAGAACACCAGGTCTAAAGTGTGCCCACCCTGGTGGGTCGCGGAGGAAACTACTTTCGACAGGCCCAGCGATGACATGATCTCGAGGAGGTTATAAACAAGTCGGAATGATTTGTCGGCCCAAACATTGAAACCCCCTATGACAATATATCTGGGGGCTTCCAATGTTTCACCGATGATGAATCCGGCAACCTCCTGCAGGAACTCTCCTGCCACCCGGGGGGGGAGAGAGTAAATCAGGAGAATTCTGCAGCTTGCGTCCAGACCCCCATGAACAGTCACACATTCAAAGGAACCTAGGGTTCTCACTGGGTACATAGTTAAGCCCAAGCTGGATCTAAAGCAGATGGCTACCCCACCACCCCAATGTTCCTCTCTGGGGCAGTGCACCACAGTATACCCAGAAGGGATGGCAGCCTCAAAAACTGGGGCAGCATAGTCCCCAATCCAGGTCTCCGTGATGCAAGCCAGATCGACCGAGATCAAGTCTGCAATAATTGCTGTCTTGTTCCTGATCGATCTGGCATTGCAAAGCACTGACAGCAGGGGATTGGCGGACAAAGCAGCCCCTCGGTTTACCTGGCCACTCAGTCTGGTGGACTCCCTGGGGATGGGCACTAAACATGTCTGGCCTCTCTCTTGTGCCCATCATAATCCAGGGCGCCTTCTGCACCTGACAATCTCTATCCTGCCACCCCCCACCATGCATGGGGCACCCAACTGCCCAAAATCACCATGGCCCCTCCCAATCCCCACCTCCCGACAGAGGCTTGCTGTGATGTTAGAAACCGAGAGGCAGATAAAGGACTGTAGGTTGCACAGCTGAGATGCCTTGTACATTATCCTGGCCCCACTTGGTTTGGTGGACCCCCTGGGGACGGGCACTTAACATGTCTGGCCTCTCGCTTGTGCCCGTCATAATCCATGGTGCCTTCTGCACCTGACAAGCTCTATCCTGCCACCCCCCGCCATGCACGGGGCATCCCACTGCCCAAAATGACCACTGCCCCTCCAAATCCCCACCTCCCAACAAAGTCTTGCTGTGATGTTAGAAACTGGGAGGCGGATAAAGGACTGTAGGTCGCGCAGCTGAGATGCCTCGTACACTATCCTGCCGCCTCCCAAGACAACCCTGACATATCACACCCGACAAAGTCCCAGCATACCCACCTAGTTCCACTCACACCACAATCGTACACTAACAAACAATTTAACCTAAACGCCCCCCCCTCCCCAATGTAACAGTCTATAAAACACAATTCCAGGAGAGTCTAGTATCACAGAGCTCCCACCTCTGCGATTTTTGTCCAGAAAATTTCTTCAACAGGCTTGGCTCTCACCCAGACCAGTATCAGAAAGCCAGCCAATAACTTTATATGCAGTAAAGCAGTTTGTTTCCAGGTAACAACAGAAGTCACCACCTAGGGTTTTGCACAAAGTTGAAAAAGTTTTAGTGTGTATACAGGTACATCACCAAATCAGTCCAATAGTCCAGAATCATTTCAACCTCCTCCAAAATCTAGTCCAAGTAACTCCCAATTGATCCTGTTCCTCCACATCCATCAGGGGCCTCCCCCCCTCTTGCTCTCCCGTTCCAGAGCCCAATCTAACAGCAGCACGACTGCACAATGCCAGGTCACACCTCTGCACTCTTAAGAGAACTGGCACACAGGCCCACCCTTCAGTGGACCCAATACCAATCCTCCCCTTCAGGCCCGTGAAACCAGTCGAGCTACATGCACCATTCAGGTTGGCCCTTGAACAGAGGCTCCACTTCCTTGTACATTGCAAAGCACTGTGGGTATGAAAATCTCTGTGCAAGACGCAGGCATCAGCAGTACCAAAGGTCACCTTCTATACAGGTTTTTTGCATCTTTCCGAGCTAAGTCACTTGTTCCAAAGTTACTGACATGACCAGCATGTAAGAAAAATATTTTTTAATAAACATGCAAGTGTGCCACAAAATCTTAATAAAACTCTAGAAATGAATCCAGTATTCAAGGGGATTCACATCTTAGTCTTTTGTTTAAAGACCATTTAGGCTGATCAGTGGCTGTCTCTGGAGCGCACACAGAAAGTGTTGAGCACATGGCCTCAGCCCTCTCATTTTCTTGCTTAATATGAGGAAACAGCATTAGCATCAAGCCACACAAGTTAATTAAAGAGAGACTTTCATCCTTCATTTTCTCTGAGTTGCTTTAGAAAACCTTAATTAAAATGATTAGAGTTTTAGTTTCGCAGCTAAAGTAATTTCTACCACCCATCAGTTAAGCAGCTACTGTACTGAAGTCATTTGGGAAAGCCTGGGAAATGATAATATTTAGACAGCGGTCAGCAAATACAGGTTACTCACCTGTAACAGGAGTTCTAGGAATGGTATATGTTGTTCATCCACACTCATTGGCAGGTATCCTTGCCGCTTTAAATCTTGCCGGAAGGTCTTCAAGCTTGCTCCTCCCACCCACCCGGGTGGTATAACTCTCGGCTCCGCCCCATGACGCCAGATCTGGCCCGCTGGAAGCTCAGGTTGTGCGTCGAAGCCGGGGAGGTCGGGTGGGTCGGGTGGATGAACAACATATACCATTCCTAGAACTCCTGTTACAGGTGAGTAACCTGTATTTCTAGGGACATGGATATGTTGTTCATCCACACTCATTGGCAGACTCTAGCAGTTCTCCGGGAGGAGGAGGCAAAGACGCACACCCCAATACTTACTTGGGAAAGAGAACTGGAGAACCGAGGCCCCAAAACCAGCATCCGGCGTGACTCAAGGTCGATGTGGTAGTGGGTAATGAAGGTGTTTGCTGACTTCCAGGTAGCAGCCCTGCAGATTTCCTGGATAGGGACATCCTGGAAGCAGCCACTGCACAGCAGTATGGCGGGTAGAATGAGCTCTTATCCCTCTGGGAGGCTCCATGCCCGCCAACTTATAGCAGAGATCTATGCAGGAGGTTACCCACCTGCTTATCGTCCGCTTGGCTGCAGGTCTGCCAGATCGGCTTCAAGCGTAGGTGACAAACAGCTGGCAGAACCTCTCCCGAATTTCAGCGTGCGCTCCCTTATAATAAGCTTAGCCTCTAGGGTCCAGAGTATGAGCCTATATTCGCCTCCGAGGTGTGATTGGGGTAGAACACCGGCAGAGTCAACACCTGGTTAAGGTGAAACTCCGACACCACCTTCGGAAGGAATTTCGGGTGGGGGCGCAGGACAACCTTGTCCCTGTGGAAGACCAGGTAAGGAGACTCGATGGAAAGCGCCTGGAGCTCTCCCATCCTTCTGGCTGACGTGATAGCCACCAAGAAGGCGGTCTTCCACGACAGGTGAGAGAGAGCACACCTGTGCATAGGTTCGAAAGGCTTGCCCATGAGCTTTGCCAGTACCAGCAGTAGATCCCACGGAGGTGGAGGTTCTCGCACCGGAGGGGAAATGGATCAAGGCCTTTGCAAAAGCCGCCTAGACCATCTTTCTCCTGCGCCACCGACTGCTTCCCGGCCCGCCCTGTAAGCAGAGATGGCTGCCAGGTGCACTCTTAGGGTCACGACCTAAGCCCTTGACTAGAAAGGGACCATAAATAGTCCAAGATGCTTGCCAAGGAACAGGAGGAAGGATCCAAGCCCTTGCTCGACACCAAATGGAAAACCTTTTCCATTTGAAGGCATAGCATTTTCTGGTCGACTCTCACGGGACGCCTCAACTACATTGAGGACCTCGTCGGAAAGACCCAAGGCCTGGAACTCTAGCCGCTCAGGAACCAGGCTCGTCAGGTGCAGGGATTGAAGGTCCGGATGGAACACCTTCCCTGATTGACTGAGAGCAGGTCCGGGTGAGCTGGAAGCTGCCATGAGTCCTGGAGCTGAGACTGAGGAGATCTGGGTACCAGAACTGGCGAGGCCAGTCTGGGGCTATCAGAATCACCTGCGCCTTGTCCCTCCTCGCCTTGAGAAGCACCTTGTGGATCAAGGGAAATGGGGAAAGGCGTAAAGAGGCCGGGGTCCATTGCCTCGAGAAGGCATCCCCTGCAGCGAGCCCTGCTGAGGGGGCGGGCATGGAACAGACTCAGCCGCTGTTCTCCTGGAGGCAAACAGGTCCACCTGAGGTGTGCCCAAAGGAGAACAGATGCTGTACTACCTCCGAGGAGACCACTCTGTGGGATGCAGCCCCTATCTGGCTCAGGGCATCGGCCAGGGTGTTGGAGGCTCCTGCCACGTGAATGGCTAGGAGATCCGCCTCAGGCTGCGCACGAAAGTGACCAAATGCGGAGAGCTTCCTTGCATAGAAGCATGGAGGCGCCCCGCCTGGCGGTTTAGATAGTACATGGTCGTGGTATTGTCCGCCTGACTCGGACCACTTGACCCCGGAGGAACGGAGCAAAGGCGGTGAGAGCTAGGCGGACCGCCCTGAGCTCCAGCAGGTTGATGTGGCATCGGGACTCCTGCTGGGACCAGAGGCCATGAGCCCGGTGTTCCCCCAGATGGGCACCCCAACCCATCAGAGAGGCATCGGTCGACAGAGAGACCGTCGGCTCAGGGCGGACGTAACGGGATGCCCTCCTGCAAATGATCTGGAACGGTCCACCACTGGAGAGCTGCTCACATCCCCTGTGTCACCGACTCAGCAAGTCCAAGGGACCATGACGCAGGACCACTGGCTGGCCAGTCCCCACTGAAGGATCGTGATGTTCCAGCGGGCCCAACGGACCACGCTGGTGCAGGCCGCCATGAGACCCAGGAGGCGAGGAAGTCCCAGGTAGGGCGCAATTGCCCAACCAGAAATGATCGGGCAAGGAGGAAAGAACCCGGCCCTGTCCGCCGGAGCCGCGCCTGGCTCAAGAGAGTCGAGGCGCCTGATGAATAGAATCACCTGCCTCGGCTCGAGTTCCGACTTGGCCTCTGATAAGGAGGCCCAGTTGAGAGCAGACCTGGAGGCCAGATCTCTGACCACTCCGCCTCCTTCCTGGAGGAGCTGCTATCAGCCAGTCGTCCAGGTAAGGGTACACCGGACCCCTCGGCCGCAGGAATGCTGTCACCACTGCCATGCATTTGGTGAAGACCCTGGGAGCTGGAGACAAGCCAAGGGCATGGCTTGGAACTGAAGAGGGATCCTTCCGCCGAAGCGAAGGAATCTCTGGTGAGACGGACGGATAGGGACGTGAAAAAACGCGTCCTGCAAGTCCAGAGAGCAGAACCACACGCCGCTGCTCCAAGGATGGTATTATCTGAGCCAGAGTGACCATCCTGAAGGTTCGAGACCTTAGGAACTTGTTTAGGTCGTGTAGGTCGAGAATGGGGCGCCAGCCCCCCGTCCGTTTCGGAACCAGGAAGTACCTGGACACAAACCCTGGGTCTGAAGGAGGGTCCACCACCTCTCTTACCACCTCCTTCTGGAGGAGGAGAGCGATGTCGGCTCGACGAGCCGCCAGTGAGGCTGGGGATCCCGGAGCCCCCCGAGGGGCGACGGCTCTGAAGGGTGGTGCCTGCTCGAATTCCAGAGGCAGGCCTCTTCCCACCACCTCCAAGACCCACCTGTCCGTGGTAACAGCGGACCAGGCGGAACGGAAGTGCCGGAGCCGTCCCCCCACGGGGGGACCCAGGGGTAAGGTGACGGGAATGGGGGCGACACCCCTCAGCCCGCCACTGGGCAGGCTTGGAGGAGGGACCGGCCGGGACCTCCTGGCCCTTTCCTCCCTGCCTCCTGTTAGAGGAAGCCGGCGTTTGGGTTTGGGATGCCAAGGTCGAAGCCTGCTGGCCCTGACGTTGCTGGGCTGGCGCGGCCGGGGCACAGAAGGACGAAAGGGCTTAGGCTGTGGTTTCAGTGCCTTTGTCCTTCTGAGCGAAGAGACCGAGTCCAAGGTGGCATTGGACTTCTCGATCCTCTGCAGGTGACCTTCCACCCCAGGGTCAAGAGGTCAGTCCCCAAAGGGAACATCCGCCAACTTGTGCTGGGTATCCCAAGTAAAGGTGGATATCCTCAGCCAAGCCCGCCGACGATAGCCACTCGCGCCGCCACCGATCTGGCACATGAGTCCCCTATATCCAAAGCAGTCTGAGCTGCTGTTTGGCCACTGCCCTGCCCTGGTCCCGCACCTGCTTAACCGTAGTCTGCAGATCGGGCGGGAAGATGAGGGATGACTCATCCAGGAGCCCAACAGGGCATGAGAAAAATGTGCCATGAGGACGGGCAACTGGCCTGGACGAAGGCCGAGAGAGGACGCAGCGAGACTTTTCGCCCTGACATAGTCCAATTTCTGGACCCTTGTCAGGAGGTTTGTCCACATCCCTGGCGCTAAGCCGGGCTACCGGAAAACGCTGTCGGTAACCAACCCTCAGCAGAGGGTGTCCGAAAACCGACAAGGAACCGTAGGGACCCGATACTTCCTGGCCATCCTGGCCGGCCAGGGCAGGAAGCAGGGCGCTGCCAAAGCTCCAGTGCCGGACCCACTATGGCCTCGCCACCGGAAAGGCCTCCGTCGGAGAATCCCTCAGGTCCAGAATCTCCGTGAGGATACTGGGCCTGCTTGGAACGGGTTCGAGCTCCATCCCGTAGACTCGAGATGAGCCGAGCAGTCCAGGAAGGACGACGGCTATCGTCCATTGACTGACTTCCTGAAGACTCCAAGTCCAGTCGCTGGAGAAAAGGAGGAATCATCTTCGACTCGAAGAGTCCTCAAGCTGCCTCTGGCCTGAGCCACCTCTTCACCTGCCGAGGTCGGTCGGGAGTGAGGTAACTGACAACCTGGCGGGGTAGACCCAGCCGACTCGAGAATCCTTGGTCGGAGCCCCAATTGGTGGCTGTGGAGGGGAGGTTCCACCGAATCGGTGGAGCAGCTGGTTTTGGCCGAACAACCGCCTGGGTACAGGCCTCGGATAAGTCGAGGGTTGTGTCGGCCGCTCCGTGACAGCTACTTAATGGCCGGGAAGGCGACGGGTCGGCTTATTCCGCCAGGAGGAGCTGTTGCAACATAAGGTCCTCTGCATCGACGTATTTACGCAAGCCTCCTCATCCGAGGAGGAGGACGAGGGCACGGCGACGCCGCTTATGCGTGCCGAGACCGAGACCGCCTATGACGGTGGATCGGCTGACCGCCGAAGAGGTCCGACCGAGACCGAGAGTCCCGAATTTCCGAGGTCGGTGCGGGAGGTGTCGGCCGGAACCGCACTCCTTCGCTCGATGGTCCATCCGAGGGCTCGAACCGAGGCACAGGCGAGCCCACGGGATCCTCAACTCCTCCGGGGAACCGGAGAGGGAATCTCGGCTGCTAAAGGCGACAGCCCGTCTAATGGGTCGAGAAAAACTCGACTTCATCGGTGTGGAGTCTCGGTCAACTGACCTGACGGGGACACCGTGAGGCCAGTGGCGGGCCGAGCGGTCGACGAAGCCGACGGTCGACGGCCCGGGAGAGGGACCTTTCCGCCTCCCAAGAGCGCCGAGGAGGGACTTACCCTGTCCCTCTTTTGGACCGAGAATAAGGTCCAGCAGACGCAGGCCCTTCTCCTTTAGTGGAGAGGGACAGACAAAGCTCCTTAAAAGAAGCCGTGTAGGAAGAACCCAGAGGCGCGGATAAATGCAGCGGCGAGGAAGATACGCGCCCGCGCCGCCTCCTCGAGGGCGACCATCCCCGGCCGAGCTGATCCGCCGAGCCCGCCGCCGCGACACCGCCAACCGGCCTCCTTGACTTCACCGGAGGGAACGCTTCGGGACGGCCCAGCTGCAATCGGCAGCACGGTCTTCGAGGACGAGGCCGAGAAAGATGAGCACAGGTCGCAAGCCCGCGGTCGTGCTCAAGGCCTAAGCAGTAGACACACGTGGAGTGTGGATCCGTCCGAGACATCTTCTGCCCGCATGGGCATCTCCGAAATCCGGGAGTCGATTTGTCCATCGCAGCCGCGAGGGATAGAAGACTGAAGTCTTTTTGCAAAATTTATTTTTAAATCCGCAAACGGAGAAATAGGAACCAGTCTCAAACGCAGAGCGTTAAGGAGGGGAACCTGAGCTTCCAAGCGGTAAGGAAGATCTGGCATCATGGGGCGGAGCCGAGAGTTATACCACCCGGGTGGGTGGGAGGAGCAAGCTTGAAGACCTTCCGGCAAGATTTAAAGCGGCAAGGATACCTGCCAATGAGTGTGGATGAACAACATATCCATGTCCCTAGAATATATTTTTATTCTTTTTGTGCGTGCCCCCATTCTCTTTATCACAAAGGACGTTAGTAAACATACAGAGTACTATGTGGAATGGAATGCCATTAACCAATCACAGAAGAGAAGTGTACCTATTACTGCGTATACAGCTATCTCTTCATGCTACACGTTTGATGCACTCACTCCCATTTTTTGCAGTCTGCCTGTCTCTCAGAACCACTCGCTTTCACTAGTAGGAGCGGCAAACCACACAGTCTTAGCATTGTCTGCTCCTGTCCGCTGAAAACCACTCAAACAGAATCATGTTAAAACAAAATCAGTTGGAAGTCTGGATACCTCCGCACCACCGTGTCAAACCACGCTGCCAGGGACACCAGTATGCTGTGCACATCCACAATACAGGACACTGGAAGATATCAAATAAATCAACACAGGAGGAGAAAGGAACATAAAAAATTAAAACCTGTAATTTCCTACCGTTTAAAACTGTATAATAAAAGAACAGGTTACTCACCTGTAACAGGAGTTCTAGGAGTGGTATATGCTGTTCATCCACACTTCTTGGCATGTACCTTTCCCCTTTAAATCCTGCTGGAAAGTCTTCAAGCTGGCTCCTCCCACCCACCTGGGTGGTAAATGCCTCGGCTCCACCCCATGACACCAGATCTTAGCCCACTGGAAGCAAGGGTTGCGCTAGCCGGGAGGTTGGTAGGTAGTGGTGGATGAATGAACATATACCACTCCTAGAACTACTGTTACAGGTGAGTAACCTGTTCTTCTAGGAGCGTGGATATGTTGTTCATCCACACCTCTTGGCAGACTCCAAGCAGTTCTCCGGGAGGAGGGAGGCAAGGCACATACCCCTGTTTGGGAAATAAAGATCAGAGAACCGAGGCCCCAAAACCAGCATCCTGGCATGACTCAAGGTCGATGTGGTTATGGGTAATGAAGGTGTTTGCTGACTTCCAAGTACAAGCCCGACAGATTTCCTGGATAGGGATGTCCCTGGAAGCAGCCATCGAAGCAGCAGTATGGTGGGTAGAGTGAGCTCTTATCCCTCTGGGAGGCTCCTTGCCCGCCAACTCATAGCACAGACCTATGCATGATGTAATCCATCTTACTATGGTCCATTTGGCTGCAGGTCTGCCAGAAGCGGCTTCAGCGTAGGTGACAAACAGCTGGCGAACCTCTCCACGAATTCTTGCTGTTCTCTCCTTATAATAGGAGAGAGCACGTCTCAGGTCCAAGGTATGGAGCCTGTACTCAGAGTCCGAGGTGTAATAGGGGTAGTATACCGGCAGAGTCAACACCTGGTTAAGATGAAACTCTGACACGACATTTGGAAGGAATTTCAGGTGGGGGCGCAGGACAACTTTGTCCCTGTGGAAGACCAGATAAGGGGAGTCCACCAAAGCGCCTGGAGCTCCCCTGTCCTTCTGGCTGACGTGATAGCCACCAGGAAGGCAGTCTTCCACGACAAGTGTGAGAGCTCACACTTGTGCATAGGTTAGAATGACTTGCCCATGAGCTTTGCCAAAACCAGCAACAGATCCCACGGAGATGGAGGTTCATGCACCGGAGGGATATATGATCTAAGCCTTGGAAAAAGCGCCCAACCACTGTCTCCTGCACCAACGTCAGCTGACCGGCCCATGCCCGGTAAGCCAAGATGGCTGCCAAGTGCATCCTGAGGGTCGATGACCGCAGACCCCCTTTGGAGAGAGAGAGACCAAAGGTAGTCGAGAATGTTAGCCATAGAGTTGGACAAGGGGTCCAGACTCTTATCCTGGCACCAAATGGAAAACCTTTTCCGTTTGAAGGCATAACATTTCCTGGTCGATTCCTTATGAGATGCCTCCACCACAGTGTAGACATCGTCGGAAAGACCCAAAGCCTGGAACTCTAGCCGCTCAGCTACCAGGCTGTGAGGTGCAGGGATTGAAGGTCCGGATGAAGGACCTTCCCATGGTTCAGAGATATCAGGTCCGGGCATGTACAAAGCCGCTCCAGGGGCCTGCAGCTGAGGCTGAGGAGATCTGGATACCACAACTGGCGCGGCCAATCTGGGGCTACCAGGATCACCTTTGCCTTGTCCCTCCTCGCCTTGAGTAACACCTTGTGGATCAAGGGAAAGGTGTAGAAGAGGCCTGGGGTCCATGGCCTCAAGAAGGCATCCCCCTGCAGTGAGCCCTGCTGAGGGGGGCGGGCATGGAACAGCCTCAGCTTGGTGTTATCCCTGGAGCCAAACAGGTCCACCAGTGGTTTGCCCCAACTGGAGAACAGGCTGTAAGCTACCTCTGGATGGAGAGACCAATCGTGGGATGTCTGGCCTATGCGGCCGAGAGCATCCGCCAGCTGGTTTGAGGCTCCTGCCACATGGATGGCTAGGAGATCTGCCCCAACTGGAGAACAGGCTGTAAGCTACCTCTGGATGGAGAGACCAATTGTGGGATGTCTGGCCTATGCGGCCGAGAGCATCCGCCAGCTGGTTTGAGGCTCCTGCCACATGGATGGCTAGGAGATCTGCCTCCAACTGGCTTATGAGGGTCCAGATGCGGAGCGCCTCCCTGGAGCTGAGGAGCAAAAGCTGACAGCACCAATCTGACTGCTCTGAGCTCCAACAGGTTGATGTGGCATTGGGACTCCTCAGGGGACCAGAACCGGTGGGCCCTGCTGTCCCCCATGTGGGCTCCCCAGCCCATGAGAGAGGCATCGGTCGCAAGAACGACCGTCGGCTCGGGGCGGACAAATAGGATCCCTTCCTGCAACCGTTCTTGGGTGGTCCACCATTGGAGAGCATCCCACATCTTCTGGGTTACAGTGATCAGCTGGTCAAAGTGACCGTGACGCTGAGTCCACTGGGTAGCCAGCTCCCACTGGAGGGGGTGCATGTGCCACCTGGCCCAATGGACCACTGAGGTGCATGCCGCTATTGTAACCCAGAAGGCGCAGAAAGTCCTGGGCAGGGCGCAAGTGCCCAACCAGAAATGATCGGGCAAAGGAGGAGAGAACCTCCGCCCTGTCCACCAGGAGCCGAGCTTTGGCTTGACAAGAGTCGAGCTCTGCCCCGATGAAGCCCATCACCTGAGAAGGCACGAGTTCCGACTTGGCCTCGTTGATCAGGAGGCCTAGTTGGAAGCAGGTTTGGAGGGCCAGAACCCTGGACCTCTCCACCTCCTGAAGGGAGGAACCTGCCAAGAGCCAATCATCGAGATAAGGGTAGATTCTGACTCCTCGATGCCGAAGGTGGGCCGCCACCACTGCAATGCATTTGGAGAAGACCCGAGAGGCTGATGACAGGCCGAACAGCATTGCTCGAAACTCCTACAGGGTCCCCTCGACCCTGAAGTGGAGAAACCGCTGGTGGGACGGATGGACAGGGACATGAAAGAACGCGTCCTGTAGATCCAGAGAACAGAACCACATGTTGCGCTCCAGGGATGGTATGATCTGGTTCAGAGTTACCATCCGGAAGGTGCGAGACCTGAGGTACTGATTTAGGTTGTGGAGATCTAAGATGGGGCGCCAACGCCCCATCCGCTTGGGCACCAGGAAATACCTGGAAATGAAGCCCGGGTCTGTCGGAGGATCCGGCACCGGAGCTATAGCCTCCTTGAGGAGGAGCTGAGCCACGTCGTCTTGAAGAGCCGACTGGGTGCAAGCTGAGATCCTTTCCTCCCGAGGCGCGCAGGCTCAGCTGGGAGGGTACTGCTCGAACTCTAGAGGCAGTCCCTGACCGACCACTTCAAGAACCCACCTGTCTGAAGTGATATCGGACCAGGAGGAAAGAAAGTGGCAGAGTTGGCCCCCCACGGAAGGCCCCAGCGCTGGCATGACAGGAATGGGGAGGCAACCCCCAACCCATCGCTGAGCAGGCTTGGAAGAGGAGGAGGAGGCCCCTGCGCCTAGGCCTCCCTTATGGGGCTGTTGAGAGCCCTGCTTGGGCCATGGGCACCAAGCTTGAGCCTGCTGCTGTTGATGCTGCTGTCCTCCTTGGTAGGAGGACTGCTGGGCCACAGGGGAAGAGTGCCAAAAAGGCTTCTTTTTCTTCTGCTGGTTCTTGCCCGAAGACCCCTTAGCAGAAGTGGCATCCAAGGTGGCATTGGACTGCTCTATATTCTGAAGGTGACCATCCACTCCTGGACCGAACAAGTCGGTACCCAGGAAGGGCACATCAGCAAGCTTGTGCTGGGTATCCATTGGTAAGGAGGAAAGCCTCAGCCAAGCCCTGTGGTGGGTGGCCACTGCAGCTGTTAAAGAGCGGGCACAAGAGTCTCCCACATCCAAGGCCATCTGGAGCTGCTGTTTTGCAACAGCACAGCCCTGATCATGGACTTGCTTGACCGTAGTCTGCATGTTTGCTAGGAGATGAGGGAGGACCTCGTCTAATGACCCAAGAAGGGCATGAGAGAAGTGTGCCATAATAACCCCCGAGCTGGCCTCACGAAGGCCCAAAGAAGAGGCCGCATAGACCTTACGGGCAGAGTAGTCCATATACTTGGACTCCTTGTCCGGGGGTCGGTCAGTGTCAGCTGAACTCCCAGTATGCCTGAACACAGAGGTGGTCACCAGGCTCTCGGCCGAAGGGTGCTCTGTGAACCCCGCAAGGGACCCCATGGGCACCGCGTACTTGCGGGCCATGCTGGCAGATGGTGCTGGGCAGGAAGCAGGGCGCTGCCAAAGTTCAAGAGCCAGGCCCACGAAAGCCTCAGCTATTGGAAAGGCCTCCATCGGGGTATCCCCTCTCTTGAGAATATCAGTGAGAGGGTACTCCGCCTTTTTCTGGATGGACTCCAGGGGCATACCGGTAGATTCGGAGATGAGGCGGAGGATGCCCTGGAAGGAGGAAGGATCTTCCTTCAACCCTGCCATGGATGACTCATCATCCCAGGGATGTGAGTGTAGTCCTGTGACGTCCGAGTCCGAAGAGTCAGGATAAAGTGGTTTACCGCCCAAGTCACCCTCGATACACCGAGGACGATCCGGGGTGACCGTGACAGACAGGCGCCGGGGAAGCTCGTGTCTGACTGATCCTCTTTCAAGGAGCCCTTCCCTGAGGCTGCTTAGGCAGTGGTTCCACCCAGATAGGTGAAGAAACCTGTTTTGGCCGAACTGGAACACAGGCCGGCCCGTGGTGAGGGGAACGAGGAGTCGGTTCAAGGGGTGGCTTATTGTGACGAAAGCAAGTGATGGCCAGGGTGGACGGCCCGAGACAGCTATTGCCGTCAAATAAGCTGTTGCCACATGAGGTCCTCATAGGGTCGGGGTTTCCGCCAGCCTCTCCTCGTCCGAGGAGGATGAGGACGATCTGTGGCGTCACCTCTTTTTAGAGCGTTTATGGCTCTTCTCCGGTTGTTCGGCCGAGGGGGTTCTAGACCTCGATCGAGATCGAGAAGGCCGACTCTGTCGATCAGAAGTCACCGGGATCTGTGACACCTGAGGGTCTGGAACCAGTACCTTGATGGGGACACCAGCAGGATGGTTCTCCTCATCAGGAAAATCAAGGATGGGAGCCCTCTCCAAGGAATTGTCGGCCAGAGCCGGCAATAAAGGGTCGATGGGATAGAGGACTATTTCTACCTCGTCGACCACTTCCTCAGCACCCTCGGTCCCCTGGCCAGACGGAAGGTCCGTGAAGCCGGCAGCCGAGGATAAGATCTCGACCCAAGTCGAGAGCGTGGTTTCCCGGGACTCGGACCATTCTCGGTCCCAGGAACATCTTCGTCGGGATGAAGACATCGGGTCCTTGTCTCTCTTCCGAGAGCAGGAGGAGTGCAAGCCCATGGGCACCTCACCCCAGGTGGGGAGAGACTGGCACAACTCCTTGAAGGAGCCCGAAAAGGTGGAGCCAAGGTTCAGCCGAATGAAGAAGCCTCAATTGGCGGAAGCTTTGGCTGCTTCTTCCTCAAATGCCTTCATTTGTTCCAGCTGTTCGGCAGATCCCACGGCTGCGGAAACCGCACACCTCGCCTCCTTCAATTTCACTGGCGGGTTCCTTTTCTCCGGTCTCCCCAGCTTCAGACACGCAATGTGATCGTCCAGAATGTTGGGATGGAAGGCCAAGCAAAAAGTACATGTCGAGGTGTCATGTCTGGCACCTAGGCAGTAGATGCACATTAGGTGGGGATTGGTGCGTGACTTCTTCTGACCGCAGAGGCACCAGCGAAATCTGGGGGAAGATTCTTCCTCCATATTCAATGCGGTAGAATCGCGATCGCTAACTCGAATGAGTTCTAAGAGTAACCGGCAAATGCCGACATTTGAATCCGAGGCCTACACATTGCTGCAAGAGCACAAGGGAACCTGTATCTTCCAGCGGAAAGGAAGATCTGGCGTCATGGGGCGGAGCCGAAGTATTTACCACCCGGGTGGGTGGAAGGAGCCAGCTTGAAGACTTTCCAGCAGAATTTAAAGGGGAAAGGGACATGCCAAGAAGTGTGGATGGACAACATATCCACGCTCCCAGAAACATAGATTTTGTTAGCAGAAAAAGACCGCGTGACCCGCCAAGTCTGCCAAAGAGTTCCCTGCCTTTTTTTTTTTTCTTAGTAATTTTTCTCCCCCTGGGCAACCAGTCAGCCTACCTACACGTCTTGGCATCCTCCGTGGTCTCCAGCCGCCATCCCGAGGACCTTCCTCGGCTCCCACAGCTTCATCCCCGTGGCTTACCCCCCCCACAATGGGGAGGTGTAGAGCCCCCCCGTTTGCTCGTCCACCAAAACCGGATCCAATGTCGCTGTGCTCCCCTCGGAGCAGAAGTTTCCCCCATAGGTCATCATGCCGCGCCGTGACTAGTGCCCATTTTTCCTTATTCAGATTGCTCCCAATGTGTGTGGCGTGCAATGACACCAAGGGACAGGAGTGTGCACATTTCTGCATGCACTCCTTCCTGGTGTCACCTCAGCATGTCGCCCTGTACTGCCTTGTGCACTGCGTCACTGCCAGCCTATGCAAGGGGCTGCTAGTGCACCGACGGCTGCACAACCCCCCTCCCCAGAGAAGGAGAGCAGTCCTACAGACGCTCAATCCCTCTCCTCCCCGCCGACTTCAATGACCCAGGTCTGCTCCCAAACCTGGGTCACCAGCGTGGCGCGAGGTGTGGCATCCAGCACCTCAACCCTCAGTGCCACCGGGCCAGCCGCTCCCTGCCTATATTGCTCCACAGACCCCATCTGTTCTCTGGCAATGCTCCCACCTCCCTACTTCTTTTCTAATATACCCCTTTGTTTATCACATGTATGCTTGAAGCCCCCCCCTTTGTTCTAGCCTCCACCACTTTTGCTGGCAGTCTGTTCAAGGTGTCTACCACCCTTTCAGTGAAGAAATATATCCTCACATCTCTCTTGAACTCCTCCCCTTCTCAGCTTCATTGCATGTCCCTGGTTCCAGTGCTCATTCTCATTTGAAAGAGATCTCTCTCTCTCTCTCTCTCTCTCTCTCTCTCTCTCCTCCCTCCCTCCCTCTCTCTCTCTCTCTCTCTCTCTCTCTCTCTCTCTCTCTCTCTCTCTCTCTCTCTCTCTCTCTCTCTCTCTCTCTCTCTCTCTCTCCTCCCTTCCAGAGTGTACATGTCGGGATCCCTCAGTCTGCTCATGAAAACCCAGTGCCATTTTAGTTGCCCTTCTCTGGACCACTTCCACCTTGTCTATGTCCATTCTGAGATGTGTTCTCCAAAACTGGACATTGTACTCCAGGGCACGGGATCATGTCACCATAAACAAAACCAGCGCAGCAATGTAAATACAGCAGATACATTGCCGACGCTGAAAAAGAATGCCAAAAGCAAAATCGGCGAAGAACGCAAAGGACTTCTTTGTTTTCATGGGGCTCCACCTCACCGCACCCCCCATCAATGTAATCAACTCCGGGGATTCAACACAGGATGAAGAGAAACAGTGTTGGGGGCAAAAAATGCACAATGCGGTTTGCAAAAGTCTGGGACCGGGATTCAAGACCAGGTCCACAGACACATAGCTGCCCTTCACTGCCGTAGCTCATCTCTCTGAGCCACAGCGGCTGCTCAGCAGACATTCCCAGCAGAGGTATTCACCTCTGCATCACTACTCCCCACCAGCCATGCGTGACAGGGTACAACACGCACTTGCTACATTTGTGCCTTGCAGGGTCTTGTACCCTGTTGCTGTAGTTCCCTGTGCTGTATGTGGTGCGCGGTTTTGACTTCGCCATTATACATATGGCAGATTGACCTGGTACCATACTCTAGGTGGAGTTTCACAAGCGAGTGATACAGGGGTAACACCACTTCCCTCCTCCTACTGGAGATACCCCTCCCTACGCACCCCAGCATCCCACTAGCCCTATCTACTACCTTGTCACACTGCCATGCCACCATGAGGTTCTCTGACATGATAATCTCAAGGTGCCTTTCCTATCTACTGACTGTCAGCACCTCACCACTACCATCCTGTACCCAACACTGGGGTCATTGTTTCCTAGGTGCATAATTTTGCACTTTTTGGCAGTGAACCCCCACTGTATGTTTTTGCCCATTCCTCAAGTTTTCCAAGATCCCTGCACATTTTTTTTCCCAATTATTTAACCAGGTGAGACACACTAAGCTGAAAGCTTGTTTGCAGGTGCAACCTGGGAGCATGAGGAAGTTAAGTGACTTGCTCAGGGTCACACAGTATGCAAGTGGGGGCTGTGGCATTCAAACCCAGGTCTCCAGATTTGCAGCTCAGAGCCTTAAACCACTGTGCCATACTGCCTCTCCACTCCTCGTGAGTGTCCACCTTATGACACATTTTGGTGCCATCTGCATATTGAAGAGGACTAGTCCCAGTACCGAGCCCTACGGTGCCCCACCTGTCATTCTTCCATCTTTTGAGTGAATGCTGTTAACCACCATCCTTTATCTACTATCCGTTAACCAGTTTCTAACTCAGTTAATCACTTTGAATCCCATTCCTAGACTGGTCAGCTTCTTAATCAACCTCCTGTGTGGCACAGTGTCAAAGGCCTGACTGAAGTCCACATAGGCCACGTCCACTGACCTCCCCCGATCTACTTTCCTGGTCACCCAGTCAAAGAAGTCTATCAGATTTATTTGGCATGACCTCCCCCCCGTGACTCTGTGCTGCCTGCGGTCCTATAGCCCACTGGGTTCTACATACTCTACTAGTCTTTCTTTCAGTAGGGTTCCCATTAATTTTAACATCACGGAATGAGATTGACCAGTCTACAGTTGCTAGCCTCCTCCTTTCTGCCATTCTTATGTAGAGAGACCACGTCAGCCCTTCTCCAGTCCTCTGGAACTACACCTGTTTCCAGTGAGCTGTTGAACATGGCTGTCAGTGGAGCAGCTAGCAGCTCCCAGAGTTTTTTAGTACCCTGGGGTGTATCCTATCAGGTCCCATTGTCTTGTCCACCTTCAGGGCTGCAAGCCCCTTTCCGGACTCCTTCCTCTGAAAATGGACTTGTGTTATTTATTTATTTATTTATTTATTGAAATGTTTCAACAGGAGGGCACGCTGAACAACAAGTTGCTCGTCTCACGGTGCGACCTGGGGGAAGGGGGTTACATAGGGTTGTGAAGGACGATCAGTTACAATAGCTTGTGGGTAGTACAAACAATACAACACTGTAAGATTGTGCAACAGTTGGAACACAAGGTATTGTACAATAAACAGTAGTAGAACATTGGGTAAATTACAATAAATGTTCATACAAATGTACACATTTGTGTCCACCTCCACCCATTCCTGCTTCTCCCTTGTGGTTCATCCCCTCCTACCTACACTGTAACGACTGAGCCAAAGGACCCGTTTAAGATGTCAGCTTTTTCTTGGTCACCTTCTGCAGAGTCACCCCCATCTGCCCTACTGCTCTTTACCATATCCCCTCCCTAGCTTTCCTCTCTTCACATAGGCCCTGTCCACACTATGCCTCTGTAACGTTACAGAGGGCTCAAACCATTACCGCAACGGTTTGCGTTTACATCAGTAACGTTACAGAAGGCGTTGTCGTAACCGTTGTTGAAACCACTTATGAGGTGGTTTGAACAACGGTTACGAAAACGGTTGTACCCCTGTAACGTTACCAGCCATAGTGTGGACGCGTGAGCGTGTAGCTCCAGTATTCCCCCAGTGCAGCACGAACTGCATTGTGGGATAGGGTGCAGCTGTAACATTACAGGGCACCCACAATGTGGACGGGCTGTAACGGTTCCAAACCGTTATCGAGACTGTTTGCCGGCAGCGTGGACACACTGTAACGGTTCCGGTCTGTAACGGTTTGGAACCGTTACAGACTGTAAGTGGTGTAGTGTGGACAGGGCCTTATGTACCTGAAGTAAGTCTTATCCCCTTTAGCGACCCCTTTGGAAGTCCTTTTTTCTGTCGTACCTTTGCTCACTTCACTGCCTTGCCCTTGCCTGCTTCCTTTTGCTTTGCTTGGTAACCTCCCTGTCCTCCTCCACCTGCATTTCCTTAAACCTCTTGAATGCCATCTTTTTTTCTTTCACCACCCGTGCCACTTCTCTGGTGAACCATAATGGTCTCCTTTTCCTCCTGCTTTTGCTCACATACATACTGTTAGGCATTCCATCGCCACATAATATGTACATGGAGCAAGACGGGCTACCTCTTTTTTCCTTATTGGGTTTTCTTCCTTTGCTGCCTTGCCGGCCCCCATGCAGACAGCCCACTAACCAGTCACCCAAATGGACTTTCTTGAGTAAGTGGTAACAAAACGTGCCCTTTCTGGCGATTTTTTCTCTCTGCCTGACCTTTAAAAGGTCATCTCTTATCAAGTCACAGGATTCCGAGAAAGTTTGCTCTACGCTGGCTGCATTGTACCCCCACTTACTCAAGACAGTCTAAATAGACTGAAAGAGCAATTAGGGAGAACTGGACCATTTTGAGCACAGATCCTACCCTTCATGAGATTTCCTCAAAACCACCAAGAATAGTATAAAGGAGAGGTAGAAACCTAGGTGACAGGTAGACTCACAGCTACACACCAGAACAGAGGAAAGAACAACCTAAAGGCTGGTTACAACGTCCTCATGGAACATAACCCTGTGGTAATTGTAAGTTTTGCCCCTCCATATTAAAATCCAATATGTTCACTACAGTTAACTCCAGTAAAACTTTTGAATGCAGGTCTTTTTTCAGTTGTGTGATACTTGTGTGGTATATCTAGCAGTATGTGACTACCTGAACTGCTGAAATGTATTAAGAAAAGATAGTGTGCTGCCTTATCTGGCCCACTCTTTCCTTCTTATCCCCCCACCTGCATCCCTTTTTCCTTCCCTACCCCTGTTTTGTTTCCTCTCCCTTTCTCCTCCTTTCCTTTCCTTTCCCTCTCCCAACACCCTCATTGCTAAGATGTATGCATATTAGTGTATATAGCTCCCTGAATAGTTGTTACTATTATATTGGTAAACACTGTGTTGTTGGATAATTCATTCCTCCCTTAAGTTTTACCGTTTTACTTAAATGCTGTTGTTTTCTCCCACAGGTACCTGGGAAGCTATTCAAAAGGAGCTCCCTGAGACCTTAAATTGGGACTTTTTAACACAGATTGGTAAAACAGAAAATATTTATTTTGATAAATTATACTTCATATTTGGGTAGTAGATTGTTCTTGATAATTCTCATAGGTCTTTTTACATGCATGGTATTGAATACTGCACTTTGTCTTTTCACACTGTACACCGTGGTACTTTTGTGAAACTATGTTACTGTTTGTACTGTTGCACTGTGTCTTTAAGAATGACAAGATAAAAGTTTATTGGGATAGGTGGAAGCCATCCCTCTGATGATGAACTCATAGTTCAAAACCGGCCAAGGAGCAGTGTGCTCTGGTCTGTTTGATGGTGGTGTAAGTGCTGTAGTGTCCTAAATAAACCTTGCAGCTTGGAAGTGCCGGCTTTTTGCTGTTTTTCCTGTGGATTTCTTGAGCCAAGCACTCCTGCACAGCTGCAGCGGTTATTTGTTGTTTGCACATTAGGGGAGATGCTGCCCACCCACCCTGTGAGAATAGAGAAGTCCCTCGGATGCTTAATCTTCTCACCTCCAGCCATCCCCCAGTGACTCAAGTTCCCTCCCAAACTCGGACCACCAGTACAGCAACTGGTAGCCCTACTGCTGTGCTACTAGCCTGGCCTGGGGCTGGACTCTCTTAACTAGAATAAAGAAGTTCAGACAGACGAACACTTTTTAGGCTACCGCGTTCATCCTCTTTCTTAATGGCTGAATCAACGTATGATATTCGCTATCATAAAAACACCCATTTCTTAAAGGATCCCACAGATGAGCTTAACACCACCCCTACGGATATTCCAGGCTTCTACCATTCATTGGGTGAAAAAACATTTCCTGTACTCTGATCTAAATCGATGTCCTTTTAGCTGTAGAGGGTGACTCCTAGTTTGAATGAATATCACACCTGTGCTCCGTGGTCCGCATTGGCTGCCAGTACAGTGATGAATCACCTTCAAGGTCGGGTTACTAACCTATAAGGCCCCACACGGACAGGGTCCTCATTACTTGCAAGATCTTCTTCGTCCCTACTGCCCACTCCGCTCTGCCGATGAGGGATTGCTAGAGGTTCCCAGTGTCTGACTTAAGACATCTGGGGCCCGTTCCTTTGCTTTTGTGGCTCCTACCCTGTGGAACTCTCTACCTCGTTGGATTAGAGAGTGCCTGACCGTCGAGAGCTTTAAATCTGCTCTAAAGACCCATTTGTTTGGATTAGATTTTCCAGACTTTGAATTTGTTAGCTGGGTTTTATATTATTGAATTTTAATTACAGTTTTAATAAATTTTTTATATATATTTCGTTTGTACAAGCGCTTTGATCTTTGGAATTGCACTTTTTATAAATAACAATTTGATTGAATGGCACTTTTTTAATTTAAAGTTTACTGAAGCAAGAAACTATGGATCCCTCGATGCCTTATACAGAAGGATCATATCATTTTTTATCATCCCCTCTACAGGGATGTCATGCCAAAATAATTTGGGGGGGGCCACATTATTACAAATTAATCAAGGGAGGGCATGAATTTAAACTTTTACAGCCCTCTCTGAGCTCAGCACAAAATGCAATACTTAGGAAGTTGATGATTCACCTGCCTTCCCTTGACTCTGTGGGCATAATGATCCTAATCCTCCACCTTCTTTTGTCAAGGAAGAAAAGACCCAACTCAGTGAAGCTTTCGCTACAGTGTTTCTCTTGTTCTCCTCAGTGAGCAGGTCACCCTCCTCTGTACTCCATCCAGGCTATCCACGTTTCCCCAACAATAACTCACATGTGTCATGATTTTGTCCCCCATGCCTAACACAGAAACATAGACTTTGATGGTAGCTAAGGACCGCTTGGCCCACCTAGTCTGCCCATTCCATATGTATAGGATAATCTGCAGATTCTAGTTAACCAACAGCCTACTTCCTCCTACCATTCACTATACTTGCCTTATGTCTGTCTCATGCATTCTTGAATTCCCCAACTGTTTTTGACCCATGACCTCCTCAGGAAGGTGGTTCCATGCGTCCATCACCCTCTCCGTGAAAAAATACATTCTGACGTTGCCCCTGAGCCATCCCCCCCTCTGTCTTCAAACTGTGCCCCCTTGTTCTTGCACATCTCTTTCTCTCAAAGATGCTCTCATCTTGGACTTTGTTGATTCCCTTGAGGTACTTGAATGCTTCTATCAAGTCCCCCCTCTCCTCCTTTCAAGGGTATATTAAGCTCCTTTAGTCTCTCCTCATATGGCTTCTGTTGCAGACCCTGCACCATTTTCGTTGCCCTCCTCTGGACCGTCTCCATCCTGTCTATGTCCTTATGGAGATGGGTTCTCCAGAACTGCACGTAGTACTCTAAACGGGGTCTCACCAACTGTCTGTACAGAGGGATAACAACTTCCCGTATTCTACTGGTGATGCCTCTCCCTATGCATCCCAGTATCCCTCCAGCCCTCCTTACTGCCTTCTCACATTGTTTGCCTACCTTAAGGTCATCTGATATGACTACCCCGAGGTCCCTTTCCATTTTTGTTGTTGTTAGTGCCTCCCCCACACTGTGTACTCTTCCCGAGTTTTTGTTTCCAAGGGGCATTACTTTGCACTTTTTTGCATTGAATCTAAGCTGCCATATTTTTGACCATTCCTCCAACCTCGCCAAGTCCCTTCTCATCCTTTCCACCCCCCTTGTGTATCAACCCTGTTGCAGATTTTTGTATCGTCTGCAAAGTGGCATACTTTTCCTTCCAGCCCCTCTGCAATGTCTCCTATAAAGACATTAAAGAGGACCGGTCCCAGTACTGAACCCTGCGGTACCCCACTAGTAACCTCCCTTTCTTCAGAGTGTACTCTGTTTACTACTACCCTCTGCGTCCTGTTGGTCAGCCAATTTGTTACCCAGGCTATCACCCTGGGACCCACTCCCAGGGTGGATAATTTGTTTATTAATCTTTTGTGTGGGGGACTGTGTCAAATGCCTTGCTAAAGTCTAGGTAGGCCATATCTGCAGCCCCTCCCTGGTCTACTACTTTGGTTACCCAGTCAAAGAAATCTATTAGATTCGTCTGACATGATCTTCCCACTGTGAATCCATGCTGCCTCAGGTCCTGTGCCCCGCTGGCCTCTAGGTACTCAACAATTCTCTCTTTCGGAAGTGATTCCATCATTTTCCCTACCACTGAGGTTAAACTAACAGGTCTGTAGTTCCCTGCCTCTGCCTTGCTCCCACTTTTTTGAAGTGGGATCACATCTGCCCTACTCCAATACTCAAGGTACCACATCGTCCTCCCACAATTTGTTAAAAAGGGTAGTCAGTGACATCATTAGGTCTCTCCTTAGTTCTTTTAGAATTCTGGGGTGAATCCCATCAGGCCTCATTGCTTTGTCCACCCTGAGTTTTAGGAGTTCTCTCAGGACACTTTCTTCTGTGAATGGACTATTATCGACCCCCCTGTCCAGAGTGCTTCTATTGCTTGGTTTAGGTACCTCCCTCTCTTCTTTTTTTGTGAATACTGAGCAAAAGTACATACTAACCGGCAGCAGATTAGGCCTTACGGTCTATCGAGTCTGCTCGAACCTCAGATCCCTAGTTGGGTACCAAGGCCCTCCCCCCTTGTGTTCCAGAAACCCCTATCATCCATCCCCACACCCCTGGGTGAGGCCATCATCTGATACATCCACTTTCCATGTCTGTCCCACCCTCTCTTGAAGCCCTCCACTGTGGAACTCTGAACCAGCTCACCAGGCAGTGCGCCCAAGTATCCACCACCCTCTCAGTGAAAAACCTCCTCCTCTTCCCCCACCCTTCCACCTTCCAACTTCAAACCATGCCCTCTGGTGATACCTCCCTGCTTTAGTCTAAAGATCCCTCCATGTTTACCCTATTTATTCCCTTGAGGTACTTGAAGACCCCAATCATGTCCCCCTGCCTCTCCTCTCCTCCAATGAAAACAGGCAGTGCTCCTCAAGTCTGTCCTCATAAGTCAAATCCCCTAGACCTTATATCATCTTAGTTGCCCTCCTCTGTACCCTCTCCAGGAGCTGTATGTCCCTCTTCAAGTGTGGTCTCCAGTACTGTACACAGTACTCAAGGTGTGGTCTAACCAGTCCATTGTACAGCGGCAGAATCACTTCCCTGCTCCTAGAGATGATCTCCTTACGATGCATCCCAACATCCTGTTTGCTTTGCTAGCCGCTCTCCTGCACTGCTCAGAGTTATTCATATATGCATCCACCATGACTCCTAGGTCTTTTTCCCCTGTTGAGGCCACCAGCACCTCCCCTCCCAGGGTGCACCTGTGTTTAGGGTTTCCCTGCCCAAGATGTAACACCTTGCACTTGGTGATATTGAAATTTAATTTCCATGTGTGAGCCCACCTTTCCAGGGTGTCCAGGCCCCCTGCCAACCTCCCCTCTTCCACTCTCTGCTTTCTCCACTGTCATCCTCTGCTCACCTCCCCTCCTCTTTATTAAGTCTCACTATCCCTTCTTTGGTCTTCCTTTGCTCTCTGATGTACCTATAAAAGGTTTTATCTCCCTTCTTAACTGAGTTGGATATCTTTTCCTTGGTTCGGGCCTTCGCTATTCTGACTGCCCTCCCCACTTCCATCTGCTTTAACTGATACAGTTCTCTGTCCTGCTCATTCTTTGATTCCTTACACTTCCTGAATGCTATCCTTTTCTTCCTAACCTTTCCCGCCACCTCTTTTGAGAACCACAGTGTTTTTTTTTACTTCGTTTTGTTTTGTTTACTTGCTTCACACAAAGACTTGTTGCCTCTGTGATGGCAGTTTTGATTTTCTCCCATTGTTCTTCTACCCCTCCTTTCTGCCCATTTGCTAGTGCATTCCTTAGGTATTCACCCATTTTGCCAAAATCAGCCCTCCTAAAGTCCAGTACTTTTGTCTTTGTATGGCTTGACTCTACAGTTGTGTTTATTGTGAACCACACTGTTCAGTGGTCGCTAGTTCCCAGATGGCTACCAACTTCTAAATCTGTTATCCTCTCACCATCTCCATCTGAGAGTACCAGGTCTAAGATTGCTCCTTTCGAGTGGGTTCCAGCACTAGCTGTCTGAGGCATGCCCCCCCTGCAGGGCTTCGAGAATGACCCTGCTCTTGGATGTGGCTGCAACACATGTGCTCCAGTTAACATCTGGCATATTCAGGTCCCCATCAACAAACTCTCCCCTTTTTCTGCCATTATAAGGATGCCTTCTAACATTTCTTTGTCCATTTCCTCCCCCTGAGATGGGGGTCTGTATACAAACCCCATGTGGATTGTGGTGCCAGCCCGGGTCATGTCTGAAAACAGTCACAGCTTGTGTCTAGCACACCCACCTGGTTATCAAAAATGAAATAAATAAATTACCTGTCTCCAAGGTGACCCACAGTGCCTCCTCTCTTCCCTGCTTACTCTTTACTTCTGTGCTTTGATCCCTTATTTTACGCAGAGAGCTATGCCTCCTCCCTTTTCACCCTCCCTGTCCCTCCTATAGATTTCATACTCTGGTATGTTTACATCCAAGTCATTGTTCTCTGTGTACCATGTTTCTGTGACTGCCACAATATCCAGGTGTCCCTCTTCCATCAAGGCCACTAAATCAGGAAGCTTGTTACCCACACTATGGGCATTGGTACTCATCACTCTCAATTTTTTTATGGTCTTAGCTCTTTTAGCCCCAACCCTGCCCTTACTGTCTTTGGCTGTTTCTCCATTTACCCCTGTCCTGCTCCCTATTGACCTCTCTACCTTGGTGTTTACCTCGCTGATGACCCTGTTTTGTTGGGGGAGGCTGGGAATTCCCTGCTTCTCACAAGTGCCTCCCTCCTTGGCTAGTTTAAAAGCTTGCCAATGAAGCATTTAAACCTATCATCTAGGAGCCTGCTTCCCCTTCTGGACAGATGCAGACCATCTTGCCAGTATAGGCGTGCATCCCTCCAGGTGGAGCACCAGTCCCCAGTGAAGCCAAAACCCTGTGCTCTGCACCAGTTTTTCAACCATTCACTGAATTGCACGGTGTGTAGTACCCTAGCCTCACTCGTGCCATAGACAGGCAGCACCTTCGAGAAGGTTACCGTGTGTGCTACTTGGCTAAGGCCCCTCCCCAACTCCACAAACTCCTCTTACACTGTTCTGATCCCATGTCCAGCTAAGTCATTTCTCCCTAGGTGGACAATGATGTCCAGCTCCCTTTCCTGTGCAAGTGCTCTTGCAATCCTGATGAATCGCTTCCCATGCCTCCAGGCAGGCACCTTATCTCCCTCTCCACTCCCCCCCCCCAAGTTCTACCCACCTAATAATTGAGTCTCCCACAAGGAGCTGCTTCCTTCCCCTTTGGTGTCTCGTGCCACCCTCCTGTGGGCCTTCCTTGTGGTGGTCCCAGCAACCTCCTTGGTTTCCAGTGCGGGTGCCTCCATAGGGGAACTGTACTCCACCAGAACAGAATAAGGATTGTGAAGAGGTGCAACTGGAGGGATGCACCTCTGTTCTATCACCCTCACCCTCCCTGAGCCCACCATGGTCCAACTGCTCCTCTTTCTTGGCAACCTCTGAGGCAGCAGTGGTGGCCCTGGTGTTCCCTGGGTGGGGGAGGTTTCCCTACTCCTGTCCAATTTGGCCTGGAGACGGGTGACCTCCTCCCTCAGAGCAGAGAGTTGACTGCAAGTAGAGCAACATCGCAGCCTCCAGAATGACTCCCGGAAGACTGCTGCCCCACAGCTATTGCATTGCACCACACCCCACATATCTGTCTTTCGTCCTGTTTTTTTTGTTTGTTTGTTTTTTGTTAGTGTGTGAGTGCATGTACCCTCAATGCAGTGTGCTGGATCGATAAGGATATGACAGTTGTATGCTCCTGTGCCCTTTTTTGTTTAAATTTAGTCTTTTTATTTAATTTATAAATGCAGCAATTTTACAGGCAGCAATACATCACTTATTAATACCAGTTGAAAACATCACAGTACATTACATGTATACAGGGTGCGAAATTCCTATACCTTAGGTGCCCAAGGGCATGTACTATTGCATCAGGACACCTACTGTTGTGTAGTACATGCCCACTTGGGCACCTAAGGTAGTATAATGAGCTCCGTTTTTTTCTTCGTTTTGCTTCACTTCAGTTTTTTTTTCTCTGTCCAGGACTCATCACTGTCCAGGCGGAGAGCCATCGGGACGGAGGGCAGCCTGGAAGCCTAGGCACAACAGGCTAAACCGCTGATGCCAAGAAGAGTCGATCACATGCGTGCTCTTCATGGCATCAGCTGACACTCTTCAGAGTCCCGACTCCCAAGGAAGAGGAGTCGCAAAAATGGCGCCAATGCCATTCTGTCTCTTAGGTACGAGACAGGTCGACTCGTCGTAGACTCGTGTGGTAGCGTTGTTGCTGCCTATAGTATAGTAGCAGTTCGAACTTCCAGTTCCACTTTCTTGTTGGGAAAAAAAAAAACCAAAAGCTCTTTTAAGAGCTGCCCAGCCTGCCTGTGTTTTTTGAACCTGAGAGCTCTGAGTCGAGAGTTAAGCGGGGGAGGGGAGCGATTGCAATCGGGATCAGTGACGGTCTAAATTATACTAAATGAACCAAAAGCTCTTTTAAGAGCTGTGTATTATTTACTTTTTTTTTATTGAACCTGAGTGCACTGTGCAGGACTTAATTGGGGGAGAGGAGCGAGCGAGTTTTTGAGACTGTGACTCGTCGTGTAGTAGTTGCTGCCTTCACCCCATTGCAATCGGGATCGACGATCAGTCTAACAAACTAAAATAACCAAAAGCTCTTTTAAGGGCAGAAATTTGAAACAACAGGAGGAGACAGGAGAGCATTAAGTTTGGCATTTGAAAGTTGGGGGCGAAATCAGTGGTGACACGTGGAGGCTGGGGTATCTCAGTGAGACATATTACCTCGAAGCACTTTTCTGCACTGCAGACAGTGAAGCAAGCTGAATTTAGCAGTCTAATTGCATAAGATAGACAATAGCTTGCTAGTAGCTACTGCTACCTTGTTGTACATAATATTTTGATGAAATTACAGCAAGAGAGGCAGAAAGTGCAGAGCATATAGAAGTCAGTCGGGGACCATTAATTACAGACTTTGCAGGCTGCAACAGTCTGAATTTATCAATATATATTAATCTGAGTGCCTGCCTTCCTCAATACAGTAAAATGTTTTGTTATTATTAGTATTACTAATGCTTGCCCTGCCTATACCTAACCAAACCTTACCCAACTGAAGCTATCTGGCCATCAAATCAAAAAGCTATTTATACCTTACGCAGAGGAAATTAGCATTCTATTTTGGGAAGTTCAAGTCATTAAAAAGTTGAGAAAGGGCTACTGTCTGTGAGGGTGCCTTTATTGCCTTTCTCTTAGTTTGAAGGCTGACCTTGAAGCACTGAAGCAGTAAGATAAGACTAAAAACGTTTAGTAGTCTCATCATTATATTTACAGTCTACAGACTCAGTCAAGCTACTGTCTGGCGTGGGGACTTTTGAAAAATCTGTACCAAGGCTGCTAGAGCTGTTCAGCTGTTTTAACTAATTATTGCTAAGTAAGCTAAAGCTATCAAGCCACCTGCTCTCTCTGATCTTATAACAGTTAAACTACTTGTAGCTGAGGTGCCTGGAGTCAATTTTAAACAGGTCTTTTTTCTCTGTGAAGGGTGTTTGCTACAGCTTGCTATACTTGCTGTGTGAACTAAATCACAGAAAAGTAATTAAAGAGCTACTGGTAGCCCAGGTAGCTCAAAGCTAGTTAAAAAGTCAGTTCTATGAGCTACTACAACTTGTAACTTTTTTTTTGACCTACCAATCTACTCTGTGGATTGTGGAGTGTTGCTTGCTTCACTAAAATTTAAGAAGGATCTCCTAAAAAAAAAAATCTATAATCTGTTTTTTTTACAAGCTACTCTAAAATCAGAATACTTTATAAAAATAATCTGTCTATAGTATAAGCTTTTTACAAGCTATGCTGTTATTCACCATCTAAAATCTGAGTACTGTTAAAAAATAATCTATTAAGCTTTTTAAAAGCTATGCTGTCTAGACTGTGGACTATCTAAAATCTTTATAAAAAATAATCAGACGAGACACTCAGGTTTTCTTGTTAAGTTTATTATTAAAAAAAAAAGACAAGACACACTTTTCCTTGCTGCATTTATTAATACTGAGTAACACAAAAATTCTCAAAGTCAGTAAAGTATTCACAAGTTCAGACAGACACCATGAGTCTTTTTAAATTTGGATTTAAGAGAAAGCGTCTTGAAGAGACTGTGGGAGCCGACTCGGATTCCCCAACAGCAAGTACTGGTACTAGTACTAGCACTACTACCACTACTACTACTACAGCTATAACCAAACCACCTCCTTGCCCAGACAGTGAAACTGCTGTGATGACCACTGAAGATTTCTCAAGTGCTACTGCTTGTACTGAAAGCCTAGCTAAAGCCCCAAAAGTTAGAAAATTTCAGGAATCGTGCAAAAAGGGCAGGCAGTGGCTTACGTATGACACAGATAAATGTGCCATGTTCTGTACATGGTGTCAGAGTTATGATAAAAGCCAAAGCAAAAATAATTTCAGAACTGGTTGCAGTACTTTTAGAGCACACACTATCTCAGCACATGAAGTGTCCGTAGCACACAAAATGCTGAGAGGGCATACATTGCAAATAAAACAAAAGTTGGAGAAAGACCAATAGAAATCCATACAATTAATGGAACAAAAAGAAATGGATCAAATTTGTAAATTGTTCTGTACCGCATATTACATTGCTAAGACTGAAAGGCCTTTCAGGGATTTTCCTGGGTTGATAGATTTACAAAGAAGAAATCATGGGGATGATGCTATGGGTCACAGTTACAGTAGTGACAAGCAATGCGATATCTTCATTCACTATATTGCCCAAGATATTCAAAGCACTACTGCTAGTCTACTACAAGACAATGACTTCTTTTCTTTTCTTGTTGATTCCTGCACAGATAAAAGTGTGACTGAGGAGGAGGAGGGCATTTATGTACGTGTTTTTGAAAATGGCCTACCTGTAACAAGATTTCTTGCACTAAAACCAGTCAGTGTCCCTAATTCAGAAAGCATTTTAAATACTGTGATTAATGCTTTAGAGGGTGAAGGTGGTTTAAAGGATGGTGGTTGGAAACATAAGCTGATAAGTCGCGCTCTGATGGTGCTGCTGTAATGTTGGGGAGCACTTCAGGTGTCCTTAGTCATATCAGCAAGATTTCCAGTGCCCACACCTCATTGACATACACTGCTGTGCACATCGCTTAGAGCTTGCTGTAAAGGATTCTTTCAGAGACTGTCCCTTTACAAGTCATTAGAACAACTTCTGCTGAACATTTACTGCTTTTACCACAGGTCACCAAAAAGTTGGAAAGGCCTACAGGAAGCGGGATCCCTTTTAAATATTAATGTGGTCAAACCAGTTAACACTGGTGGCACTAGGTGGTTTACACAGAGAACGGGCCATTTCTGCCCTTGAAAGGAACTGGCTGCGTTAGTGCCTCACCCCGAACATGTGTGTCACTGACAAACAAGCAGGATCATGGCCAAAAGCACTAGGAATACTTAAAGAGCTTAAAACTTTAAAGTGTGTTATATACATGAACTTTCTGAAAGTGTTTTTGTTACTTATCTGCTCTTAGTCTGTGCTTTCAGCAAGAGGATGCCACTGTTGAAAAAGTTCACAGCAGAGTAGAAAGCACAATTCAGAAACTAAATGGTCTCTCGAATCAAGAAACTCTTCACCGCATAACCCTTACATCTGTAAATGAGAACTTAACTCAGTACAACAGTGTTGACTTAGCTAATGAAACTAGCAGGCACAGATCAGGTTCTCCTTCAGACATTGTAGAAGCCACAATTTCAGAGATCAAAAAAATTCTTCAGAAAACATAACAGCACATTGAATCTCGCTTTCAGTCCTTCACGACCAATAAAGTGCTACTAGCTGCAAGAGCTTTAAATTTTCAGTCCTGGCCAACATCCACAGAGGCACTTGAAACATATGGAGATCAAGCAATTCAAACAATTGTTGATCACTATAAAGTGGTCCTAGAGTCTCGTGGAGTTGATGTTACTTTAGTACTGCTGGAGTGGCTAGACTTAAAAAAGCACGTACTCCACTTGCTGTCTGTTGAAAGTTGTAAGTCTGAAATTGTGGCAGAAAGTGATTCTTGCGGATGTGCAGGATCAACAATTTCGAAATGTGCTGGCTATTGTCAGAATCATTCTCCTGATTCCTGTTCACACTGCTGCTGCAGAACGAGGCTTCTCTCTGATGGGAAGAATAAAAAATGACTGGAGGTTTGGATTACGCCCAGACACCCTACACGACCTAATGTCTATATCTCTGAATGGACCCCAGCTTAGTGACTATAACCCTGAAGGTGCCATATCACTGTGGTGGAAAAATGGCAAAGGAAGGCCCACTACCAAAGCTTATGGCTCCCGAACACTGTCACGGCATGCTGCTTCTGCCAGCCCTAGTGGTGGTGATGAAAACGAAAGTGCTTGGTCCAGTGAAGATGACGTCTAAAATTATGTAAACTAAGGGACGGCATGTAAATAGTTTGTTGGGCATGTACATTTTCTTCTTACATGCCCAAGTGGGCATGTACTTTTTTTCACGAATTTCATGCCCTGCATGTATACTTGTAGCAGTCATATTAGGGGAAAATAAATTAACATCTTATTACTTCAGTATCCAGATAATCATAGTTACTCATTTTAAGTTCAGTCTGTGAACCATTCAAATCAAATCAGACATAGCAAGGGGGCCCGTGCACTCTCCCTCCCAGATTTTAGTCCCATTAAAATTCAAGGAACATCACTGATCATATCCCAAGTAACTTTTCAGTGCAAAAGGAGAGAAAAATTTACATGTTCAGTACATAGCTTAAGGTATAAAATCATCATAATGATTCAGTTGATATGGTGTCCACTTTTGCCATTGTACATCAGGTTTCTGAACTTTGTCCATCATCCTGGCCGAGAGTCGTTCAAGGGCATATATCTCCCTGGACAAAACAATCCAGGCTTTTTTTGTATGCTCCTGTGCCCTCTTGGGGAAGTGATGTCAGAACCCCTGGTATAAAGGAAATGACACCCTGGGAGGGGGGGTGAGGGGCAGGGGTGGTTGGGCCCAAGCCTGTTCCCTCTGGGAAACAATCAGCTGCAAACTCTGACACCCCACTCCGGTGAGTGTTGACCTTCCTTTCAGCAAGACAACCTGCGCAACAATCTACCAGAGAATATACCCAGCAAAAAACAATTACAGTCACAGAAAAATCAAGCAGTTTGGCCCAATACCTATAATGTAAGCCTTCCCTGATCCAATACAACCTGATGTTCTGTGCTCTGAAGACAGAGGAACCAGTTTCCACAACCTAAGGCCTTGTCTAGGTTGAATACACAAACTGCAGGGTTCAGAAAGAAAAAATTCTCTGAGACCAGTAAATAGTTCACTGCACAAAAAAATAGTCTGATGCAACCTGTCACAAAATACTAGCAGATAAATTGCAGATATTGCAGAATTGAAGATAACTTGCATATTCTGAGTTAGGCCATTGCATGTTCCATATTTTCAGGCTCGCTGCCTCACCTGTGCTGCAGCAGCCGTTCTGCACCAGTGTGGCATACTAGATTACCTCACAGAAATCTGCCAAAGGAGGCAGAACTGCTTTAGTGTGGTCTGGATGTTTTTATTCATCAGTGGAAATGCATACGACACGTGTAACCCCTAGATGGCGCTATCCCAGGGGCTACTACCCCTGCCTGATTTGCCACTAACAGGTTGAGGGGCCTGGATCCAATGGCGGGTGCCTCCACCCAGAGGTCAGGGTTTGCAATAGTTAAACTAACTTGGTCACAGCCCTCTGGGACACTGCAACCCCCCTTTCTTCCCACTAGTGGCCCACACAATATATCAGAATTACCTTCACAGTATACACTTACCCCCAGGACTGGTTCCGGCACTGGGACCTCCTGTGAAATGAGATACAGTGCAACAATCACAGTACAGTACTTTAACATAGACAAATACCTCAGGCAGTATAACTTTGCTGAAACAAGCAGCTCTGATTTATTTAGGGATATAACAAGGACAGGGAAATCAGGTTAATTAGCTTATCACTCTAATAATCTACCTATGGCTCTGTGCAGGCCTATCCCTATCAGTTACTGTCCCTGGGTACCCAAGCCCTAGTGGCTAGTCCAAACTGTGGCAGCTGGTAGGGGCCCTTCACAGAGAAAAGGAGAATTAAACAGTCAGCAGTACAGTAATTCCATTTGGATTTAATGTGGCAATTCAACAGGAGCGAACTCTGAATTAGTACTTACCACCTCCAAATAAGATAGGGTCCTTCAATGTCAGCAGGGCTCACTTGAGGTGCACAAACCTCTTCACACATCCATATAAAAGAGAGCACTATACCATGCAGGCTGCATCTGTATCCCGATCGCAATTACTGCACAATACCGGGGAGAACACACAGCAGATTCAGTTCCTGACAGACCCGAGTGCAATTTTCAGCAATTCTTCCAGTCTTCTACAGGGTGAGCCTGGTTTCTACTTCAGAGATCCTTTGATTCTTTTCACAGGACGGATTCAGTCCCAACAAGCTGCAGACCGAACTCTGGGCCTTACACACGCTTTTGACTAAACTGCACACTGAAAAAGCACAGGGCTCCTTCCTTCTTCACTGCCAAAGCTCAACTCAAACTCCAACCGACAAAACCGGGCACTTCCTTTGAGTTCCTCCCAGTTCTTGACTGGATTGGCTGTCACCACAATAGACTGCTGCTGTTGGTCCAAAAAGGCACTGAAGTCTAAACTACATCTCCCAGAGTCACTGCCCATACAATCCTCTTGTGGCTGGCCCAGATTATGAGTCCAAGTTCTGATTCGTCCAAGGCACCATTTTAGAGCTAGCTTACCCCACACTGATTGGTCCAGTTCAGCAGTTCAAAACTAGAATGGGAACTAGCAGACACAGTTCTGACTGCAAAGAAAGCAGGTTAGACAAACTGTAATTTCATTATTACTCTAAATAATTTCTGGCAAACAGTTACATCTTTCAGATAGGTTCCCTTTGCACTCTAGTGACTGCAAAATGAAGTGAATTGGCAGCAGCTCGAGTGGTACTCAGAGAAGCACACAGTCCCCCATACAAACTAATTATGTCTGCAAGCAGACAGCTCTTAAAGAGACAGTACCAGAGGCTCTAAAACACTCACTGATAAATGGCTTAAATGCCAAACACCATTCAGGCTTGGAGCATTCAAGCAAGCTCCTGGAAGTCTTTGGAACCCCCATTTGCAGGGGTTACACCCTTCCTAGCCTGAGAAGCTTGGCGTCCGCGTCAAGCAAGTACTATAAGTTTCAACTGCAACCATATACATTTGCATTAGGCTCGACATGTAATCATCAGTCAATATATCATTTTACCAAGAACACATTTCTGAAACATTGCAGTACGTCACTCTTTACACAGTATTACATACACATTGTACCATAACTCAAGTTATTACCTCTTGTACATGAAACCTGAAGAGGGGGCCTTCCTATCAGTTACCTTTGGGGCTGGTCGGGCAAGGGCACCATACTTAGAGGGCAACACAAGTAACTTGGAGTTAGCACTGACGCTCAGTTTGGGCAATGAGCTCGGGACACATACACTCCTTTATGGACAACATTGAGAGGCAAGTCCACAGGCCTCCCAAGTGAATCATAACTGAGGTGCACCACAGGCTTTACAGCTCGACCAGTCTTTCTAGGGGGAACTGTTTTAGTCTCTGCACCTGAGCCTCATTTTCAGCATTGTCCTCACTTGTCAGGGAGTCTCCATGGGGTAGAGAGGCTAGAACTTGGGGCACTTTCAGCTCCAGGAGTTACAGTTTCTGAGTCCACAACATTTGGCTCGCATGGAGAGCTTTGGACACTGGCAGTGGACTGTCAGGGCACCAAAATACTCTTCTTGTTCGGGTGTATCACCAGTCTGCCCCAATCTATCATTTTCCTCCCTGAAAGCTCAAACAGTTCAACCATGCACAATGATTCCATTTCATCTGATCTGATGCTTTGCACTTCACTTTCTGGGAGCATTGGCTCCAGGGATGAAGCTGGGGCTTAGACAGTCCAGAAGGCCCAGCTTCATCTCCAGTATTGACTAGGGATTGCCTCAAACAATTGACTCAGTTCGTAAGAAGGATGGTATTCAAAGTCACTCTCACTTCTTCCGATATGGACTGACAGTCATGCTCAACTGGGACTTGTGGAGGGGAACACTTTAACTTTGCTTCTGTAGTGCAGACTTTCTTGATCTTTTCTTAGCAGCAGCTAGTCACTGGTCCAGAGGGGCATCTTCTAGGGCTCAGACTCAATTAAGATTTGTCCAATGGGCAGTAAATGATTTCTATGCATTGTTTTTACATCTTTGAATTATTCTCAGGCCTTACTTTCACACTGGCAGATCATCTAGTTTGCCCACTACAATGTGAGGGAGATGGTGCCATCTGTCAGCAATCTTGTGCTTGCCATACAGTCCCAGATTTCTTAGCAATACCAGTCTCCTCCTGGAGTTCCTGTGCTTCACCTTTTATCATACCTTTCTTTGTTGGCCAGATTTCTTTGGCAGCCATGGTTTGAGCCAGTTGGTATGCATGAGTTAGCTGGGCCTTTAACTTTTGCACATACTGTAAATAGTTGTCAGCTTGAACCCCATCAGGAGAGACCCCAAAACACACATCTACTGGTAGTCGAGCTTCTTCCAAACATCAGGCGGTAGGGGAGAATCCAGTGGCATCACTTTTGGTGCAGTTATAAGCATGTACCAGGGTGCTAATTTGTTGGCTCCATCTAGGCTTGTCCTTTGGGTGCAGGGTGCCTAGCATATCTAGCAAAGTGCGGTTTGAAACGTTCCAGCCTGTGGGTCCCCTGGGGTGGTAAGGAGTGGTTCTGACTTTCACACTCCCACAGAGAAAGCATCTCTTTGATCAGACGACTCTCAAAGTCTCTCCTTGATCAGAATGGATTCTTTGTGGAGCCCATAGTGAACAAAAAGTTTTCTACAAGTACTTTGGCCACAGTGGATGCTTTCTGGTCTTTGGTGGGGAAAGCTTGGGCATATCTCGTGAAATGGTCAGTGACCACCAGCACATTACTGATATTTCTTTGATCTGACTCCAAACTCAGAAAATCAATACAGACCAGCTCCATGGGTGCACTGGTGGTGATGTTAACAAGGGGGCAGCCTCTGGGGCAAAAGTTCTCTGTAAGCAGCGATACAAGGTTCGAATGTGTTGCTCCACATCAGCCCCCATCTTAGGCCAATAGAATCTGGATCTCACCAAGTCAAGTGTTCTGTCTATACCAAGGTGCCCCATGTGGTTGTGCAAGGACCTCAGTACTGAGTCTCGAAAGGCAGTGGGCAGCACTAGTTGTTGTTTGTCTACTTGTCCCCTCTGTCTACTGTTTCTCTGTATAACAGTTTATTGATCAGTTTCAACTTAGGACCTTCTTTGTATAACAGTGCAGTTCTCAAATCAGTGGAGCGTGATTTGGACACATCTTTTCCTGCATAGAGGGCTTCTAAAGCTGCTTTGATCATGGGATGTGAGTTGAGCCGCCTGAATACTGTCATTGTCCAGCTGAGGCAGCGCACCAATGTCTATTGCAGAAAAGTGGCAATAAGCAGCAGGTATGCAATTCTCAGAGGCTCCCAAGCAATCCACCATGCAGTCCACTGCGTCCGTGGACATTGTTCCTCCCTGTCAAATCTTCGGCAGAGTGTCAATGTCAGGTTCTGCCAATCGGACCCAATCATTCTGGGGAACAGGCCCTGGAGAGAGCATCAGCATCTATGTGGTTCAGACCTGCTCGGTATTCGAGAGCATAGTCATATGTAGATAATGCAGAAAGCCACCTATGGCCAGTGGCATCCAACTAGCTGAGGTCTGCACATAGGTCAAAGGATTATTGTCAGTTTTTACTAGTATTTTAGCCCCATACAAGTACTCATGGAATTGGTCAACAATAGCCCACTTCAAAGCTAGGAACTCTAACTTATGTACAGGATAGTTCTTTTCGGATGGGGTCAGGCTTCTACTGGCAAAGGCCACTGGTCTCAGGCCATTCTCTGCGTTTTGGTACAACACAGCCCCCAACCCTTGCAAGCTAGCATCAGTGTGCAGGACGAAGGTTTTCTTGGATCGCATAGGCCAGCACTGGAGCATGGGTAAGTTGATATATGATCTCATGAAAAGCAGTCTCACAATCAGGAGTCCAGCGGGCCCCAAATACTTCACTCGGATGAAAATACACTCTTCAGTCTTGAGGGACGCTGACTTTGGTATTTTTTTGGTTGGGGATACCCTTGAGTAAGGTTAAGTAAAGGGCGGATCACTCTTGAATAGTCCTTGATGAAGCGCTGATAATAACCACAGAATCCCAGGAATCTTTGCAGTTCTTTTAGATTTTGGGCTGTGGCCAGGTGGTCAAGGCCTCAACTTTACTTGGGTCGGTCTCTATTCCCTCGGTGGATACTATGTGTCCCACATACTTTACTGATGTTTGAAAGAATTGACACTTATCAATGGACAGTTTAAGGCCAAAGTCCTCCAGTCGGTCCAATACCTTAAATAATCTGCTCTCATGTTCCTCCAGTGAGCTGCCAAACACAATAACATCATCTAGGTATACCAGGCACTCTAGTAAGTTCATGTCCCCCACTGCACGCTCCATCAATCGTTGAAAAGTGGCTGGGCACCTGAAATCCTTGAGGCATCCTCATGAATTCATAGAAGCCAGCTGGACAGATAAAGGCCGTCTTCCTCACGGTCCTCTGGGGCCATCGATCTGGTAGTACCCACGCGGAGATCCAGCACAGAGAACCACTTGCTCCCCGCTTAGGCAGTCCAAAGCATCCTGAATGCGGGGCATTGTGTACTGATCAGGATAGTCCACCGGTTTAAGGTGCGATAATCCACACACATCCTTACTGTTCCATTCTTTTCCTCACTACCACAATGGGGAAGCATAAGGGCTTCTGATTCTTGTATTACACCAGCAGCTAACATCTCTTGCAGATGCTGTCTCACATCATCTATGTCAGCAGGTGCCAGGCGTCGAGACCTCTCACGAAATGGTCTTTCGTCATGCAGCCGGATATTGTGCTCAGCTCCTTGCACGATCCTCACATCCCATTCCTTTAAAGAAAACACCTGGTCTCTCTGGGCAAGCTTCACTGATCCTCACTTTCCATTCAGCTGGCAGCGGGAGTCGCTGAAATCAAACAAGTCAGGCGTCTTTGTCATTCTTCCTTGAACTCTTGCTGCTGGGTAGCACTGCAGTGTCTGCACAATGCACATTAGCCAGGATGCAACCTCTGTTTACCTCGAATGTCTCTTTCAGACACATTATGAACTTGGACCATTACCCTTCTGGCATAAGCATGGGCTCTAGCGGGCAAAATACTAGGCTTGACCAGCAGTCCCTCTGGCAATTTTCCATCGCCTGGTGCATCCAACATTAATTTTATTCTTAACATCCTTTCTGATACGGACCTCTCCTGTAAGGTACACTGGGCATTTGGCGCCAGGATCAGAGACTCAGGATCCTTCTTCCATACAATTCACCGGTTCTCTGGTTCTGTTTTTTCAGCATCTCTCTGTGCCTCATAGGCCTTCTTAATTAAGCCGGAACTCTTAAAGCTCTACTAGTCTTTGACCCTGTTTTCATAACACAACTGTGCCAGCCTTCCAACATATGAGCATTTGTTCCAATCAACAAAGGGACACCATCATACAGTCCAGTGGGGGACACACTAAGGCTAGGGTCTCTACTTGTTCGGCCACTCCAGCCACGGAGGTGGGGAAAGACAGCCAAATTCGATATACCCGGAATAGGGTAGGCCTTCTCACTTAACCCCATACATGCAGTCCTTCTAATGGTTGTGGGTACGCCTGACAAATGCTTCTGATACCAACCTGGAACATAATTGTCACTTGGGAGCCACTGTCTATACAGCTCTTGTAGACACTCCATTCACCTTTACAGTGGTCTCCATGGAGGACCCACTATTCTGGACCAGTCTGAGAGGCGGTAGTGGGGCCTGGGCAACTGACCTGCCACAAAAGGACGTGAATTAGCATTTTGGTGCCCTCACTGGGATCATGTCGCACCTCTTAACCACTGATTTCTTCTCCAAGCTCTCCTTGTAGCCTATATGCAACTTTGTTAGTGTCTTTGGGACTGGCATTCCTTTTCATGTGCCCATCTTTCCGCAATTATAGCAAAACATACTTTCTGGAGTTTGAGCTGGCCGGGCGCCACACTGGGAGCCAGGGCGGGGTATTACTAACTGGAAACCTGGTGCCATCTCTGTCTGCGGCGTGATAAGCATTTGGAGACATCTCGCCAGTTTCTCCACTTCCATGGTCAAGGATTTGAGTTTGGAGCTGTTATCAGCAGGAGATACATGGGTGGGTACCCCACCCCATAGCAGATGCAGTCGGATATAGGTCAGAGCTCTGTATTTGCAGGCGTGGCCTTCATAAAGGGACTGTTTTGAATTCACGGATCTCTCTCAACAGTTCGCCCCATTGTGGCATATCTTTTCCCTTGTCAGAGCACTCATTGACTGTCAACCTCTGCCCTGAACTTCACTTGATGGGTCACCTCAGTCACGGGTCGAGCCACAGCTGTTGATGCAGGTACCTCCCGAGGTCGCTTTTTCTCAACTCCTCGAATTCTCTCATTAACTCATCATAGGAGGGTGGGGATTCCAGTCGATGTCAGGCGTAACTGAAGCTACAGCAGTTCTGAGAAGGGGCAGACTTAAGATTCTGTCCAGTCTGGTTCGGTCCAGTTCAATCGCTGGCAAACTACCCTTTCTGAAGCATTCTTGCAACAATTTTTCCAGCCGAGAGACATACACAGACAACAACTCCTTGGTACTGTTGTGCATTCTTACTCTCCACCATAGGTCCTCATCAGAATCAGGCTCCCATACACATTCTCCAAGGCCTCAAGATAGGCCTGTGCAGTCGCTTCAGGGTTACTGGCCCGCTTAGCACGGATGGTAGCCAGGGCAGGACCCTCGGAGGCTCACTAACCCTCTTTCGCCGCTCCGAGCATTGCCATTCTAGCACTTGGGGGCAACATAGTCTATCCAGGTCTCCCAGTCATCCTCCCCTTGGGGGTGGGGAGGTGCCAGAGAAGATCCTCAACCTCGGTAAGAGTCATGACTAATGGCAGGTGCAGAAATAGGAGTCTGCATTGGTTCAGCCACCATTACAGGCACTGGAGCAGGAGAGGGTGTTGGGGAGGAACACCTCAGGTGGCAAGAATAGTTTTTAAAATCCTCCACAGTTTTCCCTCCCAGCAACCATTCAGCAAATTTCTCCTCAAAAGTTTCAGATAGTGGTGGGGCTGATTCCCCGGGTCTTTACTGACCTTAGTTATCACTCCAAGCAGTGAGGGCTCCTCTGGGGTAATGGTCTGTGGCACTTTGGAGCTATCTATGGGATCCTTAAACTCTACTAGGCCAGGAAAGTGTGGGTGAGCAGATTAGCATGCCGACCCACCACCACAGGGTTTTGTAAACCTTCCACCTTGGAAAGTACTCCTGCACAGTGTCCGTATTGATACCCAGGGGATGTCCAGGATAAGCATAGCATTTGGGGTCGATCTCCTCCCAGTACACCACTCCACCAGCCGTGCACAGCCACTTCTGTCGGGTACCCATTTTTTCTTAACAGTGGTTAGAATATGGCCACTAGAGGACACACAATCCCAGCGGTGAGCCTCCAAGATGTAACCCCTAGATGGCGCTATCCCAGGGCTACTACCCCTGCCTGATTTGCCACTAACAGGTTGAGGGGCCTGGATCCAATGGCGGGTGCCTCCACCCAGAGGTCAGGGTTTGCAATAGTTAAACTAACTTGGTCACAGCCTCTGGGACACTGCAACCCCTTTCTTCCCACTAGTGGCCCACACAATATATCAGAATTACCTTCACAGTATACACTTACCCCAGGACTGGTTCCGCACTGGGACCTCCTGTGAAATGAGATACAGTGCAACAATCACAGTACAGTACTTTAACATAGACAATACCTCAGGCAGTATAACTTTGCTGAAACAAGCAGCTCTGATTTATTTAGGGGATATAACAAGGACAGGGGAAATCAGGTTAATTAGCTTATCACTCTAATAATCTACCTATGGCTCTGTGCACAGGCCTATCCCTATCAGTTACTGTCCCTGGGTACCCAAGCCCTAGTGGCTAGTCCAAACTGTGGCAGCTGGTAGGGGCCCTTTCACACAGAGAAAAGGAGAATTAAACAGTCAGCAGTACAGTAATTCCATTTGGATTTAATGTGGCAATTCAACAGGAGCGACCCTGAATTAGTACTCACGACCTCCAAATAAGATAGGGTCCTTCAATGTCAGCAGGGCTCACTTGAGGTACACAAACCTCTTCACACATCCATATAAAAGAAAGCACTATACCAGGCAGGCTGCATCTGTATCCCGATCGCAATTACTGCACAATACCGGAGAACACACAGCAGATTCAGTTCCTGACAGACCGAGTGCAATTTTCAGCAATTCTTCCAGTCTTCTACAGGGTGAGCCTGGTTTCTACTCTTCAGAGATCCTTTGATTCTTTTCACAGGACGGATTCAGTCCTAACAAGCTGCAGACCGAACTCTGGGCCTTACACACGCTTTTTGACTAAAACTGCACACTGAAAAGCACAGGGCTCCTTCCTTCTTCACTGCCAAAGCTCAACTCAAACTCCAACCGACAAAACCGGCACTTCTTTGAGTTCCTCCCAGTTCTTGACTGGATTGGCTGTCACTCACAATAGACTGCTGCTGTTGGTCCAAAAGGCACTGAAGTCTAAACTACATCTCCCAGAGTCACTGCCCATACAATCCTCTTGTGGCTGGCTCAGATTATGAGTCCAAGTTCTGATTCGGTCCAAGGCACCATTTTAGAGCTAGCTTACCCCACAATGATTGGTCCAGTTCAGCAGTTCAAAACTAGAATGGGAACTAGCAGACACAGTTCTGACTGCAAAAGAAAGCAGGTTAGACAAACTGTAATTTCATTATTACTCTAAATAATTTCTGGCAAACAGTTACATCTTTCAGATAGGTTCCCTTTGCACTCCTAGTGACTGCAAAATGAAGTGAATTGGCAGCAGCTCAGTGGTACTCAGAGAAGCACACAGTCCCCCCATACAAACTAATTATGTCTGCAAGCAGACAGCTCTTAAAGAGACAGTACCAGAGGCTCTAAAAACACTCACTGATAAATGGCTTAAATGCCAAACACCATTCAGGCTTGGAGCATTCAAGCAAGCTCCTGGAAGTCTTTTGGGAACCCCCATTTGAAGGGGGGTTACACGCGCTTTAGTTACTGTGGTTTTTCCGGGTCATGCAAGGCACAACTATGAACATTGAGTGGTTCTGTTTTGTATATTTCCCCACACTGCTGACAGCAGCCTGGAACCTATTTGCATTCATTTAAATCTCTCACCACCCAGCACTGCTTGGGCCATCAAAACGTCAAAGTTGTTTGCTTGTCTGTCATCGAGAGGCCACAATAATACTGTTATTGCTGAGGAAAACAGTCAGTCTCCCAGTTTACTACAGTAATACTCTGCACCTTTGTCACAAAAAGGAAAGAAAGAACAGTTACTTGATTTTAACTATAAGGTGCTCTGAAATGAACTTTTCATATTTAATAATTCACAGTGAGGACAGCAGGTAGTTAGTCTCTTTAAATGGTGTAAAATGTTTGCATTTTTCCTCTCAGCCCCATCAGCTACTCGCCCCACCATCCACCACTGTCAGATCATTGGGGAACAACATAAAGCGGGTCACACAAACACAGACAGTGATGGCAGAAAAAGACCAGTGGTCCATCCAGTATACCTGTAGTTCGCTATCAACCCCCAGGACCTACTGTCCATACAGGGCACTAGCCCTCACTATCCGCCCTCTGTTTCCCATCCTACTACTACCACCATTTTTTTTGCCATAGAGTTTTTTTCCCTTTGGTTGCCTCCCCCCCAGCACATGCCACCCCTGGACTCACCTTCTTGTAGATCTCCCATGGATTACCCCCCATGGCAGGGCCAGGAAGGGGAGGGTCATCCTCCTCCCACCTGGAGACTCCCATCCAGAACTGGGTCACTGGTCTTTCGTCAGCGGTGTGGGACATGGACAGGCAGGGCATCATGGAGCCGGTGCTAACATTTTTCCATTTTCTCCCACAGCCCCAGCTGCAGCAGCACGTAAGCTTGTGATGCAGAGGCACACATATGCTACAGAACCGCAGCCCCTCCCATACTGCATCGCTTGTATTCTGGCGCTACCACCTGGCCACCACCAGGCGGCAGCCAAAGACCGAGATGGTGTGCCTCCCATCCCTAGGAGAAGAGAGCAGTCCAGCACATGCTCAGTCCTCGCTAACCCCGGCTGACACCCAGCAACCCAAGTTTGTTCCCACAGCTGGCTCGCCAGCATGGGAAAGGGTAAGGCATCTCAGTCCTCTTCGCCACCAGGCCGACTTACTGCCCTGATTAACCACCAAACCCTTCACTTCTTCCTAGTTGTGCTTGAGATCATTTATGGTTTTGATGCCCACCACCTCAGCTGGCAAACGGTTCTACAGTTCCACCACCTTTCTGTAAAATAAAACTTTCTCACATCCCTCTTCAATCTCCTCCCTTCCATCAGTTTCACTCTTTGCCCCTGTGTCCATGAACAGTTACTCATGCTAATTAGTTCCTTGCCAGTTACCTTGTTCTTTTTAGGAACTTGAAGATCTCTGTCATAGCACTCCTCTCTCATCTCCAGTGACAACATGCTCAGTGCCTTGAGCCAGTCCTTATAATATCTGTCCCACTGGCCTCAATCATCCTGGTCAACCTTCACTGCACAGTCTATCCTGAGGTGGGGATTCCAGAACTGGGCATGTACTCCAGGTGTAGTTTCAGGGAGTCACTAATGATGATTATAAGTCTAATTAATTATTCATGAGCTGAACTAACTCACCGATTGGCTGCCGTGCCAGTTTGAACTCTCTTAGAAATGACTGGCATGGCAGTGACACTCGGCTCACACGCTGTATGCGGACAGCAGCAGCGGCACCAAAACAAAACTGTTTTTGGCACTAAAAGCCTAAAGGAAAAAACTGTCAGTATTGTGATTAGACTTATAATCACAATAATGACCTCATAGCTCGTCATTTCCTTTGATTAATGACCAGCTGGTTGGGGCTGGCCCTCAGCTGCGCCTTGGGCCACCTTTCCCTCCCCAGCCGGTCGTTAATCACCAGGAAATGACCGGCTGTTCGGTCATTATTGCTTAACTCCTTGGTCCCTTTCCTCAGCCATAGTGCTCAGCTTTGCCCTCCTATTTAGTACTTTATCCTGGGGTTCTTGTTCCCAAGGTGCATCACCCTGCACTTTTCGGCACTGAATGTCTACTGTCAAACCTTAGACCACCTCTCTAGATTTTGAAGGTCACTCTGCATCTCCCCAATTCCCTCATCACTGTCCTCCCTCCCATAGAACTTAGTGTCATCTGCAAAGAGATACAATTTGCCCTGGATTCCTTCTCCACTGATGCTGATGAATATATTGAAGAAGATAGGACCCTGGATGAATCCCTGTGGCACCCTATTCATGATCTCCCTTTTTTTCCGATTTGTAACCATTAATCACAACTCTCTGCTACCTCCCCTTCAACCAATTTCCTAGCCATCTTACCATGTCCATTGAAACACCTAGATCCTCCATCCTCTTCAGCAGTCTTTTGTGAGGCACAGAGTTGAAAGACTTGCTGAAGTTGCAGTAAAGTAAATCCACGGCATGGCCCCTATCCAATACCCTCATCACCTAGTCAAAGAAAACTATCAGACTGGTCTGACAAGACCTCTCTGCCATGAGCCCATAGTGTTTACTATCATGCAGTCCACTGCTCTCCAGGTAGTCCACAAGGTATTCTTTGACTAGTGGCTTCATCAGTTTACCAACAATCCCCCTTCTCATGAAACCGAAACTGCGCCTAGCCGTCACTTGTAGATCTTTCACATTTGCAGCTGTATCTGACTGGAATTCTCTTCCTTCCTCCATCCTATCTTATTACTCTCCTCCTTTGTTTCAATCTAAACTGTTTGCCTCTCTCTCAGCCTCTGTCTCTTGCTCATGCTTCTGCTGTTGACTCATCTCTCTACACCTTATCTCCTAGTCCCACTCCTGACTGACCCTTAACCTCGCCCCATCCCCACCCTCTGTCCTTATCCTCTTTTACCACCTGCTCATTACCTGCCCCTGTATACATTATTTTCCTTTCGACATTTAGTTCTGTAGCCTTAGTTTCTATTGTACATGCCTTGCAAATAAGCTTACTGATGTGGATATGCCATCCTTTGTCATACTGCTGCATATATTCTTATGCTGTTCAATTTTTGCCAGCTGGTTTTTGCTCTTCTGTAACACTGTGCTGCCTCTGTATAACTTTTATTTATTTATTCATTTATTAAGATCTAGGATTGAACACCTTTGAGCTGAAAGCTCTTTTACAAAGGTTCCACGTCAGTGGGAGGGAAGACAGTATCACAAAGGTTTAAACAACATAGAGTATAAGACATGTACAATAATTACAATAATTACAGTGGTTTATACAAGCAGGTTTATACCAACAAGAGAAAAACTATAGAGGGTAAGATGCCCTCGGTTTGCATATAGAGTAAGTTAGAGGAGAGGATAGTTGAAGGTCGTAGAAGGTAGGGACAAAGTTAGCAGAGAGAGCAGTTAGTGGAGTGACTAGTAGGTGGCAGGGAAAAGGGGGCTAAAATGCTGATGGGCGGGGGAGACGGCAGAGTGAGAGATAGAGTTGCAGCAGTCATAGACCTTGTCAAGGGGGGGAGGGGCTGGACGGATGCGGCAAGTGGCCAAGCAGAGCTGTGAGCCACCACGTGACAAGGTAGTAAGGGGAGGGAGGGAGTGTAGGTGGGGGGTAGAGATGGCACAGGCATGCCATTACTGGAAGCCACATAGAGGTAGGTCAGAGTCCTAAGGCAGGGGGACTAGTGGAAGCAGTCACAGGTGCTGGATGAGGAAAGCTGCTGGCGTATCTCGACCCCGGGTCGACCCTGAAAAAGCTACTGTAATTGTCTCAGTGGACTTACCCGGTCACCAAAACTCAAATAAATAAACAACACAGATAAGACTGACAGGTCTGCAGTTCCCTGCTTCTCCTTGTGTTCCCTCCATATGGAGCAGAACAACATCTGCTACCTTCCAGTCTATTGGAACTCTCCCATCTGTAATGAGCTACTGAACAGCCCTACCAGGGTTTCAGCCAGTTCCATGAGTACCCTCAGATGCATCTTATAGGCCACAGAGCCTTATCTATCTTTAGGGCTGCTAGCCCTTCTTGGCCCTTTTGCTATTAAATACTGGCTGCCTCATCTTCAGGACCCCCTTTATGGATGCCTTGATGGCACTCCAGGCAGGGACCCGCTGCCTTCCCTTGCGCAGACAGAAAAAGCAACCATTAAGGACAGCTGCTGTTTGCACATCATTCTCAGTTACTCTACCTCCCTGAGATAGCCTAACAATTTCCCTCCTTTCTTTCTTTTTTCTCTACTATAGCTGAAGAACGGCTAGACATATAGAATGTATGGGCAGAAAAGGACGACTTGGCCCACCCAATCTGTCCACATGGTCCCTGCCTAGTCTGTCTTCACAGACCCAAACTGGTCTACAGTGACCTTCCCTGTTGCTAATATTCTCTATTGTCTATCCCACGCATGCTTGAAGCCCCATCCTGGTTTCACCGCCACTACTTCCACCGGCACTCTGTTCCAGGCGTTTAACACTCTTTCATTGAAGCAACATTTCCTCATACTCCTCTTAAACTCCCACCCCCCAAAGCTTCATCGCATGCTGTCTGGTTCTGAAGCTCTTTCTCATTTGAAATAAACTTCCCTCCTGCACCTTGTTAACCCTTGTGAGGTACCTGTCTCTGTCATGCCCCTTCTCGCTCTCCTCTCTTCCAGGGTGTAAATGTTGATATCCCTCAGTCTGTCCTCATAGGGTTTTTGGTGCAACCCCTGCACCATTTTAGCTGCCCTCCTCTGGGCTGCTTCCTTCCAGTTTTCCCCACCCTTGTCCCCCTCCACAGTACACAGTTCAGTGTCTGCTTTTGCCTCCCTAACCACCATCTTTGCTTCCTTGGTTCTCAGTTGGTATTCTCTCCATTCTTCCTCCCCCTTACATTTCCTTGTACCCTGTAAAGGCCTTTTTTTGGGGGCCTCACTGCTTCTCTCACCCTTTCTGAGGATCATATTGGTCTGTTGTATCTGTTTCTTTCGTTACCACTCTCATGTACCACTTAGATGCCTCGAGAATACCCACCGTAATTGCCCTGCCCCCCATCTCTCCTTTGCACCTCCAATGCTACCTACCCTGAACTTGTCCCGGACCAACTTCCTCATCCTGTTGAAGTCCACCCTTTTGAAATCAAGGACCTCAGTTCTCAACTGGGGCTTTCCGTCCCAAGGCCAGCTTGAACAAAACAGAGTTCTGATCTCTAGACCCTAGTGGCTCCACTACTCACACACCTCCTACCACCTCCAAGTCGGTGAGCACCACATTAAGAATGGCAGCCTGCTTGGTGGATTCCTTAATCAGCTGTATCAGCAGACAGCCCTGGAATGTATACAGTAGGGCCTGACTTCTGGTGCTCCTGGCAGCTGGAATATCCCAGTCAATATCCAGCAGGTTCAGATTACTCACCACCACTAACTCCCCCTTTGCCACTCCCCTTCCCAGGTCTTCCCAAGCTCCCTGTCCCTCTCTTCCTCTTATCCTGGTGGTCTGCAGATCATTCCCAGTCATAGTTTCTTACCTGCAAACACCAAGAGCTGCACCCACAGCGACTCTGTCTCCCCATTACTTCCTCTAATGTATCCATCTTCCACAGCCTCGATGCCTTCTCTGATATATAGGGCTATGCATCCCCCTCCTTTTACCTTTTCCTCTGTCCCTCCTAAACACTGTGCAACCAGGAACTGTCAGTTCCCAATCATTATGTTCTCAAGCTCAAGTTTCTGTGATGGTTATGAGGTCCATTTCAGTATATGCAATCACTGCCTGGAACTTGCTGATTTTATTAACCGGACTCTTGGCATTAAGGCAGACCCCCTTCCATCTAACTCCCGATTCTCTTTTGCTTTTTACTTGTCTTTCTTCCTTGTTCTTCCCTAGTTTCCCTGACTTTTTATACACTGACTTCTTGACCTCCCTCATTGGTCCCTCCCCGTAGCCCAGTGGGAACCTCAACCCTATTTTTGCCCACTGTGCTGTTACAAGCCTCCAAATTAGGGAGAATACTAGCTAGGTTCCCTTTCCTCTCTCCTATCACCATGGTTCTCCTAGCCTCAGTCTCCCCCACTGACAGTTTAACTGTCCAGGGCAGATGTCTAACTTTTGCCCCGTGCACTGGTCCCTCCTCTCTTGCCAGGTGAAGACAGTCACCCCAGAACAACCTCTTGTCCCAGAAGTCAGCCCAGTCCTCCACAAAATGGTACCCCATCTCCTGACACCATATCTTTAACCACTCATTAAACTCCTCAGTCTCATCCGTCCTTAGTCTGTCTTTCCCCTCTCCTTATTCCACACAGGGAGGACCTCAAAAAAGGTCAGCGAGGCTGACTGTGCCTTGAATCTGTCCCCCAGTGCAAAAGTTCTCTTTCACTATCTCCACAGGCTGGTTCACCAAATTGTTGGTATCCACGTGTACCAGCACCCCCCCCACTCTCCCTCCCTCTCCACCATCCTCCCTATCCTGTCTACATCTGGATAGCCAATGCACCAGGAAGGCTCCTGACCACTCCTCTCCAATCCAAGCCCCTGCCACCACCCTCTCTACCCCTCTGATCACTGAGTCCCCAACCACTAAGACTCTCCTGGCTGACTTCCTCCTGCTTCTGCCCCTGGAAGACACCATGCTATCCTGCCCATAACCCCCAACTGACTCAGTCCCCCCCTCAGCAGAGTACTTCCTAGATTACTACCTTGTACCCCATCCCATGTAGACAGTTTGGGTAAGAAGCTGCTTACCACACACTTACTGTCTCTCAGTGCTATGCCCCTGTACTCCTACCCCATACAGGTATTTGGCCATGGATTCTAATTTATTTCAGCAGATACAGTACAACACCACAGTCTTACAGCATTTATTACCTCTATCAGCCTTCTTCCATGCACCCCTCCTCATTTCTATTCCCCCCCCCCGTTTTCCAATCTTACTGCTACACCGTCACCTCCTACTCTCCTCATCATCTCCACTCAGGTATACCCCCTTCCCTCCACCAGTCACCTTGCACCCCTCCCAATTCCACTGAATAATAATCTCAGCCACCCTTTCCCACTCAACACTCATCTCAGCCTATAACTTTTTCTCCTCCTCCATCTTTTACACTCATCCCCCGCAATCAATCCAACCTCAGTTACCTGCACCTATCTTTGTATTCCTTAAACCCCCCCCCCCTTCAGAATTCCTTTCAGCTCGTGGTTACTGACAAGGTTCACAATTTGATTGCTATTAAAAATTTTGTGTTATGAAACTGCTACCTGTCATTTTCTTGATACCACTGCTGCACTTATTGTATATTTTTTGTATCCCATGAATTCTGTCTTCTCACTCAGACTTTGTATTTTGTTTGCCATTCCTGCTTGTTACACTGTTTCTTCCTTTTTTGACGTGGAGCCTTTGTAAACGAGCTCCGGCTCAAAGGTATTGTAATCCGAGAATTCAATAAATAAAAAAAAAAAAAATACAATGTCATTTATTTTAGAGGCACCTTGCCCAGTTGCTGAGGATCAGTTGATACTTAGGTGTACACCACACAGGGAGTTGCTGAGTTCCTGTTTTCCTTCAGGATTGCTGGCTACAGCACCCAAAGCCTACCTGAGCCCCTCGGGGCAGAGCCTCCTTGTGACAGGCAGCTCCTGCCACTCTTGAGGACTGAACTTTTCTTAAATCTGTTGCAACTGTTCTTCTGATTCTTAGCCTAATCTAACATTTACAATTTCTAGTCCATAAGGTTGGCCACCTATGGGCACCCCCTTCTCCCTTTCTTGCCTATGCTATAGTGTCCTCTTTAATTTTCCTTTTCCCTCTCAGGTCCTCATACAGGGAAGTTATTGTGGTTACCTCCAAATGTATATAAAACAGGTTCTGTTTATCGTTGTTGGATTTAGTATGTAATCGCACTATGTCATAACATACCTTGATGTATATACCTTATGTTTTACGAAACCTGTAAATGTTGAAAATACCATGGCAGTAGGTGTTTTTGATAAAGGTAAAAAGAACTAGGTGACTATTATAGAAATTAAGTTAGTTGTGCTATTTAAAATGCATGTAAATTGCTGTAAACTGAACAAGTCTGAAATTTCATGGTGATTTGCATATATCCCTTGGTGCTTTGCATTATGGAAGTATGTATGATGTTGCATTTCTCTGAAACTTGATTCGTTGCCAGTGCCCTTTGAGGTAACCCTTTTCAGTGACTCTTCACTGAGGTTCTCTGTTTTTAGCTTTTTTTTTTTTCTTTTTGAGCCCCCCACTACCCAAGCAAACAGGGCCCACATTGGGATGAAGGGTTTTCACTAAAAATGTTTCGCTCAGAGATCAGTATCAGTAGGTGCTGGCTAAGTGCAGAGGCAGGATATACATAGTCTGTTGCTACAAACTGATGTACTGAAGAAGGGATATGCCATTGCTTAAAGATTATCTCCTGTATTTTGAATAAACATCACACAGCAATTGTGTGTTGAATTTGAAGTTCAGTGTCTGGTCCATCTGTCATCCCACAACCCCTCCACACTCCTGCAGACCTGCAGTCATTGCGGATGCCCTGCAGACATTACTGAGACGGATTCTTTACTCTGCTCTCTGCCATTCACGTGAGGGAACATGCTGACAGCAAGAGCTAACTAAAGTGAAGTCAAAATGCAGACTGCTTCACTTCTGCCTAAGTGACCCCCCTTAACAGCTATCCCCCTAGCTAACTGCAACATACTGCTTCACTTCTGCCTAAGCAAACCCACCCCCATTAACAGCTATCCCCCTAGCTAACTGCAAGGACAATTTTCAGCTGCCTTAACCCAGCTCAGACCAGAACACTGCTAAGTACTGTGCCTTTCCTGATTGAAGGCCCCAATTTATCTAGCAGACCCTACACTTCTAACATAGTATCTGTCTTACTACCTCCCTAGTTAGAAATGCTCTAGCTGCCTCAGCTCAGCTGTATTCTTGCCCTGATAGCAGTCCTAACTAAACTGAAGTCAAAATGCAGACAGCTTCACTTCTGCCTAAGCCTTACCCCCAATTAGGAGCTATCTCCCCTAACTAAATGCAGGGGTGATATGTACTGATAAGTACTGTGCCTTTTATACCCTGATTGAAGGTCCCAGTTTATCCAACAGTCCCTACACTTCTAATATAGTATCTGTCTACCTACCTACCCCCCAGTTAGAAATGTTCTAGCTGCCTCAGTCAGCTGAGCTGCTTCCTTGTTCTGATAGCTGGTCCCGAAAGTACAGGCAGCCGTTATACAGGTGATTAAGGAATATGGATGTTTTGGGGGATTTTCTCTCTGTCCCAAAATCCCACCCACCTCCCAGTGACACTGGCCAATGTCCCATCAGCCCTTGCATGCATACAGTGAATGCCTCTGCAGAGGAGAGGAGCTCCCCAGCTAATTACAAGGGTCACTGTAGCAGCAGAACCCAGCTTCATCGCTCCCTCGCTGGGAATCACAGCTCTATCCCATCCTTCCTGGCTGCCCAACCAGGCTCCCTGGTACGCTCCTGAACACTGATCACCAGTGCAGGAGCACGATGTGCAACCTGCTGGGACATTGAGCAGTTGAACACTGCTAGTTTTTAGGACAGCTAGAAATCTGAGAGTCATTCTGGATAGCATACTGTCACTTGAAAATACAGGTCCCCATATACAGTCATAAGGGAAAGTCCCTATGTGGTTGCAGTGTCACTTAGCAGCAGTCCCTTGTCCCATGCATCATTGTGCTGGTGTAAGCCCTCCCTGCACTGCTGCAGCTAAGCACACTTCAGTTTATTTCTCTTGATTTTTATCCACCATCCTTCTTGCTTGCCCCTATCTGGATGGCTTCCCCCACCCAGTCACTCACCATCCCTGGGACTTACTCCTGCCCCCCCCCCCCGATTTATTCCTCATGACAAGGTTGGAGGGTCTTGTCCGTGCCTCTCTGAAGCAGGCTCCAGATGGGTGCCCAGACCATGTTGCCAGGTCTTCAGGGGGGCCGCCTGACATTCTGCAACGGCAAGGGATGGTTTCCTCCATTTTGTCTGCCCCAGGGACCTTGACGTGCAATGATGTGAAGCATCTGTCAACACCCAGCACAGTTCTGGGCCTCCCATCTGCCTTGACTCTCAATCTCACCTAGATGTCAAGTGTATGGAGGGAGTTGCAATCACCCCCACCCAATCAGAGGAATGCAGTCCTTTGGATGCGTGATCCTCTCACCCCAGCCAACCCCTTGCGACTCAAGTTTACTCCTACACTGGATTGCTGGCACAGTGGTAGCACTATTGTTGCACCACCAGGCCATCCCCAGCTAAGAACATTTCAACTGTACACAGGAGGGTGCAGAATCCCCATGCACATGACCCCAGGGCCATTCTCATAGCACTGCAACCCTCACAACTGCAGTCTCACCCTTTATTAACACCTCCTTCCTGTAAAACTGTTACAGACAGACAGCAGAGGTATTAGTAGGCTGTAACCGGAAAACTAGGAGCCAGCAGGGAATGACGATCATCATGGGACCAGCACAGATGACAGAACAGGGATAAGAAGGGGAGTGCAGTGCATGTCAGAGAGCCTGTCAGGGATTGGGAGCAGGTGGGGGGACCACTGGACCATTTATTTGTTTGAAAAGTTTTACCAGGAAAAGCATGTTGAGCTGCCAGCAGCTTGTTTCCAGATACGTCCTGGCAGAGGGAGAATGAGGAACATTATAATGCAGTCATAAAATAAATGCATGTATATATTATATTGTACTTAATAAAGCAGCCGTCCAGTAGAATACAGTAGGGACAGGAGAACCATAGAAGATTACGAGGTTCTCAGAGGCTGCAATTAAGAAATAAGACATGACAGGGTGTGTGTTATTGTGGGATAGTAGAGCTCGAGACAAAGCCAAGGGCTTTACACACCTGAGAAGTACCGTTATCCCACAATTACACACACCCTGGAATGCCTTATTGAGATTATAAAATGAATTCCCTGATATTTTTTTTTTTATTTTAGGATCAAGTAATGTGGTTCATAAAGTTAAACATTTCTGATGTGTGCTGTTGTGCTAGGATAACAGCACAGTCATGTGACTGGATTTCACCAATTACAGTACAGTTTTTCTCTCCCCCATTTTATGATACGCCATAAAAGGTTTTGGTAGTTGTCTGAGGCTTATCAGAATTTTCAGAACCTTTTAAAGTACAAAAATTGTTTTAACCATCATTTTCCAAACAACATGGATTGGTACTACACTACCTCCAATACAGTGGCGCAACCACAACGCCAGCAATCAAGAGAAATAAACTGACTGTGCTTAGCTGCAGTTCAGGGAAGGCTTACAGCAAGGCTAGTAGAGTGCTGGGATGTACTGAAAGGGATACAGAGAGCAGGGACAGGGAGGTGACAGTGCCCCTCTACCAGTCTTTGGTGAGGCCTCACCTGGAGTACTGCATCCAGTTCTGGAGGCCTCACCTCAGGAAGGATGTGAATAGGTTGGAGGTGTTCCAGAGAAGGGCAACAAAGATGATACATGGCCTCAAGGGAATCACCTATGAGGAAAGGCTGAAGGCTTTAAACATATACTTGCTGGAGACTAGGAGGGAGAGGAGGGATATGATCGAGACATTCAAATTCCTGCGAGGCATAAACAAAGTACCACACACACAGGGCTTTTCACTAGGAACACCAATTCTACAACAAGGGAGCATGAGTGGAAATTAAAGGGTGGAAAGTTCAGGAGGGACATCAAAAAATATTACTTCTCAGAAAGGGTGGTGGAACTGTGGAACAGGCTGTCACCTGAGGTTGTGGCTGTAAAGTCAGTATCAAGTTTTAAACACATGTGGGACAAGACTAGGGCAGAAAATTACTTTTATTTTTATTTATTTCATTCTCAGATTAGAAAATACCATTGAGCGAAGAGCAGCACATTTACAAAGGTTCCATGTCATTTTGGGAGGGGGTAACAATACAGACAAAAGAGAAAAAACAACTTAATGTACAGCATACAGCAATAAAGTTATAATACATATGTTACATCATTATTAGCGTTCTGAGTACAGTGGTGGAAACATAGGAGAGACATGAGTAGGAGATAGCAAGGGCAGGTAGAGGTTCAATGTTGAAATTAGTGGTAGGTCAGTAAGTGGGGAAAATGGATTGCAGCCAGGAGGCATTGTCAACATGTAAGGAGAGGTAGGAACGGGTAGAAGGGTTAAGGGGAAAAGGGAGGCAGACACCAGGGGAGGATAGGGTGTCTGGCGGCGGTTAGGTAGGGTGTGCTGCTGTGGGGTAGGTAAGGAGTAGGAAGGCGGGAAGAAGAGTGGCAGGAAAACGCAGGGCAGACAGAGGCATCGAAGGTGAGTATTAAGGACAGACTGAGAGGGTGTAGGGCGTGGAGGATGGGTGAGTGGACAGGAGAGGGGTAGTGAAGGGGGAGGAGAGAGGCAGCCAGGGGCCTTGTCATGGATGCACATAACAGTTGGTGGGGGGTAGGTAAGGAGTAGGAAAGGAGGGAGGAAGAGAAGCAGGGAAAATGAGGCAGACAGACTGAGAGGGTACAAAGCACTAGAGAAAGTTAAGCAGGGCATCTAGGGCGGACAGGACCCGGTGTGACAGCAGGTGCCTGGAAACCATGTTGGGCAGACTTGATGGACCACAGGTCCCCTTCTGCCATCATTTTCTATGTTTTACTACCACACCAGCCTTCTTAGGAGGGAGCAGAGGTGTGTACAGGGAGGGCTACAACCCCGTGTGGACAGTAGTTCCCGGGGGCAGATAGGGAACTACGGGAAGACTAGATGGAACTTTGGTCTTTTTCTGCCATCATTGTCTATGTTTCTATATTAATAAAACCTTATCAGTGCCTTAAATGAAAATGGCACAGGCATTGGGTGGTCCTGAACTTCTCCAAACTGCCTCTCCCATCCCTAACATACAGCAATTAATGACAATCAATGAAGAATAGTGCAAACAGGAAAAAAACAGAAACAAGGTTACAGCGCTGCACACTAACAACAGCAGCAGAGAAATAACTATAAGCAACAAAATACCTAATCAGAATCCAGGGGCAGGAGAAACAGCATGCAAAACACAAAATTAACAGTGCAAGGAGCCTGTAGTGGCAGCATGTAACACATGAGCAACTGGGTAGACTAGGGAATCCTCTGCATTGTTAAGGAAAGAGAGACTGCGCTGACTTAAAGCAGCAGTATTTGTTAGGCACCATGTATTTTTTTCACAATAACATAATTCTGGCAAGATCAAGATCCCACTCTTGTGCCATGCCCGACATGAAAAAAATGAAAGAGCAACGCTGCGCTTCAGGATGTACTTTCATAAATAAGATGTTTCAGCTGTTACAGCTTACTAGAGAAAACATTTTTTCATTTTCAATGTTCCTTTCCAAGGTTTACAGCATTTCTTGGTCTATCTACAAAGTCTGTTACATTTGCCTCTCCTCTGTTAACCTCACAGTACCTTTGTTTATGACATCATCGTGCTCACCATGGCAAAAGACTATGATGTCACAAAACAGCAACTGTGTCATTAGCAGGGGAGCGTCAGATACATTTTGAAAGACTCTGTGAAATACAGTAATTGCTGCATTATCCACAATATTTAGTACAGCAATAGCAGGGGAAAGTAAAACAAATAAGAAATAACTAGAAAACCAAATAGGCGAACCGTAACTGATGTTTGTAAACTTTTTATTGTAGTATACAGTTGCTCTTTAAATATTTTGGTGTGGTGATATGCGGTTTACCATCAGAAATGTGGCATGACCATCCCAGTACATTTACTTCATACACTCAAAGGTAACCTCAAGTGCTGAGATTTTTTTTTAAATTGCCAGTGGTGGAAATCTTTAATTACTTTAAGTAATTAATTACAAAATTAGTTAGAAAAAGGTGTTTTAAAAAATATCTGAGGGAATTAAAAATACACTAAGGATGAATCTAAGGATGTCAGAAATACATTTGTGTTAAAAACAAACAATACAATGACATTTTTGGCCAACTGATAAATACTGCGTCTTTTGGGAGGCTAATGCAGGAAGCAGTACCAGGAGGAGTCACTTGCAGTTGTCAGTATGTCAGTAAGCAATCCTTAAAAACGTACCTATGGCTCCAAGCTTTCAGCAACTGAGTCTCGTTTTAACGCATTGATATTTTTGATGTTAGTTTTACTGATGCTTGTTAAGTTTTTAAATTGTCTCTGTTGTTTTAAAGTGTGAGGCACCTTGGTTTCAGATAAGGTGCCATATAAATAAATGTTATTATTATTTATTATTATTATGTGTACTGGTTCCAGTTTAGCCTGAAAGCAGCAAACTGTCGACAAGTTTCATCCCTTTGGGACTCCTCAGTATAGTGCAGTCACCATCTCTGACAAGTAGAGGGTGGGCCTATCTCGGGCAGACTAGATGGGCCGAAAGGTGTTTTTGTACTGGGACGATTCTATGCAGTACCTCGTCAGCCCAGACAAAAACGTTATTTAGTACAGCCTGCCCTACCCAAGGATTTGCAGTGCTGTGCCTGGTAACCCTTCATGCTGTGCACTGGGGCTGAGGTTTTAGGGCAGTGCATGTGGTTGGGACAGAAACAGAACCCAAACAGTTTGCATGAGTTCTTTCACTGTATGACTTTTTTTATCGTCCGTTATGTGTTTCTGTCCCCATCCCTGGTCCTATGGCACTCCCCGCCAGCCCCACCACTGATCTTGTCATGGACTTACCAGTTGCCCATCACTAACCCAGGACCACAAATGGTGAGCAGCTCACCATGTTGGTCATGTGGTGGCTGGGAAGAGTGCTGGCTAAGACCGGGGTATTTTCCATTTTCCTTTTCTCCCAGGGCGCTGACGCGCAATTATATGCATACCTGCTGGGTCTAACGGCAACCCTTTCCCTTCTGTTGCACTTGAGTGAGCCATGACCTAGCCTCTGCCCTGTGGCAGTATCGCAGCGAGATACAGAGTCCCCCCACCCCTAGAGAGGAGAACTGTTTTAGGGGTGCTCAATCCTCCCTCCCTCCGGCTAGCTCCCAATGACTGGTGCTTATTTCTGAACCCGGGTAGCCGGCGTCACAAGTGGTAGCCATACCACTACACTGACAGGCCAGTTCATTAAATCTCTTTTTATAAATTGGCAAGAAAAAATCTAGAAACTTCAATGGCTGAGAGATGTCACCTGATCATATATTAAATCTCTATAAACGCAGTCAGGTGCTGAATTAGAAGCATAATAAGCCCCTCCAGGGTGTGCATCATAGGATTTTTTTCCCATAGGTACTTTGTGGTATTTACGTTTTTTTCTCCCAAGTCCCATCCCGCGCATCCCTGACCTGGTGCATGCGTATGGAGGCACGCCCATGTCAAGTCCTACGGAACCCCACCTACTAGTTGCTCCATTACCACGTACACCTGCCACTGGATCTCCATCCGGTGACAGTGGGACTGCGGACGGGTGAACCCCCACCTCACGGGAGAGCCAACCCTCAATCCTGCTCCCCCCCCATGCTGACACCCCGGCAACCCGAGGTCGCTCTGAACCCGGTCACTGGCATAGAGCAAGGTAAGGTGTCCAGTGCCTCAGCCCTCAGCACCACTGGGTCAGTTCGCATCACGGGATTTTAATGCACTTCCCAAGGGCGCAAGGACACTCAGCCTTCAACCTTGTGCCTTACTACAACCCTGAGGCATGCATTAAAATCCTATAGTGCACACCCTGTCATGGCTTATTACTTAAGCATCCTGTGCACAGCTCTTCATGAAAACTCTCTCTCTTGCATGCTACATCTAGGTGCAGTAAATGTTTGAAGCAGGACTTGCTGAGACAGAGTTATTTTCCCTCGAATCTGACATGTCGTTCAGCGATCTAGTGACTCCTCAAAAACATCAGAGACAGGAAGCCAGTGCTGGTGAGCTACTGCAGCACTAAGTTTACTCCTGCTGGTTAAGACAAAGTGTTTTATTTGTTTGTTTGTTTTTAAATCCAGAATCTGTTGGGACGGATTCAGACCATCAAGATGAGGATTATATACAGTTCAACTCATGCAATTTTTCTTGAGCACCAACACAAGGTAATCACAGTACCACCCTGCTGCACATCATGATTCCAGCTAAATGCAAGAAACTGAAGGTCTAACACAGTTTAAACAATACAAAAACAAACAAAAATATAGGTAAACTCAAGCTACCATACAACCACTGAGTTGCAGGAGGTGGCGGGGGATTGCTGGATGGCTTTTTTCTTTCAGCTTTCACCTCTAGGTCACTGGTTCACCTAATACCTATAACTGACACTGTAGTGCAGTATGAGGGGGTACTGCACTATTGAGGTGCCATCTTTGGATGAGACATTAAACCAAGGTCCCTTCTGCCTATCTTGGGCCACTGTCCGGGTGGAAGTTAAAGATCTAAAGGCACTTCTCAAAGAAGATTAGAGGAGTTTCCTTGGTGTCCTGCCCACCATCCCCTGTTAATAAACCAGGTCTGTATAACCCATCCCCCAAGATGCACCTGGACACAAGTTGTCACAACGCATTGTGCCTTTCCTAGTCAAAAATCACAACGTAAATAAATTCAATAACTAAACCAATCAGTCAGCCAAGCAATCAATACCGTGAGCAGCACACCACTTTTCATATTTACGCTCCACAGTGATGTTGCCGATGAACAACCTGTCAATGCTCAGCTTCTTCGTGCTCCATCACCAGCTCCGAGATAGATCTCAGAAGGGATGCTCCGGGCATAAAATCAGCCTGAAGCTCACCACGGAATGAATTGGTGCTCCCATAATGCTATTACTTTACCGTAAAGCAGCAGTCATTTATATGGCATTGATATATAACACGGTTAGAGTTTGCTGAATGCTGTACCTCCTCCTCCCTCCCCCATCCCTCACTTCATGACCTCAAGGAATAAATGTGACTTTGTAAGGAGCATCCCTGCCTGGGCAGTGACCTGTGTGAACCACCTTCTCAATACTGGACATACCTCTGCAGAGCTGATGGCCACTAATACACTGCAAGTACAGACTGTGAAAACAACACAACACCATTTTATTTATAAAGTGTCTTTCATACAAATGATAAAATTATAAAAATGGTCTGAGAAACCAAGCTCTCTGATTGGCTTTGAACATTCTATAAGCCTTATGTTAATCTTTGATTAACACACATGTACAGCCTAATCATGGGCCAAACAAGGTTTAACACTTAAAAAACACTTTTTTTTATTATTGAAATAGCAATACAGCACCTGGGGTCTAGGGTTATGTTAATAACTAGCCAATCACCACCCCCGCTTATCCCTTGTTGCTTAAAATGACACCACAAAACGCTGTGCAATCAGGAGGTAAAGAGAATATTAAGCACTGAAACACACACCCCAAGACACAGTTCTGATTTTTAAAGCAATAGTTTCAAGTGTGTCCATGCGCATTATTCTATATGAAATATACTGCCATGTTCAGGCCAAAGCCTTCTTATAGGCTACAGAGTATATTTATTTCAAAGTGCTTAAAATGTGCATGCAGTGGTTCACGCCAGTTCGGGGCCACCTTGCTCAGACGCATGTTCTCTTGTCCACAGGAACACGCAGAGGCATCCGTTGGGTGGGACTTTTGGACGAGCTATGAGGAAAGAAGCTCAGACTGAGTCAAATCATATTTTGATTAAACAAATTACAGAAAATTAGTGAATAAGGCAATATGGGAAGCCTAGATACAGTCAGAAAACATGTGTTCTTTGACAGGTACACTGCTCCCATAAGACCAAAACTAAAGACTGGAAGCTGGTGGTTCCCCAATGTGAACAGAAAATACTGCCCCCCCCCCCCCAAAAAAAAAATGTGTGGCACTTTTCCTGCTTTAGCAAGTTGATTTAAAAACACAATAATAAACATTAATAACCAAGGCTACTGGTTTTCATTTTTTACTGGAAAACTCAGTAAAACTCTGGAATTGGACTGACTATACACCGGTAAAAATAAAGAACTTCACATAATACAGCATTTTATACCAATCAGTAAATCTACGGAATGTGTATTTTTTTAATTGCTTCCTGTACTGTTTTCAGTTTGCTTTATTTAGTGCTTTGCATAGTAAGCCTTCTTTTATTTATTTAAGTTGTTGACTGGGAGAGGCACGCTAAGCCGAGGATCGTTTCTGGGTGCGACCCGGGGGAAAGGGAAACGGGGAATAAAGACAATACAGTAGTAAACAAAAATATATAAGAGAAACACTTTATAGTAGAAATTTTTACACTACAAAAATGTAGTGGGTGCAAATGGTATTTTACGGTACATGTTGTAACAGAAGTATGGTAACAAGTGCAACCCCCCTGCAAATGGGGGCTCCCAAAAGTCTTCTAGGAGCTGGCTAAGTGCTTCCAGCCTGAATGGTGTTCGGCGTTTTAGCTGCTTAACTGTGAGTGCTTTTAGAGCCTCTGGTACTGTCTCTTTAAGAGCTGCCTGCTCGCAGGCTAAATTAGTATGAATATGGGGGCTGTGTATTTAATGCTCGAATCCCACCCGAACTGCTGTCTGATCGCTCCGTTTCTGCAGTTGCTAAAAGCGCTGAGGGAGCCCACCTGAGAGATATAACTGTTTGCCTGAAATCATTTAGAGCATTAGTAAAATTGCAGTTTGTCTAACCTGCCCTTATTGCAGCTGGGACTCTGTGCATGTTGCCCCTCCATTTTGGACCCGAATTGCTGATCTGGGCCAATTGGGTTAGGGGAGCCCTAAGATGGAGACTGCTTGAGCCAGCCAGAATTTGGACTCTCACCTGGAGCCTGCTTAAAAGGGGAATGTATGGCAGGTGCTTCTGGGAACTGTAGTTTGGACCTTGGCCCCTTTTGGCACCAACAGAAGGAGCCCTGCAGTGATTGACAGCCAAATCCACCAACTGAGCTTGTGTGGAGCCTAAGGGAAATGCCCTGAACTGTTCCTGGAGGGCCAGATGCGAGTTGACTGTGAGAGCAGAAGGAGCTCTGTTCTGCTGCAGTGTGTAGTTCACGCGGGAAGCGCATGGAAGGCCCTGAAGCCTGCCTGTAGCTGTTAGCGAGTGCTCATCGGACTGAATCAGAGTTGTGGAGAAAAGGAGGAAGTGTGCAGAACCAGGCTTAACCTGAAGAAGACCAAAGATTGTGCTGAAGAGCGATCTGCCTGTCAGGGACTGCTGATGTTGTGCGTGCTCCCGGGTAACTTGCAGTGTTCGCGATCGGGATCGAGAAGCAGCTGCCTGGTATAGTAATTTCCTTTACATATAAATGTGTCTAGTGCTTTTGGGGATTGTGATTCCTTTCCCCATTACTGTGAGTTGTGAGCTGAAGCTTGAAGCTGAACTCAAATTTAATCGGACTGAATCTGTCTGATATCCAACTCAGTTGGGCCCTGTCATGAGGGTCTCGTCTCCATGCCCTGCTCATCCTGGCCATCCACAGCAACCTCCTCAATTCAGTTCTCTGCTTGGGGTTTGTGAGTACAAATTGGGGTAACTCCCTGCACCTTTCATTTAATCAAAGTGTGTCAACTGATTGCTTTGTGTTCTTCTGATTATGGACTGAGCCATCCGGCTCTGGATTACAATTTGGTTATGCACATGTTTTCTTTCTACAGGGCCCCATCCAGTTGCACCAGCCGGCCAGCCCCGGGTAATGGACCTGGGTAGCCCCCCCCCCCCCATCCTGGGTACCCAGAGAGTGACTTTATGGACCCTGTATGTATGCACAGTACTGTGATTTGAACACTGCCAAACCAAATCAACCTGATTGCCCCCTCCCGGGTTACTGTCCCCTGAATAAATCAGATTTGTTGTTGTTGAACTTTATACTGTCTGTGGTGTCAGTACATATAGAACCAGCTTTGCAATCTGTGTTTGTGTATGTTGCTTAACCTTTGTTTTGCAGGGGGTCCTCAGAGACGTGCTGCAGAATCCATCTCGAGGGTAAGTGGTATCTATATGTGTAAACCGTGTTCATATGTGGGGTATTGGGAAGGTAGCTCCCATGTACTGTGGGACACTAGTGGGAACAAAGCGGGGTCACAGTGTCCCAGAGGGCTGTGCTCGAGCTAGTTTAACCACGATCAACCCTGACCTCTGGTTGGAGACACCCATCATAGAACCTAGGCCCCTCAGCCTTTCAGTAGCCAAACAGGCAGGGGTAGTAGCCCTTGGGATAGCGCCACCTAGGGGTTACACAAGGAAGGTAGAAAGAAAAAGAAAAAAAAAAACATGAAAAGCACAGAACCATACAGAAAGGTGGAGTTGTAGAAGGTAGTCTAGCTTAGCAGAGGATTTCAGGGGAGAAACTGGGTAGGATGAGTTGAAAGGGGGAAGGAGGAGAGCATGAGCTAAGAGGGAGAAAGAGAAAGGGGGAGGAGGGGAGTTAGAGAACATACGAAAATGTCCAGCAGATACAGGCCTTACAGTCTAGTGAGTCTGCTTGAGTGTGCAGCACCCAGTCTATTAAACTGTAGCTGTGCCCCCTCCCAGCTTGCCCGCCCTTCCAGTTCATTTCCTCCTACATCCGTCCCCCCCGTCTCTCCTCAGTTTTGATCCTCCCCTTGACCTTACCCCCCCCAAGCTGCCCACCAACTTCAATGATACCACCTCTTTAAGTAGGGCCCTTTCTGTGAAATAGTGCCTCCTCATTTCCCTCCTGAATCTTCTCCCCTCCAGTTTCACACAGTGTCCCCCTGGTGTCCCTCCCTCCTTTTAATCTAAATATACCCTCGGTATTAACTCTGTTCATACTTGATGGTCTCAATCATATCCCCCTGTCTCCCTTCTATCCTCCAGGGAATACATGTTGAGCTCCCTCAGTCTCTCCTCTTATGGTTTGTCCCCCAGTCCAAGGATTATCTTTGTGTAACCCCCCTGCAAATGGGGGTTCCCAAAAGACTTCCAGGAGCTTGCTTGAATGCTCCAAGCCTGAATGGTGTTTGGCGTTTAAGCCATTTATCAGTGAGTGTTTTCAGAACCTCTGGTACTGTCTCTTTAAGAGCTGTCTGCTTGCAGACATAATTAGTTTGTATGGGGGACTGTGTGTTTCTTTGATTGAGTACCACTCAAGCTGCTGCCAATTCACTCCATTTTTGCAGTCACTAGGAGTGCAAAGGGAACCTATCTGAAAGATGTAACTGTTTGCCAGAAACCATTTAGAGTAATAATGAAATTACAGTTTGTCTAACCTGCTTTCTTTGCAGTCAGAACAGTGTCTGCCTAGTTCCCCATTCTGGTTTTGAACTGCTGAACTGGACCAATCAGTGTGGGGTAAGCTAGCTCTAAAATGGTGCCTTGGACGAATCAGAACTTGGACTCATAATCTGAGCCAGACACAAGAGGATTGTATGGGCAGTGACTCTGGGAGATGTAGTTTAGACTTCGGCCCCTTTTTGGACCAACAGCAGCAGTCTATTGTGAGTGACAGCCAATCCAGTCAAGAACTGGGAGGAACTCAAAGGAAGTGCCCGGTTTTGTCTGTTGGAGTTTCAGTTTAGATCTGGCAGTGAAGGGAAAGAAACCCTGTGCTCCTTCAGTGCACAGTTTCAGTCAAAAAAGCGTTAGATGCGCTGAGTTCCGGTCTGCAGCTTGTGTAACTGCTTGTTAGACTGAATCTGTCCTGTGAAAAGAATCAAAGGATCTCTGAAGTAGAAACCAGGCTCACCCTGTAGAAGACTGGAGAAATTGTTGAATTGCACTCTGTCTGTCAGGAACTGAATCTGCTGTGTGTTCTCCCGGTATTGTGCAGTAATTACGAGGATAGAGAAGCAGCCTACCTGGTATAGTACTTTCTTTTTACCATATAAATGTGTGAAGAGTCTCAAGTGGGCTGAGGTAGCCCTGCTGACGTTGAAGGACCCTATCTTGTTTGGAGGTCGTGAGTACTAATTCAGGGTCGCTTCCCGTTGAATTGCCACATTAAATCCAACTGGAATCACTGTACTGCTGACTGTTTAAACTAATTTTTCTTTTCACTGTGTGAAAGGGCCCTACCAGCTGCCCACGGTTTGGACTAGCCACCAGGGCTTGGGTACCCAGGGACAGTAACTGGTAGGGATAGGCCTGTGCACAGAGCCATAGTAGATAGTAAAGTGATAAGCTAATTAACCTGATTTCCCCTGTCCTTGTTATATTCCCCAAATAAATCCGAGCTGCTTGTTTCAGCAAAGTTATACTGCCTGAGGTATTTGTCTATGTTAAAGTATTGTACTGTGATTGTTGCACTGTATCTTATTGTACAGGAGGTCCCAGTGCCTGAACCACCTTCTGCGGTAAGTGTATACTGTGAAGGTAATTTCGATATATTGTGTGGCCACTAGTGGGAAGAAAGGGGGGTTGCAGTGTCCCAGAGGGCTGTGACCAAGTAAGTTTAACTATTGCAAACCCTGACCTCTGGGTGGAGGCACCCGCCATTGGATCCAGGCCCCTCAACCTGTTAGTGGCAAATCAGGCAGGGGTAGTAGCCCCTGGGATAGCGCCATCTAGGGGTTACATTTGTCACCCTTCACTGAACCCTCTCCAGTAGCTTGATGTCCCTTTTTAAACAAGGGAACCAGAACTGCACGCAGTGCTCCAAATGCGGTCTCAGCAGGGACCTGTACAGGGGCAGAATGATTTCCTCACTCCTAGAAGTGATTCCCCTGGTGATGCACCCCAGCAGTCCATTCTCCTTTCCCCCTTTGAGAAGGGGGAGTCTAGAGGAAGGGACAGGGCAGGGTGCAAGGAGCAAGGAAGAAATGCCCATATAAGGTGGGCAGGGGGTATATAAAATCAGGGGGGAGGAAGGGGAGACAAAGTTAGGATTTGCAAGAGCAGGAGTCAGTGAGCAGGGCTGATTGGGATATTGCGGGTTTAAGGAAGGAGACAGAAGGGGAGTGTCATATATGAGCGGGGAGGGTGTTCCAGAGAGCAGGTGATCTGTAAGAGAATGCTGTTGTACCAGAACATGAGGATGGCCTGGGGAGGGAGAAGGCATGGGAGTCCCTAGACCTAAGAGGGCAAGAGGCCTCAGTTGAGGGTGATAAGAGTGAGGAGAGGTAGGGCGGAATGGTCCCCAACCAGTATTTATAGATAAAAAGTAAAGAGTGGAGGAGCCTATGGTGGTGAAGGGAGGTAAGGGAGAGGGATGAGTAGAGGAGCAGTGATGAGTGCGAGGAGGGGCATTTAGAGAGAAACGGCAGAAGGCATTGTATAGGGGGTTATTTGAACACATGCTAAAAGAATGCAGTAGGATCCTGGTAAAATCTAGAAATCAGACCAACAACCACCACCAGTGCAATTCCTGGAATATCAAGCCTTGAAAATGGAATTTTATTATTTTAATCACTATAAATCAGTGGCCTTAATATGCCTATTTCAAGATCATTTCATTGGAGAAATTAAGGACAATGTTAAAAATATCTGTAGGCATCAAGTCCTATTCAGTATAATTTCAATTTCAATATAAATTCAATTTCAGGGAACAAGGGGAGTTGAAGTTGGGAATGATGGGAGTGGTGCAGTGTAGTGGCTGTAGGGCAGCAGTATTCAGGGAGACCTTCTGGAGACTGAGGCGCTGCCCCATCTGCATGCACCTCTTTGGGTTGAGGGGGTCCCTCGATTCCAGGCCAAGTTCGTTAGGGGTCAGGGGGCCTCTTCCCCACCCAGGGGCCACCTAGTCCACTGCCACTGCCTCAGAGGGTGCCTAGAAAGAGGGCCAGCTGGACTGTGGTGGGCTCCAGGAGGGTGGAGGTGGGGGATATGGAACACACTTCTCAGCCAGTGCCACTAGAGAACTCTTTCACCACCCTTGTCGGAATGGGATTGCCAAGATGAGGCACATGTGGAAGTGGCATGGGGTCCTTCAGAGCAGATCTCCCAAAGTGGAAGGAAGAGGAACCCAGCAGAAGAAGAAAAAACTTCCTTCTGGTGGCGGACTCGAAAGTCAGGGAGGTAGTTCTGGGAACACCATGGGAGGGAGGGAAGAAGGAAGGTGAGGTGCCTACCCAGTGCCTCTGCATGGAGGGATGGGGAGTTGGATGCTTCAAATCGCTAGGACACTGGGGCAGGAGGGGGAGCTGGATGTGATTGTCCATCTGGGGACAAAGGTATCCAGTGAACACAATGACCATAACTGAGCACCTACAAAATGGCGACTCAATTATGGCGCCTGTGCTTGAGCTACCTGGCAGGTAGCAACGGATACCTGGTGAGCAAGGTGGGACGACGGAAGCTATGCACATATCACGTGTGCACATCCAGAGGGTGGGGGAGAGGAAGGGAGGGAGGTATGTGGGAGGGGTGTGGCGGGCAGCTGCCGGGGCTGGTCCGCTAATGTGGTGGGAGGGTGGTCAGCTGGGAGGTGCAGGGGCAGGGTTCAGTCCGCACGGTGTGGTTTGTTTTTGTCAGCAGGTGGCTTTTTATTCTGTAAGTATTTCACCCCCTCCCCGACCCGCACCTGGAGTGGAGAATCCTTCAGTGCAGGGGGCGCACATCTCACATTAAAAAAATCCTGTATATCTGGTGCCCTTTTGCTGTTAACCATGCAGTGCATGAAATTCATTTTTGTGATGATATCAAGCCAAACAGCGATCGCTATTCCACAATCGCGCGTTAACACACAGAACCAGGGACAAATGACCTGGCAGGAGATGCATGCTGGGGTGGTGACGGATAGCTTTAGGAAGCTGGGGAGGGGCCTGAAGCAGGTCGCACATCCAGTAACCTTCACTGATGTGCTACCTGTGCAAAGCTGGGGGGAGGTGCAGAAACACTGTGCCGTGGTCTTCAACAATTCGTTGAAAGCATGGTATATGGAGGAGGGGTTGGATTCACTGGGGACTGGGATCCTACCTGGAGGGATAAAGGTCTGTAACAATGGGATGGCCTCCACCCATCCAGGAGGGGAACAGAAATCCTGAGTGGGAAATTTAAAAGCTACTTCAATGGCCATTTAAACTAGCCAAGGGGGAAGGCTGAAGTAAAGAGGAAGGCAGTGCATGCCCTCCTCCACAGACAATGGAGCAGCAGTGAAGAAATGTCCAAGGGAAATAAACTCCCCAGGGGCAGTGGGGAGTATGGGCAAGGGGGGAAGGGATGGGGAAAAATACTAGGGAGGGTGGGCAGAGGAAAGATGGAAGGAGAAGGACAGTACTGGTGAAAAGGGTAGGGTGAAGGATGGACTCGGGAAGGGGGGACAAAGCAGGGACAAAGCGGGATGAAAGGACTGGAGAGCCATGTGCGACAATGCAAGGAGCCTAGGAAATAAAATTCCTGACCTTCAGGCTACTGCTGCAGAGGCAGCCCTGAAGCTGGTGGCCGTTAGAGAATCATGTTGCACAGACAACCACAGCTGGGCGGCAGTTACAACATGTTTTGTAAGGATAGGGCAGGGAGGAAAGGGGGGGTTGTTTTACATGTAAGAGAAAGTATAAAGACCATGGAAATACAAGGACACAGTGGGAAAGGGCTAGAAGTTCTTTGAATTGGCTTAGAAACAGGGTGACGGGCCTATATGCATGTGGGGGTGGTGTACAGGCCACCAAGACAGGGGAGGAACTGGACAGAGTTTTGGAGAAGGCCACAGACATAATGGCAAGCAGAGGAGAAGTAGTAATCATGGGTGATTTTAATCTAATTTAGGATGCAGTATAGCGTAGTGGTTAAGGACACTGAGCTGCAAACCTGGAGACTTGGGTTTAAATCCCACAGTCCCTACTTACATACTGTGTGACCCTTAGCAAGTCACTTAACTTCCTTGTGCTCCCAGGTCATACCTGGAAACAAGCTTCGGCTTAGTGTGCCTTTCCTAATTAAACGATTTTGCCCTTTCCCTTTCCTAAACTGCCGGATGTGAACTGGAACATCCTGGCCACAGCTACAACTAGGAGCAGGGTCATCCTAGACTCCATACAAGGGGCATTTCTCTGGTAGATGGTTACAGATTCCACTAGAGATGGGATAGTACTGGATTTGGTACCTACAAACGGGGACATCACAGCAGACATCACAGTGGGTAGCCCCCCTGGGTTCAAGCGATCAATTGTACAGTGTGGTTTAGCATACGGATTGGGCAGGGGAACTACACACTAGGACGATGGTCCTGGTCTTCAGGACTTCGAGAGAGCAGATTTTAGAGAAATGGGAGACTGCCTTAGGAAATCCCTTGAAGTGGAGATAGCCAGGGTAAAGTAGAGGCACAATGGAACAGAATACAGAAGGGAATAACTGAGGTAATGGCAAGCTGTTTAGAGGTAATAAGCAAAGGTAAGAGGAGAAAGAGGCCACCGTGGTTGTCAAAGGAAGGGGGTTAAAGAGAAAAAGCAGCTTTCTGAAAGTAAAAGGAGACCCAAACGGATACAGACGGAGTTGTTTCTAGAGAAACAATCAGAGGCAGGAAGGAGGGTAAGGACAGCAAAGGTTCAAACTGAGGAAAGGATCGCCCAAGAGGTGAAGAATGGAGGTAAGGCTTTCTTCAGGTATGTGAGTGAAAAGAGGAAGACAAGGGGTGGTATCGTGACCTAGGAGAGTAGACACAAGTCGTTTTCAGAAGAGAGAATGTGCTGTGGGTTGGAAGCCGTAAAGGCAAACAAGGTGATAGGGATGGATGGGATCCACCCGAGGGTACTTAAGGAGCTGAGCTTAGTGCTAGCCACCCCTCTGGCTACACTATTTAGCACCTCACTAGAGATAGAGGTGGTTCCAGAGGAATGGAGAAGGAGGAGAGATGTAGTCCCTCTATACAAGAGCGGCAGCTGGGAGGAGGTCAGCAATTACAGACCAGTCCGTCTCATACCAGTAGTGGGGAAGTTAATGGAGTCCCTGCTGAAGGACAGACTGATGAAGTATCTGAAGACACATGGGCTGCAGGACCACTGGCAGCACGGCTTCACGGGGGAGATCATGTCAAACAAATCTCATAGATTTCTTTGACTGGCTAACTATTGAAGTGGATCAGAGGGCAGTGGGTGTGGTCTGTCTGTACTTCAGTAAGGCCTTTGACACTGTATTACCTGGACATTTGAGGCTGCATAAAGGTATAGCATCCTGGAATACTATAAAAACATGCACTGTAAATGCTGCTAAGCAACCAAGAGCTTGTTGTTTTTAAGTCTTATTAATTCATTGTGTAATGTATGGTACTGTTGTTTTATATATATTTTGTAAATAATATTATAATTGGGAAACTTATTTTTATGTGCTATGGGATCCCATTGGAAATGAGCTTCGGCTAAATTTGGCTATCCTTTTTCTGAAATCAGAAATAACATTTTTTACTACTACTACTACTACTACTACTACTGTATCACACGGGAGGCAGATAAAGAAACTTAACAGCCTGGGAGTTGGGGAGAACATGTTAAGCTGGGTATCAAACTGGTTGAGCGACAGGAGGCAGTGGGTGGTGGTAAACGACAGTTACTCAAAGGATGGGAGAGTGACCAGTGGAGTACCACAGGGTTTGGTACTGGGCCCTGTCCTCTTCAATGTCTTCATAAGTGACACTGCTGATGAACTGGAGGGGAAGGTGTGTCCCCTTGCAAATTACACAAGGACCTGCAAGAGGGTAGACACCCAGGAGGGGCCGGAGGGAATGCAAAGGGATCTGGAGAAACTAGAGGAATGGTTTGGGGTGTGGCAGCTGGGTTTCAATGCCAAAAAGTACAAAGTAATGCACCTGGTGTTGAGTAATTCTGGGGACTGTGTATAAGACGAGGGGGTACTAACAGCTACTAAGCAAGAGAGTGACCCTGGCAGTGATCATATCTAATGATCTCAAGGTGGCAGGGCAGTGCGACAGGACAGTAGGCAAGGCAATCTGGATCCTAGGATGCATAGGAAGGGGGCTCTCTAGCAAGAGAAGAAAATTGGTGTTGCCTCTGTATCTCTCACTGATGAGAATCCCACCTGGGGTACTGCATCAAGGGCATCCACAAGGTGGCGGTGATCCAGAGGAGGAGGAGGGCTACTAACTTGGTGGTGTTTACACGAGAAGCCATATGAGGAGAAACTGCAGAAACTAGGCATGTACTCCCCTGGAAGTGAGGAGAGCGAGAAGGGACATGATTAAGACCTATAAGTACCTCACAGGGGTGAACAAAATGCAGGGGGGAAGACTCTTTCAAATGAAGAGGAACACCAGTAAATGAGGGCATGCTATGAAGCTTGAGGGGGGAAGTTTAAGAGGGATGTGAGGAAATTGTTGTTCACTGATAGCGTGGCAGACAGCAGGAACAGCCTGCCAGAAGAGGTGGTGGTAGGGGCAAAGATAGTGAGGAGCTTCAAGCATGCATGGGACAGGCACATGGATATTATAAGCAGAGGTAAGGAAGGAGGGAGAGACACCTGTGACCAAGTAGGGTCCAGGGTATAGTGTTAGGCAGGGAAAATAGGGCAGACTGAATGGTCCTACTGGTCCTTTACTGCTGTCACTTTCTATGTTTCTATAATATCAAATGCACACATACCAGAGTAAAAAGTTCTAGTTTCCAGTGGTCGCTGGTAGAATAATTGTTTTCCTCACTGCACAAAGCTCACTAATTCTGCTCACTACTATCACAGTAGCACTGCATGTACATGCAGCCCCCTGCTCTGTAGTAAGGGTGCATGCCTGAATAAGGGGGTATCCAGTGATAATGGTGAGTCACAATTGAGCGACTCAGTTTGACCGCCGACAACAAAGGCGACTGTGGAATAATAGCTACTGTGTGGATAGCGAGGATCGGGGACAGGAATAGCAACTGCAGAAATACAGCGACTGAAAGATGACTGGAGGGTGGTACATGATAAGGGAGTCAGAGTGAAGGGGCAAAATCGAGCTGGCCGTCTAGCACAGTGGTAGGGTGTATGCCACTAGCACAGAAGGCTCTGGGTTCACAGCTTGCGGCCTGCCAAACTTTTGCTGAGTTTTACTTTTTAACTTTTCCCCTGTGTCAGGCCCACCCTTGGATTTGATTACATTAATAATGAAGAGTGTGGGAGGCAAAGCCCCCCACATGGGGGCAGCAGGGGGCACAGCCCTGCATAAAAAAAACCCTGCAATTCTTTGCATTTTAACATGCGCCCCATTGGTAGCTGTTTTTGTGATTGCTGTTGTGCAAGTCACCATTGTGGTTTTTGGTGGCTTGCACTCGCTGTAATGTTCGGCGCTACTGTGCAGTCACTGACATGATGTACAGTAGAACCAAATAGGAGATAGTCAGGAAGCCAGGCATCTCGCACTTGAACATGAATGTGGTACAAGATAAATACTGTCTAACTTCTACATGCCCCAGAAATAATTGGGTGAGAAGTGAAAACAAGCATGGGATATGTTAATTCAGCTACTTCAGACTTATTGTTATGACCATGCATCACTGACGCAGACTCACGTTAATCAGTTTAAAATAGCCTAATTAACTTATTTTATGCTTGTTTTCACTTTTCACCCCATTCTAGCAGTTCCGGTAGGTGTCCTTTCCTAGAGCATGCAGAAGTTAGGCAATGTTAATCATTGCGCCGGATCGCTGGCTGTCTATCTATCTCTTATCCAGGCATGTGTACTTACTTCTGCGCAGCGGCGTGTACATGCCATGCTGCTACAAAGCAGTGAGCCAGGTAGTGAGCTTTCTGCAACAGGGAACAGATGATGCTACTGGTGAACCCTGGAAACTAGAAATTTTACTCCAGTTTGTGTGCGCTTGATACTGGGGACTCACAGCTGTAATAATAGGTGCACACTGCGCATTAAAACACGAGGTCTCTGGTGGCCATATCTCCGTGCATCTCACCAAGTGGTGAGTCATTGACATTATTAGAAGGGGCGATATTCTGGAATGCCTGTCAGCACTAATCTAAGATGGCATGGTGTTTCAGGGCACTGTAGAAGTTTACAAAACAGTATTTAAATGTACTACTCTCACCAAGCTTTTAGCTTCTATGGCTAGATCAGGTGGTAAGAGTCAGACATCTCTAAAGCGATATACAATGGTACGGATTACCTTTAAAACACTGGTTTAACCTTTGTCCAAAACCAACATTACAATCGGCTGATGTTTTAACGTTACATGACACGACACTTTCTCAATGTGATGAAAGCTGCTGGATAATCATCTGTTGCTTCGAATGTAATAAGTAATTATGTTGCTATATTTTACATAACTGTTCTAAATGACAGACCTTATACTGTATGTATACATGTATGAATGCATGTATGTATGTATATGTATTGTACGAACATGGCAAAAGCCTCAGTATCCTAATAAAGAACTTGGCACTTGTGATGTAAGCTTAAAGTGACATCCCTGTTAGACATAGGTTAGACTGGTGTTTTAAACTGATTCCAATCTACTGATAAGTAAGTGTAACCCCCCTACAAATGAGGGTTCCTAAAAGCTTTCCTGGAGCTTGCCTAAATGCTCCATGCCTGACTGGTGTTCGGTGTAAGGCTGTTAAATGTGGGCGTTGTGAGTGCTTTTAAAGCCTCCAGTACTGCCTCCTTAGAGAGCTGCCTGCTCGCAGGTTTTAATGGTACAAATAGGGGGACTAGTATTTCCCTGTTCGAATCCCGCCCTGGCCTGCTGTGTGATCGCTCCGTTCTGCAGTTGCTAGGAGCGCTGAAAGAGCCCATCTAAAAGATGTAGTTGTTCCTTTGAGAACCTGTATAGCATTGGTAAAATTGTGGTTTGTTTAACTATTTTTCCTTGTAGCTGGGACTGTGTGCTGTGCCCCTCCATATTGGACCAGGATGTTCTAAAGGGTCCAATAGGAGTAGGGGGTGCTTCAGAGGGAGTAACTGGCGACCAACCGAAAGCAGGACCCTTCAGGGAGTCGACTGACAAATGGGGACACAGCTTGTAATGCTGGGAAGTGGCATTATGGGCTATGGAGCCTTTTTGCACCACTGAGAGCAAAAGTAAGTGACTGGCATCTGAGGCCAGCCAATGGGATCGGATGGTGCCCGAGCTAGAGAGAGCTGCCCCACACTGCAAAGGGCCAGAGGCGTTGTGACTGTGAAGAAGGAGCTCTGAGCTCCTGCGGGTTAATGTTCGCGTGGGAAGCGTGAAAGGCCTGAGGTGGCGCTGCTGAACGGCCATGCCCACGGACTAAATCCACAGGCTAGCGGTCAGAGGAGACTGTGTACAAGCACAGCTACCTACCAGGCTCCACCTGAAGAGGACTGCAGAATATGCTGAATCGGCGCGGTCTGTCAGGAAAGTGGAAGCTGCAGTGAGACTCCCGATGGCTGTGAGTTTGGTTGGGTTATAGGAGCAGCTGCCTGGTATGGTACCCCTCTGTGGTTTTCCATATAAATGTGTGAGGAGGCCTTTGAAGCTCAGGCTCAGCCCTGCGAGTGGTGAAGGAGTGGTTCTCTGCTGGAGTTGTGAGTACTGAATCAGGGTAGCTCTCTGTGAAAGTTTACAATTAAAGGCAAAATCATTTGGTTGTATTGCGGACTGTATCAGTTGAGCTTTCTGGCTCCATCTACTCTGCTCAGGAATTAAATGCTCGTGTGTGTCAGGGCCCCAACCAGCTGCATCGAGGAACTAGCCATTAGGGCTTGGGTACCCATAGACAGTAATCAATAGGTTAGGCCTGTGCACAGAGCCCTAGGTAGTCAAACATATATTATAGTGGTAAGCCAATCACCCTGATTTTCCCCGATCCTTGTTGTCTCCCCTTGAATAAATCAGATTGCTTATTCTGCAAAAGTACATTGGCTGGTCTGTGTATTAATGGGGAAATATTGCACAGTAAATGTGATGTAACAGTACCTTGCTTTTCAGGGGATCCCCGGAGTGAGCTGATTGGTTCGAGCTGGGGGGGGGGTGAGTGTATATAGTAAGGACACTGAAAGTGAACTGGGTGGGCCACTAGCGGGAAGAAGGGGGTTGCAGCAGCAGAGGGCTGTGACAGCGTAATCTCGACTGTTCTGACCCAGACCTCTGGGTGGAGGCACCTGCCAACGGATCTGGGCCCCTCAACCTGTCGCAGCTAGGGCAGGCAGGGGTAGTAGCCCTTAGGATAGTGCCCCCTAGGGGTTACATAAGCAATAAAACACAGTTGGATGACAGGTGTGCATTAAACCATTTTCGTGCACAGTCATGTGACATGTTTCAGCCAATCATGTTTGTGGATTTTCCAATGCTATTTTATAACAGATTTAAACTCCTATGTGGACCTGAATGTTTGCAGTGGTGTATGTCTCCTGCACGTGTCACTGTGTTAGTTTTCTATCTCCAGAGCTGGTAAACTGGTTTGGCAAAAGTTTCTTTCAGGTTAGGGAGAGAGGGTGCCATAACTCACCTGGTATAGTAGGAGTCCACTCCGAGTGCCTCCCTCACATTGCTGATGTACTGCTCCAGTGTAGAGCTATTCGCAGCCTGCAGGACCATGCTGCTGGTTTCATGGAACTCAACGGTGTTTTCTGCCAGACCATCGCCCAAGTAGTACTCGTGGAACTTGAGGATTCCTAGAATTGGGAAACAGCAAGGAATGTTATCACAGGTGTCAGGAACCACTAGGAATGGGGGAGCTACAGTTCATGAAGCAACTATGCGGTCAAGGAAATTTGCCAGACTGTTCAGTCCCCTCAAGCAATGCACTGCTCAGATGCAGAACTACTTGAAGGAAGCAGGTGGTTTTTGCCCTATGGCTAGAAATAACAGAAAATGAAAACATATACAGTGCTCAATGCAAGCTTTGAAAAAGCCTTGAGAAAAATGGGAGTGAGTGACTGACAGCACTGAAAACTGAAACCTACTCTTATTTGTCTTTCAGTCAAGCCTACTGTCTGTGGTTGCAATGTCGGGCTTCCCCCAACTGCTCCGGTAATGCGTTCAAACCATGGAAGAATCCTGACTTCCTTCCTCTATAGCCATGGGCTCAGTGGCTCTGTCAGTCTCTGTGGTGGCTCGGTCTTAGGCCTTGTTTAGACAAGGATGACCCATCAGATTGAACTAAGTATCCACAGATGTTTGAGCTAGGGAGTATAAGTTGTACGAGAGGACCTGCCCTCGAAATTGAGGTGGGGTGGTGCATGATAAGAGGAAACATTGAAAGTATTACTTTCAGAGGGTGGCGAACATGAGGAATGGCTTACCTGATAAGGTTGTGGAAGCCAGCATTGTGAGACTTTTAAGGCAGGACTAGGCAAATTCCTGAGGGAGACTGGCATTAAGGGTCACACAGCATGCATAGGGGTCACATTCCAGCTGATAAATTTGGATGTGTGTTCACAATCAAACCGAGTATTATCACAGCCATAAAGCAGGAGGAGCCGACAAGAAGGACCCTAAGTCTCCTCTGTCACCACAATTATATATTGTGTCCCTTCATTGCACTAATGATTCCTTACAACCTGGGTTATGTCCACCTGATAGGCTGATGATGTGCATGTGACTTTGGAAAGTCTCGTAACACCACACTTCTATGTTACTATGCTAACTGTGTAGAAGCGTCATAAGTTGGGCTACCCTGTTGTATTTATTCATTTCTTTACCAGGTACTGTAAATGTGCTGGGCCTAGGCCATTCTTCATACATGACCTGAGCCACCAGGCAGAAACAACAGACTGACATGATTACAATTCACTGTGTAGGTATGTAGTTGAGTAACTCATACACGTGCATTAGCAAGTGCAACATGAGCAGCCAAAGTAGTAGTTACGAGTTAACAAGTCAAACTGAAGGTAAGCTGCAGCAGTCTGTAGACTGCAAGGGAAAGCTTTTCCACAAAACAGGAGAAGAGAACGACAAGGCCCTTTGACCCATGGTATAGCCTGTAAGTGGCACAGTCAGGAAATTCTGGTTTGAGAACCTCAGGGAGTTATGTCACTTCTTAGGAAGTAGGAACTGTACCAAAAGAGAGGAGTCAGTGGCATGGAGGGCCTTTTCAATTAAAGGTAAATGTCACATCTGAGGGGGCCCCACCTCTGAGTGAAGCAGGGCCCGATTAGCTGTTTAATAAATAGTATCAATTTTTGGCTTATTTATTTATATTTTACAGACTGGCTGATCCTGCGTTACCGTCGGCATTTCACAATTGCATTTTCTCTGTCGCCTTACAACACCTGCGGGCGTCTCGTGCATGAGGTGATGGGGGAACAGTCCGGCCTCACAGGACCATTGTAGTCCTGAGTTTTATTGTTTGGTTTGAGCCAGTTGTCTGTGTTATTTTCGACATTGCGCTGTTAGGTGCTCGCCGTTTACTGCTCGGAGTAGCACGGACATGATCAAACCAGAGCTATTAAAGGTACAGCAATACTGTATTGCTGTAGCTTAACAGCTCTGGTTTGAGTCACATGTGTCCGTGGCTATACCGAGATCGGATAGACTGGCAGACACCGCTGTATGTAACTGGTGTCGGAATAGCACAGACAGCCATCAGCTCCAAACCAGAACTATCAGAAACTACAGCACTTCAGTAGTCCTATGGAGACGCCCAGACTGCTCCCCACACAACACGTCACGCTGGGGACAGCCACGGGTGGTTGTGAGCATGCCGGAAGGGAACTGCAATTGTGAAATGCCAGCGGGGTTGGTGCAGGATCAACCAGTTACAATTTTAAATATAAAATGTCACAGTAAGCCAAAAAATTGATACTATTTATTAAACAGCTAATCGGGCCCTGCTTCACACGGAGGTGGGCACCCCTCAGATGTGGATGTTTCCCTTTAAAGAAAAAAAACTTCTTATTTCAGGAGCCAGACGAGCAAAACTCATTTCACTTAGAACCTTAAAGAAATACAGACTGAGGTTACCCTTACCCAGCTAAAAGATGCATCATTTTTTGGAGAGTGTCATTTCTAGTTAAGACAGAGCACACTGACAGAACCCTTGCAGTGTTATGGGTCAGAACTTGATGCAGAAGGTACAGGAACCTTTTCAAGGTGCAAAAGAGCAGTGGGAAAGGCAAACGGGAAGCTGGGATGCGTAGGCAGGGGATCAGCAATAGAAGGAAGGAGGTGATCCTGCCCCTGTACAGATCCCTGGTGCAGCCACATTTGGAATACTACATGCAGTTCTGGTGTCCACACTCGAAAAAGAACAGGGATAGGGGGCAGGCAGTGCAGAGGACGGCAAGAAAACTGATCAGAGAAGCAACAGGAATCCTACATGGAGAGGCTAGAGGACTTCAACATGTATGCTCTGGAGACCAGAAGACGGGGAGGGGGGGCATGACTGAAATTTTATGTTTCTTTACAGGGTAAACAAACACAGGGGAACTGTGCACAATGACAAGAAATATGGACACAAGGGGACAGTCAGATCAGCTGATGGAAGGGAGCATCAGAAAAGACATCAGAAAATATTTATTTACAGAGAGGGTGGTGAATAAGTGGAAAAAGTTACTGGGGGGGTCTGTGTCAAATCAATGGAGACATTTAAGTGAGAGTGGGACAGACATATGGTGCTGGTGAGGATAGCAAGAGAAGATGTCGTGTGTGTGTGTGTGTGTGTGTGTGTGTGTGTGGTGGGGGAGTGACAACTAGGGCATTCACATCATACTGCAGGCAGGGGCCAGTAGAGTGGCTGGGCCAGCTAAGGCACTCATTTCTCCCTTCTGTTTGTTTAGGTTCCATATATGTGCACACAGCACTCTTGGGAATGAAAATGTAATTATTTGTGTAGCAGCAGGTTGTGCATTGGAGAAAGAGTAAGTTGCTTCTGGGAGTCCCAGGTTTCCAGTTGCTTTGGTGGCACAGCTGGTAGCACAACCAGAATGGTATTCCGGGTGGCATGGGTTCAAATCCTAGCAAAGGCACTTTTTCTTTCTCCCTTCTGCTTGTTTGGGTTCCACATATGTGCACACTGTACCCCTGTGAATGACGATGGGCCAGTAGGGCTTTTTCTGCTGTTACTTTTCTCAGTTTCTAAGGCACTAATAAATCAATCACAGAGGGTATCTATCAATGCCAAAAAAGTCACACTGAAAGAGAATCCGAAGGGAATGATGCCCCAGATCAATGCACACTGTTGAAAGTTTTGTCTTACTCAGTGCCCAAAGAGGGGGGAGGTATTTATAATACTTTAAATATTAAATACTAGGACTGGGGGATGGAGTAACAGTGGAAGGAGACAGATAGGGGGCTACGGTACCCAGTCAAGGTGCTGAAGCACGAGCAGACTTGATAGACCAATAGGCCTACTCTGCTGGCGTCTAGTATGTTAGTATGTTATACATTAGTATTAAGAGGTATCAGCTGGCAGGTCAACTCAACACACAAAGGCTAGCTGGCCTGCCTCATATGGTTCTGCTCAGGGAGCTTCTCCTATAGAAATCCTTGGCTGTTCAGACAAAAAATTTTTGTGCACCAGCTGTTTAGACCCAACTGCTCCATATATAATTAACTGCTGTAGGCTTAATTACCAATTAACACCACATGGGCGGACTAATTCTGCAGCCTACTAAACCTTCCCTTCACATGCCTGGTCACATTGCACTTTGCACCTGCAGTAAAAGTCATCTACTTGCAGGAAACAGAGCACATCAGTGACAGGTCTGCCCCCCCGCCCACAGCCAGATCTCGCAGCTATCTGCAAATTTGCGAGGCCAAGAATGTCAACAAAACTGCCATAGTCCAGCGATGTTGCTAGCTGACCATTAGCCATTTCATGTAACAGACTACAAGCTAGCATAGACAAGCTTTTATTTATTTTAAATATATTTATCTAGACAAACAAAAAAAGTCCAACGTCAGCATGTTTCCATTTGTGACCTTGCATGGGGGGGAACACAGGGAAGCAAGGCAGTATAACATAAGAACAGTAAATACAATGAATACAAATCACTCAATCAAAATCTTTATTTATCCAGGTGGGTACCATTGAGCAGAGCTCATTTGCAAGATGGATCTGGTCATACAAAAATCATAGTATAGTAACATGGAAAAACATAATGCAATATTATACAAAGAAGAAAAATGTACATATGTACATCAACATTTGAGTGAGAGGGCCTTTACAACAGGTAGGCTCATAACTGGGTACAGAGGGAATGTTCACTTAAAAGGAGAGAGAGAGAGAAAGGCAAGAAAAGGGATACCAGCTTAGGAAGAAATGACGAGGTTGGAATAGTTAACTGGCATACTTCAGGGAAGGGGGTAGAACTTGGCCATGGCTAAAGAGAGGCTGAGAAGCCGGTATTTTGGTAGGGAGAGAGAGGCAGGGGCAGGGCAGAAGGCAGCATGGGCAGGAAGAAAACAAGAAAATAGGTGAGCTAGCGATGTGGGAAACAAGTGGGGAGCAGCAGCAAAAACGGAGTACTGTTAGAGACAGACACAGTGCAAAACAGGGTCACCATTGAAAAGCAAAAATTCCTAGATGCAAGGTGGCAGCAAAAACAGTGACAAGTTATACAGTTATATTACAATATATCATTTGGCAATAGCATCACAGGAGAGATAACCAGTCAATTCGTGGAGATGGTAAAACAGATATGTAATACCACAACATCCCCAGTCAGGTGACGGTGGTGGGGTGGGGGGGGAACAACAGCTGTTACAGAAGCGTACAGTCCTGAAGTGTTGTTTGAGCATGAATTTAGTAGACTCATTAGTAGGCACAGTAGTGATGGTACTACGTAAATCTAAAAAATTCCACAAATGAGGTAGTCTGTACTGGCCGAAGGCTTGACCAACATTCTGCTTGCATTGAGGGATTTGAAACCTCTTACCCACTGCATACCTGAGGGGAGTAGGAGGGGTTTGCAGCAGGGTTATATATGCCATGTCTTTCTGGTAACCAGGTAAGACCCACTAGGCACATGTGCCTGTCTTCAGGGGCGACCTGTGAGCACTGGGGAGGTCAAGTGACTTGCTCAGAGTCACACAGTATGCAAGTGGAGGTTGTGGGAATCAAACCCATGTCTGCTGGATGTACCAAGCTCATTCACAGTTCGTTACTCTAAACTCTAGGCTATACTGTCAGTCCATATATGCCACGTAAATACTCGGGAGTTAGCCAGCCCAGTGCTCAGCTCCCAGGGGAGCAGCATGTTGCGTATTGCACACTACAAGTGAGGCCCAGCTCAGCAGATTATACATCGTGCAGGAAGGACACAGCAACGTAAACCTACATGGGGCACTAAAGCGAGTAACAAGTTTGGAAAAGGTGATTTAGGAGCAGCAGAGAAAACATCTCCATAGTTTTATAGCTTCAGCACATGGCTGACAGGGAAAAAGGTAGACAGGTCAACAGAGTACATAAAAAATCAGGCTGTACAGAGATGTGTGTTTTTAGTTACTCTTGGTGAAAAGTTCTCACGGTCAGATGGTCACCATGATTACTCTAATAGGGCTTACAGAACATGGTGAGCTGTTTTCCAAGCCCTGTCATGGTTTATTAGGAGAAAATACAGCAACCCCATTTCACTTCTGAGGCAGATGCCAAGACAGCATTCCTGTGTGCAGAACTTAGAATGGAGCATAACATAACGGACTCCAGACTCAGCACCAGTGGGACTGGGAAACCTCCTTTTTCATTATGTCAAGGTATACAAAATGAAGTGCTGGTCAGTACTGAAAAAAAAAGAAGTTATTAGTATAGGAATCCTGCAGTACTAGGAGGCCGTGATGACAAAGTACTGACAATGCTGATTAGGTACAGCCTGTGAACTCTTCTTGAGATCCACAAAAGGAAAGGATAGAAACCAGGAGAAAATACCGCCCTACCCCCATTTTTATTGTTAAAAATGTATTTCTCTGTACAAAGCACAGGCAGATTGATACCTTGTTTTGCAGCTGCTACAGATACCAGATCCATTTAAATTTCTGATAAGATCAGAGTGCTGGAAACAGACGGATTTGTGTGCCTCATTAATATGTAATCTCATCTCGTTTGACTGTAGTAACATTAATAAAATGAGCTCTGTCAAAATCACACTGTCGAATCACACTATAAGTGAGGGCGCATCCACCATGTGATCCTAACAGATGTGACTTTAACAGATGTGATTTTCATGAGGTCCCGCTATGGGACCAGAAAGGAATTTCTGGAAAATGTCATCCACTGGAATAAGTCATCTTAAAGCTGCAGTGCAGGGTATGGCAAGAATGCTGTATGTATACTTTTTTTCATTCCATTGGAGAGTGCCCCTTTTTTCCTCTTGTGTGTGGTGTGCCCTTTTTCCCATAATTTTATGTCTTTTTTTAATTATTGTGTTTGTCTCCTCCTTACTGGCCCCCATATGGATGCACCCCACCCCACGATCAGTCCCCCGCCATCTCCGGGACATATCCCTGTTCCTCAACAACTTAGCCTTTGTAGTGGGGTTAGAAGGGCTTGTCCTTGCCACTCTGAAACAGAACCCAAGTGGGTGCCCAACTGGTGGTGCCAGGCCTGCAGGGCCCTGCCCAGTAAGAGATGTTGCTCAAAGAGTGTTCTGCCCCTGGAGTGTCGATATGCAGTGATGCTGAGCATCCATCGTTGTCCCATGCCCTTCTGGGCCTCCTAACTGCCTTGACACCCAGCCTCTGCTAGGCTTCAGGTGCACTGCAGGCGGTGCAACCCAACCATTCCATCTGAGAAGAGCAGTCCCTCTATCCTCCTACTCCTGGCCAACCCCTGGTAACTAAGGTTTGTCAGTGTGGAGCGAGTGGTAGTCTTACTGCTGCACTAATGGACTGCCCCCATTTGAGTCTTCTTTTTGTTAGATATGAACTAATAAAAGGTGAGCTACAATAAATATGGCTGCCCTTAGGTTTCATCAATATTATCAACTGTTTTTAAACACCTGATGGCCCAATTCACAACCCCAAAGGACTTTTGGACCCAGTTTTGAGACAACACTTTGGCTTTGCCCCATCAAGCTATGCCCAGAGAGGGTCGGGGGGGGGCCTTCTGTGCCAGCGCACATCAAACTGCACTGGTGCGTGGAAGGGAACAGAGTTGGCATGTAAATGGTACACAGGGCTATTCACATTACCAACTTGCCCCAGCACACCTGTTGCAGTATATTTGCCATTGTGTGGCCACAGAGCTGCTCAGTACTCCACACTCTCCCGTCCCATGGACACTGCAGCCAAGGTAGTGGGTAAAACAAATCGGCACAACTTTCTCTTCAGCGCTGAGAAGGCCTGATCCTCATTGTGGGCATTTTCCAGAATACTGCCACGCCATCGCTGTAAATGGCGAGTAAGCTAAAGTGAAACTGAAAGCTGAGTTCAAGTTTATGTCAGAAAGTCATTGTACCATAGTAGTAACATCACTACTATGGTACAACAGGGTTTTCGACAGTATCAGCTTCTACACACAATAGAAGCTAACCATGCACTATATATAGAATAGCGTATGGGTGACTACACACAGCAAGGCTGTGTTTCCATCAAGGGGATGTGAAAACATCATAAAGACCTTGAGAGCGAAGCTGGAGAGGTGTGTATGATGGCATCACATACCCAAGATGGAAACACAGTCTCAGCTGTGTACTGTCACTCATAGACTGGTTTATTATAGTGGCACGGTGACGCTACTATAGTCACGGTTGAGTGGGCTCTTTAATGTTAACCCCCAAATTTCGCACTGTAGTATCTTCACAACCATTCAATGGATTGTCACAAAAGCTTGCATGTGTGGTCTCATGGGGGCAGATCTCTTGACATGCCAAGTTTCGTTCTGGTCAAATGTGCGAATTCTGAGATGCGAATACTGAAAAAACGTAACAAGTTACTGTTTTTTGCTTCTTTTTTTTTGTCATTAACCTTGTGCCCAGACGGTTTGAAATTCTGGTCTGAAATTTTCAGGGTAGAAAGGGATTGGCAACAGATGTGCCATTGTCTGATTTGGTGAAAAAAATATTAATATGTTCCAAAATTATTACATTTTAAAAATTCAGGTTCTGAGCATGCTCAGTCAGCAGTTCAAAACAGCAGTATGACATTACCGTATGGGGAATCCTTTTCTATGAGGTTCTTCGTATGGCACCATTTTGTCTCCGTTTTTTTTCCCCCCTTAAAACTTTTTTTGAAAACTCACAAAAATGGAGTTGCAGACATAGAGCAACAGATGTGTGTTGCTCATCGGGACCCCGTAAGGTGGATTCTGTTGTTAAGTGTTAGAAAAATAGTGGCCAAATGTGTCTTCTTTGTTTTTAATCTTTTTTCGTAACTCGCTTCCGCCATTTTTCATATTGGTTGATATGAAAAAAATGGTGCTTCTTGCTGTATTTTTTATAATCGCCTTGTGCTCAGACGGTTTGAACTTCTGGCCTGAAATTTTCACGGCACAGAAAGCTCAGCCCACAGATGTGCTTTTGACTGGTTTAGTGAAAAAATAATAATCCATTTTGAAGTTATTAAGTTATAAGAATTGTGGTTCTGAGCATGCTGAATAAATAATTCAGACTAGCCGTATGAAATGACCGTATGGTGCCAAGGTTTCCTGGTGTCTAGTGGCACCCCCCTTCCTCATTCCCATATTGTTTAATATTTCCCTGGTGTCTAGTGCCTCCACCCCTCTGACTGCCATCCCCGTATATTGCCATTGTTTCCCTGGTATCTAGTGTCACCCCTTCAAACAACATGAAGTCTTGCTATATTATGACTAATGCAGTTTGTCCCACCATTAGAACTGCTCTGGAGGTGAAAGAGTTAACTTCCATGCAGTGCATGGAACTTAGAGCGCGAGCTCGGTTAGAAAAGCTCTGTCAGGGATATTTCAAACCAAAACCGTCAGATTCTTTACTCCACCTCACTGAACAGTCATTCCGGAGATTCCTCCTGCTGCTCGGTTCATTTTCTCGGTTTAAACAGTTTTTTCTCGGTTAAATTCAACCGTGATTATCATTATTTTAACCGCAAACCGATCGGTTCAAGCTCTGTCTATGGTATTGTAAGTAATAGATAGGTTTTCTGTGTGGAACTTGTAAATGTTTATCGGTTCGGTTTGAACCGATCAGATTGTATTTAAACTTCATTCTAAAGCGTTTTTAGGCTTTTTAGAGTGCGGTTCCCAGTTCTTATCGGTTCTAAAAAAAACGGATTTCATTACGGTTTTTTCCACGACCCGTGACACGGTTGGGAACCGATAAGGGTGTCTTGCCTGGCACTGCCGAAAAAAAGGGCAAGTTTTTGGTTAGGCTGGCATTATGTCTGAGAAACCCAAATGAAAAACCGGGCCCACTGGGTTTCAACACTGTAGTGTCTGTGGGAAGCCTTTGCCTAAGGCTGACCCACACACCACATGTGTTTATTGTCTGAGGTTTGACCACCTCAATGCAGACTGCCAGATTTGCAAGAATTTCCCTGCAGCTACCCTAGATAAGAGAGTTGGTAGGCTCAGGGAACGAGAGGCCAAAAAGTCCGCTGACCCGGATGGCCAGCCCGGTTCGGTGCCAACCGAACCGGAGGGAGTGCCCTCTGACCAGGGCCAGACTTCCTCGGGCAAACGTAAAGCTGACTCTGAGGAGCCAGTTCCAGCAAAGAGAACTAGAAAGTCAGCAGGTGTGGAGTCAAAATCCTTCTCCAACTGCTGCAGAGATAGCCAGAGCAATACAGATTGTCCAGTCACTTTCCCCGGTTCCGTCTGAACCGCCTCTATCTGGCAAAAGGTCGGTTCGGTCGGTTCCACCGGTTCAAGAATATGATATAGAGGAGTTTTATGAACCAGAGGAGGGAGGATGATTATGATCAGTGTGAATGTGACTTTGAAAGTCTGGATGTGCCCATTGAACCGGACATCTCCCCAGACAGACCTTTAGGAGAATCTCCCCTAGGCTTGCTGAGTCCCTTCTCATTTTCTGTTTTATAAAAAAGTTGCTGAAACCCTCCAGCTTCCTTTAGAGGAGGCTGTCGACGAGCAAGAGGAGCCTGACTTTGTAGAGATGATGGATATCCCAGAGTCCAGGAGATTGTCTATTCCTTTACATAAATCTTTTAGAAAACAAACAATAAAAATTTTAAAAGCTCCTAATTCTGTGCCTCCTGTGGATAAAAGATGGACAGGAGTACACCTTGTCAGGTCCTGATACAGAATTTCTTTCACAGCAATGCAGCCATGTTGGGTAGTTCAGGCTGCAGCCTGTGATAAAGCTAATATTCCCTGGCTTCACATCCTCCTGACAAGGACTCCAGGAAGATTGATGCCATGGCCAAAAACAATACATGGCAGCATCTTTGGGACTCAGACAAGCAAACTATATGGCTTATGTTGCGAGATACCAAAATCTAGATGGGATACTGTCATGGCTTTAGCCAAACAGGCCCCTGGTCAGCTTGCCAAGGAGCTGGAGCAGGTGGCTGCTGATGGTATTGAGGCATCTAAGGTGCAATTTCATGCTGCAGTGGATTCTAATGATGTATCCTCTAGAGTCATGGCTACATCTGTGGCTTTTCGTAGATTGGCTTGGCTCAGGTGTACTACTTTGTCACAGGATACTCAGTCTAAGGCTATGGATTTTCCTGTGGTGGAAATTCTCTGTTTGGGAGCAGACAGAGAATTATATGAAGAAAATGGATGAATATAGAACCACTTAGGAGTGCACAAGCCAAGGAACGGCAAGCCACTCCTCAAAGGCAGCCCTCCAGGGGTAGAGGCAGGCCTTTTCAAGGCCTTTACCAGACCCAGGCCTCCTCTTCAGCTTATGTTCAGAGGGGGTTCTTCAGAGGGAGAGGCAGACGGGGTACAAGCAGGTCTGCTCCAACCCCTCAGCCTAAAGCCCCTGCCAAACAGGCACCCTGATGGGATGCCAAGGGCCGGTTCTCCATTACCTGTAGGGGGCAGGCTGGCTTACTTCGTCCAGGACTGGGAGTCTTTAACATCAGACAAGTGGGTCCTGGAAGTAGTGAGCCAGGGTCTGGTTCTCAGCTTCAAAAAATTTCCAAAGATGATAATCAGATCTTTTCCACCTGCAAACCCTTTAGAGACTCTTGCCTTGGAAACAGAAGTCTCAACCCTCCTGGCTCTCAGAGCTGTAGAAAGGGTTTCTCCCCTACACCAGGGCAAGGGTCTGTACTCCAGGTACTTCCTTACCCCAAAAGACAGGAGAGTGCGCCCATCCTGGACCTAAGATATCTGAACAAGCACCTTTTAAAACCAAAATTCAAAATGGTGACTCTGGGAATGATTTTACCCTCCCTAAGGCCAGGGGACTGGCTAGCTTCCCTGGACCTCAAGGATGCCTACTTCCATGTTCTTATCAGAAGCTCCCACCGAAAGTACCTCAGATTCGAACTGCCCTCAGGCCATTATCAGTTCAGAGCAATGCCCTTCCTTCCTCTGCCCCAAGGGTATTCACAAAATGTCTGGCAGTAGCAGTTGCTCACTTAAGAAGGCAAAAGATTGCCATTTTCCCTACCTGGATGACTGGCTCATTGTGGGTCAGTCTCCAGACCAGGTCAAATCACACCTGCAAGTTACCCAGCAGCTGCTTACCTCTGGGCTTTCTTCTCAATCTTCCAAAGTCAGTTCTGGAACCCGTCCAGGTACTCACCTTTATAGGTGCAGAACTGACACAAAGCAGGCCAGAGCCTTCCTCCCTAGAAAGGGTAAGGACCCTGGTGGCCCTGGCCTCGTCCTTCACTCTGCAGGTCTCTCGACCAGCAAGACATTTCCTACAGCTACTAGGACACATGGCTGCTTCCACAGCTGTAGTGCAAGGAGCAAGATTTCAGATGAGGGACATTCAGTTTCATTTGAGAGCCTTCTGGTCTCAAGAAGAGATTCCCTATCAGTTAATCCCAGTGACTCGAACCCTGATCCAGGCCCTTCAGTGGTGGCAGGATCAGAGCAATCTGAGACAAGGGGTCCCTTCATCCTCTATCTCACTCCTTGACCCTTACTACAGATGTCCCCTCTCGGGATGGGGAGCTCACATGGGCGACCTCTCCACCCAGGGGTTATGGTCCCCTCAGGAATCTCTGCTCCACATCAATCTGTTGGAACTCAGAGCTGTTTTTCTAGCACTTCAGGTTTTTTCTGCATCTGTTCAGAACAAGTGGTACAGGTCAGAACAGACAACACCACTACAATGTGGTACATCAACAAACAAGGGGGCACTCGGTCTTCGGCCTTGTGCACCGAGGCGATGAAGTTGTGGTCTCTGGCTTATTCCCTGAACACTTCCCTCATAGCAGTTCACCTCCCAGGCAAGGACAATGTCCTGGCAGATGCTCTCAGCAGGATTTCCCAGGGCCATCACAAATGGCCTCTGGATCCCCTAGTACTGGGGATAGTTTTGCCAGATGGGGCACCCTCAGATAGATCTTTTGCAGCCCCAGACAATCATCAACTTCCACTTTTGTTGCAGGCCCCAGTGTTGGGCTCAGTCCCCTGGATGCCTTTCTCCTCGATTGGAAGGAAGTTTCTTATGCCTTCCCCTTCCTCTCCTGTTCAAGGTGCTAGTCAAAATCAGGTCTCAGCCCTCCAAGATGATCCTGATTGCTCCAGACTGGGCCACGCGACCTGGTACCCACTCCTTCTGTCCTTAGCGGTCCATCTTCCCTGTGTCTCCCAGGAACCACAATCTGTTAACCTGTGCCCAGGGAGAGTCTGGTATCCGAATCTCAAATCCCTCAACCTCAAGGCCTGGCTCTTGAGGAGTTAGAGTTTGCTGATCTACAACTTTCTCAGGGTGTTCTCGAAATTTTGAAAGCTTCTAGGAAGCCTTCCACCAGGGCTACCTATAACTCTAAGTGGAAAAGGTTTTCCATATGGTGTTCTGGGAAGCATATTTCCCCGGAATCTGCTGATTTGCCCATTGTTTTGGACTATATGGTCCATCTTAATTCTTTGGGACTTAGACCAGCTACCCTGAAAGTGCATTTGGCAGCTGTCTCTGCTTTTATTTCAGCAGGGAAGCCCTCTTCTCTTTCTGCTCACCCTGTATTTTCCAAGTTTTTTAAGGTATTGCTTCATACCAATCCTCCATTCAGGGACCCTGCCCCTGCCTGGGATCATAATGTTTGCATTGCTCAGCTGATGCAACCCCCCTTTGAACCTCTGTCTTCGGCAGAGCTTAAGTATTTGATTTGGAAAACTGTATTTCTAGTAGCCATCACTTCTGCCAGGCGATAAGTGAGTTACAGGCTTTATCAGTGGAGACTGACTTTATTTCCTTTCACAGGGATAAGGTAGTCCTCAGGACTAACAGGAAGTTTTGCCTAAGGTGGTTTCAGATTTCCACTTTAACCAATCTATTTCACTTCCAGTGTTCTTCATTGACCATTCCTCCTCTGGTGAGAGAGGCTGCACAGCTTAGATGTTAAGAGGGCCCTAAGTTACTATATAGAGCGTACTAAGGGTCACAGGTTTGGCTCCTCCAACTATTTCTCACTTATGGTGAGGTTGGAAAGGAGAGACCTGCCACTAAGAGATCCATTGCCAGGTGGATTGTCTCTTGTATCCATTTGCTATCAAAACTGGGTAAGGTTCCCCTTCAGGCCTGAGGGCTCACTCTACCAGAGGTACAGCTGCGTCTCTAGCTGCTGCCAGAGACATCCCTATCTTAGAGATATGTCAAGCAGCTACTTGGAAAACAGTACACACTTTCACCAAAGCATTACTCCCTGGATATCCAGGTCAGGAGGATGCTCGGTTTGACACAGCTTCAGAGCTCTATTCCCTAAGTAGGTTCTGTCCTCCTCCATGGAGGTACTGCTGTGTAGTCTGCATTAGTCATAATATAGCAAGACTTCATGTTGTTTGAAGAAAAATTACTCACCTTAGTAATGTTGTTTCTTCTAATGGAGTCTTGCTATATTATACCTCCCCAGCCTGCCCTCTCAGAACTTCTACTTTGGGTATGGGTGGCAGTTCACTGTTGGCACTTATTGATGCCCCTTTATGTTTTTCCACCCTTCTTACTGGGGTGTTTGGTGTTGTGTTTTATTTTATCTTATTTTTTCTGGTCCCCTGACTTGAGTCTTGGTGTTGGGACCAGAAAAATGTGTTAATATTTTAGTAGCCAGTTGGCTAGTGTAGGTTACAGCTTCCACACAGAGCCTTAGTGAGTTTTGCTCGTAAAGATCTGACGGTTTTGGTTTGAAATATCCCTGACAGAGCTTTTCTAACCGAGCTCGCGCTCTAAGTTCCATACACTGCATGGAAGTTAACTCTTTCACCTCCGGAGCAGTTCTAATGGTGGGACAAACTGCATTAGTCATAATATAGCAAGACTCCATTAGAAGAAACAACATTACTAAGGTGAGTAATTTTTTCTTCCCTTCCGATCACCGTCCCCGTATTGTTAATATTTCCCTGGTGTCTAGTGCCCCCGATCACTGTTCCTGTATTTTGCCAAGTTTCTCTGGTGTCTAGTGGCACCCCCTTCCCTATCCTTGTATTGTTTAATATTTCCCTGGTGTCTAGTGGCGTCTCCCATCCCTTCAATCACCATCCCCATATGCTGCCACTGTTTTCCTGGTGTCTGGTGGCACCCCTACCCCTCTGATTGCCATTCCTGTATTTTGCTAAGTTTCCCTGGTGTCTAGTGCCCCCCCATCTCTGTCCTCATCTGAAATAAAGAAAACCGTCCCTCGACAATTTTTTTTTACCGTAAAAAAAAAAGTGCCTCACCAATTCGACCCCCACCACAACCTCCCACTGAGCACCCACCACCCCACACCCCCTACACACACCCACACACCCTCAATCACCTGAACAGCTCAATGGAGGAAGATCCACTCTCTGATCAAAGACATGTCTTGCTGCTGGAACCTCCGACTGCAATATGAGAAACTAAGGTAAGTGCGTTTCAATGTATTTCAATGGGGTTTTCAACGTTAGTGCATAACTTTGCCATATTTTGAGCCCCACATTTTCAGCATGGCCTTTTTGGGACCCCATCTTATGAACAATGACAGTGGAATTAGTCAAATCCCACCCAAAGGAGATTTTGCAGTTGTTTGGTGAAATCATCTTTTGGGCAGGATTTGAAAATTTTCACCACTGTTTTTAACAGGTGGGGTCATAAGAAGACCACGTTGAAACTTTTGGGTCAAAATATGTAAAAGTGGCAAAGTTATGTGCATGCACTGAAATTGTGCTATGCTCACTCATATCTTTGGTAATTTGACATATTTTGACCCCAAATTCTAAACATTGCCTTTTTTTACATCACCTCATGAACATGACAGCTGACATTTTTCAAATCCTGCCCAAACTGTCTTTGCACACCTGTGGAGTGGAATAACATTGCACTGGCACAAAATCATGTTTTGGTGGGGATTTGAACAGTTTCAGTACTGTGTTCATGAGGTGGGGTAATAAGAAGGTTATGCTGACAGTTTGGTTGCTGTTGTCCTACAAAATGGGCCCCACATTTTCACAGCAACACACATATACGCATCTGTGGAGGCATGGGAGCACAGGGGCCAGAGGGCCCTGCACTCCCACAGGCAAATAAGGGTACGATTACACTAACTCAAAAATTATGGATGGATGGGAGCGCCGGGGAATAAGGATACAATTATACTATCTCAAAATGTAAGGAAATTCATTGAAAAAAATTCACTAATGCACTAGTTAGGGTTAAAGCGACAAAAGTAGGGAAATGTGGCATTAGGGTTTCCAACCCTAACATCCCACCCCTACCCTGTGGGCAGCAACAGGAAAAGCCATTACGGTTTCACTTTTCTTGCCTCTTTATGAATCAAGCATGGTGTGTGCCTTGGGGTTGTCAACCCTAACGCTTACCCCATTCTCACATACTCTACCCATCTCAGCTTATTTACTGATATACAACTTTCTCTGCAATTCTACAACCCTAAAAGGACCCTACTAATTGTTCACTTTCTGTTCTAAACACAGGCTATATAGAGAATACAGGATGGGTAACCATGCAGAACCAGTGTGTTCTGCCACGGAGGGGTCTGATTCCTTGTGACCTCAAGAGTGAAGCTCGAGAGGTCCTTGGGAATCAGACCCAGAGGTGGCAGAACACACAGTTCTGCACTGGGTTAACCATCCTGTATTTTTTATAGTGTATGGTGCCCCACAAATCTGAAAGAAAGAATTGTTGAGTACCTAGAGGCCAGCGGGGCGCAGGACCCAAAGCAGCATGGATTTACAGCAGGAAGTCATGTCAGACGAATCTAATAGATTTCCTTGACTGGGTGACCAAAGTAATAGACCAGGGAGGGGCTGTGGATATGGCCTACCTAGACTTTAGCAAGGCTTTTGACACAGTCCCGCACAAAAGATTAATAATCAAGTTAGCCAGCCTGGGAGTGGGTGCCAGGGTGGTAGCCTGGGTTGCAAACTGGCTGCACAGCAGGACACAGAAGGTTATAGTGAGTGGAACACATTCCAAAGAAAGGGGGGTCACTAGTGGAGTACCTCAGAGCTCAGTACTGGGTCCAGTCCTCTTTAACATCTTTATAGGTGACATTGCAGAGGGTCTGGAGGGAAAGGTATGCCTCTTTGCAGATGATACAAAGATCTGTAACAGAGTTGATACACAAGGGGGTGTAGAAAGGATGAGAAGGGACTTGGCAAGGTTGGAGGAATGGTCAGACATATGGCAACTTAGATTCAATGCAAAGAAGTGCAAAGTAATGCACCTGGGAAACAAAAACCCAGGAGAAGAGTACACAATAGCAGGGGAGGTACTAACAACACCAAAAATGGAACGGGACTTGGGGTAGTCATATCAGATGATCTAAAGGTTGGTAAGCAATGTGAGAAGTCAGTAAGGAGAGCCAGGGGGATACTGGGATGCATAGGAAGGGGCATCACAAGTAGAAAAAGGGAAGTGGTTATCCCTCTGTACAGACAGGTGGTGAGACCCCATCTGGAGTACTGTGTGCAGTTTTGGAGACCTCATCTACGCAAGGACATAAGACAGGATGGAAGCAGTCCAGAGGAGGGCAACTAAAATGGTGCAGGGTCTGCATCAGAAACCATATGAAGAGAGACTGAGAGAGCTTAATAAGTATACCCTTGATGAAAGGAGGGACGGGGGACATGATAGAAACATTCAAGTACCTCAAGAGAATCAACAAAGTCCAGGAGGGTAGCATCTTTCAGAAAAAGAGATGTGTAAGAACAAGGGGACACAATTTAAAGATAGAGGGGGGACGGCTCAGGGGTAATGTGAGGAAATTTTTGTTCACGGAGAGAGTGGTGGATGCGTGGAACTCCCTTCCTGGGGAGGTTGTTGGGGCTAAAACAGTGGAGGAATTCAAACATGCATGGGACAGACACAAGGCAACTGTAATGTGGGGGTGGCAGGAAGTAGGCTGTTGGTTAACTAGAATCTGCAGCTTACCCAGTAGGTAGGGAAATGGGCAGACTGGGTGGGCTAAGTGGTCCTTATCTGCCGTCAAAGTCTATGTTTCTATGTTAAATTATTTTTAAAACATTTTTAAGCTTCCAACATGTATTTACATTATGGATAAAGAAACTGTTGTCTCCCTTCACTAGGAGACAGAGTTGGGTGGCTGCAAGGGACTGGGCTTCCCCAACGTTGCAGCACATATGCCCATTGGTTGGCGCTCTGCTGTAGGAGGGATTTACAAAAAAAAAAAACAATACATGGCAGCAGAACCTCTTGCTAAGCGAGAGCAGAAACAGATACCGTGGCGAAAACCTAAATTACCGTTTCATATCTGGTTGATCCTCCAGTCTGCGTAATGGCAAATGATCTGTTCCCCTTTCAGAAAACCGCTGCTGCAATGAACGTGTACCTGTAAGTGATGTTGACGCACTCACGGTTTTCTGTGTATGCCTTTAAACCCTGGCTCGAGCTATCAATTCTAAATGAATGGAATGCTGCTCTGCATGTACAGTCAGAACAGCATTCCATTCATTTAAGTGTGTGTGGATTAACAGCATTTTTGTAAGGCTGGATTTCGTGTGAGAACAACGTTTCACCATACACTATAAATTATTTACCAGCATTATGGCCCACAGACTAGATTCTATTCTCCTAGAATTTATAGACCTGGATCAATCGGGTTTTATTAGAACAGACAAACCAAGACAATGTTACAAGGACCCTCCTTATTGCTGATCATGTAAACAAAGTGAAGATACCCTCCCTGATCCTCAATCTTGATGCCCAAAAAGCACCTGATATGGTGATTTGGCCCTTCCTACATTACACCCTGCAGAAATTCAGTTTCCCCCTACCCTTTCTTGAACAGTAGCACGTTATAATAGTGCCTGAAACCGAGTGACTCACTTGTGAGTGACTCAATTTCAGTGCCTGTGATATGAGCTACCTTGAAAAGGTAGTGAGGCACAGTTACAGCACCAGGTTAGGGACAATAATAGCAAGGTGCTACGAGGGCGAAGAAACGGAAGGGGAGGGAAGGGTTCGGGAAGTAAAAACATATGTGAGCTGCAGTTTGGCGGTGTGCTGCCAAGCTGCTGTTCTGGTGTGGTGGTGAGGGTGGCGGGCTGCAGTGAGGGAGGTCCAGGGTTTGGGGCTGGGCGGGGTTTTTAATTTTGTTTCGCGTGTACAGCACTTAAAATTTCTTTATGTCTGGGTTTCTCCCCCTCCCCAACATGCACCCCCTTGGAGTTGAGAATTCTAATTTAGTGGGTTGCGGGGGGCACAGTCCCCCCACACAGATACATTGTTGTTGGTTTTCATTGCTGTTGTCTGGTTCAGTGGGGGAGAGTACATCGCTGTTTTCATTTTCAGTGATGTACACTCGCTGTAACAGTGATCGCTGTTATGACATGGAAGCTTCTTGAACTAATACAGAGATTCCATACCTGCCCTAAAGCTGCAGTGAAGGCTAACTGTTCTATTTCTCCCCTATTTTCTCTTTGTAGAGTCACCTGTCAAGGCTGTCCTCTATTGCCCTACCTCCTTGCTCTGTATTTTGAACTTGTAGCACAACATCTTCGCCAAACCACAGACCTGCAGGACATTGATATAGGTGGTCATCTACATAAGGTGGCATTCTACGCATACAATCTGCTATTATATCTCAAGTAAGCCAGAACAATCTCTTCTGGCTTTAAAAGTTGTCTCCAAACTATGCAGCATGTAGCCAGATACAAGATCGATGAAGCTAAAACTGAAGTTCTGCAACTTTATTATCCGGTACCACCACTCATTAAGGAACAGTACTGCTTTAAATGGGGCAGAATCTCTATATTTAGGAGTCATATTAGGCCACAAGCAAAATCCTTATACTGCCAAATTTATCCCGAAGTAGAACAAATCATCTAAGCAGACCTTCAGCAGTGGACCCCCCTCCCACTATTTTAAAGGGTAGCGTCTCTCCGTATGAATATTCTCCCTCAGTTCCTATATCTGTTTCAAACATCATTAGTAGTCCCCTCGGGGTGCTTTCTCTAAATGGAATAAATGGTTCTCAAGGTTCGTCAGGGAGGTAGGCCAAGGGTAACTTTCCACAAACTTCAAGAGACAAAGGGGGCTTAGCTCTCTCCAGTCTATTTCAATATATGCAGGTGGCTCTCCTTGGTCATATTCTTATATGGAATGTTTCACCCCAAGGCCCAGAAGGGTAGACCTAGAACAAGATCTCTTAGATCTTCCACTTGACCGCTTACTGTTGGGAATTTAGATGCAGTGCCCCTGGCAAGGAGTGTGGCAAAATAAGGCCATACCATATTGTTTTGATCAGGTTTTATATACTGTTATGTATATAATGCATCAGAGACGTCCATGGTGGCCAGTGTAAGGGATCATGGGTACAAGTACATGGTCCCTGTGGAACGATGATGTAATTCTTGTTACTGGGCAGAGAATCTGTCAGCTACTAGCCAGGGGCTAGAGTTAATTAAATAATTTTAGAAGGAGACAGAAGAATAGTTAAGCCTAGCTCGGAGGTCAGGAAGCCCAATTTGCTTGTGAAAAGGGCAGGACCTCATGAGGAGCCATGATGTCTGGACCCCTTTGTTCTGAGAAGTCCACACTGACTTAATCTTGTTACCAGCTGAATGGGCTACCATTTAGGTAAATAGCTATACTGAGTGTAGCTTAATTACTGCTGTTTCCCAGGAGAGAGGCTGGATTTTCCCCCAGAATTCTGGATTAAACTAGCTGACCTCTGAGTTTTTTTCCTCTCATATTCAGAACTGCATATTTGTGCTTTGTAATAAAATACTAAAAACTGATTGGGTGGATAGCCATGGAAACAGAATGCAAGCCAATCACAGGTCCAGCCATTATCCATTGGACCTGCCCTTTTGAAACCCCTTAAAACAAGAATGCAGAGGAGTATCTGAGCCTTTTGCCTTTAAGCCTTTTTTAGCTTTTAGCCTTTTTGGCATTTGGGACCATGTCTGTCTGCTTAGGAGAGCAGAAACAATTTCTTTTCAAGAACATTCTCCTGGATCACCATAATTAAGACTTCCACTACCATGTCTAAGGACACTTTGTACTTCAAAATTCAGCAACTAAGGACTCAAAGTCAAATTTTTATCTCAGAGTTTTAAAGTGTAGGTTTTTATGTATATTTCCCATTTTATTTTCAATATCCTGTAACCAACGTCTAACATTATTTGTCTTTATGTTATTTACTGTTTTTAATAACTTAATTAGTAAAATATTTGGCTTATTTTAAAATAATTCTGCCTATGTCATTTGTGGGTGTGCTACCGTGGGAAAAGTTGTTCAAACTATACCACGCTTGTGTGTCTGCTTTAAGGCCAAACATTATCAAAGTGAAGTACCCACTAGGGACTTTGTGACGAAAGGAGGGGAGGCAATAAGAAGGGTCTCAGGAGGAGCCTGTGGGGGTTTGAACTAAGCCCTGCATTTCTGGGGGAAAGACACATAATAGGGTGTATAGGGTCCCCCGAAGCCTATACACGCCTGTGGCTTTCTGGTTTGTGGTGCAGTGGTTGACAGGGTTCTGGCCGAGGAACACAGACTCAAGACTGTATTTCTATCCCCTCGCATGAAGAGAGGGTGTCCTGGGATTCTCTGGTGCACGTTCAGCTGTGAAACAGCGAGCGTGCTAGAAGGATAGAGAAAGGGCATCCCTGCCCCCCCCCCCAATCACAGGAGGGATTCGCTATGACATGGAGAGAAATCCCACCCCACGGGAGTGGACTGTTGACAAAGATCATGGCCTCAACCATTAGGTCGCTACTCGCCTTTTGGCATTGCTTCCTCTCTAAACCTCCTTACGCCATAGCAATACACGGGATCAGTATGCCTCCATACAGCGATGCATTCATTCCCGCTAAACTGGACCATAAATTCCAGCTATGGCTGCACAAAGGTCTAACTCACACTTTCCATTTTTACCTAAATGGACAATTAAAATCCCTTACATCAGAATCTTTTGAGGTTATCCCATCCCTGGAACATAGTGCTTGTGATGGGTAAGATGCGTGACGTCACTAAGGGTATTATGTAACAAATGAGAGGTAAGTGTATATGATAATAATAATAATAATAAAATAATAACATAATAATAATAAAACTTTATTTGTTGAGCGCCTTTCAAATTCCATGACACTTTACAATTTTTAAAAACAAATTCCCTAAAAATATAACAGATAAAATATAAACGATTTAAAAATCATTACAATTCATGAAACACTTGACTCCACAAAAAAGCCTTGAGTGCCTGCTTGAAGCTCCCCATGGTCGCACATTCCCTGAGCTGACGGGGCAGAGAATTCCAGAGGGTTGGGGCCACAAGCATAAAAGCACAGGCCCCAGAAGATTTCAAGATAACCCTCAGAATCTCCAGCAACCCCTCATCAGCCAAACAGAGCTGTTGCACAGGGTTGTAGGGAATCAAAAGCTCTTTCAAGTAGTTGGGGCCAAGTCTGTGTAGGGCTTTGTAGGTCAATAAACCTACCTTAAAGGTGATCCGCCACTGAATTGGCAGCCAGTGCAGATCGCGCAACACAGGGGTGATATGCGATCTTCTAGACACAACCTGTCAACAATCGAGCAGCAGCGTTCTGCACTAGCTGCAAGTGGCGGATATCAACCCCAGGAAGCCCTAAGTAAAGGGAGTTGCAGTAGTCAAGGCAAGAGGTCACAAAGGCATGGACCAAGACAGGTAAATCGCTAGACGGAACAAGGTGTTTGACTCTGGTGATGTTCCTAAGATGATAAAAGGCTGACTTAATGACTGCCGACACCTGATAACGGAGGGTCAGCCCGTCGTCAAGCACCACTCCAAGGTTGCACACCCGTTCTGAGGTAAGGAACTAATCTAAGAAATAATCCAGAGGGCTGATCAGTCCTCAGCCTCTCTGTCCTGCGACCCAGGTCCACAACCATAACCTCAGTCTTTCTTGTGTTCAATTTTAACCAGCTCAAGTTCATCCAGTCTTGGATTTCGATGAGGCAGTTATTGAATACTAAGAGAGCACTAACCTGGTCAGGGGGGAAAAGACAAGTAGAGCTGGGTATCATCAGCATAACAGTGAAACCTCAGCCCATACCATCTAACAATGTCTCCGAGGGGCACCATATACACTGCAAACAACATGGGGGACAGCACCAAGCTCTGAGGAACCCCTCAAGACAGAGAGACAAGGTCAGAAGAAAAATCCCCAACACTACTCTCTGTGTTCTACCAGCAAGGAAAGATGTAAACCATCTGAGCACTGTGCTTGACAGGCCACAGATGGACCTCAGACTTTCGAGCAGGACCTCATGGTCTACAGTGTCAAAGGCTGAAGACAGACCAAGGAGTACCTGAATGGAACGGTTTCTCTGATCTTTCACCATCAGGAGATCATTGCGCACCCCAACCAAAGCCATCTCAGTACTGTGCCTCTTACGAAAACCCGACAGGAGAGGTTAGTAGATATTATGGATGGTCAAATGGTTCTCCAGCTGGATTGCCACTACTTTCTCAATAACCTTTCCTATAAAGGGAAGGTTCAAGATAGGTCTGTAGCTAGTAAAAATGTCTGAGTCCAATGAAGCTTTCTTCAGAAGGGATGTTACCACCGCCTCCTTCAGGGAGCTTGGAAACTCACCCGATTCCAAGGAGCACTGGACAATTTGAGCCAGAAACGGGCCAATGATCTCATAACAACCCACAATCAGGGAAATTGGGCCCAGATCTAAACTACAGCACATAGGGTGCATCCCCTGGACAATCCGCATATTATCCTCGAACTCCGGCAGGTCAAAGGTACTCCAGGAAGTACAAGGTATAGTGATCAAGTGCCGACCGACCACGTCCCCCAAACAGCGAGTCAAGCGGATCTCTGACCTGATGTCGGCCACCTTATTCGCAAAGAATTGAGCAAGCTCATCACACTCTTCTTGTGAAAAAAATCAATGAAGCTGCAGACAGGCTGGGTTGCACAACCTGTCCACATTTCGGAAGAGTTGAGCTGGTTGACTCTGAGCGACAGCGATCTCCTTGGACAGAAACTCTGCCTTCTGACGGGAGATGACTGATTGGTAGAATTGATAATGCTCCACCAAACTAAGGTGGTCAACCTCCAGGGCAGATTTCTGCTAGCAACGTTCTCACCCTCGTCCCACCCACTGCAACTCCCTCAAAGACCCATCAAATCAAGGGGCCCGAGGGCAGAGAGACAGGGGACGAACACGGACAGGAGCTATCAAGTCTAGAGACAAGGAAATGGCCTTACTATAGGCCAGAACCAATAACTCTGGACTCGAGCTAGCATCAGGAAACACCAAGAGGTAAATCGCCGCCACCAGGTCTTCAGGGCACACATTCCATAAAGGGTGGTAACTGACCATCTCCACAGGGGCAGACCTACGAAGACGGGCACAAAAGTTGAACCTCACGGTGTAATGATTGGACCAACTGACTGGTTCCACCCCCAAGTCGGAGGCCTCAATCCCCAGGAGGAAAACCAAATCCAGAGAGTGACCATGATTATGGGTAGCTGAAGAAACAATCTGTGTGAAGGCCAGTGATGTCATCAACTGGAGAAAGTGCTGACCAAAAGGCAAGAGTTCGTCGTCGACCCAGGCATTGAAGTCGCCCAGAACCATCAGTCTGGGCGACTCCAATGCCATGTCAGCAGCAAAATCCGCCACTTCCTGCAGGAATCGCTTTTCATCCCCGGGTGGATGCTAGATGAGAGCTATCCTGCGGCCCACACCAGCTACCACAGTACAATCAAAGGATTCAACCTCCTCTACTGGTACACCAGTGAGGCCCAACTCAGTCTTTAAACAGACCACTACCCGCCCCCCATGGTCCAATTCGGGCGGTGTATCACCGAGTACCCGACCGGAATTGCTGCCTCCAAAATGGGGCCAGCATTATCATCCAGCCAGGTCTTGGCGATGCAAGCCAGATCAGCTGTTTCAACAAAATCTGCAATAATAGCAGTTTTGTTCTTAATAGAGCTGACATTGCATAACACCACCCAAGTTGGTCGGGGTTCATGAGCCATCCCAGCTACTTGCCCATCTAAAGAGATGGTGCCTTTGCGTATGGGGACTAGACATGAATTCCCATGTTCCAGACTCCATTTTGCCCCAGGGCGTCTTCTGGTCCTAACCAACCCTATGCGAGAGGGCCGCTCCTTCGACCTCCAATGTCCACACCCCTGCCACACCCACCCCCATGCCTCCTACATATAATACCCAGCGCCTGACAGTGCTGGTAGATAGAAAAAGGCAGGGAGGAGGGGGAGAATGGGCGAAGGGCACAGAGAGAGCAGGACGACTAACATACGACCAGGGGGAGCAAACACGTACATTTCAAAAACAAAAACTACAGCTAGAGCCAAACCCCAGCACAAAGTCCAGATTTCCTTGTAAATAACTACCCTGGAATACAGAACTATAAACAAACATAAACCTAACAACAATGAATATTAAACAAAATAATAATAAAATCATAAAATGTATGATGAAGAACCAAATAGTCCAAGTCCCGATGGTCCTCTCACTACCAGCAGGACTATGAATAATCTTCAGGCCGCTGATGCGCTCACTATCAGGGCCTAGAAATGTACTATTTATGGCACTCTCACTGCCATCAAATAATAAAGTGAAAATTAAGCACCTTCCAAAAACCAAAAACAGAAATGTTAGGGCACTCTCACTGCCCGGAGAATGAAAATAAAAATCTGATCAAGACCAAGAAAGTAAAGAGATCCAAAATCCCAAATCCTTTAATCCACCACTCTCTCTCACAGAGTGGGGGTAAAAGAAACCAGAAAAAATTAATTGTTTCTCCAAGAATCCAGAAACTGTAGCTGCTCCATCCCAGTTCAGGGACCAAAACGTCCATAAATCAGTACATATAATCCCAAGGACAGAAATTGTAGAAAACGGCAAGGTAACTAAGAGCAAAGGCCAGGAGCATGCATTTTCTAGGCAAAAGAGGGATACCCCCCCCTGCAACCATCCCAACCAGGCCCTGCACACACCTCCCAAGACCTGCAGCTACAAGCACCCAGAGGTCAGACCGCAGGACCAACCCTGAGGTAAACTTAGGAGCGCCTCAAAGAAATAGCTCCAGCTCCCTGGGGCCAAATGAGGAAATTCCTGCTCGGTCCCAAGCAGCGTGAATAGGAATCACTCTAGGAGCAGGGGGGAGGTCAGGGCCTCCCTCACCCAGCACAACACACTGGCCTTGCTGCCCCCAAACTCAAGACGACTAGTCAGGTTTGACCACCTGATGGTGGAACTGCAGCGTCGAACAAGGCAAATCCAAAAAACACAATAGCAAGGCATTGCATAACACCGCCCGAGTTGGACGAGGTCCATGGGCCGTCCCAGCTACTTGCCCATCTAAAGAGATGGTGCCCTTGGGTATCGGGACTAGACAGGGATTACCACGTTCCAGGCTGCATTTCGCCCCAGGGCATCTTCTGGTCCTAACCAACCCTATGCAAGAGGGCCGCTCCTTCGACCGCCAATGTCTGCACCCCCGCCACGCCCACCCCCATGCCCCCTATGTACAATACCCAGCGCCTGACAGCGCTGAACTCCGAAAACAAGCGATGAACTCTGAAAACAAGAAGAGCAATTTTAAGCTGGATTCTTCAGTGAATAAGCTGCCAGTGGAGGTGTACAAAAATAGGCGTGATGAGCATGTGTTCATTCTTACACTGGTAGCATAACCACAGCATACTCAGCAGTATGAATTTCAGGTTGGCCACTAACAGAACTAATTTCCAAAAGCAGAGAGTCGGTACTCGGTAACGTCATTTCACTAGAATAGAATCTAAGGGGTTGCAAAGCCTAGCAACCAAATAAATGTTCAGTAAATAAATGCTAGAGAAACCTTGTTATAGAAGTTTCTAGGGGTCGCAGTGAATAGCATAGTGGTTGCACAGAAATCACAGGAATCTCAACTAAAACCACAGGCTCTCCCAGAATGACACTCCTGCTGGGACTCGTGGATGGTGCATGGGTAAAGTGCAGGGGTGTGCAAATCCTATTGCCCCCTGTACGGGGCAAGTTAATTTCCTTGAAGGGCAAGTATAAAAAAGCTAATTTCATTGTAATGAAGGGGGGCACAAGTGAAAATGCAGCCACAGTCATGGTTGGACAAGTCCCAAAAGTTTTGATTTGAACACCCCTGGCAGAGTGTGGTATAACCATGTGGGCGATGAGGGTTAGTATTGTGAACTCTGATCCCTGTACTCTGGCGGCCAGGATAGCAGTGATGCCCATGGTAGTACTTAGTGCTTCTGGGGTATGGAATGTCACCATTCCAGTACCCAGTGACCCTATGACTGGGAAAAAGGTGACTGACCGATTACACATCATCACCTTAGCAATAGGGTTGCAGAGAACTAGAAAGACATGACTAAAAGAGAGGGAAGAGACACAAAGCACACGCACTCGTGCATGACCAGTGTGGACACGATAGAGTTGTAGGTGCCAAGAGGAACACAGAAAAGGGAAACTGGCAACTCCAATGGCTGCAACCAGCTCCAGACCCACCTTCCCTCAGCTTCAGACCCTGCCTGGCGGTCAGGTTCTCCAAAGGTAGGTGGTCCTGGGGCCACCCAGTGACCCACTGGTTAGCATGTCATACTCCCAACACTGGTGACCTGAGTCTGTGAGCAGACTTAGAAGTCACCTGCTTAGTCCTTGGGGGGGAGGGGAAGCACCCCATCTGGAAGGGGATAGTACCAGGTTCTGCAGCACTACAAACCCCTGGGGTGGGCCAAGGATCTAGCCTTCTCTGCAAGGGCACACTACATGTCTGTGTGGCCTGTTAGGGCACTGCCTGCTGCCTTGAGGAAGATCAGCAGGGTTAAGGGGGAAAAAACCTATGCGAACTGTCTGCCATTTGTTATGGTGCCAGAACTCTCGGGACCCTTCTCATGTGAATCCCCATCGGCATGACTGCGTGGGGAGAGGTGGATGGGACTGGTGGATCGGGTACGCCTGATGTAGGTGTAAAGTGGAGGCTGTGGGCCACAAAGCTTGATAAAAAAAAAAAATAAAACATAGGTGGCCCTGCCAGGTGTTGAGCCACCGTCCAATCAGTAAACATCATATAGCGGACGGCCAGACAAACAGCAAAAACGAAGCAGTACTGCAAGTAAAAATCTATTGGCCACAGTAGTGGCCACAAAGCCCCTGACAAAGGATTATTCAGATCCAAAGCACTGAGGTACTCTGTGCCATTCTCTGTATTCTGCAGCAACTAGCAAATGCATTTTTGCTTGTAGCAATCCTTTCTTTCTGCGTTTTTTCTGGTCATCAGCTATAGGCCATTTACTGTTTGGATAGTAGCACCTTACCCCCATGGCTCCTGGCTTGTGTTTCTCCTGTGACGGTGTCCAGCCCTTTTGGAGTACGTGTGTCTCTGTTTTGTGTGCTTGTTGTGGAGAGGAAGCCATGAATGCTCAGGGCCAGAATGGGGTGGGGGGTGGGGGGCAGGGGCAGCCAGGGTGGGGCTGTGTGTGTGTTTGGGGTGGAAGCAAAAAGAAACAGAAAAGGAAAAAAAAGAAGACAGAGAGAGCCGTTTTCAAGTTTAAATACACTGGAACCAGGAGCCGATCTAACTGCATCTAGGAATCTAAACTGGATTTGTGAGTCCAGTCTGACCACCACCACCACCACAACTACAATCACTATCACCCATCAAACAAGCAGGCATCAAACACAGATGGCAGCCTAACCACCGATGATGGGATCAGAACACAGGGGTCAGCATTGTTGCACACTACAGTCCCCCTGGGTACAGCGAAGGCCAGAGCTTCAGGCTGTTGTTCTTTTCTTTGTCCAGACATAAACCATCATGTTCTTTTCCAAGAAAATTAACAAATAAAAAAAACAAGGACCTTAAGCTTTTTAAACACAAAGCTTCATTTTGATTACTGTTTCCAAACACTGAAACGTTCACAAACAAACAAGCTAGTCTGTTTATTTCCAAGAAAAGTAAGGAGGCAACAAAATATTGTGATTAAAGCTCATCAATGCAAAATTAGACAACCTTTCGAAACACTAGGTTAGACCTCAGTATAGTGTCCTGAGAACAGACTTGCACAATTTTTTTTCTTCTTTTCCTTCTATACAGACGTGTCTCCCGTTGGCTCACACACACACTTGACCCCCCCCCCAAGCAAACACCAAGCCCTATCCTCTGTTAACCTGCAGCTGCTTGTTCCCACAAGGCTTCACTCCCATCCCACCTCCGTGGCAGACAGGACACAGAAACCACATGCACAAGGTCAAACAGAACGTGCCGACGAACAATGTAACGAAAAGCACAAAAGTTGCACTCTGAAAGGGTTAACATGCCGCTTACTGGGGCTTGCTGGCCTGCCACAGTGACTGCTGCAGCAGAATGCAATGCCCCCCGCCCCCACAGGCTATCAGCAGCATCTTCCCAGCCTGGCCGCTTATACCACATGTTGCGAGTCCACTTCTGAAACCGAGTCGCTGGCCTGGCAGCACAATGGTCAATAGGCGACCACACACTAATGTAGTTCAAACCTTTGTTCCCCTTGTACTATTTTCAAGGGCTTTTTTTCTACTTACAGTATTTTTTTGTTTTATTTTAAATTGTTTATTCTGAATAGAACCACTGAGAAGAGATATTTTGTTTACTGGGGCATTGTCTCAATGGCAACAGAGAGGTTTTACACCACACAGTGGTCATAAAATAAACATTACAAGAACATGTAAAAAGTTGACAGTGGTAGACTTTCTAGTTTTCTTTCGAAATCCTGAAAAGAACTAGGACTGCATAGCTTTTGGGGGAGGAGGTGAATTCCAGGGAACTGGCAGATACGTACCCTAAAGATTAGCTTCCCTAATTTAGATTTAACTTTACTAAAACTACAGTACAAAAAATCTACTGTTCTCATTTCACAAAGATTTAGAATTGGACCTGGCACCAACAGCTTGGTCAGGTAGAGTCCCGTTAACCCATTAATAGGCTGATACATGATTTGTTTTAAATCAAGCTTTTCAATCAATCAATCACCATCCCAGAACCCTGGCAACTATTTTTAAAAAGCTTTTCGAGCTGGCTCCATCTCACTTTGTGGTAGGGCATTTGTTTGGCATGCTAGCACCCAGGGTTTGCACCCCAAGCTTGGGATGGCAGGAGTGGAGAATTTGTGGGACTGTCGAGGGTGGACTAATTGTGTGCTGCTGCTGTTGTTACAGCTACAGTACAGAGTATAAGAATTTTACTGCTATCCCACTGTTCCCAATTTTCCCTACTGTCCCCTTGTTCTCTCCATACCTCCCCGTTTAAATAAATAATTTGTATGAACTGCATTTCTTGGTCTGGGTTGTCACTGCTGTTACAGTGTGACTTGCTTTGTGGAGGGACTGTGTGGGAAGGTTATGTACTATTTCCTGGGGGGGGGTTCTAGTCTTGTGTATCATCATCCAGGTACCCCATATTGCTACCCCAGATGGAGGCCTGAGTACCCAGTGTAGCACAAACTTCAGGCAACCCAGGCTGGCCCCATCTGAGGGTTGAAGAGGTGCACCCTGAGTGACCACTACATTGGTCGCTATGGGAGCCAGTAGGGAGGACAGAGTATACATGGGGATGCTGTCCTCTCAGGGGAGGATGGCATCGTGCATCATTCGAAGACTGACTCCTGGTGGTGGTGCAGTTGTGCGGCCATTGCACACCCATGCCAGCAAAGACACCACAACCATGCCAGCAATGGCACCACTCCTATTTGTGCTATTGGTAGCATTGGTGGGTAACCCCACACTGTCAGGCCCCCCCACCACCACCACCAGGATTACGACACAGGTGAGTTCCTGTAGCACGGGTGGAGAAAGAGTTACAAAACTGAAATGCTGTCTGATCTGGCATGCCAGATGACTGCTCCCACATTCTTCCTCAGGGTCTTGTTAAAACCGCGAGTGCAAATACACGTGGTCAAAAACCGTGTGGTCATGACAGCGATGTGCGGTTTCAGAGTAGGTATATATAATCTGCGTGGTTTTGTACTGACCGCATATCACTGATATTGACCCCACGGTCTTGACATAGCGCCGTCTTCCTCCCATGCAATCCAGGCTCCCAACAAACTGCGTGCAACACTGCCCCAGCCACTGTTGCAGGTCTGCTCCTCCTCCAGGTGAGAATGGGAGGCTCCCCCCCCCCCTACAAGGGGATGCTCTGGAACTCCATCATGTGAGCCCTGCAAGTAGAGGGGGTGCATGTGTGGATATCAGAGGGTGATGGAACAGAGCAAAAAGAAAGCTCTTTCTGGGGAGATGGGTGATGGAAATTGCCTGGGGTGGGGAGGGGATGGTCACAGAACTAGTTATGTTCACTTCAGAGGGTGAGAAGTGTTCTTTTTGTGCTTTATTATTGTAATTTTTTCCTAAATCTTAGTGCAAAATAATGACTCACTAATACCAAACACTGGGGTGCAGATTATGAATAGTCACAATCTTCAAAAAAGGGTCTTGTACACCCCTAGCTTCTAGCACTCATACCTCAAAAATACAGGCTTTTTCTTCTTACCTGCTCCAGGGGCCAGTAGCCAGCTATAGAGGTAGCCAGCTGCCAGCGAGTAGTACAGTACGAGTCCCCGCTGGCTATTGATGGTCTCCAAGATCTGGTCAATGGTCACTGGAGTGTAGGGGTCAGAGTCCTGTTGTCCAGTTTGCCGTTCAACCAAGAGATCAGCAAATGCCCTTGTTCTTCCCCGCTCTGCAACAGCCAGTGCTTCATCATGGTGGCCTGAGAGGAAAGGAAGTGGACAGAAGTCAAAACTCAAGCAAAAGAGCGGGTCTAAATTTCCCTTTTTTCATAATTTGTTTCTCCCCCCTTTTTGTTCCCAACCTCCTGTACCCACTCATATGTTTGGGGTCACAGCAGCTGTACCCTCCTTCCAGGCAGATGGGCAGCAAGTAGTTATCTTCACAACCAACACTAGAGCCCTGTTACATAGAAACACAGAAACATAGAATTTGACGGCAGATAAGAACCGCTTGGCCCACCTAGTCTGCCCATTTTCTTACCTAACAGATAAGCTGCAGATCCTAGTTAACCAACAGTTTACTTCCTCCTACCCCCCCACTAGGACTGCCTTATGTCTGTCTCATGCATTCTTGAACTCCCCCACTGTTCTTGACTCCACGACCTCCTCAGGGAGGCTGTTCCATGCATCCACAACCCTCTCTGTGAAAAAATATTTCCTCACATTACCTCTGAGACGTCACCCCTCTATCTTCAAATTGTGCCCCCCCTTGTTCTTGCACATCTCTTTTTCTGAAAGATGCTACCCTCTTGGACTTTGTTGATTCCTTTGAGGTACTTGAAAGTTTCTATCATGTCCCCTCTCTCCCTTCTTTCCTCGAGGCTATACATATTAAGCTCCTTTAGTCTTTCTTCGTATGTCTTCTGGTGCAGACCCTGAACCATTTTGGTTGCCCTCCTCTGGACAGCCTCCACTCTGTCTACGTCTTTGCGGAGATGGGGTCTCCAGAATTGCACACAGTACTCCAGATGGGGTCTCACCAACTGTCTGTACAGAGGGATAACAACTTCCTGTTTTCTACTATTGATGCCTCTTCCTATGCATCCCAGTATCCCCTCAGCCTTCCTTACTGCCTTCTCACATTGCTTGCCCACCTTTAGGTCATCTGATATAATGAATCATGGAATCATGTTCCACATGAGGTGACACATGAAGTGTCCAGGTCCGTCAACGTTCACCCCCCCATTATACATTTGATGCCCCCTTACCTGCAGTGCTGACCTTATCAGCTCCAGGCTTCCAGTCCCATCCTGGCTTTTCTCTGGTAATCACCACACTGTTACAGTACCACAGGCACAGCTTCTGCCCTGTGGTGGTTCCTGTGGGGCCTTCCCCCCTGCTCTCAAGTGTGGGAAGGTGTGTGGTCAGTAGAGAGGTCTGGGTCCAAATGCGCTGGGCACCATCCTGCTCATGTCTGGGGTTTCCTGCTCATTTTCTCCCCATTCTCAGGGATCCAGCAGCATGGGTGCAAAGTGTGCATGTGCATGAATTGCATGGCCATGTAATGCATACACCAGCATCCTCCCACCCCCAAGCCACATCAACTGTACTGCCCCCCAAATGGCAGCAGAGCAGGTCATCATCCCTCCCCGGAAGAGAGTGTCCTCTGAGACATTCAGTCTCCCCCCACCCAGTCCCTGCTGTGCCAGGCTCATTCCCGAGTCCAGATCACCACAGTTGCAACCGACTGCCCTCCTACTGCACTGGTGGACTGGCTCTGACAACATTTTTGTCCCCCTAAATTTTGATTAGGCCCCCTTAGCGACCGGTCGGAACCTCTTTCTGCCACTGCCAATGCTTCCTCCCATGCACAAAGACTCTGCCTGCCAATCATTCCAGACACAATAGCCCACCTGCGACTCACCGTTGCACTGCCCCCCACCAGCTTACCACCCAGGGCTGGGTACGCCCTCAACTCTTTGACATTTCTTCCCTGCTGTTCATCTGGCTAGCCACAGCACAGGCAAAGACCAGGGTGTCTTTGGGGGTCGGAGATTGTAACCCAGTGTGGATGTGAGAAGCTGGCAGGCCTTCATCTGCTCGATCTGTGCTATTTTTCCCTTTTTCTGTCCCACTCTCAGGAGTGTGCTTACATCACCACGTGCCAGCACGCCTGATGTACCCGGATAACAGATGTGTTCCAATGTCCCTCCACATAATCCACTGTTTCACTGCACTACAATCTGTGGTCACCCAGGTGGCGATATAGCACTGAGACACAAAATCCCCCCCCTGCCTGGAGTAGGAGGAGAGCATCCAATGGGATGTTCAGTCTTCATCTGCCCAGCCGCCCTCTGGGGGCCCTGGCTCTTTCCTCAACCTGGATCATTGGTGTCGCAAGCTGTAGCTCTACCACTGACAACATTTTTAATAGTATCTATTGGTCGGCTTTACCATTTCCTTGGAACTCTTGCCACTGTGAATGATACACTAGGATCACCACCATACCACCAAGGGTCACATGCACCCAGCTGGAGTATCATTTTTTTTGTTGTGAGATTTTTTTTGACTGGGAAAGGAGGGCTAGGCAGTTCTGCCTATTTTCAGCTGTGCCCCTGAAGAGGAGGGATACAGATACAAACTGACATGTCGAACCAGGTTAAGCTGTCGGTGGTATTTTTAGTGAATGGGGGAAAATCTGCTCTAGGATACCGGGGAATTTTCCCTATTATTTTCGAGACGTGCCATGGGATCTTTAATGTCCACCTGAACAACCACCAGAACAGACAGACGGGACCTTAGTTTAACATCTCATCCAAAAGATAGCACCTCAGGAGTGCAGCCCCCCCCCCAATGCTGCACTATAATGTCAGTACTGGGATTTTACCCCAAGTTCCTGGTGTGGTGCTACAGCCCACAACCTTCCGATCTTCCGGCCTCAGAAGCGAGTGTGCAACCTGCAGAGCTACTGACACCGACAGATTCTATTATTTAACATAACTAACAAGGGCCTTCCTGAAGCCCTAGGTAACTTACTGGCCCCATTTAACAGCAAGACATATAGCAAGGCAACCAGGCTGTTGAGCTGTATAGGATGGGGATTCAGTAGTGGGAGGAGAGAGGTGATATTGCCCCTATATACGTCCCTGGTGAGGTCCTGCCTGGAATACTGTGCTCAGCTCTGGAGTCCATATATGAGGAATGCGAGGGACAGGCTGGAGACAGCTGATAGTCACCAGAATGTTCTAGGGTGACTTCAGCTGTAGGAGAGTCAATAACTGTAGAAGTTGAATGGAGTTCAGGAAATCTTTTGTTTTGTCAGTTGCCAGTCCAGTTGTACTCCTGAGGCTAAGTACAGGTTGCTTCCTGAGTCTGGGGTTCTGTTCAGGCCAGCTGGAGATAGATCACAGCCCCCAGAGATGTGACATGCTTTTAGGAAAGAGTGATCAGTCCCTTCTGCTACTTGGCTGCCCCCTACTGGCCCGGGGGGGGGGGAGGTGGGGGTTGTGCTGGAGCACAGATGAGGGCATGAGCAACAAGGCATCAGCACTGTGGTGTGGCTGTTATGAACACAGGCCTTTGAAGCTGGAGACCTGGGTTCCAATCCCACTACAGCCATGTACTCACTGTTTCACCTTCAGCAAGTCACTTCACCTCCTAGTGCTGCAGTCCACCCAGCTGGAACACTTACTGAAGCAGGATCCCATTGAAAATGAGATGCTGCATCTCAGTTAGGCTATCCTGGGTGAATAAAATTGTAAAATAAAATATAATAAGCAGCTCTTCGGGAAGAACCAAGCTAAAACACGACTGAGGGGGGCATTAGACACTGGTAGGGGTGGAGGTGGGGGAACTGAAGGATGAAAAAGCAAAACAGAAAGTGCTTACCAAGGCTAACTAGGACTCGCTGGAGGGCTTGGTAGGATGATGTCTGTAGATCAAAGAGTGATAACTTATAGTCCGTACTGTGCTGGGCTTCACGTCGGATGGTTTCAAACAGTGCCGATGCTCTGTAAAGCTGCAGCGGGAAAGAAAAGTAATACATCAGACTTTCAAGTACCGTTTGGGTTTATTTTGGTTCCACTTTTACAGCAAGCTATTAATTTCTGACAACAGGTTTGAGGAGACAGCTCAGCTCTCGGCAAACAGGCACCAAAGCTCTTACAGTCAAAATGCAGACAGCTGGCCGGCCCATCGGCGCAGCGGTTGGATTTCCGCTTGCGACACCGGCAACCCAGGTTCAGGAGCGGACTCAGGTCGCTGGAGGGCCAGCTGGGGGAGAATGGCTTGAGCATCCCACAACAGCTCGCCTTCTCTGGGGGAAGGGGGCCAATGCCTACAACTTGTCTGACCCCCGAGCGAGGAGCTAAGGAATTTTCTAAGCCCCACAGGGGAAGGGCGGCCGGAGTATGCAGGGTGGTGAGTTGTAAGAAAAAGGTCAGGTTGGGAAATGCATCCCAGCTGGAATGGTTGGCATCGTAGCCTGCCACTGCAGTGGCCCCTAGTAGTGGGTGTGGGCTGCTATCCCTGCAGTGTGTGAGCCCGCTCAGAGGCTGCGTGTGGCATCAGGGAGATGGGTGGGAGTCCAGAACAGGAAAAAGGCCTGGCTGGACCATGGATAACACCAATACTCTCAAGCTCACTGCCATGGATCCCCAGGCCCACCGGATGTGTTTTCTTAAAGGGGAGGACCCTCTGAGACCCCAACACCACAGGAGGTGGAGCAAGTCATGGAGGAAGTTGGCCTGGGGCTAGTGTTGGATCGATGAGGCTGGGAGGTCACTGGTAAAAGGACAGGCCTGAACAGGAGGAAGAAAAAGCTAGATCAAAATAAGAACACATGCACGCACACACACACACACACACACACGCATGCACACACACACACACACACACACACACACACACACACACATACACCTGGCTCCTTTCAGTGGTAATGAAAAGTACATCCAGCTTGCAAAAAGGGAACTGTAACCATTTCATCCAGTCTCAGGACAAGCAGCGAGATAAGTAAGGGATAGCATACGACAGGGTGTGCAGTTCTAAGGGAATAATGCATGCGCTGGATGGCTGTTAGGTACGTAGTGTAGCCAAGTGCCACAAACACCTGTGAAGTGCATTATTCCCTTACAACTGTCATCCAAATTATAAAATGAGCTTTTGTTACAAAATGTGCAGTTCAGGTGAGGTGTGTGGTTGTCAAAAAGAATCGGTGGTCATGTGATGTGTTCTGACCAATGAGGTTACAGGATTTTCATGGTCCATTTTATAAAGTAGAGAATGGATGCAGGACTCATGAACTCCTATAGCAACAAAGTTTTATCTGCGCTATCTATCGAGGCTCCAATACAGCTGTACAGTAAGATAGGGTCAGTTTTTAGAGCACTGTAACAGGGTAGACTACTGTCTGTTAAAGCAGAACAGTTTGCAGTTCTGAGCGCCAGCTCTATGGTGCTACACAGTGGGAGATTGCTTCTAAATGCTGGCAACCAGGGTTTGTGTTAGCAGCTCAGAAACCAGGAGCGGAAGCTATCAGTGAGGGTTTCAGGCATTCATCGAAAGCTTTTTTTTTTGCTGTACTTTTTTAACCCCCGAGGACCGGCCACCATCAGCCTGGCCCTGTGTTCAGCCCCATCACCCATTCTCTGTGGACTTACCCAACCAGGGATATGCACTGGCTTACCCCCCAGAGTGGGGCCATGGCTCTCCCTGGAGATATGGTGGTGGCACTCTTGACAGTGTGAGTGAACATGTGCTGCCAGGGCCCCCCACAAGTCTCCTCTGAGCTTGCATTTATAGGAGATGAGTGGAGCAGAAAAACATCAGAAAATGCAAATCCTGTCTGCAGTTCAGGTGATGATCACTATGTCCCCCCATGCTCACCCTTTCCCCATTACATCTGCTGTATCGTCCCCACTTACTCCATCTGGTGGCAGAAGGTGACACCCACATGGGAATGGACAAAGGAGGACCACCACATGGCTGAGGACTGGGGGGGGGTCAAGTGGTAAAAGCCAAAGGCAGAGGGGTAAATCTGGCAAATAGAAGGGACGATTTGAAGGCCTAAAGGATAGGTGCATCCAGGGGTCAGGGAAGCATAAAAAAATGAAACAACAAAAAGAGCTGACTGCGATACCATGAATGGGGCATCTCAGACCCATGTGGCAGATCCAGGTTTGAGTCCTGAGCCTGACTTCCATGTGGTGGTTCGACTGAGGTCTGAGACAAGCTAGAGAGGCAGTGTGCTAAAACTCTAGGTGATGGTGGCATTTGTCACTCAGTCTGAATGCCTCCTGCAGCTTGGAGAGCATGGGTGACCGTGCAAAACACAGTTACTTACCAGTAACAGTAGATATTCGAGGGAGTCTCCTCCAGTGAACCATAGGTATGGAACACAGATGCCTTTGGTGTCGGGCCTATCTAGAAACTTTTGGCTAGCATGTCACCCATGATGCCATCCTGTCAACGAGGCGACAGCATTATGGTGATAGCCATCGGTGCACTGCAACCAACACTCACAATGGCGAATGGTTGTCAGGGCGACGTGCAGCGAGACCACCGCATGGGTGTTGCACTCCCTCACTGATAAACCTCCCCCATGGAGATGATTATATATTATTATGTTGGGGTTGCAGAGAGCAAAGCCCCCTGTGGTAGGGGGTGCGTGGGTCAAAGGCCCCCCCCCCAGCAAACAGCCTGGATGTGCCCTAGTGCTTTGTGCGTGACGTCGGTCAGGCGACACAACTTCCGGGCGATATGGTCATCGTCGGAATTTTGATGTCACCCTAATGACGGTTATCCCTCTACATGCCGCACCAATGTGGGTAGACCACCCACAATGACGTGCATCACTGGCACCTATATAATGTGGGTGGCCCCAAACCTCCTCAGTTCTCCCTGTCTGCCGGAGACAAAGAAACAACATTGTGCCAGACCGACTAATGAGAAAGATAAGCACGTCAATGTTCCAAAATGAAGTGATGATGACCAGCAAGCACAACATAGTGCAGGGTAAAAAGGGCAAAATGATGATGCTCAAAACCCATAATAGAACTCACCAAACCAAGGGGGAAGGTGGGATGGTCTGCGGTGGCTCACTGCAGGAGATTCCCTCGAAGATCGACTGTTACTGGTAAGTAATTTTCCTTCTTTGGGGATATCTCCCTCCAGTGAGCCACACCTACAGAACGCTCTCCAAGCAGTACCCCAGCCAATGAAGTCAGAAGGCTTATGAGCCAAACAACATGCAGGACAATGCCCCATAGGCCAAGAAGATGTGAGCCACACTAGAGTGATCCAAAAGAGCATAGAATCATGGGAGTGAGATATCCAGACGTCCCAGCTGACGATGCAAAAAAAAAGCACCAATGGCAGACAACACACCATGGCTAGCATACAGACATGGAAGCCGGGTACAAACAAAGCAAGTTGTTGGGGTCAGGCCCCATGAACAAATCTCAACTGCGCTGGGAAACCCAACAACAAAAAAAGCTGCAGAGGCAAAGCTGGGTGGCGAGAAAACACGATGACTGGACCCAAGACAGCCACAGGCCCCATGATCACAGGGAACCCAGCAAGAAGTCACAGACTGAGTGAAACAACCCAAAGGATGTGCGGAATGGCCAAAACAACAAGGAAAGCTGACAACGGTGCCTGGGAAAACAGCCATGTAAGAAGCAGTGGAATCGCTGATGAAGCAAAGCCAGGCAACAACCAGTAAGAAGAGGGACACCGATAAACGGCGACTCCATTTCAAACAGCACAAAAAAAAGGCAACAAGGCAAAGCTAAGTGACCCAGCTATAGTAAGCTGTGAGCCCCACTGGGTCAGGAGGTGAAGCCAGGAACCAACCGAGGCATTCCAAAGGAATAGCCAGAGTGGCAGGAGAAAGCCAAGGTGAAGGCAAAGCCAACAACAGGAAAAATGTGAAAACAACCATTGCAGGGGATTGCACACATAGTGGGTATGATGACACGCAAAGCCAGGCGAGGACCAGCAGAAAGGGAAAGCACCAAAAACTGGCAAATCGTAATCCAACAGTAACGTCGTCAGGGCAAGAACAAGCGTTGATTGGGCCGAAGGAAGCCACAGGCCCCAAAAAAACAGGGGGCGGGCAGGAAGCCAGGAACTAACTGAGGCACCTCAGAGGTTGGCCAGACCAAGCATAAAGCCAAGTCAAAGGAAGAGCCAATGACAGAAATGTGAACACAGCCATGCTCAAGTTAGGGGACTAGATACAGAGTGGGAACGGCAATTAAGCAGAGCCAGGTGATGACTAGCACAAAATAGAATGGCAAAAAAACAGTGACCCCACCCCAAATAGCAAAGCTAACACCGAACCAAAGTCAAGTAATGGAGCTGAAGGGAGCCACGACCCCCATAGTAACAGAGGGCTGGGATATCAAGCCAAAAACTGACCTTGGCATCTGAAGACTGTTGGACCGACTGTAAAGGTCACATATATAACCAGTCTTCACCACCTCAATGGAACAATACAGCCACCAGCAGAGACCCATACCAGGAAGGGTGGGACAACAAGCTGGCAGCGGGAATCCAGACAGCAGCGGGAGACAGGCAGGGTATCCATTAAAGGGAAGAACATCAGTAGCTGACATCTAGCGACAACAAGACAGTAGGCAGTGACGGCAGCATAGGAAACAAGCCCATGCGGGAAGCAGACAAACAGGCCCACATTGCCAAAAACAGGAGATGAAGGATGTCGAAGCACACAGCAAGGAAATCCAAGAAGGGAGTTCTTCGGTCCTACATGAAGTCGACAGCAGAGAAGGAAAGAACTGAGGAGGTTTGGAGCCATGGGCAACCCGCTAGGCAAAAGTTTCCAGACAGGTCCAACACTGATGGCGTCTATGTTCCACAGCTGTGGCTTGCTGAAGGGTGATATCCCAAAGAAGATCATCAGCACCCCAACCCCCCCCAACAGGTCAGATGGCACAGATGCCCGCAAGTGTATAGGATATAAAAGGGGATACAAATTCCCAGGTGCCATCACAGATGGAAGCCCCGATCCACAAGTGACTGGGATCAGCTCCTCCTGTTGACATCCTCTGACCATGAAACAGGTGTTCCTGCTAAGTATTGCAGAGGCATCCAAGTCAAGACCAACAACAATCCCTGTGGGTATGCTGTGCAAAAGAAGTCTGGATTGGACATAAGATAAACAGAGGGACCCTGTCCAAATGGTAACTGCATGGTGGTCCACCAGAAACATTGAAACAACAGGAGATGAAACAACCAGAGGACAGGAGATGAAGTGACCACAGAAATGGATAAAGCCCAGGACACCACTGTGAGGCAGAGCTACTGTAGTTTGTATGGTCCTTATTTACGAAAGCTGGAGACAGGGCTGCCTCCATCCAGGCTTTGTTGCTCTGGTGGCCTAGGATGGGATGTTGGCTAACCTGACATGTGCATGCGATTGTTTGCACATGCTGGGAACCTTCAGTGTCAGTGTCTTCGTTGGAGGGGCCGCCGGCCGAAGGGGAAGTAAGAAAATGACAGGCCTCTGAATGATGGCAAGGCAAAACTGAAGCTCTGAAAGGGTGCCTGCCTGTCCTGAATGTCCTACCATATTGAGCAAGTCGTGGCGGTAGTGGCGGTGGTACTGGGTTTTGAGGCTTATAAGTTGCTGGAAGAGGAGGCCTCATAACTAAGGAGGGAAAACTGATGGGGAGGGGGGGGCACAGACTGACTGACTGCAGGACCATCTCAGTAATGCAGTAAAGGTGATGTCCTATGTTGTCAGCTAGGTTTCCCGCTCCATGGTTGTCTATGGCTGAGACACAGCACAAAGCTGTATTGCTCTCAGCTGCTCCCAGTAGCAGAACAGCACAGGGCTGCCCAAAATTCATGTCCCTTCCCCATCCTGTCAACCACAAGAGTAGAACAGGCATTGGCTGTGGGGTCTACTGCTCACCCTCCCTGCCAGGTGAAAGACAAGAGACGGCCATTAAAGTCAGCATGAAGGGGTGGAGGTGGGGGGGTGTTAATCATACTAAAAAGCTGCCTGTCATTCAAAGCTGAATCATACTCCCTGAATGAGACATTGCAGCCTATTTTCAACAATTTGGACATAACTTCCTGAACTGCAATTTTAAAATAAAATATAAGGAGAGGTGTTTATTTAGCACAGTGCAGTACACTAGGGTTTGCGTGATGCTGGAATAACCATACTTTCTAGGTGCCTAAAGGACTCAACTTTGCCCTATGTCTCCCTTATTAAGGTGTGCTGTTAGCTAACATTAGGGTACACCTTGTTATGTCAGAGTGCTCAATTTGGAGACAGGCCACTGCGTATGCGATTTACACTGCATCAGCTTAGAAGTTAAAAAGTTCTGATCAGCTGTTTGTGTGAAGATTTAACCATTTCTTTTAGAGTTCAGTGGCTGGTCTCAGTGCCATACAGGATCAGTGACGACATCACCTTAGTGAAGGCTGCTCTTTGTTTAACTATTCCATTGTGTTGTAGTCAGCCTTAAAAATATTGGCCGGCCCAGTGGCACGGAGGGCTAAAGCATCAGTGCCTTACCTCCTGCCATGCCGGCAACCTGTGTGAGCGATATGAGTGGGTTACCGGGGGTCAGCAGGGGAGGATGAGGATCAAGTGTCCCAAGGACAATTCTCCTCCTCTGAGGAGGGAGGGGATCAGTGGTCAGTGCTAGCTTGACCCCTAGCGGAGACTTGGGGTTGGCACATCGATGCTGCCAAATGGAGGCAGAGGCGGGGCAGACACCCAGCATGCCATGCACAGGAGCATGTGCAGCATGGTCAATGGCATCATTGCATGCCTTTCCTCTGAGCTGGGGGAGAAAACAGGAAAATCCTGGCCGTGCACGATGATCACCGGCCCTCGCAGGCTCTGCACCCCAGTGACTCAGGTGCCTCCTGCATCTGGATCTGGTCTGGTGGGTTATGGGGACTGCCCGGCCCCTACCACAGGGGGCAAGCCATGGGGGATAAACGGGAGAAGGTAAGTCCTGGAAGATGTTGGGGCCTCGGGGCTGGGGGGGGGGTGTCAGTTGGAAGGAGGTGCCAGCTGGGACGAGAAAGAAATATACAAAATATATATTTTTTATTTTAGTCTTTGGTAACCAGGTAAGGCCCACTGGACACAAGGGCCTGTTTTCAGGGGTGACTTGGGAGCACTCGGGAGATTAAGTGAATTGCTCAAAGTCACACAGTATGCAAGCGGAGGTTGTGGGAATCAAACCAGGTCTGCTAAATGTACCAAGCTCATTTACAGCTCATTACTCTAACCTCTAGGCCATACTGCTAGCAATACTGAGTATAACCTATCCAAACTTACAGACATGTGAATTTTAGAAGGGGACATGTCATAACAACACAAATGAAAAAACTTTTGACAGCCTGTCACTGCAGAGATAGCGTTACCACTTGCAGTGCCAGCGAACCAGGTTCAGGAGCGAGCCTGGGCTGTCAGGGGGCCTGCTGGGGAAGGAGGAGTGAGCGTCTCAGAGGAGTTCCACCACCTCCTCCTCCTTTGAAGAGGCAAGGTTGCTGTTCTCGCTGCAACACTGCCACCTGGGTGACCACAGGTGGTACTGCAGCAGAGGTACAATACTGCCACCTGGGTGACCACAGGTGGTAGTGCAGCAGAGGTACAACACTGCCACTTGGTGACCACAGGTGGCAGGGTAGCTTGAGGGCAGCATGAGAGGGGAAGATACAGGGGGGAGCGGCACAAAGCATGCCTAGTATGCACACGCACCTTGGTTCCCCTGGTATGCCTGCATATTTGGGGTTTGGGAGAAATGCACGGAAAAAAGCTCTAGCTAAGCAAGTGACATACAGAAACAGATTTGTTGCCGTATTGGTCCTTGTAAGAACAGATCCAGAAGCAAGTGGTTTGATACCATTTATTGGATCAACATAGATGCTACAAAAAGAAAACAATGTCTAAGCTTTCGGACCAACCTAGTCCTTCCTCAGACACAGCTGAACAAGGTGATTCCTCGCTCCCCACACTGACTGAGGTGCCTCTCCTGGCTTGAGTTGCCTTGAGGGATCCTGAACTTCCCACAGACCCTGATGAAAGAGCCCCACCATGGGGAGGGTGAGCCACAGGGGCAGAAAGACGCGAGAGGTAAATCCCAGATAAGGCAGGTGATGGAGCTGGGGGCGGGGGGATCAGGTGCAAGGCTGGGGTTGACTCAAGACAAGCGGCAAAAAATATATATATATGTAAAATAAGTACAATTTTAACAAAAATATTTATCACGGACCTCATTCGTCACTCTGTGTCACCATTTTGGTGACCAAGGGGCAAAATAATATACTAGTCACAAACTCTTTTCTGTTGCTTGAGGTGATGTGGTTAGTAGCTACTGGGGCCAAAGATACATTCTAATAAATCAGATGCACTTTAAAGTCTCAAGATCTGTTTAACAGGTACTGCACCTGCACAATGGGACAAACAGAACCTCTCGAGCTTGCCTCCCCTGTACATGGACGGCTGCTGAGGAATCCAGCAAAGCTCATGAAGGAACTTGTGCGCCCTATGTCAAGAGAACACTCTTGTTCAGCCTTCCTCTGATAACAACTCTTTGGCCACTTTGTATCACCTGGCAAAAGGCCAAGCTCAACCCTTCACACTTCCAATCCCCTCACCTATCCCCTCCGCAAACATGCCATTTAAAAAAACATCAGGATCTTTTTTTTTTATTTATTTTGTTTAGTTTTATAATATTTCTTACAAACATTTAGCCACAACTGGCAACTTACAGAAATGGATACATCACCATACTTACTGCAGGGTACATAAAATTGCAGTCCAAAGTTTGTCTACGTAACAGGGCTATACTAAATATGCTGGAAACAGTCCACATAATGCTGACCATATTAACATGTTTTGCCACAACAGGCCTGGCCTGTTCCACAATGCAGACATTCTCATAGTGTTAAACAGCCTTTAGTAAACTATAAAGGTCGAATGATCTAATCATTATAAAACAACACAGTATGCATTAGCCTGGAGTCCCTGGAGCTTGCACTGTAAAAATAAGAATGAAATAACTTCAGACCTAATAGACTGCGTTAATTAACGCTCCTCAAAAATGGTTGCATTGATAACGTTGAACATACAAGTAACAGGTTTAACTTTCACATAATCGCATGTAAAATGCTTCCATATTATTTAACTGACAGAGTGTCGAAATATTTTTAAAACTACCTGTGTATTCCCAGTCAGTAAATAAAGTCCAATATGTAATGTCTACAGTATAGCCCCAGTGGGACGACGTTATCCTGCAGTTAGAAAAAGTAGGCATTTCTCTACCGAATGGCAGGTGGGTGAGGGGGACCACGCGGTCGGCACCATTTAACCACCAACATGTGGTGGTACTATCCAGCAAAGCACAAGACTGATGTTCAAATTTTAGATGTTGGGGGTGCTCTGGAGCACACCTACAGACCAGACGCACTCTAACTGGGCTCCGTGTTTCCAGAGCTTTAAAGTACAATTTTACTGTTTCAACAACACAAACTGAAAGAGGGCTTTCTTTCGAGGAGATCAGTACCAAATACCATAATGGGGTGCACGCAGAAGGCATTTGGGAGCAGTAATAAAAATCCCTCACAAGTGGACACACAGGCCGCTTTCTTATCCACGTTGCCGGTGGCTGGACCTGAACCCCCGTGGAGAGCAATACAAATCTCGATCCAAGCAATCGACCTGAAAGTCGAGTTAATTTTACAATGATTTGCTGACCAAGATGTAAAATTAGAAGCAGCATCTCAAACAGCCGCCTCGGCAGAAAAGGTTGCCACACAAGCTTTGAATACTACCACGAAGCTGGTGCAGCAGAACTCACAGTTAAGGTACCGACTAGAGGCTTTGGAGAATGTGAACAGGGCCTCTCATGTTCGGTTGATTGGGCTTCCAGAGGGGAGTGAAGAAGATAACTTGTTGGGGTTTTAACAATCTTGGCTTCCTGCTGCGTTACAGATTAGTCCCGAGGCAACAGCTGGTCAACTGCACAAAGCACATAGAATACACCCCACGTGCAGCAGGGCCCCAGACAGAAGCTCCCCAAACAGTCCTGTTAGTAACCGCTAGCGCAGTTACTCGGGACTTACTCCTTCAAGCTGCCAGATCTGACGAATGCCTGAATTACGAAGGGGCTACCATTAATTTGTTTCCAGATCTTTCATATGCAACGAGGGCACGTAGGGAAAAATTTGACGCAGTTCACACTAAACTCAGGACTCTTGGAGTGACACACTCCTTTCTGATGCCGGCTCATCGCCACATTTATTATGGGGGGGGGGACTTTTCAATAAACGGACCCCCTCGAAGCCGGGAGAAAGACTGAAGCAATAGCCAAGGAATTCGATGCCCGTGGAACCAGCCATCAAGAAGAATCTAATGAAGAGACCTGAACTTGGGACTGATAGCAGTAATGTCCTGCTTGTATTTTTCCCTTTTGAGACATTGGTACTTATTTAGTGATCTCCCCATTAAAGGAATAGAGCTCCACTGCGTTGATCACTCTTTCTATTTAACTGTGGAGTTTTATAGTTGAGTTGTAACAAATGTCATATATTTCTTACAATTTTATGTGGGGTTAAATTAACTTGAAGGAGGAGGACACTAGTTGTTCTGTTATTGGGCCAATAGTGTAAAGTTCTGGAACATGTGGACTACAGTTTTTAAATGCTACAAAATAGTGTTTACTGTTCGGTTATGGGGTCATATAAACACTTAGTGTTGTTGCAAATTTATGGATTTAAACATTATGGGATTGACTACCAAAAGTCTATGTGGGGTGCAGCTTATACTGGACTAAATTGTTTAACTGCATGCTTAATAGCAGGGTATACCCCCATTCTCTTAAACCAGATTGTATAGGCTGACAAAATCTGTTACATTGGATGTATAAGTGAGATTAATGTTTTCTATGCCTTACATGAGTGTACTATATGGTATTGCGTATGTTAATATGCAATAAACATAAAGTTAAAAAAAAAAGTTAGATGCTTGCTAATAAAACATATTAAAGGTCCACAACATGAAGCCAGTCAAAGGTCCACAACATGGAACCAGTCTTTGTAAGCTTGTGCCACCCTGATTAGTTATTTAGTCTACTCTCTCCACTTCCTGCCCATCCAGTTTGTGTACTCACGGACCATAAGGTCCCTCTTCATAAAGTACAGTCCAAGTCGACCTCTGCCATTGTTGTTCCATCACAAAAGTCTTTAGAGATTAGTTTGCTGGCCCCTTGTGGGTTACTAAACTGATGCACTCTCCTCGAATACACAGTCTTGAGTCTTGCTGTATACTGGAGGACTTGTGTAACTCCTAACGACTGCAGTTTACCCCTCAGTGCATTGAATGATTTGCACCTGCTATGGATCGACTAGCTGGGATCGGGATAAATTGAAACGTGTGCCATCCTCTAAAGTGAGTGGCTCTTTCCGTTGAGTCAAATCCAGTAAATATTGCCCCTTTCGTGCCTTCTCGACAGAACTATTAGGAAAGTCCTAGGATGTATATGCTGTCCAGTCTCTTCTGTGGAGTAATTCTATATGCTCAGTGTGCCGTAGGGGTCCAATATAACTGCAGCACTTCTTTCAGCCAGGTAGTTGCAAACTCTGTCAGGGTGTCTCCTTCTGAAGTCTCCAGGAGCCCACGCACTCCCGAGGTTATGGGACCATGTGTAGTTCTCGAGTGCTTCCAATTTGTATTTTAGGGCTCAATATTCTTTATTTTCTTTCACCTGGGTAGACATTGCATTAGCTGCTCACAATGCTGCTCCCTCTGCCTGTTTTGCTTCCCCTAAGGCGGCTGTGGTCTGGGTTTCACAGGCTGAGAGTTGTGACTGAAAATCCGTCATTGTTTTGTCCAAAGTTACCACTCTTAGATCTAGAGCCCGGTCCACTTGTAAGACATCCTTCAAACTAATTTCTGCTTCTTCAGTGCTGGGCACAGTAGGAGCTTTTCCCCTTGCTCAAGGAAGCGTCCTGCTGCACTTTCTTCACAACGCTCTCCCTGGCACCTTTTCTAGGGTGTCCCATACCAGAGACTCGGAATTTTCGGTCTTCTGGAGCATCTGGTCTTCATGGAGTTAACTGAAGTAAGTGCAGCTGAATTTTGTTGAGCAAATGTCTAAATTAGAAGGTTATTACAGTGCTAATGCAGGAGTTCAAAGGAAATGTGTCCTGTCTCGATGGCTGCTGGCTCCACCCATATCAGTATCATTTTAATCCAAAAATATTTTCAAAAACTTCAACCTAGTGAGGTTCCTCTGTTTTGATACTGCTTGGAGAGGACATCCTGAGATTGCATTGTGACATTTCATTAAAGTGATCTAAGTATTACTATTTGTATATTTATATTTGCAATATGTAGCAGTTTTAAAAATGTACTCATAAGATAGTGATCCTGAGTTAGGGTCACTGTCACCGATAGCACTGATTACTTCATGTGCAGACATGTCGGGAAACACTTAAGGGGGTGGGTTGGGTGGAGCATAAAGGGTGAAAGAGAGTGGTGACACAGTGGGTGCTCCATGCCTAGAGGACCAAACTCGATGTCGCAAAGGCTGAAATATGCTTCTTGAGGTCCAAAGTCAGCAAGGTGTTAGGACTGCTACAGTACATGCTCCACAGCCACTGAGAACTCCGTGACGCCCAGGCACAGGTGGTTGGACAGTAGTAACGGGAAGGGAAAGAAGACAAAGGAGGGGCTATATATAGGGCAGGGTGTGCACACTGCACCTCTAACAGGTTCTTGCCTTTGAGGGAGGATGCTCCACCAGTATCGCACAAGAAAAATTACTCACCTTAGTAATTGTATTTCTTCTAATGGAGTCTTGCTGTATTCTGACAAGTTGCAGTTAGCTCCAGCTCTTGAACTGCCCTGGAGAGTGAAGGGTTAAATTCCATGACAGGCATAGAACGTTGGGCTTGAGCTCGGTTGAAAACTCTGTCTGTGTCCTTTCAAACCCAAATAGTCAGATTCTTACGAGCTAAAACTCACTGACTAAATGTGGAAATTGTAAAAACTCCTAGTAGCCAACAGGCAACAACGATTTTGGATTCCCTAAAAGACTCAAGTCGGGAAACCCAAAAAAACCAAAACCAGGGGGGCGCTGTGGAGCCCGAGCAAGATGGAAGTCTGAACATAGAGCTCCTTGAATATAGCTCCTTAAAACTTCTGAAATCTACCTTATTTGTGAAGAAAATCAATGTATTTTTATAGTTTGACGTCTTGGAAAGGCTGGTGACAAGGATGGGAAACCCCCAGAAAGATAAATCATCGGCAGATGGATCTAAACTTAAAAATCCTTCAGGACCCCAAAACACGCGGTCCACCCTAGGCCACGTCTCAGAAACTGGTGAGGAGGGAACGGAGGAAACAATGCAGTTGCTTGGTCTCAAACTCAATCGGCTTATTAAATCGGTTGCAGGGTTGTCAGATAAATTCGATAACCTAACTAATAGAATTGTGGCCATTGAATCTAGTGTGGAAGCTAATACAACAGCAACAGCCGAGGTTACGAAACGGGCAGACGCAGCAATGGGTGCTGTTTCGGCTGTCCTGAAGGAAAACTCGCATCTGAAATCCAGAATAGAAACTCTGGAGAATCAAGCCCAAGCTCACAATTTGAGACTGCTTGGACTAACGGAGGGTGTGAAGGAGACCATTTGCTGTTGTATCTACAAGAATGGCTAGTTCAGCAATTAGGCGAGGAAGCTAGCCCTACAGTGCAAAAGTTCCAGAAGGCATATAGAATAACATCGAGAGGACGGCCTAATAATCCGGAAGCACCACGGGCTGTTGTGGTGGTAACTGACGGAGTTGGTTCCAGAGATCATCTGCTAGCGCTGGCTTGGCGCAAGAAAATGTTGCTACAGGATGGCCAAATTGTTAATATGTTCCCTGATTTAAGCTACGCGACGTGCCAAGCATAAACAGTTTGATGGCGCGTGCACTTCAGGAGAAGCAGGCATCTCACACGGCTTAGTCTTCCCGGCACGGCTAAGAATATTGTCCAGGGGCAGAGTTTATATTTTCTCGAATCCCACAGAGGCGCTCAAGTGGTGTCAAAGGAATGCAGCGGATCACCCTCGCGATGTGACCAGAGAAGATTTCACTTCGGATGAAGAGGAAACCTGAAGTTCCGATAAGTAAACAGGGCAATAAATGACTGGGTTTGATGGGGAAGGAAGAGGCTATTTCTACCTAGGTTATCTAACTAGGAGGACCTTTTTCTGTCAGTTTAATCAAACTCTCTTATTTTAGATTGAAATGTTCCTCTCCCCTCAGCCTCATATAATCTAAAGTTAAAGCTGATATGCTGGTATTATAATATAGCTGTGACAATACAACAAGTTTCAGTTGATATGATGTTTAATCAGTCGTGCTTCTACCTTGTTTGCTTACTGCTTAAAACGTTAATATGTGAAGCCAAGTATAACGTAAGATTGTACTGATGTTTTCTATAGATAATGAATATGGAGCAAAGTTTTCCCTTTTTTCCTCCTGGCTTATGTTGTGCTCTTCTAAAAGAAGGTTTGCACATATTAGTGCACTAATTATGAGAAAGGCATGGTGATATAACTTCCCCGATATAGGGGTATGATTTTTTTTTTGTATTTTTAAGACTTTGGACATATGCATTAAAACCATGCAGCTCATGGGTTCGTTTGCAGCTTAAGTATTTAGATAACTGACTAAGCCTAGTATTGGTGATACACCCCAATGTCGTATCTTATAGCATATGTAGATCATCTGAGTGTATTAAGAAGGGTGGCACCCTCATGGTTTTATTTCATCATTGTGAATGTCATATGCTAGTGAAATATAACTATATGTTTGATGAATTATCAATAAACATAAAGTTAAAAAAAAACCAAAAAAAAACCAGATAATAAAACCAAAAAACTCTTAATAAAACAATTACAAAGCACCCCACACAAGGAGTGGGGAAAAGACAACCCTTGGGGTGCAACACTGCACCTACCCACCCACTTCCCAAAAACAGGTTCTGAGAGGGGTGGCAGGGAGGAAGGTCAGAATACAGCAAGACTCCATTAGAAGAAATACAATTACTAAGGTGAGTAATTTTTTCTTCAAACAACATGAAGTCTTGCTGTATTCTGACAAATTGCAGACTACCAAGCAGTACCTCCAAGGAGGAGGGACAGAACCTACTTTGGGAATAGGCTCTGAAGCACTGCTGTGACACACCTAGCATCACTCCTAGCCTGGATATCCAGAGAGTAATGCTTGGTGAATGTATGAACTGTTTCCAGGTGGCTGCTTGACAGATTTCTAGCAAAGGGATATCCCTAGCTGCAGCCAGAGATGCAGCTGTACCTCTAGTGGAATGAGCCCTCAGGCCTGAGGGTGCAGATTTTCCCAGCTTTTCATAGCAGAATTGAATACAGGACACGATCCACCTGGCAATGGTCCTCTTAGTGGCAGGTTTTCCCTTACTTACTTCCCCATAAGTGAGAAACAACTGAAGGGAGTCAAACCTGTGACCCTTTGTACGTTCCATGTAGTAACTAAGGGCCCTTTTGACGTCTAAACTGCGTAGCCTCCATTCCCCTGAGGAGGTGTAATCAGTGAAGAACACAGGAAGGGACATAGATTGATTTAAGTGGAAATCAGAAACCACTTTAGGTAGGAACCTTCTATTGGTTCTAAGGACTACCTTATCTCTATGGAAAGAGATGAAGTCAGGCTCCACTGGCAGGGCTTGCAATTCACTGATACATCTAGCAGAAGTAACAGCAACCAAAAGCACAGTTTTCCAAGTCAAATACTTGAGCTCTGCTGAGGACATAGGCTCAAAGGGAGGTTGCATAAGCTGAGCAATACAAATATTCAAATCCCAGGCAGGAGCAGGATCCCTAAATGGGGGATTGGTATGAAGCAAGCCTTTGAAAAATTTACAGAATACAGGGTGAGATGACAGAGAGAAGATTTCCCACTGACAGGAAAGCAGAAACAGCTGACAAATGAACTTTGAGTAGCTGGTTTGAGGCCTAGGCCATTAAGATGAACCATATAATCCAGAACTGTAGACAAGTCAGCAGTATCTGGGGATATATGCTTCTCTGCACACCAAATGCTGAATCTTTTCCATTTGGAGTTGTAAGTTTTTCTGGTAGCTGGCTTACGAGAAGCTTTGAGAATATCCAGAATCCCTTGGGATAGGTGCAAATCTACATACTCTAACTCTTCAAGAGCCATGCCTTGAGACTGAGTGACCAAAGATTGGGGTAGCAAATCCTTCCCTGAGAGGAGGTTAACAGGTTGTAATTCCTGGGAAAAGACAGGGGAAGATGGACTGCTAGGGACAGCAACAGGGGGTACCAAGGTTGCCTGGCCTAATCTGGAGCAATCAGAATCACTTTGCAAGGCTGTGACCTTACCTTGACTAGAACTTTGAACAGTAGAGGGAAGGGAGGGAAGGCATAGAGAAATTTCCCTTTCCAGTTCAAAATCAGAGCATCCAGAGGGACTGAGCCCAAGACTGGGGGTCTGCAACAAAACAGAGGAAGTTGGTGATTGTCTGGGGCTGCAAAGAGATCTATCTCTGGAGTGCCCCACCGTGAGAAAATCACCTTCAAAACCAAGGGAGCCAGAGACCAGTCGTGATGGCCCTGGGAAATCCTGCTCAATGCATCTGCTAGCACATTGTCCTTTCCTGGGAGGTGGACTGCTACCGGAGAGGTCTGTAGGGAATAAGTCAGGGACCATATTTTCATGGCCTCCGTGCACAAGGCCGTGGACCGAGTGCCTCCCTGCTTGTTAATGTACCACATGGTGGTAGTGTAGTCCGTCCTGACCTGAACCACCTTGTTCTGTACTGATTGACAGAAAGCTTGTAGGGCAAGGAATACTGCCCTGAGCTCCAGAAGGTTGATGTGAAGAAGGGATTCCTGAGGGGACCACAGTCCCTGGGCAGTGAGAGCCCCCAGATGGGCTCCCCACCCCAAAAGGGAAGCATGTGTGCTAAGAACCACAGAGTGAATCTGAGAGACAAATGGAACACCCTGCCTCAGATTGTCCAGGTCCTGCCACCACTGAAGGGCCTGAATCAAGGTCTGAGTGACAGGAACTAGCTTGGTAAGAGGATCTTTCCTTTGGGACCAAAAGGCTCTCAGATGGAACTGAATGTCCCTCTTCTGAAACCTGGCCCCTTGGACCACTGCTGTGGAAGCTGCCATGTGGCCCAGAAGCTGCAGAAAATGCCTTGCTGGTCGAGAAACCAGAAGAAGAAAGGAAGAGGCCAGCCGAGATATGGCTTTTGCCATTGCCAGAGGAAGGAAGGCTCTTGACTTGAGGGTGTCTAATTCTGCTCCTATAAAAGTTAGGAGCTGTACTGGTTCGAGAACTGACATGGGGAGATTGAGAAGGAACCTCAAGGAAGTGAGAACTTTCTGAGTAACCTGCAGATCTGACTTGACTTGGTCTGGGGACTGGCCCACAAGGAGCCAATCATCCAGATACGGGAAGACTGAAATCCTTTTTCTTCTTAAGAAGGCTACCACTACTGCTAGGCACTTTGTGAACACCCTTGGAGCTGAAGTTAGGCCAAAGGGCATTGCTCTGAACTGGTAATGGCCTGAGGGCAATTCGAACCTGAGGTACGTTCTGTGGGAGCACCTGATGGGAATGTGAAAGTAGGCATCTTTGAGGTCCAGGGAGGCTAGCCAGTCTCCTGGCCTCAGGGAAGGAAGAATTTTTCCCAGAGTCACCATCCTGAATTTTGGCTTTACTAGGTGCTTGTTTAAGTATCTTAGATCTAGAATAGGTCGCCAATCCCCTGTCTTTTCCGGGGTAAGGAAATACCTGGAGTACACACCTTTGCCCCGTATGGAGCAGGAACTCTCTCTATGGCCTTTAAAGCCAGTAGAGACAAAACCTCTGCCTCTAGGGCAAGTGTTTCTGATGTACTTGCAGGTGGAAAGGATCTGGGTCTCAGTTTCGGAAAACTTTTGAAACTGAGAACCAGCCCCTGGCTTACAACCTCCAGGACCCATTTGTCTGAAGTAACAGACATCCAGTCCTGGACAAAGTAAGCCAGCCTGCCTCCAACTGGAATGGGGGAGTCGACCCGGGCTGACATATCAGGGTGTCTGCTTGGCAGGAGCCTTAGGTTGAGGGGTGGATGCAGCCCTGCTCATCCCCCTTCTGCCTCTCCCTCTGAAGAACCCCCTCTGAGAAAAAGAAGAGGAGGTCTGTGCCTGGTAGAAAGGCATATGAAAAGGCCTGCCCCCGCCCCTAGACTGCTGCATCTGAGGAGTTGCCTGCCTCTCCTTGGCCTGGGCACTCCTATAAGTGGTCCTGTATTCATCCATTTTCTTCATGTAATTCTCTGTCTGCTCCCCAAACAGAGAATTACCCACTACAGGAAAATCCATGGCCTTAGCCTGGGTGTCCTGCCAGAGGCTAGTATATCTGAGCCAGGCCATTCTCCAAAGAGCCACAGATGTAGCCATGACTCTTGATGACACATCATTGGAGTCCACAGCAGTATGAAATTGCACCTTTGATGCCTCAATCCCATCAGCAGCCACCGCCTCCAGCTCCTTGGCTAGCTGGGGGGAAGCCTGTTTAGCCAGTGCCAATACAGTGTCCCACCTGGACTTCTGGTACCTGGCTGTGTAGGCCATATAATTAGCCTGTCTGAGTCCCAAAGATGATGCCAAGTACTGTTTCTTTGCCATGGCATCTATCTTCCTGGAATCTTTGTCTGGGGGTGCGTGAAGCCAAGGGGATGTTTGCCTTGTCACAGGCAGCAGCCTGCACTACCCCAACATGGCTGCATTGGTGGTAAAGAAAATCCGTATCCGAGCCTGACAAGGTATACCTCTTGTCCATTCTTCTGTCAACAGGAGGTATAGAATTAGGAGACCTAAGAATTTTTAGTGTCTGTTTCCCAAATGACTTATGGAGAGGAATAGACAGTCTCTTAGACTCTGGGATGTCCATCAGCTCTATGAAGTCAGGCTCCTCTTGATCCTCTACAGCCTCCTCAATAGGAAGCTGGAGGGTTTGAGCCACTTTTCTGTAGAACAGAAAGTGGGAAGGGGACTCAGAAAGCCTAGGAGGGGAAACACCAGAAGGTATGTCTGGGGAGATGTCCGGTTCCACAGGCACATCCAGACTTTCACCGTCGTACTCATCCTCTTCAAAATCCCCTTCCTCATCAAACTCCGGTTCATAAAAATCTTCAGGGGTATAATCTTGAACCAGGGGAACTGACCGAACCGAACCCCTGCCAGAAGGCGCCGGATCAGCCGGAACCAGACGAAGCGACTCCGCAATCCGAATCGCTTTGGCTATTTCTTCGGCTGTCGGAACATGCAGCTCTGGATCCAAACCGGCCGATTTATCCTTTCTTTTTCTCTTTGTAGGAACCGATCCCTCAGGATCGGCTCTCCTCTTGCCCAAAGGAGTATCGCCCTGGTCAGAGGGCACTCCTTCTGGTTCAGTCGGAACCGAACCGGGCTGGCCTTCCAGGTCAGCAGATTTGTCGGCCTCCTTATCCCTAAGTCTACCTAACCTTTTCTCCAGGGTAGACTTAGGGAAATTTTTACAAATTTGGCAGTCTGAATCGAGGTGGTCAAACCCCAGATGGCAAACACAGGTGGTGTGGGGATCGGCCTTAGCAAAGACCTCCCCACACACACACTGCACTGTTGAAACCCAGTGGACCCGTTTTTTTTCTTGGGTTTCTCAGACATGGCCAACCTAACCAACTTACCCTTTAGACGGCAACCACCAGGCAAGACTCCCTTATCGGTTTCTCACCGTGTCACGGTGATGGGAAAAAAACGCTAAATTATGTTTTTTTTTTTAAACTGATACGGACCGCTAACCACACACTAACTTTCTTCTTTTAAGATTCTACTACAGGATCGGTTCAGCTGAACCAATCGAAAAAGTTTCACAATTTCCACACAGCAACTACTAATCTAAGTACTTACGGTACCACAGACACAGTCTCGAACCGAAAAACGGAATGAAAGTCGGACTATAACTGAAACTTTAACCGCGATTGAACCGAGCAGAAGGAGAAATCTCCAGAGCGACTGTTCAGTGAGACGGAGTAAAGAATCTGACGGTTTGGGTTTGAAAGGACACAGACAGTTTTTTCAACCGAGCTTGAGCCCAACGTTCTATGCATGGCATAGAATTTAACCCTTCACTCTTCGGGGCAGTTCAAGAGCTGGAGCTAACAGCAACTTGTCAGAATACAGTAAGACTTCATGTTGTTTGAACAAGACAGTTAGAACTAGCATACCTGTGGTAGGGGGAAGGGGCATTGCATGCTAGGATGAGTCAAGGGTGGGATCTAAAAAGGGGAAGTAGGAAGGCAATAGTGATAGGTAACTGTGATAGACAGACTGCTGTTCTCCCTGTGTGCAGCTTACCTATGTTGCTGTAATAGTGATATGGGACCCCACTGGAAGAAGGATGGAGGGGATGGTGAGTTATGTACACCAGGGAAGGGGGATGTTCACTGCTGCCCTAGGACAAAAGTGGTCAGCCTCCTAACTAAGGTGCTGGAACTCGTTGGGAAGGGAGGGGGGAGGCCAGACATGAGGGTGCAACTAGGCATGAATATCCTGACCAGGGTGATTGTAAATAAAGTAAAGGGGAGGAGAGCTTCCACGCTCTATGAAGGACACTGAGGGAAAGAGCAGGTGCAGGAACCTTTTTGAAGGCTCTTTTGAAGCCACGGGACAATGAAAGGGAACAGTTCAGGGTCTATCCGTTCAGTGCATGTCAGAAGGGATGGCATATGGGTGGGGGGATTCAGTTCCTGAAAGACTGGGGTCACCATTGGAAGGACTGGTACAAGATGGTTAATTTATTTTTTATGATGGGCACTGCAAGGAAGCAGGAACCTTTTTTTTAGATATTCATTGTTTTCCCCCCGTGCACCGAATGACCCCCATCTTCCACTCTCCCCTGTTCTGTCACCCTGGTGTCCTCCAGGACTTACCTTTGTCTGGCTTGTTCCCCAATGGCTTACCCCCCCCCCACCAGCAGGGTTGGCAAGGTCCCCCAAACTCCACCGGATACAGTTAGCTTAGATGGCGTCTGAATAGCCGGATGCAGGCCCTGCAGGAGACCGGATTCATCCTACCAGTTGGCGCTGTGCTTTTCCCTGTTCTGTGCCCCTTGGGAGGTGCAGATGTGCAGTTCTGTATGGGGGGGGGATAAGAGCAGTGGGGTGGCACCCAAGAACAGACTAACTACAACCTTCGTACTGAGAAGGTGCATCACTTTGTGAAAAGCCTCTTTTATTTACATCCCAAATCAAGTCAGAGTGAAAAGGCTGCATGGTTAGGTTCAGTACCTGGTGCTGGGCTTCCTCTAAGTTGCCACTGGCCCACAGTGAGAGTCCCAGTCGGTGTCTAATCTTAGCCTCATCTTCTCGCCGGCCTAGTTGTTCTGCTAGTCTCAGCCCTGTGGGAGGGAGAACAAGGAAAAACAGACGTGAAACGCGGAAAAAATTGCAAAAAAGTCACTGACCACCTCATGTCTAACACAGAACTTTATGCCTTCTTTAGTTATCCAAACCACAATAAAACATTTATTTTTGCATGAAAGAAGCCATCCACACTCATGGGTTAGAGTCTCTTATATACATTTATAGCTACACATACACATACACACACACCTCACAAAGATGAATATTATACAAGACAGACTCATACCAATGTGGGTTGTTTTTTTTTTATTTATTTTTTTGTTGTCGTTGAAGTTAAAAAAATGTCATAAGTCCAGATTTGGAAGTTATTCTAATTTTGCGGGAGGGGATGTTCTAATTAATTTTGTCTCCCTTACCTCCGGTACACCCTTCACTCCAATGGCTTCCACCCCCCACCTCATTACTGACCTGCTCATGGACTTACTGGTTATCCACCACTTTCCCAGGACCACTGCTGTGGCACGTGGCCTGCCATGCCAGTTGTGTGTGGGCCTAAGGGGGGGGGATGCCGGCTTCGCCATCGACGGATTAGGGCATTTTTCCATTTTTCTCCCGAAAGGGGTGCTTGTCGTGCAACGACGGGCATGTCACACACCACCGTGCAAACCTGCCATGTCTGAAGGCCCTTCCCCTTCTTCTGGTGGCCTCAACTGTGTTACCACCTAGCCTCTGCTAAGTGGCAATCAAGTTGCGGGGTTCAAATCAGGTTGAGACTGTGGTCAGTTTGGCCACTAGCTTTAAAGATCTGGTAGCCAAATCATTAATTTTAGTGCCATTCTTTTTAAGGGCTCAAACATCTTTTTGTGAGCTGGTAGTCAGTTGGCTGGTAACTTTCGAAATCTGGGAGCCAAACCAATTTTTGTTTGTGGCCATTGGCCACCTGGCTACCTGATCTGCCCCTCCACCTCGATTGAGGAGTACAGTCCTTGGGATGCTTGCTCTTCCTTTCTTTGGCCAGGTCACAAATATTGTCAAAATAGTCAGGGAACCAATTTTTGGAAACTTATATAAAATATAATTGGTAAAAAAACAAACAAACCTATAACTAAGTAAAAAACAGGAAGTTGTTATCCCTCTGTACAGACAGTTGGCGAGATCCCACCTGGAGTACTGTATCCAGTTCTGGAGACCCCATCTCCGCAGGGACATAGACAGGATGGAGGCAGTCCGGAGTAGAGCAACTAAAATGGTGCTGGGTGCAACAGAAGCCATACGAGGAAAGACTAAAGGAGCTTAATATGTATACCCTTGAGGAAAGAAGGGAGAGGGGGGGACATGATAGAAACTTTTAAGTACCTCAAGGGAATCAACAAAGTCCAAGAGGGTAGCGTCTTTCAGAAAAAGTAATGTGCAAGAACAAGGGGAGACAATTTGAAGATAGAGTGGGATGGCTCAGGGCAATGTGAGGAAGTATTTTTTCACACAGAGGGTGGTGGATGCATCGAACGGCCTTCCTGAGGAGGTTGTGGGGTCAAAAACAGTGGGGGAATTCAAGAATGCATGGGACAGACATAAGGCAATTCTTGTTGGGGGGTAGGAAGAAATAGGTTGTTGGTTAACTAGGATCTGCAGCTTATCCAGTAGGTAGAGAACTGGGCAGACTAGGTGGGCCAAGTGGTCCTTATCTGCCGTCAAGGTCTATGTTTCTATGTTTCAAACAAAAAAATACACTTTGCCAAATGAGTAAATAAAGCTCCACCCCCATGTTCCAATCATTTGTGACATAAGAGTTTGTGAAGCGCAGGGGCGTGCTAAATTCCTGTCAATGAGCGCATAATTAAAAAGGCATATTTTAGAGTGCCACTGGGGTTACATCAAAGTCACTGCCCAACTAACAAGGCAGTTGATCAGTGACTTTCCGATAACCTATGTGGCCCTCTAAGATATAAAAATATATCTGTGAAACTATGCTCCCATAACACAAGAACAAGGGGGCATGCTATAAGGCTGAAGGGCAGAAGGCCCAGGGGTAATGTTAGGAAGTACTTTTCACTAAGAGGATGGTGGAACTGTGAAAGAGCCTTCCAACAGAAGGGCTGGGTGCGAAAACAATATGGGGGTTCAAGAGTGCATGGAATAGACATAAGGGTACCTGGAGATGCGCAGAGCAGGAGAATCGCAGATCAAATAGAATCTGGGGCTGCAGCAGTAAGCAAGGAAATGGGCAGACTAGGTGGGCCATACGGTCTTATCTGCCAACAGATTCTATGTTTCTGTTGATAGCAATGAAGCATGCCACCACGCTCTACAAACTCCTACATTACTAAATGTCAGTGTATGTACAGGGTGGCATGGGGTGGGAGCTTTTTACTCACGGGGTAACAGGAAGGGGAAGGAATCAGGGGGCAAGTTCCTCCAAGCGGGGATGTACAATCCCTTCCCCTTCGAAAAGTACAAATGGGAAAATTCTGCAAACTGTCACGTACAACTCCGGTGTAGGTAAGCTGTCAGTGGGGGGCTTCAGAATGTTTTTTGAAATGAGTGCGCATTCATAAGGAAGCAATAGGAATATTTCAAAGCAAACACAAAAAACAATACACAGCAGTAATTCAACAGACTTCACACATGTTTACATTTACATATTCATAAAAAAAAATGTAAACAGGGTTATGTTTCTGTTAAACGAGAACTGCTTTGAACCTGCAAGCCACCTCTTCATTTAGAAGCTGTGTTTAAGTTTCTGGTTCCCAATCTGTTACTATTGTATCTGTAAAGATCCTTTACCAAAAACTCTCTGAGTGTTTCTGATTTACACAGTGGTGGTTTAGAACCATTTTAGAATTGTATGATGTAGTTTATGTCCATCTCATGTGACGGAGCTGTACAATAGACTATTACACGGTCAAAAGCTATATCATACAGTTCTTTTTTTTCCACTTATTATTTTTCCATGCCTTACATCCCCTCAACCCCCTCTCCTTCCATGCTCAGGGAGTGACACCCTCCACATCTATACCGGCTATCTGGGTCTGCCCATAGAGTGCTACACTCGCTGCTTACTGGGACCAATTAGATGTCCCGGATTACCCCCGGCGGAGCGGGGAGATCTCCCCCTTACCTCTCCTCTCATCCTCTGCAGCGAGCTTGCACAGTGGGATCTGCCCTTGGTTGGCTGATGGTGAGATTGGCTGCAGAGGACTTCATCCAGGGTGCTGAAGGGCATTTTCTTCCGAGTTTCTCCACCCTGACACCAGCGTGCAATGGGAACAAGGAATCAGGCGCACGTTGAGAAGTGCGTCCATCTCAGTTCCCTGCCAGCGTCAACCCCCTTGTGTTGCTGCTTGTGCTCCCTTATGCAAGGACCTCCCCTGGTGACCCAGAAGGTGGCGATCTTGCAGCGGAGTAAACTGCACATCCCCCCCGGAGAAGGAGAGCAAGCCGTTGGGCACTCAATCCTTCTCCCCCTGGCTGACCCAGCGCCGACCCGAGTCCGTTTCCGAACCCGGGTCGCCGGTGTGGAGCGAGGTGTGGCGTCCAGCACCTCAACCCTCAGCGCCACCGGGCCGGCTATACAGTTCTGAAAATGATATCACTGCGTTTTTTTTTTCTTTTTTTAACACCTCTATATGTCCCTTAGGTCTCTCTGGCCCCTGCTCTCTCAGGATGTTCAAATGGCACGGGCGGACTCATCTCACGTCTGCTTTGCCACCTGCTCCTCCATGATGCTGTGGCTTGCCCCCCCCCCGTGGGAGCAGAGTGATGTGCCCCAAAGTCTCCCAAGTCTTGTCAGGCAGCAGGCATGACAGACACACAAGAGCTCAGCTATACCTAGGGTCCTGTCACCTCGGGAGTGGGGCTTGTACTTCTTCCTTGTTTCTCCTCTTGGTTGTCGGCACACAGGGGCTCAAGCGTACTCACGCATGCTCCAAGGCAGGTGGTATGCGAGCATAGCCAATGGCCCCAGTAACCTTCCTACCTCCATTGCGCTGCCACCCATGGCTACCTAGGTTGCAACACTGCAGCGGAGGCAGCAACCTCCTCCTCCTCCCTCCCTCCCCAGAGGAGAACAGTGTCCTCTGGGATGCTCCAGTTCCCCCAGCCACCCACCAACAACCCAGGCTCACTTCCAAACCCGGGTCACCAGCGCTGTGAATGACAGGCCAGCTCACACTGCCATTCCAAAATGGTCCTTGCCATGATGTGTCAATCAGAAGCATCCCCTACATTCAGTATAAGGCCTGTAATGTGGAGCAATAACAGAATGCCAAGCAACAATATTTGAGAAACAGCTTTAAAGGGGCACATTTATGTACAGTGGCCGACATAGTGTGACAGCTCACGAAAAGCTTTTCAAATGAGATCCGGTGCTCACCTGTAGTTGGAAGAAGTCCAGATATACAGATGACTAAGTCTGTTCAATTATTAATACAACATTGCAGCCATTTTAAGAACCTTGTGATGTCAGTGATGAAAAAGCTCTGCTTGATTCATTGTAGTTAGTCTCAGCTTGTTCCTCAATGACATCACAATGTTCTACAAATGGCTGCAACGTAGTAGTAATATTGAAAAGACTCGGTCATCTATATCTCTGGAGTGCTTCTAGATACAGATGAGCCCAGTACCTCATTTTAATGAGGTTTTAATGGTCTTTCAAACTATGATGGCCACGCGGCATGAATGTGTCTCTTTAATGAAAAACACAGACTTGAAACGGCAGATTACAAGGCATTAAGGCAATGTTCCTTTAACACTAGCTGCATTGTGAAACAGTCACCAATCGATGCAGGAGTTACTGCAGGAAAGCCTTCACAGTAAGGGCTGGGGGGGGCATGGTCACTGGCTGTCGAAGGAGAAGTCCTTTTTGTACAATAATAACATGCACAGTGCTCGCACTGAGCCATGCAAATCCCCAGAGAGGAATTCAACTGCATGGATCTGCGACAGATACCTAGAAAGCAGCCATCGTTGAAGAAATTCATTTTGTAAATTCTACAGAAGCCTGGTAGACTTGTCCGCAAACTTTCCCCCAGTCTGTTTAATACACTCTGAATCCAGCAGCTGTCACGCTGCTTAGATTTTCATTGAGTCGGAAGGAGCCCGGTGTGCACCATTTATCATGAGCCGCTGCCTGGTTACTGCGTTGCGTCATCAATAAGAGTGAAGCAGTACGACAGTCAGCACTAGGAGCCCTTCAAACTATACACACACAGAGGCTAATAGCTCTTCTGTGACTACCCTTTTTAAAAGAAAAGGTCTACCTGTGCTCTTTAAACAGCCTTCTGTCCCTCCCCCATATACACACATGCGCTAGTAAAAGGTAGGAGGCCACTGGTGACAGATTGGCAATACTGTTCTTGGCAGTCTGGACTTTAAAGAGCAATGGATCTGAATCGCTGATGGGAATCGGAGACAAAATTATTTTTGTGTTGCTACAGGCAGATCGATACTTGGCATGAGTGATAAAGCTATTGAAGACACAGTGCTGTCCCGCTTTCTACATTCCTTCAGGGCTACTCGTACTGCGAAGAAAAACATTTTGATCCAGACCAGGCTACTGCAGTAAACAAATATTAGTTTGCACATGTCGTTTTGGGATGGCTGTGTGATGCAGTGGTTGGAGCACTGAGCAGTGGAACAGGGGATCACAGGTTTCATTCCCATCAGAGTTCCTGACTCTCTGAGTGATCTGGAACAGCACAGCAGTCAGTGTGGCTCATTCCCTTCCCCCAGCTGTAACACTGCATGAAAGCTGGAACCAGCTGAAAACGTCATCATGTGACTTGCTCAAGGTCACACAGAGTCAGTGGCGGGGAGGTTGGATTCAAATCTGTGGACTCTTCTGCTTCACGGCTCAGAGACCTAACCATGAGACCTCATCGACATCCTCTGACAACTCAGAACTTCCATCTTCATTTTTTTAAAGAAACTGAATCAACAATAAAAAGGAAACGAAAAGGGCTAAATCTGTCCATATCGACTTCATATGTGTCTGCAAATGTAATAAAAAAGTATATTTCTTCAACTCAATACACACCTCCGTCTGAGGACATCCATCCATGGGCAAACCCACGACAACAGACCATGCTATAGAGTTTCTTGAGTTTAAGAGGTTGCCCTTTAGAAGGGAACATATACCCATTTATAATAACTGGTGAGCAATTTGTTTCTTTGAGCTCAGTCAGTTGTTATTCGTCATTATAACCCACAGGTTATTACGGAGAGCACACACTCTGTCATTCAAAATCATGCTTTCCCTCATAGGCTCTTGTTCTGTGTGTGGGTGGGCTAATCAGTTCTGTGAACATGGTGGCTCTTTATCTCCGTTAGTGAGAAGCCACCACAAGACCACTCTTCACCTTCTTCTAATCATTTTTTGTATCTATCTGGTTGATCTCACCGTTACTTATTTATTTTTTTATTTTTAAAACTCGTATCTGATTGATCCCGCTGTTCGCTAGCTTCAGGAGTGCAAGAGGGAACAGCTCCACGGCTGACTCCTTACACTCAGCCTCAGGTAAACGCAATCGCGATTGTGAGTGTAAGCAGTCAGCCTCAGAGTCGTTCCTTCTTGTACTCCTGAAGCTGGCAAACAGTAGGATCAACCAAATACGGCTTTTAAAAAAAGAATAAATAAAGGTTGGCTCAACCAGATAGATACATACAAATGATGAAAAGAACGCGAGGAGTCTTGTTGTGGCTGCTCCTCGGTAACGGAGATATGGAACTGCCACTACACAGTTAAATGACTTCAGTCACTGAAGTCTGGTTGGAAAACAATTGCTCAGCCAGATATTATATAAAATAAAGTACGGGGTAGCATGTGTTATGAGAATTCAATGCACATCTTCGGTGTGGGATGCTTTGATAAACCCCTCAGGCTTCGCCCCTCGAGGTTTATGTAGCATCCCACACCTCAGGTGTGCATTAAATTCTCATAGCACACACTACCCCGTACTTTATTTTATATTTAGAAAAGGGCAAGAATGAATTCTCAATCCTGATTGGCTGACACTGGCTCCAAGCTGGGCATTTATTTTTCAATAGGTGCCCAGCAAAAATTAAGTACAAGCCCAACTGCCTCCTCACCACATACCTTTGCACGGGGCTGCCCAGTCTGGTTTGTCATTGGCTGAAAGCAGTCGATTAAATTTGAAATCCCCGCCATGTTTTTCTCTCACTTAGCAAGAGTTACTGGTCTTCTCCACCCCACCCCCAAACACTCGTTACCTCTGCACTTGGTACTACAGCTGCCTCTTAATAGAAGAGTAAAAAAAAAAAAAACACTCCACTTCTGCAGTCAGGGAAGAGTGACAAAATAGGCTTTTTCTCATGGCCACGCTCTCCTGACCGCAGTCTCACGCTGAACAGAAAGTAAAATAAAGCCGTCGCTCCGAACAGCTTTGTAGTGGGAAGCACGATTTTGAAATCACAGAGGAACTCCGTCACAGCATGATCCCCCTACAGTTACTCAATCTACTTATTTAAAATAAAGAAATTATTTACCTCGGGCTGTCCTTCATTCCAGCTACACTATCCACGTTCTTTGAGGTCACGCGCTTACTACATGCAACTTCCAACCACAACCAAATGTAAACAAAAAAAGATCTAGCAAAAATGGGTGCAGAAAAAAGATGCCCAGAGACTGCTAGGGGAATTTTTTCTACAATTTTCTTGTTCAGGTGGATGTGTCTGTGTGTGTGTGTGGGGGGCAATCGATCAGAATGGCTTTGTGGGGAGGAGCAACAGGAGCTGGAAAAGCCTTAAAAAACATGGACTACTTTTTCAATAAGTTTTTTTTTCAGCTAATTCTATTCATTTTTTGTGTTCATTTCCTCTCTTCTTTTACCACTTTATTAAAACTTAGTAAGATAGCCATTTTCTAAGCACAATAATACCTGACAGGGTGGGCATTATTGGGAAATACCAGACCTGCCAGGGGCTATAAGGCCTTCCACCTGCGGCGTCGGGCCTCATTATTTATTTAATTTATTTAAGTAGTATTTCGGAAAGATCTTTGAGCGTGAGCTCTTTTACAAAGGTTCCAAGTCAGGGTGGACATTAAGACAATACACATATTCAGTGGTTACAGAGGCCTGATCATTAGGCATTAAAGAGCGATTACATGACAATTAGACAAATAGGAGAAAAACAGAGCAGTTGTAATAGAATATTAAGCTATTTCTAATTGGTTGCCCTAGGTAGCACACCCCTGGAAACCTCCAAATCCGTTGATAGACTATGGCAGAGTAACTGCATAGGGTTTAACGCTATCCCAGATGGCGAGAGGCTGGGTGACAGTGAAACAAGGGGGACTGGGTTTAAACCTACCGCAGAGAGCAGAGGTGGGGGCCTAGTGAAACGGGGAGGGGGCTGTGATGGGGGGAGCAGCTCCAGAGGACTTTGTCGAGTAGGATGTGTGTGTGTGGGGGGGGGGTTAGGAAGGGGCAGTATCAAGAGCGTTTAAAGAGGACTGATAGCTTACTTAAGCCCTTGGCTAGGCTGGAATGGAGGTAGGGTTCTCTAAGTATGCCCCTGGGCGGTCCGGTATTTCCCAATAATGCCCACCCTGTAGGGTATTATTGCTTACTTAATATATTTTAATATAATTGTAAATTTGGCCATGCACGAAGTATGTTTGACCACCCCCAGTGTATTACTTTATTTGTTTTTCTTTATTTAGGGTCCCGTATCACTGCAGTCTTTTCCCCCACTAAATATTAATTTTTTTTAATTATTCAGCAGTTTGAAAACCCAGAAATGGCACTTTAGATGAAAAGACCAAGTACAATAAAGTGGAGTCCAATAACTTTGTCTCAACTGATATCACTGGGTGGGTTCTGGAACTGATATCGCTGGGTTCTGGAACTGCTATCACTGGGTTCTGGAACTGATAAGTAGCTAAAAGATAAATAGGGAGGGGAGGGGCCTGCAGTCAGCAGGGACAGACCTGCTTACCAAGAGCTCTACTTCAGGATGCTGTAGTTCTACAAATTTAACAGTTACTTTTTTGAGCTTACCAGACAGAACTTTGCGTTTGCTCTCAGAAGATATAAAAACGTCTCTCTAAAGCTATGGGAAAACATCAGCAGCAGGCCGCTCAAGCAGCTGGGAAGGCAGCCATGGAACAGCCAACGGAGCAAGCAGGAAAGCGCGGCACACACTGAACATGTAGCGGCCCTTCTGGAGGACCAAACAATGTGGCCTTGCTGCAGGCCATACCCAATCTAGATTGAAAGGTTGAGACATCTCATAGGGAACTACGGGCAGACTGGAAGGACCATTGGTCTTTTTCTCCTGTCACTATGTTTCTAATATTTCTAATACATGTTTAACAATCGTTGATACCAGAGTAGATGTGTCAATCACAGACTCCAAAGCACCACAGGACTCCTCTAACAAGACATCAGCACAGTAGCTAGACGTAAAAAAGAAAATAAGCTACTTCGCACCCGTTTGGAGCAACCTGTGAATGGGGCGAGGATGGGGAATGTCTGCGTCATCGTTGTTCTGGAGGAGGTTGATCCGATTTTTTTAGTTAGATTTTGTTGACCAACAAACATCAGCCTCAATTTGATGTAACACAAAGTGACTACTTTTAAAACTTTACTGGACGCTTATCTAACCCACAGAATCTACAAAGCCTACAGGATCAACCCCCAGGTCGGTGACATGCAGACCTTAACAAGCCTCAGCCTCAAACAATTTTACTGATCACACATGGACTGCATGTCAGGGACAAGATTCTACAAGCAACCAAAATGAAGAGACATATATCATACTCAGACGGAACTCTCATCTATGCCTTCCTAGACTTGAGCTTTTCAATGAGGCAATGCCGTAAAGCTGGGCTTAGGTCTCTGGGCATTGCTCACACTCCCCAACTGCCTGTCAAGCTCAGTTTATCATACACTGGTACAGCATCTGTATTCAGTGACCTGCAGGAAGTTGGAGGTCGTCAGACAAGAGAGGGTTGTAGATGCATGGAACAGCTTTCCTGAGGAAGTCATAGAGTCAAAAACAGTGGGGGAATTCAAGAATGCATGGGACAGGCATAAGGCAATTCTAGTGGGGGGTAGGAGGAAGTAGGCTGTTGGTAAACTAGGATCTGCAGCTTATCCGTTAGGTAGGGAAATAGGCAGACTTGGTGGGCTAAGTGGTCCTTAACTGCCATCAGATTCTATGTTTCTATGTTTCAGCCTGAAGCACCCGACTCAGCTACTGAAGGGAGATCTGAGCATTAAAATATTTTTTCCACGTGACAAGCACCATAGCATATAAATGGAACGTATGCACTGAGTAGTAAGTTGTACTTATAGAGACTAGTTACTTTTACGTTATAGTTACCTGACCACATCTCTAGCATTTAGGAATTTAAAAATGTTATACTGTGCACCAATGGGTACAGATGCAAGGTTTCACTGGTCCCAACACGTTATTTTAAAATTTAATTGGCTTATTTGGCATGAACTGCTGCTTGCGGTGGGGTGCCACTGGGGACAATACGGCACCTGCCACATGACTTAAATTGATGCTTAACATATGCATGGTGGTAGTTCCTCGCACATACATATGCATGGCGGCAGTTCCTCGCACACAGTCTATCCTACATGAGTTCTTTGGAGGTGACAGTGAGTGCCTATTTTTTTATGCATGCAGTAAGGCAGGACAGGTGTGTGATTATGGGTCAATAATCACACGCCTTTTAAAGGTGATGTCAAGCACGAGGCCCATGAGAGAGAAGGGTGATTGCTGACCATACCCATGCATCCCTGGAGTGCTCTGTTGTACTTATAACAACATGTGTTCAGAAACTGATCTAGTCAAACAATTCTAAATTCCTGAAAACAGGAACAATTGATGATTTAAAAATGTTGAAATAGTTCCTTGTCTTGCTGACCCATGCTGTGCGCCTCCATGCTTGGGGGGGGGACAGCGTGTCACCCTGTGCTTGCACTTCACTATTCCAAGGAAGAGCGGTTGGCAGCTATGAGTCTCTGATCAAGGAATGAGCTCAATGAGCAAAATGATCTGCATCAGGAAAGAAAGAACCGTGTGCGCTGACGATAAGGGGGGCACTTAACCTACAGCTGAAACTCAAAAGTGTTTTCTCGATGACAGCTCATAAAGTAATGAGTCTGTACAGCATCAATCAGGTGAGCTGTAGTGTATTAATCTACTGAGTGTCTGCAGTGAGGCTCATAGAACCGAAAGTAGTTCAGGCGTGTAATCATGTGTCAGTAATTACATGGCTCTGAGCTGCTTTCAGCCAATGAAATCACTGCAGTTTTTTTTTTTTTAAATCTTTCTTTTCTTACTCCAGTCATCTGAACTCTTTCAGGAGTGGTCACACGTGGTCCTGGTCATTTGTCCCACCCGTCGGAAGCCCCTCTCACCCTTTCCATCTGCTGCTGCTGCCACCTGGCCCCCGGCTCTGAGTCCCCTGAGGCAGGACCGCCAGATGAACTCCTCCAGGTGCTCTATCTATGAATCTAGTCTGGCGGAGCGCGGCAGATGGGAGCACACAGGAGGCGAGAGGAAAGACCGACTCTGGGCATGGTGGACCACCCCCCCCCCATACCTTCCGTCACATATCGGGGTGGAGGTTTTCCATATTTTTTCCTCATTCCGCCCTCACCCCAACCCTCGAGGCGGAGACGCAATGCGCTATGACGCCAGGAAACGTCTTGTTGTGGCTCCGCAGCCCTCTAGCCAAGCCCTGTAGCACTGTGGTACCTATAGTCTCCACCGGAGGTCACTGCGGTGCCGGGCATAGTCCCTGGATCCCCCCAAGGAAGGAGAGCTGTCCTCCGGATGCTCAATCCTTCCTCTCTCCTGTCGACCCCCGGCGGCCCAGGCTTGTTCCCGTACCCGGGTCGCCAAATAGCGTCCAGCGCCTCAACCCTCAGCGCCACCAGGCCAAAAATCACTGCAGTTTTTGTACACATTATAATAAGAAATAATCCACAAGTTTAGAGCCTACTGTAAGCCAGTAACACTCTGGTCATTGCTGTTATGTAGAGATTGCATTACACAAACAGTTTCATGTATAGTGCATGAATAGGGCCTTAGTGCATGCTTTATAGTTTGTACTTAAAACTAATGCATATAAGCTTAAAACAGAGATTTATATCAACTAAAAACTTTGGATATAGACTGTTGTTGCTCTCTGCAATCTTCTTTTTATCCGTTACGTTTGTACTGACTGTAAACTGGTTACAGAGAGAGCTGTCCCCATATGGATAGCTAAAAGATGAGCTCTCCCCTAAGTCTGTCTGCTGTTGCCTCAACTGACTCCTCCCTGTGTCCCGTTAGGTCTACTAATGGGCCTACCATTGTCCACTACCTGCTGTTACTATCCTCTCACTTTCTGCCGTCAGCGCAACGTCGTTTAGTTGACCCTCCTCTGGCCTAGCTCTTGCGTCACTTTGCAAATGGAATCCCTTATTTCTTGGACTTTTTTTGGAATTTATATAGTATGTACTTACCAGCATCCACCTCAGTATACCTCACGTACTGTTTCATTTTCTAGCATATGCATATATTATGTAACTTCTTGTATCGTTGCTGACGAGGCTCCTGTGAGCTGATTCGATGTCTGTTGTCTACTACTTATGATGTGGAACCTTTGTAAATGAGTACCCTGCTCAAAGGTCATCTCTGAATAGCACTTAAATAAATAAAAAAAGAATGCATTGTTTATTGAAATACTGCAGACTGCTTGAGCCTCGCTAGCTTGTTTATCACCTCCTGGGGCTCCTTAATTCCACCCACGTTTTGACTTCGGCAACTTGGGCTGCAGCGACACATTGCAGTGGCGTAATATGTGCGGCACCCCTTTATGACCACTGTTGTACTCTTATGCAGGACTTTATCCAAGGCATTTCTACAACAAACTCTTCTTTCAACAATCTGAGGCTTTTTTACTGCTTATATTTGCACTAGTTCACCCATATGTTCTTCTGAGGGACGATGAGTGATTTTTTCCTATTGTGAATTTTTTTTATTTCTATACTCAGAACCAAGAAGTCTGTAACTGTTATGTGTATTACTAAACTGCATGAAAATAAAGTTAAAAAAAGATGCATACTGGGTGCTGTGGGCAGGGAAAAAGGCTGCATTAATATGGGGCCCTAAATAAGAAAATAATAGCTGTATTTCAAAACAAACCCACAAATTAATACACTGGAGTTATTAAACAGACCGCATAATGCCCAAATTTACTATTATATTATAAAATGTACAAAACAGAGTTTATGTTCCTTTTAAATATAAAGTCGCGGGAAAAACTTTGAAATACAATATTTAGCTACAACTCAACTTGTAGTTCAAATACTTGCTGTATTTACCTTCCTCGTCTTCTTGTTATTGTCTAAAGGCATTTGACCCCATGACTTACCCCTCGTGACGGGGCATCAAGTGGGGCAGGTCCCTATGGTGACCAAATCCAACATCATCCACTGAGTACACAATCAGCAGTGTGGAGCCTGGGAGAGTTGAGAGTCATCCTGACAACTCCAAGTGTCATCCTGTTTTTCTGCCTTCTCCCCTAGGGCGGCGGTGTGACCACACTCCACAGTGTACGTGCAACAGGCTTGTGCAGAGCGAGACACATGTCCCCACCCCCGGCCGTACCCACCTGAAGAAAGCTTGTGTCCGCAGGAATGCTCAGATGTCCTCCCTCACCCCCTTCGGCTCTCTGTCTAGCTCTCAAACCCAGACCATCAGCTTTGCAAATGACAGCGCTGCCCTTGCCTGGTTATGCTGGCCAAACTGTGTGTACTTGTTACATATTTTAAAGGGGAACTCTCAACAATCTACAAATAAAACGTGGGACCTATAGGTCCCGATTAGCAAAACGCACTCATGGTATATTGTTTAAATACCTTTCAGAGCTGAAATCATGAAGTTTATCTGGTTGATCCTGCGACCCCCCGCCCACCATTACTGTCCCAAAGTCCCTCATGGCCAACCCTCTGATGACATGACTGATGGGCTAAGCCACAGAGGACTTCTATCTGCCACTATAGTTGCCCAAAAATAGTAAGCAATATGAGGCACAGGTTTGCGTTTCTAACACTGGTACCAATCGACCGAGGTCGAGCGATACTAATGTAAGAAGCGTGAACCTGTGCTTCATATTTTGTACTATTTTTGGGCAACTATAGTGGCAGAGAGGAGTCCCCTGTGGCTTAGCCCATCAGTCGCCTCATCAGACGGCTGGTCAGGGGGGACTTTGGAGCTGAGTGTCTCAGGATCAGGCAGATAAATGTAACGATTTCAGCTCTGAAAGGTATTTAAACAATGCACCGTGACTGTATTTTGCTAATTGCGACCTATTGGTCCCATGCTTTTATTTATACATTGCAGGCAATTCCCCTTTAAGCCTAGCCTTTGTGGTGTTAGAAGCTCTTCAAGGGTTAACTGCAAAGGTTGAAGCACCCTAGTGTGACAGTGAGAAAACTGCCTGGAGAACTGATAATTTTATCAGTTCTATGTGGCGTTTTCACACTGTCACACCAGGGTAATCTCAATTAGCAATACAGCGCTTCATTCTTGGCTTTTACCAGAGCGCTATCTTAAGAGGCAATCAGCTGTAATTTCAGCATGTCTCTCTTCTGAAGTCCAATTTCAGCTGAATTTCATGCTGCACATCATTCATACACCTTTGTGCTCAGAGTTTGCTGTGACAGAGCTGCTCAGGCTTTTTATGTATTTCAACAGTGATTCCGCATCAGTCACTAAAACCCCTTTTAGGTCTGGAAGAGATCATTCTTCGTAGCTGTCTGCTTTGGAAACTGCAAAACATACACCAGCTTGGTTATGAAGCACACCTTTCAGTAGGTGGGCAATTAGCTAATGTACTTGGCTTTCACCAGTCACGATCCTGGGTTTGAGTCCAGGCCCAGCCATCAAGCTGCAGGCAGGTCTCTGGTCAGTTCTGAGTGGCTCACACTCCAGGTCATGAAACCCCAGCAGACACTACTCCATGTAGTAGTGGGGACAGATCATTCCTGGTGGCCGTGCCAATGCTATGGAATGCGTTACCTGTTCATATCCTGTTATGAGAGGAAGCTAACAGGAGGGAGGTTCAGGAGGGACATGAGGAAATACTATTTTACAGAAAGGGTGGTGGCACTGTGGAACAGGCTGCCAGCAGAGGTGGTGGGTGCAAAAAACATTAGTGGTTGTAAGCATGGCCGAGAAAGAATGAAGGGTACAGTGGTTGGTCAGGGTGTCAGAATCTGGGAGGAGAATGGGGTGGGGTGGGGAGGGCTGGGACCCTAGAGGGACAGTAGGCCCCAGGGCTAAATAGGGAACTCAGACAGACTGGATGAACCTTTGGTCTTTTTCTGTCATCATCATCATCATCTATGTTTCTATGTTCTGTCAGCATGGTGGGGGGCTTTACAGGGATCCTGAAATACCATCTTTTCAAATTTGCTGGCTGCCTGACAGCTGGAAATTGTTGTATTCATGGAGAAATCATCCGTATTTATTGTAATATGTTTATTGTAGCCATATATTATGTATTTGCTCTGTACGGCACCCTGAACCCCAGGAAAAGTGTGCCTAAGAAATAAAACTGTCTTGCCTTGCCATGCAACAGACAATGATCCCTAAAAGATCAAAGAATGCACTACCTTGTTGACCTTCGGACGGTGATTCTTAGGCTCTGGGTCCATATGGATGCTAAAAATGCTAGTCCACCACTCTCAATAAAAATGAAACTGGGGTGACCACTCGACATCAGCTAGGCCCCAGCTACAGACTGCTATGATGGGAGGTGCCACTGAATCTGAGGGGTGTGGGCAGGGAATGCTAGAGAAGAGAGACTATCAGCTGGCTGGGCACACTGGATGATAACCACCAGGTCCCCCACCACCACAATCACAGACCTTTGGTCCTCTGGGACCCCACCCTCCAGCCACCATTAAACTGAACAGCTTGCTTTCCCTACCGTGGCAGGTAACCCCCATACCAAGATAATTCAGAAGTCTCTGATGCTGGATGATGGGAGGTATCTAAAGAGGTTCTCAGAAGCCAAAGCGATGTCTCAGCAAGAGTCAGGGCATAGGTGAGCCCGAAAGAGTGAGGTAATAGGGATAAAGTGGGAGCACCCACCCCAAAACAAATTACTGAAATGAAAGGCATAAAATAAGTGGGTTTGCAGTGTAATTTGCAACAATAAAAAAGACTATTTGCTAATCAAATGTAACCTTGATAAGCAGCAGCTGCTAATAGTATCGATGTGCCACACGGTGGTAAAAAGTTCTGCAGTTTGCCACTTTTTTCTGCCATTTCGGTAAACAGTACTGAGTTGCGTTAATTTGTTCCTGGATCACAGCACTTTGTACTACAGTTTGCACTCATCTTTACTATATCTTACAGTGAAGAAGAACAATTTCAAGAAACTGATTCCCATACCACTGTGGCTGCTAATTAAAAAATGTTCTGATTAGCAACCATGGCTAATGACATTCCCAAAACGAATTTATGCCTTGGAGCGACGTCTGTATAAAGACATCATAATATAACAGACATAGGTTGTATTTATATAAAGAACCAAGCCACGCACTGGCACATTGCAGTATACCCAGTATATTCAGGTTGCCCCTAGAAACAGGGCTTCCTGTTCCAGTGGGCTTACCCAGTTACCAAAAACAAATAAATCAGTCGATAAATAAATAAATAGATGTATAGGTTTATTGTTTTATGCATGGCAGTCTGATCCACCTTGACAAAATAATATGAAACCTACAGCAGTACCGAATGCAACCCTGTTAGCTGCTATTGATTTCGATGACGTTATTGACATTAATATGATACTATAACTATCAAGGAACGCTCTGTTGTAATGATATCATATGTCAGCAAAGGTTGCGCAGACGTCGATGTACAGATGCTTATTCTAAATTCGATCGTCTCTCTTGGTTTACTGCTACTGACATGGTCACATTTTTCATTTTTTTCCATACTGCTTTTTCTTCTGTCTCAGGGCTATACCTTGTTCACGGGGATATATATCCTAATCAGGCTGAATCTCGCCATCACTTAGACAACTGCCAGGCTTTTCTCCCTCCATTTTTCCCCTCCCCACTCCCCTGGCAGGGGTGATGCTTCTGTCAGCCTTGCACAGCCACAGCCCACCCTGCGGCAGGTGCATACTCCCAGGCCCAGCCGCAGGGGGTCGCTATGGTGACAGAACCCTCCGCCAACCCTTCCCGGCCAAGACGCACTGCAAAGCTGCAGCTGACTTGGCCTTGGCCTTCCCGGTCTCGCTTCTGAACCTAGGTCATCCGCACAGCAGTGTGGCCATCAGGACTGCCGCAGGTTTCATTCTTATAAATAATTTTACAAGTTAAATCAATGCACTGACAAGGTCAACATGTGATTTTTCTTATTTTAAACATAACTTTGGGTGTGTATGTACTATTAGTGATTGATTATGGTGGGTGGAAGGTCGTAGGATCAACCGGCTGAAAAATTACATTACAGACTATGAAGTAAGTGGAAATTTTTACTTTAATGGTGTTTCTCTTAATCGGGATCTAAAGGTCCCGTAGCATTTCTGCATACCATATGAGGAGTCCCCTTTAACCAGGTCAGCAGGTGAGCCACGGGCCTTGTGAGCCCACTGAGCTAGGTCCCTTGCAGAGGCAGACAAGCAACTTCGCTGCAATCCACAGGAAGGCGGAACCTCTAACCCTAGTCTTTCTGAAGGGAACATGGTAGTCCCAGGCAATTGTAAATCTAAAATGGAAAAACTGGAGGGTGGATTTAGCTGCAGGGAAAACCCCATGAGATGCAGCATCTCATTTTCACTAGGTTCCCAGGGAGGACAATAGCAGACAGCAGTATAACTCAGGACAGCAGAAAAACAGTTACAAGTAATACTAACATACTAAAATGCCAGCAGAATAAACCTAACAGTCTTTGCGTCTGCTCGTTTGGTCAGCGCCCACCCTGGCAGCTGACCTTGCTGCCCCCCTCACCTTCTCTGGCTTCTCCCTTCCCAGTTCCGGATATTCTCGCTGCATTGGATTTTGCTTCCAGAACCCTTCCCCTGTACCTGTCCCACCCCCTCTTGAACCCCTCCACCGTCTCTGCCTCCACCAGCCCCCTAGGCAGCGCATTCCATGACTTCACCACCCTCTCTGTGAAGCAGCACCTCCTCCTTTCTCCCTTGAATCTTCCCCCCTCCAGCTTCCACCCATGCCCTCTAGTTGCCCCCTCCTCCTCCCTTCAAAGCACCCTGACTGTTCCTCCCCTATGTACCCACTTCATGTACCTGAAGACCTCTATCATGTCCCCCTTGTCCCTTCTCTCTTCCAATGTGTACATATTTAGCTCTTCGAGCCTCTCCTCATAAAAGCAAATGAGATACACAACATATAGAGAATACGGGATGGACAACTATGCACAAGCAGTGTGTTCTGCTACAGAGGGGTTCTGAGTCCCACTGATCTCGAGAGGTCCATGGGAATCAGAACCTCGAGGTGGCAGAACACACTGCTTGTGCATAAAGTTGCTCATCCTCTACTTTTTATAGTGTATGGTATTCTGTGAATGTGCATGTGGCTGCTCTTTTGCTTTCAGAATGAAACTGACTTGTGCAGTCTCTAAAGGTTTCAGAATGCTGTGGTACCACAGAAGGGTACAATCACATTCCATGACCTTTGAACTGTGGTACAACAGCATTTTAAAAGGGAAGGAGTTCTATAAAGAACAATGCTCTACTACACACTATAATTCATTACAGGAAGACATAGCTAGAATAATGGTTATGTGGAAAACTGGGCCTTAACTGTATAATCCACTGTGATGTGGTGTGGGCGACTTTAGACCAAAATAGGTACACTACAAAGAGTTTGCAGGTGGTGGGGAAAAACTGGTTTGGCGTACTTGCAAGCTGGCTGAAGTCTTAGGGTGAAAGTAAGATCTTCTAAGATGAAGAGCGGCAGACAGCGAAGATTTGAAGGAGTAAGGGAAGGAACCGAGGCCAAACGTGTCAGTTAACGATGTAGGTGATATGAGGTGCAGGGGCTTGGTAACAGACAAATGAGAGAGGAAAGACAGATTAGAGGAAGAGGTCATGTTTTTCAGGGACTGAACGACACTGGAAAGGTTCAGTGGGCACAAGAAAATGATGATGATGATGATGATAAGAAGATGATGACTGCAACCTTTTAAAATAAGCTCAACATAAGAGGTGCCTCCAAGTCAAATAGATGGTATTAGCGGTTGCTTTGGACATGTATAACTGTCCCGTAGAGACAAAATGTATTCTGCACAAATGGCAATAAAGGTCTACATAACTAAGTTGGGCAGAAGGTGGGGGGATAGTATTTGGCTTAGATGCTTCTTTACTAACTTTTGGTAACGGCCCATTATTATTTTTCCCAAGCAGCATAAACGTAATGTTAGGTTACTGTTAGAATGTTAATAAGTGGCCAGCCCAGTGGCGCTGATGGCTGCGGTGTTGGTCGCTGCACCTCGCACCATGCTGGCAACCCGCATTTGGGAATGAATGTGGGTTGCCGGGGGTTGGCAGGGAAGGAGGTGGATCGAGCGTCTGATGGACTGCTCTCCATCTCTGGGGAGGGGGGTGCCTTCAGTTGGTGCACGTCTGACCCCTGGCGGAGGCTGGGGGTTGGTGCAGCGCTGCCGACAAACAAGGGGGCCGGAGCTTAGCAAACGCCTGGTGAGGACGCACGCAGACGTGTGCGTGTGCCCATCACTGGCATCACTGCATGCTAAAGCTCCAGCAGGGGAAAAAACTGAAAGACCCTGGTGGCTGGTTGTGGCGGCTTGATGGCTGTCCCCTGGCACTCCATTCCCGGAGGTAACACCCTGAGCCGTATCCTGCCTGGGATGGATGAGTAGGGGGCTCCCCATCATCACCCCGCCACAGGGGATAAGCCGTGGACGCTACAAGGGTGAGGGCCTGAAGGGAACGGAGGCTAGGGACAGCAGCTGGACGAGAAAGGTTGACCAGGGCCAAGGAGAGGGAGAAAGTAGACAGCAAAAAAAACAAAGAATGTTAATAAGTGGACATTTTTTTTTTCTTCTGCTGAAAGTGGAAGTTAAGGAGACAAGTCTAAGGAGGTCAGTAACACTCTGAGATTATTACCCATGACAGACACAGCTCTGGGGTTTAGGAAACGCAGATCACTGGAAAACAATATTGGCTTGAACATATACTGTAATGGGTCGCCAATGTGCCTGTATGATCATACTGCAGGAAGTAGCCACTTTAGCTGGATGGGTTGCATGTAGCATTTGGCCGAGTGACTGACCTGTGAATGAACAGAGAAGCCACTGCTTTGTTTTCTAAGCCACGATGGTTAGTCTCAGTATTAATGATTCGGAATGATTTGTTTTATTAGACCCCCACTCCCCTCCCTATTGTTGGATTTGGAAGCATTCCACCCTACGGCACACCAGCTGTCTGTTTTAGGCATGTTGATAAAATTAAGTATTAATCAAGAAGTTTAAGAAAGTACTGCAGCTTTCCGGTACAGAAACTAGGTATGTTAATTCATTTTGGCTGCTTACGTATAGTCTTTTTCCTCAGAGTTATCATACTGATGGCTGACTTGCTTGTAGAACTTTTCTTAACTGAGGTTTTCTGTGTATGTCCCACAGCTGGCATTCAACATGCATGATGTTTTATACAGCAGCTTGTAAAACTTATTTATTTATAAATCATGATGACATTTTTACTCGGTCAGAACTGTTTTATTTCTTAACATTCAAAACACTCTTCTGAGGGTCTCTGAAAAGAATTTTACAATTCTGGGGCCTGATAGTCAAACGTTTGCATGGGCACTAATGGGTCATTGCCCATGCAAATCAGTGCTTGCACTGGATCCCCATAGGAGCTGTTGCACAGGCAAAGAGGATTCGCACCTGCACAAAGCATAATGTATGCATTGGGCAAGAGGGGACGTGGCCATGAATAGCCGTGCTACCCCATTTTAGTGGATTTGCGCTGTGTAAAAGGTTTGAGTGCAGTCCTTTAGCGCAGCGTGAATACCACATAACAAAACCCCGACTTACTCCAGGCAACCCTACCAGCTGCCGGAGGTAAAGCAGCCACCTAGCTGGTTGGCCACTGGGGGAGCAGACCTGCCCTCTGTGGTCCCTGTCACTACCCCTGTGATGGCCAACCCCTACTATACAAATACACCCTCTGGTGCTAGTGGTCCCCCCCAATCACCAGCCATACTGTAGTGTAATATAAAATCCCTGGTGCTAGTGCCCCCCCCCCCCAATCACCAGCCTGTATCATAGTGTTATGAAATCCCTGGTGCTAGTGGTCCTCACCCCCACTCCGACTGCCAGCCCATACAGTAGTATAATGAAATCCCTGGTGCTAGTGTCCCCTCACTGATCGACAGCCTGTATCATAGTGTAATGGAATCCCTGGTGTTAGGGGTCCCCCCCTTCCCGATCACCAGCCTGATCACCCTGTCCTATAAATAAGAGGTGTGCTCCCTGCCTGGACATACGGCAGCCAGCCAAGGAAATGTAAGGAGGGCTGCACCGGTCGTCGTATGCACCCAAGGCACCAAGGGGAATGGTAAGGTGACCCGGTGTGTGTGTGTTCAGTGCCACAGTGGGGGGGCAAGACCACTGGATGCAGAGAGGGTGTTCCTTTGTACTACAAGCTGGCGATTGGAGGGCGGAAGAGGGGCCACTAGCACGGGCTGATGATTGGGGCGGGCTACTAGCACCATGGATTTTATTACACTATGATATGGGCTGGTGATTGGGGGGGGGGAGGACCACTAGCACCAGGGATTCCATTACACTGCGATACGCACTGGTGATCAGAGGAAGGGGGACCACTACTAGCACCAGAGATTTCATTACACAACGATAGAAACATAGAAACATAGAATTTGACGGCAGATAAGGACCGCTTGGCCCACCTAGTCTGCCCATTTCCCTACCTAACAGATAAGCTGCAGATCCCAGTTAACCAACAGCTTACTTCCTCTTACCCCCCACTAGGACTGCCTTATGTCTGTCCCATGCATTCTTGATGTCCCCCACTGTTCTTCACTCCACGACCTCCTCAGGGAGGCTGTTCCATGCATCCACCACCCTCTCTGTGAAAAAATACTTCCTCACATTACCCCTGAGCCGTCCTCCCTCTATCTTCAAATTGTGCCCTCTTGTTCTTGCACATCTCTTTTTCTGGAAGATGCTACCCTGTTGGACTTTGTTAATTCCCTTGAGGTACTTGAAAGTTTCTATCATGTCCCCTCTCTCCCTTCTTTCCTCAAGAGTATACATATTAAGCTCCTTTAGTCTTTCTTGTATGTCTTCTGGTGCAGACCCTGCACCATTTTGTTACCCTCCTCGGGACAGCCTCCACTCTGTCTATGTCTTTCTTGAGATGGGGTCTCCAGAACTGCACACAGTACTCAGATGGGGTCTCACCAACTGTCTGTACAGAGGAAAACAACTTCCTGTTTTCTACTATTGATGCCTCTTCCTATGCATCCCAGTATCCCCCAGCCTTCCTTACTGCCTTCTCACATTGCTTCCCACCTTTAGGTCATCTGATATAATTACCCCCAGGTCCCTTTCTGTTTTACTGTTGTCAGTATCTCACCCCCCATTGTGTCACGCTTCCCTGGGTTTTGTTTCCCATGTGCATTATCTTGCACTTCTTTGCATTGAATCTGAGCTGCCATACATTTGACCATTCCTCCAACCTAGCCAAGTCCCTTCTCATCCTTTCCACTCCATCTTTGTATCAACCCTGTTGCAGATCTTTGTGTCATCTGCAAAGAGACATACTTTTCCTTCCAGTTCCTCTGCAATGTCACTTATAAGACATTAAAAGACCGGTCCCAGTACTGAACCCTGCGGTACCCCACTAGTAACCCTCCTTTCTTCACTGTGTACTCCATTTACTACTACCCTTTGTGTCCTGTTGTCTAGCCATTTTTTTATCCAGGCTACCACCTTGGGACCCACTCCAAGGCTGGCTATCTTGTGTATTAATCTTTTGTGTGGGACTGTATCAAATGCCTTGCTAAAATCTAGGTAGGCCATGTCCACAGCCCCTCCCTGGTCTACTACTTTTGTCACCCAGTCAAAGAAATCTATTAGATTAGTCTGACATGACCTTCCCATTGTGAATCCATGCTGCCTTGGGTCCTGTGCCCCACTGGCCTCTAGGTACTCAACAATTCTTTCCTTCAAAAGTGATTCCATCATTTTCCCTACCACTGAGGTCAAACTAACTGGTCTGTAGTTTCCTGCCTCTGTCCTGCTCCCACTTTTGTGAAGAGGAATCACATCTGCCCTCCTCCAGTCCTCGGGTACCACCCCATCCTCCCATGATTTGTTAAAGAGAGTAGTCAGCGTGTCACTAGTTCTACCCTTAGTTCTTTTAGAATTCTTGGGTGAATCCCATCAGGCCCCATTGCTTTGTCCACCTTCAATTTTATTAGTTCTTTCAGAACCCTTTCTTCTTAAATGGACTGGTATCGACCCCCGTCTTCAGAGTTTTTCTCTTGTTTGGTTTAGGTAACTCCCCCTCCTCTTCCTTTGTGAATACTGAGCAGAAATATTCGTTCAGTATCCCTGCTTTTTCGCTGTCACCCTCTACCCACATTCCCTCCCCTTTATTAAGCTTCAGTATCCCTCCTTTGGTCTTTCTTCGCTCCCTAATGTACCTATAAAAGGTCTTATCCCCCTTCTTAACAGAATTGGATATCCTTTCAGTCTTTCAGATACAGTCTGGCGATCGGTAGGGAGGGGGCCCACTAGCACCAAGGATATTTACACAGCGTCAGGACTGGGCAATGGGGGAGGGGCAGCGCTGCACTTAACCTGCCTTGCTACCCATGCAAATGAGCCCATAATGGGCATGCAAATGGCCCCTTAGTGCCTTGCATGGCTCATTTACATGCGTCCCTTTGAATACTGCAGGTAGCGCTCCAGCACTATCCATTCTGGTGGTGTACTTCGGATGTCATGTCGGGGCAGCACTAAGTGGCTTAGCATTGCGCCGCCATTGCCCTATATTCAGTCAAATAGCTCAGTGTGCTGTTCACGAATATAGCATCTTTAGACTGGCAACGAAGGCACAGCGCAAATTATTGTGCTCCGCTTTTCGCAATTTTGAATATCAGGCCTCTGAAGTTCTAATTTCAGTTGTCATAGTTATTCCTCAAACGGGGGTCTCATATTTTTTTTTAAAGTATTTTAATTTTAAATTTGAGTGCCATTTTTAAAAAAAAGAAGTCTTTAACTTTGGTAGTTCTCTCACCCAAAGAACACGAGAAGACAAGTCTTACATCCATAGGGACACAGTAACTGCACATACTGTATAAACATACAGAATAGTGCATGGGTGCCCATACACAACAAGACTGTGTTTCCATCGAGGGTATGTGATGACATCATTGTGACCTCGTGAGCAAAACTCGAGAGGTCTTCATGATGTCATCACATGCCCGAGATGGAAATACAGCCTTAGTTGTGTGTGGACACCCACACCCGCATTCTACATGGCTTTTCCTCTAGTAGTTCAACACTGGCCAGTTTGTTGCTTTGCCATCAGTACCCTGAATAATTGCTTCTGCTCGCTCTGGCACCTCAGTGTGTGCCTGACCACATAGCTGCTGAGGATCCTTCACTCTAGCTCCTGACCATCCGTCCATGGCCACAGTGTTAATTTAGATACAGAAGAACAGTTCGGTATCATGGAGCAGTCTATGGCTGTCCATATCCAAACTGTCTCAGTCATTTGCTCAGCGCTCGCTAAATGGCACCGCCATGCTTCCCCAAGTTTTTTTTTCATCAAAGCCGCATCTTCAACCAGTCACGTGGCACATCAAGATTGAAATGTTGTTGTGGTATCGTTGTGATGTCAGAACGATACCATAACAACTTTTCATGACCTTTGAACTGTACCACAATAGCATTTTGAAGCATATGGAAATCCATTCACAGTGGGGCTAACCATACACTGTACATATTATCGAATTATTTTATGTAATATTTTGTAACTATGAGTATGCAATAAGACACGACAGGGTGTCGGTTATCATAGTGATACCATCATAAGTGGGCTGGGTTTATGAGGTAATAATAACAGGTCCAGGGGTAATAAAACACTCAGGCCAACAGCCCAGGTGTTCCTTAACCCCCCGGTCCAGTTACCACCAAGGAAACCCAGACCACTACGTGTGTTATCGCTATTACACTGGAAAATTATTTTTTTTTTTTTTATTAAAGGAAAACATCAAATGTTACTAAAATGGCAGCAGTTGCTGCAGAAATGCCCAATTACAGCGTTTAGCAAGAGAGTACAAATTTTCTTTACCTTTAGAATATGTTACAGGTATGTTATCCTGAAAGTCCAGCGCCAGCCATCATGTCGGCCGAGCAGCCCATGGCCACGTTGTGCATATCAAGTAGCTTCTGCTGCGCAGGGTATGCTAATGGGGGGGGGTTACCAACTCTGTCATTAGTTGGTATCTCTCATTAGCATAACCCACATGGCAGAAGCCACCTGGTATGCATGACAGGGTCGTGGGCAGCTTGACCAACATAACAGTTGGTGCTGGACCTTCAGGATTAAGTAACTTATTGAAAAGGTAAAGAAAAATTGTACTTTCTTACTCAAACCCTAATTGCGAGTTTTCGCAGCAACTGCTGCCCCTTGGGTAATATCCTGTGTTTTCCTTTAAATGGCCTGAAATGTCTCTGTGGCTCTAAAGCACATCTGTGAGAAACCAGGAACTGTTTCTCACAGACGCATTGTAGTGCTGCTGGACGTCCCTGATTGGCTGCTGCATGCTGAACTGGGAGGGCAGACTAGGCTTACTGTTTGATTGACTAAGAACAACATGCAGCAGACAATCTGAATGTAAAGCCACTGTCTCATTATTATACTTATCCAATCAGAATGCAGAGCCACTGTACCACTATTCAGTCTACTGTCCGGTTATTGCAGAATAATGGGACAGTAACTCTGCAGTCCGATTGTCCAAGAGGAATCTTTTCCAGTACTGTATAATGTGAAATAACTGCATGCCATGAGTGTTGTAAGGCACAAGGCATTTATGCTGAGTGCCTGCAGCACCTGAAAGTGTAGTGATCTCATAACGTACACCCTGGAATGTCCTACAGTGCTTATAAAATGGATACACTGAGAAACAGAAAAGGACAACTTTATTGTATAAAAAACTGATCTTTTCTATTTTTAAAAGTAGCTAGTAAAAAGCAGTTTCTAGCCACTTGCCAATCATCTGCCTTTCCACACATTCAGTAGCTGGCATGTTTATACGGGAATTCAAAATTCTTCAGAATTACAATGGCCGACTGTTCACCTCTGCCCACACATACATACAGCAGAAGGCCTTATGGAGCTGGGGCTTCAATTTTATCTGTGATTTTCCTCAGTAGGGTTGCCACCTTGCCGGTTTTCAACCGGCATAGCCAGTTTTTCCACTGCTGTGCCATGGAACAGTGTCATCTGCTTTTACACTGCCACAGTTTGCACCGTCTGTGTCTGCACTCTGCACCTGTGTGCCACCACATGTAAATGCAGTGTGTACTTTTGTCATGGTGACAGACTGTCATAGCGGGAGAGTGAGCAGCCGCAAGCGGGAGAGAGAGCGAGCGATGAGGCAACAGTGCAAGGTGTAGACCTGGTGTGGGCACTTAAACAAAAAGACAAGTTTCTTCCTAATTGTTAAGGGGGCCCCTAAGCCCCTGTCTGTGAGCCGCAAGGAGAGACAGCACTGCAGGAGACATGGCAGTGCATTGCATTTTGCTTTTGATTTTGATGACTGATAGCTGTGTCAGTGATAGCCTGACACAGTGTACAGATCTCTAGTCGCAGGGAGTAAGAGCAGAGCAAGCTGGTGGGGTAGGCAGGATTCACAGTCTTGCAGCAGTGCAAGTGTGCCTCGAGACACCAGACCAGATTTGATGATTTCTTTAAGTTTACAACACGGTACTTCAGAGATTACCCTTATTACTGTGAGTTGCAGATAGTACAAGTAATATCTGCAACTTGCAAGACAGTCAGGTTATCTCAGGATTCCTGTATGTAACCAAAAAAAAAAAGACGGGGAAATGGTTGCACCTTAAGCTGACCTGGCTGGCAATTGTATCCTCTCCTCACACAGTTCTGGAGGTTATGGTCTGCTGTACCCAAGAACTTTGGAGTGAAGGCAGCCTCATTAAGCTGGAGTGTGCTGAGCTCTGGCACGGTCAGTGTGTATTAATATTTGTGGTGGTGGTAGTGCAGCAGGGGGAGTTGGGGGCAGGATGGTGCGAGGCAGGGGGTTGGGTGAATGAGAAGGGGCAAGTGGTTGTTTTTTTTGCATTCCCAAGGTGGCAATCCTATTTCCCTGGTAATCAAGTAAGGACAGAAGGGAGATTTTTCACGGTCAGAAAAGGAGCACCTGAAAAGTCACTTTTTACATTTCTGTGTGTGAGTAGGGGCTTATGAAGGGTGAGAACATATAATTTTTTTTTTTAATTTAAAGAGCACCTTTTCTTGTGCTCAACTTAAAGACACAAAAGAAACCTTACCTGCCCCAAAACTGATTGCTGTATTAATCATAATTTCTGTGTGTCTATAATTTGTGAGGAAAGGGACTGTATTTTGACAAAGTGGAGCTCAGAATTCGATCCCTTCCATTTGCCCGATTCAGAGACAGGCCCCTGCGCTCTCACGTTTTGTGTTGTAAGACTATGGAGAGCACGTAGGCGTGCTCCATAGACTTATATAGGGCCCCACTCTTCACTAATTTTTTTACATTTTAGAGTGCCTATTTGAACAAATCAAAGCCACCGCTCAACTAACAAGGGCCTTCTTAGCTGAGCGGTGGCCTAGATTTGTTCATATCAGTAATCCGAAATGGTAAAAAACAGTAACTTAAAAAGGGGCCCTATATAAGTCTATGGAGCACACCCCCACGCTCATCATAGTCTTACATCACAAAACATGAGAGCACAGGGGCATGTCTCCAAATTGGGACATGGAAGGGATCGGGCTCTCTGCTCCACGGAGCCAAAATACGATCATTTCCCTCCCAAATTACAGGCACATAAAAATTAAGCAATAATGACCGAACAGCCAGTCATTTCCTGGTGATTAACAACCAGCTTGGGGGGGGGCCCTGAGGCATAGCTGAGGGCCAACTCCACCTAGTCGGTCATTAATCAAAAGGAAAGGAACAGCTGTGAGGTCATTATTGCGATTATAAGTCTATCGTGTTACAGACAGGGAAAGACATCTTTTTTTTAGAAGAGTTTACAAACGCGCGTGCTGCTCTGATCTGTAGCGGGCATTTTTATGGGATTAACGCCTGGTACAGCAGCCAATCAGAGTGCACGTTTATTTCATGAATAATTAACTAGACTTATGATTAATGCAGAATTCAACTTTGGTTCAGGTAAGGCTCCTTTAGTGTATCTGCAAGAAAGGTGCTCTTTAGGGAGTTTTATTTTTAGGGCCTAGCTGAAGTTTTCTAGTGAGTAAAGGTGGCAGCCATGTTTTTGAAGGCATGTAGAAATTGCTCTGGAAGGCACTGATATGTCAATAGCAGGGTTTTAAATAATTGATTAGCAGTTTTTTTTCTCAGGACAATACTAACTGTACAGAAAGTATTTATATAGGTTTTCTAGAAGTGTTATGTTAGTTAAATACAGTGAGGCAAGTGCTATGCATTTTCACAATGTTTTAGAACTTTTATGAGCAAAACACTAATCAATTTTTAGAGTTAAATAAAACCCTGAATAGTGCTGTTTCTTGGTTGCTGAACAAAATCCAAAACCATGGGTTGTTGCTCCATAAACTCATAGCTATGGAACCTTTTTGACCAATCAGGATGCAGGACATTCCCTAACCATTTTATAATGCTGTATAAACCACAACGGGAAGTTACTATATTCTTAATACTAGAAGTTCTGATCAAGTTGTCACTTGTATATGTGAACAGCAGTGTCATCTAAATGTGAGATGTGCATTAACAGAGTCCTGCATTTATGAGTAGTCCTGGGTGGAAACTGTGAAATTTTAATTTGTGAAAAATTTGTGAAATGTTGTAAATTTCTCAAAATTTTCTGAAATGCCCACTTTGGCAACATCTAAATCCTGTGAATGTCTTTCGTGAATTATCACCCCATTCTGCAAAATTTTCTGGCTCAATTGCGGAATGATACAAACTGCAGAATGACAGTTCTGTGGCATTCCATTCCATGTCTGCTACTGTCCATTCTGACTTCTTTCATCTCTGGAATATTGCCAGGATCCGGTTGTACTTAGCTCAGGATGACCTAGCGAAAATAATCCATGCATTCGTCACCTTTAGGATGGACTACTGTAATGCTCTGCACCCAGGGCTGTCTGGAGGATTGAAGTGTCGATTTCAAGCTAGTGCAGAATGCTGCAGCCCAGATGTTAACGGGTTCCTACGGAAGGACCACATTACTGTATGTCGGTCTTGCGTGCTCTGCTCTGGCTGCCCATGTGCTCATGCATGACCTTCAAGATCTACTTGTTGACACAGAAGGCCCTACGTAATCTGAGACTGAACTACTTAAAAGAGCTCCTGATTCCATACCACCCAATCCACTCTCACCACTCCACCGATGCTGATTTGTTGGTTATCCCTCCAGCCAGGCTTAATTCTTCTGGTGACAGAGCCTTTGGAGTGGCCACCCCTATTCCTTGGAATTCGCTCCCCTATCACATTCATTCAGCTAGCACAGCAGAGGCCTCACTGAAACTCTCCTACTTGATCAAGATTTTAATATGACATAATCTGATTTTATCTTTATTTTTTTTGTTTGTTTTGTTTTTAACTTGGGATTTTTATTAGAAGCAGAACATTCATCAGTTACAGCAGAAGCATTTACATCCTTTTCCCGAGTTAATTTCTTAGGAAATATTAAGATTTTATAAAGCTAAGCTTTAAAGGAGAAAGAAAAAAGATGTTAATATAACACAACTGAAAAGTCCAGAACAAGTCCATGTTTAAAATAACAGTCCTTCCATTCCTTTCCAGGAAAAACTATTAGAAGTCATCATCATCCTCACTGATGAATGGAATATATCTTCCATGAAGAACTGAGCAGGAGGGGGAAAGAAGAACTCCAGCAGTACCTCCAGAATTTGTGCTCCTCTTCTCTGGATCCCCTATAAATTAAACTATACCAAGCTGTCATTGCTATATATATGCTTCTTATTCAAAGAGTAAAGAAATTAATGACTGCTCCTTGCTTAAATCAATCCAAAAAACAGTTATTATTATATCTTATTCAAGAAGGAACTGTTGTTACATCAAATATATAAATAATAAAGAACATATACCAAGTCATGAATCCACTGCCTTTTTAGAATACTTGATGTTAAGCTAGTACTAGCTTTATATAAAGATTTCCCCTTCCATCTGAGGGAATAAACAAATTAGGGCCTATTTAATTGTTTGATCGACCTGCTATTTTAATTTATTTTACAATTTGCTGAAGTTTAATGCATAAGAAATATTGCCAATGTGGATTAAAAAGTGCCCCCAGGCTCCTTCCCCTTTCAGCTTAGAAGTTGCTCCAGTACTGATATCCCCTTTGTTTTTCAAAATAGTTAAACACATGGAGCCATCTGGGGTTGTAGTTCTCCTCCTGTAGCCTCAGTCTGGCTGTTATTGCCTCCATGTTTTTGATGGTCTGCAGGTTACAGAACCACTGATTTTGTGATAGTGGATTAGAAGTTAACCAACTTTGAGTTATGACTTTTAGGGCTGAAATTGTCAGGGCCAGAAATAAGTATGTCTCAGAGGCAGTGCGTGTACCTCCTGGGGTGGACAGCCCAACACCAGATGTTCAAAATCCAGGGTATTTTCCAAACGTAGAACAGATTTAATTGTGTCTCCAACCCCTTTCCAATATTCCTGAATTCTGGAGCAGTCCTAAAAAATATGGTAATGTGTGCCCCTCATTCTAGAGCCTCTCCAACAGGCATCTGATGAGGTTGTGGCATAATGCCTTGAGATGCTAGGTGTTATAAAGTAACGGCCAATCACCTTCCATCTAAATTTATTTATTTTATTTATTTCACAATTCGGAAAGTACCTTTGAGTTGACTCATTTACAAAGGTTCCACGTCACATTTAGTGGTACAATACAACAGTGAACACACTACAAAGTAGTACTCAAACAGACTGGTTACAGTGAATACGGTAAATAGCTAACAATCTGATTTGGAGTTATTGTATAGTGTAAAAGCTAGTTAAACAGTTTCTGGACAGTAGCCAAGTAGGCCGTGGGGGGGGAGCTGGACAGAGGCCATTGTCATGGGAGGTCAGGTAGATCAAGGACAGTCGCATGGGGAGGAGGAGTGGAGGTGGTCTCTGAGAGCGACTTTGAAGGGGCCAATTCTGTTTTCGTTGGTAAGAGCACTGGGCAGACAGTTCAACAAGGAAGGAGCCCTGTGACAAAGTTCTTTGGAATTGGGAGGTTCTACACCTGGGCACCGATAGGAGCATCTTGCCGGCACCATGGGTGTTTCTATGTATCGGGGCTGGTTGGATAATGGGGGTGAGGCCGGCGGGTGTGCGACCCAGGGCAATCTTTTTTGCCATGAGACATGTGTGGAACTGTATTCTATTGTCAAGGCTTAGCCAGTTTGTGGCATTTTATAGCGAACATGTGTGTGTGAGATGATTGCAGCCAACGACTAGACAGCAGGCTTTGTTCAGGGAGTGTCTGAGATGGCCTAGGGCCAAAGTGTTCACAGCTCCATAGATAAGAATACCATAGTCAAGGAGGAAACAGCAAGCCGAAGGGCTTCAGGAGTGAGACAGTGTTTGAAGCGATAGAGGAGACTGAGCCAGATGCTAAGGGCGGTAGACAGGTGATGGATATGCTGGTGGAAGTTGAGGGTTGGGTCTACGGTTATGCCCAGGTATTTGAAAGTATCCACTTGCTCTAGAGGGGCAAGACTGGTGGTAAGGATATGAGGGCAGAGCGCCTTCCGGGAGTTCAGGGGACGAGAGAAGTACATGACTTTGGTCTTCATATAGTTTAGTGTAAGACACTGTGTGGAGAACCATATTTCGGCATCAAAGAAGGAGGATTGGAGGGAGGTATGTAGTAGGGTGGGGTCTGCGTTGGAAGAAAAGAGGACAGCATCGTCGGCATATAGTATTAGATTGCCCGAGCAGGACAAGGGGAGAGAGTTAAGGAAAAGACTGAAGAGTAGAGGACTGAGGATGGACCCCTGGGGCACACCCATGTGGACTGGTAGTCTGCTAGATAGGGCAGTACCAATTTGGACTTGCTGGTACCGATCCGACAAGTAGTCTGTGAACTAGCTAAGGGCATCCAGGGAGAGACCGATGTTGGAGAGGGTGTTAAGTAAATGGGAGTGGTTGACAGTGTTGAACGCCTTTGAGAGGTCGACAAATACAGCGCCTGCGATGTTACCTCAGTCTAAGGCGGAGTAGATGTGAGAGGTGAACTCCAAGAGGGCAGTCGTGGTGCTGTGCTCTTTGCAAAAACCATATTGCTGTTTACAGAGTAGTTCGTATTTGTTAAGGTGTTCGATGAGCTGATCGTCGACAATACGTTCAAGCGCTTTCGATAGGAGGGAGGACAAAGATAGGGCGATAGTTGTTAGTGGAAGTATGGTCCCAGCTTTTGAATATGGGGGTAATGGAGGCAGATTTCCACTGGGAAGGGACTTTCCCTTGACAGAGCAAGCGGTTGAGAATATGGGTGAGAGGGTGGAGTACCTCGTGAAGAGTGAGTGGGAGAAGCCTCACGTCCAAGGAGTCACTACTGCAATTGGCGTTGCTAAGGGCTTTCTTCTGGTAAGGTTTGGCTGATGCAGGGGTGACGCATCGAAGGTGGAAAGGAGGGGCAGTTGGAGGGGACTTTGAGTAGTGGGTAGGGGGAGGGTCGAAGAAGTTGGGGGGGAGGACGTGGGTGAGATTCATGAAGGAGCGATTAAAGGCTGAGGCAATATGGGTGGGGTCTGAGGACAGGCATTCCTGCCATATTCCAGATGTTGTAGTTCTATGTGTAAATTTCCATATATTTGTCAATTCCTGCTCAGAAATGTGTACCCCATGTTCCATTTCCCATCGGTCCTGTACTTTTTTTAGCCCCAATGTGCCAACCCCCTCCTGCATGATTTTATAAGTATGATAGATAAGATGCTTAGTGCTTTACATTAGGGCTTTAGTATGAATTAGTGAAATTGCTAGAGGTAGGGGTGCTGTCAGTGTTGTGACCCAGACTCTGTTATTTATGTAGTGGCGGCATTAGAGGTGTCTATAGAGATCCTGCTTAGGCAGGCCAAATTCTTTTTGCAGTAACAAATAATCCTCAGTCACTTCCCCATTCATAAAGTGATGTAGATGTGTTAGCCTTGATTTTGCCCAACCACCAAAGCAACTGTCTGTATTCTGAGCTGGAAAGTCTGGGAGATGGCAAAGGGGTATGAGCTGCCACACCGGGACTGGTAGTTCCCATTTAGCCCTAGCTTTTAGCCACATGGCCATCGTATGTCTGGTCCAGCTATTCCCAATGTGTGGTAAGTCTTTGGCCAAAACAATCCACGGGAGGTAACACAAGGGTATTATGGGATGTGCCCTATCCTCCAAAGCCCCCCCCATGTCCCCAGGCTTGGGGGTTTAGGTATATGCATCAGTGGAGCTAACTGCGCTGCTAGGTCTGGAAGTCTGGAAACCCCCTCCCACCCTTTTCCTTCGATTCCACCATTATTGTCTTTTTGATTCAGGGTCATTTCCCTGGCCATATGAAATGCTCCACTTTTTTATTAAGTTGTTTCTATTCAGATTGGGGGATTTGTATTGGGAGAGATGAAAACAAGAACATCAACCTGGGCAAGATATTAATTTTTATGGTATCCAGCCGGCGTGAGAAGGACAGTGGCAGTACTTGCCATCTATTAAGGTCTTCATAAATCTGTTGTAATAATTTGCCATAACTGTCTTGATAAAGTTTGGATAAATGAGTTGGGATCCAAACACCCAAGTGTCTTACTCTATCTTTTACCCATTTAAAGGGGATTTTAGATTTTAGTGCTGGGTGAACAACTCCACCCACCAACAACACCCTAGACTTATCCATATTGATCTTAAACCCTGATATGGAACCATACTCTTTCAGCAACTGGAGAAGTGGGGGGGGGGGGGGCTAGTGACTCTGTGAGATTATCCAGATAGATAAGGGTATCATCGGCATACATGGAGAATTTGCATTGGTGTTGCCCAATTTGTATTCCTTGAATCGCTGACTTCTTCGGGATTGCTGCTGCCAGGGGTTCTAAGCTGAGTGCAAACAGCAAGGGTGACAGAGGGCACCCTTGCCTAGTTCCTCTAGCTATTTTTTTTTTGTTACTTTCTGTCTATTTATTTTAGTAAACATTACAGTTTACAGATATCCAAATGCCAGACATCACATCTTACAAAATATAGGAGCCATCCAATGGAACAGATTCATACAATCTAAGCATTTCGTTTATGGATACAGGGGGAAGTCCATACATTTATCCAAAAGTAAATATATTAGAATGGCTGCACTCTACAAGAGAAGGGTTTCTCCAGATCAAAATACTTAAACTCAAACATTTTTAAATTCAATAGCCAGTGCCGATTGTACCCTTTCCCAAACATTTTAATCCATCATAATCAGGGTTCTATTTAACTCTAAAAATTGATTAGCGTTTTGCTCATAAAAGTGCTAAAACATTATGAAAATGCATAGCACTTGCCTCACTGTGTTTAACAAACATCACACTTCTAGAAAACCTATATAAATACTTTCTGTACAGTTAGCATTGCCCCAAGAAAAAAACTGATAATCAATTATTTAAAACCCTGATAATGCTGTCCCCTTATAAGGCTCTGTTACAAGATTCTTTTATTACTAAATGTAATATAACTAATAACTGTTATAAGGGCTCTAGGTCTACAAAAGGCACCAGTGGAGATAGTTCTGAACATCTAATCCATTTACATAATCCAAACATGACTTACACAGCTTTAAATGTCCCATTATAAAGGAAAAAAGAAAAGTTATTTATTACCCATTTGGGTTATAATGAGCTGTGTCCATGTATATGATACATCCCCAATGGCTTAGATGGGATTCAAGTCTCCTCCTCTTCCTCCGATTTGTTTTCTTGAAGTGTATCGACGTGGGATGCATTAAATTCAGCCTGTATCTTCTCGACCCGCTTGCCAGCCTCCTCCAAGTCACTGAATTGATATGTATGCCCACCATAAAAGATCCGGAAGCGAGCAGGCATAAGTAATGAGTGTGACACCCCAGACTATGCAGTTTTGCTCGGACACCATCGAATCTCTTGCGACGGGCCCTGGTCGCAAAGCATAGGTCAGGGAAAAGATGCAGAGCAGTCCCCATGTAATGAAGATGATCAGCGCTGCGCGCCACTTGCAGCACCAGATCTTTAGTAGATGCACTCTCTGTCACCAGTAGCACAGTCCTCAGTAAGTCCTTCTGAGCATCCACAGTACGAGGAGAAACTCTATATGCTCTCCGGAATCCATCCCTTAATTCAGGATCCAAATTTATAGCCTTGGGTAGCCAGTCCTTTAGAAATGCTAATAGGTCAGACTCTTCAGCCCCCCCTCCAGTAAACCAACTATCCGGACGTTAGGGGCCCTGTTGGCATTCTCGAATACTTCCAGCCTATATTTTAACTGGCTGTTCTCCTGGACCATCTTAGTAGTTGCAGCCATAGTTTGAGAGGCGATGTTTTCTGCTGGCGAAGCTGTTTTGGTAACACTTTCTATTTTGGCGTCTTGTTCTTCAAAACATTTAAGGACTGCTTCAATCTTCATATCGATAGCCCGCATGGAGGTTTGAAGGGCTTTCCAGGGAGGATCTTCGTTATGCTCAAGAGGTATGGGTGTAGACGTAGCGGCCTGGTTCTCACCCAACAGTAGAGATTTTGAGCTGTTTCCCGCTCCACAGTGTGTCTTGGCCATAGTTAAATTTAGTACCATCCGATACCGAATTGTCTTCTAATGCCACGGATTGCCAGAGACCCAGTCCAAAACTATTGAATAATGACATAAAATAGTAAAATTCTCGTTTTTCAACAGAGCTTTTAGTATAAGAAGTCTGCTCAGTAGAGTGCCTTCTAGCACCCCCCCAAGCTATATTTTTAGGGGTTCTGAGAGTGTCCCATTTACTCTAGGCCTGGCTGTTGGGTTGTCATAGCACAGCATCACCCACTGCAAGAAGCGGTTCCCCAGACCCATGTGTGTTAATACTGCCCATAGGGATTCCCAGTTCAGATGATCAAATGCCTTTTCAGCATCTAAAACAATTGGTGACTTATATCAAAGGACATTGTGCAGTTTTCTAATGTTGTATGATAAATGACGGTTGGATAGAAACCCTGTTTGGTCTGGGTGAATCAAATAATGTATACACTTTTGTAATCTTATGGAAAGAGTTTTAGTGAGAATTTTGAAATCCTGGTTTAGCAGTGATATTGGGCGGTATGCTTCACAAACATTTTTTTTGGTTTTCCAGGTTTTGGGAGAACTGCTATTAGGGCATCTTTCCATGTATTCGATGTGTTTTTTCTTTTATGCAATCATTAAAAACTTGAGTTTGTATGGGGGTAACAGTGTTTATAAACGTTTTACAAAATTCAGAATAGAATCCATCTGGGCCTGGTGTTTTACCAGAGGGCAATGCTTTAATTGTTTGTCCGACTTCTTGTTCTGTAATTATTACATTTAAATTCTACTCTATTTAGGGTGTTAATTTAGGCAGACCCAAGTTTTTTTTTTAAAGATTCAGTACACGACGTTATATCTGGTATATCACTATCCTCATTATACAATGTTTGGAAGAATTTTTGAAACTGAGATACTATATCTTTTGGTCTAGTCCAAGGTGTAGCAGGGTTGGTTTTATTTTCCATAAAGTGTACATGTCTGTCTGCTTGTTCGTTTCTCAGCCACATGGCCAATAGTCTCGCAGCTTTTCCACCAGTGTCATGATATTTTTGCTGCATGAACCTAATCGCTCCCTCTGCTTTCTTATTGTCTCACTGTTGTAATTCCTCCCCAGCTTTCGTTAGGTCTTGCAGAACTTTTTTTTGACTGGGATTTTTCTTATGTAGTTGTTCTAACTCCTTAAATTTATCTAGGAATCTGTTGTGAGTAAACTCTGACAACTTTTTTTTTTAGCCAAAGCGTAGGAAATAATTTCTCCCCGGTCACAGTTTTCACTGCCTCCCATGTGGATAAAGAAGAATAGCCCTGTTGCACATTAATGGAGTGCACCTCTTGTATAGCCTCTTTAAGCTTGTTCACAAAGTTTTTATCATTTAACAATGAGACATTTAATCTCCAGACTGTCTTCCTATCCTGCTGTGGGAGTCTAAGTGTTACAAATACTGGTGCAAGATCTGATAGGGTACTAGGATATATCTTGAACTCTACCATATGGTATAAACAGATTTTCTGTGTAAAGAATAGATAAATTCTAGAATATGAGCTATGAGCTGCAGAGTAAAATGTAATATCCCTTTCCCTTGGAAGCTGCACTCTCCAAATGTCCCTAAAGCCTATCTCCGTTGACAAGTTTGTCAGTACCCCGATGTCCCTGTGCTATTCCCTAGGGAGTCCAATGACCGATCTACCCTGATCGGGGCACGGTATTAAAGTACCCCCAGGAGAATCTGTCCCGTTGGTAGTGTCACGATTTTATGGAAAACTTCCTTGAGAAATGGTGCCATATTTACATTGGGAGCATAAATATTTACTAGATGGAAAAATTCCCCTTGTTATTTCCAGTGTTACCCTAATAAATCTACCCTCTGTGTCACCCTCCACCAATTTTACTGACCCTGGGCACCCCTTTCTTAGCAAAATAGCCACTCCTACTCCTGCTTTCTTCCTATTAGTGGAGGAAGCAGCCTCCACATGCCCGATCCAACCCCTTCGCTGTTTGAGATGCTCTGTATGTGTGAGATGCGTCTCTTGTAGATAAACTATGTCACATCTCATCTTTTTTTAATTCTGCTAACAGCTTCATTCTCTTGACTGGGGAATGCACTCCTTTCACATTGTAAGACACATTATTTAAACTATCCATTTTTGAGAAAGATCTGACTGATAGACCCTTTTAATTCACCCTGATCCTTCCTGACCTTAACAATCCAGTGACTCTTGGGGGCATCTATATTGTAGCAATGGATTATAACAGTCAAAAACAAATGTACAACAGAAAACATCAACCATAAGTTAACATGTAACCGTAACAGCAACAAGCTGTATTGCTTAGCAGAACTCATTGTGTAAAAACAAACAATTATTAGTTTTTTATCCCTTCCGAGGAAAGATTTCGCTGCCAAAACCCTTGCAGCGCGATCTTAATACCAGAGTCTGTTCCCTGAGTGGAATTTCGGGAGTTGTAGGTTGTACCACTTACTGTGGTAGATCCCTCACTGTGAGTCTCAATTACCCACATCACCCCCTAATATACAGCCAGCTACAGATCAAGTATACTCCCCATCCTCCCCAACCCCCGCCCGCCTTTAGTTATTGTTGTAACGTTGAATAGTATTGTGTCATGACTGGTATCTGACTCTGTAAAGCACTCAAAAGCCCATGTTGGATTAAGCGCCATATACATAAGGTCCGCAATACATGCAATCATTCCACAGTTCAGAGTGATCAGTTCTGCAGAATTCCATCCTGCAATTTAATTCATCAATCCATAATTTATCAATTTATTCTGCTGGCTGGAATTGCACAAAAGTTGCCACGCTGCATTCTGATATTCTGACTTTCACACTAATTCCACCGGAGAAATTTATTTTCGAACAGCACTAGTGCTGATGATTGGTACAACTACTTTTTCCTCTAAAGAAGCAGATAGCAATGGCAAGTTAAAAGCACAGCCTAGTCTTCTGGCTTTTGGGATTTTTTCCTTGTACCTGAAGGGTTACAGCTGCTGCCTTCGGGACTCGAGGTCCCCGGTTTGATTTCCAGCAAGGGGCCCTAGATCTAGATGGTTCTGCCCAGTAGAAGGGATGGACAGTAACGACAGGGATATGGGATGGTTCTGCCCTAAACAACTGGGGAGTAGTACTTTGCCAAAATATGGCTGTAGGACAACTGATCCCAAGTACTAGTAACTAAAAACTCATATTAAAGTAACTAGTTATTTCTAGGAAAAAAGTAATACTGTCACAGTTACTTATTATTTTCTCTTGAAAGTAATCTATTACTAGTTACCAAAAAAGTAATAATATTACAGTTACAAGTTACAAATAACAAGTTACTTCCCAACATTGACCACAGACTGTAGAAAGTTTGAGTAGCAGCTTTAAGGGACCAATCCACAGAAGATCCACACTCATTACACACCCGCAGAGGGGTGCTTGTGCAGGCTTGTGCAGTGCAAAGGTCCTGTTCTGCACATGCAGAAACTTCTGTTCATCCACAGGCCTGGATGCGGGCCCTCAAAGCACCTAATTCCAAGATACACACCTGGCTATGCACGCAGATGGAATGGGGCAGCCAAGGAAGCAGGGACATGCACAAATCCTAACCACAGAATACTTTCCATAGAGTGAATATCCAGTGGTGGGGATGGAAGCTACCCAACCCCTTTAGCAGTAGTAGCGCTTACGCACCCCGCACTGCGCCACCTACAGTGCCCAACAGGCAGAAGAACCACCAGCCCTTGGAGCCTCTATGGTATTAGTCAGTGTAAAACATAAATTTACAGGTTTATCAATGGGGATACGTCAGCATTTGGAGTATTGACATATCCCACAATTCCCTGATCTGTCCGGAGACTGGGATCCACTTTCCAGCTGGCCCATGCCTCTAGTGGATGTCCAGTGTCCGGCACAGTTCTGCCCTTCCCCCTTGCCAACCCTGCCCCCCACATGAAGCACTGCTCATATAGTGTACCATGGGCAGAGGTTGTGCATGTCATCCAGTGTGGACAGGCATGAGGATGAGGGTCTCGGTGGCCCTGAATATGTTGAAATCCCGTGTATCTAAGGCTGACTTTTTGTGTTGGGAAATATAAATGTCAAAGGGGTGCACTTCCATGAATGATTTTAAAAATAATAAGTGCAATTTTAAAGCATATTCAAAATAAAATTGAACTGTGTTGTATTACCTTTCCCTGGGACGCACCCCTGGAGGAGAGTAGAAGTTGACCGAAAAAGGGCAAAGTAGGAGCTCCCCAAAGTAAGAGGGGAAAATAAAACTGAGAAAAAAATTGACACGAGGGTTACCTGTTCCCCGTGCCACCAGTCCCCTACTTTTTTAATGCTGCAAACCAGTTTCACCTTCGGATTTAAAGAGAAAAAATAGAAAAATGTTTTCCTCACTTTGAAATCAGGATTTAACTTTGTGTGATAGCAGTGAAATCCAGAAGCCACATTTTATCTTCAGCCCAAACTAAATGCGGTGGTAGACTTTCAAGTGCAAATATTTTAACAAGACAGAGCACATGTGGGAGGCGGCAGGTACACATTTTTATTATAATGAATTGATCTGCTTTCCACTGTGCTGGAACGCAGAGTACAGGGAGCCTAGTTTGCAGTGCAACTATAACGTAGGCAATGTTTCTCTTATGACAAACTATTATTACTTTAGCTGTCGAGCTGCTTTCCAAGACTATAGCATGCCTTTAATGTGTAGAATACAGACACAGACAAGCTGAGGTTCCGTTAAACCCCGAGTAAGGGTCCCCGGAGCCCTAACCTTTGATTGAGGCACTTGAGGTGTAGAGCAAGGGACAGTCATGGGGGGAGACTAGTGAGAGGACAAATGGGACATTTGTCCAGAGCCCAGCCATGATTAAATGGGGGCTAATGTTTGTTACACTAATTCTCCCTCCTAACCCACCCCCAGACCGAAAATACAGGTTACTCACCTGTAACAGGAGTTCTAGGAATGGTATATGTTGTTCATCCACACTCATTGGCAGTATCCTTGCCGCTTAAATCTTGCGGAAGGTCTTCAAGCTTGCTCCTCCACCCACCGGGTGGTATAACTCGGCGCCCGCCCATGGCGCCAGATCTGGCCCGCTGGAAGCTCAGGTTGTGCGTCAAGCCGGGAGGAGTGGAGAGTCAGAGGATGAACAACATATACCATTCCTAGAACTCCTGTTACAGGTGAGTAACCTGTATTTCTAGGGACATGGATATGTTGTTCATCCACACCATTGGCAGACTCCTAGCAGCCTCCGGGAGGAGGAGGCAGACGACACCCCATATACTTACTTGGGAAAGAGAGACTGGAGAACCGAGGCCCCAAAACCAGCATCCCGGCGTGACTCAAGGTCGATGTGGTAGTGGGTAATGAAGGTGTTTGCTGACTTCCAGGTAGCAGCCCTGCAGATTTCCTGATAGGGACGTCCCTGGAAGCAGCCACCGCTGCAGCAGTATGGCAGGTAGAATGAGCTCTTATCCCTCTGGGAGGCTCCATGCCCGCTAACTTATAGCAGAGATCTATGCAGGAGGTTACCCACCTGCTTATCGTCCGTGGCTGCAGGTCTGCCAGATGCTGGCTTCAAGCGTGGGTGACAAACAGCTGGCGAACCTCTCCCCAATTTCAGCCGTGCGCTCCTTATAATAAGCGAGCGCCCTTCTAGGATCCAGAGTATGGAGCCTATATTCGGCCTCCGAGGTGTGATTGGGGTAGAACACCGGCAGAGTCAACACCTGGTTAAGGTGAAACTCCCACACCACCTTCGAAGGAATTTCGGTGGGGCGCAGGGACAACCTTGTCCCTGTGGAAGACCAGGTAAGGAGACTCGATGAGAGCGCCTGAGCTCTCCCATCCTTCTGGCTGACTGATAGCCACCAAGAAGGCGGTCTTCCACGACAGGTGAGAGAGAGCACACCTGTGCATAGGTTCGAATGGCTTGCCCATGAGCTTTGCCAGTACCAGCAGTAGATCCCACGGAGGTGGGGTTCCCGCGACTGGAGGAAATGTGATCAAGGCCTTTGAAAAGCGCCAGACCACCTTCTCTCCTACATCACTGCTTCCCGGCCCGCGCCTGAAGCAGAGATGGCTGCCAGGTGCACCCTTAGGTCGCCGACCTAAGCCCTTGACTAGAAAGGGACCATAAATAGTCCAAGATGCTTGCCAAGGAACAGGAGGAAGGGTCCAAGCCCTTGCCCTGACACCAAATGGAAAACCTTTTCCATTTGAAGGCATAGCATTTTCTGGTCGACTCCTTACGGGACGCCTCAACTACATTGAGGACCTCGTCGGAAAGACCCAAGGCCTGGAACTCTAGCCGCTCAGGAACCAGGCCGTCAGGTGCAGGGATTGAAGGTCCGGATGGAACACCTTCCCTGATTGACTGAGAGCAGGTCCGGCGAGCTGGAAGCTCGCGAGTCCTGGAGCTGAGACTGAGGAGATCTGGTACCAGAACTGGCGAGGCCAGTCTGGGGCTATCAGAATCACCTGCGCCTTGTCCCTCCTCGCCTTGAGAAGCACCTTGTGGATCAAGGGAAATGGGGAAAGGCGTAAAGAGGCCCGGGTCCATTGCCTAGAAGGCATCCCCTGCAGCGAGCCCTGCTGAGGGGGCGGCATGGAACAGACTCAGCCTCGCTCTCCATGGAGGCAAACAGGTCCACCTGAGGTGTGCCCCAAAGGGAGAACAGATGCTGTACTACCTCCGGCAGGAGAGACCACTCGTGGGATGCAGCCCCTATCCGGCTCAGGGCATCGGCCAGGGTGTTGGAGGCTCCTGCCACGTGAATGGCTAGGAGATCCGCCTCCAGGCCGCGCACGAGTGACCAAATGCGGAGAGCTTCCTTGCATAGAAGCATGGAGCGCGTCCTGCCCTGGCGGTTTAGATAGTACATGGTCGTGGTGTTGTCCGTCTGGACTCGGACCACTTGACCCCGGAGGAACGGAGCAAAGGCGGTGGAGCTAGGGCGGACCGCTCGAGCTCCAGCAGGTTGATGTGGCATCGGGACTTCGCGGGGACCAGAGGCCATGAGCCCGGTGTTCCCCAGATGGGCACCCCAACCCATCAGAGAGGCATCGGTCGACAGAGAGACCGTCGGCTGGGCGAGACGAACGGATGCCCTCCTGCAAATGATCTGGAACGGTCCACCACTGGAGAGCTCTCCACATCCCTGTGTCACCGACACAACTGGTCCAAGGGATCGCAGTTGCCAGGACCACTGGCTGGCCAGTCCTCACTGAAGGGACGGATGTTCCAGCGGCCCAACGGACCACGCTGGTACAGGCCGCCATGAGACCCAGGAGGCGAGGAAGTCCCGGCAGGGCGCAATTGCCCAACCAGAAATGATCGGGCAAAGGAGGAAGAACCTCGGCCCTGTCCGCCGGAGCAGCGCTCTGGCTCGAAGAGAGTCGAGCTGCGCCCGATGAATAGAATCACCTGCTTGGCTCGAGTTCCGACTTGGCCTCGTTGATAAGGAGGCCCAGTTGAGAGCAGACCTGGAGGCCAGATCTCTGACCACTCCCTCTTTCCTGGAGGGAGCTGCTATCAGCCAGTCGTCCAGGTAAGGGTACACCGGACCCCTCGGGCGCCGAGGGAATGCTGTCACCACTGCCATGCATTTGGTGAAGACCCTGGGAGCTGGAGACAAGCCAAGGGCATGGCTTGAACTCGAAGAGAGATCCTTCCGCCGGAAGGCGCGGAATCTCTGGTGAGACGGACGGATAGGGACGTGAAAAACGCTCCTGCAAGTCCAGAGAGCAGAACCACACGCTGCTCCAAGGATGGTATTATCTGAGCCAGAGTGACCATCCTGAAGGTTCGAGACCTTAGGAACTTGTTTAGGTCGTGTAGGTTGAGAATGGGGCGCCAGCCCCCCGTCCGTTTCGGAACCAGGAAGTACCTGGACACAAACCCTGGGTCTGAAGGAGGGTCCACCACCTCTCTTACCACCTCCTTCTGGAGGAGGAGAGCGATGTCGGCTCGACAGGCCAGTGAGGCTGGGGATCCCGAAGCCCCCGAGAGGCGCACCGCTCTGAAGGGTGGTGCCTGCTCAATTCCAGAGGCAGGCCTCTTCCACCACCTCCAAGACCCACCTGTCCGTGGTAACAGCGGACCAGTGGAACGAAGTGCTGAGCCGTCCCACGGGGACCCAGGGTAAGGTGACGGGGATGAAGCACCCTCAGCCCGGCCACTGGGCAGGCTTGGAGGAGGGACCGGCCGAGGGACCTCCTGGGCCCTTTCCTCCCTGCCTCCTGTTAGAGGAAGCCGCGGCTTGGGTTTGGGATGCCAAGGCCGAGCCTGCTGGCCCTGACGTTGCTGGGCAGGCGCCAAAGGCACAGAAGGACCTAAAGGGCTTAGGCTGTGGTTTGCGGCCTTGTCCTTCTGAGCGGAAGAGACCGAGTCCAAGGTGGCATTGGACTTCTCGATCCTCTGCAGGTGACCTTCCACCCCAGGGTCGAAGAGGTCAGTCCCCAAAGGGAACATCCGCCAACTTGTGCTGGGTATCCAAGTAAAGGTGGATATCCTCAGCCAAGCCCGCCGACGATAGCCACTGCGGCCGCCACCGATCTGGCACATGAGTCCCTATATCCAAAGCAGTCTGGAGCTGCTGTTTGCCACTGCCCTGCCCTGGTCCCGCACCTGCTTAACCGTAGTCTGCAGATCGGCGGGAAGATGAGGGATGACCTCATCCAGGGAGCCCAACAGGGCATGAGAAAAAATGTGCCATGAGGACGGCCGAACTGGCCTGACGAAGGCCGAGAGAGGACGCAGCTTAGACTTTTCACCGACATAGTCCACTTCTTGGACTCCTTGTCAGGAGGTTTGTCCACATCCCTGGCGCCGCAAGGCCGGAAAACGCGCTGTCGGTAACCAACCCTCAGCAGAGGGTGTTCAAAACCGGACAAGGAACCGTAGGGACCGTGATACCTCCTGGCCATCCTGGCCAAGGCGCAGGGCAGGAAGCAGGCGCTGCCAAAGTTCCAGTGCCGGACCACATGGCCTCGCCACCGAAAGGCCTCCGCCGGAGAATCCCCGGTCCAGAATCTCCGTGAGGGGATACCTGGCCTGCTTTGGAACGGGTTCGAGCCCATCCCGTAGACTCGAGATGAGCCAAGCAGTCCTAGGAAGGACGACGGGCTATCGTCCCATTGACTGACCTCCTGAAGACTCCAAGTCCAGTCGCTTGGAGAAAAAGGAGGAATCATCTTCGGACTCGGAAGAGTCCTCGAAGAGCTGCTTCTGGCCTGAGCCACCCTTCACCTGCCGAGGTCGGTCGGGAGTGAGGGTAACTGACAGCCGATGGGGTAAACCCTTAGCCGACCGAGAATCCTTGGTCGGAGCCCCAATTGTGGCTGTGGAGGCGGAGGTTCCACCGAATCGGTGGAGCAGCTGGTTTGGCCGAACAACCGCCTGGGTATAGGTCTCGGACAAGTCGAGGGGTTGTGTCGGCTGCCCGGTGACAGCCATTAATGGCGGGGCGCCGGAGTCGGCTTATTCCCCGCCAGGAGGAGTTGTTGAACATAAGGTCCTCGCATCATCGGACGAATTTCGCCGGGCCTCCCTCATCCGAGGAGGAGGACGAGGACGAGCGGCGACGCCGCTTTCACGCTGTGCCGAGACCGAGACCGCTTATGACGGTGGGAACGGCTGGACGCAAGAGGTCCGAGACCGAGACCGAGAGTCCCGGAATTTCCGGGTCGGTGCGGGAGGTGTCGGCGGAACCGCACTCCTTCGGCTCGGAAGGTCCATCCGAGGGCTCCGGAACCGGAGGCACAGGCGAGCCCACGGATCTCAACTCCTCCCGGGGAACCGGGAGAGGGAATCTCGCTGCTAAAGGCGACTAGCTCGTCAATGGGTCGAGAAAATCTCGACTTCATCGTGAGTCTCGGTCAACTGACCTGGCGGGGACACCGTGAGGCCAGTGGCGAAGCCGGCCGATCGACGCCGGCGGACGACGGCCCGGAGAGGGACCTTCACTTCCCAAGAGCCGCCGACGGAGGGACTTACCTTGTCCCTCTTTTGGACCGAGAATAAGGTCCAGCAGACGCAGGCCCTTCTCCTTTAGTGGAGAGGGACAGACAAAGCTCCTTAAAAGAAGCCGTAGGAAGAACCCAGAGAGCGGGATAAATGCCGCGTCGAGGAAGATACGGCCGCGCCGCTTCCTCTTCGAGGGCGACCATCCGCTCGAGCTGATCCGCCGAAGCCGCCGCCGTGACACCGCCAACCGGGCCTCCTTGGACTTCACCGAGGGAACGCTTCGGGACGGCCCAGTTGCAATCGGGCAGCACGGTCTTCGGGACGAGGCCGAGAAAGATGAGCACAGGTCGCAAGCCTGCGGGTCGTGCTCAAGGCCTAAGCAGTAGCACCACGTGGAGTGTGGATCCGTCCGAGACATCTTCTGCCCGCATGGGCATCTCCGAAATCGGAGTCGATTTGTCCATCGCGGCTGCGAGGGATCGAAGATCTAAGTCTTTTTGCAAAATTTATTTTAAATCCGCAAACGGAGAAATAGGAACCAGTCGCAAACGCAGAGCGTTAAGGAGGGAACCTGAGCTTCCAAGCGGTAAGGAAGATCTGGCGTCATGGGGCGGAGCCGAGAGTTATACCACCCGGGTGGGTGGAAGGAGCAAGCTTGAAGACCTTCCGGCAAGATTTAAAGCGGCAAGGATACTGCCAATGAGTGTGGATGAACAACATATCCATGTCCCTAGAAACCTAATTATTTTAAAGTTACCCCCCCCCCCGACTCCTGAGCAACAATTTTAGGGGCAAGAGAGGACAAAGGTATGCAGTCAAATGTCAGGCTAGCTAGTTGAGTCTCTCCTTCCCTTCACCTGTGGCACAACATTTCAATTCATACAGTCTTTAACTATATAAGCATGAGTCCAGGAGGGAGAGAGCATAGCAGTCTGCATCCTTGATGAAGCTAGTAAGACTAACCATTCAACCCCCACAAATGGATAAGCCACGGCATAGGCTTCCAGCAGAGGTGGTGGGAACAAAAACCATAAGCAGCCTTAAACCTGGCTGGGACAGAGTCAAGCGGATATCAGTTACTCATCAGGAAGTGGCAGGTAGGAAACATGGATAACAAAAGGAGGAATAGTGTAAGCGAAGACCCCACAGAGGTAGAATATCCTGGAGCATGATAGGGTAATATGAGCAGACTGGATGAACCAGCGGTCTTTTACTGCTGTCATCGTTTAGGTTTCTATGCTTCAGTCAGTTTGTCTAGTGTCATTAATGACACAAACCACTCCACCTTCTTCCACTTGGGGGGGGGGGGAGGCTCATACAGTCCAAAACTGTACATAGATACATAGACAGTGTCGGCAGATAAGGGCCTATGGCCCACCTAGTCTGCCCATTTGAGCTTGTAAGTTCAGTTTGTTTTCCTAGAAGTCTATTTCCCCTTACCCCTGACCTCTAGAATTCCTTTATGTCTATCCCATGCATTCTTAAATCCCGTGATTGTTTCAGCCCCCACCACTTCCTCTGGCAGGGTGTTCCACTTGTCCACCAACGCTCTGTGAAGAAATTCTTTCTCATGTTTCCTCTGAATCGTCCTCCCTCCAACTTCATCCCATGCCCCTAGTCCTGAAACATCTTTTCGCTTAAAAATAGTGTTTTCCTGCACCCTGTTCCTCCCTGTAAGATACTTGTATGTCTCTATCATATCCCTCTCTCCTCCTCTCCTCCAGGGAGTACATGTTCAGTTCCTTCAACCTGTCTTCATAGGACTTGTGATGCAACCCATGCACCATCTTTGTTGCCCTCCTCTGAACCTTCTCTACCCTGTCTATGTCCTTACGTAGGTATGGTCTCCAGAACTGTACACTGTACTCCAGGTGGGGCCTCACTAGTGTCTTGTATAGCGGAATTATGACCTCCTTTTCCTGCTGGTGATGCCCTGCCTATACATCCCAGCATCCTATTTGCTTTACCTGATGCCTTGTCACACTGTTTCCTACCTTGAGGTCATCAGAGATGACAACCCCAAGATCCCTTTCCTGCTTGGTGCATGCTATATCCTCACCCCCAACTGATATATTGTGCCAGGGTTTTTGTGCCCCATATGCATTATCTTGCACTTCTTTGCATTGAATTTCAACTGCCAAACCCTTGACCATTCTTCAAGTTTCTGCAGGTCCCTTCTCATTCTGTCTACACCCTCTGGTGTGTCTACTCTGTTACAGAGCTTTGTGTCATCAGCAACAGTGAAATTCTGCCTTCTATATCCTGTGCAATGTCACTGATGAAGATGTTGAATAGGACCGTCCCAGCACTGATCCCTGTGATACCCTTCACTGGTCACTCTTCCTCTGTGGAGTGACAGTCATTTACCACCACCCTCTGTGTCCTGCCACCCAGCCAGTTACCTACCCACCACACTACTGTCCTGCCCACACCCATATTCCCCAGTTTGTGTAATAGTCTTCTATGTGGCACAGTGTCAAAGGCCTTGCTGAAGTCCAGATAGGCCATGTCCACTGCCCTCCCTGATCCACCTCCCTAGTCACCCAGTCAAAAATTCAATGAGGTTGGTCTGACATGACCTCCCTGGTGAAACCATGCTGCCTTTGGGTCCTGTAGTCCATTGACAACCAGATGTTCCACCAATTCTCCTTCAGTAGTGCTTCCATGATCTTTCCCACTACCGAGGTGAGGCTGACTGGTCTGTAGTTCCCTGCTTCTCTTTGTTCCCACTTTTGTATAAGGGACTACATCTGCTGTCCTCCAGTCTTTGGGTACCTCCCTGTTTCCAGTGATTGGCTGAACAGGATAGCCAGAGGTTCAGCCACCACCTCTCTTAGTTCTTTAGGACCCTGGGGTGCACCCATCTGGCCCCATTGCTTTATCAGCTCTATTACTTCCAGTTCCTTCAGGACCCTTTCTGTAAAGGGACTTGTGTCCATTTCTGCACCATTCTCACCCTTGTACTCCTTCAGACCCATTACCCCTCTTCCTTAGTAAAGACTGAGCAGAAATACCTGTTCAATATGTCAGCTTTACTGTTGTCATCCTCCACGCTGCTCCCATCCTCCCCTTCCGTCCTCACTATCCCTCCCTTTGTCCTTCTTTTTTTTCACTTATGTACCTGTAAAAGGTTTTGTCCCCTTAACCACTGATTTTGCAATGTGTTCTTCTGTCTGAGCTTTGGCTTCCCTTACTGACTTCCTGCCTCACTTTGTTTCTCCTGGTACTTCTCCTATCCCTTCTGCCTGTGTCTTTTGTATTGCCTGAATGCAATCTTTTGGCTTTCACTTTCTTTGCTACCTCTTTGGAAAACCATAATGGTCTCCTTTCTTTTCCTCTTGCTAACCTGCTTAATGCATAATTCTGTTGTTCTTATAAACCCCATTTTAAATACTGCCCACTGTTCCTCAATCCCTGATTCCTGTCCCATTCCTTAATGCCTCTTTCAAGCATCTCCCATTTTCCCAAAGTCTGCCCCTAAAATCCAGGATACGTGTTTTGTGTGGTTTGGTTCTGCTCTTTCTGTGATTTCAAACCACAATGTCTGGTGGTCACTGTTACCCAGGTGCTCCCCACTGTTATCCCCATCACACTGTCCCTGTTTGTGAGCACAAGGTCCAGTATTGCCTTCTGCCGAGTTGGTTCCATGACCAGTTGCTTGAGGAAGGCACCTGAAGGAGTCCAGGATAAATCTGCTCCTAGTTGATGCTGCTGCTGGGATGCTCCAGTCCACGCCTGGTATATTGAAGTCTCCAACCAGTACTACTCACTTTGTCTGCCATCCTTTGGATGGCTAGCATCAGCTCCCTATCTGTTTCTTCCTCCTGGGCTGGTGGTCTATAGACCACACTCTCAGCGGATGGCTGTCCCCATTTTCCTTTCCAGCTTAACCACAGTATCTCTCCCATTTTGTTCCTCCTGAATCTGTGTGGCCCTTATGTCATTTTTCACATACAGTGCCACCTCCTCCCTTCCTGCCTGCTCTGTCTCTTCTGAATATGTTGTAGCCAGGTATGGCCATCTCCCAGTCATGGTTATCATTACACCAGGTTTCAGTGATGGCCACAATGTCCAGGTCTGACTGTACCATGACAGCCTCCAGATCTTCCATCTTGTTGCTAAGGCTCCTGGCATTTGCACACATGGCTTTCCATGATTTGACCTCCCTAGACTGCTTCACTGTTCTACTCCAGCCCCTTCCTTGGTTGTCATTTATCCCTGGTTCTCCTTGCTGTCTGCCCTTCTGCTGAATTTTGCCCTTTTCTGCTTATCCACCTTTTGGACACTAATCTCCATCTTTTGCACACTGCTTTGCAGAGATAGCCACCCTCTGGTTCACTGGTTCCATTACTAGCTGGGGTGAGCAAGTAGGTATCATCCTTGCTGGCCTGCACCCTTTGCTAGTTTAAATGCTTGTCAATGTAGCATTTAAACTTATCATTGAGTGCTTGATTCTCCAGGATGGATGCAGGCCGTCAAGTTTGAACAAACCTCCATCCTCCAGATGGGTCCCCAGTCACCAATGAATCCAAACCCTTCCTCACAGCACCAGTTCTTCAACCATGAGTTAAAGTTCCTGGTGCATGCACTCTATGCTCTCCTTGCCTCTCACAGGTAGTACTTCGAGAAAGTGACAGAAGTAGCTACTTGCTTGAGACCCCTCCCAGTTTCCTAAACTCTTCCTGAACTTCCTTGGCTCCTATTTTCCAAGTCATTAGTACCTAGGTGGATAATGACATCCAGCTCACCCTCCTGTCTTGCCTTCCCAGTGATCCCCAGTATCTTCCTTCCATCCCTCCATGCCGTGGCACCTGGTAGGCACCTCACCTCCCGTCCTCCCCTCCTGTGTTCCTAGCTGGATCCTCTTATGATGGAGTCCCCACCAGGATTCGCTTCCTCCTCCTCTGGGGTCCACTGCTTTCCCCACTGAGGTCACCTCCTTGCCTAACCTCCCATCCTTTCCTTCCACTTCCCTGGGTACTCTATTTGGTTGTCCTCATTTGCCAGTGTGGCATATGAGTTCTTGAGAGGAATAGGGTCTGGGATGTGCCTCTGCCTGACTGCTCTAACCCTCCCTGAGCCCACTGTCATCCAAGTGCTCCTCGCTCTCTGCATCCTTTGAGGCAGCTGCATTGGACTGGGTGGTTCCTGGACAGGGGTGATGGTACTCCTGACCCAGTTTACTTCACGCTCTGAGTCTGGCTACTCATCCGCAGTCCCGAGATGCATGCAGATGGGGCAGCACCAGTGTCCAGAAGGTCTGCCTGAATATGGCTGCCCCACAGCCACTGCATTGCACCACTCCCACATTATACTGCAATTCCACTACTTATCTGCTACTGAAGTTTCTTAGTTCTCTTTATTTATTTACAGTACTAAAATCCTGTAACTGATCCTCAGATATATATTTTTTAAGGAAAAAGAAACCAATAAATAAATAAATGAGTCAAAAACTTGTTGTGCTGAGGGTGGTGGTCTTCCCCTTATGCCCCTCCTACTTCACACCTCTTACTATACCCTGTGTTTAGCTCCTGTCAATCAGATTTATCAGGGCATATAATTAAGAGTTGGGGGAAGGGGTGGGGTAGGGCAAAATTTGCAGCAATTAAAGACAGCACAGAATTACACCACCACTATTTTTTAAATTTTCAACAGCCCAAAAACAATTATAAGTAAAGACAACACAGAAAGAAAGTATAGTGTCACTACAAGCCTACAATCTAAGTTTAAAAGAAAAATACCAGTTACCAGTTACTCTGAAGCACTGAATTGAATATGTTTCCTTCCTTCACCTTCTGGCTTCTTCAAGAATGGGAATGGCATGCCATGGTTAAGGGAGGTGACGAGAAAAAACTGATTGGATGGACCTCCAGGTCTGCCATCATTGTCTATGTTTCTATGTAACACAATTTAGCAAAAAATTGACCCAACTCTTTTTTTCACTATAAAACATTCCAGGCAACTCCCAGTTTTATAACATTTTCTAATTTCACCAAAATCTGAGTATTTTATAAATGTTTTAGTTCATTTTTTTCTCAAGAGAAAAAGACGGATGCTGCATTTGGTTAAGAAACAGCACTGTGGACAAAGGTGGGTTGTGAGGTACGAGGCACAGCTGAGTGCCTTCAGCTACCTGGGAAGTGCGATAAGACATGTTCCCCTGAGGATGTTGCTTGGTCCCACAATGGTAGCGGTCCAATTGGGTGCTAATAGGTTTTGCACTTTTGTGAACTTGCCAACCCTTGTGTACGAGGAGAATTTTTATGTTGCTTTTAGACTTCTGTCTTTTTCCTACAGCAGCACTAGCTGTTTTGGGTGGTGCATCCCTTTTCTGCTTTTCCATGTCTTACTATGCAGCCTGGACGGGGTTACTGGGATTATTAAATGGCTTGTTTAGGCAGAAAGATGTCTGAACAAGACATTTTCCATACTTAAAAGACAAGTGCTACACTGAGTAACAGAAAGTCATACAGGAAGACAAATGTTATCGCACAGTAACATCATATAATGTATAGTAGAGCATTGTTCTGCATAGAATCCCATCCCTTTCAAAATGTCTAGTGTAATCAATGACACAGACCACTCACCCTTCTCCGCGGCGGGGGGGGGGGGCATGCTTATACAGTCCAAAACTGCGGATAATCTGCAGTAATTACACTAACTTTGAGAAAAACAGTATAAATATGAAACAAAGGTTCTTTGCAAGGAAGTATAATCATAAGAATGTGGACGAAGTATATATATATGCAAGGAATATAAATAGAGACGATTTATTAGAGGGCAACAATAATGATGCACAAGAAACTCCTCTCACCTTTATTACCCAATATTTCCCACATGCAAAACTTATCAGTAACATTGTTAAAAAACATTGGTTTATCCTTAAAGGAGACAGAAAATATGACAATATAAGTAACAACATCCCCCCCCCCCCCGAAATAAGCTATTGCAGAGGTACAAATTTAAGAGATTCATTAGTGCACAGTGTCATCAAGGCAACCAAATCCCAACAACTGGCTACCTAAGCCACCTAAAGGCAACTTCAAGTGTGGCCATTGTGTACACTGTAACAGTAAAAGTAATACAGATACATTTGTATATCCAAGAAGTGGGAAAAGGTTTCAGATCACACAATTCATTAATTGTAGCACGGAAGGGGTAATTTATGCACTTTTCTGCCCTTGGGGTCTCATGTATAGTGGATAGACTAAACGCGCATTAAAACTACGTATAGCAGAACATAAGACTGCCATCAGCATGGGAAGTGATAACTACGCAATGGCTAAACACGTTTTTTGTTTCATCTTTTTATTAAAATATCATAAATACGTTTGTACAATGCATCTTTCGCAATCCCAGTACATTACCTACATATATGTACAGTCTTTCCTTACACAGTTATACAACCATTCCACATGGCTAAACACTTTGAAGAGGCGAGACATGGCTCGGCAGCAGCCCTACGACATCGGGGTATTGAAAGGGTTCAGCTTGATTGTCGAGGTGGGAGTCTGAAACAAAAACTGTTAAGGCACGAAGCCGTTTGGATAACAACATTCAAGACATTGATGACCCTGGGCTTAATGATAAAGTGCTGCTGCACTCACTTTGAAATGAGTTTTGTTTGCTTTTGAACTTATTGGTCACATGCCACTGCACTTACCTACAACTGTTCTCTGTTTTTGCTGAAGGATTATGACTTCATTGTGAACCATTTATTAGTGTATTTATTGACAACGTTTTGACATATTTATCCTGTGTCTGGTCTCGTTTGTGTTTGCTTCCATGTATTTATATGAATAATGATAGATTATTCATTCAGATTTTTGAGGGGTTATTTTTATGTGTTTTAAGCACGATTTTGCACTTTGGGCACAAGCTTTTGCATGCAGCACTTTACACTATAACTTTAAACAAGGTGTCTTTAAGAGTGCCCTTGAAGCCTACCTAGTATACTCTAAAGAAGACGTCACACAGATGTTGAAACGTCAGTATGTGGGTCAGGTGTGCACAGGTACGCAACAGTCAGCAGGTGTAAAAATCACAAAACTTAAGTGGATTTACAGTTCTACCGCAAGATGTTGGGCCGTGCAAGCAACATGAAAACCTGGGTAATCTGAGCTCTGGTACCTGCTTTTACTACAGCCTATTCCTCAATAAAGCTGAAAGTTTGGAATTTGGAAGCTTTTGGCCCCTTCTTAAAGACTTTTGGATTGTTAGAGTGCTGACCGCTTTAACTGCTATGGCAGTGCTGTGTTAATATTTGCCATTACCCTGGTAAGTGCACTCTGATCTTGTGACCCTACTGTCGTTTGAGCCACTATTTTCTTGTGTTTCTAATGTTGTACCATAGTTCAAAGGTCATGGAATATGAGTGTACCCTTCTGTGGTACAACAACATTCTGAAACCTATAGAGACTGCATAAGTCAGTTTCATTCTGAAAGCAAAAGATCTGCCGTACATACATTTCACATACTACTATACACTATAAAAATACAGGATGAGCAACTTTATGCACAAGCAGTGTGTTCTGCCACCTCAAGGTTCTGATTCCCATGGACCTCTTGAGCTTCATTCTCAAGGTCAGAGGGAATCAGAACCCCTCTGTGGCAGAACACACTTGTTGTGCATAGTTGCCCATCCAGTATTCTCTATGTCTTTCAGCCAGTGCTGTTCTTACTGTTCTCACTGCTGTTTCATAACATTTTTTTATTTTTTAAACCAATATTTTAAAATTACTTTCCCATCCACCCATTCCATTAAAGGAAGGGCTTTTCCTTTATTGGGACACCCTGCGGTCTTGTGTGGGAACCTTGGAAATCTATATGTGGATGGGTGGGGTCCAGACAACCCCCCAGCTCCCACAAATTTCTTACCAGAAACTCTGGCTAGGAATAAATAGATCTTTACACTACAGAAAGAATCTCAGGGGAAGCAGTGACTGAATTCATCCCTTGCTGATTTGACACCATCTGCCCTTCCGCCAACCTCGTCTCACAGCTTTCTCTTGTCTTTCACTGTAATCGCTTTCATCCTCCAAGCATTCTCAAATAATTAAGCTTTTTTGAGACGTATATGGATGGCATGACAGAAACTGATTTCATATGCTACTGGACTGCTGTTAATCACTGACCAGCAGAGGACTGCGGAGGAGCTGCCAGCTATTCTTGACATATCTTTCTATTGGAGTCATTGAAGGGAGTAGTACTGGAGCCTCCAGTTGGAACAATACATGGATTTATAACTGCTTTTTACTGAATGAGGCACTATGGTCTAGGGGTTAAAGCAACAGCTTGGGAAGCAGGAGATCAGTCACAGGTTTAAACCACACTATGGCAAAATATTCACTATCTGACCGTAAGCATGTCACTTAAATGCACAGTGCTCCAGTTCACCCAGCTGCAGAAATGGGGAGAAGCAGGACCCCAATGGAAACAAGATGTTGCATCTCAACTGGGTTAGCCAGGATAAACAAATTGTAAAATAAATACATTAATAAATTGCATTGGGTCCATGTGTGCGTTGCAGGGCCCAAGACTACCGGCGGCTTCCAACGATCCTCCCACAGATGATTTCTGCATCTTCCCCTAGCCACCCTCCACCAGTGTTGTGGTACACCATGCCTGGAACAGGCCTCGATGGCTGTTACTTGCCTTGCTTACAGACGTGAACCTTGTTGGAACATCACAGGGGTCACTGTGGCCACAGAAAGTACAGTTACGTAAGAACTTATTGTAACAGTAGATCTTCAAGAACAGCTCTTGCAGCAGGTTACACCATTAAGACTGAAGTCAGCAGGCGCCAGGACCCCATGGAAAAATTCTAGCTAGCAGTATCCAGCAGGGGACCGCCCCCAACATCAGGCATCACATAAAAGGGGGTGGTCCCCCAGCATCCCCAGTTCTCCCGCCAGAGACTCCTGGCCCAACAACTGAAGGGGGAGACCGAGGATACGCTTCCAAAGGAAGGTTTGCAGAAGGCATCGAAAGATGCTGTAGCCTAGAAACTAGGTCAGAAGACTCAACCTCCAGAGGGGAAGGTGCGAGGGAAACCACCTGCTGCAAGAGCTGTTCTCGAAGATCTACTGTTACGGTAAGTTCTTATGTAACTGTACTATCTTACCTAGAGAAACAGCTCTTGCAGCAGGTTACACCATTAGGACTGATTCCCAAGTAGTAAGGGACCAAGTTGTTATCGGGAGGAGGATAGAAGGAATGCTCCAAGTTTCAGGAAAAAGTCCCTGAAGGACCGCCAAGCCGAAACCGGCGCTGCGCCTAGAGGTAATATCCAAACTGTAGTGCCTGATGAATGTGTGTACAGTGCTCCAGGTCGCTGCTGCACAGATGGCTGAAGTGGAGACATTCTTAAGCGCAGCAAAGGAGGTAGCCACCCCCCTAGTAGAATGACCCTTCACCGGTCCCGGTAAGGGTTTATTGTGCTTCTGATAACAAAACATAATGCACTTTACCAGCCATCTAGAAAGCAACTGTTTAGAAACAGGAGCACCAATCATCTTATGTGCATAGGAAACAAAGAGCTGGTCCGATTTACGATGGGCTTTGGTTCTGGTCAGATAATATCTGAGGCACCTATGCACATCCAAAGTGTGCAACAGGGCTTCCCCTCGTTACCGTGATTCGGGTAATACACGGTAGGTCTATATCCTGGTTGAGTGTGACAGCCGAGACCACCTTGGGAAGGAGCTTAGGATTTGTTCTTAAGGACACCCTGTCCTTGTGAAAAAACAAATAAGGATCCTTGCACATGAGTGCATGAAGCTCAAAAACTCTTCTGGGAGAAGTAACAGCAACTAAAAACAGCATCTTCCAAGTGAGGAGACGCAGCTCGCAGTCCGCGGCTGGTTCAAAAAGGAGGCAGAGTTAGCTGCTCTAGAACAAACGGAAGATCCCAAGGTGGAACCGGGTCTTTGATGGGAGGTCTCAAGTGCAGGATGCTGCGCAGAAAGGCGCAAGAAGCCTCTAATTGAGCTAGAGACCTGTGACCTATCGGAGAATGGTATGCTAAAATAGCGCACAGATGGACCTTAATGGAGGAACAGGCAAGACCTGCCTCATAGAGGGATAGGAGGTAGTCTAAACAGACCTCTCAGAACACTCCAATGGACTGCTATGTCCTTAGAGCCAGGCATGCAGGTTAAGAGACCAAGGATCTGGATGGACCAAGGAGCCTGCTTCCTGGGACAGAAGATGAGAGCTGAATGGCAGAGGCACTGGAGGTTCCTGGGCCAGCTGATGTAAGAGAGGGAACCAAATCTGCCTGGGCGAAAAGGGTGCTACTAGAATAAGGCACGCTTGCTCTTGACAGAGCTTCAATAGAACCCTCTGGATCAAAGGAAAAGGCGGGAAAGTGTAGAGGAACCTGCCCGTCCAAGAGAGGGACAACACGTCTCACCAGAAAACACCAGGTCCTGGATCTAGCGATCAGAAATTGGGCAGTTTTGGGTTGAATGGGGATGCGAAGAGGTCTAATTCTGGTGTCTCCCATCTGTGGAACAGGTCCTCTGCGACTTCCTGAAGCAGTTCCCTTCGTGGACTCTGGCCTGTGATCGGCTTAGGCTGTCCGCGATAGTGTTGTCCACACCGGGAACATGTACTGCAATAATGTGTGCGCCGTGTTGCAATACCCAATTGAAAACCCTCTGAGCCTCCCTGCAAAGAGGGTAGGAATGAGTACCTCCTTGTTTGTTGAGATAGTACATTACCGCGGTATTGTCTGTTTGAACCAGAAGAGTACCCGGCGGAATCTCCGTCTGGAATGCCTGTAGGGCATATAAAACGGCTCTCATCTCCAGAATATTTATGTGAAGATAGGACTCCAGAGACGTCCAGGAGCCTTGAGTCCTGACCCCGTTGAGGTGAGCTCCCCATCCAGACCCCGAGGCGTCCGTGGAGAGAGTCGTTGAAGGAGCTGGCGCAGTGAAGGGGACTCCCATCGAGAGGTGGGCTGGGACAAACCACCAATGCCAGTCTCGGATGACTGCATTCGTGATCCGGACTGGATGCTGCAGATGATCCTGCTTTTGGTCCCATTGTGCTTTCAGCATCCATTGGGTAACCCGCATATGGAGTCGAGCTAGGGGAACCGTCGCAATGGCAGCTGCCATGTGTCCGAGCAGGCAAAGGTCGGTGCGGGCCAGTACCGTCTTCTTTTCCTTTATGTCCCTTATGAGGGATCTGATGCGTTCCGTCCTGTCCTGGGGAAGGAATGCCCTTCCCTGAATTGTGTCCAGAACCGCTCCTATAAAGTGCAAGTTCTGAGACAGAACAAGGCATGACTTCTCCTGATTGATGGTGATGCCCAGCGATAGGAAGAGGGAACAGGTATCCTGCATTGCAGACATCAGGGCCTCCGTGAGGGTGCCATGAGGAGCCAGTCGTCTAGGTACAGAAACATGTAGTGGCCTCCTCTCCTGAGAGCTGCTGCCACGACTGCCATACACTTCATGAACACCCGAGGTGCCGAAGACAGTCCAAAGGGGAGGGCTCGGAACTGGCAATGGCGTCCCAGAAACTCGAAGCACAGAAATCTGTGTTGCGCTCGAGCAATCGGGAGATGTAGATAAGCGTCCTGCATATACAGCGACACCAGCCATGTGCCCTCTTTGAGCATGGGAATGAGACCCGGCAGGGTCACCATGCGGAAATGCTTATACAGCACAAAGTTGTTGAGATCGCTGAGATCCAAAATTGGACGCAAATCCCCTGATTACTTTGGAACCAGGAAGAAGAGGGAATAGTAACCATTTCCTCTCTGGTTCAGTGGAACATGTTCTATGGCCTCCTTGTGTAGGAGGGCCAAGATCTCTTGCTGAATAAGCAGAGCATGCTGACCCGAGTAACGGGAGAGTAGGGGAGGTCTGGATGGTGGTTGATTGAGGAACTCTATACAGTGACCTCGTTCGACCAACTGCAACACCCACCAGTCGGAGGTGATCCTCTGCCATCCTGAAAGGTGATGAGAGATGCGACCCCCGACCTTCTCGACCCTTTGATCCAGAGGAGGGGCAGGGCCCGGGAAGGAGTCATGCTGTGGTGGTGTTGGCTCCCTTGGGCTGGGCTGCTTTTGAATGATTCGGGCCCTGGCCCGAGGGGAACCTGGCTTGATTCTTACAGCCAAAATTGCCCCTGGGTTGCTGACTGGAACATGGCTGTTGCCTTTGTTGGCAGCCACGAAAATGATTCTGGTTCCTACGAAAGGAACCAGATTTTGGTCTGTACATGGCTTGTACAGTCCTGACTGCCTTCCCAGAGTCCTGCAATTTGGTGATGACCTTCTCGGACTCCTCACCAAAGAGGACCGCTCCATTATACGGGACGTCCAGGAGATTCTTCTGGACGTCCGGGGTAAATCTGGAGACCCTCAGCCACGAATGTCTCTGGAGACAAACGCCTGTGGCTGCTCCCCTGGCTGCCAAGTCCGCTCAGTCGTAAGCGGCTCGGAGAACCTGGGTCCCCACGTCAGACCCAGTTTGGAGGAGGTTTAGCAGCTCCTCCTTCCTTTCACCATCTGGTAGATCTTTAAGAAGGTCTTGGCCCTGATCCCAGAGGGCGTTCTGAAATTGCACCATGTGTGTCAGATAGTTCAAAGACCTAATAGAGCATGCAGCAGCCGCATACACGTGTCTTCCCATGGAATCTAATTGCTTAGATTCCTGGTCCGGAGGCTGGGTGCTCAAATGTTGAGGCCGCTGGGACCTGTCATGAGATGCAGTAATGACCAGGGAGTTGGCCAGGGGTTGTTGCGCCAAATACTGGTCCTCCGTAGGAGCCCTGTAAAGGTGGTCAGCCTTCTTTGGAACAGCTGGTGTGGAATGTGGACATTTCCAAGCTGCCTTGGTGACGTCCGTAAAGGTGTCCACTAACGGTGGGACCACCACAGGCTTCGGGTCTTTCTGCCTGAGGTTACGGGCAAGGCGTTGTCTCTCGGGGTCTAGCTCTTCAGTCTCCCATCCCATATTGTCCTGGATGTTCCTCATGATTTCCAAAAAGGAGGGATCATCCGGAGGCGACCTTGGAAGGTCCCGTGGGTCTGGTGATGGGGGACTGAAAGGAGATGGAGACCTGGAGATGTCGGACGTATTAGGTCTGGAGTCATCTCTCTGAGGGAGAACGTGATGGGTGTTTCCTGTCTCTCGATCGGCCCTGAGAAGGCGGAGTTGGCTCCTTGGGGGTCGGGGGTCTGTCACCTTCGGCGTCTCAGGAGGAGGTGGAGGTTGTGGAGGAGGCTGAGGCTTACGAGGAACCACGTCCTTCTTGATGGTTTCCCACCAGAAGGTGAACAAATCCTTCACCTCCTGGATGTTCATACCTGACGATGGACTCGGCGTCGGTGTGGGCCTGTCGTCGGGTTTGGGCGTCGGGTCCCGGGGAAGCACTGGATCCGGCTCCCTGGGCAAGCCGGCATCCTCCGTGTCACCCATCTGGTCATCTGGCAGCACAGTAGCCTCTTCGCCTGAGGACCCCTGATGCCCGGTGTCCACCGGCGTCGATGTAGTAGTCAGTCGTTTGTCGGGTGCTGGGTCAGACGCCTTCTTGGACTCCGTCGTCCACTTAAGGGATGTCAGCTCGGAAGTCTTCCTTTCAGGTGCTTTAGGAGGTTGGGAGATGGACCCGAAGTCGGTGTCCTGGCATCAGTTAGATGCACCTCGCGATTTGTGCCTGTCCGAAGGAGCAGGCTTAGAGGCATCCGACGCCCGAGAGGTCTTGAGCGGGTGCAGGGAGGCGGAGGAGCCCCCTGAAGACCTTACCTTTACCGGGGGAGGCTGGGAGCGAGCCCGGGAAGGAGATCTATCAGACCGGGCAGAGCTGGAGCTGGTCCTGGACTCTGAGGCCCAGATTGGGGATTTCGCCCCGTCCGAGTCCCGATGCTTCTCAGATTTATGAGAAGATTCCCTTTTGGAGGAAGGTCTTCTCCATCTTTTTTAATTTCTCCTTGAGGAGGAATCCCTGAAGGGCCTTTTAGCGGCAGATCCGGGTCCTGCTATTAAACTGTTGGCAAATTGAGCAGGCCTGGGTGTCATGCTCCAGGTCCAGACACCTGACACAGGCAGAATGATGGTCTGCAAAGGGTATCTGCTTGCCGCAGGCACACTTAGAGGGTAGTCCGTCAGGAGAAGGAGTAGAAGAAGCAGACATGGAGTAAAGTTTTACTTAAATTGAAGATTTCACGTGTCGTAAGAGTAGAGCAGGCTTCCGTGAGGCCGATGCTGGTGAGTCAATGGCGGGAAAAGAACTGGGGATGCTGGAGGACCGCCTCCTTTTATGTGATGCCTGACGTTGGGGAGGGACCGACATCGGGGGCGATCCCCCGCTGGATACTGCTCGCTAGAATTTTTCCGTGGGGTCCTGGCGCCTGCCGGCTTCAGTCCTACTGGTGTAACCTGCTGCAAGAGCTGTTTCTCGAAGTAAGATCATGGGACATCCCTCCCATGGTCAAGGACAGGCTGCGGCCAGTCCAGTCTAGGCTTTCTCACAAACCCTGCTCAGCAGCATCGAAGCAGAGAGCCCCATCACTGGCCCTACATGGGATATGTATTTGTTTTATTTAAGTGGCTATGCTCCTAAGGTTGGTTCCCCACCCCCCAATCTTGCTGACTGAGTATCAACCAGCTGCAGCAGCCCCTACTCTACTTCACCCTAAACCAGGGGTATGTGGTCCAAAAGTCCCATGCCTTCATCTTGCTGCTGTTTTTATTTCTACTGTGTTTTTCCTTACCGCTTGTACCCCATCCTCCCACAGCCCTGCTGGCACTGTGCATCCATATGATGACCTTGCGTGCATGCAGAATGCACCTGTCAAAGGCAAGCTCCTTGGCCTGCCATAAGGGTTTCTGTGGTGACAGAATGTGGGCCAAGCACCCCTAGCAGGGGTATGCTGCCATAGGCAGTGTTTCCCCAGTTTACAGTCACCAAAAGCCAGTGGGCCAAGTCTGCTCCCCAACTTCAGTTACCGGCACAGAAGCACAATGCCCATCCACTGGGACACTGGATGACCCCATACAGAATTTTATTACCCTTGCCACATGGCACCCCATTCCTTTAGGTTCCCCTGGCACCCCTTCTACCCACCAGACTCACCCCTGTCTCTGTCTAGACATCTCCAGAATGCACAGATGCTCCACCACCAAGGTCCAGAGTATCTTATCCGGGGCCCATGCCCATGTCACTGGGTGCAAGGCTTATCTTGATCTGCAGTGGTGGCTGGGCCAGTGGTTCCACAGTGCATGGGAAGGGGGACTGGCATGGGTGTGTGTGGGAGCCATCATCCAGTATGCTAGGATGGGTGACATTTCCTGTTTCCTGCCCAACCTTTGCCTGTCTTCCACAGAAGTGCACCTGCAGCCGTTTCCTGAGGGGGGGTGCCACCCTTGTGACAGGCTGCCTACGCTAGCTGCTTTCTGGGTGGTATGCCAAAACTGCCTCACTCTCCCCTGGGAGAAGAAAGTCCCCATGAACACTCTATTGTCCTTCCTGCCGTTCTACTCTTCAAGCATCTGGGGCTCGAACCCAGGTTCCCATCGTGTCAAGCAGGTGACCCATTGCTCAGTACCATGGAGCCGGCTGGAATATTTTTACAGCTTGTTCATGGATCCAGGATACGCTGCTAGAGATTCCTGGAAGCTGATTGACTGACTGGCACCTTTTCCCCATTGTAAATCCTATCATACACCAACAGGAAAAGGTGCCAGTCAGCCGCATCAGGAACTCCCCCTGAAATCAGTCCGAACATCACAAACTCTAGACTGGCAAAGATGGCAATCCCTGGTAAATGGCTGCCTCGCAGAACTGCTGCTCCGCTCCACTCCCGTTACGATCCACCCCCTCGCGTAACCAGCAACAGGTCAACCAAAGAAGAGACAGGATTGGGTACACACACAATAAAATCTTCTCCCCAGTAATTCACGTTGTCTCAACTCCTTCCCCGTAACCGAACATACCGCACTCACCTCGTGCTCAAACTCCAGCCAGCTCCACTTCTGGTGTCTCTCGTACCTAGTCCCGTGTACTTGAATGTCTTCACCCTCCGGTCCCAGGAGTACCAAAGACAGGGACCAGCAAGGCAGTCACCAGAATTACATATTTTAAACCAGTGCCGCTGCCACCCTTGGACCTTGACCCTCTCGGCAGACTTACTACTGAGCCCAGTCAGCAATGCCGCGCATGCACAAGAAAATGGAGCCAGTGCTCTGCATTTCCAAATATGACCACGGAGCAAGAAATTAAAGTAACTACAAATCTATGAAAAACACTTTTTTTTAATGATACTTCGCACAAAAACAAGGGGAACCGCTAAAGCCACCGCAAACCCAGAAGCAGAAAACAGCAACATAACCTCTTGTAATGCTGTCTCTAAACATATACTAGGAAGGAAGTGTAAGGCTGTCAGTTTTAAAAATAAATAAAAGAAGGTCAAACCATACTCTCTCTTGCTCCAAACATAAGACACACTCACCAGAGTAGGGAGGGGAATCAAAAATACGAAGGAAGACTGCTAGGCTCTGTCTTTGTACAAACATATTGGGAAGGGGGATGTATTTTGCCTAACAACAAGGCACTATTTTTTTCTGGCGTAGTAATAAAATCAATAAAAATAATATAAAACTGAACAAAAATCTTGCTCATATATTTTTTTTTATTCTCATCAAAAAAAGGCAGCCATTGTATAATCACAATATACCACTCAAGGGTGTAGGCCCATGGCAGGATTTACTACTTCTGGTGTGGTTTACTTACTCGACCTCTTGACATTGGCGGCCAAACCACACGAGCATGGTAAATCCTGCCATCACACCCCTGTCATGGTATATTGCTTAAATATCTTTTTTTTTAAACTCTTTTTATCACCTCCGTTACTCCCTGAACTCTCTTTGGCTGCCCTAACTCGCTGGTCCGTTCTAAACCTACCGTGGCCTCTATTCCTCATACATAGTACTGCCCCCGCTCACCAGCCAGGCACTCCCCCAGCTCTGAACCCTTGGGGTGGGACTGCCTAACCACTCCTGGTGCTCTATCTACAATTTAGGCGCCAACTGACTTCAGCGAGGTGGCTGGAAGGGCGGGGATGGAGACCAGTGTTAGGCATGTTGACGGCCCCTGTAGAGTCCGCCTGTCAGAGGCGGGGATTTTTTCTTTGTATAGGAACAGTCCCCTGTGGAGCGCGGCTGGCAAGGCAATGTTATGCTGTCGCTTCGCCCCCTGTCAAGTGCTGCGCCGCCACATTGGTGTCTCCGGCCACCGCCAGAGGCCGCTCTATGAGCAGGAGCTCTTTGGATCCCTCCCCGGGAAGAGAGAGCAGCCCCCAGATGCTCGATCTCTTCCCTCCCCTGCTGGCCCCCGACGACCCGGGCTCGTTCCTCACCGCTGGCGGAGGTGTGACGTCCAGCGCCTCAACCGTCAGTGCCACCAGGCCGGCGAAATATCTCATTTTAAATGGGGTTCAGATTTGACTCAATAAAGCACAAGGGAAGAGAAGTGACTTGGTTGGGGTCACACATACAGCCCGTTTCTGAGGCTGGATTTGCATCAGGGAGCTGCCAGTTCCCTTTCAGTGCTCTAACCACTGACCCACACCATGCCCCTGAATTATCAGGTCAAAAACAAATCATATAAATCAAGGCAACTTGAGATATCTTAATAGTAGCATAAAGTTTTTTTATGGTTTTCAAAAATCGTCTTACTGCCCAGCAGTGCAAGCTCAGAACAGAGACATTTTTATACATTACATCACTTTCAAGCATACTTGAGCCAAGACAACGGAGACCTTCACATATTCCAGATTTCACATCATCATTCTTAATCTTCCTACTGGCAATCTGCCTTCCAGTGGACAGTGGCCAATGGCAACACTGGGTCTGACAGTTTGACAAAGGGGCTGCTTCTAGTGCATTTTCTGAGGACTAGCTAATCATGGTATGAAGTGAAAGCGTTCATGTTAGACCGCCTGTATACTAATCAGGTTCAAAACCCAACCCTTTTCAGATAATCCATTAACAATGAGCACCATGCAGATAATAAAGGGTACTTATAAAACCAGTAAAAAAAATCAGTCCTCCCTCTTAAAAAAAAGTATCTTAAATAATGGTGCCTCCTTTCACCTGGTACATCCAGAGAGGAAATTCAAGATCTCTGACAGCTGCAATGTTGGGTTATCAGGTGTGTGTGTGTGTGTCGGGGGGGGGTGTAATTACAGCACTAACATCCACTAAGGTTACCCCCTCTGTACAACCTGTTACATCCTTCATGGAATCAACCCCCTCCTTCCTCCCTTCCAGCTAGAGCAACTCAGCATCCCAATACCTATCCATAAGGTATTTTTGGGGCCACTGCACCCCGTTTGTCTCCCCCAACCAAAGGTATGATCCTAGTTGCTGACAGGCAGTATGGTGTTGTCTGCTCCCACTTGTTGCTGGCTAAAGTCATCCTTGGCTATGTAGTTTTCCAGGCTGAGATGAGCAGTGGGCAGGGTTGAGAAATTATGCCCAATAGAAGGCTGTGTTTACAGCAGCCTTCTGCTTAGACTATAACTCCATAACCTTCTTCCTATACCACTGCTGTTAGAGGCAAGGGGCCCGATTTTCAAACGATCAGGAATAGCACATGGTACTTTGCCTTATTTCGCCACCAAGGAATGGCACAAGGGGCATCTTGCACTGCACCATTCCCGATTTTCAAACACCACCTGTGCCAAGTGGGGGGCCGCCTGCGCCAGTCTTGCAGTAGAAGCATGGCAGCGCCCTGGCAGACAGGGGCTTGCACCTTGGCAGAAGTGCCACATCCCCTTTTTCAGGATTCTTAAAGAACCACAACAGGTGCAGGACTTGCCAGGAGTTAGACCAGCCTGTGTGCCGTCCCCTGGATTGGTGCAGGGTGGGAGGTGCCCGTGCCTCCTGAGGATGGCCCAAATCGGCAACCACATCATGCTGCACCTACATAGGGTACAGATATGGTGTTGCGCTGTTGCCGACACGCTGCGTGTCCAGTACAGGTGCCCCTGTCAATCTGTGATCATACCAGGCATTCCCTGGCCAGAATGCCGGTGGTGCTGGGGACCCATGTCACGACCTACCACCCCCATGCCATGATTGTGCCTGGGCACGTCAGTCCCATCACAGCTCCCAGCGTTGCTCTGCTCCCCTTCCGGGCCATCCTTGTGGCTGTGTGCACATCCCTGCCACTGGTGCTGTCCCTGTCTGGCATGGTCTGGGGTCTCTGCTACCCACTCCTACCCAGCTCCTGCCGGGACCCCCCCCCCATGGCCACTGGCAGCCACCTAGGCAAGCAATCGATAGGCTCTCACACTAGTTGTCATGGCGCAGGTCTGTCCTGCAACTTGCAGCATTTCCTTCCCGTCTACCTTCTGTTTGTTGCAAAGAAGCAGGTGCGCCAATGTGCAGGACTTTGGTGGCAGGTCCCCATGTGTACTAAAATCAGGTGCAGGGTCCCTGGCACTCTGGCAATTGATGGAAACTGCTGTTCACTGCAGCTTGCATCGATCAATGGCTGGTTTTGAAAATCAGGCCCAGGGACAGCAGTACCTATGAGCTCCCCTAGCTAGTGCAAGTAGCCTGTGCCAGGGTTTGAACAGAGCAACCAGCTCTTGAGTCTGTGACTCCTTGTAGTTCCCAGAACTCCTGTCAAAGCACAAAGGTGGTGATAGGTTAAAACAGTTCTTCCCAATTCTTGGAGTTAAGTCCTATATCAAACTGTACTATGTCACCCCAGGAGGGGTTCACAGTAAAGAAGCCATCTCAGACATAAATTATAGATCTGTATCATCAATACAGAACTAAGCAGTACAGCCTAGTGGTTAGACAGCGGAGCCATGACCCTGTAGACCCAAGAACTGAATTTCAAAACTGCAACATACTTACTGTGCCACCTTAAACAGGTCACCCAACCTCCCTGTGCTTCCCCTACCTGATTGCAGCTTTTTTTTTCTGTTATCTGTTTTTTCCCCTCTGGGAGCCTGGCAGGTGGCTCCAGTCCCTCCCTTGGAGGGGACTGGTCCGGCCCCACCTTTCCCCACCTGACATTCCCGGTGATCACCCACAGGTTACCCCCCAAGATCAACATTCAAATTCCAGGGGTCGGGACGGGCACTGGTGGGGCCATCACAGAGCTCGCCAACTCCATTTTCCTCCCTCCCCCCCGCTGACGCTGTGCCTCCCAACCTATACCCCCTCCGCCACGCTGGAGGGCAATCAATGCTTGCACGGCAATCCCTCCTTCCTCGAAGAGGACAGCAGTCCTCCGGACGCTTGATCTCTCTCCCCTGCCGACCCCCGCACCCCAAGCTCATTCCCGAGCCACCGCAAGGCACGAGTGTGGTGTCCCGCCTCAATCTCTAGCACCACCGGCCGTGTCCCCCCCCCCGGACCACTCCTTAAAGGGGAACATCCATGAATAATCGCCATCATATTTCAAAAACCTGAAAAACTGTTTTAAATGAGTTATCAAGGCTTACCTGTAGCTGGCAACAGGCCAGAGATGTTGATGACTAAATCTGCCCCAATACTGACACTACACAGCCACCATTGTTTGCAGCTGTGAGGTCACGCAGACCAAACTGTGCCTAAATGCAAGTAGTTAGGCACTACTTGTCCTTGTATGACATCACAGGGTTTCAAAAATGATGACATCAACACTGGACAGACTCAGAAATGTACATCTCTGCACTTCTGCCAGCTACAGATTAGCCCGATACCTTATTTAAAAGGAATTTTCATAGGCTTCGAATTACAGTAAGTGGACCACTGTAAATGAATGTCCCCCTTTGATCTCCCTCACTCTCATGCCATCCCATAATGGTTGCTGTCAACTGTTCATGGATCGTAATGTAGTTTGAGACACTTTGTGTGTAAAAGTCTCTGTAGAAAACCAAATCTGCACCTCTTTCCCTCATTCTCTGCTCACCTACTGCTTCTGTGTCACACCTCAAAGTGCACCCCACTGGTAGCTATTATGTTCCTCAAATCAAGCCTCTAGAGTGAACCAATAAGACATGCCAGGGCATGTGCCGTGCTGGGATAATGTAACTCCTCAGTTGTGTCTGAGGCACGAGGCCACAGGGGAGTGCCTTCAACCACACAGCAAGTGCCATTATCCCCCGATACATGCCCTGAAGTTTCTTACTGCGATTATAACATTAATCTATTTATGTGTTTACAGTCATAAGTAGGCTGTTTTGTGTGCACTAGTTTCACCTGTTAGGTTGTGCTGCGATAACATCAAGGGTGAAACTGACTGTCCTCCAATCAGCTTTCAGCATTTCTTCTATCAATTTTATAATATTTGATAAGGCTATACAGGTGATACAGTAACTCGTATGTCAATTTCACTTCCAGATTTCCTCTATTTTACTTTCCCCACGCCAACACAAACTCTCAGTAAAGCAACTGGCAACCCTGCTGCCTGGCACAGCAAGCTTCAATAATAGATGCTACAGCTTTGAATCTGAACAAGAAAGGCAGAGTGGACAAAGGTCAAACTCACAGAGACAGTGGGAACAGCAGTCTACTGCACACTAGGATGTTAAAACCACATGCAAAGGAAGCCATGTTTGATATTCTGTGACCTACCTTCCTGTAGGTACATGACAGCTTGCGAGCAGTTCTGCAAGGCATGGTGTGTCCTTCCTAGGCTGCTGTATGCCATAGTTTTAGCCACCAAGTCATTCATTTGTGCAGCTATGCTAAGATGTTGCTCTTGATAAACCACAGCCCGCTCAAAGTTACCCAGCGATTCATAGGTTAGCCCCAGGTTGCCATAGGCCCGGCCCTGACACAAAGGGTTATTCGTCTCTTCTGCTATCTGGAGGTCGAGCTGATGGTACTGCAGTGCAGTTTCATACTCCCCCATCTGCTGGTACACTGCTCCCAGTCCACAGGCTGCATCACCCTCTAGCATCCGATCTTTCATTTCCCTGGCGATGTTAAGTTGACGTTCCAGGCATGATATGGCCTGTTCATAGTTGCCAAGTTGACTGTGCAGGCTTCCCAGTTCCCCGTAAGCTTGAGCCTTGTTTGAGGCCTCTCCAAGTTCGTGGGCCACCACAAGCCTTTTTTCGAAGCACACCAGGGCTTGTTGCAAATTCCCTATGGCCCTGCAACGACAAATAAAGACATTACTATTCTGTGAGCCAAGCAAATCCCACATCACTGCCACTACACACCTGAGCAGTGCACAACAAAATGGAAAGCACTTATAGTATATGGTTCAGTGTTTTAGTGTATGGAAATCCATACACGTTCCAGTGCTGTTGCAGCACAGTAGTGTCAGAATGCTGCTGTACCACAGTAGCTGTGTCACCTCACCACTGTGGCACAACAGCACAGAATCCTGTGTCTATTACAGGAAAACACCACCTACAGCCTCCATCTCCGCAGTGCAGACATAAATGCCTGATTAGGGGTGTAAGACAAAATGCGATCCTTATTTTACTGAGTAATGTGCTTTTCTAAGTCATGTTATAATCCAGCTGTGACTTCTGTTTTGAAGATGTGCCCACAGCCATCTCACGACTACCAGTCAGTTGATTGTGCTCAAGTTAAGCGTATGAGCATTGCCGACTGTTGCCATTAGTCAGCAGTGGCCATTAGCATAACTTGCACACAGGAAGCTGACTGGTGGTCATGAGATGGCCAGGCACATCTTTAAAAGATAAGTTAGGGACAGATTATAAAATGACTTAAAGGGAAACGCTGGTTAGCCCGCAGAATGAGCACCTGGTGCAGAAATGTCTGATTGGAGCTTTATCAATCAAATAAACATTTTAAATACCTTCTCAGTGTTTTATGTTATAGCAAAAGGACAACTCCAACCGGCATGCTGTCCAGCTCACCAGCAGCCCCAGAGCCAGCAAGGTCCAACACGCAGGTTATGCTAATGAGGGCTACCTACTAATGGCAGAGTTAGTAGCACTAATTAGCATAAAGTGCACACTGGAAGCTGCATGGTGAGCGCAAGATAATTGCAGGCTGCTCAGCCGACATGACAGTTGGCGCAGTCCTTTTGCTATATACAAAACATCCAAAAGGTATTTAAAATTGTATTAGATTGACAAAGCCCTAATTGGGCATTTCTGCAATAGGTGCTGCACTTTGCCGCCTAACCAGTATGTCCTTTTAAATAAGCACATTACAGGGTCAGATAAATATTTATTTAGTTTTTGTTGACCGGGTAAGTGCACTAGACAAATCCTGCCTATTTTCAGGCACGACCCGGGGGAGAGGGATACAGATGAATGCCAACTGACCTTGTACCAGATTAAGCTGTTGGTGGTATTTTTAGTGAATGAGGGAAATTTGGCCAGGACACCGGGGAGATTCCCCGACTCTTTTTGAGAAGTGCCATGGGATCTTTAACATCCACCTGAACTACCACCAATCCAGGCAGATGAGACCTTGGTTTAACGTCTCATCCGAAAGATGGAAGCATTCTGCCTTAAAGCCCTAATGAGGCATTTATCTATGTATTGGGGAGATGAATACAGTATGTGGCGATTTCCCTTAAGATTCCTCAAGACATAGATCTCAGAAAGACTGAAACCACCCCAAGTGAACCATTTGTTAAACGATGACTACTAGAAACGTTGCCAGTTCATGTGGCTACTACACTACTTAAATCACATTAAATACTTTTAATCTTAGCTTGCTGTTTGCTCTGTTTTCTGTTTATTTGACCACAGCTCAAGACAGAGTTAGAAAGAAGGTAATGAATTTAAAACAAACATATACTTTGCAAAATAATGTATGGGCAACCATACACAAAAAGTTTGATGTTTCCATTTTCAGCCAAGAGGACATCATAGAAACCTCCTGACTTTCGCTCTTGAGGTCTATATTTGTCATCTCATCCCCTGTTGGAAACAGCCTTGTTTTTTTTCTTTTTTGTTAATTCTACTGATTCTCCCAGGCCTGTGTTCGGGGATGCACCCCTTCTGTCCTTCATCATGACTCCCCAGCCCTGTCACCCCACTTTCCCCAGGGACTTACCATCTGCTGACGGGAGACCACAACTTGCCCCCATTCCCCAAGATGGGGAATCCCAGAGAGAGGGGGGGGACCGACACTCTAATATGCCGACAGCAGTCCTAGCTCGGTGGATGCAGGGACTGTAGGAGTCTTGGGACATCACTCTGCTTGGCCTAGGACGTTTTCCCCACTTTAGTTCCCGGCCCCTGGGCTGGAACCGACAAGAGTCATCAAGGTAATGATGCACGCAGTGAGTGTGTGAGCACTGTGACAGTCAAGCTCCAGCCCCACAAGCACCCCCACCTGTGGTCACCCAGGTGGCGGTATTGCAGCAGACCAGAGTCGACACTCCCCCCTCCCAGCAGAAAAGCATGCACTGGGATACTCAGTGCTCCTCCTCCCCCCAGCTGGCCTCCAATGATTGGAGCTCACTTCTGAATCCTGGTTGCCAGCACTGCGAGCAGCTGCACTACCGTTGTGCCAGTGGGCCAGCCCAGGAAACACAGCCATGTTTTGTATATGGTGTATTTCGTTGCCCATGCATTATTCTATATGTGCTGTCATGTCACTGTCACGTCATTATTACGAAGGGCAGAGAAAGAGAGACTCCTGGAGCAGTGCTAGGTGACAGCGTACATATTTTAGCCAGTTACAACTGTCTCTTCGGTACACTAACTCTGAGTGTATCAAATACCAGCAGTGCTGTAGGATTGACTTGCTACCTGTGGGATATAGACTGCCTTGCACTAAGGAGTCCCAACAGGATGAAACACGTGTCCACAGTTTGTTGCTCTCTGCCTTAGCAGAAACAGATGTTGAAGCCTGTATAAAAGACAACTTTTGTTTTGGTGAAGTCTTTTTTTTTGTAAATTACTTTTATTCAGTTTCACATATACATACAATGCATATTAAAACATCATGGCAGGGGGCGCTAATGAGCAACTAACCGGACAGACACATCCTATATTGCTCCGTGCCGACAGCCGGTTAATTAAGTAAATTTTAAAATATAATACCTCATATTTCCAACGTCAAGTGTGTGGAGAGGTTACCGGGAGCACCATGGATGAATATCTCACCCCAAATCTGACTAAAAGCCAGCGGTTAGGGAGTAAAGGTGCGAAGAAGTTGGCAGCTGCCACGATGGTTGAAAATTCTGGCCTGGTCTCCCTGTCGGCGTCGGTGTGGTAAGCAGCAGAAGGTTCGGGCCAAGTAATCGTGGTGTTGGAGCCATGCTTAATTAAGTTAGAGAGCAAACTCGATTCCAAATTACAGGAGATTTTGGAGCAGCAGACAGCACAAGCTAACAAAATAACGGAGGCTGAGGACAGAATTTCTACCCTGGAAGATGAGTTGTACCTCAGTCTTCGTGACTAATATGTAGTCTAGCCTCGCATATGTGTTGTGGGCCGCAGAGAAAAAGGTGTAGTCTCTCTGTCTATTATGTTGGTGTCTCCAAGTGTCTAATAGTCCCATTTCTCCTATCAGTTTCTGGATTTTCCTAGCTGTTCTGTGTGGTTTCCCTCTTACCCTTGAGGAGGAGTCCATATCCGGATTTAAAGGTAGATTAAGATCCCCCCAAAAAATTATGACTCCCTCCCCCCACTCTAACAAAGTAGCCAGAAAGGAATGGTACTCAGGTAATGTTGAGCCAGGGGGAAAGTACACGGATGCAAATATCACAACATTGCCCTTAAATTTGCCTTTTAACATCGCATATCATCCCTCCTTATCTGTCTTGGCCTCCATTTTTTCAAATGGGGAGTTAGACGGTACCAACACCACCGGACCCCTCCTTCTACCATTCTTATAGGAAGACGCCGCCATCTCCTCAAAACCTAATTTTAGGAACTTATTGTGCTCCTTCATCGACAGATGGGTCTCCTGGAGAAATAAAAAATCTGCCACGGCTTTCCTTACCTGGCTCAATATTTTAGATCTTTTAACAGGGTTTGTGAGGCCGTTAACATTATAGGAACAGATAATCATACCCTTACCTGCCATTGAAAGGGTCTATACTTAGAAATATATTCTCAGGGCCTCCCCGGACTCCTCCTCGAGAGCCCTCCCACACATCTCCTTTCTTTATTTCAGTTAACTCTCTCTTGTGTTGGAACACATCCCAAATAAGAAATAACATAACAACCATTACTTAATAACAGTAGTTTAACTTTACAGCCAACTGGGCTAGTAACCAATGCATTATCCTTGACCCCCAAGGAAGAAGTCCCACTTTTTGGAGCTCTAATCCTACCTCCACCTTACACAGGCGGGGGCAAGTTCAGAGGGGTTACCAGTGTCTCTACAATGGGAGACCCCCTCTAGAGAGCTCTTGTTCGTAACTTGAAGCTCTTCGCTTTTCTATGTGACCAATTACTCTATTGATCAGAAAAGCTTTATAACTGGAGCACTACGTGCCCAAGCACTATCTGAAAGAAAATGATGTTCTGCGCTGATCTAACCATCTTTCATATAAACATTTAACTCCTGACCTATTCACAGTTTCATGTCTTCTGTATGGCCAGAGAAATCTTCCTCCACCATTTCCCCAACGGGTACCCCCCCGGGGGAGATGTCAATCCCTCCTCCCATGGGAGGGAAGCAGACCCCTCAGCAGTCAACCAAGAATCATTCCCCCATTCCCCTCTCCTTCCCCAGTAGTTCACTAACCCTGCTAATTTTGTTTATTTTATTCAATAGTCCCTCCGTAGTATCCCCCTCTTTCTATACCCCCGAAAACTTCTTATCGTATCATCCCCATCTTTTGTATTATTGATGCCCATTCTTGTGATCCTGATATGTAAAAACATCATCCTTGTACCGTTTCTAAAATAGTAGCCCACACTTTATATATTTCCCTCTCGGGCCCAGCCCCTTCCCCTATTCCAGCTCCAACATTGGCGCCCTTGTTTACTCTTACCACAAATCCAATTCAATGGCCCCTTATCCAGTGTTAAACAAATAATCAGGCCCTTTATATTCCCCCCTTCCACTTCCACCCCACCCCCTCGGTCAAGTAGAAAGTAACACAGTCCCTGATGGAGATATGATTCTTGCACTTCTGTTTCGTTTATCTTCGCCCTCCTTCCACTACATCCACGTTCACATCTGCTCACAGACCCATCCACGTCGAATCCCGCTCCCCTGAAACATCCTGTGCCTGCAGAGCATTATAACTGCTGGGGAAGTCGGGAGAAGTTAACCCCCCCCCCCGCCATTCCCCATTAAGATCATTTAGTTATCATTCAAACACCATATAATCTGATTAAGCAGGCATAGTCCCAAATTATTAGAGTCATTTTCATTTCCTCTCAACCACCATGAACACGCTTTACTCCTTCCAGTCCACATCAGAGTCTCTCTTGAGTAAGTACTTCAGTGTATTCCCGTTTCACTCCTTCATCCTTTAAGTTATTATTCAGCACAACGTCCTGTTCTCTCGGAGGGTCACCTTGTTCCTGATCTCCTTGCTCTGGTTCTGTGCCTGTGTTCTTTTAGCAAGGACCTTGTCCCACACCCCAAACATATCCCTACTTGAACCGCCATTCACTCTTTTTGGACCTCTTTTAAACCAGTTCTGCTCCCCCAGCTGCTGTTGAATCAGTCAACCCTGTTCCTCAGGTAAGTGCAACCCCAGTCTCTCCACAAACTCCTTAGCTTCTGCCAGCTCTTGAAATCTCAGGAGACCCTTTTCTGTTTGAACTTTTAACCTAGCTGGGTATTCCACAAAGGCCTTTACTCCTTTTTGTTGTAGCAATTTAACTACCTGTAGCACCTTCCTCCTCCTGGCAAGCAGCTGTGGGGTAAAGTCATGGTCAAAAAATTGTCTGACATCTCCAAAGTACATAGTTTTCCTCGACCAGGCTAGAGCTAACACCTCCTCTTTGATCCTGTAAGCCAGAAACGCAAGCACTATCGATCTAGGTCTGGCCTTCAGGTCCCGAGGTCGCGGTACCAAAGATCTATGAGCCCTGATAATGTCAAGCCATTTTTCAGTAGGTAGGTTGAGGATCTCTCTTAAGAACGAGCCGATAAAGTCAATCATGCTCCCCGATTCCGTTCCTTCTGGCGCTCTGTAGATCCGAATATTATTTCGCCTGTTCCAATTCTCTAGTTTCCCAAGCTTCTGTTCCAACATCGTAGTGCGATGATGCAGCTCCAGAAGGGCCGAATTATGCACATCTGTGGTCTGAGTATATTCTGTCATTACCGTTTCAACTTCTTGTGTTTTCTGGTGTAATTTTGCAATATCTTGGCATTGATCTAGTGCTTTAGCCTCCAGTCTCTGCAAAGTGTCATTTATTTGTTGTAGGGTTTGGCAAAGCTGCCGAGAGGTAATCGTGCATTCTGTTTCTTGTGCCAAGCTTGCGGCTTTTCCACACTTTGTACCGTGGACTCGCGCTCTGCATAGGCCTCTGCTCGGATGTTCTGTACTTGCTCAGCGATCTTTTGTTTTACAGCTCCATTCGTCTGAATTTCCTTCAAACGGTGTTTGGGTCCCATTAGATAGTCCTTTATTGATCTTTTGGTCAACAGGATTGACTTTTTTTATGGATTAGCGTGGATTGTTTCTGGTCAGTCATTCAGCGTTTTGCTTAGTCAGCCACTAGATCCATGCCCCAACCGGAAGTCCCCTCTGGAAGATGAGTTGGTGGCAGTCCCAGGTCAGGTTCAGGCACTGCAAAAGGAGCTGGAGGACTTTTGAGAAGCATTCGATTATCAAGAAAATTATCAGCGTTGACTCAATTTTCGCCTGAGAGGGTTGCCGGAGGGAAAGGAGGGGTCCAGTATATTAGAATTTTGCTCAAAAATAATGCCAGGGCTGTTAGGTCTAAAGCCCAAAAATGGGCATTACAAGATGGAAAGAGCCCTCCATGCAGTGATGGCCAGACCCCCGATCAACCCCCGAGGCAGATAATAATGCGTTTCCACAATTTCCAGGATCGAGAGGCTGTGCTAAGAGCTTATAGGGAGAAGGGGCAGATGGAATATGATGGGATTCATCTGTTTCTTTTGCAGGATTACTCGGACAGATTATTGCAATGCAGGAAAAAGTTTAATGGACTTATGGCCCAGCTCAGATCTATGAAGGTTGAGAATTTCCTGGTATACCCAGCCACTCTGAAGATCCGGTATGAGGGGGCAACGCTTTTTTGGGAAGTGGCAAAGGCCGAGCAGTGTGAAATCCTGCAACAGAAAATGGGCTGAGGAACGTTAACGCTGGGCTATCTCGTAAGATGGTGATCAAATTTACTTTAACTTTGAATCGTTTGGATGTATGATCAGCTGTCTGTCTATTTAATCTGAGCATTCGGTGAACCTTGGGTTTCCTTTCTTTCTCTATGCGCTATGGTTTGAACAGAGGCAGCTACCATGACCATCTGGAGACATGAACAAGGAACTTTACATTGTTGGATAGGGTTAATTGTTTCTTTTTCTTCTATTTTGAGGGAAAAGTGCTGCAATAAAGGATGAAGTGAAACTGAGTTTGTATCAAATATAGAAATGGGAGGAGGGAGACGACAAGGGAACGGGGTGAGCTCTGCCATGAAGAAGGGAAGGGGGCAATGCAGGAAGGGGACACTGTCTGCTTTTTTATTTAAAGCTGGGAACGCTTAACGACATTGTTGCTCCTTGGTGGGGTTGCCTCCAATCTTTTTCTTTTTTTTTTCTCACTGGGGAGTCTATGGATCTAGAGACCTGGGAAGGGAGGTTGGATGGGGGAACTGTGGGCCTGGTCGAGATAGGTCCTAGTCGGATCTTTGTGGCGCAGTCTCTTTTGTGGGGCCTTGCATGCTGGGAGAGCTCTGGACGGGAGCGGGACGAGTGTTGAATGAGGAGTACTTTGCGCACATAATATACGGTCAGACTAATTGAAGGCTGTCCCCTCCAAGCTTCCTTTCTGGGGATGGGGATCGAGATATATTTTGATTTTGGGGGAAGGAAGAGGTATGGGGTTGCTGATGCAGATGGGAATAGTCCCTCGAACATGGTACTACCCGAAATTTCAATCGAGGTTTTTCCCCTAATGGGGAGAGAGGTAGAAGGGTGGTATACGGCTGTTGGGGGGCGATGGGATGTACATGTCAGAAAGAGGTTTTGTATGACACTCTTGCCTGTGAAGCAGTTAGTGTCATGGACGGGTTTGGGAGTGGGGGAGTGGTAGGAGGGTGATACAGTGAATTTTTTGTATGGAGGACAAAAAGGGTACTGATGCACAATGGAGGTCAAGGGCTGGGGAGGGACAAAGCAGCTTAGAAGAATTTGGTAGACGGGAAAATGGGAAACAGGTTGTACACAAGGGAGGGGAGTCGCAGAGACGAAAGGGAGCTCTGGGGAAGTGGCTGTCTTTAAATATACAACTTTGGTATGTGAGCAAAATTCCAACCGGGGTAGAGGGGGGGGAGGCAGCAGAGGGGAGGTTGCATGTTTCGGATTCTTGAAGTTATTGTTCAAAATGTTATTGTTATACTCTTTTCAGGTGCAGAACTTGTTCAAAGTGTATGTATATTCATACTGGTTTTCAGAATGAAAATTCAAGATCGTGGATCTCAGTGGAACGATGATGAATGTTACAATGCTAAATGCTTTGGTGGGGAGCTCACAGATAGGGACGTACTGAATAATGGTTAAAAGGTCAATAGCACGGGTGGTTTCATGGAATGTAAGGGGCATAGCACACCCAGTGAAACGAACCTCGATGTTAACTGCTCTGAGGCGGGTGGGGACACAGGTTGCTCTGCTCCAAGAAACGCATTTGACGGAGGTGGAGCATAAAAAGTTAATTCATAATTGGGTGGGTAAATGTTATGCTGCCTCATTTTCCTCTCATAAAAGGGGGTGTGGTTGTCCTTATCCATAAGGCTTTCCCTTTGGAAGTGAAAAAAGTGGTTACGGATCAGAAAGGGGGCAGATTTGTCTTTATCTCTGGGGAATTACATGGTGAACAGGTTACCTATGGCAGTATATATGCCCCGGCAGTGTTTGACCCGGAGTTCTTTGAGTCTCTTCTGGATTTATTAACTAAGGAGCAATTCCCAGGGTTAATATTAGGGGTGGACTTTAATTGGACGATGGACCCAAGCAAGGATCATTCAGAAGGAAAGGGTAGGGCATCTGCTGTCATGAGACAATGGCAGGAGGGGGTAGCAGACTTGGATTTGGTAGATGGGTGGCGGACTCGCAACCCGGGGACGAAAGAATACACGTTTTTTCCAATCCTCACAGAATTTGGTCCCGTATAGACTACATTTATCTTCCTAGAACGTGGTGTGGGAGAGTGCAAGACACAGCGCATGGTCCCATACATATATCGGATCATGCAATGGTGATCCTTGCGATATATGGTAAAACAGAACAGATGGGCCCCCCCCATTGGTGGTTCCCCATATACATGGCTAAAAATAAGGAATTTAGAGACTATCTAGAGGAGCAGTGGAGATATTATGCTGAGACAAATACTAACTCTGATACAACTTGGCAGGTTTTTTGGGATACATGGAAAGCGTATATGCATGGGGCAATCATAGAATATGTTGCATGACTTAGGAAAAAGAAAAGGATACAGAGGGAAGAGCTAGAACAGGACTTGAAAGAGTTGGAAAAGAGAGTAGCGGGAGGGGAGAAGGGGGGAGTAGAACAATTATTGAAGACTGCAAGGGAAGTTTTGAACACCTCGCTCCGGGAAGAAGCGGGCAGATCTTGGGTATATTACAAATGTCAGATCTTTGAGTGGGGAAATTGACCAGGGCTGCTGCTTGTTTGCCTTATGAAGGGTGGACGGTGTCCAGTTAGGATCACGAGCATCAAGAATGGGACGGGAACCATTTGTACAGATGCTAAGGGGATCCGGGAATGCTTCAAAATGTTCTATAGCCAGCTATATAAGGCTGAACATATGGGAAAAGTAGATCAAATGAAGGCCTTCTTAGACAAGTTGGAGATGCCATGTCTGACGTCTGCACAAAGGGAAAGACTGAATCGACCAATTATGCAGGTTGAGATGGGAGAGGCCATACAGAGATTACAAAGACGTAAGACCAGTGGACCCGATGGGTTCCCGACTGAATATTATCAACTAATGCGGGGTCAATTAGCGGGGGTTCTATGTGAAGTGTTCATGAAACCTGAGGAGGGGAATTTGATATTACCCAGGACATGTGGGGAGGTGGCAATCTGTTTGGTTCCAAAATCTGGAAAGGATGAACATGAGTGCGCATCATATAGGCCCATTTCACTGCTTAACTGTGATGTGAAACTCTTGGCAAAGGTACTGGCTAACAGATTGGAAGAGGTCCTCACGGACTTGGTTCACCCAGACCAGACCGGGTTCATTAAAGGGCGTCAATCCTATCACAACATGCTCCGCCTCATAAATGTGGTATGGAGGGCTTCCCAAGGTGGAGAAAGCATAGGTATTCTGTCTATGGACGCAGAAAAAGCGTTTGATAAAGTAGAATGGCAATACCTTTTTGAGGTTATGCCCCGGTCTGGTCTGGGCGACCCATACATAGAATGGGTGCGGGCCATGTACGTGGACCCTAGGGCCAGAGTGCTAGTGAATGGGGAACTCTCCTAACAGCTGGTTCTTGAGAGGGGAACTAGGCAAGGGTGCCCTCTATACCCCTTGTTATTTGCATTAGTTATTGAACCTCTGGCGGTGGCAATACGTCAGCATAATGATATAGTAGGGATTAAGGGATAGACTGGTACGCCACACAAAGTTGCGCTCTATGCAGATGACATGCTTTTGTTTATCCGTGAACCACAGGAATCTATGCCTCCGCTGCTGACACTGATTGAGGAGTTTGCAGATTTTTCTGGTTATAGAGTTAACCTGGGCAAGTCTGAACTACTTATTTTCCCAGACCATGAGCAAGCGGCAGTACAATGAGGGTTGAAGGTAGTACAAAATAGTTTTACTTATTTAGGAATTAAAGTAGGGAAATCTCTGGGATCTCTGTATGGCCTGAATTACTCTCCTCTAATTAAAACAATAGAAATGGATCTCAGATGATGGATGCACATTCCCATATCATGGCTTGGTACAAGATGCAGATGCTAAATATGGGACTCACCAAAAAAGATTTGACACAGGTGGAAGGGCCTTTTTTTAATTTCATATGGCAAGGGAAAAAAACCAGGGCTAGTCTCCAAAGGCTGAAGGCAGAGAAAGATTGGGTGGGGCTGAATTTTCCAGATTTGGGGAATTATTATCTCGCTATACAGCAACATGACTTGGCGGATTGGGTGCATCAACCAAAAGTGACAAGCTGGATAGACTTAGAACAGAAAGGTAACAGGGGTAGGCTTACAGCGTATCTACATACGAAAGGACCCAAGGCCTTTAGGACGGTAGGGAATGGTAAACCTATGGTTGAAAGGGTGTTGGAGGCTTGGGTACAACTCAGAAAGCGGAGAGATGCACAGGGTAGAGAAACAGTGTTGCTCCCACTTGTGAAAAATCCCTTTTTCCTTCCTGGAATGGAAGATGGGAATTTTAGCGCTTGGGAGAAAGGAGGAATCAGTTCTGTGGGTAATCTATTAGTACGGGGGGAGATGTATACTTTTACCCAAATCCAAAACAATTTAAAATTGGGAAGGCATCACCAGTTCAGGTACTGGCAAGTGAGAGCCTTTGTGAATAGCTTGGGTAGGGAGGAGGCCAGGCGGATTACATTGGATCCGATAGAAACTTTGGTGTATCAGGCAAAAAAATGATCCGAAGGGATTCATAGGGAGGGCAGCTAAGCAGGGGAGGCAGCAAATCTCATGTTTGACATATAAGACAAAGAAATTACGGGAAAGGGACTTGGCCAGGCCTATCTCTGAAGTGGATTGAGGGTGGTGCTCCCGATGCACTCGGGGATAATGGCTTGTAATAGATTCAAGGAATCCTTTTTCAAATTTGTGCACCATTTATACTATCCTCCAGTCATTGTGCACAGGGCCCATTCAGTGGTATCACCAATGTGTGGTAGATGCGGGGTCGAGAGAAGTACATATAAACATTGTTTTTGGTCCTGCCCTATACTAAAAATTTTTTGGGAGGATGTGGTGTCAAAGGTTGCCAAAATGTGGGGAAAAGATATGGTGAGGGATCCCCTAGTTTGTTTATTTGGGGTAGACAGAGGCGGGTGGGAGCCTCTCCCTCGTTGGGTTAGAACGCTTCTTGTGTTGGCTCGCCACTGTATACAAAACACATGGGTTTCCCAGATTAGGCCTACCATGCAACAACGGCGGACCTTGACACTGCAGACCTTGGCTCTGGAACGACTTATAATGGTCATGCGGGATCGGAAGGAGAGTTTTTTTACAAAGTTGGGCACCTTTCTTGTCCTCCCTAAACCCAGGAGAGCAAATGATACTGAGTGGTGGCTTAAGGGGGTAATGAGAGGATCAGCATAAGCACTAGACATGAAGGATTAAAAGAATGAGATCACACGCACGTTGCACATTTGAAAAGCCAGTAATATTTTATTTTATTCTGCAAATATTATGTTGAGATATGTATAGATATGAAACTCATGACAATGAAATGTACACTTCTCTTGTTATGTTCGCACCTGACTTTTTTTATGTATATGTATGTACCTGTTTTTCTATTGTCTGTTATTGTGTACGTCTAATAGTTGTATGTGTTGTAATCAATTTCTGAAAACTAATAAAAATATTATACAAAAACAATAAAACATCATGGCATAGAGTACAGAAATATGCTTAGATAACGAAACAAGCAAGTCATTTAATTATAGGAGAATCTACTCTAGATCCTGGGGTACAACATATTGGGAGGAAAGCATATTCGGTATTGCACTGAGTAGCACCTATAGGTTATGTTCCATGCATCTAATTTGATCTAAGTAGAGGCTATCGCAGCAGTGCTTATGATATAAAACTAATAATACTATTAAAGTCGGAAAAAACCCAAGCCCTTGTGTGATGGTAAATGACCTAACAAACATGGAAGATACGTTTGCCCCAGTTTAAAAAACACAAGGGATATTTACGTCCAACAGTACCATTACATGCCGAATATTGTGGGTCTGTACTTAGTTAGCAAAATTAAACATGGCACTATATTAACGTGGCTGGAGGAAATATTACAAATTTTATGAATATGACAAAAGGCTAAGCTTTGTGAGAGATTGCAGCAAGTCACAGAAATGAGAGCGTCTACCAGGCACATTTATTCCATCTTAACCTCCATGTGGCGATCGCCATCTAGTCCCTTCCATACTAGCCGCCACTCCAAGGCAACCCTCTGGAAGATCAACAAATAGAAATTAAGCACTTCTAGTGGCACTGGAACCCCACATAGCAACCTAAACATTATTTAAAGAAAAAAGAAAAACATAAACCTTTTGCTCACATGTGTCTTACCACGAGGCGCTTACAGTGTGCAGATCCCTAATTTAACACAACACGGGCATGTCAGCACTAAGAGTCTTAAAATGCAATACTTGATGGTCGATACATTCATCCTTCAGTGTCTACTTCTGGCTTCTCACTTCGTGCAGCAAAGTCCTTTTGGAGCGCCTCTAGTTTTTTTTTCCCCAGCATCTATCGGATCATTGTAGATGCAAGTTTTCCCCGCATACATGATCCGCAATTTAGCTGGCAGTTGTAGTGTATGTGAAATTCCTAGGGTCCATAGTCCCGACTCAAGGCATTGAAGGCTTTTCGGCATTGCCTGGTCGAATAGCTCAGATCAGGGAAACAATAAATTAAGCTGCCATCCAGTAGCGATAAAGGGCCTCTGGATCTTGCAGCACCCAATATTGTCTCTAATATGTGGACCATACGTTATCGCCAGGAGTGTTCATGGCTGGTTAGGGTCGTTCAGATGAGATCTTGGGGTAATCCGGTAGGCTTTGTAAATATAGCCCTTCAAAGCTAAGTCCAGTAACTTGTTTAAGAGGTCAAACACATAGTTTACTGGGTTGTCCCCTTCCATACTATCCAGTACCCCAGTATATGAACACTGGACATGCGGACACCATTTTCAAATTGCTCCAGTCTGCTGTGCAGTACTTCTCTGATGGCCTGTAATAAGGCTGCATTGGTAGGCTCTTCAGAGTGTACCCCACTCACTCCTCCTTGAGCTGTAGCATCCGTTGATTTCTACGGCACTTCCCAGTCAGCTGGACGATCACCTGTTTTTGTTTCCCCATATGACGTTCGGTTGAAAATTGTATAGTTTGATAGCTTTTAATTTCAGCTACCTGAATCTTTGTCTGTAGGTTCACAATCTTTTAATATGAATTAGGTAATTTCTGTGCAAATAGATGGATTGTCAGGAGCTCTAGCACGTCTTTCTTGGCTAGTTGAAGGCTCCACACCCCATTTTGGTGAAGCCTTTTTTTTTCCCCCCAACTATCTTTTTACTCTTTCACTGCTCGAGGGAACTCTTTCAGGCAGCCCATCCCTGTGCCGCCTGCCTAAGGGTTGCGACCCATACTTTCTCTCCCCCACAGCCAGCACCTCGTTTAACCTAATCCAGGGAGGGAAGCCCAACTCCTACCTTGGGCTCCTTACGAGACAGACTATGGCGTGCAGGTGGGGCTCGGGTGGAGGATCAATGAAGCAAGCTGAGATGGACCCCGGCGCTGGGCATGGAGGATAGGTGCTGTCACCTATCCCTCCGAGCCGAGTTTTTCCTTGTTCTCCCAACCCCACCCTGCGTGTGCACACCCTGATGCTTGGCGCACGGCAACTCTGCCAGTGTCGGGCACACCATTACGTGCCACCCATGCTCTGCAGCACCCCCGATCTCCACCAGAGGCCACCGGAGTGCCGGGTGCCCTGATGTCCTCCCCCGGGGATCAGAGAGCAGCCTTACAGGCGCTCAATCCAATCCCTCCCCTGCCGACCCCCAGTGCCCGAGCTCACTTCCGAACTCAGGTCGCCGGCGTGGCGCGAGGTGTGTCGTCCAGTGCCTCAACCTTCAGCACCACCGGGCCGGGCCATTTTGGTGAAGCCTTGACCACCTAGTCCCCCTCCCTCCCCACACAGCTCACAAGGATTTGCATAACCATGATGCTTTGCAGTGGATTTGAGGCTTCAGAGTGCAGGGCTGGATTTTCAAAGCTACAATTTCAAGGTGAGGGCTGCAAAAAACTCCAATTGGACCAGGTGCACGTAAAAACAGGCAGCCAGCCCAGTTTAACAATGTCTTTCAGAAGAATTACCTGCACTCATGGACTCTGATAAACACACCACACACAAAGTTCAATTTAAAAGCGTTATTGACTAAATGAAAGGTGGAGTGTACACAAGACAGGATCACACCACTTTGCTAGGCTTGAAGGCTGAAACTCTTCATCAAGGGGCCCTCTAATGAAGAGTTTCAATGCGCAAGAACCGAGGCAAAATAGTGTGGTCACCTCACTACTCCACCTTATTAGTCATGCTTAAATTGAACTTCATGTGTGGTGTGTTTATCAGAGTCCACTAGTGCAGGTAATTCTTTTGGAGGACGCTGGATTTTCAAAGGCTTGCAATTTTGCCTCAAGGGTGACGTGACAGGTCACAGAAAATGTAGCCTAACTTCATGTCACAAGTGCAGCAAGAAGTGTGTCAGAAATAACACATGGCTCAAAATGACGACGTATGCACTGTTGTGCTGCTGTAAAGTGAGCAAAGTACAGAAAATGCGTCAAAACATATGAAAAAAAGCTTGCAACCATACTGGCGCATTTGCAGTGACGTTGTTGCAGCAGAACAACTGCCGCGAGTCCTGCCTTCAAAGCTTTGAAAATCCAGGCCCTGAGTTTGGTTTGGAGAGAGATACAGAAATTAAACAATTTGTAAATTTATTCTCTGCTTGTATCCTTCATGGCTCCCACAGAGTGTTCATTTTCCCATCAGCCTCTCTGGTGATCTACCTCCGAATACCCGAATACATTATATATTTGTTGCAAGTCTGAATAAGAGGTAACAGCAATGTCTTAAAAAGGGGCTTCAGTCACCACCAAAAAAAAAAATTACAGCTGCTGACAGCTGACAACAGCTGACCCAAATTTGAATTCCCCAACATTCCAAAATAAAATATTTCTTTTTTTTCCCAGTTCTCTTTCTCTCCCCATGGTGTCTTCTTGGACCTCCTTCCACCTACCCAACCTCGGAGCCACACTCCTTGGGATGCTACAATGCTCCTAGAGTGCTCATGGCACACTGTGACATGCGTTCTGCAGTTTGTACACCCCCCCCCCCGAGGTAGGATCTTGCCTTGCAACTTCTTTGGCAGCAATGTCCATGCATATCTAGTCTCCGTTGTGGAAGGACTTGATTCTTGGAGCATCTCTGAAGCTCCCCCAATGGAGATCAGTGCCCCAGAGGGTTGTGGGGCCGGGCAGGTTTCATCTGCCTAACAGCTCCCATTTTAACTTGTTATTCACCCCCTACTGAGAGTACGCTGTGCATCACTGGTGCGGTGCCAGCAATCCTGAAGTACTGACACAGGCATTCTCCCTTTCCAGTTCAGCTTGTGGACTGCTGAAACTGCACTGCCATCTGTAGCCACCAGGTGGCAGTAATGCAGCCAAATGTGCATCCCTCCCTCTGTGGAGGAGCAGACTGTCTACTCGGAGCCTCGATCCTCCCCTACCCCACTCACTGGCCCCAATGACTTGAGCTTGCTTCTGAACTTGGGTCATCAGCATTGTGAGCACTGGCTCCACCACTGCACCGACAGGCTAGTTAATAAAACAGCATTTCAAGTTGCTGTTTTTTTTTTTTAAAAAAGAACATATGCATGAAAAGTTAATCAGGTGTGTTTATCAGAGTCCACTAGTGCGGGGAATTCTTTTGGAGGACGCTGGATTTTCAAAGACTTGCAATTTTGCCGCAAGGGTGACGTGACAGGCCACAGAAAATGTGGCCTAACTTCATGTCACAAGTGCAGCAAGAAGTGTGTCAGAAATAACACATGGCTCGAAATGACGACGCATGCATTGTTGTGCTGCTGTAAAGTGAGCAAAGTATAGAAAATGCATCAAAACGTATGAAAAAAAGCTTGCAACCATATTGGTGCATTTGCAGTGACGTTGCTGCAGCAGAACAACTGCCACGAGTCCTGCCTCCAAAGCTTTGAAAATCCTTTGCCCTTTACAGTTTGTCTTGATGGTATGAAAAAGCTGAGGCCATCAGATCAGGCCACCAGGTGATCAGATATCAAAATCTGTTAATCTGTCTACCCTTTTTGTATTGTTGGAGTATCCAACTCCAATCAGAGTACATAATATCATCAGCTTCCACTTCCTGCCTGCACTGAGAACTTCAAATTTCAGAATTTGGAGTCAGGTTTTGGAATCTGATCAGAATCTGACTGATTAGGATTAAAGATTTTCCACAACTAAATCAGAAAATCCTAAATCCTCACCTTTGGATCGGATTCTGAAGTATCCAAATCTGAAAATCAGAATCCGATCATCCTTAGTCATAATCCTCTTGCTTGTGACATCACATTCTTGCTAGGGAACTGACTGTGATGCCAAAAGCAAGGGGATTATGACTTCCTGCTTCTGTATAGCGTAAGGCCAAACTAACTTAAAGCAGCCATGTATGTTACGGTGACAACTGTGGCCTGTCCTTTTTTTTTTTTTTTTTTTAAACTTAAGAGTTTATCTCCTGTGCTTCCCTGCTGGCCCTCCTCAGCCCAGTTACCCAGCATCTCCAGGACTTACCCCTTGGGCCCCCATGACTTACCCTTCATGGTGGGAGTTACTCCCCCCGAAGCAGGATCTGGTGTGAGTGCCCAATCTGTGGTGCCTCCGTACCCCCCCCAATGCTGTGCAGTGATGCACTGCATCTTACCAATGTCCCCCTGCCCTTTTGTGGCCTCCCAGGATCAGGCATATACTGCAGAGCCGAAAGCCGTCTTCTTTGGGAGAAGACAGTAGTCCTCTGGATACTTGATCCCATCCCCCTACTGGACACCTACTGGTGACTCACGTTCGTTCCTGAATCTGGGTCGCCAGCATGTCAAGCAATAGCACTACCAATGTGCCAATGGGATGACCTTTTGACCTATACTTTTGTAATGTTACTATTTATTCCTCCTCTCGCCCCCTCGGCTCTGGTCTTCCTCGGGAGTACATGGAGTCATCCCCCTATGGCACCATCTACCTGGGCCATCCTCCATCGCCCATGTAGCCTCGGTTATACCCCCCCAGGCGAGGACGGGGTGGGCCCCAATGCCCCGACACTGCAGTAACATTGGTTGGGAGGATGCCAGGAGGGTGGCCGCAAATCAGGGGCAAGCTCTGGTGCTCCGTCTCCGCCAGAGCCGAGAGGCATTTTCCCTGTTTTTCCAGGGGAGTGGCTGGTGCCATGACATCAAGGCGTAATCTGACATGTGCCACTCCCCCACTCCTTCTCTCTACTCCTCAGTGCCTGCTGTGTCTCCAGCTTCTGCCAGAGATCAGTAGAGCACCGAACAGGGACCTCTGTCCCTCCCCGGGAGTGGAGAGCTGTCCCCCGGACGCTCAATCCTCTCCCTCCCCTACTACTCTCAGCAACCCGGCCTGCCCCCAACCCAGGTTGATGGCATGGCGCGTGTGGGCGCCCAGCCGCGAACCCACAGTGTCACCCGGAGCCGGCCCTGACCTCTACTTTTAATTCCATCTTAGATTGCCCCTTACCTCCTGTCTTGTAAGATACCCTTCCCTCCCTATTTTGTCTGCTTTAGCCCTTTTCTTTTTTATTCAAGTATTTATCTTCCTGGCCGAGGCAGGCTGGGCTCCTTTCAGCCCTGTCCTTGCGATCTCCACTGTCTACCACCTCTCCCGACTGTCCTGCTCAGTCCAGGAAATCTCCACAGACCCCCTCCGTGGTGGGGGTCAGGAGGGGGAGTGCCTTCCTCCCCTCTCCTGAGACACTAATCCAGCCACCCGACTGGCAGGGTCCTGGTGGTGGATTGGGTGGGACATTGGCGTGCAGGGCATCATGCAAGCCTGCCTCGCCAACCTTTTTCCCTCCATTCCTCCTCTCCCCCAGTGCAGAGGCGCACATGTCAGCGCATGTATATGGAGGCATGCATGCGCTGCAGAGTCCTACAGCTCCCTCCCCTCTTTGCTGCTCCAGTACCGCATTGCCAACACACCTCCACCTGGTGGCAGTCATTCGGCTGAAACAGCAACCCTCCCTCCTTGGGAGAGGAGAGCAATCCCTCAGATGCTCAACCTTCTCCCCCCCCCAAGCTGACCAATAGCAACCCGTGATCCCTTCCAATCCCAGGTCACGGGCGTGGTGTGCGGCAGCACTGCCACCACGCCACTGAGCTAGCTAGCTAGCTTTAGCACCTTTTTTTTTTGTTTTACATTTAAAATAACAGGAGAGCTCCTTTGTAATATGGCTCAAACCAGGTTTTCATCAGTATTCTCAGCTGTGTTTGTTCACTTGTTATCCCACAAAGCCAGGGAGCAGTATCTGCTGCATGTCGGCTCATTTCAGTCACAAGAAAAAGTCATGTTAAACAACTGGGCCTGGATTTTCAAATGTCTGCACACAGTATTTGCAGCAGTTGCACTGACACAGCTGCAACACTGTAAATGCAGTGCTCACATGTGCTACTGGACATTCCTCAATCCTTGGTGGGAGGTGAAAAAGAGACCCTGACTTCTAGAACCGAAATAACTCCAATAGTGGTTTAAATACATTCTGTCCGCTCCCGCATGTGAACGTGCAAATGCTCGTGTGTAAAGATCATAGTGAGGACAAAGCTGATGCTGTGTTTGCCATAAATCAGTGTTCAAATCTTAGACCGGTAAGGATCCCGTGACTTGGAGTTACTGAATGGGTTTCAATTTGTTATTACATCTGTGTAATCTGTGGTGGGAGTCAAAGAAAGCTCCAGATAAACCCTCGATTAATACATTTAAGGAATATATGGAGAGCAAGTTTGCATGCATAGATTCCAGACTATATAGTCATGACGTTTTAGAGGAATTGAGAAAATGATTGATACCATTTCCAACTATATGGGAGAGACCTTTTTCAAATATCTAGTGATTGAGCGGCACTTTCTTCGAAATCTATCAAATCTGGGAATGTTACATGGATGCATGGTACTGTCTAGTGCTTTTCCAAATACACATTTTATTGTCCCCTCTGCCATCCAGCCCCATCGCCCACCTTCCCTGGGACTTACTGGCTCTGACGATCACTCACCGACTGTTCTCCATGGTGGGGCCAAGAGGAGAGGTTGCCCCCCCCCGTGTCCTCATCCAGATTAGGAGCTAACCCAGTTGGTGAGGCGGTGCCTGCCTGTGAGCTGCGGCTTCTACCAGTTGTTGGGGATTTTCCCCCGTTTATTCCCTATAGCTCCAGCATGCAGTGAGGCACCGCATGTGCAAACATCCACACGCACACATGTATCAGCATCGAGGGAGTCCTTGCCATCTGGTGCCCCCCCCCCCAATCCCGAGGGAGAAAAGCAGTTCTCCAGACACTCAGTCCTCCTTCCCCCGGCCAACACCCAACAACCAAAATTTGGTCCCATACCCTGGTCGCCAGTGTGGCAAGTCCCAGGGCCAACCCCGTGTTCTCCAGTGTTTGTAAACATTTTTAATCACTATTTAATAAATTTGTTTTTTTAAATATTAACTCAGTTTTGCCTGGGCCGCCATTTTGTATCAAGTGAAGCAACGGAAAGCTTTGACGTCAAAAAGCACTCCAGGCAGTAAAGAGTTGTTAATAAGTTCGGCAAGTGCAACTCCTTCAGTGGCGTCATAAACACTTGTTTCAATATACTGAATGCCCTACGGAACAGAGCACTGCAAAGTTGCCACATGTGCTACTCCAGCTAGGTGTTAGAGACTGATTTATAACATGTTTATACGTGCACTTAGGGGTATCTCTTATTGAGTAAGCATATTCTCTTGTGCTGTTTGGGTCTGACAAAACCACTCAGATTTACTTTGTGGTCCTCTTGCCTAAATGGCTCAAGAGAACATTCTTATTCAATAAGAGACACCCCCAGAGCATATACTGTATAAACCTATGGTAGCAGTGGTGCACTGTGACACAGGAAATCACAGGTTCGATCCCCACTGCTCCGCTGTGTGAACCTGAGCTGTTGTCTTGATTATTTGCACCATTCCTTCTAGCTTAAAAACTGAGGTTGAAGCAGGACCCACAGAGAATGAGACTCTGCATCTTAGCTGGGCTATCATGGGTAAATGTGTGTGAGGCATGCCAAGGCAGTTCATTAGTAATACAAATATGTAAAAGAAAAACAAGTTATAAATAACAGATCATAAAACAGGGTGTCTAAGTTCTCAAACACTTGCAAATGGTTTTGAAATGCACCTTCAATTTTTTTTGCTAAAATATGTGACGACATAAAGATCCTGAATGTTTTCAAACTGGAATTCTCAACTTATAGAAACCATCTCAGTATTTTTTTTTAAACACAGCATCACTTGACAACTGTTTCAGTTGAAAACTATTTGACTGTGACTTACCTATGCCCATTGCCAAGTCCCCGATAGGCCTTGGCCTGATCCTGCATGCGATTCAAACTCTGAGCCACTGATAAATACTGCTCATAATATTTTATGGCTTCCTCAAAATCCCCCAGAGCCTCGTAGCAGTCTCCTAGGTTTCCGTAAGCTCGCCCTCGGTCCAGCACGGACTCACTCCCACTCAACTGCTGCAGCATTGCTAACTGCTGTTCAAAATAGCCAATGGCTTCCTCCATTACATTCATATTCATCTTGGTAATGCCCATGTTGCCGTAGACCTGCGCTTCAATACTAGGATCTTTCAGTTTCTGGCCAAGTTCCAGCTGTTCCTCATAACACTTAAAAGCCATCGTATACTTCCCTAGGGACATGTAAACTGCAGCGAGATGGCCATGAGCTCTGCATTCACCTGGCATATCACTCAGCTCCTGGTAGACCTCAAGTTCCTGAGTGTGGTACCCCAAAGCTTTGTCGTATTTTTGTATCATCCTATATGCGCTTCCTAAAGCTGCATACGCACTAGCTTCTAGTTTCCTGTCCTTTACATGATGTGCTAAACTCAGCTGCTGTTCATAAAACTTTATTGCACCATTTACATCTTTCTTGCAGACAAAGATATCGCCAAGGTTTCCTAATGCTCGGAACTTAGCTTGGGAATTGTTCAAAGACTGAGCCAAAGACAACAAGTACTTCTGGCACTCCTCTGCCTTGTTGTAGTTCCCTAGAGCCTTGAAGGCCAGGCCTAGGTTACAGTAGGCTTTTGCCTGGCTCAGTTTGTCGTGCAAGTCCTTGGCTAAAGCTAGATCTTGCTCGTAGTACTTCACAGCCTCTTGGTAGTTCCCAAGGCAGTAATGGGCATAGCCGAGGTTATGACAAACTTTTCCCTCCCCCTCCATGTCTTGAAGTTCAGGAGATAGGCGCAAGTATTGTTCATAATAAGGTGTGGCCTGCAAATATTCTCCTCGGGAGCAATGAAAGTTCCCCAAGTTGCTGAGGGCCCGAGCCTCACTCTGGATGTCCCGCAATTCTCTTGCAATGTTGAGGTGGTTTTGATAGTGCTGCAAGGCCCGGTCATGGGCACCCAAGGCCTGATAGGCCACTGCCAAGTTGCCATGTGTCGAGGCTTGAGACGCTCGATCGTTCACCTCCATGGAGATCTGCAGCTCCTGCCGGTGGTACTTGACAGCTTGATCGTACATGCCTAGTGCGTTGTAAGCATTTCCCATGTTGCCATAGGCCCTCCCCTGGGCAGCATAGTCATTTAGCTCCTGAGCAATGGAGAGGTGGGTTTTGTGGAGTTTTAGTGCAGTGTCATAATCCCCTTTCATCTGGTGGATTATTCCTGTGAAAAGATTAAGAGAAAAAATAAAGTCAGACATGCACTTGTTTAGAAAAGCATTCCCACAAAGGCTAAGCCTACGATACTTGTCAATGATGTCAGACAGAATCTCTCTATGGTTCTCTTACTTAAATTCATTAGCATATGTTCACTTTTATACAACATCAGCGGTGATAAACCTTCTTTGATAAATTTGTGTATACCATGGGAGTGGAAATATATTTGGAAGATAAAAGCTGTTATTTTCACTGGAGACATAGCTACTGTGCAAATAACGTGTTATTTGCACAGCAGCTATGTTATTTGCTTAGTAGCCACAACCTATGTTTTTCACATGAACTGGCTCCCTGCGAGCAGCACATCAAACAGTGGCGCTGTCACTTTAACAATAAAAGTAAATGGCTCCATTTGTCATCATTAATAAAGCGGAAAAGAAAGAAAATCTGTAAACAGATAATCTATTTACATAATACTGTTAAAGCATGGCAGGTAGCTAATTTATTACATGCACATGTTTTAATGTACAAAGGTGCTAGGTAACTGTAAACAAAGGGTCAAGAAGATGAGGCAAGAGAAAAATGGGATTGCAAGCCTAAAATGGCTGTTAAATAAGTGAATGTTAAAGTAATGTAAGATGGTATAAAAAGTGTAAAATGGTTTGAAATGAATTGTTAAACTGTACAAAATGGTACTTGTGACAATAGGCCTAGAGATACAAGAAGTGGGTCAGAAGGTATAAACTGTGCTTAAAACAGAGGTCCTATGCAAGCAATAACACACGACGAGGTGTGGGTTATCGCCTGATAGAGCACGCCTAGGGCCAAAATAAGGCACGAGCGCTTGCGCCCAGTGCCTTATGCCCCTGGGCTTGTTTTTATCAGGGCGAAAGAACCACACCCTCGGAGTGTGTTATTGGCGCTTAGTAAATGGTTCCCTTAAAAAACTTTATGTTGGAAATTAAGTTCATAAATAAAACAAGTCTGAAAACTGTTAAAAATATAGTTTAACGAATGTGGAAAAATAGTCCCAGCATTTGTAGTACAAAACATATGTAAAATCCCTTTCAGACAAACAGAAACATACAGGCACACATTTTTGCACTGCCGCACACTTGTTCTTTACATTTTGTTTCTAGCTTTGTTTTATTTATTTGTTTTGCAGGTTCTCATTTTGTCTGGTAGCTGCCAGTAGTCGAGGAGTAGCCGCAGCAGGTGTGTACCACATATGATTCTGAATTTTACTGCTCTGCAGCCTCGGTACAGACAGACATTTAATTGTATTTGTCTGTTGACAATTTATCTTATGGTTTTGTTTTTGCAGGCTGTGAAATTACACTGCTTTTGTGTGTTAACTGTATTTTCTTTGCCTCGGTTGGATCGAGCGAGTATGTCGCCTATCGGCTTCAGACAGAGCGTCTTGTCAGTTTGCGAAAAGGAACGGCACACCAAGTGTGTTCGCCATCTGCAGTTATTTAAATATCTGTGATCCTTGTGGTGTGAAGAGTTGTGGCGGCACAAGTGTCCGTTTTGGTTTAAACAGAATTTCTTTCGAGCGCGTGAGGTTGCTCAGTGGATCGCGGAGAGCTCATTTTGAAATCAGAATTGCCAGAGTTTTTTATTTGTACAGCTCAGTTTGAAGTCAGGGGTGCAAGAGACTTTTTTTTTTTTTTTTAAACTTCAAGGAATAGAGGTCAGACTTTCTTTTTTATATTTTACTTGAGTTTACTTTGGCACTTCACGGGGGAAGGGGGGGGGCGGACAAGCCAGTACAGTACAGTGTTTGCTCGCCTGTGAAAGCAGTTTAAAGCTATCACAGGTTATTGATATTTCCCTGTTGTGAGGTCGCCCAGGGAAGAAAAGTGCCGGTTGGCATAAATATCAGCTGATAAGGACACGGGTGAAAGGTCCTTTTAGCCAATCAGTTTCATGGATTTTATTGACCCATTTTATAAGCAAATTTAATTCACTGGGCTTAGTCAAGAACATTTTGTACAAAAAACATGTTTTTCTCTGTAACATAAAGGTCATAGTTAAAAATGGTTATAGCTAGCCTGTCTGATGTCTGCTCCATTTCCCCATTTCAGTAGAATAGAATTATCCTTGTTTTTCCACCAAAGATGATGCTAGAAGGAAACTCCTTACTTCTGTAAAACAACAGCTGTGTCTTATGATCAATGTATTTATGGACCCCTATCTCATGACAAATTTGGTAACTTGTTGTTTTTGCCTTTTTGGCTAAAATGTTTTAATGACCTTGGAATTCCCCTTCTCTGCATTTTTTTTTCATAAACAATTAGTGTACAAATAAGACTTAAACTGTAGGTGCTGTGTGTCCAAGAGGAAATAGCCAGAGATCACATCTATAGATGCTTGGGTCACCCAGAGAAAAGAGGACAATATTGCTTCATTTTCTCTGTACACCTGTAGCCCTGGTGGTAGAAAGCCATCAGCTGTTAAGACTTAATCATGTTAGAGGTAATTTTGTTAGGGCTTATTTGGGTATTAATAAATTGCAACTGATCTAAAACAGCATCTGGTGTAAGGTGGTTTTATTGGGTTGCCAGGGACCACTAACCACGAACCTTGTACTTTTTCTACCTCACTCTTTTCAGTGTGGTACAGTTTGTTTATTTACAATACAATACGTTTTTTTTTTCACCTGCAAGAGACACACACAAAAAAGTATGAACTCCCATGGTATACACTGATTATCCCATGAGGTAGCTTCAAACATTGATGTTACCTGGCTTGAAATGCTGTTGTTATTGCCACTGTGCTCTGACGGCTGCGCCACGCGTGCAACTCTGCACCAGCAACAACATTCCAAACCAGATAGCATGCATATTTGAAGCTACTTCTTGGGATATCCTCTGTGTATACACCACTTGTGTTAGGATAAATAGCAAGATAAATAGAGGGTATACAAGGGACTGTTCAAATATACAATTTATTCCATGAGAGAGGGGGAGGGACCATGACTCATGAGTGGCAATGCCACAAGTTAGTTATGAAAGTTCCACCACCTCACAAAATTAATCGCATGTTTGAACACAGTCCATTGTATGTTCTGTGTATACAATGTCTGTGTTCTGTGTGGCAATTAAGTTAGCAATAACCCACAACAGAGTATGGGGTTATAGGCATTTAATGCATGCCTGGGGTACTCTGTGAGGAACAAGGCTGCAGGCCGAGTGTCCTCATAGCACCTTAGGTGTGCATTAAATGCCTATAACCCCATACCCTGTCATGGGTTATTGCATTTATAACATGGGTTGTAAAATAACTGTAATACAACTGAGAAAAATGATTTTATTGCTCTTGAAAGGTATGAAATCGTACTGTATCCTGACACCTGACAAAGCAGTTCTCAACAAATAACGCATACCACACTGATGTTATGAAGACACAAATGGCAGAAATGTACTCTTAGGTTCATTCCTTCCATTTCGTTTTGCATAACATAACTGTGCCTGACTTGTGCAGTCTGTAACACTCTCCTGATTTGCAGCTGCTGCCATTTCTCTCTCTCTCTCTCTCTCCTTGCTGTGTGTGTGTGTGCTGGGGCTGTCTCACTGATTTCTGGCATTTAGTGGCACACTTAGAGACAGAAAGAGAGAGAGAGAGAGAGACACACACACACACACACACACACACACAGTACAGTTACGTAAGAACTTACCGTAACAGTAGATCTTTGAGAGAGGCTCTTGCAGTAGGTAATTACACATAGGACTGATGCCGGCAGGTGTCAGGACCCCACGGAAAAATTTCTAGCTAGCAGTCTCTGGCAGGGACCGCCCCACATCAGTGACCAACGTCCAGGACGTCCAGTATAAAGGGGCGGGTCCCCATGCCCGCCTTCTAGTTCTTTCCTGCCAAAGGCCTAAAAGGTGAGACAAGAGAGAAGTGGATGTTTCCTCACTGGAAAAGGAGCTGAAAAGCTTAGGGGATGGAGGGTGGAGAGTTACTATTGCAGCCTCTCGAAGATCTACTGTTACGGTAAGTTCTTACGTAACTGTATTATCTTACTTTGAGAGGGCTCTTGCAGTAGGTAATTACACATAGGACTGAGTCTCAAGCAGTCTGGAACAAGCAGAAGCAAACGGAAGGAAGCAAACTACCCAAAAGTAGACCCTCTGGCTGCTGAGGTCTTAGGAAAGAAGACCCTGCAGAACAGCCAACCCGAAGCCTGCTCTATGGTGAGAGGCAATGTCCAAACTGTAGTGTTTCATAAAGGTATGGACAGAAGTCCAAGTAGCGGCTGCACAGATTCTGCCGCTGACACATTCTTGAAACAAGCAGCAGAGGCAGCGACTCCTCTGGTGGAGTGCCCTCTGACCTGACCCAGCAGGGTCTTGTTGTACTTGTTGTAACAGAAAATGAAACAATGAGCCAACCATTTAGATAGGCATTGCTTAGAAACAGCATTGCCTTCTCTTTTATGAGCAAAAGAGACAAACAGTTGATCAGTCTTCATGAGGCCCTTCGTCCTTGTGGTGTAGTATCTCAGGATTCTGTGAACATCCAAAGTATGTAAGAGGTACTCCCCTTGATTGGAGTGCTACATGAAGAAAGCAGGCAGCTCCATGGATTGAGTCAGTGTAGATTCCACTACCACCTTGGGGAGAAATGTCTCCAACGTAGGAGGTCTGGAACCGGGACCAGCGTCGGACGACGGCTCTCTACCTCCCTGGTGAGCTAAGCCTTGGCCTCAGCCCACCAGGAAGCGAGAGTCTCCTTCAAGTCCACTGGCGGCTGAGGGGGCAATGGAGGAGGAGAAGGAGGGGGATACGAATACTGAGGGTATCTGTAAGGCACGTATCTGTACCCCGACGGTGGGTAGCCTAGCGTCGGGTACTGGGGCACGTGGTACTGTGAAGGCCGGGTACTGGGGTGCCAGATACTGCGGGCTCAGGTATGACGAAGGCCGGATAGGACGGGTTGGATACCCAGGGACCAGGGGGTCTTCGGAGCAGAAGGCTCTCGAAAATGGCCCAGCGGACGGGCCCGGAACGGGAGGTCCGGCGGGCGGCAGGCCCAGCGTAGGGGCAGCGTCCGGCAATGGGATATTGTCGGGCATTGGGTAGGCCAGTGTCAGTGCCAGCATTTGAGAATCTGGCGTCAGGTCATCCAGCCCAGCGGGAGAAGACCCGAAGACAGTGTACCCACCTCCTCCGTGTTGCCCAGGGAAGAAGGATTACCATCCCCGGGATCCAGCAGAGGAGACGCTGGCGCCTCGGAGTGCAACAAGTGTTGCAGCGAGTTCGGGATGACAAATAGGCCCAAAGGGTCTGGCGTCAGCCCTAACATCGAACAGACGTCAAAGGAACCGGCGTCTGTCTTATCAGCGGGATCCAGGCGGGCGTCGGGGAGGACCAGCGTCCGACTTACCCAGACAAGCGCCCGGCGAAGAGTTGCAAAGGAGGGCAGCCTTGGCAGGCGCTTTGGGACCGTGCGCTGCCACGGAAGGTCAGGCATCTTAGTGGCCTTACCGGGCGGGTGTCGGAGGAGTCAACATCTGACTTATGGGCCGCTCAAACCAGAGGCCGCTGACAGCGACCTTATTGAGCGGCTCCCTTTGACCAGCGGCTCCCGAGGAGCCCGAAACAGTCCAACAGGAGGGTTGACGCTGTCTTGAAGCCTCCAAGACGGCGCCACGGAGCTGCCTCCCGGGGAGGCACTGCCTGCAGCACTGCGACCCCAGCCGAAGCCGGGCTAATCGGCGAGGAGTCCTGGTCCCGTGCTTCTTGTGGTGGCCCTCCGGAGAAGCAAGCCCGTCAAGTTTTTTCAGTTCCTTTCCATGGAGGTCATTTTTTGATTAAGAATGTGGGCCTCCAGGGACTGCTGCCTCCGCTTTCGGGTGGCCGCGTTAAACTGCTGGCAGAGCTGGCACTTCTCGGTGGGATGATCAGGGCCTAGACAAAAAAGGCACTGGGAATGTCCGTCCTTATGCAGGAGCTGAGCACCACAAGAATCGCACTTGTTTTTATGCTCGGAGGGAGTCGGGGACAACATACATGGCAGCTGAAGGTAGGGCTGACGAAAATCAGGAAAAAATTGAAAATTGGCGGTAAAAAACTACCGACGATTGACTGCGGAGCAGTGAACTTAACCGCGAGCTAACGGCGGGAAAGAACTGGAAGGCAGGCGTGGGGAGCGCCCCTTTATACTGACGTCGCCTGACACCGGTCACCTGACGTGTGGGCGGTCCCCCGCCAGAGACTGCTAGCTAGAAATTTTTCCGTGGGGTCCTGACGCCTTCAGTCCTATGTGTAATTACCTACTGCAAGAGCCGGAATTCTGACTGACATACTCACCAGTATATCTCTCTCTCTCTGTCTCTCTCTCTCTGTCTCTCTCTCTCTGTCTCTCTCTCTGTCTCTCTCTCTGTCTCTCTCTCTCTCTCTCTCTCTCATTCTGACAGGGTGCTTAACACTACTGAGCAGCCAGTGACTCTCCACCATGGCAAGCCAGCACAGGACATGGGGCGGCTGGCAAGAGGCAGCCTACTGCTAATGACACTGGGGGACAGGAAGGCATGCAGTGGGCACTGAGGAAGATTGCCATTGAGGTTCCTTTTTGGGAGGAAGGGGCATTCCATTGATTTGCTGGGGGGGGGGAATGGGAATGGAGGACAGGCTCCGACCACTTTACTCTCTCTCTCTCTCTGCTCTGTCCACTTTACTCTCTCTCTCTGTCTCCCCCTCTCGGTCAAAAAAAAAACACGATAATTACAGCTGTGCTGCAGGTCGCTTTCGGTTCTCATTCTTGGGACACCAGTAAATGGACATTGATGACCAGCTACTGGTGTTGGTAGAGCGAGAAACAAGAGCAACCTGCAGCGCAACTGTAATTATCGGTGTTTTTCAGAGAGTGAGAGAGAGAGTACAGCAGCCGGAGCCATAAGTAGCCATGGTAACAGACAGCAGACTGTGTATTCTGCAAGTGGGGCAGGGGGCCGGGATGGCTTTCAGACAGCCAACATGACATGGGTTGCAACAGGGAGATACCGCAATGTCCCCGACACTACAGGGAGTTACTCTGAAACACTTGCTCATTGGTGGTGGTGGTGGTGGTGGTGGTGGTGGTGGGGTGGGAGGATGGGACGGGAAGGAACCAGGGAATATTAACCTTTGGCTTGCAGGAGAAAGGGCGTGACAAGCCAGTGCTTGCCTAAACTGTCACGAGCAGTCATCCGGGGCAATCACAGTAACGCCTGCCGAGACGGCACACACCTACACTGCCATTTGCTTGTGTTATGATTTGTGCTTCTGCAACTGATTTTACACACTGTATCCTGAATAGCTGGCACACTTCATATGCAACTTATGCAATGCAGTCCACTGCACTTTGTCTCACTCGCAGTTCTTAATGGCTGCCGCTGAGTTTTTGGCATCTCTACAGCTAACGAGATCCGGTGGCTCATCCCTAAGTCAGTCCGCAGAACTGTGCATTAAAAAGGGGATTTAATGCATGGCTCCACAGAGGCTGCTCACCAATGAGATCTCACGTTCCGGACAATCCACGTTATAAGGGCAGATTCACTGTGGGATTGGCAGAGTGGGCTGTCAATCAAGTTCAATGGGATGTAAGCAAGTCAAAAATAAACAGTGTTATTTACAACATTGGGTGAATAACATTTATCTTTCCCTTGGGTCAGAGTCTTGGGAAAATAATGCATTCATTTAAGTAGCAGAATCCCTACGCACGTTGTATACATATGGAATACATAATGGATTGCAGTTGAATAACACATTTATCTCCACTAGTGAGTGGCAAGACCCATAACTCACGAGTGGCAAAGCCACGAGCTAGTTATAAAGGTTTTACCACTCATGCTTTACCACTCATGTATGGAGAGAAATGTGTCATTTTACTGCAACTCATTAGATATTTGACATTTACCACACCACTTGTAATGTTTTAATGGTGTTTTACCTTGTTTTAGCTTAAAACTGCCTTTCTTTCTGTTGTACGTTCCCTATCTGGCCCATTGTTCTCTGTGTTCCATTTCCAAATTCAAAGTGGAAATAATATGTTCCAAGTTAAATAAATGGCGTTCTAAGTGAAAATCAATATTTTATCCCAAAATAACGTGATTTATTTACCCAATTTATTCACCACTGGTGTGGTGCATCACAATTTATCTCCATTTGTGAGGGGACAAGACTTTCATAACTCACTTGTGGCTTTGCCACTTGTGAGTTAAGTTCGTGCCCCCTCATATGTGGAGATAAACTGCATATTTTGAATAAGGCCACTGTGTGTCCCCTGTATGTTAAATGGGCAATAAGCTATCTTAATAATTGTGTTTTGATGTTTTAGTAAACTACTTTCTACTTTTACGCTCCATTCTTTGTGCAGTGAAGCAAGTGGAGCTTTACTGTTTGAACATGTGCAGGGTGGCATATTGGTTTGAGCATTAGAAAGGTAACCAGGGGATCATAGGTTCAAACCCCACATAGAACCAAAACAGTGTAACCTTGGGCAATTCATTTAACCTCCCTGTGCTTCCATCCACCCAACTGCAGAAATGGGTAAGATTAGGACCCCAGTGGAAACGAGATGTTCCTTCTCAGGTTGGTTATCCTGGGTAAATAAAATAAACCAGTAAATAACATATTTATTCTTAGACAGTACAGCCACTAGTATCCTCTGACCATTTCCTAAAATAATCTTTTATGATATATAATGTTTGAAATTATATTTTGAAAGCTGTGACATTTGAAATGTTAACCATAGAAATACAAGTTGTTTTTTTTAAATGAAAGCTTGGAGTCCAATCAGCATGTATAGATTCTAATGATACAGTCATCCCATATGTCACTACATATCTATAGACGTTGATATAATATGTTGTTAAAAATGACAGGACTTCAAAATATAGTGAACCTTTTTTTATAGCAATGTGAAACTTTTTATGTTTTTTTAGGGCTACAGTGGGCAGAGCCCTTCAGACCTCTTGCTACGAGAAATGCACTCCCGCATTCCTTATGAACGAACAACATGATGAAGTGACAAAGTCGCCTCCACGTCTCTGGAACACTCTGCGCTCCACTCCTGCTTTTTTGGGTCTGTGACCGCTGAAGTATAACCCCACCCGACTCTCCCTCTCAGTACCCACCTCAGCACCCCCAGAAACATAATAGTGACACCAGGGTGCCCAATCCTGATATCTCAATCACAACTCCTCTCACTGCCCCATCCCTCTCGTCCACCTACTGTGCATGCTGTACTTTCTGCTTTTTTAAAATATTTAGTTTACCCCCCCACCCAACCCTCCCTCTCATCACCCACCACCCCACTCCCACCAAACATTTAACAGTGGCACTGGGGGGTGCCCAATCCCCCAGTGCAGAAAGCCGCGTTTGTTTCTTTTTTTTCCTTGTAAAAAAAAAAAGTCTATCGATGTCTTTTGCACCATTACACTGTTCCTCCACCCTACCCTCCCACTCAGCACCACCCCCAAGCCCTTAATTACCGATCGGGGGTCCAACGCCATAATCCTCTCTAGATTGCAGACACGTCTTCACTCTTCACAGCCAGACAGTAAACTGAAACAGGTATGCGGCTGAGTGCATTTCAAAGGGGGTTTGAACTTAGTGGCATAACTTGGGCATGTTTGCATATTTTTGGCCCAAATTTTCAACATACCTTAATTGGGACCCATACCTCTTGAACAATTGCACTGTCATTAGGTAGATCTGTCCCGAAAGGTGATTTTGAGGTCCCTGCGTGAAATCACCTTTCAGCAGGAGTTGAAAATTTTCTTTGTCCTTGTTCATTAGGTGGGGTCATAAGAAGGCTACGTTGAAAATTTGATGTATAAATATTATGAACATACAAAACTGTCAACAGATACAAGCCATATGGTCTGTCAAGTCCGCTCGAGTATTAAAAAACAACCAAGTTATGCGCCTACGTTGAATTTTGCAAATGCAGGCTCATAACTTTGGAAATTTTCAACATTTTTTCCCCCAAATTCACAATATAGCCATATCTTTACAGCACCTCATGAATGGGACAGCTGTCATTTTCAAATCCTGGCCAAAATATTTTTTTACATCCTAAAAGGTGCATTCGCGGTCCTGGCGTAAAATCATCTTTCCGGCAGGAGCTGAAAATTTTCTTTGCCCTTGTTCATAAGGTAGGGTCATAAGAAGGCTATGTTGAAAATGTGGTGTAAAAATATTAAAAAACAATACAGTTAAGTTTTTAGTAATAATGTCTAGCATCTTCTGTACATTGGCCTTCACCACCCCCAGGATTGAGTTACACACAGTTACTCCCAGGCACACCACTCCGGCGGGGGACCACTGGAATGAGTATCCCTCAAACAGCCCCTGCGTGCATGTATTGTTGAGGGGGAGAACCTAGGACTTACAGCTGTTAAGCTTATAGCCCGACAAAGTGGAATATTGCCCTATTATCTTCATTAGGGATTTCAGTGAGGTGTGGATATCCGTCAGGAATAGTGGGATGTCATCTGCAAACAGCAACACTTTATGATGGGAGTCTCCCACAACAATCCCTGAGAAGCCCAGCTCTGCCCTGATCTTCAGTACCAGCAGCTCGATGGCTAGTAGATACAAATACAGTGACAGAGGACACCCTTGACGGGTGCCCCAGTGCAGGGGAAACACAGCCGACACCACTGAGTTGGTGAGTACAGCTGCTGATGGGTTCTTATAAAGCAGTCTTATCAACTGGATGAATTTCTGTGGGAACCCATACCTCAACAAAGCATCAAACAGGAACTCCCACTCTCCCCTGTTGAATGCTTTCTCTGCATCTAATGACAGGAGTGCATTGGGGGTCTTCTCCCTGCCAGTCGACCAGATGAGGTCTGTATGTTATCCAATTCCTGGCAACCTGGGACGAAGCCCACCTCGTCTGCATGGATCTGCACATCCATAATCTTGTCCATATGCCTTACTATCAGTCTGGCATAGATTTTGGCATCCACATTGATGAGCAAAATTTGGCGGACTAGGGCACATTTAATACTGTCTTTCCCTTTCTTTGATATCAGGGATATCAGCGCCTGATGGAATGAAGTAGGTAACTCCCCCTTGTCCCACTCTTCATTAAATGCAGCAGACAGCAGAAGAGCCAGAAACTCTCCATATGCCCAATAAAAGTTGCTTGGGAACCCATCTAATCCAGGGGATTTCCCCAGCGACAGAGTGTTAATGGTGTCCAGGACTTCCTGGGCAGTGATAGGATGTTCCAAAGCCAGAGCTGCTTGGTCAGGGATCTGGGGCAGGCTAACACCACTGTACAATGCCTCAAAGTCTTCTGACGTCGGGGAGGCTTCAGTGGCATAGAGTTTCTGATAAAATTGCTTGAACTCTTCGTTTATGTCGTCTGGAGCAGTTGCAACTGACCCATCATCTCTCACTGTGGCAGAGATATATCTTTCATCCTCTTGCGTTTTAAGGCAGTGGGCTAGGAGCTTTCCCAGCTGTTCCCCTGCCTCCCAGTATTTTTGCTGAAGCTTATAGAGGGCATATTCTGAGGTTTGGTGGTAGGATTCCTCTAGCTCCCTCCTCAGTTTATTTATTCTGGGGCCCAATGACTCCCGTTTATCTGGATATGTCTGTAAATCAAGTTCCAGCACTTTGAGTTGGCCTTCTTTCTCTCGTTTCCCACCCCCCCCCCACCCTCCGGGCCCTTTTAACTTAGCTGTGTACCCTGTCAGCCTTCCCTAATCACTGCCTTTAGAGCATCCCACAGTGTACGCCATCCTACCTCCTCTGTGTCACTGAAGTCAACATAGTCCTTAATTTCCCCTTCTAGCCATGTTTTAACCTTAGGTTCCTGTAGGAGTGCAGTGTTAATCGCCATTTATTTTGTTTCTTTTTCTCTATTACTTTTTGCTCCCCCTGTTACCACCTTCACCTTCCTGGCAATGGGGGAGACACTGCTTTTGTATTTCTTGCCCTCTAGTTCCCGGGACTCCAGATCATGGCTACCAATGCGCGTGGAGGAGTGCGTGCACACCATGGCTCTGGTGACAGCCCCTTCCGCTCTCTGGGCCTAATGCCAGGTTCCCCCCCATGGCTTGGCACTGCCACCTAGCCTCTACCAAGAGACAGCCAAGAGCTGGGGAAACCCCAAGTCCCTCCCTGAAGACGAGAGCTGCCTTGCGGCTGCTCAGTCCAACTCTCCCCTCCCCCACCCCACCGACCCCTGGCAGCATGCTATCCCTTTAGGGCAGGGTAAACACACTCAAAATGGTCTTGCTATCCAAAGTCCAGTACTTACTCTTAAACCTGCCAATCCAGATCCCAGCATCTTTCTTCACCAGCCTCTAGGCAAAGGTCTCCTCATTCGTGTGGGGAGCAAAAGCCACAAAGTGAAATTCAAGACCATGCAAGCTCACTGGCATCAAGGGGGGCTTTGGGCTACCTGATCTTAAAAGTATACATGAATGATGGCTACTCAGGCAGACAGTAGCCTGCTATAGTTCTTGACTCACACACATGACACCGAGGTTGGTCCCACTGGAGCAGATGCTCAGTGGGTTCCCCAGCCCCAGACTATGCTTTTCGCAGACTGGGGACTTCCTTAATCTACCTTCCCTTGCACCAAGGCTACTAAAAGGCTCTGACTTTGAATAGCCCAAAGTTGGACTGGTGTCCAAGAAAGGCCTCGAACAGACCACTGTGGCAGAACCCCCGACTGCATATACAGGGCAAAGCTTTGGATTGGGGAGATTGGCAGTCTAGGGGTATACTAACAGTAGGTGACTTGCACCACACATCCTCTCGTATAATGTACTTATTTGAAGAGACGCAAGAAAACTACCAGATCCCCAGGCATGACTTTTGGAAGTACTTACAAGTCAGGAATCTCCTCAGTGTGGCTGTCTCAAACGACCGCTTACTTCAGCCCAAATCCTCCCGAGAAGCCTGGATAGACCACCAGAACTCTCTTAAATATTTCTCTACTAAATTTAGTGAATTAGTGCAGAAACTACACCCTGCCAAAGTGGTGGTGGAGAGTAAACCAAAATGGGAACAGGAGCTGAGCACTTACATTGCTGAGGACATATGGAAAGGGGTATGGGTAACTGCCTGTAGGGCATCCACAGAGCTACAGGCTAAAACATTACAATATAAAGTCCTCCATAGGGCGCATCGCACTCCCCTGTGGCTGTGCAATGTGGGATTGTCACCTACAAGTGATTACTGGAGATGTACATCCCTGCAGGCATTCCTCACGCATATCCTTTGGGCCTGCCTGCACTTAGACGAATTCTGGTCAGGAGTATGGGAGGTATGCAAAACAGTCATCCCAGGTCTAGGTTGGAGAGACCCAGCACTGGTGTTACTGGGCCTGTCTCATCTTGGCCCCCAGCTCTCCCCCCAGCACACAATATGGCTGAAGGGGGCCTTCGTGGTGGCAAAAAGAATCATACTACGCCACTGTTGGGACCCTAACCCACCTGCACTTAGAGAATGGGGAAATCTCCTCAGACTGACAGCTAAATATGAAAGAACAGCACACACAGCCAAGGGAACACTATCAGAATATTATGGGGTGTGGAAGGCATACTTTACTCAGCAACAAATACCTCAGGGACCTTTCCTCCTGCCTGAGAGGTGAGGGAGGGGTGGACGCTAGACTATACCCCAAATCAGCCTACCACTCTCAAGTCTGAGTTGACAGTTTATTTATTTCATTTTTGTTAACCAGGTAGGTGCACAAGACAAGAGATTTTGCCTATTTTCAGGCACGACCCGGGAGGGTTACACATCAGAAACAGCAGATACATAGTGTCCACAACAGAATACAAAACATCTAGTCGGAAGGAAAATACAGTAACACATGACAATTTAGAATATATGGCACATTCAGGAACAACAAGTAGAATATACACAGCATGAGGATAAACAGTAATCACAGTTGCATAAACTTTTATAGAATTTTGAAAACCGTATAATTGACTAAAAAATACATATACAGCAAACACTGGGGGTACATAAGTGCTGAGAGAAAATACCGCTCTCAAGGTGGAAGATCAGTAGTAGTAGTGCAAGTGAGTGGAGACAAGCAAGAGGTAGAGCAGGAGCACAGACCTGAGCTCATAAGGTGAGTTCTTAAACTTTTTTGAAAGGCCCGGTGAGTAGCCGATTGTTTAACATAGAGTGGAAGGGGGTTCCACATTCTGGGAGCAGATACAGCAAATGCAAGTTCACCCTTCTTGGTGAGACATCTAGGCGTAACAAAGGAAGCATTTTCAGTAGATCTCAACGTATAGAGCAAGTCAGGTTGTTTTAGCAGAGTTACAAGGCATCTTGGAGCACTAGTCCGGGTTAATTTATCGACCAGACAACCAGCTGTGTACAGACGATAGGAGGACGGGATGAGCCAATTGAGAGAAGAATAGAGCTGACAGCGATGTGTTAGTTTAGGAGCCACAAGGGCGAAGCGGCAGATACTATTATAACAAGTGCTCCATTTCTGGATTACTTGCTTGCTAGCAGTAAGGTAGACTATAGAGCCATAGTTGAGGCAAGGTCGAAGAATTCCCTGAGCAATGGCCAGCCTGGCTGTCGAATTTAGGGAGGATCTTGCCTTGTAAGCCAGGCCAAGTTTACTGTTCACTGCCTTATAAGTGGCTGCAACATGAAGATTAAAGTCCAGTGAGGGGTCAAGAGTCATCCCAAGGTATCTGAAGGATGTGATTGTATCCAGGGTTATGCCATCAGGTCCACGAAGGGAAAGTCCCATATCACAAGCTTTTAGCCTAGGGGAAGTCCCATAAAGCATTGACACTGTTTTGCTAGTGTTAAGTAGGAGCTTATTTTGTTTTAGCCAAGCCGGGAGACAGTCAAAGTTAGATTGAAGGGAGGTGCGAACTGCTGAAATGTCATTAGCAGCACAGTAGATAACCATATCGCCCGCACAGAAAAGAGACAAAGTCAATCTGACCGGGGATTATTTATAAAGAGACAGGAAAGGAGGGGACCAAGAATAGAACCTTGTGGAACACCAACTGAGGTAGAAACAAGATCGGATGAGACGTTCCCTATTTGAACAAACTGTTGCCTACCCAGAAGGTAACTGCCAAACCAGGCCGTGGCAGAATTTGAGAAACCAAAACAGGATAGTTTGGAGAGCAGAAGAGAGTGGTCAACCAAGTCAAAGGCCTTTGTGAGGTCGATAAAAATGGCCCCAGTGAGTTTTCCTTTGTCCATGTTAAGTAGCACATCATTAGTAAATTGTAACAGTGCCGTAGTTGTGCTGTGGCCGGACCTAAAGCCATGCTGGGCTGCGGATAATAGATTGTTTTTATGCAGATACTCCGTAACCTGAGAAGACACAGCCTTCTCTAGGATTTTATCCAAGACAGATAAGATGGCAATTGATCGGTAATTACTCATCGTTCTAGAGTCTCCTTTCTTATGCACTGGCACAACACATGCAATTTCCAAATGGATGGCACCGTCCTGGTCATAATAGATAAGTTGAGTATTCTCGCAACAGGGGCTGCAATGTCAGCAGCAATAACTTTAAGGAACTTAGGTAATAGTCCATCGGACCCAGGAGAGCCATGTTCAGGAATGGCTCTCATAATCCTTAATACATCAATAGTCGAGACTAGTTTAATACTAGACTGGGTCGATAAAGATTCACCAGGGTTTATGATTTCCTCAGAGAGTAAAACAGAGCTAACCAGGAAATCCGAGAGATCAGAGAAGTGAACATTAAGTGAAGTAGCAATCGTGCTTTGGTTATTGCAGTTAGCATCATTTATAGTCATTTCAGTCAGAGGCAGGGATGGGCCTTTCCCTAAAAAACTTTTAACATGGTTCCAGAAACCCCTAGCATCGCCACAGGATTTCTGAAGAAGCATACCACAGTATGCTGTTTTTGCTGCTCGGATGTCTTTCTTACATGTTTTTCTCATGGATCAGTACTTAGACCAGTCATCAGGTTGGTTAGACATTTTGGCAGCAACCCATGCTTTATCTCTACTCTTCATTGCTGAGACGAGATTCTTATGCAACCATCTAGTTTTAGCACCCCTAATTCTCCTTCTTATGAGAGGCACATACTTGTTTTGGAGGGGGGAGGAGATTTGATAGAAGTAATCGAGAGCTCTATCAACATTAGTTGTGTGGTATAATGGGGACCAATCAATGCATCTTACTTCCGACAGAAGTGCTGCAATATTACATTTTTTTTTAATATTCTTTATTTTTCAAGCCAGTATTACAGCAAGAATACACTTGTACAGCAATATCATTGTATAAGATATACATATACAGTGATAATTCATATGATACGGGACTCTCTAACCTATATTTAACATTTATAAAAACAACTCCGATCAAATAATGTTCGCTGACTATATATAATTGATTACCAGATATATGGGTGGAGAAAAACGCAGGCACCAAGGGGCCCTTCTCCTCAGGGGATAAATGAATCATCCAATGGGGAAATATAAAAGACCCAAGACCTAAAATATAATTCAAATTGGGGAATACGATCAGCTCTTTTAGCAAAGAGTCGTTCCAGGTAATAAATCTCTGACACTATAGAGTGCCAGCGAGACAAAGTAGGGATTGTGGTCGTCCGCCATAAGTGAGTAATCACCTTCTTAGCTGCAGCTAAGTACAAATAGAGTTTACTCTTTTTTGGAGGTACTAAACCCTCTTCCCCAATATATAACAGGATCATTTAATTTGTTAAGACCAAATCTGAGTCAATTAATAATTGGAGACTCCTGGCTATTTCCTTCCAATAATGGGAAACTTTCGGGCACAAACAAAAAATATGGGAGACATTAGCCCTTACCTGCCCACAATCTCTCCAACACAGTCTGAGGTTTCCAGGTAGGAATTCAGACAGTTTATCTGCAGACATAAAGAAATGCATGCGACACTTCCAAATATATTCAAGCCAATAGGGAGCTGAAGAAGCCTTCATCGATGGAATAATTGGCTCCAGCCATTTGTCATATGTAATCTGAGTATTTAATTCTTTATTCCACTTAGTCAAAACATTCTCAGTGGTGTGCTTCCAATATCCCCTCAGGGCTCTATAAAGCAGGCCAATTAATTGTGATGGAAGTTTTCCCTCTATTGCCTCAATAATCAAATTCATGAAAGTGGGCTTCGGGGAAGGAAGTACCTTTCGAGTGGTGTCCAAATCCATCAAATATGAACGTACCTGCAGAAATCTGAAGTGATGTGTATGAGGGAGTCCGAATCTAGACTGCAGGGAGGAGAAGGGCATTACCCCATGTGTATCTAAAAATTGGTGAAGCATTGAAAGACCTAATCTATGCCACTCCTCATAGGTATGGTCTTGTCTAGCTGCTATGAACTGTTTTTCTTTAGTCACCAGCCAGAAGTAAAAAAAGAGCTCTGCAAGTTCCCGGTCTGACCTGAGCTCATACCATATTTTTAATATATTACGAGTCCCCCAGGTAAAGTCCCTAAAGCATGGAATGGAGTCTAATGGAGAGAACAGAACAGGGAAAATATCATAAAGGTCATTCAGGGTAAATTCTATTAATTTCCACGGGGGCATTATATATCTATTAAGCCATATAAGAACGACCTGAGATGTCACCGCTCTGCGGTATTCTTTTAAATTAGGAAGGTTTAAACCTCCTTTAGCAACAGGTCATTGTAAGGATGACCGCTTTATCCTTGGGTTTTTCCCCCACCCAGACAAACCTGGAAAATATTCTATCCCAAGAAGAAAAGTAAAATCTGGATGGTATTAAAGGTAAAGTTTGAAAAAAATATAGTATCTTTGGAAACACAGTCATTCGAATAGTCTGGATACGCTGATGAAATGATAGGTGCAGGTGTGCACACCTTCCCATTAATTGTTCTATGGCTATAGTCACAGGCTCCAAATTAAGGAGCTCCAAAAGTTTCAGATCTTTGGGAATAACGACTCCCAGAGAGCGGATTCTGTTATTTCGCCATCTAGCTGGTAATAGAGTACTCAGAGCCTGGGATGGGACAAAGTTGAGGGGCAGAATCTCTGTCTTTTGAATATTAATCTTATATCCGGCAACCTCCGAGAACCTCTCTACTACCCCTAGAGTGGCTGGGACCGAGCTTTCGGGGTCTAATAGGGTCAGCAGTATATCGTCTGCATATAATGAGAGAGTAAATTCTCTCTCCCCTCCAGAGGTATCCCATGGATGTCAGCATTCCGCCTAATGGCCTCTGCCAATGGTTCAATATACAAAGCAAACAGAAGTGGCGAAAGTGGACAACCCTGCCTAGTCCCCCTGCTCAGATGGATCCTATATGATAGCTGACCATTCACCTTGATATACGCCTTTGGGGAAGCATATACCCTCTGCAGCAAGGCAATAAACTCCCCTGGAAACCCAAACTCAGACAGGGTCCTCCAGAGGAAGCTCCAACTAACCCGGTCGAATGCTTTGTCAGCATCCAAGCTGACCAAGGCAGCCGGAATACTTCTCTGGTTCACATAATCAAGGAGATGCACTGTTCTTCAGATATTATCCGATGTTTGTCAGTTTTGGATAAACCCTGATTGATCTGAATTCACTAGCTCGGGGATCAGGTCCTCTATTCTATGGGTCCATATAGACATAAACAGCTTATAGTCCATATTGAGTATGGATATCGGTCTATATGAAGTAACTAAATCTGAGAGTTTTCCCTGTTTCAACACCAGAGAGATAGTAGTATAATCCCATGAAGGGGGAGGAGTTCCTCCCTCCTGTATCTGCTGAAATGTCTTAACCAATACAGGGGTGATCTGTTTGTAAAAAGTTTTGTTCCACTCAGCTGGCATTCTATCCGGGCCTGGGGTTTTTAACATTTTACTACCTGTCACCACTCATTTAAGTTCTTCTAGTCTAATCGGGATCTTCAGTCTCTCTGCCACATCTTCTGACAAACGGGGAAGAGTGAAGGAGCGAAAAAACTCCTCCAAGTTAACCGGAACAGTAAGCACAGCGGCAGTATAAAGCTGGGAATAATAATTCTTAAAGCAAACTTTTATTTGTTCCGTGTAAGTTACTCAGGTATTAAATGTTGGGTCAGTTAAGTGTGAAATGTATGTGGCTGTCCTCTGCCCTCTTAATCTTCTAGCCAGGTTCCAAGCCCCTTTTGGACCTCCCTCAAACCTATACGATTTCAGATAAAACAAAGCCTGTTATGTTTTCTCATCTAAGAGCTTCTGCAGACTGGCCTTTGTTTGCTTCATTTGTATCCTAATCTCTTCAGTTACAGGGTCACGAGCCTGTAGCTCTCTCAATTCACCATGAAGCCTAACATATTGCCTTTCCCAGGTTTTTTTTCCTAGCCGCTGCATAGGCAATGGTCTCCCCACCGATCACCGCCTTAAGTGTGTCCCACAACACAGATGTGGAAACCTCCCCTCCTGAGTTTTCAGCAATTACCTGAGCAATTTTAGCTTTGAAGCAATCTCTAAAAGCTCCATCCCTTAAAAATGAGGTATTCAGGCGCCACCCAGTGGTCTTCTTAGGAATATTAAAGTCTAGTTTTAAGAATGGGGGGAACGGTCAGAAAGGAATCTGGGACCAATTGTCAGATCTTGTAAACAGTCCATATGTTCCCGGGTAATAACAAAATAGTCCAATCTGGAATGAGAGTCGTGTCGAGGAGAATAAAATGTATATCCCCTTGTCGATGGATAGAAAAACCTCCAGACATCAGTCATAGCCACTGCGTCCATGTTAGTCTGGAAATATTTCAGGGCCGAGGAAGATCTATGTTTGTGTGGGAAGGATGAATCTATGTGGGGGTTCATGGTAAGATTAAGATCCCCACCCATAATCAGACATCCCTGAAGATTGGCAATTAATTTGTCAAAGAATCGTTTCAATACTGCTACGAGCATCACTGGAGGGAAATACACATTTACCAGTGTTACCTGGTTCCCGAACAATGTCCCCATAAGGATTACATACTGTCCCTGGGGATCAGTGAACTGTGAGGATAGGTGGAAAGGGGAGGTCCGAGGAATCAAAATTGCCACCCCACATCGTTTTCCCTTGGGGAAAGGCGAAGCATAGACCTGATACCGCCCCCTCCCGATAATTTAGAGTGTTAGATGTCTGTCAAATGGGTCTCCTGCAAATATATAACATCGGATAAATGTTTCCTTAGATATTGAAACAGTCCTGCTCTTTTGATCGGGTTATTCAACCCGTTTATATTAAGGGACAATGCCCTAATTATTTGGGTCGCCATTATAGGCGACTATTCTGCAATAGGACCGCCCCCCTGCCCCCACACACACACACACACACACACATCCGATCAACCTGCAGAACAGAAGGGTGTGTTATGGATCCACAACAAAGAAAAATTTTAATGCATTTCCTTCGACATATTTCTGGGCCCTTATTTCTCTGCATTACCCCCCTCCCCCAAAAGCAAGTCCATCCTTGTAAATCCTTAATATAAACATTACTGTCAACCCTGTTATCCTGCTGTAGCTGTAAATGCAACTGGAAAAACACAACAACTATTTTTTTACAATTTTTAAATGTCTTAATCTGTATGAACTGTACAACTAACTGTATAAACCATAAGTCGAGGAGCAACCACACCTCAAAACATAAACTATGTACATCAACTGCGACTTCCAAGGCAGGGGAGATTATAAATCATCTCCCTATATGTTCCTCCAGACCAACAGAAGGAACCGGAGGTAGTCCTGGTGCATGCAGCTCTCGGGCCTCCAGAGGGTATAAGCTCCCTCTAAAGTTAAAACAAAAAATGGGCAGGATGTTGAGTTGGATTCCAAAAATAAACCAAAATAAAATACTTTGCTGCCCTTTTAAATCAAACATAAGCCTAATAATCTGGCAGCAATCGCAGGCTCCCCCCTTAGCTTCAGATTGTTACTTTCTTTAATAAACATTTGGCTATCATACACATCTCCCACTATTTGTACACTAAACCCTCCTCCTTTCCCACTTGTACACTTTCCTTGTGGTTATGAAACCATATATATTGGCTCAAACCAAAAATTAAAAGGATTCCAAGATAGGCCTATTTATACCAGCCTGAAATTGTCCCTGAGCAACGTCCCAAATTCAAGAATCGTCCCCAGATAAGAAAGTCTCTGTAGTTAAAATCTCCAGTGGTCTACCTGTAGACTGGGTTCGCTAGGTAATTCTCCACGTTTTTCTGGATTTAGATCAGGTTCTGCCCCGGGAAGGTCTGTGGAATGTAGCAAGTCAGCTCTTCACACTGTCCAGTCTCTGCTCTCCAGCTTGTCGACCCTCTCCACGTGGGGTCACCGTCTGCCATCTGGGTACCTTCGGCAAAACTGGAGGTCTCAACTCTGCCTTTTTCTTAATCTGGATACCCATTTTAAGAAGCTCCTCCCTGGCCTCTTCTGCGGAGTGAAATTCCTCCCTGCCTGTCGGAAGCTGCACAATGAGACAAGCTGGGTAAGGGATGGAAAACTTAATATTGGCCTCTTTCAAGACTGGAAAAAAGTCAGCATAAGCCCTCCGATTCCGCATGGTTTGAGGGGCATAATTGTTGTCCAAATAAATTTGTGTCTCTTCAATGAAAATCTTCCCCTTGCACCATGCTGCGGTCAGAATCTTCTCTTTTACCGCATAACTGAGGAAGCAGAGTATGACAGACTGAGGTCTAGCTTGTGGATCAGTAGGGCGTAGGCCTAACGCCCGATGGGTTCGCTCTAACTCCAACGGCATGTCCGAGGGCAATTCTAAGGCTGTTCTCAGAACAGTTATGATAAAATCTGGGATATCCTGGCCTTCTGAGCCCTCCGGAATACAGTAGATTCGTATATTCTTGCGACAGGCCCTATTCTCCGCATCCTCTTGTCTAGAGTGGAGAAGGGCATATTGATCCTGTAATTCATGGAGAGACTCCTCAGTGTCATCCACCCTGTTTTCCACAACAGTGATCTGCCTCTCCGTAGAATCTGTTCGTTGTTCTAGATTTGCCACATCCCTACGCAGCTCGCCATACATGTCTTTTATTTCGGCTCGGAATGCAAGCAATTCCTTGTATATAGTATCGAGCTTCATCCATTTATTCTTTATTTTACTACGAGCTGATGCAGTCTGATCAGAGATTTCAGACGGTGCCACTGAAAGCTCAGAGTCGGAGGCCTCCTGGGCCGACATCGCAGCTGCTGGTTTTATTCTGTCCTGCTTTCTACTGTGTACAAATGTGCAATTTTTAAATCATTTTAGCCATAGTCCCTGCAGTTGCACTACTTTCTTGATCCCAAAGGCAGCAAAACTCAATGAATGCAGGCAATTTAGTGAGGGGGGCATCGCAGAGCTCTCAACTAAGCCGCCATCTTGGTTATCAACTCCACGGGAAGTCCTGCAATATTTAATTTTGAGAAATCCCAGAACTGTATGATCTTAGAATTAGTTTAGGACAGCTGGCATTCCAGACACAGAAAGTGTGTGAATGGTCACTGATTGAGCCAGCAAGGAACCAACTTCAAGAATTCTACTGACACGATTAGTGACAATCCAATCCAATGTGGATTGGTGTGAACTGCTGGAAGAAATATGGGTAGGTCCAGTAACCAGCTGGGAGAGGTGAAGCTTTGCAAGAGTGTTATTATATACACCAGAGTTACTACTAGACCAGTCAAGGTTAAAAATCACCAAGTAATATAATTTCTTAATCCCCTTTAGAGAAGACAGGTGGTCGATGATACCATCTAGGCCAGTTAGTGCCCCCTTTGGAGGATTATAGACACAGACTAGGTTTAATTTCTTTTCCCCACCAAGAGTCAGTTCCACATGAAGTATTTCACAGGAGCTGTGCATTCCGCGAAATAGTACCGAGACCTTGAGGTGATCTCTGGAGTAGAAAGCAACCCCACCCCCTTCGCGAGGAGGGATGATCAAATCTAACTAGGTTGTATCCTGTTAACTTAAGCACAGAATCAGGAATATCTGGCTTAAGTCAAGTTTCAGAGAGTCCAAGGATATCTGGGGAATACAGTTTAACCCATGCTTCAAGTTCAGGAAATTAGAGGAAATACTTCTAATGTTCATATGGGCGATTTTTAGACCCCTTGATAGAAACCACTGCGGGAAAGTGATAGGATTTGCCACATCAGTTGGACCCAGATTGGGCTCAACATCACCAGAGAGGGATATGCGAATTTTGTTAATCCAAGAAACAAGGAACAACTGAATAGGATACCTGCACTTATTTAGATTGGCAAGGGTGACACAGCTAATGTAGTACCCAAGTCTGGCAGGGCAGATGAATTTAAGGGCCCAATTACCAGCACTGTGAGGTCTGTCATAGGCCAAGAGATTGGAGTAATGAAACAAATCATTATATACATTGTGTATTTGGGTACCATGAGGAATCATATCACCAGAGTATAGCAAGAAAGCAAAAATAGGCACATTCCAACAGCAGACCTGAAAGCACCCAAGCAGCTCCTTGGCGAATCCATAGTTTCAAGCTCCTTCTTGCAGAAACTGTATAGGGTAGTGTAGCAAACTTGCTAACGTAGTGGAATGTAACTAACAATGAACACCAAATTCACCACTAGTTGTAAGACCCACCCCCAATTACCCAGTAAGACCAATCAGAGAAGAGCAGTTAACCACACCTTTCCTGGGTGCCACCCCTTCTCCTCCTTATCCGCTACTGGGTGTTCCTTCACCCTTGCCTTTGCCTTTCCACTCCCCCCACCTTCCTTAATTGCCATGTTTCAGTGCAAGTAACTAGACTGACATATGTACCAAACTCCTTGGTACTTGGATACCAAGTCTACCTCCACTTGCGGAGGGGCAGACGCCAAATATACTGTTGGTCAAATGCCCCCCTCCTGGGTTTCATAATAACTACTCCATGCTACAATAGACTAAAAAGTAAATAGTTACTAATGTGACTAAGAAGTTAATTGCAAATACATCCTGCCTGAGTTATAACAGGGACTCAAGAAACGTGTTTATGTTAATTCTTGAATCAAGACACAGGGTAACACGTGTTTTCTTGCTTTCCGATATGTATATATACATATATATATTCTTAGGTTGCCCTGTGGATGTATGTAGAAGTGTTTTTGCACTTCCTATAAAAGGAAACACCAATAAAAACATTTACGGAAAAAAGACAACACAGTTATGAGCCTACATTGAATTTTGCGAATGCAGGCTCATAACCTTGATAATTTTCAATTTTTTAACCCAAATTTACAACACAGCTACATCTTTATAGCACCTCATGAATATGACAGCTGTCATTTTTCAACTTCTGCCCAAAATGTGTTTCTGCACCCTGAAAGTTGATTTCGCAGTCCCAACGCAAAATCACCTTTAGGCCAGGAGTTGAACATTATCTCTGCCCTTCTTTATGAGGCAGCATCATAACAAGACTATGTTGAAAATTTGGTGTAAAATTATTACAAAACAAACTTTCAACATTTTTACCTAAAATTCCTCAGCTGCAGCCCTATTGGCCCTGGCCAGAATTTGTTTATATCGCTATGTGATCACTGTTAATGTCTTATTGATAAATCTACTTAGCTGACTTTAAGCTTTCTTTAAAAAAAAAGCCTCTAGCCCTAACGATTCCAACGTTATCACATTTTAAAGCAATTATCTTTTGAAAGGTCTAACTTTGGAACTGTTGGAGCTAGAAGTATAGCTGTCAACGCGGGGACCACATGGAAAGTTTTGCTAGTCGGGGGCTGCCCGAAGGGATATGCCACATCTACATGTATATAAGTGCGGGCGCCTCCTCTATTGGAGATTAGACTCGGAAGCCCCCCAGCCATGGGGAACCAGGAGATGAGACCAGCACCAAGTATACAAGGAGAGGCATGGGGCTGGATACAGGATGCATGGAGCCGGATTTAGGCACAGCATCTAATTGAACCCTCAGCGAAAGCAAAAGGGGGGGGGGGACAGCATGGTCTAATGGAACAGATTCTCTTTAAGGTCTACTGTTACGGTGAGTGCTTACATAACTGTTCTATCTCCTTCATTAGGCCACACCTTTGGAACAATTCCAGAGCACACAAACTAAATTGGGAGGATGGTACGGTCTGATATATAATCAGGTGTGGCCTAATTTTTTTTTTTTTTTTATTTAGTTGTTTAACCAGGTATAGCACACTAACCTGAAAGCTTTTTTACAGGAGCAACCTGGGAGCACAAGGAGGTTAAGTGACTTGCTCAGGGTCACACAGTATGCAGGTGGAAGCTGTGGGATTTGAACCCAGGTCTGGTCTGCTGGATGTCACCAGATTTGCAGCTCAGAGCCTTAGACCACTGCGCTATACTGCCTCCTTAATGGAAGAGACGTCTTCGAAGAAGATCTTCGTTTATTTTTTAAATGAAAGCTTGGAGTCCATCCATTAAGAATTGGCTCAGACCATACTGTTTTTATGTGTTCATACTATTCTATATGTATCACTGTTATCTGAACCTGCTTTTTCAGTATATTATCAATATGTTTTTAGCTGTGACATAGCCAAAAAATGGCAAATACATGGTGTCGATACTATTTTTTTGTTAACAACAGACTGTATCTATACATAAAATGACATGATGGCTTTAAAAAAATAAAAATATATTTTTCAACTTTTTCTGAATTTTGGTAGTACTACATATTATTTTATTAGTAACTGTGTAGTTTTCAACTTAATTTTAATTCATTTTATGACCTTAACCGTGCTGCAAACTTTTCATTCTCCCCCAGCAGTACCAAATCTTTCTCGATTTCACAGAAGAAGCCCAAAGTATTTCAGAGAGAAAACAGATTTATTTCTGTGTTTTTTTTAAAGAAGAGACATGTGTTTCTATAAGAAACTGCACCTTTTACATGTATGTAAAATGATCATAGTGTATGGTAGAATGTCATTGTGTATGGAGATCCATACCACTGTAAAAAGTCATTTTGCTGCAGTAGTGACATAGCTACTAACGCAGAATGACTTTTCATTCTGTGTTAGTAGCTAAGTCACAATGCAACTGCCCCCATCAGCACTGTTCACAGGACAGGGGGCGGTTGAAGCATCATGTGCATGAGCTGGCCTGCGGGCGGATGGCTGAGAAGTGTGAGTCGCAGACGGCACAGATCGACTGCTTTAACAAGAAGAAGTAAGCAATTGTGTGTTTTTGGACCATACACTATATAGAATAGTGTATGATAGCCCAAATACACATCGCTCTTCTCACACCTCATGGTTACCATGACGTCAGAGGGACCTCTCGAGCTTTGTTCTCAAGGTCCTTGACGTCATAGTAACCACTCAGTGTAAGAATAGCCCTGTGTATGGGCTACCATACACTATCCTATATATCTATCTGCATGATTTTGCATTTAATAAAAATAAATAAATAAATAAGTAATTGGACAAGATTTTTGTACCCATCATGTCCATTAGACACAGGTGCCGAAATCCGCCTGGGAATTTAGACCAAGAAAAGCTGGTCTAACTTCCAGGATGGAATTTCACATTTGCATCAGAAAAATGGACGCGAGACCTGCAGTTTCAGCAAAAATTGCCATAAACTTTGGGGAATGTTGCAAATATATCCAGATGTCTGTGAACAGGAACCGGACATCTGGACGCATCTGCATTGACGCAGCATGCATCGGAAATACAGATGCAAATGCTTCATCCACCGTTCTGAAAATCCCCTCCATTATCTCTCATTTTCTACTTCTAAAGTACAATCTGGTTGGGGCCAAAATAGAGGTTGCTTACTTATATCCATAGTTCTACTACTAGTATTCGGTTCACATCGACACTTGGGCAGTCAGCATGCTCAGGCACTGGAACTGTCTTTAAGCTTGACTCCTCCCACCAGCCAGTCAGGTGATTCTCCAACTCTGCCCCCTTGCACTCTGATCTGCATGCTGGAAGAGCAATCTAAAGTACACCTTGTCACGGGAGGTTGTCTGTGTCATGTGGATGTAAATGAAACACTTGTAGAACTACGGTTTCAAGTAAGAGACCTCTATTTTTTAAGTACCTAGATTCAGTTCATTATCCACAAGGAGGGGACAAGGAACATCTCTGTCCTCCGCCCAAAATAGGCAAAAAGAGATGGGAGGACTGAGGAACCAAACACAAGCATTTATTTATTTATTTATTGAAATGTTTCACCAGGAGGGCACACTGGACAACAAGTTGCTCGTTTCACAGTGTGATAGTATGATGACAACTGAGTGAGTTGATGCTATAACAGGATATGGATGTGTGCACATTTGACCAGGTAGCAGCCTTACATAGTTCAGAAATGGCAATGTACCCAGCAGCAGCAACAGAGGCAGCAGTATGTCTGGTGGAGTGAGACTTCAGCCCCACGGCTGGCTCCTCCCAGCCAACTGATAACACAAACTGATGCGGGTGGTTATCCATCAGCAATCATCTGCTTGGCTGCTGGTTGCCTAGGATGGCTTCAGCATATGGGACTAATAGCTGGTGAGCCTCACCATGAAATTCTACTATATGTTCCCTCTAGAAGAGAGGGGCTTTGCAAACATCTAGTATCCGGAATGTTTGCTCAGCTTCTGAAGCATGAGACTTCAGGAAGAAAGTCGGTAGAATGAGTGCCTGATTAAGATGAATCTCAAGAGGTTACCTCTGGCAGGAATTTCATATGGTGGTGAAGGACCACCTTGTCCTTGCGGAGACCTAGATATGGTGACTTCACAGAAAGTGCCTGGGGTTCACACATTGTCTGGCCAAGGTGATTGCGACCAAATTTGAAGTTTTCCACAATAACTGTGAGAAGATCACGCTGTCCATAGGCTTGGATGGTTTATACAGCCTTGACAGCCCCAGCAGTATGCCCCATGGCGGTGGTGCTTCCTGCACTGGAGGGGAAAGCTGGTCCAGCACTTTAAAGAACCAGATGACCACTTTCTTGTGTACTGTCATTACCACCCCTGCCAAAATGGTGGCCAGATGCACATCCTCAGACTTGAGTCCTTGGACGGAGCGTCATCTGCCTGTTGTGGAGGTGGGGGCTCAACCTGAATGGCTCACTGTAGCATGGCCAGAGTCAGCTCTGGGAGAGACAGTCAAGACTAAGATAGGTCTGTCTGCATCACTGGTTGACCTCGGCCCTGGGCAAAACACTCCACAGACTCACTGCTATCAGGCTGCTGTTTCCCATCTACGGCATGCTCAACATCAGTGCCAGGAGCCAGATGATGATGATGAAGAACTTTACATTAACAACTAATGATGATGTTGCTGTTGATCCTGAGAGTAAGATCAAGAGCAGGACCATGATCTGGACTTTGACCACTGACTCAGAGATCATTGTGTTGCCAGGGCCTCTGGGACTGGATACCCTAACAGAGTGAATCTGGGTATCCGTGAATCATGAGGTGGCAGCGTTGAGGTTAGGACGATCAACAGCTGCTGAACAGGCAGGGGCCCAACTAGGAGCTAGGCAGCTAGAAACATTATCTGCTAAATGATAAACTAACACTTACAGATTATTGAAAGTCACATGTTCCTGTTAACTATAATATTTTATTGAAAGAAAGCTTTATTATTCTGTATAAATCTGCAAACAGAGTTGCAGTTTCCCACTAAAATACACTGCCTGCTTTATCAGTATGGATTTTCTGACATCTCAGTACAAAGTTGCTGATTTTTTTTTGTTAACTAGTAATTAACAAAATAAAAGGAAAAGAATGACAAAGATTAGTAAAGAAACAAAAGCACAAAAGGTATCCCTACTACTGTGCAGGTTGTATATTCCTCCATAGCAGAGTTCTGCTCCTTGCAGAAGGCTAATCGTCCTTATTATGGGAGTCGAACCTCCTTCCTCCAGGGTGTGACCTTCACTCTGGGTCCCTTTAGTCATACGATATCAGCTCTGTGACACCTTCGAGGATGATCCTCCTATTATGTAGATGGAGCAAGTTCCTACCTCCTGCAAAGCATGACAATCTTCTGCTCCATCCTCAATTACACAAAAGCTCAAGTCCATCGCGTATGCCAGTTTTCCTTTGGTTTTTATTTCGCTCCCAGTTTTTTCAACTTTTCTTAGTATGCCCTAACAAGAAAGAGAATTGCGTGGCCTGAAGGGATAATGACCTAAAGCCTTGGATCCGTAGAGTTTTCCTCCACAGGGTTCTTTTCCTCTCCTCCGTGTTAAAGGTCATCACCATTAGATAGGTAGTTTGCGTTTGTAGATTCTGCTGGTTGAGTTGGGATTCAGTCGGTGGCTCCTTTACAGAGTTCAGGTGTGGTCTTCCCTCTCTCCTTAACGGGGTTCCACCAAGCCAGTTCGAAAACAAAAACCGTGATGAACATAACATTGACAACACAGCCCCGACAGCCCCTACACCACCAGCTGACAGCACCGAAAACAGCTGCTGATACGATAATACAGTACATCTATCAATGCAGTGGCTCCACCCCACCCTCCTCCTTGAAGGGGACTCTGCCCCCCCCCCCGCATCCCCCATATATTACTATAACATACTCCACAGCGCACATACCGTGGAGTAAAAAATAGGAACCCACTACACAGCAGTAGCTTTTTCCCCTGGGCACTGTCCACAAACTCCACTCCCGACTCAACGCTCCCACACAGTGCAACCATCTCACATAAATACCTCCTCACACAACACACCTGTCAACCCTAAGAACCAAGTGAATTACGCAACGATGAAACACCTATTGGCAACACAAACACCTTGCTCACACTGCAGTCGCCGACCCATCTGTCGTTGTAAGTGACTCGCTGTCACAGAATCTGGGAATTAACGGTATACTCCTTAATGGAATGATGTCCCAATGATTTTTTACGCCTTTAGCTCTAAGTGTTAGAGCGTCTTCCCTACAGTACCTTCAGCCAAGGGACCCTGTTCCTGTGGCACCTCTAGGGGTGGAACCATCCTCAAGAGGGTTCTGTGCCACTGTACCCCAAAAGAGTGGTAGTTCCTCTAGAACAGAGAACACAAAAGACCACACATATCCAACCATAACTTCTTCCACTGTAGCACAAGCACTGCCATGCTGCTCAAGCATCCTACATACTTAAGTCATTTGCTGGACTAGTGAACTGGCAGGCTTACCTGAGGTTCAGTGGGGCAGTGGATAACCTCACACCACCCCCCCAACTGACTGCTACATAAAGCGCATATGTCTAAGCACCCTTTGAATACTTACTTGGTTGCTTCCACCATCTACCCCCTCTCCTCCAGCGGTTATCGTCTCTTCATTTGGACATCTTCACTACAGTACCTTCAGCCAAGGGATATTGCTACTTTGGCACCTCTAGGGGGCGGAACCCTCCTGAAGAGGGTTCTGTGCTTTCTTGCCCCAAAAGGGTAGTAGTTTCTCTGGAACAGAAAGCACGAAAGGCCACACATATCTAACCATAACCTCTTCCAATGTAGCACAAACACTGCCATTTTGCACAGGCATCCTACATAGTTAGTCATCCACTAGACCAGCTGAATAGTATACTATGTGATCCCATCCCGTGTGACCATGTTTTGACCACTCAGGAAGGGGGGTTTGCCAAGCCCCCTCTTTTTTTTTTGTTTATTATACTTAGCCCCCGGTTTCACCCAACCTGACCTCCATATCCACCCATCACCTGCCTTCTCTGGGACTTAATCCACAACACCTGTCCTCCCTGGTCCCCCCAACTTGGCTTCACTCTGCATGTCAGTTTTGTTTTCCACTTTTCACCTCCCCTGACAATGCCAAGAATGGGTCAAGGACACATGTATACACAGATAATGCGACCGCATCCATCCAGAAGGGGACCACAGTTCTCAGCGGAAGGTTTAAACTTTTTGATGAACGTTTAAACTAACCGGGGCTAGGAAAAAAGGCGAGCAGAAACTGGCCCCCAAAAGGCAGAAATGGAGTATATAGAGGTTCCAGGGAAAGCCAGTCTCACATTGGATAAAGTAAATCAAATAAGTAGGGGGTTAGGAAAGGATGAAGGGGGGGAAACTAAGCAGACAGATGAAAACAGGGAATAAAGGGGGACAAAAGGATAAAGGGGAAGTGGCAAACAAGGAGCAAATAGAATGTGGAAGGCCATGTACACTAATGCTAGGAGTCTGCAAAATAATATCCCAGACCTGGAGGCCACAGAGGCTGACCTGAATATTGCAGCCATTAGCGAGTCATGGACCATGACTGGAACGTGGTCATACCAGGGTATGTATTAGTCAGAAGGTACAGGGCAAGAAGGTAAGGAGGGGGAGTGTTGCTTTATGTGAAGGACAGGATAAAAGTAACGGAAATACAGGGAACTGAGGGAGGGGCCACGATGCTGTGGGTTACCCTTGAGTCGGAAAAACAAGCCAATATTCAGACATGTGATCTACAGGCCTCCAGCACAGGGGGAGGACTTGGACACGATAATGTTAGAAGAAACTGGAAAAATGGCAGAAAAGGGGGAGGTGTTACTGGCAGGGGACTTCAGTCTGCCAGATGTGGATTGGAGTCTCCCTGCTACAGTATCAGCTAGAAGCAGAGACATCCTGGCCTGCCAGCAGTGTGCTTTCCTTAGGCAACTAGTCAGGGAACCCACTTGTGATGGGACAGTACTAGACCTGTTGCTTACTAACAGGGACAGTATTGTAGACGTCAGGGTGGGGAGCCATCTGGGGGCCAGTGATCATCGTACAGTGTGGTTCAACATTAGAACAGCTGCAGAATCCAGCTGCACAAAGATGAGGGTCCTGGACTTCAGAAGGGCTTATTTTACTAAGATGTGTGAATGCCTCATGAATGAACTGACGGGGGTGAGGACCTTGTGGGGGTGGAAGAAAAGTGGGCCAGGCTAAAAGAGAACATAGTGAAGGCAAGAAACCTCTGTGTTAAGCAAGTAAGCAAAAGTAAAAGAAAGCGGAGACCACTATGCTCCTCAAAAGAGGTAGCAGAAAAGGTAAAGGCTAAAAGAGTAGCATTCAGAAGACACAATGTGACCCAGAGAAACGTGGATAGGGAAGTGTTTCAGGGAAAACAGACAGAACAAGCAAAGGGGTAAGGACAGCAAAAGCATAAACTGAGGAAAGAATAGCTCGGGGAGTATCAAAAGGGATAAGGCATTTTTTAGGTATGCCAGTGAAAAAACAAAGTCAAAGTAAGGGATTGAAGAGTTAAAGAAAGAGGGAGGGGGCTATAAGGAGGAGGCTCAAGAAAAGGCAAACACCTTGAACAAATACTTCTGCTCAGTTTTCACAGCAGAAGGGGAATGGAAGAGACAACAAAGAGGCATCAGAAGCTTAGAGGTGAATGAAATGGGCAGTAGTTCATTTTCAGTGGGGAGAGTCCAGAAAACACTGGACAACCTGAAAGTAGACAAACCTATGGGGCCGGACAGGATACATTCAAGGATACTGAGGGAACTTAGGGAGGGACTGGCTGCACTTCTGGCACATCTTTTTAACAGATCACTGTAGACTGGTGTGGTCCCAGAGGAATGGTGAAAGACAAATGTAGTCCCACTTAAAAAGTGGTGGCAAGGAAGAGGTGAGAAATTATGGGCCTGTCAGCCTCACATCGGTGGTCTGTAAGTTGATGGAAACACTTTTGAAGCAAAGGATTGTGGAATATCTTGTATCCAATGGATTGCAGGACCCAAGGCAGCATGGTGTCACAGAGGGAAGGTCATGTTAAACAAATCTGATAGACTTCTTTGACTGGGTGACCAAGGAGCTAGATCAGGGAGGTGTGGCAGACATGGCTTACCTGGATTTCAGCAAGACTTTTGACACTGTTTCACACATGAGACTGGTGGGCAAGTTGGGTAATTTGGAGTTAGATAGTAAGGTGGTAACCTGGATCAGAAACTGGTTGGCGGATAGGACACAGAGAGTAGTGGTGAATGGAGTTTGCTCAAAGGAAGAGAGGGTGACCATTGGGGCTCCTCAGGGATCAGTGTTTGGAACCGTCCTCTTCAATGTCTTTATAAGTGACATAGTGGAAGAAATGGAAGGGAAGGTATGCCTCTTTGCAGGTGACAGCAAGACAGAGTGAACACACCTGTGAGAGTGGACAGAATGTGCAGGGATCTAAATAGACTGGAAGAGTGGTCAAGCACATGGCAGCTGGGTTTTAATGCGAAAAAGTGCAAATTAATGCACCTTGACCATAGGAAACTGGGAGCAGAGTACAAGATGGGCGGAGTGATACTGACAAAGACCAAGCAGGAAAGAGACCTAGGGGTAATCGTATCAGATGACCTTAACTTGGCCATGTAGTGTGATAAAGCAATCGGAAAAGCCAGTGGGATGCTGGGGTTCACAGGTAGCAGTAACTCCAGCAGGAAGAAAGAGGTGATTCTGCCCCTATATAAATCACTTGTAAGACCCCACCTTGAGTACTGTGTACAGTTTTGGAGACCACATCTCAGAAAAGACAGAGCGGAGGCAGTCCAGAGGAGGGCTGCTAAAATGGTGCAGGGTCTGCATCACAAGCCCTACGAGGAAAGACTTAAGGAGTTAAATATGTACACCCTAGAGGAAAGGCAGCAGAGGGGGAATATGATAGAAACCTTTAAATACCTTACAGGGGTTAATAAGGTACAGAAGAAGAGTATCTTTCAGAGGAAAAGGTGCTCTAAAACAAGGGGGCATAATATGAAGCTGGAGGAGAGGTAAATTAAGGAGGGATGTGAGGAAGCACTTTTTTCACAGAAAGGGTGGTGGATACCTGAAATTGCTTTCCAGAGGAGATAGTGGGGCCAAAACCATAAATGGATTCAAAAATGCCTGAGATAGGCACAAGGGGAATTGTGGGGGTAAGGTAGAGGGTATAATAATTATTAATAAGACTGATAAAAAAAAAAAACATAGATAGCCGGCCCAGTGGTGCTAAGGGTTGAGGCACTGGATGCCACACCTTGCACCATGCTAGCAACCCGTGTTTGGGAACAAGCGCAGTCCGCCGGGGTCGGCAGGGGAGGGAGAGGATCGCACGTCCAGAGGACAGCTCTCCTCTCCCAGGGAGGGAGGACTGGGGCGCCCACTGAACGACTGCCCCCAGGTGGAGGTCAGAGGGTACTGTGGGTCTGTGGGCACCAGCAGAAGGGAGGGTGCTGTGGGACTTCTGCAGACATGCACGCCCCTCCAGACACGCACGTCGGGCTGTGTGCACCCCAGCAGGAGAAATGGGAGAAAACAGTGGAAAATCCCTAGGGCTGTAGGATGACAGCCCGACCCTTCACAGGCTCTGCACTCGGACCAGGCAGGAAGGTAAGTCCCAGTGATTCTGGGGTGACGGGGCTGGGAGGGTCAGTCAGAAGGGGGCAGTTGGACAAAAAAGGAGCATAAATTGTGTAGTAAAAAACAAAACAAAAACATAGACTGGGTGGGCCCAGTGGCCCTTAGCTGCGGTCACATTCTATGTTATAGGAATAATGGCAGAAGACACCGGACTGCTGTGTGACTGAACTTCTCTACTGGGACTAAAATAGAAGAACTTTTGTATTTGGACCTTTAATTTAGGGTAACAAAACTAACATACAAAACAAAAAAAAAAGTGTGTGTTTGGGTTAACTGAACTGAATGGGTAACTGAAAAGTCATCTAGGTGTAAATCTCAGGTGACTGAAAGGACTTAACTGCTGTGAGGTTTGAATTACTTGTAGAAAGATCTGGTAAGTAGGGGTAGTGGCTTAGCTAGAAGGAAGCTACATTTAAAGACTGCCTTGGAAAGATTCTGCTAATAGCTAGGCAGAAGACACCAAGAGAAAGGACTGCTGTGTGACTGAACTTCTCTACTGGGACTAAAATAGAAGAACTTTTGTATTTGGACCTTTAATTTAGGGTAAAAAAACTAACATACAAAACAAAAAAAAAAAGTGTGTGTTTCGGTTAACTGAACTGAATGGGTAACTGAAAAGTCATCTAGGTGTAAATCTCAGGTGACTAAAAGGACTTAACTGCTGTGAGGTTTAAATTACTTGTAGAAAGATCTGGTAAGTAGGGGAAGTGGCTTAGCTAGAAGGAAGCTACATTTAAAGACTGCCTTGGAAAGATTCTGCTAATAGCTTGGCAGAAGACACCAAGAAAAAGGACTGCTGTGTGACTGAACTTCTCTACTGGGACTATATTACGCTCCTTCCCGCCACCCAAAGCTAGTTCTATTTTTATAGGCACAGGATTTGACTGACAACAGGAACTTCCTGTTTAGGGGCAGGAAGTGAGTGATCACAGAACCACCAAGGACCCACCATCCTAGAAGGGCAAGAGTAGCTCTCCGCCTCTAGCTGCTGGAGGTCTGCCTCTGAACAAGTAAGTGGTCTACTGAGAAATATAGGATATTCTTGTCTCAGAACAGGACAATCAGGAGCTTAAAGGGCACACAGACAGAAAGTAAGGAGAGAGAAAAAAACAGACGAAAGAGTAAGGATTGCAAACAGTTAAGGGGTCAGAAATAAGACATGATTGGAGTGGTGCAGTGCAGTGGCTGTGGAGCAGCAGTCTTCGGGAGATATTCTGGAGGATGTGGTGTTGTCCCATCTGCAGGCACCTCTCTGGGCTGAGGGAGGAGGTTGCTCATCTCCAGGCTGAGTTAGCCAGGATTTGTGGGACCTCCTCTTCCATCCAGGGACCACCAGTGCCACTGCTGTTGCCTCAGAGGTTGCCAAGAAAGAGGAGCGGTTGGACCACAGTGGGCTCAGGGAGGGTGAGGTGGTGGGAGCAAGGGCACATCCCTCCAGTTGTCACCTCTCCACAATTCCTATGCCATTCTGGCAAGTGTGGGTTCCTCTATGGAGGCACCTACAGTGGAGACAGGAGGATGCTGGGAACCTCACAAAGGAGACCCCACAGGAGGGGTGGCAGGGGACCCCTGCAGGAAGGGAAACAACCCCTGGTGGGGACTCCACTGTTAGGGAAGGTAGAACTGGGCAAGGAAGAGGAGAGGGAAGTAAGGTGCCTGCCTGGCCCCATGGCTTGGAGGGACAGGGAGCCAATCCAATCCTCAGGATCGTGAGCAGTTGCACAGGGAGGAAGCTGGATGTCATTGTCCACCTAGGGACAAATGACCTGGCTAAGAAAGGATTAGAGAAGTGCAGGAAGAGTTTGTGGAATTGGGAAGGGCCTTAGTCAAGTAGCACGTACGGTAACCTCTTGGAGGTGCTACCCATCTATGGAATAAGGAGAGGCTAGGTTCTGTACCATGGATCTCAATCAGTGGTTGAAAACTGGTGGAGCCCAGGGAATTGGCTTCATTGGGGACTGGGGTCCACCTGGAGTGATGCAAGCCTATACTGGCATGATGGGCTGCATCTGTCCGGGAGGGAACCAGGATCCTAGGTGATAGGTTTAAATGCTTCATTGGCAAGCTTTTAAACTAGCCAAGGGGAGGCACTGGAAAGGAGCAGGAAAATCCTAGCCCCCAAACAATCACGGTAGTAAGTGTGGCAAACACCAACATGGAGGTGTCGATAGGGAGAAGGGCAGGGGTAAATGGAGAAAGTGACAAAAGCAAGAAGGACAGAGATGGGGCAAAAGGGGGTAAGGCCATCAGGAAATGGAGGGTAATGAGTACCAATGCCCGTAGTCTGGGCAACAAGCTCCCTGAGCTGGTGGCCTTAATGGAAGAGGGATGCCTGGATATCATAGCAGTCATAGAAACATGGTACACAGAGAACCATGACTGGGATGTTAACATACCAGGGTACATAACTTACAGGAGAGACAGGCAGGGGAGAAGAGGGGAGGAGTAGCTCTCTATGAAGAGAAGGATAAAAGCAACTGAACAAAAGAGTAAACAGGGAGGAGAGGAGGCACTGTGGGTCACCTTGGAGACTGGAAAGGGCACCACAATCCGCACAGGGTTGTGTACAGACCCCATGTCAGGGGAAGGAATGGACAAGGATATGATGGAAGGCATTCTTAGAATGGCAGAGAAGGGAGATACTGTTGATGGAGACCTGAATATGCCAGATGTTAACTGGAGCACATTTGCTGCAGCCACATCCAAGAGCAGGGCCATTCTTGATGCCCTACAGGTGGCAGGCATTAGACAGCTAGTTTCGGAACCCACTCGTGAGGGAGCAATCTTAGACCTCGTACTCTCAAACGGGGGCAGTGAGAGGATCTCAGATCTAGAAGTAGGTTGCCATCTGGGCACAAGTGACCATCAAACAGTGTGGTTCACGTTAAACTCAGCTACAGAGTCAAGCCATACAAAAGTGAGGGTACTGGACTTTAGGAGGGCTGACTTTGGCAAGATGGGAGAGTGCCTCAGAAAAGCACTAGCAAACAGGCTAGAAGGAGGTGTGGAGCAACAGTGGGGAATTATCAAAACTGCCATCACAGAGGCAACAAGCCTTTGTGTGAAGCAAATAAACAAATCAAACGAAGAAAAAGCCACTATGGTTCTCAAGAGAGGTGGCTGTGAAAGTCAGGAAGAAAAGATAGCATTCGGAAGTATAAGAAACACAGAAGGAGCAGGACAGAGAGCTGTACCAGTTAAGGCAGAAAGAAGCAGGGAGGAAGTCAGAATAGCAAAGGCCCAAACTGAGGAAAAGATAGCCAACTCAGTTAAGAAGGGGGATAAAACCTTTTATAGGTACATCAGCGAGCGAGAAAGACAAAGGAGGGATAGTGAGGCTGAATAGAATGAACGGTGGGTGGGCAGAGGGGACAGTGAAAAGCAGGAATACTGAACGAATATTTCTGCTCAGTATTCTACAAAAGAGGAGGGGAAGTGCCTAATCCAATTAACAGAAGCACTTTGATAGGGGTCGATCCCAGTCCTTTCACAGAAGAAAGGGTTCTGCAAGAACTCCTAAAACTGAAGGTGGACAAAGCAATGGGTCCTGATGGAATTACCCCAGAATTCTAAAAGAATTAAGGAAGGAACTAGTGAAACCACTGGCTACTCTTTTAATAAATCATGGGAGGATGGTGTGGTACCCGAGGACTGGAGGAAGGCGGATGTGATCCCTTCACAAAAGTGGGACCAAGACAGAGGCAGAAAACTACAGACCTGTCAGTCTGACCTCTGTGGTAGGGAAAGTGATGGAGTCACTTCTGAAGGAAAGAATAGTTGAGTACCCTAGAGGTCAGTGGAGCACAGGATCCAAGGCAGCATGGGTTCACAGCGGAAGGTCATGTCAGACGAATCTAATAGATTTCTTTGACTGGGTGACCAAAGTAGTAGACCAGGGAGGGGCTGTGGACATGGCCTACCTAGACTTTAGCAAGGCATTTGACACAGTCTCACAACAAAAGATTGATAGTCAAATTAACCAGCCTGGGAGTGGGTCCCAGGGTGGCAGCCTGGGTAAAACATTGGCTGGACAACAGGACACAGAAGGCAATTGTAAATGGAGTCCACTTGAAGAAAGGGCGGTTACCAGTGGGCACCGTAGGTTCAGTATTGGGTCCAGTCCTTTTTAATGTCTTCATCAGTGATATTGCAGAGGGACTGGAAGGAAAAGTATGCCTTTTTGCAGATGACACAAAGATCTGCAACAGGGTTGATATACAAGGCGGCGTGGAAAGGATGAAAAGGGACTTGGCAAGGTTGGAGGAATGGTCAGACGTATGGCAGCTAGGATTCAATGCAAAAAAGTGCAAAATAATGCACCTGGGAAACAAGAACCCAGGGGAAGAATACACAATGGGTGGGGAGGTAGTAACAACAACAAAACAGGAAAGGGACCTGGGGTAATCATATCAGATGACCTTAAGGTTAGCAAGCAATGTGAGAAGGCAGTGGGAGGGCAGGGGTATACTGGGATGTATAGGGAGAGGCATCAGCAGCAGAAAACAGGAAGTTGTTATCCCTCTGTACAGACAGTTGGTGAGACCCCATCTGGAATACTGTGTCCAGTTCTGGAGACCCCATCTCGCAAGGACATAGACAGGATAGAGGCAGTCCAGAGGAGGGCAACTAAAATGGTGCAGGGTCTGCAAGAGAAGCCATATGAGGAGAGACTAAAGGAGCTTAATATGTATACCCTTGAGGAAAGAAGGGAGAGGGGACATGATAGAAACTTTCAAGTACCTCAAGGGAATCAACAAAGTCCAAGAGGGTAGCATCTTTCAGAAAAGAGACTTGCAAGAACAAGAGGACACAATTTAAAGATAGAAGGAGGCGGTTCAGGGCAATGTGAGAGTATTATTTCACAGAGAGGGTAGTGGATGCATGGAACAGCCTTCCTGAGGAGTTGTGGGGTCTAAAACTGTGGGAGAATTCAAGAATGCATGGGACAGACATAAGGCAATTCTTGTGGGGGGCAGGAAGATATAGGCTGTTTGTTAACTAGGATCTGTGGCCTATCCTGTAGGTAGGGAAATGGGCAGACTAGATGGGCCTAGCGGTCCTTATCTGCCGTCAAAGTCTATGTTTCTATTTTTAATGCATGACCGGATGTGTGTCGTGCTGGGATAACGCCACACATGGGGGGGCTGGGCACGAGGCCACAGGCTGAGTGCGCCCAATGCCCCAGGCGTGGCGTTATCCCAGCACGACACACACCCTGGAGTGCATTATTCCTATTATACAATGGCTTGTTGTTATATATAAAATAAAAAAAACAACTTTAAAGAATGTTTTATTAGAATGGAAACATATTTTTGTTTCTTAAGAGAAGATGCAATAAAAGAGGATAAAGAGGTCATCTGCTTTGCTTGCTTGTGAACCAAGGCAACATGGTTTCACCAGGGGAAGGTCATGTCAGACCAACCTCATTGAATTTTTTGACTGGGTGACTAGGGAGGTGGATCAGGGGAGGGCAGTGGACATGGCCTATCTGGACTTCAGCAAGGCCTTTGACACTGTGCCACATAGAAGACTATTGCACAAACTGGGGAATATGGGTGTGGGCAGGACAGTAGTGCGGTGGGTAGGTAACTGGCTGGGCAGCAGGACACAGAGGGTGGTGGTATATGGCTGTCACTCCACAGAGGGAAGAGTGACCAGTGGGGTACCACAGGGATCAGTGCTGGGACCGGTACTATTCAATATCTTCATCAGTGACATTGCGCAGGATCTAGAAGGCAGAATTTCACTGTTCGCTGATGACACAAAGCTCTGTAACAGAGTAGACACACCAGAGGGTGTAGACAGAATGAGAAGGGACCTGCAGAAACTTGAAGAATGGTCAGGGGTTTGGCAGTTGAAATTCAATGCAAGGAAGTGCAAGATAATGCATATGGGGCACAAAAACCCTGGCACAATATATCAGTTGGGGGGTGAGGATATAGCATGCACCAAGCAGGAAAGGGATCTTGGGGTTATCATCTCTGATGACCTCAAGGCAGAAACAGTGTGACAAGGCAGCAGGTAAAGCAAATAGGATGCTGGGATGCATAGGCAGGGGCATCACCAGCGGGAAAAAAGGAGGTCATAATTCCACTATACAAGACACTAGTGAGGCCGCACCTGGTACTGTGCAGTTCTGGAGACCTTACTCCCAAGGGACACAGACAGGGTAGAGAAGGTTCAGAGGAGGGCAACAAAGATGGTGCATGGATTGCATCACAAGTCCTATGAGGACAGGTTGAAGGCACTGAACATGTACTCCCTGGAGGAGAGGAGGGAGAGGGGATATGATAGAGACATACAAGTATCTTACAGGAGGAACAGGGTGCAGGGAATGCACTATTTTTAAGCGAAAAAGATGTTCCAGGACTAGAGGGCATGGGATGAAGTTGGAGGGAGGACGATTCAGAGGAAACATGAGGAAGAATTTCTTCACAGAGCAGGTGGTGGACCAGTGGACACCTGCCAGAGGAAGTAGTGAGGGCTGAAACAATCACGGGATTTAAGAATGCATGGGATAGACATAAAGGAATTCTGGAGGTCAGGGTTAAGGGGCAACAGACTTCCTGGAAAACATAAACTGAACTTACAAACTTAAATGGGCAGACTGGGTGGGCCATAGGCCCTTATCTGCCGACACTGTCTATGTATCTATGTATCGGTTCACAGTGCTGTGACTAAACCTGTGGCATTATAAGGGAAAGGGAAAGGGGAAATTGTTTAACCAGGAAAGGCACACTAAGCCGGAGCTTGTTTGCGACCTGGGAGCACAAGGAAGTTAAGTGACTTGCTCAGGGTCACACAGTATGCAAGTGGAAGCTGTGGGATTCAAACCCAGGTCTGGTCTGCTGGATTTCATCAGATTTGCAGCTCAGAGCCTTAGACCACTGCGCTATACTGCCTCCTATGCTGGGATAACACCATGTGTCCAGCCCCAAACTAACCAATCACAGTCCAAGATTCTTTCTTGCCATTGTATAAATCTACATATGTATCAGGCAGCCTGACCATCTCAGCCTGACCTCCATATCTGTCCCTGTCACCTGCCTTCTCTCGGACTCATCCCACAACAACTGGCCCTCCCTGGTTTGCCCCCAGGCTTCACTCTGCCTACCTGCTTTGTTTTCCACTTTTTCTCCCCACCCCCAAGATGCTAAGAATGGGCCAAGGACCTGTGCATACACAAATGTATCTGTGCTCGTTGACGTCTTCCCTTTTTTGATTCCCAGCTCCAGCATACACCACCACCTGTGGTCACCCAGGTGGCGGTAGCACACTGGAGTTTTGGTATCACCCACCCTGAGGAGAGTGTAATCTCCAGGTGGCGCTATCCCAAGGGCTACTACCCCTGCCTGCTTAACCACTAACAGGTTGAGGGGCCCAGGTCCAATGACGGGTGCCTCTACCCAGAGGTTAGGATTAATACTGTCTGGTATGACTTGGTCACAGCGCTCTGGGACACTGCAACCCCCCTTTCTTCCCACTAGTGGCCCACACAATATACCAGAAGTACCTTCACAGTATACACTTACCCCAGGACTGGTTCAATCAGCTTGACTCTGGGGACCCCCTGTAAAGCAAGATGGTGTAATACAATATCTACTGTACGATATTTCAACACAAACACATATCTTAGTCAGTGTAACTTTGCTGAAACAACCAAATCTGATTTATTTAGGGGATAGCAACAAGGGCAGGGGGCAATCAGGTTAATTAAATCAATCACACTAATTTTCAGAGCACTGTGCACATTGTTAGAGTCCTTATTTGTCACTGTCACTGTCACTGGGTACCCATGATTGGGGGGGGGGGGGAGGCTAGCCAGAATCGGTGCAGCTGGTTGGGGCCCTGAGGATGGAAAATACTTGCACAATACCCAATTTGTAATCCAGAGCCAGTTGGCTCAGTTCATGTATCAAGAAAGAAAATCAGATGAAACACTTGCAATTCAACGGTACAGCTGGCAGGGAGCTACCCTGATATTCACTCACTATCACTACTTTTTGCTGAACGCCTTTCGCACAGCAGGGGAACATGGGTCTGTGAACTGGACATATCCCACACATTTATATGTAAAAGAAGGTTACCATACCAGGCAGCTGCTCTCATATCCCGTTCGCACTTACTGCCAACCCGGGAATTCGCGATGCAGCTTCACTATCCTGACAGACCGAGCGCGATGAAGCAGTTTCTCCAGTCCTCTACAGGGTAAGCCTGGTTCCTGGCCACACAGCCTTTCCTTTTCTTCCAAACACAGCGGATTCAGTCCGAATAACCACAGCAAACACGCCACCCAACTTTTGGCCACCATATGCGCTTCCCACGCGAAAACTCTGCAGCGCAGAAGCCCTGAGCTCCTTCCTCAGTCACGGCCACAACAGATCTGCCTTCTCAGCCACTGGGCAGGGAATTACAATGGGGCGCCACCCGACCCAGTTGGAGGGTTTCAGATGTCAGTCACTCACAACTTCCCCCATTGGTGCGGAAAGGCACCACAGTCCAGAACTTCACTTCCCAGAATTATTGGCTATATCCCCCATTGGTAGCCAGCTCCCGAGAGAGTCCTAATCCTGGTTGGTTGCTCAGTACTCCATTTTAAGTGCCCCTCCCTCCTGATTGGATCCAGTTTGCAGTTCCGATCCAAAATGGAGGGGCAAAGCACACAAAGTCCCAGCTGCAAGAAAGGCAGGTTAGACAAATTACATTTTTACTACCACTATAACAGATTGCTACCAAACAGTTACATCCCTGGGGAGTGCTCACTTTGCCCGCATAGCGACAGCAGAAATGGAGCACCTTGTCAGCAGCTCAAGTGGGACTCGAGCAGGAAACCACACAACCCCCCCCCCAGTTTCAGACTTGCCTGTAAAACAGACAGCTCTTAAAGAGACAGTACCAGAGGCTCTAGAAGCACTCACAGATAGGCGGCTTAACTACCGAACACCATCCAGGCTGGGGCCTTTAGGCAAGCTACTAGGGGACTTTTGGGAACCCCCATTTGCGGGGGGGGGGTTACAAGAGCATCTTCTGAGATGCTCAATCCTCCTCTCCCAGCCAGCCGTTCAATGACTCTGCCTTGTTCCCACACCCTGGTCACTGGCATTGCAAGCGGTAGTGCTACTGCTGCCCTAGTGGGATGGCATTGCCAGATTTTAAAAAAAAGCTTACTGGGCCGGCCTGTGGCATAGAGAGTTGAGGCACTGGTGTCTTACCTCGACCCACACTGGCGACCCGGGTTCGGAAACGGACTCGGGGTGCCGAGGGTCGACAGGGGGTGGAGAGCATTGAGCATCCAGAGGACTGCTCTCCACTCCAGGGGTGGGATCTGGGAATGCATCGCAAAGCAGCGGCCCCCAGTGGAGACTAGGGGCACTGTCTGAGCATGCACTGATGGGACAGAGGGAGAAAACCAGGAAAAATTGGCGCCTGAAATGAGCGGCTTGAAGACCGTCTGCAGTTTCACCGCGGCACCCGCCTTGATCCATGCTCCACGGGGAGTTATGAGCAGGGCTCCCTGTGACCTCGCTGCAGGGGAGGAAGCCGCAGAGTCTGGGTGTCCGCGGCAGAGGCGGGCAGCAGCTGGATGTCCCTGAAAGGGGGGGAGCAGCTCAGGCGGACAAGGAGGGATAAACAAATACTAAAAAAAAAAAGAAGCTTACTATTTAATCACTACCTTACCACCAACCCTTAGCTTCAAACATCCAGCTGATGCTAAGCCAACCACTGCTACTGTCTCTTTAAGACACTGCTGAATCATAGCCAATGGAATGGCTTACATTTTGCTGGGCTCCCGCAGAGCCTCTGGCACATCAACCCTTTCCTGCACAAGCATTCCCTGCCAAACAGCACAGTTTAATGGTTTTAAGTGAACTTTTCTTTCTTCTGTGAGACAAGTTTAACTCCAGCTCTCGCACATCCAAAAAAAAAAAAAACAACATACACACATGCACCGTAAAACCTGTGTAACTTGTGGCTCTCATTGCTCTGCAGGCCAGTGTCACTAAAAAGCTAATATGCTAATATGCTGGAAGGCCTCCAAGTGCCCAAGTGGAAGGTGAAAGAAATCGTAAACGAACATCTGGAACTGCACAGCTGAAGTCTCAAACAAATCCATTAAATACTAAGTTTTTTTTACACAGCCCTTGTTCAGGTATTTAAATGCCCCCAATTTATAAAGAGCCTTGACCTACATAATTTTGTCTGCAATGTGCCACACAGGAAAAACACCACATCTGAATCTTTTTTTGTTGCACATCACCTCTTGAAATCTGTGAAATGTGAGAGGATCCTCCAGCCAGCATCTTCAGGTCCTCGAAACAGGATACCTGTGACTGCCCTGGTGTATAAAGGCAACAAGAAAGATGCAGGATTCTCCCACCTCTGTGCGCGTCCCTATGCTGCACCTCGACAAGTGACTGTGCAACAGCAGCTCATGGAATAATGGTCTGAGAGTTGAACCCAGTGAATTCTGTGTTTGAAAGGGACACAAACTACCTCACACAGTTCTAAAATGGTACTCACCACCATGGTGTGTATCAGAAGCACCTACGAAAGACCAGTAAAGACAAAACAATTAACAGACTGGGAAGGTTAGCCAGAACACAAACCAGTACCGGACGCACCATAAGCTGATGGAGGCTGGACTCCCTGACACAGCGCTTCACTCGTTTTGCTCCTACCTGTCATCAATCAGTCCTGGTCAGCAATATCTTATCCCACTACTCTCCCAATCAAGTGGTGTCCCTCACCCCCGGCTCCATTCTGGTCCTATCCTCGTCTCCATATTTCTGAATGATGTTCCCGCTGCCTGGGTCTCCTTGCACATTCATATCTACAAGGGGAACACTGCACTTTTTGTCATGGAGTGGCTTATCCCTTAGTTGTAACTGTCACTTTAGCAGGACTGTAGCAATATCCCGCACCGGTTCTGCTCAAACTAGCTCTCTATGCCAAAAAGTCTGTTTCAATAACTTCTGGCACTAAGCAGAGGCTCCTTTTTCTGACCACTAGTCCAGCCTTCATTACTATTGATAGCAACATTCCCTTTAAAGATGTCCCCCCCATCTGAAGCACCTTGATGTGTGGATCAAAACCATGATTATTCTAGCTACATCGACGCTATGCATCGCAAGCTCTAACCCAAACGTGACACAACAAATCTTGCCTTCAACTCCCAGTCCACGACAAGATTATCTTCAGGATGATTCTGCCAGTGCTTGACAATGCAGATGTGGTCTACAGTGCTTCCCAAAAATCTACCCTGATCAGCCGGTCCCCCTTTTTCCACTCGTTCTGCCATTTTGCCCTAAACTGCCGCCCTCTCACTTGCCACTGATCATTTTACCATAACTGCTGTCTACCCACTCTCGAGGCTGGGTGCCTCAGTCACTGCCACGTTCTGCCTCTGCTCCTTTCCCTGCTATTTTTTCTTACTTTTCTTCCCTTCCCCTCCCCTCCTCCTGTGCTCTCCGTTCATTCAGTGCCCACTAGAGCGGTGGAGAATGGCAATGCCATTGTCAAAATTCGTGCGGAATAGCAATTCCACTTCCAAGATGCTTTTTGGGATTTATTTTTTAGTCTTGCAGAATTCCATAAAGCATTTCTATGTAAACCGTTAAATCCAGCGGTTGATTCCGTGGTTCTGTAGAAAATGAATCCACAATTTATGTAAACAGCAGAATACTATTCAGTGATTTATGTGCTGCAGATTACTAATCAACAGTTTAAAAAACAGCATTCTGCTTTCAGAATTTCGCTTCTGACAGAATGCAACAGAATTAGGAAGAATTCCTAAAAATTCCACAGAATTCTGTTAGATGTGGGATTTGAAAATTCTGCACAACTCTAATGCCCTCTCTTTCTGTTTACCAGTAAGAAAAAAGCCTTGCACTTACCACCAGACCTTATATTATAAGGGCTGAGCCCACTCCATGTTACTGGAGTTAGAAGCCAAAATGTATTAAATTTCCAGGTTGAAAACAGATACAAAAGGACATATATTATATATATATATATATATATATATATATATATATATACACCCTCACAGTGCAAAAAAGCAAACTCTGTCCAGTGGCGTTTCATACCCCTGCAGGTACTTTTTTCAAGGGTAGCAGTTGTAAGTACACCCCACTGAGTTGGTGAGAAAAGAGGAGCTTGATGAGACGTTGTCTTCTTTCTTTCCTAAAATCATATGTTCATATGAAGAACCTTTCTCTTTTGGTCTAAATTAGAAGCAGTGTTAAGATCCCAGAAAAGTTCTCCCATCTGCAGCTGGAAGAGCAAGGATAGCTGAACGAGGAACTTTAGCCTGAAGTGTGAGCAATTCCACGCATTTCAAATGTTAGAATCGTTTTGTATGCCACCTCAAGCATAACTGTGGTAGTGTGGGTCCCAATAAACAGATCATACAACCAGATAGGATGCATAAAAAAATGCATATGTCTGCATTTATCATTTTATTCAAAAAGAAGAAAAAAAAAACAAATAAAATACTAAATTTAATATATACAGAAAGGAAAAATAAATGGTGTTACTCCATCACACCTCTTCAAACATCAGGAGATAATTCTTGCAAAATAAAACAATTACAGAATTCCTGAGTTCTTTCCCTTCTCTCAAACAATGTGGAAACTTGCACAATTTCTTCTTAGAACCTTCTCTCTCTCCTTGGCCAAAACCTTACTGACCACCTATCTCTCTTGGTTCTCCTAGAGGAACCTTTTATAACGTCACAGGGTGACCTCATCAATCATGTGATATCTTAATTAAGATGAACAATGGCATTTTCAAGCTTATATATATAAATATATATATATATTAAACCAACTAGTATCATTCTAGCATTTCAAGGGTTTACCCCAAAAAAACATTTATTTCCTCACAAGGTCCTAAAACAAAAATATAAACTTAATTATAGGACTATGATGTCAGAGCATTAGCTTAGCTCCTCCCCCTTCTGACATCACTCCTCCTTGAGACCATATAAGCTGCCATTTCATGAGATGCCTGCTCTATAGAAGGATCTCTGCAACTAACGTGGGCACTCAGGTAACAGTTTATTTTAGTACAATACTTTTTATTTGTTCCAGTTTCCCTTAGTTTTACAGCCACTGCTTCTTAACTTACTAGCTGAAGTTGCAGCAGACACTTGCTTCTCAACTCAGCCCTCTGCTGTTTAGAGGCTCTTTTGTTTACAAATGAAACAGCTCCTTCTTGACATTTGTTTTGGGACACTGAGCTTGTTGGACTGCTTCTCCCAGTAGCCACTGAAGGTTTGCTGAGCATAGCTTTTCAATATATAAGTATTGTTTTTATTTTAACAAGATGCAATTAAGTACTGATAGAAAAAGAAAAAAAAGGGACTGTAAAGGATAGATAGAAGATTGCCAGGTTGGCCACCCTGACAAGAAAGTATAGGATAGATATTGAAATATAATCGAGGACAGGATAGAGTGAAAAGAAATAATGGGGGTGGGGGAGGGTTATTGCATCTTGAAGTGATTGTTTATACTTCACAACAGGACCCCCTGTTACACACGTTTCCTTTTTTTTTTTTAAGAACTTATTTACCCAAGATATTGTTGCTGAAAAACTTTTCATTGAGCAAGTTTCTTTGTAGCTGACACCATGCTATGGTATACCACACTACAGGGTTTATATGTAACTCGTGTGTCACGGAATTGCAACTAGTGTTCTACAAACAATTTAAAAACTGACTTTATTGGCTAGACAGGTAGCGTAGCAGTAGGGCTTCTGTTCGTTACTGTGGCTGTTCAGGAATGGACTTGGGATGCAGGGGGCTAGGCAGGGAATGCAAGGATGAGCAGACCACTGGACAGCTCTTCTTGACTGAGGGAATATTTCCTTCACTGCTGTTTGCCTGCCACTTCACAGAGGCTGGGTGGTCACACAGAGGAGAGCTGACAGTGGAAGGGGCCACCAGCAGATGCTGATATGTGCTACACACCACACAAACACATGTATCATTGCAATGGCAGTGACCCTAGGGTGGAAACACTGATGGCAAAATCACAACCAGCAGAACGATACAACCCCCGCAGACCCTGCACTGCAGCCTCCTGGAGGCCCTGCACTGCCAACGGATACCCACTTCCAACCAGATCCTGAATCTTGTCTGGGGTGTGCAACCCCCCTGTACCTACCTTGGGTGCAATCCCAGGAGGAACTGGAGGTTGGAGTAAGTATCCAGAGAAGGCGGGTGATGGGGCTGTATGGGGGTTGGGGGGGTTGGAGACAAGGAGAGCTAAATTACAGAACAGAAAAAAATGACTTAATTTCTCACTTTCGTTTGTTCATACTGATTCAGGTCGAACTGTTAAGGATCCACACGGTGCAGGGCCCAAAGGCGTTTCCAGCCATCATCCTGGAGACAACAGGGTTTTTATCTACCTAAGCTTCTACATTCCACTCCAACCTAGATTGCCGGCACCACAGCTAATGTTTTTTTTTAAGGTATATTTAATTGTTCTTTAGAAACTATATTAATCCGAGTTATCACCAAAGGTCAACTACAGGTGATAAACACCCATTCATATGTTACTGGCATTCACTGCAATTAATGTTTTATCACTAAAACAAAGTGTAGAGAACATACCAAAAGAAAATATGAAATGTTGATTTCTCTTTTCAGTACGGTTCAGTTGGTAGCACATTCGTCTCTGGGCCAGAGGGTTGGGGGTTCTAGTCCCACACTGAGATTGGGCTCATGACAACAATGCTGACACCCAAGTGCAGTATTAGGGGGATGCTGTACTGTAGGGGTGTGCCGTCCTTCAGATAACATGTTAAGCTGAGGTCCCTTCTACCCATCTCTGGTGCTGTCCTAGTGCCCATGTGGAAGTAAAAGAACCCGAGGCACTTTTCACAAGAGTAAAAGAATATCCCTGGTGCCCTGACCAGCATTCCAATTCCCATAAAACTACTTCATGCAATTCTTCAAGGCCGTGTGTGGGTGTTGGGTGTGCGAAATGGCTGTCACTACACATTTACAGTCACTCACTTCACTACCAGTCTCTCGTTGTTTGTAAAGTGCAGCATTTTGGGATACAGTGTGTACGAAAAGTGCTATATAAATGCTGATTCTTCTTAGTTTTTACAACTTTTATATAAACTCTGTGTGCACTTTGTGACAACTATCAGCTACATAAGGTATGACACTTTACAGGGTGCACAGTTGTAAGGGAATAATGCACTCACTGGGTGGGCATGAGGTGCAGCAGAGTGCCACTACCACCCGAGATGAGTATTATACCCTTGTTACTGCACACCCTGGAGTGCGTTATCCTGTGTATAAAATGGACTTTCATTTGTTAAAATGAATTTAGTTCAGGCAAGGTGTGCAGCTGTTGGAAAATAATCAGTGGTTATATAACTTGCTTTGACCAATGGGGTACAGTTTTTTCATGGCTCACATTAGAAATGTAAATGAGGAGTAGCATGGTGTTGTATATGGTGCAGTGTCACCTATGTGTAAACACCAGCATTTTTAGTGGTGGTGGTAGGGTGGGGATTCCTGCAGCCAACTAATTGTACAGCTGAGGGTACGGAAGCACAGACTCGGAAATCACACAGCAAAACCAGTTGCGGGGGTAGGATTTGAATCTGGGCCACCTGGTTCCCGAGTCTGTGCTCTAGCCACAAGACCACACTGCCTTCTGACATCTTACCTTACACACACAGCCCTGGCCCCTTAGGAGCGCCAGCAGGAGGGTGATCCAGGTTCTAATCCCACCAGAGGTACTGACTCACTGCCCCTTAACTTCTCAGGGTTCAGTCCTTCCAGCAGTAAAAGGAGAAGCAGGACCCTACTGAGAACAAGACACTGCATCACAGGTGGTCTATCACTGGTAAATAAATTATTTAAAAAAAAAAAGTTTGTCTTCTTTCACTGAACCCATTTTAGCAAATTTCTTCTTACTAAGGGAATCACTGGATATCCTGTTTAGTGGAGTGTGTAAGGAATCCCTATAAATTGGTAACTGTTTGCTTATTTCATCCAGGCTTGTGTAGTACTGGGGGGCGGTGGGGACATGAAGGACTTAAGAGTCCCTTCTGACCTTAAATTCATTTTTTACTACAAATTACATTATGTAATTCAGCAGTGTTACAGCTTTTCTTCACATGTTCCTGAGACAACAGTAATTGCATGGGAAAGGCACATTGTAAAACAGGTCACACGGAAGTCTGTGGAGGGAAGGAAGGAACCATAAAAACTCAACCACACAACCAAATTCTGCAGCCTGGCTAGGGAAAGGAAGAGTCAGCACATTTTAAAAGATGGCCTGAGGCTACAATGTTACTTTATGTTGGTAGACATGTTAATGTGAACGCATATGGAATCTCTGAAATTGTCCAGCAAGCTGGTATTTGAGGGGTACAGAGAGGAACACTTGCCCCTTTTTACTAGAATTTGGTTTGGCTCTCAGGGACACAGGACAGCATGTCCTTTTTGCTCCAGCAGTGCCCGGTGGTACAGGTTCCATCTGTATCCTGCATCCCTGAGATGCACTGCTAGCACATGGGGATACAGTATGTGAAGTCTGGCGCACTATAAAAGGAGGCAGTACCAGGCATCACACATGGTGAAAGAGTCTGAAAAAAGCTAGAGCCAGGGATGTAAGGGGTAAATTACCCCTGCTTTGAGTGAGTGCACCCATGCATCGGTTGTTAATACTGAAGTTTATCTGGGAACTGAAAGCTGACGCCCATAAGTAGTTCCCATCCCATAAACCCTTAAGAAGTATATTTCTTCTTAGCCAGAAGCCAGTTATCTAATCTTCACTTAAAGATATATTTATTTTTGTTGACAGCTACTTCCAGGGGTAAGTTGTTTCATTCCATTACCACCGTCAGTGTATAAAAAATGTTTCTAGTGTTTGATTCAAATCTGAAACCGTGGAGTTGAAGGGGGTGTCTCCTAGTTTCCTTGTCATCCTGTTTAAACTGAAAGCCCATTTCTGCAAAATAAGGGTCATTTATAATGTCCCAGACAAAAAGGAGGTCACCCCTATGCCTCAGTCTCAAGAGACGTTAGACTGAGAATGTTTAACCTCTCCTTGTATTCTAGATTTCTTAAGCCCTTGGTTATTTGCTGACTGAATTTATCTGGGGAGTAACACCCTACTTGGTGACTGACAGCAGCTCTCTGTGCATAATTTCTTGATGGCTCCCAACCCTTCCTTTTCATTTTTGAAGCTTGACTACTGTGCTGTTACTCAGCAGGCCACGAACCCAGCCTACCACCATCAACACTACTCGGGCCTTCGGTTTCCAACATCCTGCTGAAACCCTGCAAGCCACAAAGGGAGTGATTACTAAGTAACACTGTATACTGCACTTGCTGCAGTTTAACGGCACAGTCCTCCCATGACCCCCTAGTAATATACATTTGCATGATTGAAAAAACTGATAGGGCAGACATACCCATGGGATTTGGGCAAATTCTGTGAAAACAGTGCTGGGCACCGGAAGTACATACACAGTAAAATCTCTATACATAAGGGCAGTACTGAGGTAGGGGCATTGCAGCATCATTTTATCGCAATGGCTTTATGAGATTGCGGGGGGCGGAGGAGTACCATCATTAAAATGTCAGGGCCAGTAGAGGTGTCAGCTTATTTTACAAGTGTTTAGGTAAGTAAAGTATAGATTTACCATGGTGGCTGCAGGGGGGTGAAGCCACGATCTGTGCAGTGGTCGGGGCTTCACCTCTGCCGGTAGAACTCCTTAAAGTTGCAGCTCTTCTAACATCTTTATAATTCAGTACAGTTTGTCAGAAGCACCAGTGAGGTTGACAGTAAAATGCAACCTCCTGCTGGCGATGGCACAATACCAGCCTTGGTGTGTGCCGCACAATCCCAGGCTCTGCCCCCACACCCCCCGGAGTTCACGATTCTGAACTCCAGGTTGGAGTTGGTCTGGGGAGTGGGCAGAACACTGGGAGAAAGCAAAACACGGAAACGGACCATTACAATGACTGTCGCTGTAGTGGTCTTTTTCCATGTTTCGCTGTTGGGGTGTCGAGCAAAAGGGGGCCACCCCAGTTTGTCTATCTGATGGGTTTTAAACTATATGTCTGTATTTATTGAAGCACCAATATACAACATGGCCATGTGGCATAGCATGCAATATCGTCATGACTTGGGTGTGCTAAGACACCCAAGGCAAAGTCAAATGACTTCAACCGCCCAAGAAGTGCCGACATCCCATGATATACCACACCCTGGAGTATATTATTGCCACTATAAAATGGCCCCAAAGTGTAAAGAAATGGCTTATCTTGGTGAGTTCTGACGCGTGATGATATACTGAGATATTGTAATCGGTCAAAGACCGACTTCAAGTAATCAGTTTTCAGGATCTCTCCTATCCATTTTAATACAGAGAATATTGTATGGGCAAGAGTGTAATGATTTTTTTAACACACCCGAGGTGTGTGATACCACATAAAGCGTAAGACTGAAGATCAAGTGGTTTGTAATGGTATCACGCACCAAGTGTGTAGAAAGAAACACACATTTTCACTGCTGCCCATTCTATTTTTTCATTTAATGGTTAACAGGAACTGCAGTTGGTGAGCAACAGCGCAGCAGATCAAAAATGAAAGTATATTTTGCTTGCAGTTGCTATGTCTCATGCTTAGTACTGTGTGAGAGGCAATTCTCCATTACACACACTCGTGTAAAGCAGTGTATGTAATGGGAGATTTTTAGGCACTGGTTTTTGTTTGCAGTCGACCCCAACAAGTCATTGTAATTAGGGATGCTCAAAACTGGCCAATTCTGATCCAGTTTTCGGATTTAGAATTTTAGGAAATTCCGATTCCTAATCCAGTTCTGATTCAAATCAAAAATGGACCTCAAAAATCAGAACTGGGCCAGCCCGGTGGCACTGAGGGCTGAGGCGCTGAATGCCTTACCTCGCACCACGCCAGCAACCCATGTTCGGGAACGAGCACGGGCCGCTGGGGGTCAGCTGGGAAGGAGAAGGATTATGCGACCAATGGCTGCTCTCCTTCTCTGGGTGGGGGGGTTACCTGCACGCTCCCACCACAATACCGCCGCCTAGGGGAGGGTGGAAGGTGTGGTAGAAGGGAGAAGCAACATAGGAACAGGGCAGACGTCGGCAGAGAAGCGGAGCAGGAGGCAAGTCTCAGCGCATCTCCTTGCTCATTGGCCCTCACTGCATGCCAATGTCAGGGACGAACAAGGGAAAATCACCCCCATTTCTCCAAGGCGACGATTCCTCTCTCTACATCCTCAGGCTCATCAGAGCAGACTCCGCCATACCAGTCTATGTCACAGCAAGTGAGGTTCGGGGGAGATAAACGGGGGAATGCCTCCTCACCCTACCCGGGGGTTATCCGGGCACCTAGGTTAGTGGTACCATGTACCATCACAGTATCAGTGGCTCAGTAGGTAGCACACTCGCCTCTGAGGCCGGGAGATCAGAGGGCTGTGGGTTCAGTTCCCACATCTGGCACTTGGGTTAATATCCCAGTACTGACACTGTAGTGCAGCATGAGAGGAGTGCTGCACTTCTGAGGTACTGTCTTTCGGATGAGACGTTAAACCGAGGTCCCATCTGCCTGGATTGGTGGTAGTTCAGATGGATGTTAAACATCCCATGGAACTTATCGAAAAGAAAAGGGGAATTTCCCCGGTGTCCTGGCCAAATTTCCCTCATTCGCTAAAAATACCACCAACAGCTTAATCAGGTTCAAGGTCAGTTGGCATTCACCTGTATCCCCCCCCCACCGGGTCGTGCCTGAAAATAGGCAGGATTTGTCTAGTGCACTTACCCGGTCAACAAAAAATAAATAAAAATAAACAAAAAAATATTCTAGGGGCAGACCCCAAAGAGAGGGGATCGTGTAAAATGAGGTAGTCAGAGAGTGGAGAGAGGGGGCAGTCAGGAGCATAAACATAAGGTTAAAAAAAATCAGAATTGGACTTGGAATCCCAAATTTCGATGTAAAAATATATTTTAGGATTTAGAATTTTTGGACTTTAATTCCAAAAATCCTAAATCCAAAAATCTGATCGGAATCAGACAAATCTAATTTCGTTTGTCGAATTCCAAGCAACCCTAATTGTGATGACATTCATTTTATCTTGGAATTTGTACTGCGTCTTGATCATTGGAAAGGCATTTTTTGTTTAGTTACTCTTTTTTCTCCTCTTTTGCCATCAAACAGGTCCTAACTGTGCCAGCCTCACAAGCCCATCACTCCGTCTCCCCCAGACACATCCAATTACTCTGTGTCCCCAGAGTTTATCCCCCCTCCTGGTGGGGGGCAGTGTGACTCCCTAAATCCCACTGCTGTGGCGGAACTCCCTAACTCCAGCTGCTGTCAGGATTCATTCGGATGAGGTTCCTGGGTCACCGGTGCAGATCTTGCAAGTGGGTGGATCACTCATCCTGCTTGGCTGGGGAATCTTCCTTTTGTATATCCCAAGACCCACAGGATGCCTGTGGCAAGTATATGCATACATGCAAATGAGCGTGCACAGCGCGGCACCAGCCAGCTTCCCCCCTCCCCACACAGCCACTGCCGATGGCACTGCTACCTGTTGTCATCCAGGTGTCAATATCACAGCCGAGCAAGCTGCCTTCCCTCTCCACAACAAAGCGTCCACTGCCATGTTCAGTCCACCTCTCTCCTGCTGGCCCCCAATGATCCAGACTGGTCCCCAAACCTGGGTCACTGGTATCATATGACTGGTAGCCCTATGACTGCGCTGAAAGGCCGGCCAAAGGCATTTTAAAATATTTTATCTATCTATCTATCCATCCATCCATTCAAAATGGCATGCTTACAGTGGGAGCCGGCTTTCACTGTAACCGTCCCATACAGTAAAAGCCAACTCGCCACTAGCACAAAACAAGCAAAATAAACATGTCTCTATAAAAACAAGAAAACAGCGCTGAAGAAAAGACTCAATTTCCTGCAGAATCAGGACAACATAAATATAATTTAAAAAACAACCTTCCATCTACGGCTCTTATGTCTGGCACACTGCAAGGCTGGTTGCTATGATGCCCAGTGCAGTTGCTCAGGACCGGCGTAACCATTTCAAACCGCCCCTTATGACTGGCCACTTTTTGAATGTGGGTGGGCAGAACAGTTCAGATAACACGGTGGCTGTCTCTCGCTCAGCGAGAGTAATTAGTAGCCCGTCTACTCTCCGTGATTTTTTTCTGCTACATTTAAACTAGTGTCTGGTGGATCCTGCTTTCGCACTACCTACGTAACTTTACACTGCCTACCGAAGCTGACAAACATAGGCAAACTGTTCAGTACAGTGGTCTGGCGACCAAAGCGAGTAAGTGTTCAGTACAGTGGTCGGATGACTGCTGTCCCAGGTTAGTGGTAAAAGAATTCAAAGCCACTGTATTTTGAATAGTATCCGTATATTACAAAACATAACAGATAGGGAACTGTTCCTTACTTGGGTGTAATAACATTTCAAGGTTCTGGGGACATGGGGAACCTCTCGATGATATTACACCCTTGTAATACACAGTCCCCTATCTCTTATTTTTTCTATCTACCTACATACCTACCTTGTGACAGTATCTTATCTATCTGTCTGTCTGTCTATCTACCTAGTGACAATATATGTCTATCAAGCTATATACCTCTCTATCTACTGACAGTATCTATCAACATTATCTATCTATTGACAGTATCTATCTACCTACCTATCTGTTTACAATATCTATCAATCCATCTTTCTATCTATCTACAGCATCTGTAGACAGTATCTATTTATCTATCTACAATATCTATCTGTCTGTCTATCTACCTAGTGACAATATATGTCTTTCTATCAAGCTATCTACCTCTCTATCTAGTGACAGTATCTATCAACAGTATCTATCTAGTGACAGTATCTATCTACCTATCTGTTTACAATATCTATCAATCCATCTTTCTATCTATCTACAGCATCTGTAGACAGTATCTATTTATCTATCTACAATATCTATCTGTCTGTCTATCTACCTAGTGACAATAAATGTCTTTCTATCAAGCTATCTACCTCTCTATCTACTGACAGTATCTATCAACAGTATCTATCTAGTGACAGTATCTATCTACCTACCTATCTGTTTACAATATCTATCAATCCATCTTTCTATCTATCTACAGCATTTGTAGACAGTATCTATTTATCTATCTACACTATCTATCTGTCTGACAGTATCTATCTAGCTGTCTACCATATTTTGTCGAATAGAAGCCAATTCAAGCCATCATCAAACAGAAGCCGTGGCTTCTAATCAGGGTTGAATTCATGTCAGACAAAGCTCTGTAGGTGTGAATCTCTGTGATTTCTATCTCTGTAAATATCATTATTATTGTATTTCTTATTACATTTTTGATCTTAGTTCATGTTTGTTGTGCTTATTTTATTAAGAAGTAGACCTGTAACAATATACTTGATCATATTTACGACGTTTAAATATTTTCTTTTTCACACTGAAAAATGTGATTTTTTCAGTACAAGCAGCCCTCAAATACAAGTCGCAGGTCAAAATGCAAAAATTTTAACAAAAGCCGTGGCTTCTATTCGATGAAATATGCTATCTATCTATCTGTCTCTATCTATCGGAGGCAGTATGGTGTAGTGGCTAAAGGCACTAAGCTGCAAACCTGCAGTCCTGGGTTTGAATCCCTTCAGCCCCCACCTGCATACTGTGTGACCCTGAGCCAGTCACTTAGCTTCCTTGTGCTCCCAGGTCACACTTGGAAACACACTCTGGCTAATTTCCCCTTAGTGTGCCTTTCCTGGTTAAACAATTTCACCTTTCCCTGTACGTCTGTCTATCTATGAATCTATCATCTATCTATCTAGTGAGAATATCCATCTAATGACAGAATCAATCTATCTATCATTCAATTCAATTCAACTTTATTTTTAAAAGGCGCTTTTCTTAAATCAAAGCGCCTGTACAAATAAATATAACAATAAATATAATAAATCAGATTAACAAGAATCCTTAAAAGCTATATTAAAAAGGTGGGTTTTCAGCGCTCCTTTAAAACTAAGGACGGTCGGGCAATCTCGCACCTGACGAGGTAGAGTTCCACAGGGTAGGTGCCATAAAACTAAATGATCTAGCACCAGATGTTTTCAAACGACTCCTGGGAATCTCTAGCAATCCTCGTCCAGTGGATCCGGAGGCGGAGGGACTATAGGGGCACAGGAGCTCTTTCGGTAGGCAGGTCCCAGATCATGTAGGGCTTTATAGGTCAGCAAACCGACCTTGAAGGTAATCCAAAACACTGGCAGCCAGTGCAGTCTGGAGCACAGGCATTATGTGACTGGATCTAGAGACTCCAGTCAACAGCCTGGCTGCCGCATTCTGCACCAGCTGCAGACGGCGAAGTTCAACCCCCGATAGCCCTAGGTATAGGGAGTTACAGTAGTCAAGCCAGGAGGTAACAAAGGTGTGGATCAATGTTGGAAGGTCCTCTGGAGGAACCAAGTGCTTCACCCTGGCAATATTCCTCAGATGAAAAAAGGAAGTCTTCATAACCGCTGACACCTGGGATTTAAGTGTCAAACGGTCATCAAGTACACGCCAAGATTGTGCACTTGGTCTGAGGTTGTCAGCTGGACACCTCCAGTTCACAGGCCTGAGGGTGATCCCTCTGGCAGACCCACCTCACAGCGACCTATATCCACAACCAACACCTCAGTTTTCTCCGGGTTTAACCTCAGCCAACTCCCATTCATCCATTCTTGGATTTCTTCAAGGCAGTTATTAAATACCGACAAGGCGGCGTCCTGACCGGGCACAAAAGACATATACAGCTGGTATCATCTACGCCTAGCAGTGAAAACCCAAACTGCACCATCTAATAATTGCCCCTAATGGTAGCATATACACCGAAAACAACATGGTAAGCAAAATGGAGCCCTCGGTAACTTACAGGGCAGGGAGAATGATGCTGAGGAAAAATTCCCGACACCACTCTCTGAGTCCCTACCTCAAGGTAAGATTGAAACCATCTGAGGACCGCACAGACAGTCCACAGACTAACCGCAGGCGCCCAATAGCACACACCATGGTCAACGGTGTCAAACGCTGCAGAGAGATCATGAGTACCAAGATAGATCGGGTCCTACGATCTCTTGCCATTAGGAGGTCATTTAGCACTGCACGAGCGCCTGTCTCTGTACTATGCCTTTTCTCTAAATCCAGACTGAACCAATACGAGATATTGTTGTTGGTCAGATGATCCTCCAACTGCACTCGACCACTTTCTCAATAACTTTACCCACAAGGGTAAGTTAGAGACTGGCCTGTAATTTGCTAGACAGAGTATGGGTCTAAGGAAGGTTTCTTTTAAAAGGGCTTAATTATAGCCTCTTTGAGGATCTGAAAAATCCTCCAAAGACTTCCATACGATCAAAGCCAGGACTAGGCCAATCTTATCCACGCAACCCACTAAGAGGCGTGGGAGGGACCAGGGTCCAAATCACAGCAGGTCGGGTCGCAGTGCTCAAATGATCATCACAACATCCTCGATTATGGGAAGGCTGAAGTCAGACCATTCCAACTGGGTGTTTGACATCTCCTGACGACCACCGCTGCTCCCATTAGGAGGAAAGATGAATGTCCGATCTGATTTTGGCAACCTTATCTGCAAAGAAGAGACAAGCTCTCACACCATTCTTGAGATAAGGCTCTTCTGGGCTGAAGACAAACTGATTGCAGTCTGTCCACAGTCCAAAGAGCTTTGAGCCAGTCTATTTCTAGCAGTCATATCTCTCTGGACAGGAATTCTGGCTTCACGAGAGATTGCGGATTGATAGACCAAACAATGGTCCATCAAACTAAGCTTGTCATCATCACAACCGGACTTTCACAACGCCTCCAGCCTCACCAACTCTCCTCAATTCCCTCATGGTCTCATCAAACCAAGGAGACCTGGGGCGAGGAGTAAGAGGACGAACACAAACTGGTACAATAGAATCCAGGGCCCCTGTTACCGCCTCATTATAGGCATGTAGCAGATCACCTGGATCCATGCAATCTATCAGTAGGCTTGATAGGTCCAACACTGCCATCAGGTCCTCTGGGGATACGCCCCTCAAAGGGCGGTATCGAACCATCTCCGTGGGTGCAGACCTAACAGGGGTGGCCTCAAAACTGAATCTAATGGAGTGATGGTCTGACCATCCAACCGGTTCCACCACCAAGTCGGATATCCCCATCCCCAGGAAGGAACACCAGGTCCAATGAGTGTCCACCCACATGGGTCGAGGAGGAAACCACCTGTGTGAAGCCCAGTGATATCATCAGCTGGAGAAATCTTGACCAAACCGAGAGAATTCATCATCGACCCAGGCATTGAAGTCCCCAGAACCAACCATCTGGGGACCCCAATGAAAGAGTCGACAATGAAGTCTCACGACTTCCTGCAGAAAAACATTCGTCACCTGGTGGGCGTATATTGAAGTATCCTGCACCCCACACCCTCGCCCACAATGTACTCAAAGGATCTGGTGACCCCGCTGGCACCTCCACCAGACCCAGTTCTGACTTATAACATATGGCAACACCCCCCACGATCCTGCCTCGGCAGTGTATCAAGAGCACCCAGCCGGAATTGCTGCGGCTATCACAGGCCCAGCATTTCATCCAGCAGATCTCGGTGATGCATGCCAGGTCAGATGACTCAACAAGATCAGCTATAATAGCTGGTCTTGTTTTTAATAGACCTGGCATTACATAACACCGCTCGAGTAGGACAAACCTCCGATGGTGACCGGCCTACCTGCTGGTCCAATCCAGAACCACTTGGTATGGGCACAAGACAGGAAGGACCTCTCTCCTGTGCCCATTTCTGCTCCCAGGGTGTCTCCTGACCCTACAATCCCAATCCGCCCACCTTTCCATTCCCTCCAGCATGGCCTCCGTCTCCTTCTCACAATCCCCAAAGCCCTGCACCTCCTATAAACTTCAGCTGACAACGGGGACAGGAGAAAGGACGAGGTCCCTAAGCATAGAGGGGAATAATACCCGGCACCTTACAATTACTGCAGCACATTTTTTGCACTACACTAAAATAAAACAATAATCACAATAAAACACAAGATCTAGAATTCTAGTGCTGTAAAATTTTCAACATCTATTATAATTCTAATTCTACCCCCACAGTACTCTCACCACTGCAGGAGAGGAGCACACCACCTAAAACTACTAAAAGATTTACCCTATATCGCTAAAATTTATATAACCATACATTTATTTAGTACAGAAATAGTGCAGACTATTGACGGAAAATTAACCAAAATGTTCAAAGTCCTTTTGATCTTAAAGTCACATTTTGTGCTCTCCACACACATATGTCCTCAATGTACATCAGACTCCTCTCACGAGACTGATGTACCCAAAATAATACTCAGAACAGTTAGACTTCACAGTCATCTTCTGCAGTCTCCCAGTACCAAACACAACAGTTCACTAAAATAAATAGAATACTTCACCAAATCCTGCTCTGCGTTTCCCAAACTCTATCTCAAGTTCCAAGTTCCTGGTAGCCGAGGACATAGAGGGGACAAATCAGCTTGTAATAGATTTGTAAAACGACTCCTCACCTCCACAAATATTAACCACCCCAGCTGCAGCTCCCCCTGATCCTCGCTGAAATGAGGAAGGCAGGACCACCCTCCGATGGCCCCCCCTGCCCCACCCAGGGAGCAAAGCAAGCCCCACCACCCTCCGGAGGCAGAACAAACCAGCCCCCGTCTGGACCAGGGAGCTAAGCCTCAGGTTATGTGGAGGTAATAATGACAGCCTCTCTCCTGGTCCAAGAAAAAACGTCCCTGGACCGAAAACCACAGCTTTACCCCCAATATCCTGGCAGTGCTCTTCACGACTCCAAGTCCTGCAGACACCAACATCCAGGAGAAAAGGAAGCCTCTACTGAACACCAGGTTCCCAATCACAATCCAGCCACAGACCTCCGAGTTGTCGGAATTTGTCAAAAGATTTCAGCCCCCGGTCTAACACCTGGACGACTGAGCCGACCCCCTGCAACCTGCAATCAGGTCAGTGCATAACAGGTGGTCGCGTAGTTCCCCGCCCGCACACAGAACAAACGAGCCAAGCCAAACGGAAGAACGGATCGTCGTCAATCCAAAAAACAACCGGTTGTAAAATATGCCGCTACACAATTTACAGAGCGGCAGATGCGATAAAATAAAGCAGAGCAGCGCAGAACAGTACTACGTAGCTAGCCCAGCGTGGCCGCCATCTTTCACGCAAACGTCACACCCCCATCATATATCTATCTATCTACAGACAGTATCCATCTATCTGTCTTTCTATCTCTCTGTCTGGCTGTCTATCTATCTATCTGTCACAATTGACAAATCTAGTGATGAAGATTCTCCCTTCTGAAATACCTGATTGACTGTACGTGCAGTAAAATGTAGAGAATCAGAGCTGCTGTTACCTATTTAGCAACACCCCACACATATTCATGTGTTAGAGCCTGTCATTATTAATGGAGAGCTGCTGGTCAGGACACTCCATGAGATCCTGGGGAACCACCAGAGATGGACCAAAGGAACCACAGTTTAATGTCCATTCCAAAGGATGGCACCTGCAACAGTGCAACAAGCACCTCTGTAGGGCACTCATATCCAGCACTGACACTGCAGTGCAGTACTAGGAAGTGCTCCGCACTGGGAACGTGGGCTCATACCTGACACTGACCCTGCAATACAATACAGTACAAGGGAAGTGTCCACCCTGGAAAAGTCAGTTCATACCTGACATTGACCCTACAATGCAATACAATACAATGTAATATAATACAATTCAAAGGAAGTGTCTACTTTGGAGGCACAGGTTCATACCCAACACTAACACTGCAGTGCAGTACTAGGGAAGTGACCCACACTGGGAACATGGACTCATATGGGAGTGTATCTCACCCGACACTGACCCTGCAGTGCAATACTATGGGAGTACCTCGCACTAGGGGTATAAGCAGAGACCGGAGGGGGACACTAACTCTGCAGTGCAATACTAAGGCAGTGCCCCACACTGGGGATGTTTGTTCATACCACACACTAACCCTACAGTACGAGGGAAATGCCCCACACTGGGGACAGGGGTTCAAACTGGACACTGATCAGCAATGTTCAGGAGAGTGACACTACTGAGGATGTGGATTCATACCCAACACTGATCCTGCAGTGCAATACTAGGGGAGTGGCCCACACTGGGGATGTGGGCTCATATCTTACACTGTCCCCGTAGTGCTGTACTGGGGGGGTGACCCACACTGGGGACGTGGGTTCATACCAGATACTGACATTGCTGTGCAATACTAAAGGAGTATGCCACATTGTGGAGATGGATGTATACCCAACACTGACCCTGTAGTGCAATACTAGGGGAGTACCCCACACTGGGGACATTGGCTCATAGCTGACACTGATCCTGCAATGCAATACAGTACAATACAATACAAGGGGAGTGTCCACACTGGGGACATGGGCTCATACCCAACACTGAGCCTGCAGTGCAATACTAGCAGAGTGCCCTGCACTGGGGGTGTAAGGTCAGACTGGACACTGACCCTGCACTGCAATACTAGAGGAGTGTCCCACACTGGGGAAATGGAAGAATTGAGGCAAGTAGAGTCCTAGAGGGACGGAGGGCACTGAAGGTAGACAAGGCACCACGGGCGGATGATATCCACCCTGGGGTGCTGAGAGAGATGGCAGAGGTGTTGGCGGAGCCGCTGGCAGATCTGTACAGCACCTCCCTGGAGTCGGGATGTGTGCCAATGGACTGGAGGATGGTACATGTAGTGCCATTACACAACAGCGGGCCAAGGGATGAACCGGGTAATTATCGTCCAGTAAGTCTCACATCCATAGTGTGCAAACTCATGGAAATGATACTAAAGGAAAAACTGGTGTCGTACCTGGAGGACAATGGCCTCCAGGATGTGAGGCAGCATGGGTTTGTTTCAGGGAAGTCTTGTCAAACCAACCTGATACAATATTATGACTGGGTGGCAGGTGAGATGGATATGGGTCATGTGGTGGATGTTCTTTACTTGGACTTCAGCAAGGCCTTCGATTCGGTGCCTCATGGGTGGCTTGGGGGGAAGCTAACTGGTGTAGGAGTAGGGGCAAAAATGATAAACTGGAATACAAGCTGGCTGAGTTGGAGGCTACAACGGGTGGTGGTGAGAGGGAAGCTCTCAACTCAAAGGGCGGTGATGAGTGGAGTGCCACAGGGCTCTGTGTTGGGGCCAGTATTGTTTGGGCTCTTCATATTAGACATTGGACATGGGGTGGTGAGCAAGGTAAGCAGTTTGCTGACAACACCAAAATCAGAGCAGTGGTGGATGGAGAGGAGGGGTGGAAGCAGCTGCAGGGGGACCTAAGTAAGCTAGAGAAGTGGTCAGAGAGGTGGCAGCTGGGGTTCAATGCAAAGAAGTGTAAGGTTATGCACTTTGGGGTGAAGAACCCAAGGAGACAATACTGGCTGGGGAGGTTAAGCTGGGGTAATGATAATAGGGACCATGAACAACACTGTCCAGTGCAGGACAGCAGCTGCAAAAGTGAACAAAATGCTGGGATGCATAGCAAGGGGGTTTTCGTCCAGGCAAAGTGAGGTGATCTTGCCCCTCTACAGATCACTGGTAAGGCCGCACTTAGAGTATTGTGTGCAGTTTTGGAGGCCATACCTAAAGCGTGATATCAGGCTGCTGGAGGGGACGCAGAGGAGGGCAACAAAGATGATATGTGGAATGGAGGGAGAGACTATGACAGCAGGCTGGGAGACCTCAATATGTACACCCTGGAGGATAGAAGGGACAGGGGGGACATGATGGAGACATTCAAGTATCTGAGGGGAATCAATAAGGATGGGGCAGACGGGGTCTTTAAGTTAAGGAGGGAGGGTCACCAGGGGCATGGGCTAAGAATGGAGGGAAGATTTAGGAAGGAAATGAGGAGACACTATTTCACAAAGAGGGTGGTAGCAAAATGGAATGCCCTACCAGAATGGGTGGTATCATGTAAATCTGTGAACAGCTACAAAAGGGCATGGGACAGGGAACAGGGGAGAGTGAGGGTGGGGGGTGGCAGTGGGATGACAAAAGGGAGGGGGGTTGGGGCAGCTGCAAACTAGGGGTGTTAGCTGCACACTCAAGCAGACTTGGATAGACTGGGTGGCCTGTTTCTGCTGGTACATTCGTATGTTCGTATGAAATGGGTTCATACTAGACACTGACCAGCAATGGAATACCAATGGAAAGACCAACATAGGGATGTGGATTCATACCAGACAGTGATCCTGCACTGTAATACTAGGGGAGTGCCACAAATTGGGATGTATTTTCATAACTGACACTGACCCTGCAGTGCAATGCTAGGCAAGTACCCCACACCGGGAGCATGAGCTCACACGTGACACTGACCCTGCAATGCAATACTAGAGAAGTGCCCAACATTGGGGATGTATGTTCTTACTTGACACTGTCACTGCAGTGCACTACTAGGCAAGTATCCTGCACCAGGAGCATGAACTCACACGTGACACTGACCCTGCAGTGTAGTACTAGGGGAGTGCCCCACAGTGGGGATGTATGTTCATTCCTGTCACATACACTGCAGTGCAGTGCAGTACTAGAGGACTGCCCCACACTGGGGACATGGGCTCATACCCTACACTGACCCTGCAATACAGTACTAGGGGAGTACCCCACACTGGGGATCTGGGTTCATACTTGACATTGACACTGCAGTACAGTGCAATACTAGGAGAGTACCCCCACACTGGGAACATGGGCTCATACCTGAAACTGACCCTGCAATACGACACAGTACAAGGGAAGTGTCCGTATTGGAGACATGGATTCATACCCCACACTAACCCTGCAGTGCAATACTACGGGAGTGACCCATACTGGGGACATGGGCTCACAACAGATACTGGCATGCAGTGCAATACTAGGAGAGCACCCCATACCAGGGACATGGACTTATGCCTAACACTGACCCTGCAGTGCAATACTAGGGGAGTGAGCCACACTGGGGACATGGGCTCATATCAGATACTGGTATGCAGTGCAATACTAGAAGAGCACCCCATACCAGGGACATGAGCTTCTACCCGACACTGACCCTGCAGTGCAATACTACAGGAGTACCCCCACACTGGGGACATGGGTTTATACCTGACACTGACCCTGCAGTGCAATACTAGGGGAGTACCCCACACGGAGGACGTGGGTTTATACCCGACACTGACCCTGCAGTGCAGAACTATGGGTGTCAGAACAAGGAGAAATGCACACCTTGTACCTTAAAGGTGTCGTCATTCAAACCACACAAACAGAAAATATAATGTTGAAAAAAACAGCACACACAATGTAGCTGGTCTTCCAATCTATTTATTACACTAAACGTGCAGGAGATTTTTCCCAGGACGTACACTGGGACACCCCTACGTATCACTGTTATGGCTTCATCAAGGGGCAGTGTCCCAGTGCACCACCTGAATTTAAATACAGGACCCCAATGAACATTCATGACCTCTTAGTGATATCACAGAATTCAACAAGTGCATAAAACAGTAATTGCTCATATTTATTTATTTTGTTTATTTAAAATTTGGTAACCGGGAAAGGCACACTGAGCCGAGGCTCGTTTCCAGGTGCGACCCGGGGTCTTGGCAAGTAAACAGATTTTACAGAGAATACAGATACAGGGTAAAAACAATATGGATACAATTACAAATAAAGGAACAAACTGTGTACAATTTTTAGTGCAAACGAATGAATAACAGATAGACAAGTGTCTAAAAATCTACTGTTCCACTTTAAGGCAATTTCAAGCACTGAGGTCTTAAAACTATTACAGACCATCTCTGACAACACTAGCTCTGGATCAGATACACTTGAGCCTTGGCTCCTGAAACTAGCAGCACCGTACATAGCCTCCCCTCTGGCAAAAATGTTCACACTGTCTCTCTCTCCAGTATCCAAGTTGCTGACCTCTGGAAGATTGCTCATGTAACTCCAGTCATTAAAAAAAAAAGGTGATCCCAAGGAGATTACTAACTACAGGCCTATAGCCATCCTATCAGTCCCAAGTAAAATTCTGGAAAAACTTATTGCAAATCAAACCACTGACTACTTCACAAAGTACAGCCTTCTCTCTGACTCCCAATGTGGTTTCCGTAAAGGTCAGAGTACCTTCACAGCTCTTCTCAAATTCACTACTGATGTGCTTACAGTAGCAGTTTTTATAGACCTTACGAAGGCCTCTGATCTTGTCGAATACCCCTGCTCCTCTCCACTCTCTGCAATCTGAGCTTTTCACCCCCAGTTGTCGCCTGGTATGGAAGCTACCTATCAGACAGAACTCAAATTGTGAAATTCAACTCCTCCTTATCTGATGGTGCTACCGTCAATATTGGGGTCCCCCAGGGCTCTATTCTGGGACTTCTTCTTTTCTCACTTTTTATCAGTAACATAGCCAAGGTTTTTCTTTCATGTTAATCCATTCTCTATGCGGATGATCTAGGACTCTATTCAAGCTCTGATAAGGTTGCCAGCAAAAATACATCCCTTTCCTCAGATTTCACGAATGTTCAAAATTGGCTTTCTGCGCATAAGCTTGTACTTAATACTAAGAAAACCCAAGCAATGTAACTTGGATCTGCCCCTAAACTTAGGACATGTCAAACTCCTCTGTTGGTGCAAGACCGCAGTGTCGCACAAATAGAATGTGCTACATCTTTTAAGTACCTGGGAATTCTTCTGGACCAATCACTGGACTTCAGGCTACATATACAATCCACCAGCAAGGCAGTGAATGCTAAACTGGGGGTCGCTTACAAGTCCAGTTTCATGCTAACTCCCTCTACTAAACTTGCTATTGCAAGAGGCATATTACTCCCTACCCTCACCTACGGCATGCCGACCTTTGCTACCGCACACAAAACCATCCTTCATAAGTGGGATGTCACTTATAACAATATATGTCGGTACGCCTCCTTGTCACCTCGGCTTAAGCACCACTGCCAACTGTACAGGGACCTGGGCTGGTTATCCCCCTTGGCTTGCCGTCAATACTCTCTTGGCTCCCTGATTGACTCTATACTCAGAAACCAGACCCCTTCAGCGCTCGCAACATTACTGGTAACTCAAACCTCATCCTATGGACTGTGCTTGGTAGATAAATCCCTGCTGAATGTACCCAGATGTAAAACACCAAAAGGCTCTGTTGCCTTCAATCATTCTGTCCGTAAGCTCTGGAACTCCTTCCCCCAAGCACTTCGAATATCAGGATCCCATGAAGGCTTCAAAAAGGAGCTGCACCTACATCTATCTCTTGCTGATCTCTGCACTTGTTTTAATCCTCTTTAATCCACTCACCTGCCAGATGCTTCCTTGCCTAACTTTCATCTCCCTACCTCATAGTGCTTCTTACCCTTACTATCTCCTTGAGGGCTAATCTACCCCCACCTCCCCGCACACGTGAGTCTTGTCTCGTAGACTGTGATAATGCATTCTGCCCAGTCAGGAATTTGCCCTTGCCTTATTTCGCTGCCTATTAACCTTCATTGTTGTGACTAATTTGACCAATATTTCTTTGCTGCTATGTTGTGCTATTTCCTCCTTGACTGTGTGGGGTTTTATGCCCAAAATTCTATGTGAATTTCATTCATTGTTATTGTCCTGGCTGCATGTATTCATTACTACTGACTGTTTTGACCTATACTATTGTAATTTCACCGTACTCATGCGATTGATTGTTGTACTCTCCGGGGTCGTGCCTGAAAATAGTCATTTCATGGCTAGTGCACCTACCTAGTTAATAACTAAAACGAAATAAAATAACGCATTATTTATGCAGTAGCAGCTAAGTAAAACAAAAAAGTGTGTATTACAGTACAAGAAGGTAATAAAAAACACACAAGGCTAAGCGGGGGTGGTCAGAAGGGCCGCAGATTAGTTGAAACATTTGTGTAATGACTTGAGAACAGATCAGGGGTTAAAGGCCTTCATTTGGTGAGAGAAAGATGGTATCTTGTGGGAAGGAGTGTGGGCTGGCTAGAAGAGGTGAGGGGAGGGAGGAGGAGGAGGAGGATGAGGAAAGGCAAGAGCAAATAGTGCTAGTAACAGCTTGGAGCATGGATTTTAGGGCTGAGAGAGTGGGGAAGTGGCGAGTGTCCCATGGCAGTGGGTTTCAGAGGTGAAGAAGGTGGTAGGAGAATGCTGCTTGACCTATGCATGTACGAGGATGGGGGAGGGAGAAAGTTTGAGCGTCCCTAGAGCGAAGGGAATATGTGGTGGAACTGGCTGGAAATAGGCAGGAGTTTAGGTAGCAGGGGAGTGTACCAAACCAGAATTTGGCAATGAAAGTAAGGCTATGGAGATGACGCCTTGCAGGAAGAGGCATTAGGGAGAGGGAAGAATAGAGAAGACAGTGGTGAGTTGGGGGGGGGGTGGCAAAATGGCAAAACAAGTTCAGCAGGGTATCGAGTTTAGCAAGGAAGGTGGCAGGTGTGGAGCAATAGACCATATCTGCATAATAGAATACAGGAAGAATCGTTTTGGTGACTGCCTCTCGGCAGGTAGACATGGGGAGGCAGTCCTTGTGGTGGTAGAGGGCCCCAAGTTTTGAGTGGAGTTTGGTGCAGATGGAGTGAATGCGGGCAGAAAAGTCAAGGTTACTATCTAACGAGACTCCAAGATATTTAAAACATTTGACTGTGTCTAGGGGCGAACCGCCCAGGGTGGCAAATGACGGGAGGGTCTGGGATTTGGATAGTCTTTGCCTTGACTCAAAGATCATAGAGACAGTCTTTTTGGAGTTTAGTTTTAACTGGTTTTGCTAGAACCATGTTTGCACTTTGTCAAAGTTGTGCAGCAGAGGAGTGGTTACATCAGCAGGAGTGGGGCCGGAAAGGTATAGCACGGTGTTGTCCACATACATGTGGATATTAGAGGGAGAACAGATTTGGGATGTTCATTTATGAATAAGGAGAAGAGAATTGGGCCATGTATGGATCCTTGGAGGACACCGGCTTGGATAAGGAGCGGGGGGAAGGGGACATTTCCTACATTGACAGATTGTTGTCTGCTATGAAAGTAGGATCTGGACCAGTTTGCAGCGGGTAGAGCAAGGCCGGAGGAGTTGGGTGGATTAGAAGGTGGTGAGAGACAGAGTCAAAGGCCTTTGCTGGGTCTATGAAGATGGCAGCAGTGACCAGGCCTTTGTCCATTGCAGATTGGATGGAGTCAGTGACGCGAAGCAAGGAGGAGGCTGTGGAATGTTGCTTCCTGAAACCTGATTGGAAAGGTGAAAGGCAGTTAGCTGCAGAAAGATGCTCCAGAAACCTTGAGTGGATAACTATAAAAAATAGTGACAAGTTAGCAATTATAAGTGATACCTGAAAGTGCTATTAACAATGCTTTGAGTGCAAAAACAGCTTGGAGAATTGATCGCCAATCTGAAAGCCAATAGGTATTTAGTATCTATAGTCAGGACACATGCTCATGAAATGTGGCATGTGCTTAAAAATAGGAAAGAAAACATGCCAATGATGGAAATTATTTTAGCGTCACTACCAGAGGCGAAACCAGGGGCTGTAAGTTATCAGTTGGATCAATTCAAGTATTCATAAATGGAGTTGTTACTGAAATACACACAGCAAAGGACACAGACAGGCACAAGCTCAACTCCCAGCACAGCTACTTCAAGTCATTGAGGGTGGTTTTCAATACTACGGGTAGTGTGCCTGACAATGGGGAGTGGGTTCACACCCAGCATTGACCCTGCAGGGGAGTACCCACACCAGAGATTTGGGCTCAAACCCTACACTGTCCCCGCTGTGCAATACTATGGGAGTGCCCCACACTTGGGGCATCAACACTAGAGGAATGCCCAACTCCAAGGACATGGGCTCCTTTCCTCCAGCAAATGCTGTGTGGCATTCCCTTTAAACAGGTGAAGGAGTTCTTGAAAAAAATATTTATTTTTTTCTGGTTCTCCCTGAGGTGCTTTTAATGAATAGTTGGTTCTAAAGACCCCGTAGAACTATGCAGAAGTAGTAACCCTCAGCATTCAAACATAGGGACCTCTGGGAATGTCTACAGTTTGCACATCATTACCACAAACACACAGGCAGTTCTGTGTGAGCTGTTTCCTAAAGATTTGCTGAGTTGACTTGATCATGTGTTTTTTTTTTTTTCTGCCCCTTCGCTGATCCTTTCAAGTCACTCCTCTCAAGGAGCGCCTCCAAGAGTTACCTCAGCCCTTAGAGACAACCAGCTGTTTACAAGCCACCTTCCCCCTCCAGTTCTCACAGCCTTCACATCTTCTTAACTTTGTTATTTTCTAGTCTGCAAAGCTGCTGATCGTTTCTCTAGCTACACAGGCCAAAAAAATGAAAAAAACATTGTCTGAGTTCGCACACAAGATAATGGAAATTGCCAAACCCTGGGGGAAAAGAAGTTTGAGTAACTTTCTCAGTTGAACAGCTTAACAATCTACTACAGTTAAAATGTTAACGACACGGTTTTTAGAGATTGCATTCCACCTGACCATTTTCTAGGCATTTCAACTTCGTTCCAAATCCAATATCAGCATTTTAGATGTTTCACATTCGTAAGTGCTTATTTGGCTGTCTGTTTCAAGGACACCTGGCTCTCCCTGAATGACTTCAAAGTAGCTGTTTGTGATAGTGCTGTCAGTTGCCATGATAACCACTATGATGCCATAACAACTGCACTATGGGACAGCCCGATGGTGCAACTGTAGAGGTTGTGCTTGCAATGCTGACAACCACAGTTCGGAAGTGAGGGTGTGAGGTCAGGCCAGGGGAAAAGAATCGAGTATCTGACTAGATACTCTCTTCCTCCGGGAAGGGGGGGAGGATGTGCATCCCATTGCTTTACTACCACCTGGCTCAACAAAGGTTGACAGTGCAGGTCTGAGAGTCCACAGGCTGCATTGGGAAGGCAAAGTTTACTGGATTCCAAAACACATTTCTAAAAAATTAGTTACCTCTGTATTTATACAAAACTAAGAACATTTTTTTTTTTAAGATCGGGCTAATTCTTTTGCCTCGTGGGTCCTGTGACATATGGAGCTCTTGAGCTCACATAATGTCACAGAACCCACTCAGTGTAAAGAATCCGCCCATTTTTAACACTTGGGGGTTAATGGTTCTTTTGTTTTCACTTTCAGTTTATGCCACCATCCGTCACAGCACCCACTCTCTCTAGACGAGTGCACAAATTGACTCACCCTATCTCATACCATGACTTGTTCCCAGGGAGGGTTGGAGGCAGCAGGCAGGTGATATACCTCTGAAACTCAGGGTCTTGCCAGGTGACAGCAGCGCATTGGGCATATGGGACCTGGACATACCTGGATCCTTGGTCTTGGCATCAAGGCCATTGTCATCCTAGTTTTTCTACCACAGGTTGACTGTGTACAAGGTTGCTCATGGAAGTTGCACAACAGCGTGTCATCCATGTACCCTGCCCACAGCCTCTCTTCTCTGCCTGCCTATTACTGCTCTGCCACTTCTGGTCACCTATGTGGCAGCACTGAAGCAAAGGCAGTAACTCCACCCCCCAGTCAAACCTCAACAACCAGACTCGCTCCCAAACCGCAGTCACTAGAGTGGCGAGTAGCAGCCACGCCTCAGTGCTGATGGGCTGACCAGGGGTTAATTATTTTCTATATTCACCTTACTTGTCAGGCTGCAAGGGACCCCACTGGAAAGGGGCCTTGGCTGAATGGCTTTGTATCTCCCATCACTTGGCCTGTACATGAACTGCTGCTTTAAATATAATTCATGAAGTGTCCGCCCGAAGGCCCAGTGGTTAGCACATTGCTCTCCAGTGCCAGTGACCCGTGTTTGGGAGCAAACTTAGGAGCCCGGTCGGGAGGCCAAGGGGGGGCTGGTCCCAGCTGGGGAGGGATGGCACTGCGGTTCTGCCACCGTAGCAAAAAAAAAAAAAATGTAGTCAACATTTTATGTCTGCTGTTTTGGACAGTACTGGCTCTTTAAGCTGTATCTTGAATCCTCCTTTTGATCCGAGTTCTCGTTGTGCGCAGCAGCGTGTTTTTCTTTTTCAGAGGCAATCATTTCAAATGAATCATTTCATTAACAGAACGAGCGTGTCATCATTGACCTGCCAGAATGTTCCACACGGAGCTCACTGCCGAGCTGAGCACTTAGCATGATTATCCAAATCATTCAGGGATCATCACCAGAAATGAACAAATCTGTCTCTCTTGTAATTTTTGATGGAGGCGCAGGCAAATGTTATGTGCTGGAACAGAATGCAAAGGTCACGTAGGTTAAAAGGCTATTTTAAGCTTGGAGTGGGAAAGGGAATTTAAGGAATTTTTCTTAACCTCTTTTCAGTCTCCAGTCACCTATCTGCAATCTAGTGTTTGCTGGTTCTACAAAAGTTTGAAACTTATGGTATAATCAGAGTTCAAGGAGGTAATGTGGGGCACAGTAACTGCACAGCCATGGGAACCCAGAGATACAGGTTCAAATCCCACCAGAGCCTCTTACGATTAAGTCTCCTGGAATTCTGTGATTCCATAGTCGCAGGATTTTCCAACAGAACTTCTATCCTGCACCAAGAATTAGAGGTGGTCTGAAGTTTAAATTTGTGGGCAAATTTGCTCTGAAGTGGCAAATTCACCTCAGTGGAGCTCCATGAAGATTTGCCCACCTCCAGAAACTCTGAAATGGTGAAGTTCTACCACAAAGTGTGGCATCTCACCCATGAACAGTGGAATTTTACCCCCAAAGTGCAGAATTTTGGTGAATTTCTGCATTCACAGGTGAAATTCCGCACTTTGTGGGCGATATTCCACACTTCGCTGGTGGAATTCTGCACTTTGTGGCAGAACTTCGCTATGCGGAATTTTGGAAATTCCAGATTAATCCGCAAAGCAGTTTGCCAACTTTGCCCACCTCTACCCGAATACATGTAGTGCCACATAATTCAATGGTCTTGGTGACTTTTCATTAAATCTAGTGTTACGATAGTGTCTTATTCATTTCTGTGGTAGAATGTAGTCATGTGACTAGCTAACATATAATGTGAAGTCATTAGTGACATGACTTGCTGAGCTTTGAGGAGGGGCTTCAGGATAAACAGGGAGCAGAAGAAGGAAGCCAGGCATTGAACTAGAGTGAAGCATGGTGCTTGGCTTCCTTCTCTACAGTGAAGCATGGTGCTTGGCTTCCTTCTCTACAGTGAATCATGGTGCTTGGCTTCCTTCATTACAGTGAAGCACGGTGCTTGGCTTCCTTCTTTAGAGTGAAGCACAGTGCTTGGCTTCCTTCTCTGCAGTGAAGCATGGTGCTTCGCTTCCTTCCCTGGAGTGAAGCACGGTGCTTGGCTTCCTTCTCTGGAGTGAAGCATGGTGCTTGACTTCCTTCATTACAGTGAAGCATGGTGCTTGGCTTCCTTCTCTAGAGTGAAGCACGGTGCTTGGCTTCCTTCTCTGGAGTGAAGCACAGTGCTTGGCTTCCTTCTCTAGACTGAAGCACGGTGCTTGGCTTCCTTCTCTGGAGTGAAGCACGGTGCTTGGCTTCCTTCTCTGGAGTGAAGCACGGTGTTTGGCTTCCTTCTCTGGAGTGAAGCACAGTGCTTGGCTTCCTTCTCCAGAGTGAAGCATGGTGCCTGGCTTCCTTCTCTAGAGTGAAGCACATGCCTGGCTTCCTTATCTAGAGTGAAGCGTGGTGCTTGGCTTCCTTCTCTGAAGTGAAGCACGGTTCTTGGCTTCTTTTTCGGGCGTGAAGCACGGTGCTTGGCTGCCTTCTCTGGAGTGAAGCATGGTGCTTGGCTTCCTTCTCTAGAGTGAAGCACGGTTCTTGGCTTCCTTCTCTGGAGAGAAGCACAGTGCTTGGCTTCCTTCTCCTGAATGAAGCACGGTGCTTGGCTTCCTTCTCCTGAATGAAGCACGGTGCTTGGCTTCCTTCTCCTGAATGAAGCACGGTGCTTGGCTTCCTTCTCCTGAATGAAGCACAGTGCTTGGCTTCCTTCTCTGGAGTGAAGCACAGTGCTTCGCTTCCTTCTCTGGAGTGAGGCACAGTGCTTGGCTTCCTTCTCTAGAGTGAAGCATGGTGCCTGGCTTCCTTCTCTAGAGTGAAGCACATGCCCAGCTTCCTTATCTAGAGTGAAGCGTGGTGCTTGGCTTCCTTCTCTGAAGTGAAGCGTGGTGCTTGGCTTCCTTCTCTGAAGTGAAGCATGGTTCTTGGCTTCCTTCTCTAGAATGAAGCACGGTGCTTGGCTGCCTTCTCTAGAATGAAGCACGGTGCTTGGCTTCCTTCTCTGGAGTGAAGCATGGAGCTTGGCTTCCTTCTCTGGAGTGAAGCATGGTGCTTGGCTTCCTTCTCTGGAGTGAAGCAGTTGCTTAGCTTCCCTCTCGAGTGAAGCACCTGGTGCTTTATTTCCTTCTCTAGAGTGAAGCACGGGTGCCAGCTTCCTCTCTAGAGGAAGCACGGTGCTTGGCTTCCTTCTCTAGAGGAGCACGGTGCTTGGCTTCCTTCTCTAGAGTGGAGCATTGTGCTAGGCTTCCTTCTCTAGAGTGGAGCACGGTGCTTGGCTTCCTTCTCTAGAGTGGAGCACGGTGCTTGGCTTCCTTCTCTAGAGTGAAGCACGGTGCTTGGCTTCCTTCATTACAATGAAGCACGGTGCTTGGCTTCCTTCTCTAGAGCGAAGCACGGTGCTTGGCTTCCTTCATTATAGTGAATCATGGTGCTTGGCTTCCTTCATTACAGTGAAGCACGGTGCTCGGCTTCCTTCTTTAGAGTGAAGCACAGTGCTTGGCTTCCTTCTCTGGAGTAAAGCACGGTGCTTGGCTTCCTACTCCGGAGTGGGCACAGTGCTTGGTTTCCTTCTCTGGAGTGAAGCACGGTGCTTGGTTTCCTTCTCCGGAGTAAAGCACGGTGCCTGGCTTCCTTCTGTAGAGTGAAGCACGGTGCCTGGCTTCCTTCTCTAGAGTGAAACATAGTGCTTGGCTTCCTACTCTGGAGTGAAGCATGGTGCTTGGCTTCCTTCTCCGGAGTGAAGCACAGTGCTTGGCTTCCTTCTCTAGAGTGAAGCACACGCCTGGCTTCCTTCTATAGAGAGAAGCATGGTGTCCGGCTTCCTTCTCTAGAGTGAAGCATAGTGCCTGGCTTCCTTCTCTAGAGTGAAGCATGGTGCTTGGCTTCCTTCTCTAGAGTGAAGCATGGTACTTGGCTTCCTTCTCCTGCTTCTTATTTATCCTGAAGCCCCTCCTCTAAACTCAGCAAGTCATGTCATTAATGAATTCACATTACATGTTAGCCAATCGCATGACTGCATTCTGCCACAGAAATGAGTAATTCATTCCCCAAGAATAAACGTTGCAACAGCAGCCTAGGAGTTCTTCCCTAGAAATCATGACTAAAGTGCCTCAGAAAATTAGGAGCCCTGCTCACTGTGCGACAATGAGCAAGTCCTTTCTCCTCACTGTGCCTTAGTCTACTCAGTTGTAAAATGAATACGTGCAGGAGTACACTGAAAAGTGCGCATAAATCTGCAAAACTATCCCATTCTTGGCCTTTTCCTTACTGAGGCTAATGGGAGTGTGAGAGCACAAGGAAAAGACCTATAGTTTCCATAAATGGCAAAAAGGTATTTTAGACATACCCCAATTTTGAGGTGGAGCAAGGGTGTTGAAACATTGCAGAAAGTGGAGGGGGCTGGATCTTGACACCTAGAGCTTATATTGGCAGGTTGAATTTTGAAAGGGTAGGTAATGTTCAAAATGCTCAAAGGGCACAAGGGTAAAATAGTGGGGAGGCTCACACCTCCAAAGCCCTATGGTTCTGGCATCCATGGGGCAGGGTTAAAAGCTGACATGCACACACATGCCTTGTGAGCACCAGGTGGCTTATAAGAAAGTTCAACTTTTAAGCTGGTTCAAGTGCCTTTCTTTGAAATAAATTTTAGACTCAGAGTGCAGCTTTTTCATATATGGAAAAAATTTTGAGAACTGAGCATGGGAAGACTGCAGCAGGGCCCGACATTGGACTGTGGGAAGGACAAGCAGGTAACATCAACAGACAGAAGATGCAAAGGGAGAGCTGCACAGAACACCAGTGGGAAGGCAGCACCCTCAATTAGGGCCATCTTACAAGTGATGTGAGAGCTTGACTAAAAGGTGGAGGTATTCAATTCTAGAGTCTCATTTCTTAAGAAAAAAGTTGATATTGACTCCACGGATGCCAAAGCAGCTACAGATTTCAGCAGCAAAATCCTTGGTAGTGGTTTTGGGGATTTTGAGAGGAAAAAAAAAAAAACCTTCTTTGGGGCTGCAACATTTGGAATACGGGGCAAGGACCCCAAACGTTTAGTTACTTGGAATACCTAAAGACTCTGATGGTCAAGACCCAGTGGGGTTCATTACGAGACTTTTGGACAATCAATGCCGTGTGGAACTTTTATGTGCCAGTACAATTGTTGGGAAAGATTAACACATATACGGCGCATGTTTGCTCTTCTAATGTCGGTACCGATTGACCAAGGAAAGCACTTTCCTTGGTCGATCGGTACTGGTGCCAGAATGCCAATCTGTGCTGTGATAGTTCTAACTTTTCCAACAACTATATGAACACAGAAGTCCCACATGGCTTAGCCATCAGGCGCATCATCAGAGTGTTGGCCGTGGTGGACTCTGGGGAAAATAACAGCTGGTCGGGGGGGGGGAGTGTCCCAGCATCAACCAGATAAAAATAAATGTTGTGCTTCTGCTAATCAGGACCTATAGGTCCCACATTCTTGTCCCTGAAAAGCTGTCAGTTCCCCTTTAAAAAAGCTCCCCCAAAGGCAACCCCCCTTAAGGTTTTTACAATGAAAAAAAAAATTCCTTCTCCCTACTTTTTGTTATCCTAAAGCTGGTGCTGTGCTATATGAATGTCAACAAATAACCATGCGCCACACTGACATTTCATAGTACTTCAGCGCAGTTCCACCGCTCACTATATGCAAATATGTGCTTCTTGAGATAGGTAAGCAGATGATATCTGCATACAGTGAGCAGTGGAACGTCTTGTAGCGCTGTGAGACAGTGGCAGGGAGCTCAAATTTGAGGACAGTCACAGTGCACAGTACAAATTTAAAAGCAACAAATATTTGGCAGGTGAAATTTTCTTTTCACTCCAAAAACCCTAATAGGGAGGGTTATCCTTTGGGGGGAGATATTTTTTCTATTGTTTTTATATATTTTTTTGTCCCCATCCCTGCTATCCCCCAGGGTTATACTCTGTTGATCAGGGATATACCCTGATCAGGCAGAGGAGTAACCAGGATTTCAAAAACTGAAGGCCCAGACATAAGTACATGCTATTTAGGGGGCTCTACGATGCCAGTTCAACAACTATGTTGTCGACCGACATCACAGTGACGGAATTATGTCGACCGCAAGTTGCTGTTGACATAATTCCGGCAGGAGACCCCAGTAATTTTTCCATCGGGGGGCTTTGCCCCCCTGAACCTCCCCCCCACACCCCCTGATCTAATGGATTCCAACTATGAGCTGAAGTTGATTTGGGGAGGGGGTGCAGGATCAGGAGACAGAGTACCTGGGTCTTGGGCGGACCATTACAGGGAACTGTCAATGTTGTCGTCATCGACGTGTTCACTGTAATGGTGTCGCGATACAGTCGGCATACCTATTTGGGGCACATTGATATCCATGACCAGATTAGCTATGGCATATTTAATCAAAATGTCTGAATCCAAATGAAAACCTCAGCCTTCAGGCTACAGCCTCTCTACTCCCCACTTAGATGAGTTTCTCATTCAGATGGCAGGGGTATTTTTCCCCACGTTTTCTCCCTTCTTGCCTCCCCCTAGTGTGAGCCCATGCCCATCAGCCTCGATGTAACAGCATGCCCCAGGCAGCAGCCTCTGCCTCCTGATGCAACAATCGGAGTCTGCTCCCGAACTCGGCCATCTGCACAGCAGTGCAATGTGCTACTCCCGGGCCATCGGCGTGGCTGGGGAGGAAGGTCTTTTTGAGATTTCTGCTGATTTCTTTAAACATATCACGACAGTCTGTATTCCAGGTCTTATTAGGCATGAGCCTAGCGAGGCTCCTGATTGGTCATTAATGTCTTAGAAATGACTGATCCAGCTGCCAGCAGAGGCAGTGCAGCACGCATGGCTCATGCCACTCTGCTCAAAACCTTAACTAAGTTAAAAATAAACGGGGAAAAAAGAAAACTTACTGTGATTAGACTTATAATTGCAATAAACAAACTCAAAGCCAATCATTTCCTTGAATTAACAACTGGATGGAGGCAGGTGGCCCTCGGCTGCACCTCTGGCCACCCATCCCCCCCAACCAGTCATTAATCCCTTGGAAATTAACAGCTTCTCAGTTGTCATTGCTTAATTACAAGAAAAAAATAAGAGAATGCAAGATTATCCCAAGCTATTTCAGTACTCTATTATTCTGAGATACTTGGTTATAATATTAACTGCTGACAAGGGGTCAGGGGAGTGGGGGTGGATACAGAGGTTAATGCAGCAGCTTGTGCTTTGTTTATTAACAGATCAGAACTACAGTGTTCCAGTCACCCAACACCTCCACCCTCACCATCCAGCGGGTGAGCCTGTCGCACAAGAAATGGCTGCGAGTGAAGCTTTCGTGACAGGACTGGACTGCCGTTTGAAAACAAACCAAGACCCTGGCCGCCAGACTGACTTTGGGAAAGTAGGCTTCACTGACAACATTCAGGTGGTGGAAGCATGTGAGAAATGAGATGCACACCACATGACCATCAGAGTGAAGAAAATCTCTCCTGGAAATGGCTACTTTTCAGTGTTTTCTGTGTCTTCATCATTACGTCGAGCTACTGATGCTGGTATCCAGTCACAGCTATTGAGACAGATTACTGGTATTACTTACAGTAAATCAAACATGGATACACTGATTCTGCATCTTTTTTTCCCCTCATCTGTTACATGTCACTACTGCAGTTATGATGGGAGAATGATGGATGTTTTCAATGCTGAACAAAACAGCATTCAGCTCCACATCCAAATCACCAGAGCTGGCACTATCAAGGCAAACTGCAGAGGCAGGTCTAGTGGTTAGCGCACTGGCTTAGGAACTGGGAGATACCACAGGTTCAGATCCCACTACAGCCAAATAGACTGTGTGACCTTAGTCAAGTCACAGTGCTCAAGTTGACCCAGCTGCAGAAATGAGTAAAGGCAGAACCCCACTGGAAGTGAGATTCTGCATCTCAGCTGGGCAGACCTGAGTAAATAAACTGTAAAAAAACGAAACAAAAAAAAAACATGCTTTGGGTACTGTTATCAACAGGGGATGGGCCATCCTCTTCTAGGTCAGTTTAGAAGCAGATCTAATTAGAAGAACTCTCGGAAGGTTCTAAATAGTTCTGTTTTCCAAACCATTTTTTAAATCTGGTGACTTGCATATCTGCATATTAAGTACATGCTAATCACTAATTTGCATGCCAAGCCACTAGAACCATTTTCTAAAGTGTGATTCTATTCGGGTCTAAATAGTAGAAGCAGTTAGGTTCTAAGAGGTTCTTTTTCTTTTCAGAACCCGGTTTGCCCATCCCTAACTGTTCACCCCAGTCCCTGTGCTAATTTTGACCGTGTAAGGTTACCGTGGTGTAGGTTGCTGACAGGCCTTTCGAGGTTCTGCCACGTAACTTCGGTGCTGGGTGAACTGCACTGGCTGCCAGTCAGGTGGAGGGTTATCTTCAAGGTGGGTTTATTCACCTTTAAGGCCCTACAAGGACTTGGCCCTGGCTATTTGTCTAATTTCCTAACACCTGCTGCCCCAGTCTGTTCCCTATGTTCCTCTTCTAGGGGCCTCCTGGTGACTCCCAGGACAAGACTTAAAACTGCCGGCAACAGGGCCTTTAGCATCACCGGCCCCATCCTGTGGAATTCGCTTCCTCCAGTCATCAGGGAGGCCCCTTACTTGAGGTGTTTAAGAGCCACCTTACAAACCATCTCTTCTTGCTGGCCTTCCCAGACTTAGCTATCTAATATGTTATTGAAATTGCTGAAATTAATTTTTTTATTATTACAGATTTTGTGGTAGTTTCTGCTTTATTATTTTATTGTGCTTTAATTATGTATGCTTTACTTGTTATATGTTTTTATGTAAGGCGCCCAGAGCTTCCAGGAATGGGTGCCAAAGAAATAAATGCTGTCATGCCTAATGTTTTTATTACCTTCTGAGAGATGCGTCAATTCAGCTTTCTAGGGGGCACTAGGAAGACACTGTGGTCTAATGGTTAGAGTGCATCGGCTTGACGACCAGGAGATCACAGGTTCTAACCCCCACTAAAGCCAAATTCTCACTGTGTGAACTTGGGGCAAGTCACTTAAGCTCTCAATGCTCCAGTCCATGATCGCAGGTTCAAACCCCCCACTAAAGCCAAATTCTCACTGTGTGAACTTGGGACAAGTCACTTAACCTCTCAATGCTCCAGCCCATGATCGCAGGTTCAAAACCCCACTAAAGCCAAATTCTCACTGTGTGAACTTGGGACAAGTCACTTAACCTCTCAATGCTCCAGCCCATGATCGCAGGTTCAAAACCCCACTAAAGCCAAATTCTCACTGTGTGAACTTGGGGCAAGTCACTTAAGCTTTCAGTGCTCCAGTCCATGATCGCAGGTTCAAACCCCCACTAAAGCCAAATTTTCACTGTATGAACTTGGGGTAAGTCACTTAACCTCTCAATGCTCCAGTCCGCCCAGCTGTGGAAATGGGCGTAAGCACTACCCCACTGAAAATCTGGGCTATCCCGTGTAACTAAATTATATAAAAAAAAAAACTGCCAAGTGATTTTCATATACTGTAGAAAGCAGAATGTCACCATTGCAGGGGTGAAACTACTGTATATGAACATAAAAATGCCAGCATGGGAGCACTGGAGACACTAGACAATAACAAGACTGTGGGGTCCAGCCTGCTCCCCTCCTGCCATCAAGGCAGCTTGAGTTCTCAGTATAATGGGAAATGATTTTGCTCACTGTTTTTTGTTCCCTAATCCTGTGTTTATCCTACTTCTACTACTACCTGGTGACCCCGTCTGACTGACCATCCCCAGCTCTGTCATCTCCAGGTAGGTACTCACCCTGGCCTGTCTTGTTCCTCCAAGGGCTTGCCCCTCATAGTGAGACCCCATGGAGGGCAGGTGCTCCAGCTGGGTGGAGGATCTAGTCTGGGAGGCAGGTGCCTGGTTGGCAGTACAGAGCCTGTGAGGGGGGTTCAGTTAGCATCCTACCGGCTGCTGGGGTTTTCTATCATTTTTACTCCCCGGGGCTTGCCATCATGCAGTGACTCCCCATGCATGCATGCAGTGATGTGTGAGCATGTATCAGCATCCGGCAGCAGCAGCCCCATAAACCAGTGGCAGCCTCCATTTGCACTACCACCCGGCCTCAGCTGGCTGGCAGTCAGATAATGAAGCACGGAATTCCCCCCACAAGGAAAGTGTCCAGTGGGGACACTCATCGCTCCTTCTCCGGCCTGCCTTCTGCAACCCAAGTTCACCAGAGTAGCGAGCGGGAGCCCCATCGCTACGCACCTAGCTGGTTACCTGTTGTCATTGTTAAAGGGAGATGGGAAGTGATACTAGTACATTCTGTGGATGTTTGGAACTATGGCAAGGAAATTTACCAGTGGCACAAATATCTGAGACTCCATGGCCAAGTGATCCGCCTGTTCCACCCAAACAGATTCTGCTATTCACAGGTACTGTATCATCGTCATGAAAGACATGGGTTCCATGATTTTTCCTATTTTTTGGAACCCCCATGGTTTTTGCATTTTCCATGACAACACCATGTTCTATAGCATTGTCCATGAAAACGCAGTGGTGTCTGGCATTTTACTGGACAACCCATGGATTTGTTTCCCACCCCGTGAGGTGCTCAGGCCACAGTGTGGCATTCTGGAGCTTGTATGCAAAGCCTGGTTCAACAGGTAGATGGCAGCACAATCAGCTTCAGTCTATCACAGGTCCAGCTGAATTCTGAAACATTTAAAGAGCCCCTGGCGCCATGGGGAGAACTCTTAAAATGTAAGAATTAGACACAATTTAATTTATATGTCATCCATATTCTGTTAAGACTTTTTTTCTCTCCACCAGCATTTAATTTCTTTTTTGGATCATGGGATAACATGATTTCTGGCTTCATCTGGGGACACAGTCACCCCCGAATACGGTTGAGCCTATTAAAATTATCTTTAAAACAGGGTGGAACAAATCTGCTGGATCTGCGGTTGTACGCAGAGGCTGCCTTTTTTGTACCTTCACTTGCTATGTTTATCCCAGAGTTACGTAGCACAGTGGAAGACACTAGAGTTCCACATCAATGATCTTCATGATATTAAAAATATACTTTTCCCCTCCCCAGGGCAAACTTTACTCTTGAAAGACTTCTCTAATATAACGGCACAGGTTTTAAAAATATGGTTTAGAGTCAGAAAATCGAAAGTCTTCCTCTCTACATATGAATATTGTAAAATTCTTTCAGAAGATGACCTGTTTCTTCCATCTAAGTCTGATCTGACTTTTGCCAAATGGCGCCATCTTGGTCTGGATCACATACTTCAGTTTTTGGGGCACTCTGGTGTCCTGACATTTGAGGAGCTTACCCTTAGATACAACATTCCGAGCTCTGCTCTATTTAGATACTTCCAAGTTAAAAATGATATTCTCCGAAGTAGGGTGATCCAGGCCAGGATCACATGCCCGACCCCTCCCTTGCTTAAATTGCATATGGCTCATATCCAGGGGAATCACTGGGATCATTTAATAGGGACCCTGTACAAAATTATGAGGCATTAACTTCTGAGTCTGCAGACTTGGTCCGACAGAGTTGGAACAAGGACCTTGGCCTGGAGGTTCCTGGGGAGCAGTGGGAGGAATCAGCTCTAGCAGCAGTACGGATCACCTCTGCAAATGTATGGAAGGAATTTTCCTGGAAGTGCCACTACAGGCATTTCAGATCACCTGTGAGGCTTACCAAATATATGCCAGCAAGTTATGGGAATTGCTGCGGGTGCTCTTTAGCCGACTTGGGTCACATTATGTGGGAATGTCCCGTCCTTATGCCATTTTGGATGTATTTACAAAAAGATATATCAGATTGTTTAGGAGAATCTGTTGATCTTACAGTGGAAATGTTTCTACTCATACATACCCAGAACATACTCCACCCTGGACTGGAACACTGCTCCTGGTTTACCTACTAGCCGCTAAAAAAGCCATCACAAGACACCGGATGACCCAGAGGGTTCCCACGATACAGGAATACAGAGGAATCCTGGTAAACATTTACAAAATGGAAAGTTTAATAGCCAAAATGAATGATAAGGAACAACAATTCCAGCCTAGATGGCAAAGATGGATCATCTATCAAATGGCGGTGTACTGCCGGCCCAGTGGCGCTGAGGGTTGAGGCGCTGGACGCCACACCTCGCACCACGCTGGCGACCCGGGTTCGGGAACTAGCACAGGTCGCTGAGGGTCAGCCGGGGCGGAGAAGGACAGAGTGCCCAACAGCAGCTCTCCTTCTCTGGGGAGGGTGACTGCAGGCTGCCGCTGCAACACTACCACCTAGGGGAGCCCGGGTGGATAGCGCAGTAGGTGGAGAAGCAGTAAGGGGATTGGGTGACTGTCGGCAGAGGGGCGGAGCAAGAGGTACGTCTCAGCGTGCCTCTCAGCTCACAGCCCCTCACTGCACGCCGACGTCGGGGGAAAAACAGGAAAAACACCTCATCCCTCCTAGGTGATGACACCTCCCTAGGACTTCCGACCACTTGTCAAGGCAGACTCCACTGTGTCGGACCACACACACGCACACGCATAGAGTGCTGGTTTGGAGCGGTAAGCATGGGGCATCCCCTCTCCACCCCTACCTGGGGGGTATACCAGGGGTCTTTAAGGGTGAGTGTGTGTGGTCAAGGCACTCTGGGGGCAGACCACGGCGGGGGTTCAAGAGTCCACTGAGGATGTCCGAGTGAGTGGAGGGAAGAGGCAGGTCAGGCGGATAAAGACAAAGGTTAAAAAAAAAAATAAATGGCGGTGGACTGGGACTTTGGCCCCTGAAAGTAGAAAACCTCAGATCTGGGGGGGTGGATATAGGCCAAAGATCCATGAACTGTTTACCTCAACACTCATATAAAGGTCTTTTTTACATCTGGACTGTATATACATTGTAATCATAATGTAAGTCTGTGTCTCACCTGTGTCACTATGTCAAAATATAATACAAAGAAATAAAAAAAAAAAAAAAGTGTTTTTTTCTCTGCTACTGAGGCCAGTTGCATGAGAACAAGATCACTGTTCCTTAGACTTTATCTGCTCTGGCTGCTTGCCTGCATCTGACATCATAATCCCCTGTTTATGCCATCATAATTATCTCCCCAGAAATAGACTGATGTCATAAACAGAATTGCTATGCCAGGTATAGACACGCAACCAGAGCAAACAGGGTGGGGTTTCTGTTTTCATGCAAATGTGCTTAGTATTAAAGACATAAGGTTGAGACTTAGGAAAAATGAAATCGAATTGTGTCTAAATATTACATTTTTTCAAAGTGACTGAATGGCATCACAAGCTCTTTGAAGTTTTGCAGACGTGCCTTTATTTAAAAAAATATGCCAAAATGGCTGTAATGAGGTGAACAAAAAAATCATTTATGGCTTTTCCATGACTTCTTTCTACAGAGATTAGGAGGCAGTATAACCTAGAGATTAGAGCAGCAAGCTGTGAACCGGGAGACTCAACACACCCGGGCCTGAATCCGGCAACCGCCACTTGCATACTGTGTGACCCTGAGCAAGTCACTTAACCTCCCTGTGCTCCCAGGTCACACCTGGAAACTAGCATTGGCTCAGTGTGCCCTTCCCACCAACACTTCTAAAATAAATAAATATGTTATTTCTATGACTTTGGCCATTTTTAACCATGACAATATCTATGACCTACCTATGAGGTATGCTCCTCAAGGTGCTCCCATCTCCAAGGAATTAAAGACAGGGACATGCTAGTGGAACAGAAACCTTCCTCTTTGATTACTGGCCTAGTATATAAGGCTCCGCATTGTCCCTACATTGCAACCCACATCTCTTGCTTATTTTTATTTAACATGGAAACGACGGAACTATTTGAATGTTTCTTTTTGTGTAAGCCTTGTGTTGATAAAATGGCGCCGGCAGTTTTGAGCACAAAAATGTGCCGCTGACATGTGTTAAAAAAAAAAAAAAAAAAAAAAAAAAGTAGGAAAAGTAGTACTGTTGATAAGAACTCTGTGTTGTGCCACAAAGTGCTAGTGCTTTACGTTGCTCAAGTATTCCTAACTTTAGAAACTGTAAGATAAACATGTTAGGGTGTACTGTTCCAGTGACTGTTTTAATCCACATAGAAAAACAATCAGAGGAGCCAGCCATGTCATTGCTTGGAAGCAGAATATGCAAAGGTTAGGATGAAGAGGAGTTCGCTAATGGAGATAATGTCTTGGGATGGGACAGGGGACTGGGAAGGCTACAGTCACAATACAGTCAACATCAGGGACCAGGCACGAGAATGTCATGGAATTTTTATTTTTTATGTACTTTGTTTTTATCCCGGGATCCTTGGACGTGCCAATGGGGGCGCCTTAGTACTTCACCCCAGGGTCTCGGCTAAACCCCAATGTACCGGAGTCGCCAGCTGTTAGCAGCTTCATCCCTGTTACAAGCCACCCAGGTATCCATTTTCCCCCATTAAAGTGTCACACTCGAGGCCGGGCGAAAGGACAGGTGTTCGGGTTGCACAGCTGCAGTAAAGGCACTGCCATCAAGCCCCTAAGAGTGCTCTCCTCCTTCCCGGAGCTCAACTTCGAGCAGATGCCGGTCTGCCTGTGCTTACACTGGTGGTGCAGCAAACAGGGCATGCAGAAGCCACCCCAGGAACCCTGTTCTTTTTAATTGTTGGTGGGCCTCTGCCAGTCTTAGAAGAAAGTGTATGTGTAAGGTGGGGTGGGAATTAATGTTTTTTTTAATGTTTATGGGGGGCACACAGTGTATATTTTTTCTGAGGCAGTGTGGTCTAGAAGTTAAAGCACTGGCTTGGGAAGCAAATGATCACAGGTACAAACTCCATTCGAGCCACATACTCACTGCATGACCATGAGAAGGTCCCTTACTCTCCCAGTACTTTAGTGCTCCAGTCCACCCAGCTGTGACAATGAATAGATGTAGGACCCCAGTGAAAACGAGATGCTGCATCTCATCCAGGCTTTCCTGGGTAAATAAATTAAAGTTTGGCATGAGAACATAGGAATATCCAGCTAGGCCACAGGTGAGCCTTTAAGAAAGCCACACTCAAGTGTTCAATTTTAAAACGTCTCTTTTTGGCATATGTTTATTTGCAAGTTCCAGCTTAAGAACACAGTAAAACAAAAAAAAGAACCCAACTGCAGCCTGCAGATGCAGGTTTCTGCTCTTCCTCCATGTCAGTCTCTCCCCCTCTCTCTCTCTAAATTAATTTAGCATGACAATAATACAAGTATTGCCAAAGCTATTACAAACTGATAACATTAATGCATACATATATTTCATGTTAAACAGAATTTAATATAACATATATCACATTTAATCTTCCTGAACAAAAAAAACAGAATACCGTTAGGAGCAGAGTGTTGCCTCAGAATGTCTGACATGGTGGCATTTTCTTAAGATTTTCTGCAGCTAACATTACTGTTTCTGTATTTTCACCCAGAACATTCCACGATAGCCGCATCATTCAATGTGTTGAATATAGTATCTTTCTGTGAGAACTTTGTGGGGCCGGATTTCTAAAGGGCAAAGCAGGAATTGTGTCAAGCACTGTGTCTAGCCGTTTTGGTATGGCCAGCTAGGCAGCTTGTGAGTGCAGGATTTCGCCTGTCAATTCTGGCCATTTCAGGCCTCGACTTACCCCATCTTTCCCCTAGCCTGAATCATATGCCCAGTAGGAGCTGACTCCACTGACCTGGTGCCTAGCCTTTCTCAGTGTCTTGATGCACTTAATAAATTTCTCCTCTCCTCCTACGCCCTGAGCTCTTGCTACTACCAGTCTTCCCACCCTCACCCTTTTCGCATCTGCCGCTCCTCCTTCCCATTCTACCTTTCCTCCCTTTTAATGCAAAGCCCCCCACTTACATTACTGTTCTAGCCTCTACCCCAACCCCCCCCCCACTCCCTCTTGCCTAAATTTGATCTCTCCCACTAGTCTCCCTCTAGTTTCCTCCTCCTCCTCATCATCTAAGCCCTCCAACTCCTGGACTGAGCCTACCCTCTAGGCTGCACCTCCCCCCACCCCCCAACAGAGCCTACCCACCAAGCTGCCTTGCACTTGTTTTTCAAAACTGAATGATGTGTTTTACTATACCAACTGAACGATAAAGTGAACATCTGTCAACCTTACTCATTGTGTCAGGGGTACTATGAACTTGGGTATCTGCTGTAAGCCAACTAATTCATTGCCTGAACATTGCCAAGGCTGAATGATCCCTTACTTGCTATATGTCAAGTTATCAGTGACCGTATATGGTGTTGCCTGAGCTATTCCCTTACCTTTGTAAAATGTACTCCCTTCTATTTTTTTTGTGTGAAATGAAGTTCTTATAATGTATGTATTGTATTATTTAATACTGCCGTGGAACCTTTGAAAATGAGCACCTTGCTCAAAAGTTATTTCTGAATCATGAAATAAATAAACACCTTTGTTGCAACTGCACCCGATTTTCTGTTCTCTGGTGTGGCTGCCACGGTTTCCTCACTTTACAGCAGTGTGTGCCAAACATTGGGTGCAAGCCCCATAGAAAGGATCCCCTGAAAGCTGCAAACTGGACCAGGGAAAAGCTGGTCTAACTTGTGGCACTGGGCACATGGGATTAAAAATCCCAATCTGCGGCCAGGAAAACGCTGACAGCCACGTGTGCCATATGACTTGCAGTATTCTTGGGGCTTTGAAAATCTGTCCCATGATCTTTCGTATGTGTGTATTTCACACAGTTCAGAAGAAAATGTATCTAATTTTCAATCCAACCCACATGGCACTGGCTACAAAATAGGATTTCTTGGAATCCGTTAAACAGAATCAAATTTATCAAATTCTTACTTTTTTTTCTGCAATTCGGAATTTTGGTATTCAAATTTTGAAAAACCTTAGTCAGAATACTGCCTAAGCAAGCACATTTTTATTTATATAAGGTGCCCTTCCAAAGCTCAGGGTGCCTTTACACTAAGCCTTTTACAACCTCCCCCCACCCACCAGTAGAAACCCTGAGGAGCCCATAGCGGGCCAGGAGAAAAGCCCTTCCCAATACCTCAGTCCTCCACTTACCATTAAGTGTCATCCATAGCAGCCTCTGGCTGGGGTGGGCTGGTCCCTATTCCCATGTGGGGCTGCAGACAGGGCAGTAGGATCATTCTGGAGGAATGTGGTCCATATGAGGCAGGTAATGTCAGGGTTAGCGGCTTCAGCTCCCCTCCCTCCACAGAAGTGAATGGTGCAATCAACCCTTTCCACAGAAAGCTGCGGCACTAAGCCCCCAGCCCCAGCCATGAGCGAGGACCCTCATCCAATTTTGGCAACGCTGGAAGGCACTGGCAGCAACTTGGCAATCCACAGGCTTACATCCACTTCCAATCATTCCCCAAGCTCACCACAGCAACTACTGCTGTCCACAACAGTACTCCCCCACAACTGTATGTTGTAGTCCGGGTTAAGTGCAACTGCCTCCAGTTGCGTCCCCAGACTTCCTTACTCCCAGAAACCCTCTCCCCAAGTGGTGGCCAACTTAAAGGAAGCCCTGGCTTGCCACCACCGCCAGATGCCTTACTCAGTAAAGGATGAGACAAATAACAGGGCCAGAGCAAGATCTATCCCTGACAGACATGACAAGCTGTATGGGGAAAATCAGAAATGTAAAGTTGGAATGGGCCACTCTTGCACATACAGAGCATTTTCTGTCTGTTTTTTTTTTCTGAAGGTACAAGCTCTTTAAAAGGAAACTTAACAGGCAGGGTCACTTAAGTAATTTAATATTCAAGCAGAGTTTTGCACTGACTCTGCTGGTTCCGATCTTGCTTTCAAGGGCTAAGGGAGCGAGATCAGTACTGGTGGTGTCAGCACAAAAATACACTCAGATATTACACTATGTAACTGATTAATTACGAAAGGCACATAGACACTCCCCCAGTCCCGACTGACGCTCCTGTTCCTGTTGTCAGAAGCTCAGCCACGGGAGTCAGTGGGACTTTGAGTATAGTCAGAGTCTCTGGTGAGCAGTAGCTGGCAAAATCAACTAGACAGAAAATGCAGTAAGTTTTTTTTTTTTATTTCTGCAGACGGCCTGCTAGTACAGCAGTAGACCTACTGCTTGCGATGCCACCGACCCGGGTTTGGGAACGAGCCTGGGCTGTCAGAGGGCAGGGTGGGAGGAAGGTAGAGCATCCACAGGACACTCTTCTCCTATGGGGGGGGGGAGCTGCGTCCTGCTGCACTACTGCCACCTGGGTGACCATGGGTGGTGCAGGGGATCTGAAGCTTCCAGGAGGAGTCTTGGATTAGCTGTGTCAGGCATGCTGACAGACTATCCCACTGCACGCTCACGGTGGGAGTTGGTGGGCGGGGACATTAGAAAAGGGAAAATGGAGGCGCAGGTTCGGACAGATGATGCCTCTGCTGACGCACCACATCCACCACCGGATCTGTGCCACCATCCAGTGGGGACACCACCAGTCTTCACCTCCGTTGTGGGTGACCAGATGTCTGTGGGGTAGAAATGCCAAAGGAGCTGAAGGCATACCCAGCCCTTGGGTGTAAGCCGAAGGGGGGAGGGTAGCACAGCGGTGTGTTGTGGGTGGGCAGGTGGTCCCGCTGGATTCGACCGGATGGTATACTGGCACTGGCAGCAGGAAGAAGGAGGTCCCCACCTGGCCCAAAGCAAAGAGAATGAATAATGTTAAGAAAAGATATTTCTAAGTTCAAATTACTTAATTAGGATCTCTAGGTCTCTGTTTGGGAAATCTCGGAGTTCCCCTTTATGACCTGGTCACAGCCATGCCAAGAGCACTTATTGGAATATAGGATCTATCCTAGTGTTGCTCAGATACCATCCTACCAGGTCGGATACCATCACTGTGGTATATCAGATGGCCTCAGATGGCACAGACAGACATCCATAGATTCATAGATTCTGATGGCAGATAAAGACCTCTTAGCCCACCTAGTCTGCCTGTAACATCCCCTCTAATAGTGCTACTCAAGCCACTACTAGGGGGGCTGTCAACCACCCCCCTCCATTATCCACGATACCCATGTGTTTATCCCATGCATACTTAAAACCTGTGACTGTATTTGTCCCCACCACCTCCGCTGGGAGGCTGTTCCAGTTGTCCACCACCTTTTCCATGAAGAACTTCCTCACATTACCCCTAAACCTGGCCCCCTCCAGCTTCATATTGTGACCCCCAGTCCTAGAACATCTTTTTTTTCTGGAAAATACTCTCCCCCTGCATCCTGTTTATTCCCCTGAGATATCTGAATGTCTCAATTATATCCCTCCACCTCCTCCTGTCCTCTAGGGAGTACAAGTTTAATTCCTTAAGCCTCTCCTCATAGGTCTTCTGATGCAGGTATTACACCATTTTGATTGCCCTCCTCTGCACCGTCTCCACCCTGTCCCTGTGCTTTCGAAGATGGGTCCTCTAGAGCTGTACACAGTATTCGAGGTGCGACCTCACCAACAAAATATACAGGGGTGGTATTACCTCCTTCTGCTTGTGATACCTTTCCCTATGCATCCAAACATTTGGTTTGTCTTTCCCACTGCCTTCCCACACTGCTTCGCCACCTTCAGGTCATCAGTGATGGTAATGCCCAGGTCTCTGTCTTGCCTTGTGACCTCTAGTACCTCTCCCCCCAACAGTGTATTCTGCTTCCAGGTTCCTGTGGCCCAAGTGCATGACCTTGTACTTCTTTGCACTTAATCTCAGCTGCCACCATTTTGATCACTCTTCTAACTTTCCTAGATCCTCTGCCATCCTTTCCACCCCCCCATGTGTCCACCTTGTTGCAGATCTTTGTGTCATCCGCAAACAGGCATACCCTCCCACCCAGTCCCCTCTGTCATGTCACTAACATAGACATCTGATCAAGGATTCAACCTCCTAGGATCCACTGTAAGGATCCGAGGTATCCATGGATACGACCATCGGATCCAGGGATCCGACCACTAGATCCAGCTATCTGAGGTCGGATTCGATGGATCCTAGGTTGGATACCAGCACTATCCGATGGAGAATAGTCAGATCCACAAATGCACTAATCGAGCAACACCAGCCTATCCAGGTCCCAGCCAGCACCAGAAGCAGCCCTGCCCTTGTCTACCCAAAATAACCTACATCATCCCCACAGCCCTGCACTGAAACCTTGTCAAATGTCAACAATATGAGCCGCCAGCTGTCATCTTATTGTCTTAGTGCTCAAATGAGGGAGATCTCCCAATCTTGACCAGTAAAACCAGGAAGCTTTTCACAGGGCCCGAATTTGTGTCTGAGGTGCTGGACCTATTAAATGACAAGAGTGACACTTTATATATTAATTCTGATGATTTTGGGGTGGGGGAATTGGAATGGAGCAACAAGAAATGGGTGAAAGTCAATAAATGGGAAAAAGGAGGGTGAGTCGCTGAAAATTGGGAGACTCAGGGGGGTGGGGGGGGCCAGCTAGAGCAGCAGCCTTACACTTGCCATATCAGATGACCCGGGATCACACCCTGAGCCTAGGACATCTGGTGAGGCAGGGTCTCAGCATCTGTCTTGGACGTCTCCTCCTTTGGGAAAGGAGAGCACCTCCTTCCATTGCATGATCATCCCTGGTGGCCCAGGGCTGGGGTGTCATGTGGGAAGGAACAGTGCCCCCTTAGAGAGTTGCCTCAGTCAGCACGCACCCACTCATTTTGTGTGGGATATGGCGGCATCACATGCCCAGAGCGATGCCAGCGGGGGAGAACCGAAGGAGGGGAGGGTCTTACCTATTCCTCCGGTCCTCACAGACAACAAGACCTTGTCTCTCCACAGGAATACAGTGTACACCCCATTGGTTGAATAAGGGATGGGGGCTACATGGTGAAAAATAAGGAGCGGACTTGAGACAGATGAAGTCCCTTGTTCCCACCACACCCATCTAGGCTTCCTAGCCCACGTCCACCTGGCCAGGTCTTCCTCCTGGTTTCCTAAACTTGCAGAGTGAAGTATTCTTCTCAGCTTTCAGAGGCCTGATCCCCTCCGAGATCCTGGGGGAGTCACAGGCTACCTGCCCAGGGTCAGAGTTAGGCATGAACAAAGGTAGAAAAGGAGTCCCGGACCCCCAGGGATTACACGAGCAGAAAAAAGGGAGACTGAAGATGATAAAGAAAGTATGAACAAAAAAAATAAATAATGGGTGACTCGAAAAATGCTGCCTAACCTGATACCATACATTCTAGCCTATATCCATTTCATCAGCCATATCCCTGATAAAGTACTTCCCTACTACTAGCCGGCCCAGTGGTGCTGAGGGCTGAGGCGCTGAATGCCTTACTTCGTGGCATGCCGGTGATCCGGGTTCGGGAATGAGCTCGGGTCGTCAGAGGTCGGCAGTGGAGGGGAGGAGAGTGGAGCTGGACTGAGCTGCCGACAGTCAGGCTCTCCTCTCTGGGGACTGGATGCTGCACCCCTCGGCCAATGGTGACCTCTAGTGGAGGCTAGGAGTGGCACGGGCTTAGAGGGGTCCGGGCATTAGGCCATGGGGTGAGGGAAAGGAGCCATCACCGGGGCCGTAGGGCGCATGCGCGCCTCCACGCACATGTGCTCCTACTCCTGGGGTCCTGGGAGATAACTGGAGGCAGAAAACGCCGATGGCAGCAGATGACTGACCCCCCCACAGGCTCCGCTCCCGGGCCAGGTACAAGTTAAACGCCGGCTATTCCAGGGTACGGGGCTGGGGGGCGGCGGAATGGGGCGGCCGACCGGAGGAGGGAAAAATTGAGTCGTGATTAAAAAAAAAAAAAGGTACTTCCCTAGTGCCGACCTATCCCAAAGAGATAGCTAAGGAGGAGATGCAGACAGTGAAGATGCCGCTTGTCAGATCTCGGAACTCTTGCTAGAAGCCAACAGCTGCTATCAATTTTGCTCCCCCTCTGCAACTTCATAATTACAGCTGGAACCTTGTTGAAAGAGTAACCTATTCATGCCCCATTCTCATCCCCCTTGCCAGCTTGCAGACTGTAAAAGCCTGGGATTCCTGTCTGAGAAATGAATGATAAACCTGAGGTAGTCATTATCTGTAGTCACTCTACAACCTGAAATTCCAGCTATCTGGATAGTCCAACTGATGCATCATCTCGTTTTCAGGGGGTTCATGCTTCTTTCTACCCATTTCAGCAGTTCTGTGGAGTGCTGTACTAGGAGGTTAACTGACTTGCTCAAGGTCACAGAGCAGGTACTTGGCTCTAGTGGGGTTTGAGCCTGTGAGCTGTTGGTTTTTGGGCCAGTGCTGTAACCGCTAGGTCACACTGCCTCTGCTGAGCAGCCTTTATAAAACAGGCTGGAAACAATACAATAACCTTATTGGCTGAGAAACTGTTACAACTTGACTGCAGACCAGGTCCTGCCACTCATTTTTATCTTTGCTTGCACACATGCTCAAGAAACATTATGTGGCTGCTTAGGAGAGAATCGGGTTGTGGAGGTGTGGCACTGTAGCAGCCAATGGCGGCACTGCATTTGGGGGCTTGGCACTGGTGGACCAATGCAAGCACACTGTGCTGATGACATTGGTTTCCAAAAGTGCCACCAAGTTGAAATGATTTTGCCTCTGCAATCAGGGGCCACTTCGTCAATGCAGCATCAGCCATTCCGCTGCAATGAGGAAGCAACCCGTCATTGCAGGACGGTACCTTGCCTGGTGTAACATTCCCCTAAACATGGTGGCGGCTTATGCCGCCCCCTCACAGCCCTATGAAAGCCGACTGACTGGGGTACCCAATCCCCCTGTTGGCATGCCCCCGACCCAGTTCATTTGCCGATTGGGGAGCCCACTCCCCATTGGCATAATGTAACCCCCTCCTCCATTTGTTGTGTGCCAAGGGTGCCCAATCCCCCTCGAAATCATGCCCCCCAAACAGTCGCTATTTGCCAATGGGGGGCCCAATCCCCATCAGCTTAAGTCCCCCCACCCCAAAAAAGGCAGGTGGCACACTGGGAGCCCACCCCAGTGTGCTGAAAGCAAGCCTGAAAAAAAAAAACCTTCCTGCGAAGTCTTTCTTTTTTTTTTTTTCTTTCTCCCTGAAAGAAAGAAAACTGTCTCACACCGGTCGGGTCTCCTTCCCCAACCAGCACCCACCCACTGTGCAGCCTACCTCCCCACAACCCCCCTTACACCATACTTACCTTCGGAGCCTTGCGTGACGATTTTCGGTGGACTGGGAACACGTCTGCACTCTTCAAAGTCGACCGCGAACTGAAGAAATGCCGGTAAGCTGTATAATGGTATAGGGTTTTTTCAACTTTGGTGCATATCTCAGGCATTTTTGGGAATTTTGGCACCAAATTTACGATATGGGGTTATCGAGACCCCTCCTCATGAATTCAGCCACTGTCATGGTGTTATTCCATCCTGAAAAGTGATTTTGCGGTCACTGCGCAGAATCACATTTCGGGACTGATTAATGAAACGACAGTGCCAGGGTTCATGAGGTGGGCTCTCAAAATGCCTATGTTGAAAATTTGGAGATGAAATTTCATAAAATGACTGTGTTACGAGCATGCGTTATGCAGTTTCCATGCACGCTCATAACTTCGCAAATTTTTAATATTTTCACTCCAGATTTTCAATATTGTCATTTTTCCATACCTCCTTATGAACAGTACAGCTGTCATTTTTCACATCCTGGTCGAAATGTGTTTTTGCACTTCCAGCGCGAAATAGCACGGTCGCTGTGGGAAATCAGTGTTCGAGACACATTAAGAAAATCACAGTGACACTGTTCATGAGCAGAGGTCCTAAAATGCCTATGTTGAAAATTTGGTGCCGAAAGTCCATAAAATGACTGTTACACGCATGCTTTGCGCAGTTTCCACGTATGCTCGGAAGTGCAAGCATTTTTAATATTCCCACTGCAGATTTGCAACATTGCCATCTCCTCACACCTCCCTATGGATGGTACTGCTGTCATTCTTCACATCCTGCCCGAGCTGTGTTTTCGTACATGTGGCTCAGAATGGCACGGTCGCTGTTGGAACTCAAAGTTCGGGACACATTAACAAAATCACACTGCCACTCTTCATGAGAAGAGGTGCCAAATGCTTCCATGAGGCGGGGTCACAAAAAGGCCATGTTGAAAATTTGTAGTGCAAATACCAACAAATGCCCGGGGCGTTAGAGTTTCTAACCATAACGTCCCACCCTGTACAGACTGACAGGCATTGGGGTGTGTCTTTGGATTGCCAACTGTAATGCTCATGCCATCCTACCCACCCACCCCCAGCCAGTGACAGGCATTGACGTGTACCTTGAACTCTTCGGCCCCAGAGTTCACGCCATACTCCTGTACCGCACCCATTTCAGCGTATGTCCTTATGGAATGGGGTCATGGTAAAGCTGAACACCCCAAGGCACACCTCAACACGTCTCGGTGTCTGCAGGACAGGGTGAGGTGACATGGCATGACCGTCATGGGCGACGACCCAAACTCATACCCCAATGCCTGTCCGTCTCTGCAGGATGGAGGTGGGGTTGGCGGGAAGTTCAATACTTCGCTGCCATTCCTATTCTGCATCTGTCTAACTCCTGTATTTCCAATGCTAATACCAGCAAGCAAACATTCGACATTGACAAATGCTTGTTATTAAATGTATTCATTCTTTATTGTTTTAGGACTATTTATAAGTGCAATAGCTTACTTCAGGGTGCAGTCTGGCTAACTGTCTTAAATATACAGACACCTTTGGCAGTTAAAGGCATATAGTGCTTCACAAATTTGCCTGCGGTGTCCATGTACGAATTGGTACTGCATTCAGAATTACTTAAACAGAGTCTGTAATGTACTGCAACTTAACACAACTGGCTCTCCTGGCATGTACAAAATTCATTATAACAAAAAGCCCACATAAAGAACCATGCCAGTTCTAAAATTTAGAACTGGCAAAAAAACTCGCTGTAAAAAAAAAACAATCTTGCATGGCTCAAAAAATAAAGCCGCTAAATAGTCATTAGCATGTGATTTGCATATGTTCAGTATGCAAATATGGAGTGTAGGGGGCGGCCAGGTATGTTCATTAGCAAGGATCTTTTGGAAACTTCCTTGGCTGGATTTTCAAAGGGAGGCACAGGTCATGCATCAAGTCCCGCGCCACAATATTCTGAATCTGGTAGTGCGCCAAACGCTTGCTGCAACGGCATCTGATTTTAGTAGGTCAGACGCAGTTCTGACAGTTCATCCAATTTACGGCAGCCTGCATCAAATCTCAAGTGCAAGCACCATAAAAAGGGTTCCCAGGATTGACGCAAGCAAGACCACAAAAAGATGGTCTAACTAGCGCCAACTGCCACATGGGATAGAAAATCTCATTAGATTGCTGCAAGCCCCATATCGGTGGTGCACCCAGGGCTTGTGGCAATCAAGCCCTTTTGAAAACCGGCCTCCTGTGTTCTGCTTAATCTGATTTCTAAGTAGAACTGAAAGGCCCCCTCAAAGAAATGCATGGCCTTACCATAAGGCCTACACTGCTGCTTCCTCCCCCCAATGGTTACCAATAAGTAACCAGACCAATATTCACATGGGTAGCAAGGAAAATCAGAGCCCAAAACAACGCAGACTTGCAACATACAAGAAATTCTCTCTACAGATGCAAGTTTGGTTCTGTCTACCAAAGATTTAAACAGCCTGAATTCGGACCAACTTGAACTTGTTGGCAGAAATGCAAACCGCAGTTTAACCTTGTTAAAGCTGGGAGAACCAGTCTACCCAGGCAAAACGTTTTGATTTATCATGGACAAACATCTCAACAGCTACAGTATTGTGTTTTGTTAGTTTTGTCAGTGTGTGGCTTTAGCAACGTGATGCAATAAAGGGACTAGAACTCCAGACCCACTGGTTCTTCGGTGCATGTGGCCAAACTTGCCTCCTTCCCCTTCATGAACAAACACTGTAACAGCTGTGCATCAGTCTCCCTGAGCTCACTTCATTTATTCTGCACATGGTGAATTACGAAATACTTGTTGGGGGCTTAATTTCACAGTGGTCTTCCCTCCCAAGCCAAATCCCTTCCGCAAAATTTCTCTCCACATATCCTGCCTGGCTACTGTTGCTTCTGATCCTCACCTCTACTTTTCATCACTTCAAGCAATGACTAAAGTTATGATGACACCTCGCGCATGGAGACCTCATTGGTTTGGCATTCCTGTTCTGGTGCCAAAGGAGCAGCTTGGGGTTAGATGCTAACGAGATGAGTCTCCTGCCGACGTCTTGGGGTTTCAGAAAACCAACTGCTAACAGAGAATTTAGCGTTCTGGAAACCTCTGGCGATACTCCAGACTCTCTTGTTCGAGAGGCCCCAGATAACGTGTGACTTGCCCTCAGCCCATTGCCTCCTGTTTACAGGGGCACAGAGCATATCATATCTCCCTCCAGACCCGTTCAGCAGCTGGGTTACATTATACTCTGGCTCTCTGAATATCAGATAATGGACTGATGGTAACATTTCACTGAAAAAAAGAAGAATTATCAGCAAGATTTCTGTTGTTTCAGCAAAGCGGTTGTCTCTGGCTCTGGCTCAGTTTCCTAACTGAGATAGAGTTTCATCAGTATGGCTATCCTGACGAGATATTTGTTTCATGTCAGGGTATGATGAAAGACAGTCAAGTGTTAACTTCCCTCTTTAATTGGCGTCTGGTGAATTTTTAATTCCACTAATGCACGCTCTGTATCGGCCCCGCAAGCAGGTTTATCTTCTGTGCATACCCTCACTCCCACTGGGTCAGCAAAGCACCTGTCTGTCATGAAGAGGAAGGAGAGGGAAGTATGATGCGTAAGCCTCACTGTCAGCTGTTTCAAGGTCAAAAATGTTGCGATGATCACAGGGGAAGGGGGGGGGGGGGGCACACTTGCCAGCATCAAGATATGTGCTACATAACTTTGCACAGCCAATGCATCTATTAAAAGATGCATATAAATTTTAAAAGGCTGACCTACACAGAAACGATAGAAACACAGAAACTGTCAGCAGATGAAGACCGCTAGGTCCATCCAGTCTGCCCGTAGGCCCTATACGTTGTATGTGGCCACTGACACTATGTGATCAGTGGCTTTTCATCACTCCCTCCCCTCTCAAGTTTCCCTTGTGCCTGTCCCAGGCATGCTTAAACTCCTCCACTGTGCTTGCCCCCACTACCTCCTGTGGCAGACTATTTCAAGCATCGACTACCCTGTCTGTGTAGAAAAAACTTCCTCACATTACCTCTTAATCTACCCTCTTCCAATTTCATACTGTGCCCCCTTGTTCTAGTACTTTTTCTACATTGGAAAAGGTCCCCCACCTGCACCTTGTTTACGCCCTTGAGGTACTTGAACATTTCAATCATGTCCCCCCACTCTCTCCTCTCCTCCAGTGAGTACATATTGAGGCCCCTTAGTCGCTCCTCATATGTTTTGTGGTGTAAGCCCTGCACCATCTTTGTTGCACTTGTCTGGATAGTCTCCACCTTATCTATGTTCTTGCGCAGACCTACACTTTATTGCAGACTTTTTTTTTTGATAATTTGCTGTAAAGCGTTTTATACTCTGGCTGCCACCTTCACCGGACATTCAGGCCCTTCCAGTGGCCTCCCAATGCTGTCAGATGCTTTCCTGACTGTCGGAGTAGTGGTGATCCACATGGAGCAGGGCCCGAGAGTACTGACAACCATTATACAGCCAGCCATGGGATATGGATTTTTTTGGCTTTTCTCCCCATCCCTATAAGTCCCACTATCTTCCACTGATGCTAGGAAGGGACCCTGCCTTACATGCATACAGTGAATTCGTGTAGAGGAGACTAGCTCCCCGGAACACCATGTGGGTTGACCCAGTGTCGCCGTTCCCCGGTTGGAAGCACTGCTGAGCAGCAGCTCCATCCCAGCTCTTTTGGCTGCCCACCCCAGCTCCCAGGTCAGCTTATGAACCAGGGTCACTGGCTTGGAAGTGTGACGAGCTACCCACTGGGCAATAGGTTGGCCTCTCTTTAATCTGTTTTAATGAACAGTTTAGGTTCCCTACATGGACCTGTCACATGTATCTTTTGCAGTGCCCAGTCCCCACCCCTTATCACTGGCCTTACTCCTTTCAACCTCTTATTTTGTCTCCCCCCCCAATAGCAAGGTCAGAGGATCAGTGTACGCTTCAGATGCATGAGGTGAGGTCAACAGCAGGCTGTGCAGGGCCACAGCAAGCTGGGAGTCATCCTGCTAAGCTCCAGGGCTCTTTCACTTGTTCTGACCCCATCCCCTTGAGATGCAATGTGATGGGGGCATGCAGCTAGTGATGCAGAAGTGCCCACCAGTGCCCCCTTCCCAGTCAGTATAACTGTCTGCACTGCCATCTGTGGTGACTCACTGCAGTGGTACTGGTTACCCACCTTCCAAGAGGAGGAGAGCAGCCTCTAGGACTCTCAATCCTCCCTCCCCATGAAGCTCTCTGATGGCCTGGAATAATTCCCAAACCCAGTTTAACAGAATCACACGTGGCACTGCAGGTGCTAGGCCAGTGGGCTGGCTCCCACTGTCTTTTTTGTTTTTTGTGACACCTTCCCTGCTTACCAGCACCCCACTCCTTCAGGCCACACCCTGCCTACCCTGGGTGTGTGGGAGGGGGCTTTATAACATGGCATGTCGGCTTATGGGACCTCTGTGGAACGCTGGGTGATGGAGATCATGCCGAGGGTGACGGAGGCCACCACCTGATTCACTAATGTGACATTTTGACATTTGCTCCCTTAACCCTATCCACCTCTTACATAAGCGCACACACGCTTGTGGCTGGCCTGAAGGGGGTCAGCACCACCACCACCAGAAGCCACTGTGAGTGGTGTGACGAGCTTCCTTCCTGCCGGTCAGCACTCTTGAATTCCCAGGCTTGAAGCGTAAACCTGGCTCACCCACATACCAGAGTGATACCCCTCATGCAGCACCATGGAGCACGCCATTAGGGTTGCTTGGAATCCTCTGAACGGATTCGGATTAATTGGATTCCAATCTGATTTTCTGATTCCGGATTTTTGGAAATGACATTATAAAAACCCTAAATCCTAAACTACAATATTTTACATGATAATTTAGGATTTAGGATTCCAAATTCAGATCCCAATATGATTTAGAGTTCCTTTTAAGATTTGAATCAGATCAGGAATCAGAATTTCCTTCATCCTAAATTGGAACTGGCCAATTACGAGCACATCTACAAGTCATACTCCTCAGGTGTCTAACAATGTTGTGCCGGCAGTGAGACTGTGATTCCTTTTCTGTGCCCCCCCAGATTGTGCCTAACTGTGGTTATGGGCGTAACACAGCACTGACATGTCATTCTTCATCTTCTCCCTCTCCCTAGAATGTGAATCTCCCAGGTGCAGACTTCTTACGTACTGAGTTGACACCACAAGCTGCAAATGTTCTTTCAATTTCTGACCTTCCATGACTTGGGCAAGATACAGCCTCGTGCCCCCCCCTCAAGTGCAATGTGTGTTAATATACAACAGATTATCTGTAGAACTGCAAGCTTGGTTCCATGCACCAAAGATTCAAACAGCTCGAACATTGTCTGTTCACCCACTTACAGACCAGCTCAATCATGCGTGCAAAACTGCAAACAAATATTCTGACCTCACTCAAGCTTGGAGAACCTGTTGACCAAGGTAAACTTTAAATTGCATTCTTGTCTTATCTGATGTGAAAAAGAAATCCAATGCCCCTGTAACGGCACAAAATACAGGAGCAAATAAATTAAACCAACCCCATCCCTGACTTCCCATACCGTTTCAGATACTGGGGAAGGGGGTCCTCTTCATACTGAATTTGAGGCCCCCCAACCTGGGAGGAACACACCGTTACCTCCCAGTCTTCCTAGGTGACATGTCTCACTTTACCAGGTGAGGCTGTAGCAGGGCACTGAGGAGGAACTGAGCAGGAAGAGGGCACAGACCAGACACCCCCCCCACACACACACACACACACCACTCACTCACTCACTCACTGTTGGGACGAGCAGCGACAGGGAGGGAAGTAACAAAAAAGGAACCTGCACTCAGGCTTTAGGCAAAAATCATTTTATTAACTCAGTGTCATTATAAAAAGAGAAAAATTCGGCAACCCTCTGTGCAGAACCCCATACGTATTCAGTGCCACTGCTTCTTCATCGGGGGACAGGGAGGACAGTGCGGGGGCACGAGGCTCTACAACTTCTTTAAAGGTACAGAGATTAGAACGTGATGTAGACCTCTGTTTGGGGGAGACTGTTACCCCTTCAATTAGTAACCATAAGTAAAAGGGGCCTACTTTTCACATTAAACTCTGATCAAACTGTTTCATTGTTTCCATGTTCAATATGAACATGTACATTTGAAACATCAAACTTTAAAGGGGGTTTGCATAGCTTTAATTATCTCACCGGTGGGCCGGAGCCACTACGCTACCTTATAAGCTGAGGCAGTGTGGTCTGGTGGGTAAAATACCATGTTAGGAACTGGGAGATGGCAGATTCAAACCCTGCTAGAGCCAAATACTCAACTGTGTGATCTTGGGCAAGTCACTTAACCTCTCAGTGCTCCAGTCCAGCCAACTGCAGAAATGGGTAGCAGCAGGACTCCACTGGAAACGAGATGCATCTTAGCTGGGGTATCCCAGGTAACTTAATTGCAAACTAACAACCCCCCAAAAAACACTAATAAAAAAAGCTGCCTTACTTTTGCTAAGGAAGCAGCTGTACTGGCAAGATACGGAATATAGAAACACCACCCCGATGTCTCCAATATAGAACAGAGAATTGGCAGCCCTTATTCTTTTAATTTAAACTTTATTACTTTGCTTCTCTGTAATTACTGCTTCTTCCTTTAATGTATGTTTTAAATCTAGGCAACACACAGCACACTACAGGCAACACACAACACACTACACACAACACACTGCAAGAACATGGGGGAACTTGGAGGCTGGGGTAAGCTTCAGATCCAGCTCCAAAAGAATGTCTTCAAAACTATTCAGCAAGCAACAATCATGGAACTGTTCACAAGGGAACAAAAGCGCCATAATCAGGAGAGCCAGGTGAAAGCTAGCGGGGGGAGGGGGATTTCAAGAGGGTTACGAGGAACTTCTTTTTCACAGAGTGGATGGCAGACGAATACAGAGTTTACCCACAGAGGTGGCTGATGCCAATTCAGTGATGGTATTCTAATACGGATGGGACAGCCTGTCTACCAGCGCAGCAGTACCACTACCATTTGTGACACCAATGACCCGGGTTCAGGAGCGAGCTACTCTGGAGACCACGACTCAGGAACAGGCTCAAGTTGCAGGGGGTCAGCTGGGGGAAGAAGCAATGAGTGTCCCACTGGATAGCTTTCCTCCTTCAAGGCAGAGGGATTCTGTCCTCCGCTGTCTGACTGCCACCCAAAGGAGGCTGATGGCAGCATATGCAGAGGAGGGCTAGGGGTTGGGGCCTGCTGCAGATGCCAATGTGTGCTTGCACACAGCTGTGCATGTGCTCGCCACGTCAGTGAACACAGTCCTCTTAGGAGAAAATGGGTGGAAAACCACCACAGCGGCAGAATGGTGACCACCATCTCGCAGGCCCTACACTTTCAACAAGGCACCCACCTCCCAGAGTGGATCCTGCTCCCTCTGGGAAAAGCGTGGTCCATGGAGGACCCCATCATATGGGGCAAGCCAAAAGGGGAACTTGGAGGTCAGGTAAGTACCTGGGCACAGCAGACAGGGATGTCAGAATTAGCCAGTTCTGATCCAGTTTTGGGATTTAAGATTTTAGGAACTTTGGAATCCTTATCTGATTCCATTTTTAAATCCTAAAAGGACCTAAAAATCCAATTTAGGATTCAGATTTGAAATCCTAAATCCTAAATGCCTGTGTAAAATAGGTTTTAGCATTCTGTTAAGGATTTAGGATTTTCAGACTGCATCCGAATTCTGAATCCAATTCTGTTTGGTGGATTCCAAGCAACCCTTCTAGTGGGTGATGGGAAGGGGTGGGGTGGGGGGGAGACCTGTCAGACAGGGGCCACTAGGTAGCCCAGGGAAGAAACAATAAACTGAAGATGGGGAAAAAAGAACACATGTTCTTATTACTCAGAGCAAGGGGAATGCTAAGGCTTCATCTCTCTCTGTGTGGCATTAAAACGAAACTCTCTCAGACTATTCTCATCCTGGCCAGCCCCACCCAGATGGGTTCATATAGAAGAAGCCAGAAGGAGAAGGAAGGAAACATATTCAATTCAGTGCTTTAGAGTAACTGGTAATTGGTATTTTCCTTTTAAACTTAGATTGTGGGCGTGTAGTGACACTATACTTTCTTTCTTTGTTGTCTTTACTTATAATTGTTTTTGGGCTGTTGAAAATTTAAAATATAGTGGTGGTGTAATTCTGTGCTGTCTTTAAGTGCTGCAAATTTTATCTTGGCTTGTCTGACTGTCCTGTAGCTGGGTGAAGGGTGTTAATTGTCTGGCCTCTGACCTCAGCTACGTGATAACTGGAGGTGGGGCTTAGTCAGAGTTAAAGTAGCAAACAGAGGTTGATTTTCTCAGAAGAAGCCAGAAGGAGAAGGAAGGAAACATATTCAATTCAGTGCTTTAGAGTAACTGGTAATTGGTATTTTTCTTTTAAACTTAGATTGTGGGCTTGTAGTGACACTATACTTTCTGTCTTTGTTGTCTTTACTTATAATTGTTTTTGGGCTGTTGAAAATTTAAAACATAGTGGTGGTGTAATTCTGTGCTGTCTTTAATTGCTGCAAATTTTCGCCCCCCCTCCCTCAACTCTTAATTATATGCCCTGACAAATCTGATTGACAGAGCTAAACACAGGGTATAGTAAGAGGTGTGAAGTAGGGCCTAAGGGGAAGAAGCCCACCCTCAGCACGACAAGTGTTTCATTCATTTATTTATTTATTGGTTTCTTTTTCTTAAAAAATATCTGAGGATCAGTTACAGGATTTTTAGTACTGTAAATTAATAAAACGAGAACTAAGAGAGTTTCAGTAGCAGACAAGTTGTGGAATTGCAGTATAATGTGGGAGTGGTGCAATGCAGTGGCTGTGGTGCAGCCATATTCAGGCAGACCTTCTGACACTGAGGTGCTGCCCTATCTGCATGCATCTCTGACCGTGGATGAGGTAACCAGACCAGAGCGAAGTAAACTGGGTCAGGAGTACCATCACCCTATCCAGGGACCACCCAGTCCAATGCAGCTGCCCAAAGGATGCCGAGAACGAGGAGCACTTGGATGACAGTGGGCTCAGGGAGGGTTAGTGCAGTCAGGCAGAGGCACATCCCAGATCCTGTTCCTCTCAAGAACTCAATATGCCACACTGGCAAATGAGGACAACCAAATAGAGGTACCCAGAGAAGTGGAAGGAAAGGATGTGGAGGTTAGCCAAGGAGGTGACCTAGTGGGAAAGCAGTGGACCCCAGAGGAGGAGGAAGCGAATCCTGGTGGGGACCTGAATCGAAGAGGGATCCAGCTAGGAACACAGGAGGAGAGGACAGGGAGGTGAGGTGCTCACCAGGTGCCACGGCATGGAGGGATGGAAGCAAGATACTAGGAATCACTGGGAAGGCAAGACGGAGGGTGAGCTGGATGTCATTATCCACCTAGGTACTAATGACTTGGCAAATGGGGAGCCAAAGGAAGTTCAGGAAGAGTTTAGGAAACTGGGAGGGTCTCACAAGTAGCTACTTCTGTCACTTTCTCAGAAGTACTACCTGTGAGGCAAGGGAGAGCATAGGGAGTGCATGCACCAGGAACTTTAACTCATGGTTGAAGAACTGTGCTGTGAGGAAGGGTTTGGATTCATTGGTGACTGGGGACCCACCTGGAGGGATGGAGGTTTGTTCAAGCCTGATGGCCTGCATCCATCCTGGAGAATCCAAGTACTCAATGATAAGTTTAAATGCTACATTGACAAGCATTTAAACTAGCAAAGGGGTGGCAGGCCAGCAAGGAGGGTACCTACTTGCTCACCCCCACAGCTAGCCAGTGGAACCAGTGAACCAGAGGGTGGCTATCTCTGCAAAGCGGTTTGCAAAGATGGAGATTAGTGTCCAAAAGGTGGATAAGCAGAAAGGGCAAAATTCAGCAGAAGGGCAGACAGCAAGGAGAACCAGGGATAAATGACAACCAAGGAAAGGGCTGGAGTAGAACAGTGAAGCAGACTAGGAGGTCAAATCATGGAAAGCCATGTGTGCAAATGCCAGGAGCCTTAGCAACAAGATGGAAGATCTGGAGGCTGTCATGGTACAGTCAGACCTGGACATTGTGGCCATCACTGAAACCTGGTGTAATGATAACCATGACTGGGAGATGGCCATACCTGGCTACAACATATTCAGAAGAGACAGAGCAGGCAGGAAGGAGGAGGAGTGGCGCTGTATGTGAAAAATGACATAAGGGCCACAGAGATCCAGGAGGAACAAAATGGGGGAGAGATACTGTGGGTTAAGCTAGAAAGGAAAATGGGGCCAGTCATCCGCACAGGTGTGGTCTATAGACCACCAGCCCAGGAGGAAGAAACAGATAGGGAGCTGATGCTAGCCATCCAAAGGATGGCAGACAAGGGTGAGGTAGTACTGGTTGGAGACTTCAATATTCCAGATGTGGACTGGAGCATCCCAGCAGCATCAACTAGAGCAGATTTATCCTGGACTCCTTCAGGGTGCCTTCCTCAAGCAACTGGTCATGGAACCAACTCGGTAGAAGGCAATACTGGACCTTCTGCTCACAAACAGGGACAGGTGATGGGGGTAACAGTGGGGAGCACCTTGGTAACAGTGACCACCAGTCATTGTGGTTTGAAATCACAGAAAGAGCAGAACCAAACCACACAAAAACACGTATCCTGGATTTTAGGGGGGCAGACTTTGGGAAAATGGAGAAATACTTGAGAGGCATTAAGGGGAATGGGACAGGAATCAGGGGTTGAGGAACAGTGGGCAGTATTTAAAATGGGGATTATAAGAACAACAGAATTATGCATTAAGCAGGTTAGCAAGAGGAAAAGGAAGAGGAGACCATTATGGTTTTCCAAAGAGGTAGCAAAGAAAGTGAAAGCCAAAAAGATAGCATTCAGGCAATACAAAAAGACATAGGCAGAAGGGGATAGGAGAAGTACCAGGAGAAACAAAGGGAGGCAGGGAAGTCAGTAAGGAAGCCAAAGCTCAGACAGAAGAACACATTGCAAAATCAGTGGTTAAAGGGGACAAACCTTTACAGGTACATAAGGAAAAAGAAAGACAAAGGGAGGGATAGTGAGACTGAAGGGGAGGATGGAGTCGCTAGGAGGATGACAACAGTAAAGCTGACATATTGAACAGGTATTTCTGCTCAGTCTTTACTGAGGAAGAGGGGGGTAATGGGTCTGAAGGGAGTACAAGGGGTGAGAATGGTGCAGAAATGGACACAAGTCCCTTTACACGAGAAAGGGTCCTGAAGGAACTGGAAGTAATAAGAGTTGACAAAGCAATGGGGCCAGATGGTGGCACCCCAGGGTCCTTAGAAGAACTAAGAAAGGTGGTGGCTGAACCTCTGGCTATCCTGTTTAGCCAATCACTGGAAACAGGGAGGTACCCAAAGACTGAGGATAGCAGATGTAGTCCCCTTATACAAAAGCGGGAACAAAGAGGAAGCAGGAACTACAGACCAGTCAGCCTCACCTCAGTAGTGGGAAAGATCATGGAAGCACTTCTGAAGGAGAGATTGGTGGAACATCTGGTTGTCAATGGACTCACAGGACCCAAGGCAGCATGGTTTCACCAGGGGAGGTCATGTCAGACCAATCTCATTGATTTTTTGACTGGGTGACTAGGGAGGTAGATCAGGGAGGGCAGTGACATGGCCTATCTGGACTTCAGCAAGGCTTTGACACTATGCCACATAGAAGACTATTACACAAACTGGGGAATATGGGTGTGGGCAGGACAGTAGTGTGGTGGTAGGTAACTGGCTGGGTGGCAGGACACAGAGGGTGGTGGTAAATGGCTGTCACTCCACAGAGGGAAGAGTGACCAGTGGGGTACCACAGGGATCAGTGCTGGGACCGGTCCTATTCAACATCTTCATCAGTGACACTCGTGGGGATCTAGAAGGCAGAATTTCACTGTTCGCTGATGAGACAAAGCTCTGTAACAGAGTAGACACACCAGAGGGTGTAGACAGAATGAGAAGGGACCTGCAGAAACTTGAAGAATGGTCAAGGGTTTGGCAGTTGAAATTCAATGCAAAGAAGTGCAAGATAATGCATATGGGCACAAAAACCCTGGCATAATATATCAGTTGGGGGTGAGGATATAGCATGCACCAAGCAGGAAAGGGATCTTGGGATAGTCATCTCTGATGACCCTCAAGGTAGGGAAACAGGTGACAAGGCATCAGGTAAAGCAAATAGGATGCTGGGATGTATAGGCAGGGGCATCACCAGCAGGAAAAGGGAGGTCATAATTCCGCTATACAAGACACTAGTGAGGCCCCACCTGGAGTACAGTGTACAGTTCTGGAGACCATACCTACGTAAGGACATAGACAGGGTAGAGAAGGTTCAGAGGAGGGCAACAAAGATGGTGCATGGATTGCATCACAAGTCCTATGAAGACAGGTTGAAGGAACTGAACATGTACTCCTGGAGGAGAGGAGGGGAGAGGGGATGAGATAGAGACATACAAGTATCTTACAGGGAGAAAAGAGTGCAGGAAAACACTATTTTAAGCGAAAAAGATGTTCCAGGACTAGAGGCCATGGGATGAAGTTGGAAGGAGGACGATTCAGAGGAAACATGAGAAAGAATTTCTCACAGAACGGGTGGTGGACAAGTGGAACACCCTGCCAGAGGAAGTGGTGGGGGCTGAAACAATCACAGGATTTAAGAATGCATGGGATAGACATAAAGGAATTCTAGAGGTCAGGGGTAAGGGGAAACAGACTTCTAGGAAAACAAACTGAACTTACAAGCTCAAATGGGCAGACTGGGTGGGCCATAGGCCCTTATCTGCCGACACTGTCTATGTATGTATCTATGTATATAGGACAGTAAAGGAGAGAACAGGTTTCAGATACCACAGGTTATTGGTGACCCACTGACTGCTGCTTTAATTGTGGCATCCAGGGCTTGTGAACAAGCAGAAGGAGAGCATGGCCCAGCCGGGTAACGAGAGAAAAAAAGATAAAAAAAACAAACAAAAAAAAAAACCTCTTTGTCAGCAGAAAGGGTTTCTCCAGTGACTGAGGGCAAGGAATAACAAGAGGATGTGGATTGTTTGACACTGGAATTATCTGTTTAAAACGCACACATCTTTACACACACTCCCAACAGTGGTTTTCGAGGTTTACTTTTTCAGTGAATAAAAAGCAAAAAAAAAACAAAAACAAGATAACGTGGGAATGGCTATTTTTTTTCCACGTTCTGTTTGATGGGAAAATTGAATTATAATGCTACATTTTAAAAAGTGTACATTACTGGAACAAGACCAAAGAAAGAAAGTGGGAAAGGGTAAAGGTACAGAGTAGAGAACAGAAAGAACAGAAATCCTTCACACATCGTTTCAAGGGAGTGCATACACTATACTTGACTTGGAAAAGCAGCAATAATTCAGATACAATCCCTGAGTTAGCATCTTTAAATGTGTTACTACATGAAACTCACTTGAGATGTGCTTCAGTCAGAATGCACTACCAGCTGTCACAGGCACAGGAAAAAGAAAGAAAAGAGGGAGGAAACCATTTTTTCACCATAATATTAGATGCCAGTTACCACAGAATATATGAAATAATAACCAACCAGGCCTAATTATTAACCTTTGATCCAGGAAGCTGTGAGCAGATTACTTTGGTTAGGTCACACCTTGATGCTGCTTAATAGGTTCACATGCAACAAAAAATTTCATTTTTTGTTTGACAAAATTCAGCAAAATCTGCAATTTTTTAATGAGACCTAGGACTTGATCACCCAGACAGTCTTGCAATTCTCTGCCTCTCGCTAGCTCTCCTCCTTCTCTTGCTGTTCTGTCTTTTCTCCCCCTTGCATATCTGCTGGTATAAAAATACTTTATATGTGAATAATTTTGTGGAAATGTAACTGATACTGGGATCCCTTTGTTTAGAAATGTATATAGTTCTACTGTTGAAATGATTGCAAAAAGATGTTTGGAACTCAAGGGGTTAACCTGTTTGCAAACTCTCTGAGAAGCTATAAGCAAGAGGTCAGTTCTGGGTCTTAATGTACTTTTTGCTGCACTTGTTGAAACTCACAAGAACACTATGTGAGAAGCATGCTGTTTTCTTAATGACCGGGGGTTGCAAAGACTTATAAAAACAGACAAACAAGTTACTCACCTGTAACAGTAGTTCTAGGAGTGGTATATGTTGTTCATCCACACTTATTGGATGTCCCTTTCCCCTTTAAGAATCGCCGGAGTTCTTCAAGCTGGCTCCTCCCTCCACCCACCCAGGTGGTATAACCCCGGCTCCACCCCATGACACCAGATCTTAGCCTGCTGGAAGCCAGGTTTGTGCATCCAGCCGGGAGGCTGGTGGTCCGTGGATGAACAACATATACCACTCCTAAAACTACTGTTACAGGTGAGTAACCTGTTTTTCTAGGATCATGGATATGTTGTTCATCCACACTTGTTGGCAGACTCCTAGCAGTTCTCTGGGAGGAGGGAGGCAAGTCGCACACCCCCACTGATACTCACTTGGGAAATAGAGATTGGAAAACTGAGGTCCCAAAACCAGCATCCCGGCATGACTCAAGGTCGATATGGTAACGGGCATTGAAGCTGTTTTCTGACTTTCAGATAGCAGCCCGACAGATTTCCTGGATAGGGATGTCCCTGGAAGCAGCCACTGATGCAGCGGTATGGCAGGCTGAATGAGCTCTTATCCCTCTGGGAGGCTCCATGCCCGCCAACTCATAGTACAGACTTATGCAAGACGTAATCCACCTTGCAACAGTTTGTTTTGCTGCAGGTCTGCCAGAAGCAGCTTCAGCGTAGGTGACAAACAGCTGGTGAACCTCTCCCCGAATTTCCGCCATCCTCTCCTTATAATAGGAGAGAGCTCGTCTCAGGTCCAAAGAATGGAGCCTGTACTCGGCCTCCGAGGCATAATTAGGGTAGTATTCTGGCAGCGTAACACCTGGTTAAGGTGAAACTCTGACACAACCTTCAGAAGGAATTTCGGGTGGGGGCGTAGGACAACTTTGTCCCTGTGGAAGACCAGATAAGGGGAGTCCACTGAAAGTGCCTGGAGCTCCCCTGTCCTTCTGGTAGACGTGATAGCCACCAGGAAGGCCATCTTCGACAAGTGTGACAACGCACACTTGTGCATTGGTTCAAATGGCTTGCCCATGAGCTTTGCAGTACCTGCAGTAGATCCCCCGGAGGTGGAGGTTAACGCACCAGAGGGCATATGTGAGCCAGGCCTTTGAAAAAGTGCCCGACCACTGTCTCCTGCACCGTCGGCTAACCGGCCCACGCCTGGTAAGCAGAGATGGCTGCCAGGTGCACACTAAGGGTTGATGACCGAAGACCCCCTTTGGAGAGAGAGAGAGAGACCAAAGGTAGTCAAGAATGTTAGCCACCAGACAGGACAAAGGGTCCAGGCCCTTGCCCTGACACCAAATGAAAAACATTTTTCCATTTGAAGGCATAACACTTCCTGGTCGATTCCTTTCTGGATGCCTCCACCACGGTGAGAACATCCTCGGAAAGACCCAAAGCCTGGAACTCTAGCTGCTCAGGTACCAGGCTGTGAGGTGCAGGGATTGAAGGTCCAGATGGTATATCTTCCCCTGACTGAGAGAAAGCAGGTCCGGGCATGCTGGAAGCCACTCTGGGGGCCTGAGGCTGAGGAGATCTGGACACCAGAACTGGCACGGGCAGTCTTTAAATACCAGAATCACCTTTGCCTTGTCCCTCCTCACCTTGAGGAGCACCCTGTGGATCAAGGGGAAATGGAGGGGAAGGTGTAGAAGAGGCCTGGGATCCATGGCCTCGAGAAGACATCCCCCTCCAGCGAGCCCTGCTGAGGGAGGCGGGCATGAAACAGCCTCAGCTTGGTGTTTTCCCTGGAGGCAAACAGGTCCACCATCTGTTTGCCCCAGTGGGAGAACAGGCTGTAAGCTACCTCTGGATGGAGAGACCACCTGTGGGATGTCTCGCTTAAGCGGCTGAGAGCATCCGCCAGATGTTTTGAGGCTCCTGCCACATGAATGGCTAGGAGATCCACCTTCAGGTGGCTGACAAGGGTCCAGATGTGGAGCGCCTCCCTGCAAGGCAGACGGGAGTGCATGCTGCCCTGTTTGTTGAGGTAGTACATGGTCATAGTATTGTCCATCTGGACTTGAACCACTTGACCCTAAAGCTGAGGAGCGAAAGCTGACAGTGCCAGTCTGACTACTCTGAGCTCCAACAGGTTGATGTGGTATCAGGACTCCTCGGGGGTCCAGAACCCACAGGCCCTTTTGTCTCCCATGTGGGCTCCCCAGCACATGAGAGAGGCATCGGTCATGAGGACAGCCGTCGGCTATAGGCGGACAAACAGGATCCCTTCCTGCAACCAGTCTGGGCCAGTCCACCATTGGGAGAGCGTCCCACATCTTCTGGGTTACAGTGATCAGCTGGTCGAACTGACCGTGTCGCTGAGTCCACTGGGCGGCCAGCTCCCACTGGAGGGGGCGCATGTGCCACCGGGCCCAATGGACCATGGAAGTGCACGCCGTCATGTAACCCAGAAGGCACAGAAAGTCCCGGGCAGGGCGCAATTGCCCAACCAGAAATGATTTGGCAAAGGAGGAGATGACCTCTGCCCTGTCCGCCAGGAGCCGGGATCTGGCTTGACGAGAGTCGAGTTCTGCCCCGATGAAGCACATCACCTGAGAAGGCACGAGTTCTGACTTGGCCTTATTGATAAAGAGGCTGAGCTGGGAGCAGGTCTGAAGGGCTAGGTCCCTGGACCTCTCCACCTCCTGCTGGGTGGGATCTACTAAGAGCCAATTGTCGAGGTAGGGGTAAATTCTGACCCCCCCGACACCTGAGATGGGCTGCCACCACTGCAATGCATTTGGTGAAGACCCATGGGGCAGATGACAGGCTGAACAGCATGGCTCAGAACTCGTATAGGGTCCCTTCGGCTCTGAAGCAGAGAAACCTCCAATGAGACGGATGGATTGGGACATGAAAGAACGCACCCTGCAGATCCAGTGAACAGAACCACATGTTTCGCTCCAAGGATGGTATGATCTGGGACAGAGTGACCATCCAAAAGGTGCGTGACCTGAGATACTGATTCAGGTCGTGCAGATCTAGAATGGGGTGCCAGCCCCCCATCCGCTTGGGCACCAGGAAGTATCTGGAGACAAAGCCTGGGTCTGCTGGAGAATCCACCACTGGAGCTACTGCCTCCTGGAGGAGGAGCTGAGTGATGTCGTCTCGGAAAACCGACTGAGTATGGACGGATACTCTTTCCTCCCGAAGGGCGCGGGCTCAGCTTGGAGGGTGCTGCTCGAATTCCAGACGCAGTCCCTGACCGACCATTTCCAAAACCCACCTGTCTGTGGTAATAACGGACCAGGCAGAAAGAACATGGCAGAGCTGGCCCCCATGGGAGGACCCAGAGCTGGTGTGACAGGAGAGGGGGTGGCAGCCCTCACCTCGTCACTGAGCAGGCTTGGAGGAGGAGTATCCAGGACCTAAACCTCGGCCTCCTTTATGGGCCTGGGAGGGCCCAGGCTTAGGCTGGGGACGCCAAGCTTGAATCCCCAATGCCCAGGGCTGTCTGAAGCTGCTGTTTGGCAACAGCCTGGCCCTGATCCAGGACCTGCTTGACCATGGTCTGCATGTCCGTGGGGAGGTGTGGGAGGACTTTATCCAAAGACCCCAAGAGAGCATAGGAGAAGTCTGCCATGATGACGGACGAATTTGCCTGATGAAGGCCTAAAGATGAGGCTGCATAGACCTTTTGAACCGAATGATCCAAGAATTTGGATTATTTTTCGGGAGGTCGGTCAGTGTCAGCAGAACTGCCAGGACGCCTGAACACAGAGGCTGTCACCAGGCTCTCGGCCGAAGGGTGCTCTGTGCACCCCACAAGGGACTCCATGGGCACCGCATACTTGCCGGCCATGCGGGTAGTTGGATCTGAACAGAAGGCAGGGTGCTGCCAAAATTCTAAGGCTGGGCCAACTATGGCCTCAGCCACAGGAAAGTCCTCTGTCGGGGCATCCCTGTAGACTCAGAGATGAGGCGAAGAATGCCCTGAAAGGACAAAGGACCTTCCTCCGTTGCTAACCCACCGGCCGATTCATCATCCCCAGGATGAGAATGTAGGCCGGTCTCATTCGAATCCAAGGAATCTGGATGCAATGGTCGACCGCCTAGGTCACCTTCGACCCCCTGAGGGCAGTCCGGGGTGAAAGTGACCGAAAGACGCCGGGGAAGCCCAGTGTCTGGTCTATCTTCCTTAGAAGGAGCCCCTCCCACAGGCTGCTTGGGTGGTGGTTCCACCATGATCGGTGGAGAGACCGGTCTAGGCCCAACCGGTGGTTTCGCCAGCTCCACGGGTGAGGGAGCCGACTTAATCGGCTTCGAAGGAGTCGGTTTTGGCCTGGTAGGCGAAGGCCAAGTAATGGCCGGGGTAGAAGCCGGAGTTGGCTTGTGCCCGGACAAAATCAGCTGTTGCCACATGAAGTCCTCATAGCGCCGATGGAGTTTCTGCCGCAGCTTCTCCTCATCCAAGGAGGACGAGGACGACCAATGGCGTTGCCTCTTTTTTCAGCACTTGTGGTTCTTCCTCTGCCTGTTGGTCGAGGGGGTCCTAGACCTCGATCAAGACTGGACGGGCCGATTCGGTTGCTCGGGAGACACCGGAGTGACCGGTGATTTCCAAGGGTTGGGAACCACTTCTCAACAGGATTCCCTGCAGGCTGGGTCTCCTCGTTGGGGAAAGGACCGGAGTCCGATTGAGAGAATAGTCAACCAGAGTCGGTGACAATGGGTCGATCGGGTCGATGATTATTTCAACCTCATCAATCAACACTTCGGTCAACTGGCCAGACAGCAAAGCCGAAAGGCCAGCGGCCGAAGAGGCAATTTCAACCAACATCGAGACTGCCGGTTCCTGGGACCGAGATCTCTCCCGATACCAAGAACCTCTTCACCGAGATGAAGACGATCCTGGGTCCTTTTCCCACTTACGGGACCGAGAGGAATGCGTACTCGCTGGACCCTCTCCCTTAATCGGGAGACTCTGGCGCAACTCTTGGAAAGAACCCGAGAAGGTGGAGCCCAGGTTGAGCAGAACGAAGGAGCTCTGAGAGGAAGATTCCCCAGCACAAGCTGCTTCCTCCTCGAAGGCTTGCATGCGTTCCAATTGCTCAGCGGACCCCGCGGCCATGGAAACCGCCCACTGATCCTCCTTTGATTTCACCAGAGGGTTCAGTTTTTCCGGCCTCCTCAACTTCAGGCATGTGAGACGGTCATAGAGGACGGTAGCGTGAAATGCAAGACAAAAATCGCACTTCCGAGGTGTCATGGTCGACACCCAGGCAATAGACGCACATGGTGTAGGGATTGGTGCGCACCATTTTCTGGCCGCATGAATACCGGAGAAATCCGGGGGAAGACTTGTCTTCCATAATCGAAGATGAGTAATCGCGATTGCTAATGCAAACTAGATGAATTTACGGAATAACCAAAGGTTTTGAAGCCAAGGCCTACAAGATGCGGGAGTCGAAGGAGGCAACCTGAATCTTCTGGTGGAAAGGATGATCTGGCATCATGGGGCGGAGCAGAAGGTTATACCACCCGGGTGGGTGGAAGGAGCCAGCTTGAAGACTTCCGGCGATTCTTAAAGGGGAAAGGGACATGCCAATAAGTGTGGATGAACAACATATCCACGATCCTAGAACTGCAATTTCTTGCAAGTGAGAAACACAGAGACTGAGATTGGAAATTGAGAAGAAACCAAGATGGCCTTTCTCCATTTATACTGCCTTTGTAAATAGTCATACTGAACAATTTTATTTTTTCATTTTACTATTAATAATAAATCACTTGTTGAGAATTTTACAACTGCTCCTGGTTTTCCTATGCTTCCTGACCTGTGCCTCGACAACAGATGGTGTCACAAGTGGGATTTATGCCGTTCATGCTCTAAGCCAGGAGTTTTGCATGTGGGTACTAAATCTGGTACCAGGGAAGCATAGAGAAAGGTATGGATTCTGCAGCAGCAAGACCAGGAGTGGTTACCAGGAGAATGGCAGCCAAACTAGCAGAGACAGAAATCCAAGCTGAGACTGTACAGCTAGCACCAGTTATAGAAAAAGAACAGGCAGTGACAGAACCTGAAAGCCTGACTGCCTTTTTCAAATGGTGGGCTATGCAACAAAAAGAGACGGAGAAACAGAGAAGAGAGGAGATGCAGAAGACAGAACAAGAAATTCAATGTTTAGAAGCACAGAGAAAAGAAGAAATGCAACAACTCGAACAGCAGAGAAAAGAAGAGATGCAGCGACAGGAGCCGCAGAAGAGAAGAGATGCAGCGACAAGAGCCGCAGAAGAGGAGATGCAGCGACAGGAGCAGTGATGGCTGGATGCCTTGCAAGTTCTCAAAGCTGGAGGATCTGGCACTGGTCCAGCACGGCAAGAAGACACAAACAACTTAAAATACCTTAAACTTACAAAGTTGTGACCCTCGGATGATATCGAAGTATACCTGACAACTTCTGAAAGGGCTGCCGCAGCCTGCCAGTGGCCAAAGCAGCAATCGGCAATCAGACTGGTACCTTACCTGACAGGGAAAGCCCAACTTGCCTACAGCAATATGGACACTGCACAGTCAGAAAACTATGACCTGGTGAAAAGCAAAATCCTGAAAAGGTATGACATCTCAGGAGAGACCTACAGGCAGAGATTTCAGTCTCTGAAGTACAACTCAGTCGACACTCCTCGAGAAGCCTTCACCCGACTCAGAAAGCTTGTGATAAAATGGCTCCAACCAGAGGGCAAAGCAGTTCCACAGATCATCGATACATTTGCAATGGAGCAATTCATCAACATCCTGCCTACAGACGTACAGCTTTGGGTAAAGGAACACCAACCAGAAAGTGGGGAAAAGGCTGTTTCTTTGGCCAAAGACTACCAAATGGCCAGACAAACGCCACAGCAGCGAGGTAACAGCCAAGCACCGGTAAGATACTCTTTTTCCCATTTAAACTCAAAGTCTGATAAGAACTGTGGTGGGGGTAACAAATCTTTGCACAAAGACGTTATTTGCTATAACTGTAATAACCCAGGTCATATTGTATGAAATTGCCATAAGAAGAGTGACACTGGAGCAGATTTGTCCTTAGCAAATTGGGGCAAGTACTTAGCAGATGTGAAGGTGGGAGATAAGATTCTGAAGGGACTTATAGATTCGGGAAGCAGATAGACCCTAGTACATACTGAAGAGCTAGGAAAACAATGTCCAAAAGGACAAGGTACTGGTGTCATCTGCATCTACGGGGACACTCAATACTACCCACTAGCCAAGTGACTCTGACTATTAATGGTGTGTCACACCAAATAAAAGTGGGGGTAGTACCTAAGTTACCTTACCTGTGATTATTGGAAATGACTTTTCAGAATTTACTGAGTTAATCAAAGAGGGAGTAAATCCTGATGTTTCAGCAGCAGCTGTGGTAACAAGAGCTCAGGCAAAGAAGATCTCAAATGATGGGGACTCTTCCTTTCACTGATTTTGATTCGGACTTGTTTGAGCACTGCTCCAAGATTCGGAAGTCCAGGAAAGAAAGACGATACCCGAAGAAACAGTGGCAACAAAAGACTAATGGACATAAGGGGTTAACATATGAAAATGCTGAAACTAAATTGATCACTGATTTTGATTTTCTTTCAGAACACGCTAACAATGTTTCTCTCCAGCATCATTTTAAGCAGCTGGGGGGTGAAACCAAAACAGGGTGAACCTATGTTTAAAAAATGTAATGGGCTATCGTACAGAGTTTGGGTTAAACCTCAGACACAGGACCAGATAGAACAATTGGTTATACCACAGAAGTATAGAACTGAATTGTTACAGATAGAACATGATAGTTCTGCGGCTGGTCACTTGGGAAGGGATCGTACCCTTGCCAGATAGCTGTACAGATTTTACTGGCCTAGAATTCATGAAGATGTTGCTACCTATTGTAGTTCTTGTGCTCAGTGTCAGAAGCCCCAGTGACTAAAAAAGAGAAGGTGCTCCTGGTGCCCCTACCCTTGATAGATGTACCTTTTGAGAGAATTGCAATGGATGTGGCTGGCCCCTTAGACAGAAGTAAAAAGGGTAATCGATTCATTCTGGTAGTATGTTACTCGATACCCAGAGGCTGTTCCAATGCACAATGTCACAGCCCCAAAAGTGGCAGCAGAACTTGCCAAATTTTTCAGCAGAATGGCATGGCTCAGTAGGTAGCACACTCGCCTCCGAGGCCGGGAGATCAGAGGGCTGTGGGTTCAGTTCCCACATCTGGCACTTGGGTTAATATCCCAATACTGACACTGTAGTGCAGCATGAGGAGGGTGCTGCACTCCGGATGAGACGTTAATCCGAGGTCCCATCTGCCTGGATTGGTGGTAGTTCAGGTGGATGTTAAAGATCCCATGGCACTTATCAAAAAAGAGTAGGGGAATTTCTCCGGTGTCCTGGGCAAATTTCTCCCATTCACGAAAAATACCACCAACAGCTTAATCTGGTTTAATTTCAGTTGCTTACCATCTGTACCCCCCTCCCCCAGTCGCCCCTGAAAAGGGACTTCTAGGCCCAGTGGGCTTACCGGGTCAACAAAATTCAATAAATAAATAAATAGATTATTACTGATCAGGGTAGTAATTTTGGTACTGCATTACTGAAGGAGCTGTACCAACTACTAGGTATCACTTCCATAAGAACCTCCTCTTATCACCCTCAGACAGACGGTCTTGTTGAGCGTTTTAATCAAACCCAAAAACACATGTTAAAAAGGTTTGTAAAAGGGGAAGGGAAAGACTGGGACCAATACTTACCGTACCTGCTTTTTGCTTACAGAGAAGTGCCACAGGCATCAACAGGTTTTTCACCATCTGAAATGCTGTATGGTAGACAACCTAGAGGGCCACTAGATGTAACAAAAGAAACATGGGAAGATAACCCCCATCAGAAGCAATCTACAACATCTTATATGTGTGCCCTGAGAAAGAAGCTGGCAAAATATGTTTAAATTGTGCATAGTAATCAGGAAGAGGCCCAAAACCAGCAGAAGGTGTATTATGACCATGGGGTAAAAGAAAAGGTTTTTGAGCCAGGTGAAAAGGTCTTGCTATTGTTACCCACTACAGAAAATAAACTGTTAATGACGTGTCAAGGGCCTTATAAGGTGCTTAGATGTACTGGCACAGTTAACTATGAGATTGAGACCCCTGACAGAAAAAATCCTACTAAGACACACCATGCTAACCTCCTCAAGAAATGAGTTGAAAAAAACACCAAACACTGTTATGCTGGTTTTACCAGACACTGATAAAGAAGATATTGATGTAGCTTATGATAGACTGGAACAAACTGTAACTGCTGATGCTGTCAAGGTGAATGTTTCCTTACCCTCCGAACAAACCGCAGAAATCTGTAACTTGCTAAAGACATTTAACTGAACTTTTACCACAGTACTGGGCAAAGCAAACTGTGTCGAGCACATAACAGCGACAATGAATGCTCGCCCTATTAGACAAAAGACATACAGATTACCAGGGCGGTTAAGAGCTGACGTGGTTAAGGAAATACAAAAAATGAAAGAACTGGGTAGCATAGAAAAGTTGAGAAGCACTTGGTCATCACCAATGGTGATTGTAAACAAAAAAGAAGGGGTGTAAGAATCTGCCTTTATTTTAGAAAACTTAATCAAGTGTCAGAATTTGACAGTTATCCTATGCCCAGCATAGATGATTTGGTGGACAGACTGAGGAGTGCCAAGTATATCAGTACCTTTGATCTCACCAAGGGTTACTGGCAAATCCCGCTAGCTAAAGAATCCAGAGACAAAACTGATTCTGCCACTCCTATAGGATTCTATCAGTTCACCACCATGCCATTTGGTTTACATGGCACTCCCGCTATATTCCAGCATTACATGGATGTCATTTTATCCCCTCACAATGGTGATTGTGCTGCGTACCTGAATGATGTGGTGTATAGTCCAGACTGGAAAAGCCACCTGGAACACCTATGAACAGTTATCCAATCGATCAAAAAGGCAGGTCTGACAATTAATCCTACCAAGTGTGCACTGGGAATGCAGAAAACCAGAAATTTGGGCTATATTTCGGGAAATGGAGAAGTCAAGCTAGAGGTTTCCAAGACAGAAGCTGTAGCTACCAAACCTGTCCCCAAAACCAAGAAATATGTCCAGTCATTTTTAGGGCTGGCTGGTTATTATCTGAGATTTGTTCCCAACTTTGCAGAGTTAGCTACCCCCCTCATTGAACTTACAAAAAAACGGTACCTGAATAATGTGAAATGGTCCCCAGAGAGTGATGAAGCTTTTCAGGCCATTAAGGCTACATTATGTTCAGCCCCTGTTTTATGAAGCCCAGACTATGAGAAACCAATTTTGTTACAAACAGATGCATCACAGGTAGGCCTAGGTGCAGTCCTGAGTCAAAATATAGATGGGACAGAGCATCCTATTCTATACATAAGTAGGAAATTGCACAGCAGAAAAAAAAGGTAATCCACTATTGAAAAGGAATGTCTTGCAGCAAAGTGGGCAATGGAGTCCCTTAAGTTTTCCTTACTAGGAGCTGACTTTGTACTTTTAACAGATCACAGCCCTCTCTGTTGGCTTAACCAAAGAAGGATAACAATTCTAGAATCACACAGTGGTACCTGGCACCACAGCCATTTAAATTTAAAGTGATGCACAAATCTGGGAAAGAGAATGTCAATGCTGATTTGCTGTCTAGATATATATCAGGAATTGAGAATTCCAAAGGTTAAAAAAAAATGTGTGAGTTGAAATTTCTCTGCTTGATATGCTGCATATGCACTGAACTATAACGATTTTATATGCTACTGTCATGTTAAAGGAGAATTTAAAGAAAGTTTTGGCAACCTGTTTTTGTAAAACAGGTTCTCTCTTAAGGAGGGGGTATGTGACAGGGTTGAATAGGGCCCTGTCCCCGTTGTTCTGGAGAAAGAGTTTAAATGCAAAGATCTGTTCTATTCTCCCCTTTTCTGTCTGGTTGCACAACCAAATTTTCTAATGAGACCTAGGACTTGATCACCCCAACGGTCTTGCAATTCTCTGCCTCTCGCTATCTCTCTACCTTCTTTTGCTATTCTGTCTTTTCTCCTCCCTTGTATATCTGCTGGTATAAAAATACTATATATGTGAATCATTTTGTGGAAATGTAACTGATACTGGGATCCCTTTGTTTAGAAATGTGTATAGTTTTACTGTTGAAATGTATATAGTTCTACTGTTGAAATGACTGAAAAAAGCTGTTTGGAACGCAAGGGGTTAACCTGTTTGCATACACTCTGAGACGCTGTAAGCAAGAGGTCAGTTCTGGGTTACAATGTACTTTTTGCTGTACTTGTTGAAACTTACAAGAATACTATGTGAGAAGCATGTTGTTTTCTTAACGAGTGGGGGTTGCAAATACTTATAAAAACAGAGCTGCAATTTCTTGCAAGCGAGAAACACAAAGACTGAGATTGGAAATTGAGAAGAAACCCAGATGACTTTCTCTGTTTATACTGCCTTTGTAAATAGTTATACTGAACAATTTTATTTTTTTATTTTACTGTTGTTAATAATAAATCACTTGAGAATTTTACAACTGCTCCTGGTTTTCCTATGCTTCCTGACCTGTGCCTCGACGACAACCTACCCCACTCTGGGGCATAAGTTAATGGCTCCACAGAGTCAGCCTCTATGCTTTCAACCATCAGCATCATTTCTCCCATTGGTCCCCGATCCCAACTGTTGCAATGGAGACCAGACCAGAGGAGGAAGAGCACCAGCATCTTCAGACCACTGCCTTATTAAAGCACAGCGGCTCCAGCTGTACTCATGGCTTGCTGCCACCAACATAAAAGACAAGCGTGATCATGCGCCCGTGACTGGGGAATTCCCCGATGAACCCAACAACCTCCTCCCCGATCCCCAAATCACCACCCTGAATGAACTGGGCATTGGCACAACTGTGCATTATATCGATGGTGCCACAGATAAAATGTGTTAAGGGCAGGGGCGCTTTAGGGAAAAAAAAAGGCTTTGGGGACCAGTGTGCCACAGAAGAAAGGGGTTCGCAATCTTCTTCACCCTGACCCTCCACCGCCACAGCAACTGGCCCTGGGAATCGCATCACAGGCTACCAGTCTCCAAAGCCAGACAAAGCTTTCAGAAGGGCTCATGTATCTAAGGAGAACTTTATTAATTCAGGCACAACTTATGCAACCAATCTTTGGTCCTGTGGCAGACTTCCAGCACGGCTAAGAGTGATCGACAGCCCCAGGGACCAAACAAAAGCAGCATTTCTCCGATTAACAGCAGAGGCTGTATCAGAACTGTTTCCGTCTGTGTGTGGCTGCATCAGGAGTCAGACTGGACAGCTGAAGCAGAGTGTGAAAAAGGCAGAGCCAAGCAGAAATCCTGCACAAGAAAAATGGAGGCCATCGCATTCTGCAAACATGCACTGCCAGGTCTACGATAGATCTGCAGTGCACATCTGCACCCAGCAAGCAGAGGAACTGCATTGTACAACCCTGAGATGGCAGTGAGCATCAAGAACCATGCTATGATATGAATCCATGAATTAAATCACACTAAACAAAGGAGTAAGGGCATGCCATTAAAAAAAAAAAAAGAAAGAAAATGGTTAGTGTTTGGGGCAAGAGTTTTTTCAGCTTTGTGCAGTTGTCCTTTAATGACTTATTAACTGGCAATTATTTGGGCTTGCACTATAGCCAAGATTAGAGGAAGGAGCTTGGTACATCCAGCAGACCTGGGTTTGATTACCATGACCTCCACTTGTATACTGTCTGACCCTGAGCAAGTCACTTAACCTCCTTGTGCTCCTGAGATGCACCTGGAAATGAACTTTGGCTCAATGTGGCTTTGCGAGCTGAAAATTATAAAATAAAATTAAAAAAATATATATTTTCTATTAATGTTTTTGATTTATTCTCTAAAGTATCTATGATACTTTGAACAGAAGACCATATACAAATGCGTAAATCAGTTAGTTCTACACAGTCTCAGCTGCAGTTCACAAGCTTTTCACATCAGCAGTCGTTGGGATGTTCCATCTCATAGGTTGACATCCATCTCACTTGCTTTCTGATTGAACATGATTAACTTGTTGCTCTGTGAGATCATGCAGGGCCCGCATTCGAGTAAACTGTTTCCCCGATTCACGAACTGTAGCCAAATACGCAGCTGAGAGAACAAAAGCAGCGTGCATCTTAAAATCCAGTAATTGGAACGACATCTGCTGAAATCATTAGAAGAAGCCAAAAGAGGTGGGTGGTAGAGTAGAAACTGCTGAAAGCAGCAGTGATCAAGATGACAAACTGTACCCTCTCATTCCTGGCAAGAAAATCACAAGCAAGTAAATCAATGGATAAATAACAATCAATTGGCAGATTAGATGGAAATGTATTGTCCCTTGGCTATATACAGTTCCTTTGATGCTTGATCTTCATTTTTACAGCTGTTGATGAGATCATTCGTAACTGTCCACATAACTGGTATAACCGTGTCACTGCCTGTGGTGACAGTAATCTCTCCACTGTCATGGGAAGAGATGTCAGTAGGCAGCTACAATGGAAAAGGGTAATACAGGCTTGTCATGAAGTGTCAGTGGGCTTTTCCAGCTACATCAGTGTTACAAGAGCTCCCTGGGGTTACAAAAGTGCCCAGTGTGGAAAAGCTTGTGGCAGACACATTAATGGTTAAAACTTTTGCAATAATGTAATGAGGTTGGCTGTAGGGGTAACAGCCAGGCAGCAAAATTTCCTAAAGTAAATTTCAAACTTTTGTTTTTGTTGCTTTTGGGGTTTATAACCCGTTACCTGAGTGCAGTGTAATTTCTGTGAGCTATAAAAGAAGTGCTTTGTATTACCCCTGTTACGGATGCCAAGCCCGATGGCCAGCCAATCCCTTCCACTTTCCGGTCCATCAGACACGCCCCTGCGCTTAGACATTTCGTGACATCTAACCAGGGACAGCATGGGGGTGCGCCCCATTGAAGTTTATGGGGTCTTTTCAGAACTTTCTTTTATATGATAAATCCATTTCTGGTATATATGAAAGTCACCACTCAGCTTACAAACCCTCTATTAGTTGAGCAGTGGCTTTTATAAATATACCAGAAATGGATTTATCACGTAAAACAAGTTCGGAAAATTAGCCCCATAGACTGATAGGTTCATTGCCCCCCGCACTATCCCTGGTTAGACATCACAAAACGCCTGAGCATGGGGAACGTGTCTGATGGACCAGGAAGTGGAAGGGATCGGCCAGCCAATGGGCTCAGCATGATTTACCATCCCTTCCCTTCCTAACAGGGCTAATAGAAACACTGCTTTTATGGCTCACAGAAATTATGCTGTACTTGGGTAATGGGCTATAAAACCCAACCCCAAATGTTAGAAATTAACTTTAACAATGCTAAAAGAAGCTGGGCACATGCAGGCATAGGTACAGAGATATTTGTGTGGGAGGAGCCCTTGTTGGTATACCCTATTCAGCAGCACATTCTGATCAAGTTCAGATAACTTTTAACACCTTATTTCTGGAGCTTAGCTCAGTCCTTCTGCAGCGGCCATTCTGTACAAGCAGCTGAATATTTGGACTTCTGAAAGTGCTACTGGACAAAATTAACTGCCCCAGCTGGTTGTTATTTAGGAAGAAGACTGGTGGTGGTAGAAGGACCTAGAAAGGAGCCTGAAGGTGGAGGAAGGACCCAGTGGGGCCAGCTCTGTATTAAAAGAGTAAGTAAATAAGTGTGTAAAACTTTATTTATTCGGCGCTCAATCCCGGATGCTCTGGGCACGTACAGGAGGTGTAAGAAAACATAACAAAGTCATACATACAGACATACAGGGTCAATAAATAACAATATTTATAATTAGAGATAAATAATAAAATCAGCTGCAACTAATCAGGAAAGCCTTCTTTAAAAAGGTGAGCTTTCAGACCCCTCTTAAAAGCCTCCGATGAGGCCCCCCACAGAAATCTGGGAGGTGAGTTCCAGAGGACTGGGCTGGCCATCTCAAATGTACGGTCTCCCAAGGTTTTCGGGCTGGGCCTCGGAACCACAAGGAGGCCCTCGATGGAGGAGCGGAGGGAACGCACCAGGATTGCAGGGGTGAGGAGGTCACTCAGATAGCCAGGACCTGATCTGTATAGGGCATTATAGGTCAGCAAGCCCCACTTGAAGATGATCCTCCATCTAACAGGCAGCCAGTGCAGATCTCACTGGACCGGGGTCACTTGACAGGACCTAGGCAGGCCCATCAGCAACCTGGCCACTGCATTCTGCACCTGTGGCAGTCGACAGAGGTTCCCTCCACTGACCCCAAAGTAGAGAGCATTACAGTAGTCCAGCCTTGATGTAACAAAGGCGTGTACCAGCATGGGCAGGTCACCAGGTGGAATGAGGAGTTTAATCCAGGCGACATTCCTTAAGTGGCAAAAAACACTTTGGACAATGGATGACACCTGAGCTTCAAGCATCAAACCATCATCAAGGATGACACCCAGATTCCCCTCCCCAGTGGAAGTCACCAACAGAGTAGGTTGAAGGAACAACCCCGTACCAGACCCAGTGGCAGCCACATCATGCCGGCAACCCGGCTCGATTATTAGTACTGCTGTCTTGATGGGGTTTAGTCAGTTAAAGGACATCCAGTCTTGGATCTCGGTCAGGCAGTTGTTTAGCACTTCCACTGCATTACTTGTCCTGGGAATAGTACACCCTCATATCTTGTAAATGTTATTTGTTTCCATGTCAACAGTAAACTCTTTTCACGTAGTTGTTGGGGATATATGCGTTTGCTGTAGTTTATTTTCACTGTTCAAACCAGCCCTTGTAACTATCCTGGGGGGTCTCCATTTTCTGGTTGTTGAAATCTCATTGTCCCTGAAAGCTGCATTAGCATATGAGAAAATGATGCCACAGCACCCGTTTACATCATGTATCTCTATGCTGAAAGTACACATAACCTGAAAAAGGAAAAAATTCTCTAAGAAACACGCAGACTGAATGCAATTTAAAGGGAAAAAAAATGCATCACATCTAAGACAGTTTGTAAGGCTAACTGACGGTAAATGTGCTATTTCCCACCTTCCTGCAACTTGTTTTGTTGAACTGTAATTAAGCAGACAGGCATATTGTGGAATCTAAACAGTGCTGACACATCATGTTCTCATATGCTAATGAAGCTCTCAGGGACAGCGAGATTTCAACAACCATAAAATGGAGACCCCCAGGATAGTTACAAGGGCTGGTGTGAACAGTGAAAATAAACTACAGCAAACGCATATATCCCCAACAGCTACACGAAAAGAGTTGTCTGTTGACAAGGAAACAAATAGCATTTACAAGATACTAGGGTGTACTAACCCTTTAAGTGGTCATACTTACAGTACTGTTACTTAATTAAGGAATAATAACTAGCTACTCTACATGACACTAATTATACCCTTTTAGTACCACTCCAAGTTGTTTTTCGATTGCGGTCACTTCACTGACAATATTTTACGGGCAGAAAAAAAGGTTAGAAAGAACAGTGTTTGTACCTGAAAAGGTTCCGAAAGTTCAGATAGGTCTTAGCTAGCTATCAGAACTTTTCATGACTTATAGTATAAGCAATGCCACTGGTTTTCATTTTTTACTGGAAAACCCAGTGAAATTCTGTAATCTTGATTGCCTGCATATCAGTAAAAATAAAGAATTTCATGGAATTTGGCTTTTTATACCAGATCAGAAAATGTACAGAACCTGTATTTGTCTTATAATTGCTTGCTGTACTACTTTCAATTTACTTCATTTAATGCTCAGTATATTAAGCCTTCTTTTATTTTGATTATTTATTAAACATATTAAAAGAATGAAGGCAGATTCATGGTAAAATCTGGAAATTAGACTAGTAATCACCAGTGTAGTTCCCAGAATTTCAAGTCATGAAAACGGAATTTCGTTAATCACCATAAATCAGTGGCCTTGCTTGTAAGAACCTTTCAGAACTTCAGTGGTTCTCCATCCCTAAAAAGAAAGTGATTAAAGGATAACTGGATGACGGTTTGAAGGTTGTAACTGGGGAACATAGCATAATCGGGCAAATTTCTGAATATTTATGGATCCAAAACCAAATGATTTGATACCTTTTACTGGACCAACTGGTCCAATAAAAGGTATCAAATAATTTGTTTCTGGATCTGTTCTTAAGGACCAATATGGCACCTACAACATTTTTTTGAATATTTATGGGAAAGGTATGAGGAAGAACCCAGGCTGGTGGGTGGGATGTGGATAAGTATTTGAAGATTTAGAAATCCCTGAATTCCTGCAAGACATCTGTGAATGTTTGGCAGAGCCTGTTTCTGTGAGGGACACTGAGATGGCCATTGAAGCTTTGAATAATAAGTCTGGACTAGGAAGTCAGCTTGACCTTGCAGGCTACCTTACTCTTACGTTACCCACCCCATGTTAAAACGAAAGTTTCCTTGTATTTACTGGGGATATTCCTCACTGCAGTAAAAACAATCATAACACAGCTCTGGATCAAACCAGAACCACCCCCTAACACAATGGTAGGATCTTATTTCTTGTTTGGGACATTTATAAACTGGGAAAAATGACATCATACCGCCAAAAGATGGAGGACAGGAACCAGCATAGATGGAGCCCCTGGCTACTACATATTATGCCACTAAAATCTGATATTACCCCCAAACTGAAAATTACTACATAGGGTAGAGGGATATACTATATTAACCCCACAGAGCTATAGGATATCAAGGAGAAATAGGGGCTAGGGATACCAACCTGGGGAGAGAATTAATGGGAATGAGAGGATTTAGACAATGTCTGATTGTGTCTAAAATATATTGTAAATGTCAGTATATGGACTGTGTCATACCCCCTTTGCACACTGAAACTTCTGTGTAATCTGTATCTGACTGGCTGAAAAAAAATTCTAAAGACTAGACCAGGAAATAACGGATTGTCAGTGGAATTGTATAAACTATGTATTGATTTTTTTGTGCTTGGTTTAACTGCAGTATATAACTTCGCCTTGCTTCAAGGTCAGCTGTCGGGTACTATGTAAGAAACTTTATCAGTACATTTTCCTTAAAGGGGCACTGTCAACCCCCTTAGGCTCAAAATGTCTTTCCAAAACATGTGTCCCAGAGTTTCTGCCACAGAGTTACATTTATTACAGTTTGGACTGACCTGTAGGCCCATCTTATACATGATGTATGGAGTGTAACGTAGGTTATGTAATGTTCTAAAATGTATGGTTTTAAGATGCATGTTTTCTGAATGTCCTACTATATGTGTGATAATATAAATATAGACGTGTTGTAGGTCATTTTGATGAAAACATTCACTGGACTTTAGAACAGAAATGTTCTGTATTGCTGATTGGGGTTTCAATCAGAAACCTTCTGCTTAAGTATTGGATAGAAGAGAAACTCCTGTCATATCAAGAATGTAAGTTACAACTATTGGAAAATATAAAAATAGAAAAGCTGGCTTTGGGTTTTAAGGGATTTAGTAATACATTTAATTCTAGATTAGGCACTATATATAGGTTACTCTCTGGGGATCTTTAAATCAGTTTTTAAAACTTTTAAACAAGGAGGTGACTGTTGTTTTAAGTTCGTCTTCCTGCATCACAATTGGGTTAATATATAATCTAGTAGTAACTACAGATATTTGGAGGTTTTGTATCTCTGCAAAGCCACAGAAGCACTGATGTATCTATCACCTTGGCTGATACTATTATTAAACACTGAACAAAAATATGAATTCTGTGTAATAGTACAAATAATAGGGCAGGTGAAAATTGATCCTAGTGATGTGTTTAATCGATTAGAACACATCAACATAAACAAATCCCTGGGACCTGATGAACTTCATCCTAGAGTTCTTAGAGAATTGGCAGGAAGTCTGGTACCTCCACTGACTGACTTATTTATTTCAAAAATCACTGGACCAAGGAGAGGTAGCACAGGCATGGAAGGAAGCGATAGTGATTCCGTTATTAACAAAAGGCCCCACGTCTAGACCTGAAAATTTTAGGCCAGTAAGTTTGACATCCATAATAGGGAAATTATTTGAAGGGATATTAAAAGATATTATTCCATCTCATTTGAACACACATAACTTAATAACCCCCTTAGGCCTCAAAGTGTCTTTCCAAAACATGTGTCCCAGAGTTCCTGCCACAGAGTTACATTTATTACAGTTTGGACTGACCTGTAGGCCCATCTACCCTACCTGGCCCTACCCAACACGGGTTTACAAAAACACGGTCGTGTCAAACAAATATGCCTACCTTCTATGAATTAGCTAATAAGGCTTTAGATACAAGGAATGCAGTGGATATTATATTCTTGGATTTCTCTAAGGCTTCTGATAAGCTACCACATAAAGAACTAGTAGAGGTGTTAGCAAGTACTGGACTATATACGAATATAGTCAACTGGGTAGAAGCCTGGCTCCAAAACAGAAGGCAGAGGGTTTCAGTTAAGGGAGTAGTATCAGAATGGAAGGATGTAACCAGTGGAGTCCTGCAGGGATCAGTATTGGGCCCTTGTTTGTTTAATGTATATGTCTCTTCAATCAGGTTAAAATTCCCTAACATACGGCTGAGTAAATTTGCAGATGACTGCAGGATAGGAGGTATCGTTAATAACAGAGAAGACTAGGTCAGTGTACAAAAGGCATTAGACATATTGGAGGAATGGACAGTTCATCACAAACTTGATCTTAACTTAAATAAATGTGCAGTGATGCACTTGGGAAAAAGTGTAATAGCAAAATGGAATATAAATTAGGAGGTGTCATTTTACACCAGACTACTGAGGAAAGGGATTTGGGGGTCCTAATAACTAGTGATTTGCAATTTGATACACATTGCAACACTATTGTTAGGAAAGCTAATCAGATGCTAAACTGCATTTTACGGCACATTGGGAGTAGAGACAGCAATGTGCTGGTACCATTGTTTACTTCACTGGTTCGTCCACATCTTGAGTATTGTGCACAGGTTTGGTCCCCATATAAAAAGGCTGTCATTGGTAGATTGGAAGGGGTACAACGTAGGTTAACTAAAAGAATTAATGTACTAGGTTACAAACCATATCAAGACAGATTACAAGAAGTTGGGTTATATACATTGCAATACCACAGGTTAAGCGGTGACATATGCATGATTTTAAGGGCTCTGAGCGATAAACCCTTAAGTAAAGATATGGGTCTTAGGGTAAGGGAACATTATCACTATGAACCTAGAAGGCATGAACTGCAATTGGAACAGGATAAGTGGAGTTCAGTTATGGAACTCCCTGCCGAGAGCAGTAGTAATGAGTAAAACAATGGATTCATTCAAAAAGGGTTTGGATAACTTTTACAATAGCAAATACAAGTTAATATAAGATAAAAGGCAAGCATTATGGACGCAAGTCTAAGTAGCTTGAAATACCTATGATACCTTGCCTGTCATCTCTGTTTACTTTAATCTCTTCTCTTAATTTTTCTTGTCTTTTCTTTGCTTTACTATTATATACAGTAATAAGGATATTTTAACAGTGATTGCACTAGGAAAAGGGGAACTGTTTTGAATATTTTTTTTATGATTTAATTATATAATGTATACTGATACTGCTACAGTTTGGTGTCAATCAGATGTAAATTAATTTATGCGTCATTACTAATGCCATATTTATAAGTATTGATGTTTTTTATTGTATTAATTCAAAATAATAAAAACTGCATTGAGAAAAAAGGCCTCAAAGTGTCCCTAGTTTGAAAGACACATATTATGATTGCTCACATTCTATGGAGACCTCTGATGTAGCTGGTAGCTGAATCTGATTCCTTTTTCCTTTTTAAAGTGAACAACAGACCCCCCAACACTGGTGTTACCACACAAGAACATGTTTGTTTAAAGTCCTTCCTTGATTAACGCCCACTGCATCTTTCCCGGACTTGAAATATCCCCATCACAGTCTAGTCACCACTGATGCAGTGGAAAGAGAGGCGAATACTGTATCATGAGTGGCTGCACTGTTTGAGGGTGTTCCTAATGTCCAGGAAGTATGCAGTAAGAGTAGATCAGTGATTTGAAACAAAACAAGATTGGGAGTAAATAAACCATTAGCATGCATTTTCAGTTCTACCAAGAAAGAAAGACGATAAAACAACCAGCAACATCAACTAATTTTAAAGGAGGCAAGTAATCATAAAATGCGGGGTTTTAGCTAGAAATTATATGATGTTTGTGTTCTACTTGCATGAAGGCAGCTATGCATTCTGTAACCCAGACCTCCTGCATTAAAGAATGTTCCATTACAGATCATCTTCTGTAAATTTAAGAAATTATGGAAAGGGACAATGACGGAAACTGATAAGATTATTTTGTTGCTTCATCAAGAAAAGCATTTGATAGGGTTCAGGACAACTTAATTTTTAAAGTTTTTAGGCATCATCGGGATAAGGCCTATATTTGTGGCCTGGATTGGTTGGTTCAAGTTCAGTTTTATTCAAAAACTGCAACCAGCTGTTGATAATACGTGTTGAAGTTTCTACTTTTCACATATCATACGTAATTAATTTAGATAAAGAAAAGAACAAGAGATCCAAAACAATAACACAGCATTATACAAATGACAAACCCACCAGTATCTTGTACATACAGTGCATTAAAAATTGCTATAAATTAAGAAATTAACCAATGCCAGCCCAGAGATGTGGAGGGCTGCGGGTCTGACACCTCACCTTCACCCACACTGGCGACTCGGGATTGGGAATGGATGCGGGTCACTCAGGGACTGGCCAGGAGAGAGAGGATTGAATGTCCCAAGGACAGCTCTCCTCCCTCGGGGAGGGGGGGTGACTCTGAGTCCAACAGCAGCGTCAGCGGGACCTACAGACATGAGGAGATGCGCACTGACGCAGCACACATTGCGTTAATATGCAAGTGCATGCGTACATCACTCGCAGATGTCCCTGGGAAGAAAACAGGAAAATGCCTCAGCTCACTCTGATCCCTCACAGGTGCCACACAACGGTACATGTCTGCCCACCCACCAATACGGTTCTGTGTAAGTGGTGGTTAACCCATAAGTCCACAAGATGGGTCAGGGATGGGGCTAGGAGGATGCTGCAGGGACAGGGGATGCAGGTGGAGAAATAAGCAAAGAAATAAAAATCAGCACCAAAGACTGAGGATACCGACTGCAAATGGATGGTTCGGGAGACGCTACCCTTCAGGTAGGAGGCTTAGACAGGATTGTCCATTCAGCTCTCTTCTGAATGTATTTGGTTAAAAAAGACTGTATGAAATCCAGGGGTGTGGGAGGGATAACAATCTCAATTAAAACTATGGCAAAAAATATGCATCATATAAGGAAAGGGATTCTTGAGTTGTAGAGTTTTTCAGTTGCCTCTGGTTCGAAAATAAATTATGGTGCCAGCCCGGTGGTGCTGAGTGATGAGGCGCTGGATGCCACATCTCGCACCATGCTGGCGACTCGGGTTCAGATATGGACTCAGGTCATCGGGGGTCGGCCAGTGTGGGAGAGGATGGGGCGTCTGGAGGACTGCTCTCCTCTGCTGGGGAGGGGGGGTTACAGTGCCCGGTGCTTGCCTTGCCCCTAGTGTCAACTGGGGACAAAGCAGCTGGGACTGTTCAGACAGGGGGGAGTGACAGCTGCCGACGTCCCACATATGGAAGTGTGCATAGGAGTGCCCATTTGGCACTGTACACTCACTCCTTGAGGGGCCAAGAAAATGGTGATCTCCTGAGTGGTCACTGACATCCAGCCACCCGGCAACCCTGCACACAATGAACACCGAGACCATGCTGCTTCATGCAAAGGTAAGCCCTACAGGAAAACTGGTATGATGGGGCTGGGGTGGCTGGCATCTAGTGGGTTGCTTGGGGCCAGGGGAGAGAGATAGCACGAACTGCAATAAATTAATAAATACATTTATAAATAAATTTATGAGTGTGAGTTTCTGTTTCAGTTTTGGGGAACAAGATCTTTACCCTGTGGGTGGCTGGTATAAAATTTATCACAGACACAATTCAAATATTAGGGATTAAGTTTGTAATAAGGGATGCCACACTTTTGAACTGTGAAGAGAAGCTGGCTGTGGGTAAAGGAAAGGTTAAAAATATGAAAAAATGGCGGTTGTCAAAGAGGAAAAGAATCCAGCTGATGAAAACTTTTTTTTTTTTTTTTACTTTATTTCTTTATCCACCTTCCTGCTCTCGGAGCCCTCTCCTTCCTTCCTCTCAACCTCCGATTCCACCTCGGGGGGATCTGCCCCTAGAGTGCCTCCTTCTCCCCCTGCACAATGGGGTCTGTCCCTCTTCTGGTGGTCTTGGATGGTACCGAGAGGCTATCATCTTGGGCTTACTGAGAGGTATTTTCCTTTTCTCCCCTGGTTTCCCCTACCCTCTGGGACGCAGAGCGCTAGGACGTACGTCCCGAGTGGTGGCGTGCTGACGCATGCCGAACCACTCATGCGCCGGCGGCGTCCCCTCCCGACTCCGTTGACGGGCGCGCCTCCATCCCTTCAGTTGTCGGTGCTTCCACCGGCTATGAAGGTGATGTAGAACGCAGATGCTTCTTAGATCCCACCTGAGGGAGGAGAGCACCATTGGGATGCTCAACTGCCCTCCCCGCCGACCCCCGATGAAAAACTTTTTGCACATTTTCTTACTTTTAGTTATGTAGCTACTCATTCCTTATAGCATATGTGGAGACTAGGTTATACCGCTTTTTCCTCCATATGCTGTAGGGGAGTAGACTGAAATTCAACCAAATGAAATGTCACATGTGTAATCCCCTCCCCCCCCCATCTGGGGCTTACCTGTAGCTGGTTCTTTCCCTCCTCTGTGCCCCCTTCTGCAGATGTCACCTTCTTTTTTTTTTTTAGTTGTTTAATCAAGAGTAGCACACTAAGCTAAAAGCTTTTTTACAGGAGCGACCTGGGAGCACAGGGAAGTTAAGTGACTTGCTCAGGGTCACACAGTATACAGGTGGAAGCTGTGGGATTCAAACCCCAGGTCTGGTCTGCTGGATGTCACCAGATTTGCAGCTCAGAGCCTTAAACCACTATGCTATACTGCCTTTTTTTTTTTTTTATTTTGGGGACCAGAAGGCAGTAGAAGTGGATGCTAGGAGTCATGGTGGGAGCCAAACCAGGGGTCCAAATGGACATCTTTGCAACTGGAGCCGCCCAGCTGTACCCGCAATCTCGGCCCCAGGAATGCTTGTGTGGGGGCCGAGACTGGGTGGTGGAACACTTCTGGGTGCATCTGTAGCTTTCCCGGACCCCACTGCTAACAGTGAGTTGGGGAACATGAATGGCGGAGGCCGGCAGTGTTAGCACTGTTACACATGCACATCAGCAACCCAACTAGGGCTAGTCCTCTGTTCTTAAAACTGGGCTGCACGCCCGCATCTAGAAAAGGTCCACGCTCCAGGGATGGCAGTGAAGCTGGGACCAAAGATAAAACAAGCCATTTGGGTGCAAAACAAAGTGTTTCCCAGCCTAGGGTAGGCAGCGGACTGGGAAGAGTGCACATATGCTCAAGTACTCAGGAGAGCAGCTCCAAGGCTGCCTCCAGTATCAGAGTCCCTGACGTTCAAACGGGCTAAGTGCCCAAAACACCAGCCACCTCACTGACCTCAGGACTGGCAGTGGTCCCAGGGCAAGTCGGAAGCAGCTCTTTAAAGTGATGGATTCAACGTACGAGGTAGGTCATACAGTGGTCACTTAAGGCATCAGCTTACACGCCTGACTTGAATAACACTGTGAGGGTGTGAAGTGAGAGCCCAGTCAATAAGGGAGGGATTGTTTGTTTTGGTATTTAACCTGGTGGATTCAAGTATAAGTTGGGTTAAGTTTTGGGCAGAGATGTTGTTTTTTACTTTAGGCAAGGAAGAGGACAACCAATTTAAGTTAGTCACCCATGATGTAGACTTCTCCTGAGGAGGTTTGGGAAACTATAGCAGTGATAAGGTCAGTAATCATTGATGGATTTAGGCCTGGGCGACAGTAGGCCCCAGCTATAAAAATAGGGATAGAGAACGGTAGTGTAAATTGTAAGGTAAGTACCTCATATTCTTTAGGGACAGAGACTGAGGATGTAGTGGTGTATTAGATAGCTGAGGAGACACAGACAGCTACACTACCACCCCTCCCTGAAAGGTCCTGACACGAGAAAGAGTAGCCCGGAATAGCAAGAGAGGAGCCAGCTATTTTGTTGCTTAGCCAAGTCTCTGCCAGAATAATGTCTGGTCTTAAAGAAGCTACCAGAGGCTAGAGTAAGTCGATTTTGGGGAGAAGACTTCAGATGTTCAGATGGAGGGTTTTCAGGCCACGGGGCATGATAGAGTGGCTAGACAGGAGAGTTACTGGGGAGGTGGTTGGGGCAGTGACCCAGCTGTGGAAATGGGGCCAGGGTTGAGATTTATATCTCCAGATGATAGGAGGAGGAGGGCGATGATTACAAAGTGGAGTTTCATACTTTTAAACCAGGGTAAGGACCATGAGCAACAAGTGTAGATGTTCGGTGAGGGGGGTAGGAAACTCAGGGTTTGAAGAAGGCTCCAGTAGATCGGAGTAGTTAGGAGTGAGGTACAGGGGTAGAAGGGGTAATAATTCCAGGGATGAAAAGGAGGGGAGGAGGTATCAGCCCTGTATAGGTGGAGAAAACTGTAACTAGCTGCAGTGTGCTGAAATAAGGGAAGCCAGGGAGGATGTGCAAATAAGGAGGTGGGGGGCGGGGTAGAAGTGGATAGAGGGAGAGTTATGGAGATGAGGAATACTAGGAGAAAGCAGGGAGAGAGTGGCTGCATGATGAGGGGGAAGATAAGGAATGGGAGAGAGGATGTGGCAGATAAAGTAATTTAGAAGCAGGAAAGAAAGTCAGAATATGCCTTAGGGTGCAACTTTTACACTAGCTCTGGGGCATGTAAACAGAACACAGAGTTGGCTGTGCTCACTTATCAGGGTTTGGGAGCAAGCACAATTTCCTGAAGAGCAAAGAATATGCCTCTAGCGGGATCATAGTATAAGATGCTGATAGAGAACTAGGGACTTAGTAAAAAAACAGCTCTTCGGTGTCAGGTGACCTCGCGCACCTATAAAAGTAATTGCATGAATAGGGCGGGCGTGTGGGAGAAAGGTGGGGATGTCTCTTACTAAGAGTTCCCCATCTCTTAAAAGTGCCATAATATCTTAAAATTCTACAGGGAGACACAATGGAGACGGAAAGAAGGAACCTCAGTTTAACATTTCATCTAACAGGCGGCACTTCACTTTTCCCCCTCCTTTATGAGACCTTTTTTCTGGCTAGGTTCCCATCTTGCAGGCTTCCCCAGCATCGTTACCTGGCTTCTCGTGGGCTTACTTGCTACTCCGTTCCCCACAGCCTACCCCACTATGGCAATGATGACGGGGAACCCGATCTCACCACAGTTCCAGGGTTCTATTCTGCAATCGCTGTCATGGCGAGTGTACATCGCCGCCACACTCGCGGCGAGGAGAAAGAGGGCACCCGAGACCTACATGTTTTTTTTCTTAATGCAGGGGGCTGTGCCCCCCACACACCCCCCCCCCAATGAGTTTCACAACTCCGGGGGGGGAGCATGTCAAGGGTGGTGAAAAACTTGAAAAAAATGAATGCTGCCTGCAGGCAAAAAAAAAAGCCACACCATGCCACACCTGAACCCTGCACCCTCCACCTCCCAACCAATCACCCTCCCCAGCACGCTAGCGGACCAGCTTGGCAGCTGCCCACCACACCCCTCCCACATACCATCCCTCCTGCCTCTTCCCCGTGCACATATATGCACATACATTCTGTCACGATGTCACCCACCCCGTATCCAGTCGCGCCCCCCCCCGCACCAGGTAGCCCTGAATACAGGCGCCATAACTGAGTCGCCATTTCTGAAGGCGTCCAGTTGCGGTAGCCTTGTTCACGGGTACCCCAGTTCCAGGATCCAGACTGGAGGAGGACCACGTCGCCAGTGTGGGGCCTATGGGAGGCCAGATTTTCATCCTGCCTGTTGCTGTTTTTGTGGGGGTTTTTTTGTTTCTATCCCAGCCCTCAGGACGCAGACGACAAGAGTGGGTTGCGACGCACCAGCCTGCATCCCCCTCCCCTGAGCTGCTCCAGCTGCAATGACACCTCTGGTCCCCTAGGTGGAAGTATAGTTGCAAAGCTGACTGCCCTTCCTCCCGGGAGGAGGTGGAGTGAGTGTCCTCTGGGATACTTGCTCCCCCTCCCCCTGACCAGCCCCCAAAGAGTCAGGATCGTTTCGGAATCCAGGTCACTGGCGTTGGGAGCAGTAGCTTTACCACTGCACCGAAGGGCCAGCACAGTCCGCACCTCACATGACATTCACTTATCCCATGCCAGTCATCCAAGGAGCAATAGTAGCACAGGTAGCCACTTACCTGCCCTCCAAGATGGAGAGAAGGGTGCAGCCTGTGATGCCCCAATTGCTGGGGTACTACTCAGAACAAAAAAAAGTAATTGCAGCTCCTAGGATCCTAAGCTCACCTGAAAAGGCATTTTTGCAAGTAGGAACAGGAGTGCTAAGGCTGGCCCAGTGACGTGGCAGGCTGGTATCGGATGATTACAGCACAGACTAAACTGTGCATGAAGAACTGCACGGTCTGTAGCGTGTAGTGCTTCAGAGCAACAGGGGTATATGATCGATACGCAAGTATCGCTACCCCTGTTGCTCTGCACAGGAAGGGGAAATGCATGTAGTGACTGCTGGTCAGGTGCTCGGTCAAGCCGCTCCCATGGTGGAGTGGCTAGAGCACCTGACCATACAGTGGGCAGCAGGGCAGGACCAGGGTTTGGATCCCTGGTGTGGGAATTTTTTTTTTTGCGATTCCCATCAGTGCACCGACAGCTATGTGCCACGGCGAATTTGTGTTCTGCCCATGTCCACAACCCCTTAGAGTTGATTATAAATAGTCCAGGGCGTGGGGGAAAAGCCCCCCCCTCAATGGGGGCTGTGGGGGGCTTTAACAAAAAGACTGTTCGGGCGTATGACGTTTCTGTTGCGGTTGGCATTATGTGCCGCCGCTGTGTTGCCATATACTGTGTTTGGTGCGCAGTTTTGACGTGCAACATTATGATCCCATGACTGGCAGGCTGAGGTGCTAGTCACCTTACTGCCTGTCACACCGGTGGCCCGGGTTTGGGAATGGACCAGGGTCGCTCAGGGGTCAGTCGAGCGAGGGAAGATCGAGTGTCCCAAGAATGGCTATCCTCCCTTGAGCGGAGGGGATCCTGTGTATTGCCACTTGACTGACACCTAGTACAGGTTTGTTGGCAGCGAAGGTGGGAACAGTTGGACTTGTGGGGCCATCAACAGACGTGCTGCGTCACTGCACACTGATGTCCCGGAAAGCACAAGAAGGAGGAAAAAGCCCCAGCTGTTCAGCTTCTCCTTGTGGGCCATGCATGACCCTCTGTTGCAGGCCACCCTCAGGGTGAGTAACCAGTAAGGCCACTGGACGGTTTGGTGATGGGGCTGGGGGACAGCCGCCGACTCAGGGATGGAAAAATGTAGCAGAAATTACTAATGGGAAAAAAAAACTAAACGGGTTCAGAGAAAGGAGAGCTCTGTTCACTCAAGCTGTGGCAGCCACATTTGCAATGCATGTGCCTGCAATGACATGACAGTCTGGGATAAACATTATTCAGTTTCTCCATCTAACGGAGCCCAAGGAAAAGGCCAATTGCTGAATCCCGCCAAACAAGGAAACTCTCGTGAATGGCCTTCAAAAAGGAATTCAAGGACTATTAGGTGTATCAAGGGGGTAGGAGGGGGGTTAGCGGCAGACATCAATAAGGTAGATGACTTCTGGCACTTCATTTCCAAGTTAAGCAGCCCTGCTGTCAACAAGTCAGCCAAGATTTCTCTCCGCTTCTCGACAATGGCCACGTTTCTGCTGCACAGACCCAACATCTATTCAGATGATGAATCTCCTCTTCAGCTGAGTTAGGGGAAAATTGTAGCAGACAGTGCAGGCAGCCTTAGGAGAAAATTAAATGTGAATGACATGCAAGCAGCAGTGAGCAGGAAGTGTCACTCAGTGTAACAAGTGCCCGGTGTGGTTTATCTAGTGTTCAAGTACACTGAGGAGGGTGATGAGTGCTTTGATTGGAAACCAAGTGCTAAAATGCTGAAGCAAATAAAGAAAAGTGACTTAGCAGCCCCTGAGCACCACATCAGTTTGAGTCAAGGTACATTTTATAGCTGTTTACTTTATAACTTCCTTAATGCCAAGGCAGGGGCAAGTAATACAAGTGACTTGTTGGGGGGTGAGGGAACAACTGAACTGCTGTTGGCTGAGATCGCATGAAAAAAAATTCCCATCCAACATATTTGATGTTAAAATAAAAATGCTGGCACACATATAACAAACCAGCTCAGAACACGTGTCAGGTCAGAGAAGGATTCATTTAGCATGCTGATTTACCTGGCATGGCAAACGGAAAATTTTCAGCTGCACTCTCCAGTTGCCCTCCAGTTTGGCATGCTGTTGCTAGGGCCTCTCGTCTGCTGTTCAGTGCATCTGTGAAAGAAAAACCTATGCAGTGCCTTTCTTTCTGGCCTTCGGGTCATGATGTTAACATCTGCGATAGGTGAGGGACTGACAGTGCTGCGGCGCTAGACGGAAGTGAATGTCCTTTTGTTCGGCAGTGCATGTTTCTTAATATCTCCCAATTACATACACACTACTGCCTACTAGATCCAAAAGGATGCATTGACACCCTTTTGTTAAGCAGTGTGACAGGGAACAGGGGAGACTGACGCAGGGTGCCTTTCTCCTAACTGTTCTGCTGTTGCACTATGGTCGCAGAGACCCTCCTTCTGGACTATGAGATGAATTCGGCCCTCTTGTAATACTCATTTGATCACAGGTGTCTTTCAGATCAAGGGTTATCCATTTTATGGAACTACGATATTTCTATTTATTGATGACTGATTTAAATTTTTAGCTGGGAAAGGCACACTAAGCTGAAGCTCGTTTCCAGGTGCATATCAAGAGCACAGAGAGGTTAGGTGACTTGCTCAGGGTCACACAGATCAGAGCAATTATTTATTTCCTTTTTATATTTTGTGTTTAAATACTTATTTACCCACGATAGCCCGATGAGAAACAGCCTCCTGTTTGCAGTGGGGCTCTTACTTCTATCCCCGTTTTCCAGATGGGTGCCACTAAAGGGGATGGAGGTTAAGTCCCCTAGGTGGAAGTATAGCTGCAAAGCTGACTGCCCTTTCTCCCAGGAGGACGTGGAGTGAGTGAGACAGTGGCAGTAGTGGGATTCTAACCGAGAATTCCTTGGCTCATTGTTCTGTGCTTTAACAAATACATCAAACTCCCTTTTTTCTAATATGACCTGAGATGAAACTTCAGAGTATGACCTCTAGTCGTCCCCCTTTGCCTCAACAGTAATGAAGTCAGTGCGTTATCCACGGCAACACCCAGTCCCTCTTAAAATAAAATTCCCTTTGTAACAGTAAGAGTTTCTGGCTCTAACAGCCACCAATAGGCCTGAGTGTTTTTTTTTTTTGTTACATTTTGTACTTGTGCCTCTTGTTGCCACTGGCCCCCAGCCCAGTCATCCACCATCCCCAGGACTAAACTAGTTCTAGCTAGTACCCAGTCAACGTTGGAGGGCCTGCGGCAGGCTGACGGGCATTATCCTGCTGGTTTTCGCCCTGTTCCTCAAGGTTAGCATGTGCCATGTCACAGATGTGTGGCGTGAAGACACTGCTCCGACCCTCTAAGAGAGGGCCACTGCTGTGACACCTAGCCTCTGCTAGATGGCAGCCAAGCAGTGGCACAGGCTGTCCCCCCCCTTCCCTAAGGAGGAGAGTTGTGTGTGGACAATTAATCCTCCTTCCCCCAGCAAACCCCATAGCAACCGCAGTCTTGTTCCTGAACCCGGGTCGCCAGTGCGGCAGGCGGTGCCTCAACCTGCCGCACAACTGGGCTGGCCTGCTTGAGTGCTTTTTGTGGTAACATAGTACCGTGGCAGTGGAAAGGATGAAGGATCCATTGTGTTTCCTTCCTCCATGGCAGTGCCTATACTCAAATAAAATCCACTTTAATTTTATTGTAAAAATTATACAAATTATCGATGTTTAAATTTATTATTAAAAATGTCTTATTTTTTATTTTCAACAGTGAACATTATTAAAGCTCCAAGTCTGATAAAGGAACATATTAATAGTTCTGAAACGTTACTTATTTTGGAAATACATTTTCAGGAGCATGTGAACCAAGATTTTGGATCAATATATAAATTTACATAAAAATGAAGAAGATAATACTGGATTCAATGAAATAAAATATATTAGAACATATTTTTTGGGTTGAGTGAGACACATTTTTTGAACTAGTGCCTATACTCCATCAGAGTATGGGCACATGTCCAAGCTTACCAGTCAGAATGTTACCCTTACTTGCACTGTGTAACCCTCAATGCCATTCTCCCTCGGGAATCTATCTAGTCCTGGGTTTCCCTTGTGTTAGGTATTTTACCAGGGCCTTCAACTCCATAGTACCTACCCGTGTACAACCCCAGGTCTCACTCTTAGAAACATAGACAGTGACGGCAGAAAAAAGATGCATGGTCCATACAGTCTGTCCGAGTTCCCTATACAGCCCTGGAACCTACTATCTCTCCATGGTTCTAGTTCCCTATTTAGCCCTGGACCCTACTGTCCCTCCATTGTACTAGCCCTCACAAAGCTAACACCCCCCTTGGGTTCCCCATAGTTTGAAGAGGGCTTAGGGAGCTGAAAACCGAGGGTCGCAGGTCTCTGCACTGTTGGAGGATGTCCAGGGCTCAGGAGGACAAACTGGCTTTGATGATTCAGTGGAAAGGATTTAGAGTCCATTGTGTCCCCCCACCATGGCAGTGACTATACCCAATCAGAGTATGGGCACACGTCCAAGCTTATCAGCCAGAGTGTTACCCTTATTCATGCTGTGTAACCCTCAAGGCCGTTTCTCTCAGGAATCTGTCTAGTCCTGGGTTGCCCTAATGTTAGGGCTATTACTGGAGCTTTCGACTCCATAGCACCTGCCTATGTACAACCCCAGGTCTCACACTTAGAAACACAGACAGTGACGGCAGAAAAAAGCCCCAAGGTCCATCCAGTCTGCCCGAGTTCACTATTTAGCCCTGAAACCTACTATCTCTCCATGATTCTAGTTCTCACCAACCTCCCACCTCCTTAGGTTCCCCACAGTCTGAAATGGGGCTTAGGGAGCTGAAAACCAGGGGTTGGAGGTCAGAGCTCTGTTGGAGGAGGTCCAGGGCCCTGGAGGACAAACTGGCTTTGATGAATCATTATGATGAGTATCAAAGTGCAGTCTCCTGTATGAAGGCAGCATTTCTGTTCAGGGAGATTGCAGCAGGAAGGAATCAACCAGCTCAGCTCTTCCATATTGTGGATAGGTTATTAAATACAATCTGTCTTCAGCTAGTAAGAGTGGGTTCATTGGCTAAATACAAAGAGCTTGCTTGATTCTTCTCAGACAGTGTCCTCTAGTCAGGCCAGGATTTCTCCAAGCAGGTTGTCGCAACCTGGCAGAGTTGAGCCTGCACCTCATGGATGCACTTAGCTGTCTTTGGAAGAGTTTCAGCCAATTACGATGGAAGTGGTCTGCGAGGTGATTTTAGAGCTGCGGCCCACTTTTTGTGAACTAGACCCAGGCCCCATGCGTCTACTGTTGAGCTATATGGGGTTTCTGGAGTTGGTGTTCATTAGAATAGTTCAGTGTTCCGTTTCAGAGGGGGTCGTTGTGCTGGTTTGGCCCCTTCTGAAGAAACCACTGTTGGACCCAGATAGTCTAGTGGATTACTGTCCCGTCTCTAAGCTACATTTTTTAGGTAAGGTTACTGAGAAGGTTGTGGTGCTGCAGCTTGTGGTGTTCCTCGTAGCTCAAGATATCTATGAGCCCCTCAGTCTAGTTTTAGATCTAAGCATAGCACTGAGATGGTGTTGGTCAGGGTGCATAATGACCCCCTAAGGGTGAGAAATTGGGGTGAGTAGTCAATTCTCATTCTCCTCGTTCTCTCTTTAGCATTTGACACTGTGGACCATGGGCTATTGTTGGATCATCTGAGGGAATACGGAAGGCTCACTGGCACTGTCTTCCTACCTCAGAGATAGGATGCTGAGACTTAACCCAAACAAGACTAAGGTTCTGGTGACTGAGCTGGGTCGGTGGGAGAGCAAAAATAGTCATGAGAGAGAAGGGGCTTCGTCTCAGGTCATCCAGGCTGTTGGCTTCTGTAAAGGTGAAAAATATGGGAGTCATTTTGATGACCGGCAGAGACTGGAGGCTCAGATGTCTGCTGTAGTCAGGAGTGGCTTTCAGAATGTTAGGAAGATCAGCCTGATTAAGTCCCTTATCCCTCCTGAAGATCTGCCTATACTAGTGCATGTATTTGTGATGTCCAGGTTAGACTACTGTAATGCATTCTACCTCCATGTAAATGGAGGTACCCTATGACATTGGCAACTGGTGCAGACGACAACCACCAGGTTACTGACTGGCCTCTCACAGTTCAATCATGTGACCCTGGTCCTGCGTGACCTGCAACTGACTGCCTGTGAAGTGACACGTTACTTTCAAGGGTGGTTGCTAACCCATAAAGCCTTACATGGGTTGGGTCCTGTCTACCTGTTGGAGCTCCTGCATCCTCTTCAGTCCTCATACCCACTTCATTCCACTGAGGAGGGTTTCCTCTCATTCCCAAGGGCATGGCTGAAATCCTCAGGGGATCATGCATTTGAGGTGGCCGACCCCATGCTGTGGAACACTCCGCCTTGGGGATTGAGGCAGGGCCCCCTTGGTGTGGCCTTTAACAGGGACCTAAAGGCATATCTGTTTAGACTGGCCTTTGGAGATCATAACTAGTCTCCAGTATTTATCATGAAGCAGCTGCTGTTTTTAACTGTAATGACTGAAGTGTATTTATTATATTTACATAATCGATGTCCCTTCTTTATTTAAACAATAAGGCATGACAGGGGGGCATTATGGTGGATTAACGGCCTGCCTCAGGTGCGTTGAAGTACGAGGTGAAGCCAAGTCCTTCCACCACCCGAGAAGGGCTGTTATCCCACAATAACACCCTCCCTGGAGTGCCTTATTGCAATTATGAAATGGGTACCAACACTTTTAGAAAAAAAAAAAAAGGAAACATATCTATGTCTTTTAAATTACTGGAACATAAGAAATACGGAGAATTAAGTCAAAACACCAAAAAAGTAGTGCCTGCACGTTCTCTGTTACTGAGTCCTGCTCACTGTCGCTGACTTCCCACTTTAGTACTTCTGGGTCCCTCCTGGTCCTGGTCCAGTGTCTGTCACTTATGTCCATTTCAGGCATAACTATATCAGCAGTTTTTGTTGATCCTGCTGGGCGTTTTAACAAATGCTGCAATCGCTGGCAACTTTGGGGACAAAACATTCCACCGACTCCTGAGCAAGAGAGAGAGAGAGAGAGAGAGAGAGAGAGAGAGAGAGCGATTGGCCACTGTAAGAGGCAGCAGCCAAGTCTCAAATTACCGGGGAGAGTGGAAGCTGTTAATATGAGCCAGATTTTTGAGGGGACCAACCAATAGGATGTGTGACACTGGGGAGACAGAAGCTGGGAATTTTCCAGTCGATATCTGTTGTGACAGCAGGACTGGAGGATGTGTGTGACTGAGGAGATCTGTGGTGCTATTCACAGGTACTGTGCATTGTGTGGGCAGCTGAGCCATGTGTAGCAGTGTTTCTTAGGCACACTGTCCATTTTCCCAGGAGCTACTTTCACCTGGGCCATTGTGCTGGCATAATGGCCCAGTTGAAAGTAGCTCACAACCAATCGGGAGACAAGATTTTTAATACCCATTTCATAATTTTTTATTTATCCATTGTATTGCTCTATTTATTTGCCTGTCTACACCTATACGGCACCTTGAGCCTCCAGAAAACCGCACATTATAAATAAATTCATGGTATACCATCGCTATAGTGACAACAACATTGTCATGTCGCTGTAAAGTCTCTCCTGGGACCCCGGCACCCTTTCCCTAGGTCCTGTACCCCATCCCTGAATCAGCTCCATCTCTGGGTTTGATAATAAGTGGGGGGGGGTGCAGGGGGCACAGCCCCCATAAAACAAGAACTTTGATCTCGGCGGCACTATGCCAACCGCAACTGCGGATGATATAGCGGTGTTGGGGAAACATCGCGTCAATAAGAAATTGTGGATGCAGCGTCGTAGATCCTAAATTTACTACCATCCTTCTCATGCTGTGTAACCCTCAATGCCATTCTCCTTCAGGAATCTGTCTAGTCCTGTGTTACCCTTAGTCATGCTGTGTAACCCCTTGATGCCATTCTCCCTCAGGAATCTGTCTATTCCTGTGTTACCCCTACTCATGCTGTGTAACCCTTAATGCTATTCTCCCTCAGGAATCTGTCTAGTCCTGTGTTACCCCTACTCATGCTGTGTAACCCTCGATGCCATTGTCCCTCAGGAATCTGTCTATTCCTGTGTTACCCCTACTCATGCTGTGTAACCCTTAATGCTATTCTCCCTCAGGAATCTGTCTAGTCCTGTGTTACCCCTACTCATACTGTGTAACCCTCAATGCCATTCTACCTCAGGAATCTGTCTAGTCCTGTGTTACCCCTACTCATGCTGTGTAACCCTTAATGCCATTCTCCTCAGGAATCTGTCTAGTCCTGTGTTACCCCTACTCATACTGTGTAACCCTCAATGCCATTCTCCCTCAGGAATCTGTCTAGTCCTGTGTTACCCCTACTCATGCTGTGTAACCCTCAATGCCATTCTACCTCAGGAATCTGTCTAGTCCTGTGTTACCCCTACTCATGCTGTGTAACCCTCAATGCCATTCTACCTCAGGAATCTGTCTAGTCCTGTGTTACCCCTACTCATGCTATGTAACCCTCAATGTCATTGCCCCGCTGGAATCTGTCTAGTCCTGTGCTACCCCTACTCATGCTGTGTAACCCTCAATGCCATTCTCCCTCAGGAATCTGTCTAGCCCTGTGTTACCCCTATTCATGCTGTGTAACCCTGAATGCTATTTATCGCAGGAATTATGTAGTCCGGTGTTACCCCACTCATGCTGTGTAACCCTCAATACCATTCTCACTCAGAACTTTAGTCTTGTGCAACCCCCACTCACGCTGTGTGTCCCTCTACGCACTTCTCACAGAGCAACCTGTCTAATCCTGTGGTACCCTACTCATGCTGTGTAATCCTTAATGGCAGTCTCCCTCAGCAATCTGTTTTGTCCTGTTTGCCCCTACACATACTCTGTAACCCTTGATGTCATTTTCCATCAGAAATCTGCTTAGTCCTGTGGTACCCTACCCATGCTATGTAACCCTCAATGCCATTCCTCCTCAGAAATCTGTCTGTCTCTGCTCTAAAAGCTTGACCAGTGCTATCTTCCACATCCTCACCTGGCAGAATACTGCACACCCTCTATATGAAGTAATGCTTTCTTTTTTTTTTTTTTTAATGCTCCCATGCTGGATCAGCCCTATGATGCCCAGACCTGTCATATGTCTCCCCAGGACTTACCTCTTCCAGTATTCCTCCATGGTCTGCCCCCCAGGGCGGGGCCTTCAGGAGTGGAAGGCATGACCCCCAGCAGACACTGTACTCGGTTTCTAGGGAGCACCACAGTTTGACAGTGTGGGATCTGTGGTGCGAGGCATGCAGTCTCCCACTCCCTGGGAGGGAAGCATTCAAAATGCTCTCTGAATCATTCCCTGCTGGCCTTCACTCCTGACATCCTGGTCTCGGGGTGCGAACCCGGGTCCCCAGAGCAATGCCCCATCGCTCACCGCCATGAAGCTGGCCCGGTAATGCTTTCTAATATTTACCCTTATCGTGTCCCCTCCCTTAGTTTTAGTGCATGTCCTCTACTTTTATTTGACCCAGCAACCCAAACAGCTGTGTATGCTTTACCCTGTCTATACCTTTACATATTTAGAATACTGCGATCATGCCCCTTCCCCCGCAACCTTCTCTTCCTTGGGCTATTCTTTGGTATGTCCCATCTTTCCTTATAGCTTGTTTAGCCTCCCTTGCCATGAAATATCAAAGTACACCAGCAGTACTGAATGACGCCAAAGGGGAACTGTTCATTTATTGCTATGCTTGTTACTGAAGTAAACTTTTCTTTTTAGTTATTTTCAGTATAATACAAACTCTACAATGAAACCATGAAAGTGCCATCTCACATCCAACTTACTTATTCCAAAAAACATTTACAGAAGGTTTCATGGCGTCAAGTCAGTGGGCATCAGCTTGACACACTGGCGACCTGGGTTCACGCCTATAGCCAGGGACAACAGGAGCAAAGAAAAAGACCATTTTCATAACCTTTTTTCCCTTTTTTTTTTCCATCTATACATTCTTCTCCCTGGTCCTGGCAACACCTCCCTCCCCACCCAGTCCTGTCACTGACCTTTTCGTGGACTTACAGATTATACACAGGACAGATTCAGTGGATGGCTTGCCTAGCCAGTCATGCAGTACCTGTGGGGGAGTGGCGAGTGTGCAGAGGCATTTTCCTCCTGGTTTTTCTCCCATGGGTGTCTGTGTGCAGTGATGCACATGCTCCCACGCATTGGCACGCCAGCGTGCTGGCATCGGCAGACAATGTGCCCCATAATGCTGCTTTCCCTGTTGCTGCAACATGGCCTCCACTGGGTAGCAGTCTTGTGGTAAGAGACAGGATCCCCCTGCCCCCCATCCCTGGGGTGCTCAATCCTTCCTCCCCCAGCCGACCCCCAGTAACCCATGCTTGCTTCTGAACATGGGTCACCAGTATCGCCGGTATCACAAACGGTAGCACTACTGCTGGACTGATGGGCTGGCTCATTCTCTTAGAAGGAAATCAATCCTTCATTTTGTTGCACAAGACCCCAGCGAGGTATCAATCATAAGCTTCCTCATGCAGGGCCCTGCAGAAAGCCACAAATTACTCACAAGTTTCTTTCTGCAGGCTCTGCAGGAAGCCATAGATGACTGACAAGCTACTTTGTGCAGGGCCCTGCAGGAAGCCACAGATTACTCACAAGTTTCTTTGTGCAGGGCCCTGCAGGAAGCCACAAATTACTCACAAGTTTCTTTGTGCAGGGCCTTGCAGGAAGCCACAGATGACTCACAAGTTTCTTTGTGCAGGGCCTGCAGCAGATCCCTCTTAACTCGTTTTCATGCTGAGCCCTGCAAGATGCAGGTGATCACTCTTGGCTTTCTTTGCACAAGACCCCAGACCAGTAGCTTGAAACAGCAGACCACAGGGCACAGCCCCGGACCTGATGACTTGACCCTGGGTCATGAGGGCTAGGGGCTGGGGCAGGCCCTAGCATTAAAAAAAAAAACCTAAAGCCACATTTCCCACCTTTCGTGGCTATAGAACCTTAGTGATGCATTAACATAGAAACAGACTTTGTCGGCAGAAAAGGACTGCTTGACCCACCCAGTCTGCCCAGATGGTCCCTGCCTAGTCCGCCTCCACAGACCCTTATGGGACTCCAGTGACCCTCCCCTATCCCTGCCTATTCACTAATATTCCATTATGTCAATCCCACGCATGCTTGAAGCCCCCTACTGTTTTCACTTCCACCACTTCTGCTGGCAGTCTATTCCAGGCTTCTGCCACTCTTTTAGTAAAGTAGTACTAATGCAGTTTACTGTTATGAATTTTGACTAGGAGAGGCACAATGAGCCGAAGATTAATTAATTTATTTTGATTTTGTTTTACCGGGAAGGTGAACTAGATCAAATTAAACATCTGCAGCCTAGCCTGCGGAAAACAGGTTACAACAGGAGGACATCCCATCTTCCAACACACATCACATGAAAGTAAAATCAGACAGTAAAGCAACCTGTAAATATATTTACCTATATACATTGTAGGTATACAACCATCAACCAAGCAGTTTTCAAGCAGTTACAAACTGATTATTGAAGATTATTTCCAGATGCAACCTGCTGTGCACAGGGAGGTTAAGTGACTTACTTAGGGTTACAAAGTATGCAAGTGGCGGTTGTGAGATTCATACCCATGTCTGCTGGGTCTCGTTTCACAGCTCGATGCTCCAACCTCTAGGCCAAAAATACAGGTTACTCACCTGTAACAGGAGTTCTAGGAATGGTATATGTTGTTCATCCATACTGTCTGGCAGGTATCCTTGCCGCTTTAAATCCTGCCGGAAGGTCTTCAAGCTGGCTCCTCCCACCCACCCGGGTGGTAAAACTCTCGGCTCCACCCCATGATGCCAGATCTGGCCCGCTGGAAGCTCAGGTTGTGCATCGGGCCGGGAGGTCGGTGGTTGTAGATGAACAACATATACCATTCCTAGAACTCCTGTTACAGGTGAGTAACCTGTATTTATAGGGACATGGATATGTTGTTCATCCACACTGTCTGGCAGACTCTTAGCAGTTCTCTGGGAGGAGGGAGGCAAGGCGCACACCCCCTACGTAGGGAATAGAGACTGGAGAACCGAGGCCCCAAAACCAGCATCCCGGCGTGACTCAAGATCGATGTGGTAATGGGTGATGAAGGTGTGTGCTGACTTCCAGGTAGCAGCCCTGCAGATTTCCTGGATAGGGACATCCCTGGAAGCAGCCACCGATGCAGCAGTATGGCGGGTAGAATGAGCTCTTATCCCTCTGGGAGGCTCCATGCCCGCCAACTTATAGCAGAGATCTATGCAGGAGGTGACCCACCTGCCTATCGTCCGCTTGGCTTCAGGTCTGCCAGGTGCGGATTCAGCGTAGGTGACAAACAGCTGGTGAACCTCTCCCCGAATTTCAGCCATGCGCTCCTTATAGTAAGCGAGCGCCCTTCTAGGGTCCAGAGTATGGAGCCTATATTCGGCCTCCGAGGTGTGACTGGGGTAGAACACCGGCAGAGTCAACACCTGGTTAAGGTGAAACTCCGACACCACCTTCGGAAGGAATTTCGGTTGGGGGCGCAGGACAACCTTGTCCCTGTGGAAGACCAGGTAAGAAGACTCGATGCAGAGCACCTGGAGCTCTCCCATCCTTCTGGCTGACGTGATAGCCACCAAGAAGGCGGTCTTCCACGACAGGTGAGAGAGTTCACACCTGTGCATTGGTTCGAATGGCTTGCCCATGAGCTTTGCCAGTACCAGCAGTAGATCCCACGGAGGTGGAGGTTCTCGCACCGGAGGGGAAATGTGATCAAGGTCTTTGAAAAAGCGCCAGACCACCTTCTCCTGCGCCACCGACTGCTTCCCGGCCCACGCCCGGTAAGCAGAGATGGCTGCCAGGTGCACCTTAAGGGTCGTCGACCTAAGCCCTTGCTGAGAAAGGGACCAAAGGTAGTCCAATATGCTCGCCAAGGAACAGGAGGAAGGGTCCAGGCCCTTGCCCTGGCACCAAATGGAAAATCTCTTCCATTTGAAGGCGTAGCATTTTCTGGTCGACTCCTTACGGGACACTCAACTATATTGAGGACCTCGTCGGAAAGACCCAAGGCCTGGAACTCTAGCCACTCAGGAACCAGGCCGTCAGGTGCAGGGATTGAAGGTCCGGATGGAATACCTTCCCCTGATTGACTGAGAGCAGGTCCGGGCGAGCTGGAAGCTGCCTCGGGAGCTGGAGCTGAGGCTGAGGAGATCTGGGTACCAGTACTGGCGGGGCCAGTCTGGGGCTATCAGAATCACCTGCGCCTTGTCCCTCCTTACTTTGGGAAGCACCTTGTGCATCAAGGGGAACGGGGGAAAGGCGTAGAAGAGGCCCGGGGTCCACGGCCTCGAGAAGGCATCCCCCTGCAGCGAGCCCTGCTGAGGGGGGCGGGCATGGAACAGCCTCAGCTTCACATTCTCCCTGGAGGCAAACAGGTCCACCTGAGGTGTGCCCCAATGACAGAATAGATCTTGTACTACCTCCGGCAGGAGAGACCACTCGTGGGACGCAGCCCCTATCCGGCTTAGGGCATCGGCCAGGGTATTAGAGGCTCCTGCCACAAGAAGGGCTAGGAGATCCGCCTCCAGGCTGTGCACGAGTGACCAGATGTGGAGAGCTTCCTTGCATAGAAACATGGAGCGCGTCCCACCCTGGCGGTTTAGATAGTACATGGTTGTGGTATTGTCCGTCTGGACCCGGACCACTTGACCCCGAAGAAACGGAGCAAAGGCGGTGAGAGCTAGGTGGACCGCTCGGAGCTCCAGCAGGTTGATGTGGCATCAGGACTCCCGCAGGGACCAGAGGCCGTGCGCTCGGTGTTCCTCCAGATGGGCACCCCAACCCATCAGAGAGGCATCGGTCGATAGAGAGACAGTCAGCTCGGGACGGACAAACGGGATGCCCTCCTGCAGATGAATTGGAATGGTCCACCACTGGAGAGCGCTCCACATCCCCTGGGTCACCATCACTAGCTGGTCCAATGGATCGCAGCGTTGGGACCACTGGCTGGCCAGCCCCCACTGAAGGGGGCGCATGTTCCAGCGGGCCCAACGGACCACGCTGGTACAGGCCGCCATGAGACCCAGGAGGCGCAGGAAGTCCCGGGCAGGGCGCAATTGCCCAACCAGAAATGATTGGGCAAAGAAGGAAAGAACCTCGGCCCTGTCCGCCGGGAGCTGTGCTCTCTCTCGAAGAGAGTCAAGCTCTGCCCCGATGAAAAGAATCACCTGCTTCGGCTCGAGTTCCGACTTGGCCTCATTGATGAGGAGGCCGACCTGAGAGCAAACCTGGAGGACCAGGTCTCTGGACCGCTCCACCTCCTGTCTGGAGGGGGCTGCTATCAGCCAATCGTCCAGGTAAGGTTAAACCCGGACCCCTCGGCGCTGCAGGAATGCTGTCACCACTGCCATGCATTTGGTGAAGACCCTGGGAGCTGGAGATAAGCCGAAGGGCATGGCTTGGAACTCGAAAAGGGATCCCTCTGCTCGAAAGCAAAGGAACCTTTGATGGGATGGACGGATAGGGACGTGAAAGAACGCGTCCTGTAGGTCCAGAGAGCAGAACCACACGCCGTGTTCCAAGGATGGTATTATCTGAGCCAGAGTGACCATCCTGAAGGTTCGAGACCTTAGGAACTTGTTTAGGTCGTGTAGGATGGAAGCACCAGGCCCCGGTCTGCTTTCAGAACCAGGAAGTACCTGGACACAAACCCTGGGTTTGAGGGAGGGTCCGCCACCTCTTCTCACCTCCTCTTCCGAGGAGGAGATGTCGTCGCCTCGGCGAGCAGACAGTGAGGCTGGATTCTCGAGGCCCCGAGGTGCGACGGCTTTGAAGGGTGGGGCCTGCTCAACTCCAGAGGCAGGCCCTTTCCTACCACTTCCAACACCCACCAGTCTGTGGTAATAGCAGACCAGGCGGAAAGGAAGAACTGAGCTGCCCCCACTGGGGGAACCTGGGGTGAGGTGACGAGGTTGGGGGCGACACCCCTCAACCCGTCACTGTGCAGGCTTGGAGGAGGGACCGGCCGAGGGACCACCTGGGCCTTTACCTCCCTGCTTCCTGGAGGAGGAAGCCGCGGGCTTGGGTTTGGGACACCAAGCGTGAGCCTGCTGGCCCTGGTGTTGCTGGGCCGGACGTGCCGGGGGCGCAGACGGACGAAAGGGCTTGCGTTGCGGTCTGCGGCCCTTGTCCCTCTGAGTGGATGAGACCGAGTCCAAGGTGGCACTGGACTTTTCGATCCTCTGGAGGTGGCCTTCCACTCCAGGGCCGAAGAGGTCGGTCCCCAGGAAGGGGACATCCGCCAATTTGTGCTGGGTATCCGCTGTGAAGGTGGATATCCTCAGCCATGCCCGATGGCGCATAGCCACTGCGGCCGCGACTGACCTGTCGCATGAGTCTCCAATGTCCAGAGCAGTCTGAAGTTGCTGCTTGGCCACTGCCCTGCCCTGGTCCCGCACCTGCCTAACCGTGGTCTGCAGGTCAGCCGGGAGATGAAGGACTACCTCGTCCAGGGAGCCCAACAGGGCATGGGAGAAATGTGCCATAAGCACGGCCGAGCTTGCCTGACGAAGGCCAAGGGAGGACGGAGCGACTTTTCGCTACTGGCATAGTCCAATTTCGGACCTCTTTTGTCGAAGGTTTGTCCACGCCCAGCTTTCGGCACGCCGAAAACGCTGTCGGTAACTAACCCTCGGCTGAGGGATGTTCGAGAAACCAGACAGGGAACCGAGGATCGCGATACTTCCTGGCCATCCTGGCCGAAGGCGCAGGGCAGGAAGCAGGGCTGCCAGAGCTCCAAGGCCGGGCCCACAATGGCCTCGGCCACAGGAAAGGCCTCCTAGGGGATCCCCGGTCCAATATCTCCGTGAGGGGATACTTGGCCGGTGGATATGGGTCGAGCTGCATCCGTGGGACTCCGAGATGAGACTGAGCAAACCCAGGAAGGACGAAGGGCTGTCGTCCAGCGACTGACCTCCAGAGGACTCCAAGTCCACTCGCTTGGAGAAAAGGGAGGAATCGTCGTCGGACTCAGAAGAGTCCGCAAAGAGCTGCCTCGGGCCAGAGCCACCCTCCACCTGCCGAGGGAAATCGGGAGTGAGGGTGACTGACAGCCTATGGGGCAGACCCTGAGCCGACCGAGAGTTCTTGGTCAGAGCCCCAAACAGCGGCTGTGGAGGCGGAGGTTCCACCGGAATCGGTGGGGCAGCTGGTTTTGGCCGAACAACCGGCCTGGGAACAGGCTCCTCGGGTAAAACGAGGGGTTGTTTCGCGGCCCGTGACAGCCACTTAATGGCCGGGAAGGCGACAGCGCCGCTTGTTCCCGTCAGAAGGAGTTGTTGCCACATGAGGTCTCTTCGATCGCCGATCGAACTACGTCGAAGCCTCCCTCATCCGGGAGGAGGACAAGCGGCGGCGCCGCCACCGTGGTGCCGAGACCGAGACCACCTATGACGGCGGATCAGCTGGACCGTGAAGAAGTCCGAGACTGAGACCCTCGGCCTTTCTGAGGACGGTGCGGGAGGGAACGGTGGAACCGGTTCACCCGAGGGCTCCGGAACCGGAGGCACTGGCAAGCCTGCGGGATCCTCAACTCCCACTGGGGGAACCGGGGAGAGGGAATTTTCGGCGTCGCCGGTCGACAACCCGTCCAACGGGTCGAGAAAGATCTCGACTGTGTCGACGGGAGTCTCGGTCAACTGACCTGACGGGGACACCGTGAGACCAGTGGCCGAAGCCGAACAATCGACCGAAGTTGATGGCCGACAACTCGGGGAGAGGGACCTTTTCCGCTCCCAAGAGCGTCGACGGAGGGACTTACCCTTGTCTTTCTTTCTGGACCAAGAAGAAGGTCCAGCAGACGTTGGTCCCTCTCCTCTAGTGGAGAGGGACAGACAAAGCTCCTTAAAGGAAGCTGTGTAAGAGGAACCCAGGGAGAGGGGGATAAATGCCACGGTCGAGGAAGATGTTCGCGGGCCAGCCTCTCTTCGAGGGCCATCATCTGCTCTAGCTGATCCGCCGCAGCTTCCACCGCCGCGGAAACCGCCTCGACCGGCCTCTTTTGACTTTACCGAGGAAAACGCTTCTCGGGGCGCCCCAGTTGTAAACGGGCAGCACGGTCTTCGAGGACGTAGGCTGAGAAGGAAGAGCACAGGTCGCAAGCCTGCAGGTCGTGCTCAAGGCCTAAACAGTAGACACACGCGGAGTGCGGATCCGTCCGAGACATCTTCTGCCCGCAAGGGCACCGCCGAAAACCGGGAGTCGATTTGTCCATCGCAGCCGCGAGGGATAGAAGACCGAAGTCTATAATGCAAAAACCTTTTAAATTCAGAAAACCGAAGAATTAGGAACCAGTCTTATACGCAGAGCGTTAAGGAGGGAACCTGAGCTTCCAAGCGGTAAGGAAGATCTGGCGTCATGGGGCAGAGCCGAGAGTTTTACCACCCGGGTGGGTGGGAGAAGCCAGCCTGAAGACCTTCCGGCAAGATTTAAAGCGGCAAGGATACCTGCCAGACAGTGTGGATGAACAACATATCCATGTCCCTAGAACAGATAATTTTATATTATGCTACAGGCAGAAGGGTGGGAACTAAGAGTGTGCAGTTAGTTCACTGGGGGTCACCTCTATGCACTGCCGAAAACAGAAAAGCAGAGACTAAGAATTGGTTGAAGTTAACTTCGTGTGCACAGAGCGAGTTTAAGGGAGAACTGTACAAATCAAAGCATCTTCCCCAGCAGCTACCTAACCCCACTGATTAACGGTTTAAGGCAGTCAATTTTTTCTTTGTGCACTTGAAAAACCTTTTTGTTGTTTGTAAAAATGCTTCGTAGCTTCCATTTTCAACGGCTCCCCACTCCCAGTATGTGAACAGCCATGCATGTCCGTCACTCACTCTGTGTTAATATGCCCTGCCAACTAATGGCAGGGGTTGGCAGGACACATCAGCATAGAGCGAGCAAGGGAAACACATGCCTACCAGCGAGATGGTGATGGCCAGCATCTGAAAACAATCTTTTTTGCATAAAAACGTGCCTTGTAAAAATTACCCAAAACCTCTGCTGACGTCATCTCTGTGTACGTTTTACTCCCAGGAGATAGTCTAATTTACTGTAAGAGCACATTTTGTGAGTCGTGTTAGTCCAAAAGACACCCAATATGATTTTGTAAGCCAAGGTTTGTAACCCAAACAAAAAACATCACATGATGCAAAGTGAGGTTAACCTACACAAGTTTAGAAAGTATCCAGAAAGATGATGCAGGGGCACACTGAAGACAAGGAGTCATTGTCCTCCTACAAAACCAGCACATTTTTTTTTTTGTCCAAGCCCTGGACTTCGGCAGCCTTCCAAGATGATATTTACAAAAGGCTTCCTCTGCATGGCAAAGAAATGCCTCCATGAGAAAGTGTTGCGGATACTGCTAAAGTCATGATTATAAATCATTATGTCATCACCATCCAATCCTTTCAGACTGGGAGCATAACAAAACCCTTCAACTCTGTAGTGGAAAAGTTTTAAAATCCTTGTGATATTCTAGAATGGAGCCTACCAAGTACAACATAAAGAGGAAAGGAAAATATCCAACGTCCGCCAGGTACCTCCAGGGCCGGGTTACATAGATGAGGATAACTGGATAGTTAAGCCTGTGTGTTTTTTTATCTGCCACTGTCTCGTAGGTCAACAGAGTGAATACTCAAGCTAGCTAAACATTTTTAATTTCCTCCACTGCCCCCAACTCTGTCAGAAGCTGTACCCAGTCCAAGCCCCAAACATTGCCTCTGGAGGGGTCTGCTTACTTCCCCCCAAGTCTCCACTCAGCTGCACTGAAACTCCAGGAATACTGCTTTCCCGAAAGAGCCCCCAAGGTGTCAGACAGGGACAGCCTGGCTGCCAGCTCCTTAACTGTAAACAATCAAGTCAGGATCCGGTCAAGAGGGGATGGATAGGCACAGTGGCAGCATAAGCAAGGAAGTGGAGTCAGTCTCCTATTCCTTTGCCCTCCCCCCAAATTCCCACATTCTGGGGATGCTGCAGCGTGCCTCGGTGTCACTTGTGTCCCCCATCTTCCCAGCATTCCTGGCTGCACCATGACCTGCTGCCACTCAGGTGGCACTTTTGAAAGCAACAGTCTTGGCCTAGCGGAGGTTGAGTCTGGGGAAGTTTCTATTGGGGGGTATGCCCCCATACACAAGGACTTGGCAGAGAGGGGTGGAGGACAGAAATCAATATATATAAAAACAAATAGTGTGATTGGGCAGTTGACAACTAAGGCGGCTTGATCACAACACGATGCCAACAGGCCCAGTCGCTGCACAGCTGCTTTAATTCAACTTTATATGGAAAAGAATATTATTTTTTCTTGTCTATCAGATGGTCCACGCAGCTACAGTGGTGAATGGTTTGAGTGCAGCTCTTGATATAGTGATGTTTTTACTCAGCAAAATGGATTCCACTGTCACTGCACTTGCTAGGAGTAGAGCTGCTGCACTTTGCTCCGTTCTTACATTCATTATTCTGCTCTTGAAGAGTCAGCTATTAAAAGAAATTAAGTAATTCATCAAGACCCATTGCAGCAGCATGGCTGGGATAGCATCAGATTATTATCAGCGTTTGCAACTGATCTGGGTACTAAATAGGAATAGCTTGCTCCCTTTAATTTACTGACACAGGCTAAGCAGCAAAGAAGTGGTTCTGCAGTTTTACATCAGTCACCCAAAATGCACTCTGTATTCTGAAGGCTCTGGTGCTGACAGGCAAATGCACTTTCACAACGTGACCGTAATATATAAGACTTGCGTCATTCTTATTTCATTTGTGCATATTTAACATAAACACAGAAACTTTACAGGCAGAAAAAGATTAGCATTCATTATGGCCGCTCTGTTCCTGCCTAACTCAGCCCCACCATCCTAATGTTGTGTGTGCACTGCTGACCTCCCGAGTTGTACCTTGACCACTCCCCTTCCCATCATTATCTTCTGCCATCTCTTTGGACAGGGGTCAGGTTGAATACTGTTTGCCAGGAGGCTAGTGCAAGTTGTTCTGCCCCTTGCACGCGCTACAGTACATGTTATTGTGCTATGCCAGGGATGAGGACTTGGGGGCTGCTCTAGGGGCTGTTGTCCAGTCAAATAAGTCACTTTATTAGACAGCATCACACAGTCCTATGGGAATGCTGGGAGAATCCCATGATGTTCAGCAGACGCATTTTGTTTGTCAGCGTGATTAAGCGCAATTGGTAGGAGACAGCAGGCACTCCGCGGCTGCTTCAGAGGCTTCAGCAGCTGGAAAAATGGCATCACATTAAGGTGGAGATGGGTCTGGGGGCTGAGCGCCATTGATCAGAGAAATCAGATATGGCATCAGCGGTTTTGGCTGCAGAGTGCCACCGTGTGATGCCTGAGGCACAGAAGGAAAAGAAACATGGCTGCGCTCCAGATCCATTAGAATTTCTTTTTTGTTTCGTTTCAGTTTTGAGACCAGTGTAGGTAGCCTGACTCTAGAGCATGTAACTTTGGACCCTACTTGCAAAAGATAATTTCTATCCCTTCCTTGGGACCAAACATATTCTCCCCCCGATCTGTCCTCCTGTCACCCTCCCCAGTGTTCATTTCATCAAGTGTAGTTCAGTATCCACCACAGGCAGCTGCAGAGAAGGCTGACAGTGGACTAAGGATGAGGGATGGGAGAACCGCAGAGGGTGCCGAGGTTCTGATAAGCGTCAGTTAACGCGCCTTATCAGAACTTTCAGATTGTTCTTAGCTTTTTGTTTTAAAGTACAAAAACTGATTTTAATTTCCATTCAAAAACAGTTGCCAGTGAAAGGAAGTGACAGTACTGTTATCACACCTTAGAGTTGTACTAACTATAGGTAGTGTCATTTGGCTAATAACGAAATGGGTCGAGGAAATCCAGTAACCTGATTGGCTGAGGACCTCAAAACCCTGTGCTAACATCCCAGCACAACAGCACGGGAAGAAGTTCAGACTGTCCCAAGTCCTCTGTACGTTATCAGGCCTCAGGGATATCGCTTCCCAAACAAAATGCGCCTGCTACTGCAGACTATCCGCTGAGTCCCATGCTGATTTTGATAACTTATTTTAAAAAAAAAAACTTTCTCCCATACCATAACAGTGACTGTGGTTCCTCACAGTCTGTTCTCCCGCCGCTGCCTGCCACGTGCTCAGTGAGCCGACAACACAGTACCGGGGAAAGTACCACTGACTGCAATCTGCGACTTGAAGAAAAAAAAAAACGACATCTAGTTTTAATTATTTTATCAGGCTCACCTCACGCTCTTCTCACACAGCACAGTCAACTTCCGGGTCGTGAGCTGCCATATTACGATGGAGCTTCATAAAACATATCCTCGCTGATGAAAAATAAAATAATAAAATATGGCTGCTTCCTTCACACAGGGCTCCATAGCCACAAACAGCCTCAGCATGGCTTCCAAATATTAGCCCATACTTTTGCCATTGAAGGGACACAAACATGGAGTCTTGTGAGGTTGGCGCCACCTGCTGCACTACAGATAGTAAACAACCGGCTTTTTCTCTTTTTTTTGCACTTTTTTTATTTTTAATAATGTTAAATTCAATAAAAATAACTTAGTATTTTTAAAAAATTGCATACTAATTCTTAATTAGACCCATTTCATAACTGCAATAAGGCACTTCAGGGTGCGTGTTGTGCTGGGATAACGGCACATCTCAGGTGGTGGAAGCACTCTGCCTTCGGCGTTGTGCTTCAACCCACTAAAAGTGTGCTGTTATACCAGCACAACGCACACTTTGGCGTGCCTTATTGATTGTTTAGTGCTCCTCCTGCAATACCACTGTGATCACGACCACTTGATACAGACCTGGCTCATCAGGCTCTTCCCCACCCCAATCTTATTTCTGGAGCTGATCATCCACAGCCTTCCTTCAGGATAAAAACCTGCTGGGGAAGTATACTACGCTTAAAAAACAATGTTTTAAAAATTCTTATAAAAACGGGCAGAAAGAATGCTGGCTCCTGATTGGCCAAGAGGTACTTACAACTGGGCCATTATCGCAGCACAGCAGCCCAGCTGAAAATAACTCAACAAAATACGTTTAAAAAATATAACCAATTTAATAAAAAAGACCTGTTTCATAATTGCTATAAGGCACTCCAGGGGGTGCGTTATGGTGGACTAATGGCCCTTTTCATGTGGCAGAAGCACTCGGCTTTGCCTCGTGCCTCAACCCACCCGTGGTGGGCCATTATCACACCATAACACACCCCCTGTCATGCTTTATTTAAGCAATAAGGCACGACAAGGTGCGTGTTATTATGTAATAGCGTCATGCCTTGGGTGGCTGAAGCATGAGGCCACAGGCTGAGTGTGTACAACACACAGGAAGTGATGTTATTACACAATAACACACACCCTGGAGTGCCTTATTGCTATAATACAGTGGCTCATTTTTCAAAAAAAGGAAAAAGAGAAGCAAACGTGTTTTAAACATTTTATTTTTTTACTTTCTCTTTGAGGAGGTATACCAAAAGAGTCCATACTTTTCTGTTTCATCCAGCAGGTGGCACTGCTCCTACATGCTTGCTCTGTATCTCTTCTTTAGGTTTCTCTCACTCCGTTTCGTGTGTCTCTGGCCCAACCCCACCCCAGTCCACCTGTTGCTCCCTCCCTCTCTTTTTGACTGTGTCCGGTATGTCTTTGAAATTCCCCAGTCTGTTTTTTTTTTTTTAACGTTAACATGCCTCCATTGCTGCTTTTTGGTTGGGTTACAGTGCTGAGCAAGTAGTTCATGAAGCCGACAGCTTTTCAAAAACCGTTCGCTCAGACTTACCGCTCCTGTGTTGTGAAGCAATACACAGCTGAATAAAACTTTATTTTAATGCAAAAAAAATAAAAAGGAAAGAACTAAGTTTCAAGTTTTCACAGGGCCTGTAGTGGTACTCTGGAGCTGCCACTCGTGCCAGAAGACACACTGAAAGGGGAAGGGAATGGGAGCAGAACAGCTTTGATTTTGTGTTTCACAGAGCAACAGAAACTCAAAGCTGCTGGTCTCACTCACCTTCCGGCTCAGAATCACGTCAGGTTTGCTCTTAACACTTCCTTGTGTTTTATTTATTTATTCATTTTTAATTAAAACACTTGTGACAGCTAGGAGAATGTGAAGCCATCTTGTACTGAGTGGGGAGGAATGTGAGGGCTTTGGGCTCGGGGTGACTTGAGCAGGAAGGGAGGGGTTTTGTTCACTGTTCTGCAGTCATCTCCATGCCTGCCCTAGATACAGTGATGTTACTGTCACATACTACCACTGTGACTAGGGCAATCTGATGACTCGGAGCCCAGGATTCTTACTTGCCACTGTACAGTGGTTAATCATGACCTAGTCAGAACTAAACAACAAACAATAAAGTTATTTTACAGAAAATGGTGTAGATTCTGAACTTATCCAAACCCGTTTTCCCATCCCTAGAGGGAAAACGATCATGGTGTTCTGAATACTTAAAGCAGTAGCATAATGAAACATATTTTTCCAAAAAGCTAGTTTCAGCTACAATTAATAATATTTGCCATACCTGTCAAATCTACTTTTCTAGGTATCTTCTATGCTGCGCGCCAGGGTTTCTTTATTTTCCCAGTCATAATCCTTGCTAGGTCTACAATGCCATTTCTAAGCCAAATGTGGTGTCTATCTTTTTTATTTTTGGTGGAACTAGAAAATGCTACTGAGAATCTTTTATAGTGACAAAAAGGTAGGGTCATATTTTTTTGCTCGATGTTGTTGCACTGCTGCTTTAAGGGAAAGGACAGGGCGGAATATACACAGATGTTTGTGCTGGAGGGTGAAAGCAACACCGGAAGACATGCACTCAAACTTGGGAGTGGGGTAAGATAAATGGAAACATAGGAAAGCATTATTACTTCACACATATGGTGCAATAGCCTACCTGGTGAAGTATGGCTCGATATAGGTATGCTTTTTTTTTTTGTTTATTTAGTATGCTTTTCTGTGCAGCCACCGCAGGTTCAGCCCCTGCTTCTCCCGGTCCCCTCACCTCGCCCCCAGGACTTATCTCCTCCCAACAATCCCCCTGGCTTGCCCCCGAGGGCGAGGCCACTGGACCGATGCAAACCCTCATGGCGCCAGTAGAAGGAAACCGGCAGGGATCACCTACCTGCCTTGCCTCCCTGGCTTACCCCCCAGGGTGGGGCAAGGAGTTGAGTTGTATCCGATGGACAAGGGGACTAGGTCACCAGTGGAGTGCTGTGGTGGGCAATGGGGGGCCGAAGGAGCGGGGCATCACACATGGCAGTTGAGATTTTTGTTAATGCAGGACGAGACAGATTCCTAAGGGTGAATGGGGTTGAGAGTTACACAGTACGAATAGGGACAGCATCCCAGCTGAGAAGAGTGGATGTATGCCATATCTGCTTTTTCCTGGATAGACTACTGTAGTTCCCTTCTGGATGGTCTACCTTCCAACAAAATCCAGCATCTTCAACCTGTGCAAAAGGCCACTGCTCAGCTACATACTGGCACTAGGAAGTCAGAGCATATCACACCTATTCATATTGGCTACCTTGCCGACAAAGCACTGATTTTAAAATTGGTGCAGCCAAAGCTGCCTCCAAGATCCTGTGGCACCATGAAAAAAAAGTAAACACACACCACTGCAGCCATGTTTCTTGCCCTTTGACCCCCAGAACATATGGCGGGTCATGGGTCAAAGGGCAGTTTTGTCCACAAAGGATAGTCAATGGAAGGGCAGAGCGCCCGGGTTAAAGGGTACAGAAGCAAAAGTGGAATTATAAGAAGAGTGGGCATGAGTTGCCCATGAATCAAGTGACCAATGAGGCCTTGATCTGTGATATAACCCACCTCCCAAAAGGAGTGAGCCCATGGAGAGCATGACTGCCAGTTGGGAGACTGCAGCTACAGCAAGGAGGAACTCAGTATTGTCTCAGACAAGAAAGAGAGTAGCAGAATGGCCAGCACTATATTTGGAAGCTGCACTCAGAGACTTGCCTTTACTCAGGGTATAATCCCAAACAGCCAAGAAACTGAAACTGTCAGGCAGCCATCTGACGTGTGTGTGTGTTTCAGCCAGAACCAAAAGCCACATTGAGAGTAGAGCCTGTGTAAGTTCAGATAAAATCAGCCATACAACTCATTAATGGAAAATCTTCACTTTCTCTACCCAATGGCACTCTGCATCTCATCTGGTCACTGGTTCTATATACACTGCTCTCTTCCTCTTTTTTCCCCACCACCAGATGGCATTCTGCTTTTGGTCTCACAGGAGGGGATCCCATCCTCGTCGCCAGTGTAAAGTCCTCGCCCCAGTTCCATGGGGGAACATCTTCCATAGCTCCAACCATTCAGCTAAAGGTAACCTCCTTTTAGGTAATGTGTTAGACTGGCTCTTGTTCCTGTGTGCTGCAGTCTTCACTTTCTCCACAAGAGGACACTCTGCATCTGGTTACTAATTCTGTATACACTACAGGCAGAATACCAAAGTGTAAGCCATCTGGTTTAGGATTACAAACAGCGTAAAGAATTGGCTGTTTGCTTGTTTTTCCCTTTTCTACACATGTGATTCAGATACCAGAATCTACCCAGCTCTAGGCTGGTAACGTTTACAACTAAACTGTGTGATACCACATTAATTTACAGCGAGCTCACAAGGGATTATGGGATGTGACACTGGTGTACCAGATTAGTATAGGACTGTAGTGGAACTGATTTATTTAGAATTGTTACATTTCTTAATCTTTATCTTTCCTTCACAGAACCATGCTCCCTCCCCAAAAAAAAACAACCTTTGTCCTGTTTTTGCAGTATATTTCCTGTGTACTGTTGCCATAGTTGCTGGGTTACCATATTCACCCTGAGGTGGACCTGTTGGATTCTAGTATTATTAGATGTCTGGGGCATCATCCTGATACTTGGTTACTTGAAGGGGCTTCCCCAGGTTGAGGCACCTCCTCAACATATATTCAAATCCCCAATCAACTGTTCCACCAGATCCAGGCCCATCCACACGAAGACTTAGTGGTGAAGTTCCCCAACAACAGAGAAGGCCTTCACTAATGAAGCTAGCAGGGGAGTTCACATTTTGATACCCTCCCTCCCAGAAATACCTCCATGCTGGACAACATTTTTGTAAAACCACTGTGCAAACTCAAGGGACAGTGCAATATGAGTGCAACTGAAACCACAATCCTCTTCCAAATGCATTACATAAGCAATAAGCCACAGCACAGAATGCATTTCTAGAAAATGAATGTACACCCCTCGAGTGACCTGCCAACGGATGGACGTCTTTTAATACACTCAGGAAGTGCATTAATTCTCAGAAAACACATGCCCTGGAGTGTGTTATTGTACTTTTAAAATTTTAAGTGTTTTTTCTTTCACTGAAAAAGGATTTATTTTCGTATAGTTAGGCTGTTACTAGGTAGAATACAGGAGTTTGATGACAAAGGCTGAGTGCTTATGAATCTACCCATAAAGTGCATTGACTATGAAACAAACATGCTCTGGTAAGGGTCATTCTATTTAAAAAAATTAAAAGCTCTGTATTTTAAACAGCAACAACTGCGGTTAAAAAAAAAAAAAAAAATTCCCTAAGGGCCTACCACACACACACACACTCCTGCTTTACCTGTCTTGGACTGAAATAGTCCATGGGCCCAATTTTCAAAGGTTCACACAGGGCTCGTGTCATGCCCTGCACCAACCCTATTCTTTGGTGCAGCTGTGCCAAACTTTTTTGACGCAACTGCACCCAATCCTAGTGCATTGGGTGAGCTGTGACACTTTCGACCATTCATGGCAGCTTGCGCCAAATATTTGGCGAAGGCCCTGTAAAACAGGTCCCCCAAATGGCACAGGTTAGACCAGGGAAAACCTGCTCTAATTTGCGGCATTTGACTCTCGGGACTGAAAATCCCACTCGCCGGCCAGGTGAATACTGCAAGCCCTGTGCGCCAAATGATCAGCGCACCAGGGGCTTGCGACATTCACGGGGCTTTGAAAATCGAGATCCATATCTCAAATCAAAGCTACCGCTCAACTAACAAGACTCTTGGCAGTTGAGCAGCGGCTTTGATTTAACTCCGGTGCACCTGTAAAACATATCAGAAAGTCATTTTTAAACCCAACCCTGCTAATATCAGTGTCTCTCCCCCCCCCCCACTCTACAAACTACTACTGTATGTCACAAAACATTTTCTTTATTTATTTCGTTTTTGTTAACCGGGTAGGTGCACTAGCCATGAAATGACTATTTTCGGGCACGACCCAGAAGAGTAAAGTATGCATCTGTATTAAAGACTAGTATGGACGTAATGCACAACTACCTGTATACACTCTAACACCACGTAATTGCGACTTTACATTGTAATGCTCTAAATAATGTTCTCTCTGGGTCGCCCCTGAAAAAGGGACCTCCGGGGCTTAGTATGCCTACCCGGTCATCAAAATTTAATAAATAAAAAAACAGCGCAGGGGTGACATGGGGTGGTGCTTTCAGAACTGTGTACCAGGAATGGGAAGGGATCTAGTGACCGGCTCCTCCAAGCCATGAATTATGATACCTTCCCCTTACAAATCTAGACAACAGAAAAATCTGAAATATGGACTATTTCAGTCCCAAAGGCACCAGTGGGAGGCTTGATGAAAGCACCTAAGCTGGAGCTCTTTTAATTAAAACAGGTCTTATTTCTGTTAAGTTAGACTGTTTCAAGGTTGATTATATTAGGTTAGTTACCAACTGTATTTACTGGGAAGTACTAAACAGGCTGGTGAGGTGTTTAGACCAATGATGTTGATAAAGAGCTCCAAAACCCATTTTATAAATGAAAATACAGTGGCCCCTCTCTATAGTGAACACCTCAGGAGACAGCACAGGTGTTCTATTATAGCTAGTTATTCATGAAAGTGAGGTGTTAATATGCTTATTTTGTGCATTTTTCTGGTACAACTGTCAGACTGTGTCTATAAATATTAAAATGGGATGGGGCAGAAATAATTTTTACAAATCGCACACACCATGTCACAAAACCCCCACAGCCTATACCATTACCAATTTAGCCTTACAGTGTCAAGTCTTCAACTGAGCTGCTCTAAAAGTAACGTCTGCTTGCAAGCAGGAGTACAGAGACAGATTGCGAATGCGCAATGACGAATCTTGACTGGTATCTACCTGCGCCAGACCTGGTCCGTCGACAAAGAGTAAAACTTTAGTCTTCCAGCGCTGCCAGTCCCTTCCCCTTTTCCAACCACACAAACGTTTGTTGCACACAAGTTCCAAAACACTGCCACAAAAAATCAGAAATCTGTTCTTTGTGAGACAACCATGAGCATGTGCAATGCAGGCTTTATTTGTGCCATATGTCAGAGTTGACACATCAGCTGTGGTAGCTATGTTGTTTTGGAACTGAGCTAGCTGTGGAGGGTGTTCTTCGCACATCTTAGTAAATGACTAACATCTGTTAAGATCGAAGTATAAATTTAAAATACTGAAAAATATTTTTTTTTTTATTTATATAACAAACTTCATTTAATGTGGGCGTAAGACCCAGAATAACATTTTCTTTTGTGACCCTTTAAATAAAAGAGAACTGAATTAGTCTTCCTTGCATGGTTTTGAATAGCAGGGTGTATTTTTGACATACAGTATATTTTTGACGTGCAATCACACTAAGCACACACTTTGACATGGATATTAAAATACATGGACTGCACTTATTCAAGAAGTGTGACCACAGTGGCCGGAATTTCTAAACCTGGCACAAGGTGTGCAGCCCAAGTTACAGCTGTAGAGACTGATGCACCAGGTGCGTTAACCCTAAGGATGAATCTGTGTCGTATTTTTCAATGTCGGTCACATTTACATTTTTACCTGCTTTCCAGATGCTTGCCTCTACTGCAGGGTTAGACGCAAGCAGAAGAAAACTGCACACAATACAGTCCTGAATTCACCGCATACTGGACCACATAAATATGGTCTAAGCATGTGTCTTTTAGCCACAAAGATTGAAACTATTGATTTTTTTTGCCACAAGTCCCCTGCATTAAATGCCTAAAACTTCAGGAACTTGTGGCAAATAATCAGCTTTGAAAATCCAGGCCCTGGATGTGTGGTTTGAAATCCTGCGGCCGTGGGTAACAACTGCCTTGAACATCACTCCCACAATGCTGTGTTCTGAAGGCATCTTCAAATACACACACATAAAGCGCTGGACAGGAACCCTGCAGCTGGAGATGTCTCACAAGGATCTTTCATGATAAAGAAGAAGTTTGCTCTGTGGAGGGGAGGACCAGCACTATGTCACATCAGACCCCCCTCCCAAACCAGTCCATCTCAGCTCAACTCTGGAACTCAAAGTCATTTATGACCTGTCCCTAATTTAACCCAGTCTAGTCTCTTGATCTGGTTCAGATCTATCAATGGTCCATTTCTGACCCATTCTGTATAATTTTAGGGATTTTGTAGCTTTATTCCTTGCTAAAAATGAGACATTGGTGGAACAAAATAAATTGTTCATTTTTTTATTTTCTGTGTATGCCCCATTCTCTTGTCCCCCCCCCCCACCGAGTCCCTCCAGATCCCCAAGGTACTCCCATCTGGTGGAACCCTTACCTCACTGGGATGCCTCGTCCTCCTTTGAGCCTTGGATTGTCCCTTGGGTGGGGATGAGGAGCGCAGGGGGATATACTTCCAAACACACTAACGCTTTGTCAGGAAGAGCATCCCCAGCAGACTGGCCCAAGCCCCAGATGTACCAGGGTCCTTTGTCTACAGGGAAGCCATTACTGATTTTTTGTGGTTTCTCTCCTGCCCCTTGGGATTCCGTATACGCAGATGTCACGGGGCTGTGTGCACGCTGAGCATAGCGCCACCCCAACTTCAGCAGAGCCCTGACCTCCCCTTGGCTCTCCAGCCGCACTGCCACCTGTGGTCACCATGGCAGTACAGGGGCGGAGAATGGAACTCTCCCTCCCCGGAGAAGGAGAGCATCCTCCGGGAGTGCAATCCTTCTCCTTCTAGCCGGCCCTCTATCACTCTGGCTCATTCTCAAATCCTGGCTGCCAACATAGCAAGCAGTAGTGCTACTGTTACCCCGATGGGCCAGCCAAACTTTTTTAATTTTCTTTTTTTTTTTACTTAAACATTTGGTAACCGGGAAAGACACACTGAGCTGAGGCTTATTTCTAGGTGTGACCCGGAGGCAAGGGTAAAGGGATTACAGTACACAATACAGATTATAACACATATTAAAAGATACATAAACAAGAATAAATACAGGAATACAAAGTATCCGGAAGGTATTTATTTACATGACAAAAAATAAACTATTTTAGACATTAAATGGCATAAGGAAAATGATCATTTTTATGGGAACGTAAAAACAACCTGATTCTGGCATTTCATAGGATCATAGGTGATTTATGAGTTCGGGAGGCAGAGATTGTCTTTTATGAACTCGCCACCAGATTTACTGGTGGAAATCATATTTTGTGTTACTCATATGTGTATCCAGTCTACTTTTAAATATGTTTAATGTACTGCTTTCAATGACATTTTTTGGTAGGGCGTTCCAGGTAGAGATAACTCTTTGTGTGTACCAATGGTTCCTTGTGTTTGTTTTATTTTGGCTGCCTTTAAGTTTCTTATCGTGCGACCTAGTATGTGTGTTAGTGATGTTATTGTTTAATCCAATGGTCTCGAATGTTGACTCATCTTTTATTGCGTTGCGTGTTAAGCATAGGTCTCCCCTCATTCTCCTGTACTGCACTGAGTACAGGCTCAAATTTCTCAGTCTAGTACTACAGTCCAAATGGCTTATAGACTTGATTTTTTTTGGTTGCCTTGCGCTTCGGTTCGGATCTGCCTCTGACACAGTTCTGACCAAGACTGGAAAATGTACCTGTTTTGGCAACTCAGTGTACATAAGAACCTTTTGGGAAAAGATCGGAGTTAGAATCAGAACCAGGCCACTGATGACCCACCTGTCCCTAGTTTATGCCAACCAAATTTCACACAACTGCAACACCTTTCTCAAGAGAGAAACTCAGGCCAGGAGGGGCACATAAACACAAAAAGCAGGCACACATAAACAAAAGGTAAATACACAGGGTCGAGGAATCCCCAATTTATTCTCCGGCCAGGCATCAAAGTATAAAAACAACTACTACAGAAATACAAGGGCAGGCTCCCCCATGCACTGTTTGTATCATTCAACTGTACTGTCACAATCTAATGTATCTTGTCACCCATGTACTTTTATGATTACCTTTGTTGTGCCATCTGACTGGACCAGGTCATGCCTGAAAATGGTCCCTGGGATCAGAGTACCCACCCAGTTAACAAATAAATAAATAAAATGTGGCCCCCTGACAAAGTGGCACAGTGCCGTAATAAATAGGGCCCTATTGTTTCTATACTCACTACCAAGGATGCTCAGAACCTGATTAATGGAATGGTATTTGTCAGATTCTGAACTGTTTTTAGAATTTATGATTTTTCAGAATTGGAGATTGAAAATCCTAAATCATAAAAATGGTTGAATCGGATTCAGAATCTCATTCTGATTCAGAAATCTGATTTCGATCACAGGAAGGCCATGGAAACCTGTACTTTTTGTTTGCTAGGATTATTAGAATTTCACATTCCGATTTGGAATCTGATCTTTCAAAATACTACAAAATCTAATCGGAACAAATTTTAGCAAATCCAGGCACCCCAAGAAGCTACAGTACCATACATACACTCATGCCCTGCCAGAATATATTGGGTATTTTCCAACCCTCAATGTGCACATATTTTTGCTTTGCTTCCACGTTTTGCATGTGTGGCTCCTTACCAGAGTGTCTATTTGCGGTCAGTGCTCCATCCTGAGCAGCAGCACCTCTTGCGCCCCACATTTTTCTGTTGTCTGTATCTCACTGAAGATGCTCATCTTTATCAATTATTTCTCAGTTATAACATGAGTAAGGACATTCTAGCCACCCGATTGGCTAAAAGACGAGTGCAAGAGTGCAATTATCTGGCTATAATTACCCTCCTGTACTTACTCAGCCTGTACATCAGTTTTGGCTTCACCATCAGTACACTTCAACTGCAGCGAAGTTTTTGTCAAGTGCAATTAGACACTTCAGGGATGTGTAATTATGGGCAATGATCGTACTTTCGGCACTTTATGCAAACGCCTCATGCCAAACAACACATTCAAAGCATGTGATTACAGCTCCATAATTACGCACCACAGCATGTCTTATTGCTTTCTTATACACTGCTCAGCACTGGAGACTGTTTGCATATACCAGTCCATGCTAAAGGCTTTGTGACTACGTGAAACTACTGCAGACAGTCCCTGTGCCATCCCTCATGCCACCACTTCCCAAGCCGATATCTCCTGCCTCCAGCAGCATTTCCTACCACACTGGACTCATGCCAGGCAAGTGAAGGAGGTAGGAGGACCTCAGAAGCCAAGAGGTAATGGACAGCAGTGGACAGTGAGTCTGGAAGAGGTGAGGCACAAGGAAGACCCACAGGACTGAGGTGCCAGAGGGCAAGAGCAAAGAAGTAACAGCTGCATGCATAATACACACAGTTCCCATTCTGCCTACATAAGCATGCAGTGCAAACCCCCCAGCACATCATCCACAGAATCCTATCAAATCCAGCCTGTTAGATCTGCTTTTGTTAAGGTCAGGACTACCACAAGCCCTGTGAGGGAAAAACAGAACTTTCCTAAACTATGGAACATTATTGCTTACCCAGGTTTGAGGAGGCTCTTCCCTCCGCAGCCCTGTCCTTGAGACTCTCAGCAATTTCTAGCTGCTGTTCATGGTACTGCTTGGCCCGTTCTAAATCCTGCATGCACCGCGCTGCATGCCCTAGGCCTGCATAGGCCCGCATTTCGATGGCCTTCTCCTCCAGCTCCTGCGCCAGCTCCAGCACATGGTTGTGGTAGGACATCGCCTTGTCAAAGTTCCTCCTGTAATGGTAGGCACTGCCCAGGTTGCTGTAGGCACGCGCTTCCTCTCGCTTGTTTCCTAGTTCCTTCGCGATTTTGAGATGTTGTTCGTGGCACTGCACTGCATTTGCAAAGTCTCCCATGGCAATGTAAACGGCTCCCATGTTGCCCAACTCTCTGGCCTCAGAGAGTTCATCTTTGGATTGTTTTGCTAGAAGGACACACTGCTTGTGACTTGCTAGTGCATTAGGATAATCTCCGATGGCGGTGTACACGTGGCCCAAGCTGCTCAAAGCCGACGAGGCTGCCTGTAAAAACAGAATCAAAGAGAGAACGAATGTGAGCAATTTAACATCAATTAGCAGGTATCTAAGCAAACCAAGTTTCGCAAACAAGATGGAGCCAGCAGTGCAGGAAAAAAAATGTTTTTCCCAGAAAAGCCTAGTTTCCAGTTTCAGTTAATAAAAATATTAACATACGTGTTAAATGTGCTTTTCTGGGTGATGACCGTTCTGTTCACTATGTAATGTTTTTTGTCAGTTTTACAATGCTACTTCTTAGCCAAATGAAACAGGCATCGTTTTTTTTCTTGAGAAAAAAAGGTAATTTAAAACATTAATGAAATACCTGCATTCTGGTAGAACTGGACAGTTTTACCAGAAAATGAAACTGGAAGATATCTGGACTATGTTACAGTTAAAAAGGGCAGGATCAAAGGTGGGTCACATTTTTGCCTGGCTTCACTGCACTGCTGCTTTAAATTAAAGGGGAATAGTCAGCACTAAGAACCCCACACCCGAGTGCGGAGTTGGTACCAATGTGTACTTTGTGTGCAAAAACATTGTATGTACTTACTGTTTACTGCAGTATATACAGTAGATGGTATCAAACGGTTAGTGCTGAAATGCACGCTGACATTTTTTCTGTAACTACAAATCTCAAAATCCCCTGCAGCTGACATTAGAGGAGGACTGCAGCAATAAGAAATCCGATAGTCTGAAATGCATGTTCAAGATTTTATAAGCTCCACATGGGTGCCAGACCCACACAGCTGGTGAGGATGAGGGTGTCAGTCCTCCCCACTATTTTACAGTCATGTCCTTTAAGCTTTCAACATTATCTGTCATTTTGAAAGTCAGTCTACCAATATAAGCTCTAGTTGCCCTTTTAAACCTCAGACCCCCCCCCCACACACACACACATTTTCTGCAGTGTTCCGACACCCCTGAAGATCTGGCATTTGCTGGTCCCACTGTTCTCTGGGGGCTAAGCACCATCCTCTGGTACTGTACTTAGCCTAGGGAGGACAGTGGGAGCTGCAAACAAAAGAGCAGAGTTTATAAAAACTCTAACATACACTGAAGGCTACTGAATCTCCTGCTGCTGCATCCCTCCTCTGATGTCAGCTGCAGGGGATTCTGGGATTTGTAGTTACAGAAAATGTCAGCTTGCAAGTCAACACAAACAGTTTGATACAATCTACTATACTGCAGTAAACAGTAAGCAAAAAAATGTTATTTGCACACAAAGTGAAAATCGGCACCAGTCCCACACTTGGGTGCGGGGCTCTTTGTGCTGACTGTTCCTGTTTAAAAGGCAAAGCCAAGAACAGAGTCTGAAATGGACTGCTGTAGTCTGGGAGCCCAAGAGTTCTTGTTTTGGCTTAGACTATCTCTTGCCACTATTTAATAGTCCAACAGGTTACCCCTTCATCTATAATGTGTCCATAAGGCCCCACAGAAGTGACATTTTGTTTCAACAGAAGAAACATGATATCATTAAATGCAGCAAAAATACCAAATACAAGTTGTCCATCAAAGGTGACCCAAGCTACTAGAGTGTGTGTGTGTGTGTGTGTGTGGGGGGGCATTCCATGGCCTATAGAGCCATCACTTACGGATTTCAGCCAATCAGTGCACAAAGCCATGGTACCTTTTATCCTGCATAGACTGGTCTCTTGTGCACTAATGTTAGGAGTGGAGCATTCCACTTCATAGCTAGGAGAAGCATGGCTTTATTTTAATAATGAAATAAAGCAAAACACTTAAAATTTATTACAAATCACTCTTGCCGACTCAAGTGATTTATAATATAAGGAATAATGTATGGGGGCCATACACAGTGAGCCTGGGTTTCCATCGAGGGGTTGAGATAACAGCATATAGACCTCAAGAGCGAAGTTCGAGAGGTCCATGCTGTTATCTCAACCCTGAGATGGAAACACAAGGCGAGTTGTGTATGCTCACCTGTATATTATTTTTTATAGTGTATGATTTTAGTAAAAATATTACTGCACTAGTTTTTTTGCTTGTATGTGGCACTGTGGTAAACCAGTTTATATTCTCTTTTAATAATAATCAGGCACAAATATGCCTTTACTCCTTTATTTTATTTATGTTTGTGTTTTGCTGTGTTGTTGGTGTTACTGACAGTTGCCAAGAGACAGAGAAAAAAGAGTGAGAGCAAGTGCTTGGAGGAACGAGTGCTGTGTGCTGTCATGATTACACTGAGTGACACTGGAAGCTAAAGCGAACGCTTCTTCCAGGTAAATGCGGATATACATTTTAAAAGTGTGGGACATTATTTTAATGAAAAAAGGTTGTAATTCACTTCATAGGAGCAGGAACGTATTAGTGAATAATGCAGAAGAGAGAATTTCAGAACTCCTTGTGACGAGTGTAAACTGACAGTGTCGAAAAGAAACTGAAAGCAGATGGAAGGCAGTAGGCATGAGCGGGGCGCAGGTGTTTTCACTATAGAAAGTGCACAACAACTTTTTGAGAGCCACTGATTTTTATACAGAATAAGCCTGAACCATACACTATAAGTTAACAGGGCCTGTGCTGTGTGTCTCTTATAGTATAAGAGACTCCTCTCTAGTTGACACTGGGGCCATTTTCTTGCAAGAATGCTAGCACCGCCAACATCCTCCTCCTGCACTACTTTCACTGACCGGCATCCCATGGTCACCCAGCAGGTGGCAGTGTTGCAGCAGAGGCAGTAGCCCTCCTTCCCTGGTGGCTAGTATCCTGTAGGATGCTAAATCCTTCTCCACCCACCAATCCTACCAAACCCCAATCCTGGAACCATGGAGCACCACTGGTGTCAGGGGTAACAGTGCTACCACTGCACTAATGTGCCAAAGTTCAATGCCTCCATGTCCTACTAGTCTAAACAGAACACTGTGGTTGAACTGGCGCATTAATGACATTACTCTGTTCTCATTGTAATTATTTTATGCCCCCCTTCCTGTGTCTGGTGCCCGGCTACCCCGGAAACCCTCTGGCACTATCATACTGGTCCCCGTGTACTTTATGTGCACCATCCTCCACGGATCCTTGGTTCACCACCACCTTCCCCTAGTGGGGTGTAGGAAATATATCTCTAAATGTACCAGATGACAGGAGAGGCAGTGAGGAGACAGGGGCCATTCCAAGATACACCGGCGCTCCTTCAAGCTGGCACCTCAGCCACTTTTCCTGTTTTCTCCCCAATCCTGGAGATGCACAAGGGTCAACTGGCATGCGTGACGCAGCGTGGGCAGAGTGAGACCCCGGCTGGTGCCCTTCCTTCCCACAGCTTTTGCTGCATTACCGCCTGTGGCAGTACTGCAGCAAAGACAATGTACCCCGCTCCCCCCAGAGAAGGAGAACATCCACTGGGATTTTTTTTTTATTTGATAAACTTTATTGTAAACAGAGAGAATCTGACAAACAGTATAACACAGAGTAAAATAAAATATATGACAATCGTAACCCACCCTCCACCCCCCGCCCACACCACCCCAGCAGAGCGATCCATGTCAACTATCTAACTAATGTGCCACAGGAAAAGCTGCTAAATTAAATAATCGGCAGAAACAAAAAGGGGGAAAGAGCAGTGTGTGCCTTCCCCAAAGTACACAATAAACAGTGATGACTGTAGCTTATAGCGTATAAAATGTATGTAGCCGACCCCAGCAAGCATCAAATAATGGAAGTCTGTTACAAAGACCTGCAATCATTTTCTCTACCCTAAGATTGTGTAACAATTCCTGTAACCATTCATGATAGGAAAGAGAGATCTGGTCTAGCCAGTGTCGCGAAACCACTCTCTCAACAGAGAGAGCAATTAAGGCCATGTAGTACTTCCTCTCTCTCACCAGGACCTGACTATAGCCCCCAATAATACAAATATTCAGGGTAAAGAGACCAGACAAGCCCAGCAAGGGATCCACTTTTTCTTCAATAAGTTGCCGTAAGGGGGCCACCTTAGGAGAGTCCCAGAAGACATGCAAAAGAGACCCAGCCAATGAGCCACATCTGAAACAGAGGGGAGATTGAACAGTGCCCATTTAAACCATCTTCAGGGGTGTCAAATACAGATTATTTAAAATATAAAACTGTGTAAGTCTGAGTTTATCTTGGGAAATAAACATAAAAACATCTCTCCAGATCCTCTGCCACCGAGAGACGTCCAAAGGGTGAGATGTATTCCAGTGGGCCAAAGATCCATCTAAACCTGGGAACAGATGAGAAAGCAACAGAAAGTATATAGTGACTACTGAATGTGGCTTAGAAGTCAGGTCCAGGATAGAGTGCAGACACTCATGGCAATCAACTTCCCAGACATTCGGCCCAAACCACAGGGTTAGTACATGCCTCAGCTGGTAAACCTTAACTATCTGATTACCATCTAAATTAGATTGTGCCAGTATTTCTTGGGAGGAGCACAGAACACCTTGTGTAAGTAACTCACATACTCGGACATTAACAAGTTGTGGCAACCACATTTCGGTCAACATTCGGCCCCCCACCTTGAAATTAGGATGCTTTATTATTGGTTGTGAGACACATTTATAATTAATATACTTCATCCTGGAACACAGTTGTGAGTAGACCTTAATTGAGTCCGATATGACTGATTCCTGGAGAATGCAAGGAAGGGACCTCTGGGAAAGAAAAAACAAAGCTGATGTTGAGACCCCTGCATTAGCTATTAATTCCAGTTCCAACTCCAGCCAAATGGGGATGTACTGGCCTCAAGGGGAGGGTCTAACCAGTGGGACATCTTACTCAGATGACTGGCGAAGTAGTAATCTGGAAAATACAGGAGTCGGAGTCCACCGCAGGTTTTGGGAGCTGCCAATTTAAGATATGACCTGCGTGGAGTTTTATCATTCCAAATACAGTCTGAAATTAGGTTATGCAAATGACGGAACCCTGACAGGGGAAGGAACAGGTTAAGCCTATTAAGGGGATAGAACACCCTTGGAAGGATATTCATTTTGACCGTATTAATCCTCCCCCATAAAGACAAGGGTAGAGATTTCCAGCGTTTGAGGTCATCCTGCAGCGTCACCAACAGATCATCCAAATTAAGCTTCCTCATGTGATGTTTATTTTGGGTGAGGTAAATACCCAAATATTTAATGGATTTAGGAACCTACTTTAAGCCAAAAGCCTCAACATCAGCTTTATTAACCATAGAGTTAAGAGGTAAAACCTCATATTTGTCCAAATTTAATTTGTAATTAGAAAGGCATCCAAAGGAGCTAATAACTTCCAATGCTGCTGGAAAAGAGACCTGGGGGTGAGTGATGTGTGGGAGAATATCATCTGCATACACGGAAATTTGGAGGTTTTTAGAACCGACTGGCACTAGTCCCAACAATCCCAGAGCACCCTTAAGTTTCCGAATTAGACAGATAAGAGGTTAAATAGCAAGGGGAAAGGGAACAACCCTTCTGAGTGCCGAATGTAAAGCAAAGATGGGGGGAGAAAACCCCATTGCAATATATATCAGAGCCCTCGGACCAGAGTTTAAGGCCTTGACCCAACCAATAAACTTGGGGGAACCGAACTCTTGTAGGGTAAAGAATAAAAAGTCACAGCTAACTCTATCAAAAGCTTTCTCCACATCCAGGGAAACCAGAGCAGCAAATGCAACCGAATCCCTGGATGCAGAGAAAATATGACTACGTTTATGGAGGCGATCCGTCAGTGACTGACCAGCTACGAAGCCTGTCTGCTCCTGACTAACAAGACCATCCCATGCTGCTGTAATCCGAGATGCCAACATTTTTGTTAGAATCTTTATATCATAATTTCATAAAGAGATGGGTCTATAACTAGCAACTTTAGAAGAGGGGTTATCCAGCTTAAGAAGCAATACTATCAAGGCTTCCAGAACCGAGGAATCTGTGGTGCCATGCTCCAAAAAGTAGACAAAAAAAATGGTGCAACAAGCGTAGCAGATCAGGAGCAAATATTTCATAAAAATCAGATGTGAAGCCATCGGACCCCGGTGCTTTGTCCAACGCAAGGTCCTCGTTAGCCACAATTATTTCTGAAGGCAATAAAGGCCTAGTCAAAAGTGTTTGTTACTCCATGGACAATTTAGGAAGGGAAAAACTTGCTAAATATTCCAACACCTCACTAGAAGCAGGGGGAGTTGACATAGGCCATACAAATCTGTATAATACCAGGCAAACTCTTGTGCGATATCTCAGGGGGAGGTCTTAAAGAGTACCATCCCTAGACTCGATGAGCGGAATCATGCGAGAAGCCTACTCCTTCGAAAATGAAGAGCAAGTAGATGACTCTCTTTTTCACCTTGGTCAATATAAACCGATTTAGTCTTAAGGAGGGTGTATTCCGCCACGTAAAAGTTCGGCATACTTGTCTCTTAGGACAGTTAGTTCCCTGTGAGCTTCTTCAGTGGACTGAGGAGACAGTGACATCTCCAAAGCTTTAATACGAGCCACGAGAACAGAAGCTTCTGCACTGCGAAGCTTTTTGTGCTTGGAGGCCATCCTACTAAATTCCCCCCTAATAAAAGCATACCACTCCAGATCCCCTCCTTCAATGGAGCCAGCATTCTGTGTGGTAAATAATGACATTTGTGTTTTAATTCATTTGATAATAAACTTGTCTTTAAGAAGTTGATTATTAGCTGGCCCAGTGGCGTTGAGGGTTGAAGCGCTGGACGCCACACCTTGTGCCACACCGGTGACTCAGGTTCGGGAATGAGCTTGGGTCGGCGGGGGCGGAGGAGGACCAAGCATCCGGAGGACTGCTCTCCTCTCTTGGGGGGAAGGAGACTTGTCGTCCTGCTCGTTGACTGCCCTCTGGTGATGGCTGGAAGGCAGTACGAGTAGGGAGGCACGTGCCAATGTCATCACGTCGGTAGGGGAGGGATGGGAGAAAAACAAGAAAATCGGAGCCTGGCAAGGTCTGTGATGGCTCCTGCAGCTGCAGGGGTTGGCTCGGGAATCTGGATTGGGTCTCTGGGGGGGGAGGGTGCGCCAGCCCCCTCTCTCCTGGCCCTGTCACAGAGGGGAATCCGTGGGGGACTACCTGAGCCAGCCATACGGAGCAGCATGAAGCCGGAGAGTGAGTCTCTCCATCAGGAGAGACCATGGCTACCTACCAAGGGCTCCCGGGGATAAAAAACTTAATAAAAAAAAAAGGTTGATTTTTAAGCCTCCAAGAGGAGTCCCTCTGGACATTGGGGGGGGGGCAGGGCAGCTTCAGCCAAACCAAAGCATGATCTGAGAGGACCCACAGAGCAATTCCACTGGCCAGCACTCCCCGCATACTTGATTGTGTAATCAAAAAAAAGTCTATTCTAGAGTATGAACCATGGACAGGTAAGTAAAAAGTATATTGCTTGTCTTGTGTATGTAATACCCTCCATGGGTCACACAAGTCCAAAGACTCCAACATTTCTTGTACGGAGTGCTGAACTGGGGACAAGTCAGCCAAAGCCCTCCCAGATCTGTCCAAGTCCTGAGTGAAGGTGCTATTGCAGTCTCCACCAATGATCAGGGGAGTCTGAAGAAAGGGGGCCGGGATGGAAGCAAGTTCCATGAAAAAGGAAGGGTCCCCAGAGTCTGGCTCATAAATGCAGACCAAGACAACCTCTACTTGTTCTAGGAGTCCCCTAACAAAAACATATCTCCTTTGCGGATCCGAGATACATTGAGAGCATTGGAAATTAAGAATCCTACCCAGTAATACAGCCACTCCCCTACTGAACTTATGGTCTCCTGCAGCATGACCTACAAACTGCATACGAAACAACGTTCCTTCTGATACAAGGAGATGTGTCTCCTGTAAAAAGGCAATTTGACTGTGTGACTGTTTCAAATGTCAAGTATTTGATACTGCTTAACTGGGGACCGGGCACCTTTAGCATTCCAGGAAATATAATGAAGATAATTTGCCATTTTTAACAAATCGTAACCGCCTATAGTATCCAACAAGTCCCAAAGTAAATAAACAAAAGTTATACCCTAGGATGAGCTCCACAACCCCCACCTCCTCCCCTCAAAATCCCCCAGCCACATAAAACATTGCGTAAAACAGAATCCTAGAACAGAGATACTACCAAGGAACAACCCCTCAAGACCCTCACCCCTAAACTCTCCACAGTAAGCTAAACATTCCTACAAAAAAAAACAACTCTTAGCCACTCTAATAATAGCCCCCCCCCAACCCAAGTTGTAAGGAGAGGAGAGTACCAGAAAACTGAAAAAGATAGGGGAACTCCCTATACCTTTCCTCCTTAACTCCCCACCCCAGTGAAAAATACCCACATTAACTCTACATCGACCAGGCCCCAAAATCCCACCTATATTCCCATAAACCAGGAAAATCTGAGTCTCTGCAAAAATAAGAGGAGCCCAGCCAATAGAACCGAATCCCCGGTCCCCTACTACCTTGAAACCTGCAAACAAAGATAGCCCAAAAAGAACACTACGGCTAAAACTTGTGGTATAACTGCTAGTAAGAACCACTAGCGAAAAAGGAAAAATTAGCTGTCTCCAGAGGCATAATGTAAACATATACGTCCTAGGAAAAAGGAATTAAAATCTGCTTCTTGCAAGAATAAGGTAAGGGATCCACCCTCCCTAATCCAGTGCACGATGACTACTCTCCCTAGCAGTTTACCCTCCTTACTGACCACCCCCTGTCCCCACTGCCCAGAATAGTCTACACATAAAGAGGGAAAGAAAACAAAAGAAAAAGGCAAGGCAAGAAAAGGAAATAACCTCCCAGGGAACTAACCCCTCAAAAAAGCCTTATAACTAAAGCACATAATTCACAGAAGAAGAGCATATATCTCCCCCAACCCAACCCTACCGACAACCTCCCCACCCCTTAAGAAAAATAGAACCCTGGAGCAACAAAAATATTAATTCTCGATATAGATCATGTTAAGAGCGCAGCCAGTATTGTAACAGTAATACTAAGTCCCTAAGATACCGTTATGAAGGGTACAGTATTCATGCAAACCTAAAAAAAAAAAATTTAATCCAGTTCACAGTCTAGTAGACATCTATTGTCCAGGTGCTGTTACCACCTGACATACATTGGGAGCTGTAATAGAGATTTCTCATGGTGGGGCACCATCGATAAAATGACCATAAATTCACCAGTGACTGCTGTCAAAATTCAGCTAGCTTCCCCCTTATAATCCAAACCGAAGATACATTCAGGCTAGTTGTATTAATTGCAAAAGGAATCAGAACAAACCATCCACTTACGTAGGTCGGATATGGAACATTCGATACTTGTGTACAGACAATATGTCCAGTACGTCGACAAAGTTGAGCCCAGAGCTGAAGAAAGATGCAGAGGATACCCTCAAAAGGGAGATACGCCGCCCTCTAGCCCCGACACTGTGTAAAACTGGGGGATTAGCAATGTCCTGCTAAAATGTGCACAAAATTAAAGCCGAGACACATCTGGTGTAAAGGCAGGGCAGATGCAGCTAAAAGACAACCAAGCTCTAGTATTACCTACATCCAGTAAGCGTACTCCTGTCTGTCCAGAAGTCAGAGGGAACAAAAAACAGCCTCAGCAGCACTAGAGATTTGAGGCACTTTTACACGCAGTGGTCTGTATTGAAATAACTGATACAGAAACACTGCAATGTTACATTTTCTGTGTGTACAAGCATTCACCTACCGCAACCAAAGTGAGCGCTTCCCTGAAACGCATTCCCTGTTGCCCTGGGTTCGCCGACTTCTGTTCTGTTCTGCCCTGCAATGTAAAATCACTGTACCGTTCACATCGGTGAACAGTAGCCCAACAGTTACACCTCATTCAGCAAATCTGACAGCAGCCCTTATAAATGTTAAAAAAATGACAAGTTCAATGCCGAATTCGTTTAGGGAGGATTCTCCCTAACGAATTCTGTTGAAAACATTTACAAAACTCACCCCTGTTAAGATGCAGTAACTTGGAGGCGTGTTACTGCTTTTTTGCGCATAACTTTGGACGATTTTTGTAATGTTTTCAACATAATTTGTTAGGAAAACGCCTCCCTAAACGAATTCCGCAATGAAGTAAATTTTTTCTAGTGTTAGCAAGGCAGAGTGGCTACCTGAAGTATCGGCGATTTGCCGTGAGACCAAGGGACCCCAGAAGACAAGAAACACTTCTGAAACACTGGAAGATGCAAGCTTCCGAAACGGGTGGTGTATGTAGAAGCAGCAGTGTAGTGCAGTGGGTGGAGCGAAACAGGACTGGAGCTACTGTGAGCGGCACAAGTAAGCGTCGTGTGTAAAAGCGGCTTTAGGCTGCCCCACCACCTATGAAAGATATCCCAAAGGTTCTCAAAAGATCAAAGCAGCATGCAGGTCTGGCGCTGAATTAGAAAGCTAGTGAGGACACATGGGGGGGGGGGCTCCAATGAATAAAATACTCCACGCAGCAAACCCCATAACTCTTAAGGTGCATAAGGGCATCCAACTATCAGACCGCCAAACTAAAGTTTCCTCTATGAAAATTAGGAAGAGTAAACGCTTGAGTCTCAAATGGGGGAAGAAAGAACTAGTGATTAGGCATACCTGTACAAGATCACAGCCAACTCCTCCATCAGAATCTAAGCCCTCCTCGAGCAATGTTGAGAGCCAAAATCTGGTATCCAATAGCTTTTAGCAAATAACTTCACGCAAACCACTCAGAACTTCACCAAACCTTACAGAGATTCAGTAAGAGGTTCCTCAACTCTCCTGCCGCTTGCTCTGCTGAGTCGAATGAACGCCAAGATCCCTGATGGAGAACCTGTAATCGGGCTGGGTAAGTCACTTTAAGGCTATTAATTTAGTGACCTGTGGGTGATATGCAGCCCGCTTCTGCCCGACAGTAACTGGTAGATCCTGAGTAAAGTGAAGTACCCTCCCAAAGCACGTCTCAGAGCTCCCAGACTTTTTGCAATATGTGCTGCTTGTCTAAATAATTGAGCAATTTCCAAATAAATGGGCAAGGTGAAGCCCCTACTGGTGGCTTGGGATGAAGGGACCTGCGCGCTCTTTCCTCTACATACAGTAGTAGCCACAGAAACTGCAAGCTATTTCCCGACATTTCTGTGATATTTCCAGAAATATCTGATGCTTTTTGCATTTAAACAGTAGGGGCAGCAGAGAGAAACTCTTCAGAAATTTCGTGAAATATCTGGAAATAGCTTGCAATGTCTGAGGCTACCACTGTAAATGGGGTTATTAGGTAAAGGCCCCGTAATGTTGGCCAGAAGCTTCTGTGCAAATAAAATAGGTGTGGAACCCTTGGCATCCTCTGGAAGGCCAAAGATGACAATATTGTTTCTCTGACTTCGGCCCACCAGATCCTCCAGTTTAGCTTCAGTTTTATGTAGCTTCTGTCGTAGAAGGGAGAGTTCTGGGTCCACCTTCTGGCGCCATTGCTCTAGAGAAAACATGCAGACTTCAACATCTGAGACTTTGTGATTCATGTCTTCGAGGTCAGGTCTCAGAGATTTAAGCTCTGAAGTGAGTTCTTGTAGTGCTGTCTTGAAAGACTGCATTTCCAGCAAAAACTTTTCTTCAGTGAGTAGTGTCGGTCCTGGATTAACAGTGGCAGAATTCGCAGTGGCAGGACTTGGGCCTTTGTTACGCTTAGACTGCTTCTCCGGCATAGAGGGAGGTGTATGGTATGGGAGCGCCTGGTGCATTTCTTTGTCCATTTTTGTTTCTAAAACAGCAAGTCACTGTAAGTACCTGTTTGTACCATCACACCACAGTCTGTAACAGCTGTTGTCCACCAAATCTAGGAGAATTTTCCCAATGATGGAGGAAAATAAATGAAATAGGCAGGAACGATCAGGAGCGTGGCTCAAGAACTGCTGCATCACATGACTCCTCCACTGGGATGCTTAATCCTCCTCTCCCCTGCCGCCACCCCCACCCCCAAACACCCTGGGCTTGTTCCCGAACCCGGCTACCGTCATTGCGAGTCGTAGTCCTACTGCTGCACCAATGGCACGGCTTTGTTACAACATTCAAAAATGGTACTGAATGTTAATGCTCAGTATTTAACGGAAAGTAGCTACTAAAATAACACGAGTTGGCTAGAACTAACAATGGCTACCGTTGATTTATCTTGATGCATAAAGCTGTAATTGTCATGTAACTGATAAGACTCGGCTGTATTTTTGTTGTTGTTGAATTTTGTATATTGGTCACTGATATATAATGTTTTTGGAGTGTCTCATTATGTGTGAATTGTGTTACATGGTAAATAAATAAGTAAAAAGATAAATAAATAGTATTCAAAAGATACATGACTAAATAAATAATAAAAAGGCAAACAAACTTATACGGGTCCCACCTCCACTTATGACATCCTCCTCCTCTCCAGCTGTGGCAATTCAGTGTGAGGAAATAGGATGTACGGGGGGGGGGTCAGTGGAGTAAAACCCATTACTTGCCACCCCTTGGGGGGGGGGGCAATAGACTTGAACCCATAATTTGCCACCCCTCAGCTGATTTGCCTCAAGCTTGGTGGACGATAATCAGTGCCATCCTTAGATGATTTGCCGACCTATAAGGGGTAACCTAGCACAAAATTAAAGATTAAGTCATTAAGCAGAAGGAAAAACTGATCTCTTTAAGCAAACATGGAACTGTCTTTTGTATTGTAGCAAGTAAAAACAAGATTAGGAGGTTATCAACTGCAAAACATAGTTTAATACCCAACTAAATCTATATGGTTGGTCCGCATTAATTTAAAGGGGAACAGTCAGCACAAAGAACCTCCACACTCACATGTGGGGCAGGTCCCAACGTGCACGTTGTGTGCAAAAACATTCTGGTTTACTTTCTGTTTACTATCTGAAACCAAAGTGGCTTACAAATAGTATAGTTAAGTTAATAAAAAAGCTAAACAAGGCTGACGCCATACATAAAAAGAACAACTCGGATAGAAATTGGAATGCCTTTAAACAAGTACAAAAGAGATGTAAAAATAAGATGAATGAGGCAAAAAAAGAACTATGAATAAAGGTTAGCTAAAACAGCAAAAAAATCAAATGGTAAACGATTTTTTTTTTAAATTACTCTTTATTCTTCCCCCACATGCCAGAGCCCTGCTCTGTCGGGAGACGCCCATGCACCTGCCTCACTTCACTGCCTTACCTGCATCCTCGGTGGACCCCCACGGAGCCACGGCTGTACCCCCCAGGTGGGTACGAAGTGGGTCCCGTACACCCAGAGACAATTCAAGTTTCGTCAGGTCCCTCCGGTGGTCAGGCAGGCAGGAGTCATTCAGGGTCTGTGCTTGGCGCTCCAGCGTCATTTTTCCTGTTCTGGGGGAGTGGCATGCGCCCTGACGTCAAGGCATCTCCGCCGACGTCCACCTGTCCCCAACCCTCTCTGTATGCTCTGCACTTGCTGTGCCTCTGGCTTCCGCCAGAGGTCAGTCAAGTGCTGAGCCTGTACCCTCCTCCCTCCCAGGAGAGGACAGCTGTCCTCCGGACGCTCAATCCTCTCCCTCCCCACCAACCTCGATGGCCTGGGCTCGTTCTCGAACCTGGGTTGCCGGCATGGCATCCAACACCTCAACCCTCAGCACCGGTAAACAATTTTATGCCTATATAAATTCACTCAAAACAACAAAGAAGAACTAACGTCAATAAGATAAAGAGAAGTGTATAACTGACCCAGTCAAAATGGCAAACCTATTCGACACATATTTTTGCTCTGTTTTTATTGGACAACAACATACCCACAATGATACAAATAACAACATTGGGGTGGGTAAGCACTCATTTCAAATGGAAGATACTGTAAAACTGATACACAATCTAAAACCCCACAGTGCACCTGGACTGGACAACATAACACCTTCTATGCTAAAATTAATGAAAAATTAAACATGTCTACCATTAAAGATTTTATATGAAAAATCATTAAACTTTGGCACAATACCAACTGATTGGAAGAAATCTAAAGTAACCCCAATCTATAAAAATGGTTGTAAGACAAGCATATACAATTATAGACAAATAAGTTTAACTTCCATACCATGTAAAGTTCTTGAAACATTAATTAAAGAGAAAATTCAGCAAAAACTAAATAACATGCCCTACTTTGATACAAATCAACATGGATTTAAAAGGGGTCTTTCAGCCAGACCGGTGGCGTTGAGGGCTGAGACGCTGGATGCCTTACCTCAAGCCATGCCGTCGACCTGTGTTTTGGGAACGAGCACAAGTCGTCGGGGTTGGCGGGGAAGAGAAGGATCAAGCATCTGTTGGACTGCTCTCCGGGGTAGGGGGACATCAGCTGTCGGCGCTCCACTGGCCCCCTAGCGGCTACTGGGGGGCAGCGCACTGACGCTACAGCCGAAGGGGAGGAGACGGGGCAGACGCTTGGTGAGAGCGCGTGCGGAAGCATGCACACTCTCACTGCAGGCATCATTGCATGCCCCGCCTCCACACAAGGGGAGAAAAGCAGAGTAGCAGAAAAAATAGCTCCAGCAGAATGAAGTGGTCCCGCAGTGCCGCCTCCAAGAAGGCACCTCCCTGGCATGGATCCGTTTGGGGTGGGTTGAGTCGCTCCCCACCACCCTGCCACGAAGGGTAAGTCGTGGGGTGCACAAGGGAGGGGGTCTAACCTTTGGGGCTGTGCTGGGGGACAACTGAAGGCAGGCTTGCAAGCTGGGAGCTCTGGAAGAAATAATACATCAAAATAATAAAAAAAGGGTCGTTCATGTACCACTGATTTGGTTTGCTTTTATGAATGGGTTAGTCAGTATTGTATTGTCCAGTGTCAGTGGCTCAGTAGATAGCACACTTGCCTCTGAGGCCGGGAGATCAGAGGTCTGTGGGTTCAGTTCCCACATCTGGCACTTGGGTTAATATCCCAGTACTGACACTGTAGTGCAGCATGAGAGGGGTGCTGCACTTCTGAGGTGCCGTCTTTCAGATGAGACATTAAACCGAGGTCCCATCTGCCTGGATTGGTGGTAGTTCAGGTGGATATTAAAGATCCCATGGCACTTATCGAAAAGAGTAGGGGAAAGTTTTATTGAGACAGAAAATCGTGTGACACAGACTAGTACAGCACAAAATCTGCAAACAAAGGGGAAAAAAAATACAAAGGTAATACAGTAGGTATCAAATTTCAAACCGAAAAGAAAAACAGTACAAAAGTATAACAAAGGAATAACCATCAAGTCACAGCTGAATCTGAATCAGTTATCCAAGGAAGTGCAATCCATGAAGCAAGCAGTCTCGACTCTGTGTGCATGTTCTGTTCAAGTTCGTAGATGGTTTTCAACTCTTTCACAATTTTCTGTTCTAGTTCCAAATATGTGCAGTCTTTCTGCTGTAGGGCAAACTGACATCTAGCCATCCAAATGTTCCATTTAACCACAACGAAAACAAGATTTAAAGTATCCGTATGCCAGGAGGACCATTGAGGGGAAAAAAAAACACCATACATAAGCGTCTGAAAAGTTACAGACTGGAATATCGGAGTAGCCCACTTCCGTGCCAAAAAGGCCCACCAATTCCGAATAAATGTACATTCAAAAAATAGATGAGAGATTGTCTCCAGTGCAGCACTGCATAATGGCCTAGAACACAATCTATCCTGAAGCTGTTTACGTTTGTGGTTGGCTTTAACATTTATTCATTCATGGCAAGAAAATCCCACATGTGTGCAGGTATTCTTTTACACAGCAACAAGGATAAAAGGGAAGAAAGATGCTGGACCGGACATTTATCAAAACGGGATTGTGTCATACAGACAGAGGAGAGAAGTGTCTTATACAGGGTCATGTGCGAATGAGCACTAAGCATCTGAGGTGATACTTTCCATTGCTTCAAGCGTAAAAACATATGTTTCGCATACAACGGTGTGCCTTCAGTGTCGTAACACATGTAAGGAGTTGTGTTCCCACTGGTGGAACCAAACTCCACAGGAATCATAAAACCACATTTCCCATCCCCTCTGAGAGTTGATCAGAAGTGGCTGCAGACTGGCCGTGAAAAAAATGCTAGAAAAAAACAACAAAGGATTTATCATACCGACACCACCCTCCATAACGGACAAATATGTGACATTCCTCTTGATCGGGTTCAGCCTGCTCCCCCACAACGCCTGAAAGAACAGGCTGAAAACCATCGTTTCCAGTTGTTTCGGAATAGGAAAGACATAACTTAAATATAGAAACAATGGAATCAAAAAGGTCTTTATCAAATAAACTCTCTTTTTTTTCCCGACCGACCCTCTATTCCAAGAGGCGACTTTCAGTTTACCCTGTCGTAATTTATTATCCCAATTAAAAAAATCAGAATCTCTGGTTCCAAAATAAACCCCTAGGATACGAATGGGGCCCTCCACCAAACGTAGCTGGCCAATACAGGACATCGGGACCATGACAGATCCTAACCCAATACCCACACTTTTGTCAAAGTTCAGACGGGCTCCTGAATAAGTTCCAAACAAGGAACATACTTGAGAGAGGCCGCCACCGGGGACTGACGCTACTAAGAAACAAATATCGCCTGCATATGCAATAGCTTTAAAGGTGCAAGCATAGTAGAGCAGGAGATGGCATGGATCTGAGGGTGAACATTCAGGCGTCGGAGCAGGACATCTAAAAACAGGACATACAGCAGAGGACTAACAGGACAGCCTTGACGGACTCCTCTTTTAACAGGAATCATAGGTCCCACCCACCCATTTACCACAGGAACCACCGTGGCCGTCCTGTAGAACTTTCGTAGCCATCGTATCATGTCGTCTGGTATATGCAGAAAATGTAGTGCCGTCCACAAAAAATCGTGGTTAACCGAATCAAATGCTGCCTTCTGATCCACTGAAACAATGATACCAGAGGTCAGGCCCTCAAAGCCATGGGCAAACCGTTCCCGTAGGAGAATCAGGTGATCCGAGATTCGCCTGGTAGGTATAGAGCAAGACTGGGCAGGATGCAAGACCTCGGCCACAATGCCAGTCAGATGTTTCGCGATAATTTTCATAAATATTTTGAAATCAGTATTTAACATGCAAAGAGGGCGCCAATTCTCAAGAAGGTGAATGTCGCCCTTCTGTTTGTAAACATACATCAATGCACCTTTCGTAAAGTCTAATGGAATAGTCTCGCTACGCAACAAGGCATTAAATACTGAGGTCAGTTCAGTGGCCAAGTGAACATTTAACACTTTATACAAATCAGCGGGGAGACCATCCGGGCCAGGAGTTTTCTGCAAGGGCAACGAAGAAATTGCTGAAGACAGCTCCTTCACCGTCAAGGCAGCACAAGCCACAGCCACACTCTGTTTCGAAGGGAGTGGGATCTCAAGATCTGCGTACAGGGTGGCAATGTCATCCATAGCAGCTGGGAGGGAGGAGAATAAAGCGGTTGTGTGATCTGTCACAATCTGCAGAATTTCAGAACGTGTAGAGCACAACGTACCTACAGAATTTGCTAGGCTCAGCATGGATTTCTGGGAAACGAGATGTGAATTAGACTCAAAAGGCCAAACTACGTCCCATGGTCCAGACGTGGAATTTATGTTGATGGTACAATTGTTGGGATTGTCTGGACTGAAAACATAGCATATCCCTCCGTATTGCTTGTAGTTGAAGAGATAGGTCCTGACCAGTCATATGTGCTATAGAAAGCAGCGACTGGAGATGAGCTCTCTTCTGTAAATAATCCAAATAATCCCTCCTACATTTTTGTCGACTGTAACTTTTCAGACAAACAATCAAGGCATGTTTCGTATCCAACCACCAACGTATTGGATCGTCATAGCAAATAAACACAGATTTACGAGCAGAAAGAAAAGACAGAAGGAATCTTTGAAACATCAGGTCTTGCAACAGGGAAGTGTTAAATTTCCAAAATCCTGGCCCTTTGCTAAAAGGGGCGACTGAACCTATACCGACTGATAGTAGTTTGTGATCAGAGAAGGCTACCGCCTGTACCTGAGCAGAGCCTATTGGCAACGTACGGGACAAAAAGACAAAATCAATCCTTGTTGCCAATGTGCCCTTTTGAAATGTGGGGGTATGATTGGTGGAAAGAGAGGTAAACATCGGTCAAGTGTGCCATACGAATCAGTTTATCCAATTCATGGGAGTCACAAAAAATTTTTTTGGTGGTGGCAAACAAACTTTTGTCCTGAAGGCTCAGGCCACAGTTAAAATCGCCAGAAAAAATTACTTGGAAGGACGTGTGTAAATAGGGGCGAATCAAAGAAAACAAGGCTATGCGAGCCGACTTAACTCGAGGGGCATAAATGTTTATGACTCGGTACGGGCAGTTACCTAAAACAAAATCCAAAATGAGGACCCTACCAGGAACTAAATCAAACAATTTAAGTAACCGAAAGTCCGGAACATTAAGTAATATGCCTAGACCCGAACAGGGGTCCAGGCCTATAGACCAAAACGACGGGCCCAAAAGCCAGTCTTGTTTAACTTGCCTAATCTCCTGCACCGTGTGGAGTCTTGTATCCTGCAATAAAAAGATACCTAATGGCAAAAGTCTTAAGAAGGAGAACACTAACCTATGTTTCTCCATACGTTTCATACTGTTTACATTGATAGTATGGCAAGCGAAGTGCGCCATGTCACAAAATATAGGGTGTCAAGAAACATCAAGACTTTCTCTTCCCAGCCACATTCTTCCCTTTAAGCTTAACTCTAGCCTTACGTTTTTGTGAGAGGCCGGTGCCCAGCTGGAGCTCCGAATCTGTAGTGCCATCAGGGAGAGAAGACACAATGGAGGAAGTGTCAGACTCACCACCCGCATCGTCAGTCGAAGGCTGAAGCACCTCGAAGGTGTTAGACAGGGCTATGGGTTGGGTCAGTAATGTCTTCATAGGAGGCGGTGAATTACGAGGACCAGTCCTCAGAGACCTCCGACGCATGACTGTAAAGGGTTCACAGGGGGGTGGCATAGAACTAGGACCCGGGATTTGATCTAAGTCAGATGCAGCTGACAGGGCATGTGTCAGTGGGGGGGAGGGGGGTTCCACTTCTAATGGGGGTTTCACAATAGCACCCTTCTGAGGAGCAATGACCTGGGGAGACACAGGCACAGGGGTCTTCAGAGCAGGGATCACCGCCACCGCAGGGGGTGTGGCCACAGTGGTACGAAGCCGAGCTTTTTGTGCCTGTGTAATCACAAAGCGTTGATCAATGCCTCCATCATGATTCGCCTGAGTGTGGGCAGACCAGTGGCACGTTTGAAACGTATGGCCTAGCTCTTCACAAAGGTTACATCTGCTAACATTCTGGCAATGAATCCCAACATGGCCTAACTCACCACAATTATTACATTTTATTTTATCACATACATTACTCAGGTGCGAGGGATCCCCACACCTGTAACAGGCTTTGGGCTGACCCGGGTAAAACAGGACCCCCCCTATCACGACCTAAGAAAAAGGAATTAGGTAAATGGACAGGGCCAGAGTCATTGGAATGTAACAGAACCTTAAACTTCCACCCTCCCGTCCAAATATTTTCCATGTCCAGGATAGCTTCAGGTTGGCCCTGTACCTTACAGCGTTGTTTCAACCAGTAAACAATATCAGACACATCCACACCCTCATTCCGAAACATCACCATAATGGTCTTAAAGGCAGGTTTTGAGAGGGGGATGGCCTGAAAAGAAGTCCACAAAGCAGTAGTCCTCAAGTCGTGGTATCTAGCCCAAAAATGGTCTAGGCCACGAGACGTCTGAAAACTCACATCAAATGTGGATTCGCCTGATACATGGATCAGAGCATAGATCTCATGGGCAAAAAATTTCAACGAGTCCTTCAACAGAGTTCTGGCCACATACACGCGGTCAGGAGGGTCTGGAAGTCCACCTCTATAAACAAGTCTAACAGCGTTATGTCTTTTTGCAGCCAGGACAGGGTGTTGAAATAAAGAGGAAAAAGAATGAGACTGTCCCACCTGTATAGAAGGTGTCTTATCCGTAGCAACAGAATCCAAGATATGTACTGCCTTGCCATCAGAGGGAGGAAAGACTGCCAAAGTGGACTCCTGCACGAGGGCTAAAACAGGATTCTGAGTGAGTTGTAGTTCCATCGGCATGCTCAAAGGGTCAGGAGAACTCTGTGTATCTGGCTTCCCCTGTTGCACATCCAGGAAGTCCTCGGGACGGGGGGACTGAATAGGGGACGGTCCGGAGACCCACTGTCCAAGTCCGGGTTCCTGAATCCACCCAGCACCACGCAACGCTGTTTCTACCGACCAGGTAGGCTCTACACGAGTATGAACAGTCTGTGTAGGAATTTGCAAAGGAGGTCTCACATCAGTGGGCAGCTCAGGGAGCATAGCATGGTTCTCAGTAGAACGGTCCGTCGGCATCTGTAAAACTGGCCTCGTCTCAGTAACAGTGTCCAACAGCATCGAACTCTCCGATGCAGGCGGCAGTACAGGGGGCATCCCCCGATAGCCCTGTGAGACCACCAGAAAGAGCAGAGGAGCAATCGCCGCCTGTAGCAGCACTCCGTACTCTTGTCAGCTCATAGTGCAAAGTCGGAGTATGTAGCGCCGAATGGCAGTCCGACTCAGCCAAGAGCTCTCCAACGTTGCGGTTCTGCATATCCATACCAACAAGTGCCAAAAACGTGTCGTCCACCATAGGAACAGCAAGGGAGGTATTACTGTCCATTTTCATGAGGTCTGGGAGAGATACAGTTCTAACAGTAGATGCAGCCAGGGATGTACTGTCTGACAAAACAGTCTCCTTCTCAAGCAGAAAAGTTTCGGTCGAGGTCTCCAAACAGCCAGAGACAGGAGCTGAGACCAAGTCTCCTGCCTCTCCATCCACCTCTGCAGCAGACAAAGGAGGTTCCGCCATCTTGGACAGAGTATTCCCGTCTGTCGAGTAGGGGAATTTCCCCGGTGCCCTGGCCAAATTTTCCCTCATTCACTAAAAATAACATTGACAGCTTCATCTGGTTCAAAGTCAGTTGGCATTCATCTGTATCCTCCTCCCCCAGGTCGTGCCCGAAAATAGGCAAAATTTGTTTAGTGCACGTACTCGGTCAACAAAAAATAAATAAATTTGGATAATGCCATTCCAGTGGATGTCCTACTATTAGACTTTATTCGGGCATTTGACACTGTACCCCATTGGGCAAAACATGAAAAACTCAACAAACATGGTATCGACAAGTTTATCATAAGATGGATTGACTCCTGGCTAAATGGTAGATCACAAAGGGTAACCATAAGAGGGCACCTTTCAACAGAGGGAAGTGTCATAAGTGGTGTACCACAGGGGTCGGGCATGGAGCTAATATTATTTCAAATATTCATCACTGACATGGAAGAAAATATCAATAATTACATAACCAAATTTGCAGATGACGCAAAACTAGGAGGGCCATGTTACACTAAAGATCAAATAGATTCTCTTCAGAAGGATCTGGATGCCATCGTCAGGTGAACTGAGAAATGGGGCATGAAATGAAACATAGCAAAATGCTGCGTTTTGCACTTTGGCAATAAAATTCCACGTCATAACTGTCACAAACCCACTCAGCAGGTCAGCCCTCTACTCCCAAAGTACCAACCTCTGAGCGTAGAATTGTGAACAGTTAACAGAACAAGCTAACCCACTTGTCTGTTTTGTAGGTTTGAGTCACCTTTGTCCCAAGTTCTGGAGGGATTCAAACTGATAACCTCTTGTTAGCATGCTCAATTGTCAGGCTCAGATAATTCTGTCTTCGGGGGGGCCAGATATCTTTGCCTACGGGCACCTAACCAGGTATTACAAAATGAACCCTTAGAACTCTATGCAATACCTAGAGAACTTTTATCTGTTTCCCAGTTTCGTACCACAATATAAGCTCATGCACAGTGTCAACTATAACCATCCAAGCATCACTTATATAAAAAGAAGTTTCAAGGCACACCAGGCAGTTTCTGTTTTTAAAATATACGTCTTTACTTTAAAATAGGTAAAACAGGAAAACAGTAAAATACAGAACAGGATATCCCCACACATACAGTCTTAAAAACAAAACAGGTTTAAAAGTGCAAATTCCTACAGTCCATACACTCAGACTGGTCTTAGCTAATTGTATTCTTACTTTCTTAATCTTTCAGTACTTCGATGTTCCTCTCTCTCTCAGTCAGAAAAATGAAAGTCTCTGTGTAAGGTCTGCTCAGTATATTTAAAAGCAGTCTTGAGCCGGCCTTCTCTCTGAGGTCACCTAACTCCACCTTGGTGTATTAAAATTTATATTTTATCACACAGGATGTCCTACTAAGATATTTGAAAAAATAATAGGTGACATAAATGAATCTCCTCTCTTCATGTGACTTGCCAAAACCGGTCAGTGATCTGTTTCACACAGACATCAAAGCCTCTTTGATGTAATTCTGGCTTCCTTAGATGACACCCCCCAACACATGCATATTGGACTTCTTGAACCAGTCTGTGATCTGTTTTACACAGACATCAAAGTCTCTTTGATGTAATTACTGGCTATCTTGGGAGACACCCCAACACATGCATATTCTCCTTCCTTCATGACACCTAGCGCAAATCAAAGGATTTCCCTGAGGACATCATGAATGGATATTTTATTTCCTGGGCTTCAAAGCAAACTTAACAAAGTACTTGCATTTCAGATATCTGCAGTTTAAGCTACCTCCTGTCCTTTGAACTTATCCGGGGAGGTTGATGTGTCAATTTCAGCAAGACAGGATTTTCTCCTGACAGACACTCCCTTACGTATTTTATATTGCAGAAAAAAATCATATTGAAATCAGAACCAGCTGTCCATGTGCCACAATCCTCCCCACCTAGACTGAATTTGGGGGGGTCTATCCCCTGCATGGGATGAGCTTCCCAAATCAGTTCACTCCTCATACACACAAGACAGCCCATCTGAGTTCTGATTGGTCACTCTAGCCCTATGTAGAATGGTCATGTCATATCCTTGCAAAGCAAGACTCCATCTTAGCAATCAACCATTGTTTTTCCCCATCTGCGTCAACCAAACCAGGGGGTTGTGGTCAGTCTGCACCAAAAAATGCTGCCCGTACAAGTATGGCTCCAATTTCTTTAGGGCCCACACTATGGCAAGACACTCCTTTTCCACCGTGGAGTATGCCTGCTCCCTGGGAAGTAACTTTTTACTCAGGTAGGCTATTGGGTGATCCCTCCCTTGCCTGGATGTCTGACTCAGTACTGCCCCAATACCCACGTCTGAGGCGTCAGTCTGAACTATAAAAGGTTTGCTATAGTCAGGACTTGTCAAATCAGGAGCACTGCACAGTGTCTCCTTTAGTTTGGAAAAGGCTTCCTCACAGGCTGGGCCCCAGGTAATTTTCTTGGGCATCCTTTTCTTTGTCAGGTCAGATAGGGGAGCAGCCAGGGCACTGTAATTGGGTACAAATGTTCTATAGTACCCTGCTGTCCTGAGAAAACTCCTGACCTGCTTCCGAGTTTCTGGTCTGGGCCACACCTGGACTACCTCTATTTTTATTTGGTTAGGACGGAGCTGTCCCTGACCTACCACATGCCCGAGGTATGCCACTTCTCCCATGGCCACCTGGCACTTCTCGGCTTTGACAGTGAGCCCGGCCCTCCGTATCCTGCCCAGCACTTCCCTAAGGTGGGATAGGTGTTCCTCCCAGCTGGTACTAAAGATGGCAATGTCATCCAGATATGCCATGGCATACTCCTCAGCACCATTTAACACCTGGTTCACCGACCTTTGGAAAGTGGCTGGGGCGTTCTTCATTCCGAAAGGCATTACTTTAAACTCAAATAAGCCTATCGGAGTGATGAAGGCCGACCTCTCCCTAGCTCTGTCCGCCAACTCTACCTGCCAATACCCCTTTGTCAGATCAATGGTCGTGAGGTAGGTCGCCCCTCCCAACTTGTCCAGGAGTTCATCCGTCCGGGGCATCGGGTGGGCATCTGACTTCATGACTGCATTCAGTCCACGACAGTCTACACAGAAACGAGTTGAGCCATCTGGCTTGGGTACAAGGATTATGGGTGAGGTCTAGGGACTGTGGGATCTCTGGATTACCCCTAAATCCAGCATCTCCTCCACTTCCCTCCTAATGTCCTTTTGGACAGCCTCTGACACCGGATATGCTGTCCGCCGTATGGGCATCGGTGTCCCTGTCTCCACATCATGTGTCACTAAGGGGGTTAGTCCAGGCTTGGTGCTAAACAAGTGGGCAAAGTCTGCTAAAACCTCCCTTACTTTCTGGATCTGGCCCGGGGTCAGCTGGGGAGACAATTTTACTGCCTACACAGAGGACTCCCGTTTACTCTCTTCCAGCAAGTCCAGAAGGGGGTCTCCTTCGTCCGTCCCCTCCCCATAACTACACACTACAAACACCATGTCAGCCCTAATTGCATATGGCTTCATCATGTTGACATGGTACATCCTTTCTGCCTGTCTACGGTCAGGTAACTCCACAATGTAGTTCACGTCATTTACCTTCCTAACCACTGTGTACGGTCCGGCCCACTCAGCCTGCAGCTTGTCTTTCCAGACCGGAATAAGGACCATGACTTCCTGACCCACCATGTACAAGCGAGCTCTGGCTCTGCGGTTGTACCATACTTTTTGTTTCTGCTGGGCAGCTGCCAGGTTGCTCTGGGCTGTCCCCATAAGCTCCTTCAGCCTTTCCCTAAACCTAAGGACGTAATCCACAATGGGAGTTCCCTGGGTGGCGTGCTTGCCTTCCCAGTCCTCCCGGATCAAGTCTAGGGGCCCATGTACCCGGCGTCCATAAAAGAGTTCGAAGGGGGAAAATCCTGTTGACTCTTGGGGCACCTCTCTGTATGCAAACAACAGGTGGGGAAGGTATTTCTCCCAGTCCCTCCCATGCTGTTCAGCAAACGCCCGCAGCATTAAATTTAGGGTACCATTGAATCGTTCCACAATCCATTGGCTTGTGGGTGATACGGTGTTGTGCATCTCTGCGCCTCCCCACACTTCTCCCATAAACATTTCATCAGGTCCGGCATGAAGGAACCCCCTCAATCGGTGATTACCTCCTGCGGAAACCCAACACAGGAGAAAATCCCAAGTAAGTCATCTGCCACTTTGTCTGTCCTCAATGAGGATAGGGTGACTGCCTCGGGGTACCGGGTGGCATAATCCACCACAGTCAGGATGAATCTCTTTCCTGAGGAGCTGGGGGTATTTAAAGGCCCCACAATATCCCTTCCCACCCTCTGGGAATGGCTCCTCCACTATGGGCAATGGAATCAGGGCGGCTTGGGTTTTCTTGCCTGCCTTCCCTATTTCTTGGCACCGGTGACAAGACCTGCAATACTCCTTCACCTGCTGGGTGAAGTTAGGCCAGTAGAAATTCTAGGCTAACCGCTGCATAGTGCGTGCGATTCCCAGATGACCAGACAAGGGAATATCATGTGCAATTTTGAGCAACTGCTCACGATACCACTGGGGAACGACAAGCTGCCTGCCTAGCATCCCTCCCTCTGTCTGTACTGCCTAAGTATACATAAGTCCATTTTCCCAATAAACTTTATGTCTGCCGTCGCCTCCCTGTGTTCCGTCACAGTCTGCCCAAGCCCTCAGCTTCTCTAAACTAGGGTCACTCGTCTGAGCAGCTGCAAAACCCTCATACAGTCCCAAGGCATGGGACAGGTCCCCTTCAGTCACTAAACTAGGGTCCCTAGCACTAGCGTCAGGGCCCTCAGGATCACTGTCAATCCCAACCCTCTGACAAGGGGTCATCCTTCCCTCCCTCTTTGGTGTAACCCTCTGTGGCTGTGTGGTTACTTGCTACTGGGGAAATTTCTACCCCCTTTTTATCAGTCTCCCCATCTGGAGACACAGGCTGGGGAACCAGCCTCTCAGTGGTTTCCACACTGGTTTCTGTGGGGTTCAGGGAGCTACAGTTTTCCCTTGCTGCTTGGCTATGAGTAACTGCACATACCATCCCCTGCTGGAGATTGTTACCCAGGATCACATCCACTGCTAATGTTTTGGCTACAGTCACCTATTGCACAGTTCCCCCTGTTTCACCCCAGTCCAGGAGAACACTGGCCAGTGGCAATGTTTTCTCTTCACCCACAAAGTCCTGTACAGTGACGTATTTATTGGGTATAAGCTGACCAGGCTGTACCAGGTCCCCCTTTACCAATGTCAGGGATGTCTCTGTGTCCCTTAACCCCTGCGTCTGTACACCATTCACCATGACGGGGTGCATGTGTTCCTTCATGTTCACTGGCATGCTTCCAGGGACACACAGACAACCCACTTCTTTACTAGCACCCGGTTCTGTATTATGGCTCGCCTTTTGGGGACACTGTCTGGCAAGATGCCCAGTTTCTTTACACAACCAGCATTCATTTCTTCTCTCAGAGAAATATTTTCTCTGAAACCTGGGGCTAACTGGTTTCGGTGGAGGCAGTGAAAGTTTTAGCTGCCCTGAAGGTACGCTTTTCCCTTTCTGTGCTGCCACGCCCGCACCATTTGCTCTCAGAGCAGGTCTGCTCTTGGCATAGCGGTCCGAGAGTTCCGCAGCCTCTTGCACCGTTTTGGGATCTCGGTCCTCTAGCCAGGTTTTTAGCTCTGCTAGGCATGCCCAATAAAACTGTTCTAATAAAATCACATTTTCAATTTTATCAACAGAGTTTGCCTCAATTCCTTCCCACCAACGTTTTAAAACTGGCGTCGTTTAGAGCTAGCTCCTCATGGCTCATATGGGCTTCTCCTGAGCTTACGGAATTTAGCTCTGTATGATTCAGCAGTTAATTCAAACTTTTTTAACAGTGCAGCTTTTAGTTTGCTGTAATTATTACTGTCCTCATTGTCCATTTGACCCAATGCATCCCGAGCTTTCCTGGTAAGTAGCAGGGATAGCTGGAAGCTCCAGGACTCTCTAGGAATTTTAGCCTGAATACAAACTTTTTCAAAACAATTTAAAAAGGCATCCATATCTTCCCCCTCTTTAAATTTGGCTATTAATTTGGAGTTCAATTTGTAACCCAGTCCTGCAATCCCAGTTAAACCCAAGCCACTTACCTGCTCTGGTGCCTCTGGTTGGAGTCATAGCTTCTCCAGTTCGTGTTGCCTCTGGTGCTCCTCTCTCTTCTCCTCTGCAGCTCGCTGGCGTTCATGCTCCTCCCGGTCTGCCTCTCTCTGCCTTCTCTTCTGCAGCTCACTGGCGCTCACGCTCCTCACGGTCTGCCTCTCGTCTCTCTCACTCCCTCTTCTCCTGGAACTCCAGCTCCATCCTGCGCAACTCAATTTGCAGCCTGAGTAATTCCGGATTCAGGATACTGGTGACCATCCCCTGCTGCTGTGGCCCTTCACTGACAGTGGCCCTGCTGTCCTCCTCACTGGACCTGGACACAGCACTGGCCACTAGCCCTGCCACACTCAAGGTTTGGTCCTTTTCAGTCATGGTCGGTGACTCGCTGCTCTGGGTATCTGCTACCATCAGAGCCTCTATGAGGGTCTGCTTTTTGGCTGTCACCTCGAACAGGACTCCTCTGTCCCCACACAAATGCTTTAAGTATTCTACAGTGTGTCTGCTGTAGTTGGAAGCCATCTTTCCTGACTACTGCTACTCTGACTGGCACTTTAGAAAAAAATAACACAGGTAGGAACTTGACTATAAGCCAAGGGATAAAGTTCGAGCAGACTCGATAGACCGTAAGGCCTAATCTGCTGGCAAATAGTATGTAAGTATATATACAGGTTACTCACCTGTAACAGGAGTTCTAGGAATGGTATATGTTGTTCATCCACACTTATTGGCAGGTTCCTTGCCGCGTTAAATCTTGCCGGAAGGTCTTCAAGCTGGCTCCTCCCACCCACCCGGGTGGTAAAACTCTCAGCTCCGCCCCATGACGCCAGATCTAGCCCGCTGGAAGCTCAGGTTGTGCGTCGAAGCCGGGAGAGTAGGGTGGGTCATGTGGATGAACAACATATACCATTCCTAGAACTCCTGTTACAGGTGAGTAACCTGTATTTCTAGGGACATGGATATGTTGTTCATCCACACTTATTGGCAGACTCCTAGCAGTTCTCCGGGAGGAGGGAGGCAAGGCGCACACCCCCTACTTAGGGAATAAAGACTGGAGGACCGAGGCCCCAAAACCAGCATCCCGGCATGACTCAAGGTCGATGTGGTAATGGGTAATAAAGGTGTGTGCTGACTTCCAGGTAGCAGCCCTGCAGATTTCCTGGATAGGGACATCCCTGGAAGCAGCCACCCGATGCAGCAGTATGTGCGGTAGAAGAGCTCTTATCCCTCTGGGAGGCTCCATGCCCGCCAACTTGTGAGATCTATGCAGGAGGTGACCCACCTGCTTATCGTCCGCTTGGCTGCAGGTCTGCCAGGTGCGGCTTCAGCGTAGGTGACAAACAGCTGGCGAACCTCTCCCGAATTTCAGCCGTTCGCCTTTATAATAAGCCGGGCGCCTCTTCTAGGGTCCAAAGTATGGAGCCTGTATTCGCCGCCTCCGAGGTGTGATTGGGGTAGAACACCGCAGAGAGTCAACACCTGATTAAGTGAAACTCCGACACCACCTTGGAAGGAATTTGGGTGGGGGTGCAGGACAACCTTGTCCTGTGGAAGACCAGGTAAGGAGACTCAATGCAGGCGCCTGGGTTCTCCCATCCTTCTGGCTGGCGTGATAGCCACCAGGAAGGCGGTCTTCCACGGCAGGTGAGAGAGATCACACCTGTGCATTGGTTCGAATGGCTTGCCCATGAGCTTAGCCAGTACCAGCAGTGAATCCCACGGAGGTGGAGGTTCTCGCACCGGAGGGGAAATGTGATCAAGGCCTTTGAAAAAGCGCCAGACCACCTTCTCCTGTGCCACCGACTGCTCCCCGGCCCGCGCCCGCTAAGCAGAGATGGCTGCCAGGTGCACCCTTAGGGTCGTCGACCCAAGTCCTTGACTAGAAAGGGACCATAAATAGTCCAAGATGCTTGCCAAAGGACAGGAGGAAGGGTCCAAGCCCTTGCCCTGACACCAAATGGAAAATCTCTTCCACTTGAAGGCATAGCATTTCCTGGTCGACTCCTTACGGGATGCCTCAACCACATTGAGGACCTCGTCGGAAAGACCCAAGGCCTGGAACTCTAGCCGCTCGGGAACCAGGCCGTCAGGTGCAGGGATTGAAGGTCCGGATGGAATACCTTCCGCTGACTGACTGAGAGCAGGTCCGGGCGAGCTGGAAGCTGCCTCGGGAGCCTGGAGCTGAGGCTGAGGAGATCTGGGTACCAGAACTGGCGGGGCCAGTCTGGGGCTATCAGGATCACCTGCACCTTGTCCCTCCTTGCTTGAGAAGCACCTTGTAATCAAGGGAAAGGGCGGAAAGGCGTAGAAGAGGCCCGGGGTCCACAGCCTCGAGAAGGCATCCCCTGCAGTGAGCCCTGCTGAGGGGCGGGCATGAAACAGCCTCAACCCGCATTCTCCTGGAGGCAGACAGGTCCACCTGAGAGTGTGCCCCAGTGGGAGAACAGATCTTGTACTACCTCGGCAGGAGGACCACTCGTGAGATGCAGCCCCTATCCGGCTCAGGGCATCGGCCAGGGTGTTGGAGGCTCCTGCCACATGAATAGCTAGGAGATCCGCCTCCAGGCTGCGCCCGACGGCGACCATCTGGAGAGCTTCTTTGCAAAGAAGCATGGGCCGTCCCTCCTGGCGGTTTAGGTAGTACATGGTCGTGGTATTGTCCGTCTGGACTCTGACCACTTGACCCCGGAGAAACGGAGCAAAGGCGGTGAGAGCTAGGCGGACAGCTCGGAGCTCCAGCAGGTTGATGTGGCATCGGGACTCCCGCGGGGACCAGAGGCCGTGCGCTCGGTGTTCCCCCAGATGGGCACCCCAACCCATCAGAGAGGCATCGGTCGATAGAGAGACCGTCGGCTCGGGGCAGACAAACGATGCCCTCTGCAGATGAGATGGAAGCGGTCCACCACCGGAGGCGTTCCCACATCTCCTAGGTCACCATCACTAGCTGGTCCAATGGATCTAGCGTTGTGACCACTGGCTGGCCAGTCCCCACTGAAGGGGGCGCATGTGCCAGTGCACCCAACAGACCACGCTGGTACAGGCCGCCATGAGACCCAGGAGGCACAGGAAGTCCCGGGCAGGGCACAATTGCCCAACCAGAAATGATTGGGCAAAGGAGGTAAGAACCTCGGCCCTGTCCGCCGGGAGCCGTGCTCTGGCTCGAAGAGAGTCGAGCTCTGCCCCGATAAACAGTATCACCTGCTTCGGCTCGAGTTCCGACTTGGCCTCGTTGATGAGAAGGCCGACTTGAGAGCAAACCTGGAGGGCAAGATTCTCTGGACCACTCCACCTCCTGTCTGGAGGGGGCTGCTATCAGCCAATCGTCCAGGTAAGGGTACACCCGGACCCCTCGGTGCCGCAGGAAAGCTGTCACCACTGCAATGCATTTGGTGAAGACCCTGGGAGCTGGAGGCAGGCACGAGGGCATGGCTCGGAACTCGAGAGGGATCCCTCCGCTCGGCGAAGGAATCTCCGATGAGGCGGATGGATAGGGCGTGAAAAAGCGCGTCCTGCAGGTCCAGAAAGCAGAACCACACGCCCGTGTTCCAGGGATGGTATTATCTGAGCCAGGTGACCATCCTGAAGGTTCGAGACCCTAGGAACTTGTTCAGGTCGTGTGGAGTCGAGAATGGGCGTAACCCCGTCCGTTCGGAACCAGGAGAGTACCTGGACACAAACCCGGGTCTGAGGAGGATCCGCTACCTCCTGATCTCTCACTCCTTTGGAGGAGGAGGCGATGTCAGCCCGACGAGCCGACAGTGAGCTGTGGACCCGAGGCCCCCGCGAGTGCGGCGGCTCTGAAAGGCGGAGCCTGCTCAATTCTAGAGGCAGGCCTTTCCCACCACCTCCAGTACCCACCTGTCCGTGGTAATAACGGACCAGGCGGAAAGGAAGTGCCGGGCCGTCCCCCACAGGGAACCTGGGGTGAGTAGCGGGTTGGGGGCGACACCCTCAGCCCGTCACTGGGCAAGCTTGGAGGAGGGACGGCCGAGGGACCTCCTGGGCCTTCACCTCCCTGCTTCCTGTTGGATGAGCTCCGGGCTTGGGTTTGGGATGCCAAGCCCAAGCCTGCTAGCTCTGGCGTTGCTGGGCCGGGACGCCGGGGCGCAGAAGGCGAAAGGCTTAGGCTGTGGTTTGCAGCCTTTGTCCTTCTGACGGAAGAGACGAGTCAAGGTAGCACTGGACTTCTTGATCCTCTGCAGGTGACCTTCACCCCAGGGCCGAAGAGGTCAGTCCCAAAGGGAACATCCGCCAACTTGTGCTGGGTATCCGTAAAGGTGGATATCCTCAGCCAAACCTGACCGCTACAGCCACTGCGGCCGCCACAGACCTGGCACATGAGTCCCCAATGTCTAAAGCAGTCTGGAGCTGCTGTTTGGCCACTGCCCTGCCCTGGTCCCGCACCTGCCTGACCGTAGTCTGCAGATCACGGGAAGATGAGGCGACCTCATCCAGGGAGCCCAACAGGGCATGAAAAAATGTGCCATGAGGGCGGCCGAACTGGCCTGGCGAGCCGAAAGAAGATGCAGCATAGACTTTTCGCCCGGCATAGTCCAATTTCTTGGACTCCTTGTCAGGAGGTTTGTCCACATCCTAGCGTTCCTGGCATGCGGAGCAGCTGTTAGTAACCAACCCCTCAGCCGAGGTGTTCCAAAACCGGACAGGGAACGGTGGGGACCGCATACTTCCCTGGCCATCCTGGCCGAGGCGCAGGAAGCAGGGCGCTGCCAGAGCTCAAGGCGACCCACTATGGCCTCGGCCACCGAAAGGCCTCCAAGGGAATCCCCTCGGTCCAGAAACTCTGTGAGGGGATACCTGGCCCGTTTAGAAACGGGTTCGAGCTTCATCCCGGTGGACTCCGAGATGAGCTGAAGCAATCCTAGGAAGGATGAAGGGCTATCATCCACCGACTGTTCTCCTGAGGACTCCAAGTCCATTCGCTTGGAGAAAAGGGAGGAATCATCCTCGGACTCGGAAGAGTCCTCAAAGAGCTGCCTCGGGCCTGAGCCACCCTCCACCTGCTGAGGTCTATCGGGAGTGAGGGTGACAGACAGCCTATGGGGCAGTCCCTGAGCCGACCGAGAATTTTGGTGGGCCCCAACTCACGGCTGTGGAGGCGGAGGTTCCACCGGAATCGGTGGGGCAGCTGGAATTGGCTGAACAACTGGCCTGGGAACAGGCTCCTCGGCTAAAACGAGGAGTTGTTTCGGCCGCTCCGGTGACAGCCACTTAATGGCCGGGGAAGACGACGGCGTCGGCTTATTCCCGGTCAGAAGGAGCTGTTGCCACATGAGTTCCTCATACCTCCGACGCAACTTGCGCCGAAGCCTCCCCTCGTCCGAGGAGGAGGAAGAGGAACAGCGGCGGCGCCGCTTGCTGCGGTGCCGAGATCAAGACCGCCTATGACGGCGGGATCGGCTGGACCACGAAGACGTCCGAGACTGAGACCGAGAACCTCGGCTAGGCCGAGGACGGTGTGGGGGGGTGTCGTGGGGAATCGGCACTCCTCTCGGTTCGGACGATTCCACCGAAAGCTCCGGAACCGGAGGCACAGACGAGCCGACGGGATCCTCAACTCCCACCGGGGAAACCGGGGAGAGGGGATTCTCAGCTTCTCCAGCCGACTACCCATCCAACGGGTCGAGAAAAATCTCGACCGCGTCGACGGGAGTTTCGGTCAACTGGCCTGACGGGGACACCGTGAAACCAGTGGCCGAAGCCGAGGAATCGACCTAAGTCGACGGCCGACAACTAGGGGAGAAGGATCTTTCCCGCTCCCAAGGCGTCGACGGTGAGACTTACTCTTGTCTCTCTTTCTGGACCGAGAAAACGGTCCAGAAGAAGTTGGACCCTCACCTTTTGTCGAGAGGGTAAGACAAAGCTCCTTAAAAGAAGCTGAATAAGAGGCACCAAGAGAAAGCGGGACAAATGCCACAGCTGAGGTAGAAGCGGCCCGCAACGCCTCCTCTTCGAGGGCGATCATTTGCTCGAGCTGATCCGCCGAGCCCGCCACCACGGACACCGCCGACCGGGCCTCTTTTGACTTAACGAGGAAATCTCTTCTCGGGATGCCCCTGGTTGTAAGCGGGCATACGGTCTTCGAGATGTGAGGCCGTAGGGAAGAGCACAGGTCGCAGGCCGGTGCGTGCTCAAGGCCCAACGCGTAACGCCACGTGGAGTGCGGATCCGTCCTGAGACATCTTCTGCCGCAAGGGCATCTCCGAAACCGGAGTTGATTTGTCCATCGCAGCCGCGAGGGAGAGAAGACCAAAGTCTGTTTAGCAAAACCTTTTTAATTTCGAAAATTCGAAGAATTAGGAACCAGTCTTATACGCAGAGCGTTAAGGAGGGAACCTGAGCTTCCAAGCGGTAAGGAAGATCTGGCATCATGGGGCGGAGCCGAGAGTTTTACCACCCGGGTGGGTGGGAGGAGCCAGCTTGAAGACCTTCTGGCAAGATTTAAAGCGGCAAGGAACCTGCCAATAAGTGTGGATGAACAACATATCCATGTCCCTTGAAAGTTCTGTTTCCTTTTGAAATAACACACTGCCTTTCTTTTTTTCCAAATGAGCTGAACAGTCTCAAGCTGACACACTGAACAATAAAGCTTATACCACCAAACTTTTTTGCACCGCTGCCAACCAATCTGTCACAAACCCACTCAGCAGGTCAGCCCTCTACTCCTAAAGTGCCAACCTCTGAGCGTAGAATTGTGAACAGTTAACATAACAAGGTAACCCTCTTGTCTGTTTTGTGGGTTCAAGTCACCTTTGTCCCAAGTTCTGGAGGGATTCAAACTGATAACCTCTTGTTAACATACCCAATTGTCAGGCTCAGATAATTCTGTCTTTGGGGGGCCAGATATCTTTGCCTACAGGCACCTAACCAGGTAATACAAAATGAACCCTTAGAATTCTATGCAAGACCTAGAGAACTCTTATCTGTTTCCCAGTTTGGTACCACAATATAAGCTCATGCACAGTGTCAACTATAACCACCTAAGCTTCACTTATATAAAAAGAAGTTTCAAGGCACACCAGGCAGTTTCTGTTTTAAAAATATGTATCTTTACTTTAAAATAGGTAAAATAGGAAAACAGTAAAATACAGAACAAGATATCCCCACACATACAGTCTTAAAAACAAAACAGGTTAAAAATGCAAATTCCTACAATCCATACACTCAGACTGGTCTTAGCTAATTGTATTCTTACTTTCTTAATCTTTCAGTACTTCGATGTTCCTCTCTCTCTCAGTCAGAAAAATGAAAGTCTCTGTGTAAGGTCTGCTCAGTATATTTAAAAGCAGTCTTGAGCCGGCCTTCTCTCTGAGGTCACCTAACTCTGCCTTGGTGTATTAAAATTTATATTTTATAACACAGGATGTCCTACTAAGATATTTGAAAATAATAGGTAACATAAATGAATCTCTTCTCTCTTCATGTGACTTGCCAAAACTGGTCTGTGATCTGCTTCACACAGACATCAAAGCCTCTTTTTTTTTTTTTAACTTTATTTATTCCTCCCATACCACGGGCATCCTTCAGGAGTGCCCACACGGAATTCCTCCTCTACTCCCAACTTGAACCCTCTGCATGTCCCCGACTGCCTCCCCCGATCAACCACAGGCAGACCCGACCCCCAGTACCATCTCCGGGGCTGATTCCACTTCTCCTTCAGCAGTGACTCCCTAAGTATGAGGGGCCTACCTGTACATCATCAGGTCCTCTGGAGGCAGTTCATGGGCGCGTCTGGGCCGGTATCTGGGATGTGGGAGGGTCCACCGGGGCCACTGTCATCTCACCAGCACATAGGAGGCATTTTTTCACTGTTTTTTGTTCCCACCCCCCTCAGAGCCCGGCTAGCACAGCAACGTAGCACAGTAGCTCCGCCTTCCCCCTGGCATGTGCCACACTGCTCAGTCAGCAAACCCCTAGCTACCGCCACAGGTCGCTTCATGAGCGTGCGTATCCCATCCCTTCCCCTGGGAAGAGAGAGCAGTCCTCCGGACACTCGATCTCTTCCCCCCACCCCACCGACCCCCGGCTCGTTCCCGAACCCGGGTCGCCGGCGTGGCGCAAGGTGCGGCGTCCAGCGCCTCAACCCTCAGTGCCACTGGGTCGGCTATCAAAGCCTCTTTGATGTTATTCTGGCTTCCTTAGATGACACCCCCCCAACACATGCATATTGGACTTCTTGAACCAGTCTGTGATCTGTTTTACACAGACATCAAAGTCTCTTTGATGTAATTACTGGCTATCTTGGGAGACACCCCAACACATGCATATTCTCCTTCCTTCATTACACCTAGTGCAAATCAAAGGATTTCCCTGAGGATGTCATTAATGGATATTTTATTTCCTGGGCTTCAAAGCAAACTTAACAAAGTAATTGCATTTCAGATATCTGCAATTTAAGCTACCTCCTGTCTTTTGAACTTAACCCTGGGGGGGTCTGATGTGTCAATTTCAGCAAGACAGCATTTTCTCCTGACAGACACTCCCTTACATATTTTATATTGCAGAAAAAATATCATATTGAAATCAGAACCAGCTGTTCACGTGCCACAATAACTACACAATATGTAACAAAACATTACAAAAAAAACAACTGGCAAAAACCTAGGTGTTACGATAGACAACAAACTGGAGTTAAAAGAACATCGTACTACTGTTGTAGCGAGAGGCAATAAAACGCTGAGGTCAATTAAAAGAAATATATAAAGTAAAACACAGGAAGTACGCATGCCTCTATGTCTATCTTATGTTAGGCCACAATTAGACTATGGCAGTCAACTGTGGAGTCCTTATAATAAAAAATAAATATTTAAAATTGAAACAGTCCAGTGCAAAACCCATCAGAAGTCAAAAAGACTTACCATACGAAGAAAGGTTGAGAAATTTGGGATTGTATATTCTTTAACTAAGACGACAGCAGGGTGACATACTCTTCTATCATACTATCAAGAATGATACTATTTTGCTGTCCGAGTTGAATATTGAACATAAATTTGATCTTCTAACTGTCAGGGGACATCCATTACAAGTAAAACAAGTGCCCTTCAGAACCAAAAAAAAAGAAAGTATTTTTATATGCAAAGGGCAGCAAATTTATGGAACAGATTACCAGAATCTATTACTGTAAGTACAGGACAAACAAAGAAACCTTTAAAAAGAACCTGGACAGGTATATTGTTAATGGGGGAAATATAAACTATTATACCTTGTCCTAAAGGAGCTACCTTTGGACCTTGTCCTTTCTGCTCCTTATACTCTAACTGACTCTAAGTGTAGTATAGTAGATTGTGGCAGAATAATTTTGCTTACTTGTATGCTGACATCTTCTGTTACTACAAATCCCAGAATCCCTTGCTGTTGACATCAGAGAAGTAAGCAGCAATGGGAGTTCAATAGCCTGCAGTGCATGTTACGGTTTATATCAGCTCTGATCTTTTGTTTACTGGTCCTGCTGTCCTCCCTGGCTATGTACAGTTACAGAGGACTGTACTTAACCCCTGGAGAAAAGCAAAACCATAAAACATCTGATCAGAGATTACAGAAGCTCTAACATGCGCTGCTGGCTACTGAATCTCCCACTGCTGCTTACTGCGCTGATGTCAGCCACAGGGGATTGTGGGATTTGTGGTAACAGAAGATGTCAGCCTACAAGTAAGGAACATTAGTTTGATACAATGTACTATACTACAGTAAACACAAAGTAAACCAAAATGTTACTGCAGACAAAGTACACAAACCAGATCTACGACGCCAGCCTGACAGAAAGTTTGTCGACTGACGTTACAGCGAAACTTTTATGTCAACCCCATTTGCGGTCAGCATAAAGGTAGTCACTGTCTCCCATGTTTTCTTGAGGGGGCTTTGCCCCCAAACCTCAAGTGAGGCTATGCCCCAGTACCCCAAATAAAATAATCAACTCTGGTGGAGCTGATTGGGGTGCAAACTACAAAACAGTGCTGGGGTTCCAGCGCAGACACTACAGTGACCTGGCTGTTGTCGCTGTAGTGTCTGTCACTGTTGACTTGTCGCTGTGGGGGGTGTATACCCACAAACCAGCCTCACACTTGAGTGTGGGGCCCTTTGTTAAGAACTGCTCTCCTTTAAAACTTGTGTTACTGCTGTTACAATTTACCGATATGTATAGTACTGATAGTTATACTTTGAATGAAATTTGCACTTGACTATACTTAAGTATGTAATGCACTGTACCTGTAACTGTGTAAGATTTCAATAAAAATGTATAAAGGCAGGCCTCCCCACATCAAAACTACATAAGTGGTGACTGGTAAGTGCCGCCTGAAATGGGTGAAAATAAAAAGCTAAAATATATATGTGACTTAAAATAGTTACATTTAACATTACTGTTTTTTCATTTATTTTCCTTTTCTTCTGTTACTGGTCTAGAAACTACTTCACATATTGTATTATAGATCGAGGGAGCAATCCCGACCAATCAGAACACTCCTTTCCCCTGTGCATGAGACATTCTTATTCTGTGAATAGCATCTCATGGGCAGATGCCCTGGAAACAGGCACATTCCAGGAACAGTTTTTTTTTTAAATATATTATTGATTGCTCTCGATCAGTAATATATTAATATGTGCCCTGTCACCACTGGTTGCTGTATTAGAGTGGTTTCACTTGCCTTCAGCTTGAGCCAGAACAGCTCAGCTTAGCTTTGCTGTTCTTGCTCCAGCAGAAGGTGTGTGAAACCACTCTTATACAGCAACGAGTGGCTCCGGGGGATATATTAACATATAGTACACATTTCACTGTGCCTTTAAATGCATCTGTTTTCATCTGACCCCCACAACTGCTGTTTGTGACATCACAGCATGTTGTCGTGGTAACACTTTTTTTTTTTTTTTTCACGATCCTTAGACAGGCTACAAATATGTGAAAAACCCTGGAAAGGGAAACTGAACATTAAAACAAATTATAATCCAGTGACTTGTAATAGCTGAAACATTACATTTACGAAAGTTGATGCAGAAGTGCAGAACTGCTCTTTGAAAACAGCTTCTACCGGAAATATTTGCAAGTTCTCCATTTCTGACCTGTTTTTGTAACCAAACCTAAGAGGCATAAGGACTAGATACATATTTTGTTTCCAGTGGTTAAGTCTTAAAACCGCAAAGCATCCCATTAAACCTGCAAACATTCCAGGCATGTATATCATCACAGACCTTACTAGCTTTCTGTTTGGCTCTCGGAAATATACAGACTGAAGAGATCAGGAGGGAAAAAAGCTGCGGTCTGCCTTTAAGAGACCTTCAGAAATTCAAGGCAGAAGGTCGGATTGATTTCGGGTGCTGTCTATGTAGTATAAAGCAAGCTGTTTGGTAACTCTTGCCCTGAGAAGCTGGGAGAAGAAGACAGGGCCACAGGCTGCTCCTCCTAGCTGGTGCCACCAACTGGCGCTACAGCTGGGTGGGGGCGGGGGGCGGGACACATCTCCTTCAATTTTTGGGTTTAGTGTAAGACTGAATTCCAGCATTGGCTGGTTCCTGAAGGCACACCTAATGTCTCCATCAGCTTTCTTTACTTATTCTGTTAACACCCCTCCCCCAGCCATCACTATTCCTCTTCTATCATTCAGTTTTGATGCTCTAGGTTTCCTCTCTAGCACTGCAGTCTGCTACTGGCCACCATGCGCCACCAGGCCAGTAGGTCCCAAATCTCTACTCTCTAGGTACATTTACATGGCTGCTCCACTCGTGATTTACGACTGCACCGGTGCTGCCCCAAACTCCCGTGTCAACTCAGGTATCTCTTTACACTGGCCCCCCCATGCAAACTGTGCTGGACTGTACACTGCCCCTACCCTGTCAAAGTCTTTCTATAGGTGTGAGCTGTAGAATCTTGCACAGTACCCTAAGTAGGGGCAAAACAGGGATCTATGCAGGGGAAGAGTCACCTCTCTGCTGCTTCTGCTGATCCCTCTTCCTGTGTACCCTAACATCCTGTTAGCCCTACCCAAGGATGTTGCTTTGGAGCAGTGCTTTCGGGATGTCAAGCATTATCACCCCTAGGGCTTGTTCCTCAGTCGTTCTTTCTATTATACCCCCTTCCCATCAGTTATTGCGTTTTCCAGCTTTTGCTGCCGCTGTGCATCACCTTGCATTCTTATGATGTTGAATTTCACCTGCCATGTCCTGGAACTTTTTTTTTTATTTTCTTTTTATTTGAAAATGAAAAATATTTTCTGGTTTCCATATTGTCAAACAGTGTACATATAATATACAACAAGTACTAACAAGCTTGGTGTTCTGCAGCACGTTGGACAGTTCTAAATGACCATCTTGGAAACCAATCTGAACATTCAAACAGCTAAACATTAACTCAGACCATTCAAACAGCTCAAAAACATAAATCTGAACATTCAAACAGCTAAGCAATATTAAATCTGAACATTCAAACAGCTAAGCAATATTAAATCTGAACATTCAAACAGCTAAACAATATTAAATCTGAACATTCAAACAGCTAAACAATATTAAATCAGAACATTCAAACAGCTAAACATTAACTCAGACCATTCAAACAGCTCAAAAACATAAATCTGAACATTCAAACAGCTAAACAATATTAAATCTGAACATTAAAACAGCTAAACAGTATTACATCTGAATATTCAAACAGCTAAATGACATTAATAACAACAAATACCAAGTATGAACTTGGGCTGATTACTGCTGGGTTTTACCACCACTTATAATACATTAAGTGTGTCCCTCTGAGAGATACGAAGAGGGAATCTGGAGGTGAGCCATCCTGCTGGTCAGCCTTCTTCCTTCCTCCGTCCCTCCCATGCCCTCCCCATTATTCCTCCTCTGTGGCATCATTGTCATTCTGCCGTTCTGGATCATTTTTATAGCTGTTCCACCAAGTCCTTTCTCAGTGTGGTAGGAATGGCCTAAGATGTCCCATGTCATTTGTAAAACTGTGGGCACTCAGCAATCCACCCATCTTAAGGCCTGGAGCACACTCTGAACTGTTTGCCCAATCTGCAATCACTGGATCCATTTCCCAACGAGGACGGGAGCCGTGGCCCATGCTAAAAAGGTCAGGCCTCAGGGAGTAAGATGCAGGGGTAATAGAAGCATGTTTACACAGCCGCCTTTGACCATAGCAACCCGACTGCGTGGGTTGCAGCGGTGGAAAGGTGCCATGTGGACACTTACCACAATGTAGTAAGTCTTCCTCTCATCTTCTCCCTGAGCTGGCGCAGGAGTAGGGACGTGTTCCGGAGTGAGCAGCTTAAGCAACCATGGGAACAGGCTGCGCCACTTTCTCTGGTGCCGGCCAAAATGATCCAAGGTTATGGGAGGAAAACACGCAAGGAACAGTATAGAGACCTCAGCATGTACAGTATATCTTGGAAACAAAATGGTAATCAAGGAGTACTACTGGCAAATGAAATGGAGCCACTCCTCCATAGACTGTGCTGGACCACCCTGATCCCCCCTGTAGTCCCAATATATATTTAGAAATTAACATACCTTCATGCTCGTAAAATTATGTTTCCCCCGTGGTGGAGCCAGCATTTTGTTAAAAAGGTCCTGCCCCCTGGAGTTCGCGCTGGCAAAAAATGCGATGTGCTGACACAATTTTGCTACTTCCTATTGCCTTTATGTATGAAGATAAAAAATCTCTGTATCATTTATGCCTTGCGCTATTTTTACAAAAGTTCCCTGTATGCCATGTGTGTGCCAGCACACACATGGCATATAGGCAACTTTTGTAAAAATTGCACAAGGCATAGAAAATACAGAGATTTTTATATCTCCATACATAAGGGCAATAGACAGGAAGAGGCAAAATTGTCAGCATATCCTTGATTTCAAGTCGCGATCTCCAGGGCAGGAGCTCGTAATAAATGCCGGCTCCACCACAGGAAATATAATTTTCGAGTATATTTTAATTCCTAAATATATGCTGAGATACAAGGGGACAGAAGTAATCCAACCACAGTCTATGGAGAGTAGCTCCATTTCATTGCCAAGTAGTCTCACCTTAAAAAGCTAGTGGAACCAAAACAGGCAGACAGAAAAATAATACAAATTTTAAGAAGTAGTTACAACTTTCTATTTCTGAACTATTTTTCTTTTTTCTTTTGCTTATTAGAGACTCTTCTATGTGATAATATTATGCTGGATGTGTGGAACTGCTCTTAGCCTGGCGGCTGACAAGTCTATCTCTATCCACCACCACCACCACTACTACTAAATCATCATCAGCATGCTCTCACGGACAGTGACATCACAGATGACTGACCCTGGCAGCTACTGAGTGGCTGTTCCTAAGCAGCCGTAGTGTCATAGTCAGTGAAGTCACAATGTGGATGATGCGGTGGGAGGGGAAAAGCAATAGATACGTCAGCTGCCAGGCAGAGTGCTGTCCCACACATCACACCTATTAACATCAGGTAAACAACCTTCTAATTAAACAAAGGGAAAAGAAAACGTACCTCAGATATAAAAGGTAATGGCTTGGCCCTGTGGCGCTGAGGGTTGAGGCGCTGGACGCCACACCTCGCACCACACCGGCGACCTGGGTTCGGGAGTGAGCTCGGATTGTTGGAGGTTGGCCAGGGGAAGACAGGCTGGAGCGTCCGGGGACAGCTCGCCTTCTCCGGGGGGAGGGGGACTTCCATACCAGCAAGCGGTGACCCCTGGCGGAGGCTGGAGGAAGCAACGGCAAGGTGGAGTCTCAGGGGCATGATTGGTTGCCGGCGTAGGCCGGCAGCCAATCAGCCTTGAAGGCTGCTCCTTCACGGAAGTGGGGGGCATTGCGGATGCCAGCAGATGCCTTGATGCTCAGGCACGTAGCGTCCCATGAGGAACATGGGAAAAAAAAAACATGGAGCTAGGACGATAGAGCACCAAGCCAGGTCCTGATGTGCCAGTGCCTGCCTGCGACCCAGGACCCTGACAAGATTACAAGATTCGGGGGTTGCCCGACCCCGCCCGGGGGGTTTCCGTGGGCTGATGGAGGGACCGGAGGGTGCAAGTAGGTGCTGGCAGGGGGCAGGCTTCATGGCTGTTCCAGATGGAATGGCTCTGTGGGGCAGTGGGAGGAAAAATAGAAATTTCAAAAAAAAAAAAAAAGGCAATGGCTGATTGCTTTTAAAAACGATTAGTTTTAGGCCATACACTAGATCTGGCAGCTAACAGATCCATCTCTTTATCACTGTTTCTCCTACAGCATCCTTCTGTTTCCTTTCCTCATATATATATATATATATATATATATTTTCCTTATTTCCCCTTACCTCTCCAATAACTTTGCTTTTTCTCTTTTATATAATTCCTGAAGAAGACCGAAGGTCGAAATGTTGATTCTGACTCTATTTTCAGCGTGCATTTAATATTACCATTTTGTTTTTATTTTCAGACCACATGCTTGGATTATCAGAACAGATTAAAAGCTACTGGTCCCTTCTCTCTTCAAACCAGAAGATTAAGAGGTGATATGCTTATGGTTTTTAATTTAATAAATTCACCAGATTTAATGGAAAAATGTGGTCTAACACTCTCCGAAAGGAGACATGTTCCGAGACTGCATAATAAATAGCTTGAAGTAAAAACTTATAAAACCAGCAAAAGGGGAAACTTTTTTCCAATAACAGCATCCATTGTATGGAACACCTTGCCACAAGAATTGGTAGAGGCAACTAGTGCCACTGTCTTTAAAAACAAATTAGATGTTTGGTTGAGGGATAATAGATAGATAATGTCCCACATAGTGTGGGGAACAGTCTTGATGGGCTCTGGCCTTCTTCTGTTCTTTCTTACCAAGTAATACCAAGTAATGCTGATGAAGCAGCTTGTTTTCGTTTGTTTGAGCTTACAGTACATTCTGGAAATAAGGGAGGGGGAGATGTGCTAGAAATATATAAATATTTCGATGAGACAAAAGGTACATTGAAAGAGTTGTTCACCCTAAGTGTAAATACAAGCACAAAGGATAATTTGGTGAAGTTGGCTAGGAGGAAGTTCCGAAGGGATTCTCAAACGTACTTTTTCATGGAGAGGTGATGCATTGGCAGAGCAGACTACCAAATTAAGTGGTCTGTGCTAAAACATTGGAATGGGGGTGGTTAAAACAAGGGTGAGACAGGCCCAGGGGTGGATAAGACTGGGAAATGTTACAGTAGGGGAGGGAAACAAGGGGATGGATGGTCTATAGGGCCTCAATCCAATCTACATGGATAGGTCACATTTTCAGAGAGCCAAGCCCCTCTGAGTATGAATCGGAGCCGGGCTACCGATGAGCCCCCATAACCTGACTCCGCTGACAAGAGGTTCCTCACACCGGTCTGGATCATCCGGTTCCAACTCCTGGAAATCCAGGCTATAATCCGAACCCAAGTCACAGACGCCTACTGCATTTTCCTACTAAATGGTTAAATAAAAATCAAGAAAGAAAATGACTGTGAGGCTAATGGGCAGATCAAATTCCCAATTTGGCAATTAAGACTAAATAGCCATTTTACTGTGGGGGAGCGGAGGGGTCCCCAGTGGAGGTGTGTAAACAGAACTGTTATTGATGTTAAGGTCATTAAAGCCACTGCTTGGTGCTAAGCCCACGGCTGGCCTTCATTAAAAAAAAAAAAATCACTGCATTGAGCCATTACATCATTTATTTTGCAGAAGCTTTTTGTGTTTTGTTTTTAAAAAACTTCTTTTTGCTATAGTTGAATATTTACTGACTTTTTTTTAAAACCTTATTTTACTGCATTTCATAAAAGAATGACGTATAACTCTATGAAGTTCCATCGGCAAGTCAGCTTCAGACATCTGACACAGCAACTTTCATAAAAACATTTAGTGAAGAATATCTCAGTACTTGTCTGACCTCGTTACAGTACAGGAGACGTTTCACCTGTAGTTTTGTTAAAGTCCCAAATAAAAGTTCATTGCAAACCTAACAACTGCACAATGCCATGGACACCCATTTCAAAAAGTAAGTCTTCTAGTTTCAGACATACGCTCACTTTGTGTCCAGTGGTTTCAAGAAAGTTCTGTCAAAGTTCAGACTGTACATAGCATGATGAAAAATTCTTAGGTTTATCAGCCAGAAGAATATAAAAGTAGCTACTCCTCCAGATATGAGAAGTGCTTTCCCAATCTAATTCAGAAGCTGAATACCGTGCACCTTTCACTTACTTGGCAAATGATAATAATAATAATAAATTTTATTTTTAAAGCGCCTTTCAAATTTTCAAAGTGCTGTACAAAACACATAATAAAAAACAGACATTATAATACAGTATAAAACACTCATAAAAACTACAGTTTCATCAACAATTTATACAGAGTACTATAAAAAGGCAATTTGATACAGATGAGTTTTTAAACCACTCTTAAATTCCTCCATGGAGGTGCACTGCCGTAACTGACAGGGTAGAGAGTTCCAAAAAGTGGGAGCAGCGTAGGAAAAAGCTCTACAGCCAGAAGAATTTAAACTCACTCTGAATCTCTAGCAACCCCACAATCGCGGCGGAGCCTATCGGCCAGGGCAGTAGAAAACTAGAAGATCTTTCAGATAGGCTGGACCCTGGTCATGTAGGGCTTTGAAAGTCAATAAACAGACTTTAAAGGTGATCCGCCACCGAACAGGGAGCCAGTGCAGTTCGCGCATCACAGCGGTAATATGACAAGACCTACTGGTCCCAGTCAAAACCCGGGCCACCGCGTTCTGCACTAACTGAAGGCGGCGGATTTGAACCCCAGAAAGCCCAAAATACAGGGATGCATATGGTTGCATAAATTCAGGTAAACCAAGCGATATATAAAACAATCAAAATCCTGGCCTTTAAAATTCAGAACAAGCAAACTTCAGTATGATTGGCGTGTAAGTTTTTATGAGAACATGAAGAAATATTTGTAAATGGGTTGTTCATTTTATAGTAAAAGGTGGGTAACACCCCATTCCACGGGGAAGGGGGGGTCTGTCTGTACCACGTTGTTGTGGCGCCTTAGCACCATCTAGACCATGTGGTCTTATCTGAAACCATAGTAATATGGGTTGTCTGCCCACATCTGTTGCAGACATCAAAGTGGGAGACCACTTGGGGACCAGTGATCACCATACAGTGTGGTTCAACATAAGGATGGCTGCAGAATCGAACCACACAGGAGGACAGATTTTAAAAAGATGGTGAATGTCTCAGTGATGACCTGGATGGGGTGGAGGAACAGTGGGCGAAGTTAAAGGAGGAAACAGAGAAGGCAACAGACCACTGTGCCAAGCGTGTGAGGAAAAGCAAGAGGAGAAAGAGGCCGCTATGGTTCTCGAAAGAAGTGGCTGAAAAGGTAAACGCTAAAAGGGTAGCATTCAGAAGGTACAAGGGGACATAAAAGGAGGAGGATAGGGAGGTGTATCAAGAGAAACAGAGAAAAGAAGGGAAAGCAGTAAGGAGCGCAAAGGCGCAAACTGAGGAGAGAACAGCCCAGGTGGTAACCAAAGGGGACAAGACATTTTTCAGGTACGTAAGTGAGAAGAGGAAGACCAGGGAAAGGATTGTGAGGTTAAGCTGGGAAGGGGGGAACTGTGCAGAGGAGGACCAGGGAAAGGTAGATATCATGAACAAATACTTTTGTTCAGTGTTCACAGAGGCAGGAGAAGGGAAGGGCCACAAAAAAAGTAACAGGAGCTTTGGAGGGGGGAGCTGGACACTAGGCCCTTCTCAGGGGAGAGAGTCCCAAAGGGACTCACAGACCTGAAAGTGGACAAAGTAATGGGGCCACATGAGGTGCATCTAAGGGTATTGAGGGAGCTCAAAGAGGTACTGACTGCACCTCTAACAATCCTTTTTAACAAGTCACTGGAAACAGGAGTGGTTCCGGAGCACTGGAAGAGGCCAAATGTAGTCCCACTTCACCAAAGTGGTAGCATGGAGGAGGCTGGGAACTACAGGCCAGTCAGTTGGTGGGAAAGTTAATTGAATCACTGCTGAAGGAAAGGATTGTAGAATGTCTTGAATCCAAAGGGTTACAAGACCCGAGGCAGCATGGATTCACTGGCGTGGGGGGGGGGGGGTCGCATCAAACAAATCTGATACATTTCTCTGACTGGGTGACCAGGGAATTAGATCAGGGTGGAGCGGTGGACATGGCCTACATAGATTTCAGTAAGGTTTAAAACACTGTACTACATCGGAGACTCATAAGAAAGCTGGGCAGCCTAGGGGTGGATCCCAGGATGGTAAAGTGGGTAATGACTGGTTAGAGTATAGGTGACAGAGGGTGGTAAATGGAGTTCACTCCGGAGAAGGGACGGTGACCAGTTGGGTGTCTCAGGAATCAGTGCTAGGACTAGTCCTCTTTAATGTCTTTTTAAGTGACACTGCAGAGGAGCTGGAAGGGATGGTCAGCCTCTTTGACAATTACACCAAAATCTACAATAGGGTGGATACTCCGGGGGGGGGGGCAGAAAGAATGAGCAGAGACATGAGAAAAGCGCGACAAGTGGTCAAGGGTATGACAGCTGCATTTCAATGTGAAAAAGTGCAAAATTGTGCACTTAGCGCATAGAAACCCCTGGGACAGAATACAAAATGTACGGAGAGATAGTGACGACCACCAAACAGGAAGAAGATCTGGGGGTAGTCATATTGGATGACCTAAAGGTGGCCAGAGAGTGCAGCAAGGCAGTTGGGAGGGCGAGTGGGATGCTGGGGTGCATAGAGAGAGGTATCACCAGCAGAAAAGGGTGAGACACCGCCTGGAGTACTGTGTCCAGTTCTGGAGACCACATCTCCAGAAGGATGTAGACAGGGCGGAGGTTGTCCAGAGGAGGACAACTAAAATGGTGAAGGGTCTGCATCAGAAGCCTTATGAGGAGAGACTAAAGGACCTCAATATGTACACACTGTAAGAGAGTAGGGAGAGGGGAGATATGATATTTATAAATACCTCATGGGGTAAATAAGATACATGAGGGGAGTATTTGTTACACAAAAAAAGATGCTCAAGAACACAGGGACATGCAGTGAAGCTGGAGCCTGGGAGTACATTCAGGAGGATAGGAGGAAGCACTTCTTCACAGAAAGAGCGGTGGATGCCTGGAACAATTTTCCAGCAGCGGTGGTGGGGGAGAAAACATTGTTGGTTTTCAAGAGTGCATGGGACAGGCATAAGGGAATCTTAGTGAAAAGAAATGGGGGGAGAAAGAGACAGAAATCAAGTAAGGTCTGGGGTGACACTGTAGGTAGGAATAAATGGCAGACTGGGTGGGCCAAGAGGTCCTTATCTGCCATCAGATTCTGTTTCTATATCCCAACGACATGACCCCAGGCCCCCATCCATGGAGCCTGAACACTTTCACCCATACTAACTGTAAGTCAACTTTCAACCGTAACACAGTATTGCTTCAAATCAGAATTAACTTGGATTGTCTTATCAGACAAAACTACATGTTTAAGTGAAAGAAGTCCTTTAAGCCCTTCCGTCTAATTCAGCCCTCTTGTTCTGCTTCAGAGTCCAAGGCCTCTGCCTCCGGGCTGGGGGGGCAGAATTCTTGCCTGAGTCTGTCAGCTAATTTACCAGCATCAGTGGGGTTAGAGAAGAGATAGGTCTTACCTCCATGTTGAATTTTTAACCTCAAGGAAGCAGCATGTAGTGATTTATACCTAGTTCATGGAGCATGGTAGTACCCCTTCAAACCCGTCGTCTACTGCAGTAACTAAGGTCTGGGAAAATTTGAACCTCGGAGCCATTCCATTGCAACCTGCCACTGGTTTTCATAACTAGAAGGACATTGTCTCTCTTTTCACTATTCTCCTACACAGCCAACATGGTTCTCACATTTGCTTCTTCCTGCCTTTCCTTGGATTAATTCTGTACTCTCTGTATACAGTGTAAGCGCCCTGAAGCTGCAGGTTGTCACCAGCCCAGTGGCGTGGAGGGCTGAGTCATCCGTGTCTTATCTCCTGCCACACTGTCAACCTGTGTTCACAGTGTGAGCAGACTGCTGGGGGTTGGCTGGAGAGGGACAAGATCGAGCATCCGGAGGACTGCTCTCTCCCGGGGAGGGAGGACTGGTGCTCCTGCTGAATGACTGCCCCCGGGTGGAGGCCTGAGGGTAGTGCAGGACTGTTGGGTGCCTGTGAAGGGAGGGTGCTGTGGGACTTCCGCAGGCATGTGCATGCCTTCATGCACGCACGTCTGTCATGTGCACCCCAGCAATGGGGATGGGAAGGGAAGAAAATGAAGAAAAACACCCTGGGCTGCGGGCGACGACTGACCCTCCGCAGGCTCCGCACCTGGCAACTGGGCACTGTTGCAGCCCTGTGGCAAAGTGCATAGGTCAATGTAAGTCCCAGGGAAGCCAGGGTGATGGGGCTGGGGGGTCGGTCTGAAGGGGGGCAGCCAGGGGAGACCGGCGACAAGTACCTATATAGAAAAAAAACTTGCAGCTTATCTGGTAACCAGCCCCACAAGAAGGTCTTCAGGTCCCATCCCTCTGCATGCTCTGGGAGACCCAATATTCAGATATTTGTGGCCCTGCTGTAGTTCTCTAGATGTTCCAATCTGGCTCTAAGTACACTGTTCTCTTGCACTAGGCTCACCAAAGTTGGGAAGGCATTCTTCACAGTCTCACTCACCTGCTTTGTGTCCTTTTGAGCTGAGTCAGCTTTTTTCCTCAGGAGAGCCATCCAATGATTAAAGTCCTCCATTTAAGCTGGCCCATTGGAACATCAATAGTGCTACCATTTCAACACCAGCGACCCGAGTTCGGGAATGAGCTTGGGTCATCGGGGCCAGCCAGAGGAGGAGACTTAAGCATCCCAGAGGATGCTCGCTTCCACCGGGTTGGGACGGTGTTATCTTCCACCACAGTACTGCCACCTGGGGTACCACAGGTGGCAGCGCAGATGGAATGGCAGTGGGAGGGAGAAGACGTTCCCAGTGCCGGCGACTGGATGCACACACAGAGTGGGCAGGGTTGCCTTGATGTCCATGAACATGACATCTGCCAGGGCGACTGGAACTACAGAAAAAACTGCCCCAGCATCTCCATGATGACGGCCCACAGGAGCTCCCCAGGCCTCTGCTTCTCCAGATCATGGCACCTGTCTGACACCGTATGTAATTTTGCGGAACTCCTCCCACCTTGACCACACCTTGGGGTGAAGCAGGAGTTCCATGGGGAGGGGGACCACGACTGGAGAGGCTCGGGGAGGTTGCCCGCTGGGCCTGAAGGATTAGGAGACACCAGTGCGAAGGGGGCATAAAAAGAAATAAAACAAAATCCCTCCAGTTTTGGGTCTAATTTCTGTATGGCTGTGAGAAGTGAGCCCAGACTTGGTTCTCCCACAGCACCAATAGTCACCATTTTTGCACTGACTGACCATGTGGTCAAGCCACCGGAGCTCTCAGGCAGTCCTTGCTTTTTCTTTGGATTTCCTATACTCCTACTTTAATTTGACTTGATCAGGCACTGAGATCTCACTGCCCCTATAAAACTTGCTTGTAAAAAATAACAAATAATGCCAAAAGTGCTGTTTTAATTATAATTCTCAGTTGTCTAGCACAGAGTTCCTCCAACACGCATCCACTCAGCTAGCCAGTCAGGCCATACCCCCTCTTTCCTGACGTTTTAGTGAACTCTTTGAGTATTTTTGACTTTGACGCTTGAAGTCAGTGCCACGTTTGAACTGTGTGATGTCATGATGAGACAAATTAGTTTTATGAGCTGGTAGAGAGTTTGGCCACTAGCTTTCAAAATCTGGTAGCCAAATCAATATTTTTAATGACCAGCATTATTAAAGGCTCAAAAAATCACTTTTTGGGCAGGTAACCAATTGGTTGGCAAATTTTGAAATTTGGTAGCCAAACCAACTCTTTTAGTGGCCACTGGCCACCTTGGCTACCTGATTTGTCCCACCCTGGATGTTGTTTATGCCCTTCTCCACTATTGAGTTCCATTGTGGTTACTAATATTGTTGATTATGAAGTTGCATTTAAGTATAAACGCAACAAGATAAAATCTCTTTTTGTGGGAGTCTCATAACACAACACAGATGCATTGTGACAACAGTGTCAGATGTGAACAGGGACATAAACATCTTCACTGTGGTTCCAAAATGGACGGTATAACCTGTACTGTGCAAACTAGAAACACCCTTTGAACTTATTGAAAGGGGGGCTAAAGAATAAAATAACAGAATGAGAAACAGTACTCCAAACACAGCATCTACAGAAATGACAAGCAAGCAGGTTCAGGGCAGTTCTCAACAGTCAGCACCAAGGGCCCCATACTCAAGTGTGCGGTTGGTCCCATGTGCACTCTGTGGCCCAGATATTTAGACTGCGCCAGGCTGTGGCGCAAGCCTGGGCGCAGTGCAACTTGGCTGTGCAGGGGCGTTGACTGGGCGATATTCAACGGAGCTGCACCATGGCACAGCATCGTTGAATATCGCACCCTGGCCACCCGCAGTGCACATAGCTCAGTGGCACCGCGCCAGCTCAAGTGGCCAGAGTGGAGCAGGGGGATGCGCTAGCACAAGTTCCCTTGCGCTATGCGCTACAACCGCTATATTCAAAAGTGTACATGCAAATGGGGCCATAATGTATGCAAGGCGCAAATGGGGCCATTTGCAGGTCATTGAGGCCCCATTTGCATGCAGGTGTACTGATCCCCGGTGACTTGTACCTGGTGCCCTGCCAGGCAGCAGCCGTCAAGGACCGACGCCCCCTGCACAGCGCAGCAATGCGCGCCTCTGCCCGATCGTGGGCATATGTAGATTTAAAAAATGTCCCATATCCCTGGTGGTCCAGTGGACCGCTCACAGCCCGATCATGGGCATAAGTAATAATATAAGCATTCCAATATCCCTGGTGGTCCATTGGACCGCTTGCAGCTCAATCACAGGCATAAAGTAATAATATAAGCATTCCAATATCCCTGGTGGTCAGGGGACCTCTCAGTAACTGATCGGGCATGTAAACAAAAGCAAAGTCCAATATCCCTGGTGGTCCAGTGGATTCCTGGTTGGCATATGTAACTTAAGGAGAGCTCCACAGTACCCCTCCCCACTGAACCCCACCACCGCCCTCCGCCGGGCGGGCGTCAGCACACCCCACCCGCTTGCTCTCGGGCTCGCCATTCGACAGTGTCACGGGGAGCTGTATGCCCATTGGCTCACACTGTGACCAATGGGCATATAGCCCACCGCACACCGTCAGTCGGTGGGGCAGGTGGGTGGCGCCCACCGTGACCAGGGGGCAGGGCAGTGGGGCCTGTGGGAGGGGGCACCGTGGAGCTCCGACAGTTACATATGCCCGCGATCGGCTGCAGTGGTCCACTGGACCACCAGGGATATTGGGACTTTGCTTTATTTTACACATGCCCATGATCGGGCTGCGAGCAGTCCACAGGACCACCAGGGATATTGGACTTTGCCTTTTTTTTTTACATATGCCCACGATCAGGCTGCGAGCGGTCCACTGGACCACCAGGGATACTGGACTTATATTTATATAGGGATGCCCTCGATTGGGCTGCAAGCAGTCCACTGGACCACCAGGGTTATTGGACTTATATTTATACACAGATGCCCGCGATCGGGCATGGGGGGCGCCGCCACAGAGGTGCAGCCGGAGCTCAGGTGGCCACCCGCTGTGGCAGCTGCCGTGGTTGCGCCTTTGTCAATACAGCAGCTCACCTGTGGGTGGCCAGCTGTTCCTTTTTGTGGGGTTTACCTGTGTGTAGCGCAAGTAGGTTGTGCATGCATGGACCTCAGCACATCCCGGCTGAATATCGGGATGTGCGGAGTATGCATGGGCACGCTCTACCTGGCGCCGTAGATACATTACTGATGCGCTCCAGCGATCGGACTGTGCCAGTACAATCACCGCTTGAATATCGCGCCGGGCGACCAGGTTGCGTGATGGTGCAAACACGCTGCGCCATGTGCAACGCCTAAATATCCGCCTCTGTGTAAAATCAGTTTAGTTTATTTTCTATTTACTGTAGAATAGTAGACTGTATCAGACTTACTTTGCGTAGTTCTAGGCTGACATCCTATAACTGCAAATCTCAGTCCCCTGCAGCTGAGATCAGAGCAAGGGAAATTCAATAGTCTGCAGTGCATATTAGAGTTTTTGTATGCTCTGACCTTTTGTTTGCTGGTCCTGCTGTCTTCTCAGGGCTAAGCGCAGTCACAGAGGAATGTACTTAGCCCCTGGAGAAAACAGAACCGGAAAACATCTGATCGGAGATTATAAAAGCTCTAACATGCACTGCAGACTATTGAAACTCCCACTGTTGCAGCCCAGCTCTGATATCAGCAGCAGGGGATTCTGGGATTTGTAGTTACAGGCAATGTCAGCCTAGAAGTAAAAATTTAGTCTGATAGAATCTACTATACTACTATACAGTAAGTAAACAGTAAGTCAATGGAACAGAGATGTGTTATCGAGGAGATGACAGCATATGAACCCCGAGAATGGGCTCTCGAGGTCCATGCTGTCATCTCAACCCCAAGATGGAAACACATGCCGAGTTGTGCATGGCTGCCCATATTTTATTTTTTATAGTATATGTTTTTTTACATTGGAGTGAGAGACCCCTCACTGAAGAGAAAACAAAAAATCTTGCCATTTCTTTGTTCTACTTACATATCAAAATCAAATTTCCAGACTTTTGAAAGGTAAAAGGTATGACTTTGGACACTGGGTGGTTCGTAAGTAGCTAGGTGTAGAATAAATGAGAAATTTAAAATTGTATGACCTTTGAACTGTGCATAACAACTGTTCGGAATGCGCATAACAACATTTTAGAATGCGCATAACGGTTTAGAATGTGCTTAACAAGGATTTTGAGCAGGCTGACTTTTATACATAGCAAAAGGTAACCATATACTATAATATGTTTCTGTACACAAAGTGCACATTCGGACAGCGGCTTTTGGAGGTGACTGCTCCCCTTTAAGACATCTAGATACTGGTGTTAAATAGCAGGTCCCTAAGCGTAGCTCATTGGCCACTGTAATCACAGCTGCCAGCTCAACATGCATCATGACTGTTTATTCATTTATTGAACACGTAAAAAAGTTCTAAAGAAGAAGGCAGTGTCAACTAAACAAAAAAGAAAAAAAAAAAGACAAATGACCATACGCTGCAGGACAGAAATCACACAAGGCAAATTATTTACACTGTTGTACAGTATGCGCATTCTCTTTCAAAACTACCATTTTTTTTTTTTTTGTAAACGAGAGCCACTGATGCAAATTAACTTACTGATAAGGAAACAGGTCTTTCTATTATAAGGAGCCGGGATGGCAGCTTAGCCATTAAAAGTAATTTATAGGTCATGAGCTGCAAGAGTTGGCAAGGAAAGCTACTTTAGCCAGCTTCATTAATAGCAACACTGCTGCCGGGTTTCTCGAAGGTGCACACCTTGGCATTTTTAATCACACTGTAAAAGCTACTAGGATTTATGGTGGCTTTTCTAATTGCATTTTGTTCAATGTATAATACATGAAAAATGCTTCAAGAAAAAAAAAAAATAACTAGGGCGACCCCATAGCGTAATGAGCAGCACATCATGCTACTGTCCAGGAAACCGCGGTTCAGGTACAAGTCATGGAGTACAACTCTGTGGTTTAAGAGGACGTTGCGTATGCTCATTGTGAGATTATAAAATGGGTATGAGAAACCATGACCAGTGATTGCTCAGATGTGATCACATGACCATGCATTATTCCAGTACAAGAACCCAAGCCAGAAGTACCTCACTTTCTGAACCTCATTACTCAGTGTTTAAAATAAAAATCAGTGGAACCATTTTATAACTGCAATAAGGCATGCCACTTTGTGCGTACCTGTGGGATAATGGCACTTTAGGGTGCATAAAACACTCAGCATTGCCTCATGCCTCAATTCCCAAGATTTGCCATTATTCCAAACTAATGCGCACTCTGTTATGCCTTTTTGCTTAATTAAGACCTCAGCTTCCTGGGAGGGAGTGAGGGAGGACATGTGACTTCTAGCATTTGCGCACCCCCCTGTGTACATCAAAGAGTGGCACTGGAGTCTTCTGTGAAAGCAGCTGCTTGACTTCCCTCCCAACTAGAAAAGTAGCTGTGGTGACCCCAAAAGCTGGGATGGGAAGCAGGCGGACAAATGGGGAGAGAACTAGGTTGGGGGGGAGACCAACTGTTTTTCCAAAGATTATTTCTGATATTGGACAGAGACCTTAATCCACAAAAAGATAGAGTAGGGTGTAAACGTTCAGCAACACTGACATCCACTTATAATGGGACTAGGTCCTGTTTACAAGTCCATGGCTCTTCTGAGTGCCCATAAAGTGTAACTCTAACACTGAACACAGGGTACGTTCTAGGAAACCAGTGACTGTGAGACTGGATAATACAAAGCTACTTCCTTTGATGTTAGTGATATATGGTCTATAATAAGTGAACACATCCATTCCCCCAGATGAATCCATCGGTTATAAATGCATCCCTCCAATGAATAATGGAGAAGGCATCAGTGGACTTTATGATCCCCCTCAGTCCAGCTTCCAGCAAGCTGCAACATACAAACAGGAGACTTGCGAGAAAACACGTCAGACGTTAGAACAAATGTCAAGTAGTAAATTATGTCTCTCACTAATTAGCAAAGGTTTCATTTCACTAACCCTTTTTTCACCACTGGAGAGGGCAGCAGGATCAGGATTTCTTTTACCGTCCACCGCTCAAGAGGTCCAGAGATGACAGAGACAAGTTGCCGGGAAGACTGGCTGCATGGGTATTTGGGGTTCCTGAACAGTGGGTGCGCTTAGTCTAGCAGGTAGAGCAGTGGCTTGGTAACCAGTATACTGCAGATTCAAACACTGCTACAGCCAAGTACTCACTGTCTGACCTTGGGCAAGTCACTTAACCTCTCAGTGCTCCAGTGTACCCAGCTGCAGAAATGGGCAGCAGCAGGACCCCGCTGGAAATGAGATGCAGCTTAGCTGGGGCATCCTGGGTAAACAAATTGTAAAAACAAAACAAAAAAAGTGGTAAGCAGTGTTCTACTTTTGAACAACAGCATGCAGCACATAGTGTAACCCACAGCGAGTTTTCTCTTCACATAATAACCTGCTTTCTAATTGAAGTATCCTCCAACAGCAATCCAGGAGGGTGCATACTTGACATACTGGAGTCTATTAAGGCACTGCCACAGCTTGCTTCTACATTAACCTGCATTCAAATGCAAAAAGCAACACCAACAACACTCTTCATTTGAGCTGCCATCTGAGATGTGAAGTCTCACACTATCAGTACGAGACCCTTACACATATATTTAAACCCACATCAACTGAAATCATTCTCACTTTCTCATGCATTGTGCTCTGAAGATATGCAAAAAGCAGCAGACGAATAGGCCGCATGCAGCTGGGTCAGCATCAGGAGATTTTTTTTAACCTTTCACAGTCTGAGAGGCACAATAGTGGCAGAGCGAGGCTACTGGTGATGATGGTTGTGTGGGTGGTTTTGAGGGAGAGGCTCCTGGACGGCAAGCTACTGCCCAGTATGGAGAGGTGCATGGGAGAAATGGTGGTGCCACTAGAAAGTGGGTGAGGTGCTTGGTAAAAATGGTGGTGTATGCCAGACGGTGAGTTGTGGAGATACCAGACAGTGAGGAGTAGTTTCTGATTACAGTAGGAGGAAGCTATGAAGCTCCAGTAGGGTACAGGGATGCCACAGTATCAAAATTTTGTATTGCAATATTTGATGTGAAAAATGCCATGCTATATTAATTATCACATTAATCTGCAGCATTTATTATTTTAGGAAAAATTGTGAAAGTCTGATTGGAGAAAGGTAGGGAATCAGGAATCACAGAGAGGGCCACGCTGCTTTTGCAGCAAGTTATGATAGTTTATCATTGTGCACTGTAGTACTGTACCTCGTACTGCACAGTAATCATAATATTAATTTTTTCCTGTTGTTGGCTGGCTTCCAATCACGTTCGCCATCCCTATCACCTCCCCCCACGGAAGTGCTCCCTGGATTAACCCCCAGGGCGAAGCCATCAGGTAGCCTCCTTCGCTACTCCCGGAATGGTGCCATGCGACGATCCGGTGGCGGAGTGCCTTGGCCAGCTGGGTGGAGCTCAGTGTGGGAGGCGGATATCCTCTGTGCCTCAGCCATGTTTTTCCCAGGTTTTTTTGGAGGTGTGACATGCAAGCACAGTGCACCAACGTCTGGCACACCTCCTGGGACTTGAAAGCCTTGGCTGTGACACCCCTGACCACCGTCAGGGGTCGGTCAAGCATCGAGTGCTATCCCCCCTCTGGTGGAGGAGAGCAATCCATCTGATGCTCGCTCCACCTCCCCCCAGCCAGCCACCTGACTCCTGGGCTCACATCCGAACATGGGTTGTCGGCATCACAGGTGGAAATCCAACCGCTGTGCCAGTGGGATGGCCTTAATATTGTTTTTTTATAATGATAAACTATTGCCATTGGGAATTATCATGATATAACATCCTATCTTGACAACGGTGGAAATGGTAGTGTGGGTGGTGCAGCTACAGACAGCAGGGAGATTCATCTGGAGACAGCGATGCTATGTAACCCTAGTGGCAGTAAGGTTACTCAACGGTGGTGAGAAACTTCCAGTAACAATAGCAGTGTGGACAGTGGCACTAACTCATTTATAGGGAAAGGAATCTGGTGACAATGATAGTGTGGGGAATGGTGCCATCAGACATGTTGGTAAGGCTTCTGATGACAATGAGGGTATGTTGTTGAGAGATCTACCAGAGTGGTGCAATGATTCTGTAACTACAGCTATGTGTGTGATGCCGGGAGGGGAGGCTGGGGTGATGGTGCTACTGGACACTGGACAATGGAGAGGGCTGTCTGGCAACAGTGGTGGGGTGCTAGTGGTGCGGCTACCAGACTGGAGTAAGAGCTTCTGGAGACAGCAGGTGAGTAGGATGTGCTGGGCTGCCAGATGTTTTGCTGCCAGATGTTTTGAAATGGCAACTAATGGCAAAGGTGGGGTGGAATGGAGTTGTGTGATGAGGTTGGGGGCTAAAACATTGGAAGTGGTTTCTGATGACGGGGAGGGAGGTCCAAATAGTAAGGAGACATTTTGGTATCAGCTTTGGGGCAGTCAATAAAGTAGCCCATATCACCAACATTGAAATGTCAACTGTGACACTTCAAATGAAGTTCAACAGCTTCTGTCTCTTTAACAACACAGTCTTCTCCAGTCCTTATTCAGCTGCTTTAGACCACTTCAGAGGTACAGCCTTTGTAAGCCAGCACACTTACTCAATATTCAAGTAGCAGTAAAGAAATGGGTCTGATATATTACGGGATATACACATGTGGTTTATTTCAGGCTTGCTACCACTCGAGGATAGAGTATTCCATGACACAACAGATCCCTGGAGTGTGTTAGTGATATTATAAAAAGAGATTCTGTTCAGAAAAAAAATGAAAATAGAAAGGAGTTCTGATGGGACAATGGTGGTGCGCATTTGGTCAGGTGAGATAAACAAGCTTAGCAGTTGCAGTTTAAACCAGCAGTGAATGTTATGATGAAACTTTTTTTTTATATAGGTTCTTACACCTTCACCTGCCATCAGCCTCAGTGATATACTCTGTTCAGGTGATGTACACTGTCATTCAGATGAGGGGAGGGGTTATGACGCGTTTTTGTCCACTCCTTCCCTCCTCGCCAGGTGAGGACAGTGCCTATGTCAGCATCCCCAACCCCAACTCACTCTGTGGAAGGAGCAAGCTCCCTGGCCCAGCCGCAGGGGTTGCTGCTGTGGTGGCACCCAGTGTCTAGCACCTCCAGCCAAGACACACTGCCAAGCAGTAGCTGTCTCGGCCATGGCCTGCCCCCAGCGTGACTCCCCAGGCTCACTTCCAAAGCTAGGTCGTCAGCATGGTAGCGCTATGTACCATAAGGGCAGCCTTATGGTGAAACATTTTAACCTAATGGCCGGCCTGTTGCCACAGCAGCAAGATTAACTCTCATGCACCAGTAACCTGGGTTTGGGAACAAGCACAGGTTGTTGAGAGCCATCAAGGGGGAGGAGGAGTGAGCTTCCCAGAAGACCTTCTCATCATCTGGGGAGGGAACGTTGTCATCCTCTCTGTAACACTGCCACCTGGGTGACCACAGGTGGCTGTGCACCAGAGGGTGCAGAGTGGGAGGGAGAAGATACTGGTCTGGGAACCAGCGCTGTGCATGCAATGCGAAGGCATACATGCTGGTCCCCCTCGTGTACCTGTTTTTTCAAGGGGGACCAAGAAAAAAACAGAAAGTGGCCCCAAAGTCAGTTTCCTGGGAGCCTCAGTATAGCCGTGCCAGCCCCTGCCTTCTCATCTGCCACATGACACTGTGTGTACTGTATTCAGGGTATACCCCCTCCATCCCATACCCCACCAGGAGTGGTGGGAACCGAGGCTCCATGAAGGATGGTAGGTGGGAGCTGGGGCTATTATTCCATTTAAATGTACCTTGCTCGTCATTTTTACGAGCATTCCAGAACAGGACAGGATGCCAGGATCACACTCCGTCTTCCGGTACGATGGCACTTTGGACATGGCGCATCCAGGACCAATATTACAACAAGAAATAACTCATGAAAGGTTAGCTGCAACCATTTTAAACTATATAGGTTGTTTTAATCAGGTGGTTTTGCAGCCCTGGTAATTGCCACCACTGTTTTGGACAGTTTTCCTTTAAGCGGGGTTGGGATAGAGTCAAGGGCAGGATTAATACAGACAAGAACAAAAAGGGAGGAAAGACCAGGAAAGGGGAGGAAGGGAGGGGTTTGGGTGGGATTGGGGCAGCTGTAGTAATATGAAACTAAGAGCTGCACAATCGGGCAGACTTGATAAGACCTGTGGGCCTTTTTCTACCAGCAATTTGATATGTTCGTATGTCCCTAAAAGGAGATAGTGCAGGGAAGGTACCATTAGTCTCTGTTGATAAATGTGTTATTGCCGCAGGGTAAAACATGATGATATCCACTGTGATTATGATGGAATGTTTATCGTTAATAGGGGCCCTGAGACAGAGCCTTCTGAAGATGGATGGGTGGAAACTCCATCCTTTCCTGGGACAGGAACGTGGTAAACAGTCTGAGATAACTGCTTCCCTCTTAAGGTGGGGAATATGTGACACGGAGATCCTGCCACTCCTGAGGGTCTTTTCCCCTCTCAGGTCCTCATACAGGGAGGTTATTGTGGTGACCTCCGAGCTGATGTAAAACAACAGGCTGTGTTTACTGTTGTTGGATTTAGTATGTATTATACAATGGCAAGAAAGAATCCTGGCTTCTGATTGGTCAGTTGGCCGTCACAGCAGGGATGTTATCCTGGCATAACATCCCTGCTGATCAACTAGATGATGCTGCCGTCATATCCTTTTTCCACTTGATGATTGTTTGCATCTTCTTTTAAAAAAAATATTTTTAAACACTAAAAAAACATTCTTTAAAATTATTTTTTTCTGTATAAAACAACGAGCCATTGTATAATAGGAATAATGCCCTCCAGGGTGGGTGTTACGCTGGGATAACATCTCTTCTTGAGTATTGGATGCCCTCGGCCAGTGGCTTCGGGCCCAACCACCCGAGGTGGGATGTTATCCCAGCATAACACCCACCCTGTCAGGCATTATTCCTTTAATAGCACTTTGTCATAAAATACCTTTTTATCTATTTATTTATTTTTTAATTCTTTCTCTTTTTCTGCCCCCACCGACAGCCCCATCTGATCGGCTCCCCCAGCCCCGTCATCCAGAATAACCAGGGCTTACCTTATGCCCAGCCCGGGAGCAACGCCTACGGGGAGTCGGTCGTCATCCTGCCGCCGGTGATTTTTCCTCTGGTTTTCTCCCGAGGGCCCCAGGAGAAGGACTCATGCGCATGGGAGCATGCATGCGCCTTACAGCTCCGATAACAACCCCCTTCTGCCCACCTTATTGGCCTAATGCCTGGCACCCTCAGAGCCTGTGTTGTCCACTGGCCTCCACCAGGAAGCAGCCATTAACCAAGGGATGCCACTCCTCCACCCCCGGAGAGGAGAATTGCCTTCTGGCAGCTCCATCCAGCTCCACCTCCCCCAGTGCTGACCTCAGACGACCCGGGCTCACTGCCGAACCCAGGTCGCTGGTGTGCTGCGAGGTATGGCGTCCAGCGCCTCAACCCTCTGTGCCCCCGGGCCGGTCATAAAATACCTTGATGTATATACCTTATGTTTATGAAACCTGTAAATTTTGAAAATACCATGGCACTAGGCATTTTTGATAAAGGTAAAAAGTACTTGGTGACTGTATTATAGAAATTAGGTTGGTTGTGTTGTTAAATGTATGTAAACTGGTACCATGCATTCCTGCTGTAAACTGAGCCAATCTGAAATTTCATGGCGATCTGCATATATCCCATGTTGCTTTGCATTATGGAAGTATGTGTGATGTTGTGTTTCTCTGAAACTTGGCTTACTGCCAATGCTCTTTGGGGTAACTCTTATTTCAGTGCTTCTGCACTGAGATTCTTTGTCTGTAGCTTGTTTCAGGTTTTTCCTTTTTGAGCCCCCACCACCCAAGCAAACAAGGCAACCATAGGGATGAAGGGTTTTCACTGAAAAGTTTAGATCAATAGATTAGTGAGCCAGTAGGTGCTGATAAGTGCAGAGGAAGGATATACATAGTCTGTTGCTGCAAACTGATGTACTGAAGAAGGAATATGCCATTGCTGAAGGTTATCTGCTGTATTTTGAATAAACACCACACAGAGACTATGTGTTGAAACTGAAGGTCAGTGTCTGGGCCATCTGTTATTCCACAACCCCTCCAGAGTGTGCACGTGGGCGTTGGGGAAACCCGATGCGCAAATGCCATTATAACTAGTTGGTTATAATGGCAAATTATAACCAAGTTTCCCTATGGGGAAAAAACAGAGCCCAGTTATTGCATAGTTTTATAAAATGGGTTGGAAATTTCCTGATACATGACTGGCTAAGTAGGTATGGGACCCATATGTTAATTCCACAGAAATGCACAGGTTAGTACAGGTTCAGGAAGCGGAATTTGGACAATACAACATTCATGAGCCACTTCACTCATCCCTGATTGCACATCACAAACATGGCCACCACCTTTATTCACTGAAAAGCTTAAACAAGGCCCTAAAAAGCAAAACACTCTAAAATGTAAAAAATTAAATAATTAAACAGCATGTTTTTAGTAAAACAAAGCTGGCATTTTTTTTCTCAGTTTACCAAGTTTATAAGCACAGTAGGACACTCCAGGTCATTGACTGTCTGGGATTAATGCACTTCCATGTGCTAAAGGCACTCGGCACAAGCGCCTTGTGCCTCATTACACAGCTGGCTATGCATTAGCTCCCGATGACCAACGCCCTGTCATGTCTTACTGCTTATGTACACAGGTGCAATTGTGTATTACGAGATAGTGTGAGAAAGGGGCAGTGTACTCGGAAGCACTACAGCTGTTTGCCTGCAATTCTTAATAAATTTACACTGCAGGGACGCTGTCAGGTTCTGGAGACGATTTTATTGCGATGTCACTGCATGTGTCAATAGGAAGCAGTGGCATTAAAGAAACACTCACGATCATAGAGTTTTAAATGAAGTGAAGACATTGCATATATTTGCCAAAAAGTATATTACTACCAGTCCGCTTGAAATGCCCGGAGCGCGTGTCCACAAGCAGGAAAGGCACTGGCCACGGGTAAACTCATTCATGAACGAGTTGGTGATTTCTGGTCACATAATAGTAAAACGGTGAAGACCCTACTGTGAAATCCAGGAATCCCTTCAATGTTATTACCACTGAAAAACGAGCACTCTATCCCGTTCACGGTAGGGTCTTCAGTGTTTTACTATTATGTGACCCGAAATCACCAACTCGTTCATGAACGAGTTTACCCATAGCCGGTGCCATTCCTACTTGTGGACACGCGCCATGGGCATTTCAAGCAGACTGGAAGTAATATACTTTTTGGCAAATTTATGCAATATCTTCACTTTATTTAAAACTCTCTGATCGTTGAGTATTTTCTGTAATGCCACTGCTTCCTACTTACACATGCAGTGACACAACAATAAAATCGGCACCAGAACCTGACAGCGTCCCTTTAACAGAACTGTTTGCACTGCTAATTTTGTTATTTTGTAATGCAGTGTAGTACCACTCCAAGTTGCTTTGAGATTCCTTTCCCTTAACATACAACAGCTTGAGCATGGGCAATGATGGTTAAAACAGGTTTTGTACTTTAACATAAAAGGCTCTGACAGTTCTGATAAGGCCTGGATTAAGTATCAGAACCTTTTAGAACCTCAGAACCTTTTGTGGTTCTCCATCCCTAGTTAAAACAGGTTTTGTACCTTAAACCCAAGGGTTCTGAAAGTTAATGATAAGTCCTCACAAGTTCTGATAGCTGGGTCAGCTAGATAGTGCAGCGGTAGGGCTCCCATTCGCTACTCTGGATATCCATCTTTGGGAGCTGATTCAAGTTGCAGGGGCCAGCTGAGGGAGGAGTAATTGGGCATCTCACAGGACAGCTGTCCTCCTGGGTGTGGAGGGAAGGGGTCGGAATCCATCCTACACTGTTTGCCTGCCACCTAGCAGAGGCCAGGTGGCAGCCCAGTAAAAGCTGCTCCCAGGAACAGTGGGAAAGCTGTCCGATGCTGGCACGCACTAGTGTGCCATTGCACCTACCTGCATTTCACGTCATCGAATACTGGCTAGCCCAAGGAGAACACCAATGAAACCCCCTGGAAGGTAGCACGAACACTGACCCCTTGCAAGCCACTCACCGCTAACCAGGCACCGACCTCCTGGACCGGATCCTTGCCCAAGTCTGGGAAGTTGCACTCCCCTCGGATCCCACCATTGGCAGGCATGCCACGAGAGGATAAAGGAGGCAGGGCAGTAAGTACCTGAAGATGGCATGTGACGGGACTGGGGGGTTGATCAGATAAAGGGGCTGCCCAACATGGCAGATACAAACACAAGCTAAAGAAAAGGTTCTGACAGTTATTCAAGCCTTATCAGAAATTTCAGACCCTCAGAATCTTTTGTTGTTCTCCCTTTCCTAATTTAATTACACCCATTTTTGATTGATGTGGGGTGCCAGCCTTGCTGTTCAGTGACTGCCACTCCACAGTACTGACAGCTGAAGGATAAACCCAGGGCTGCAAGCCCAAACCACAATCCCCACTTGTGTTTAAATTTCAAAGCTGCACTATTCGTCTTCTGAGGAACCCTAATGAAAGGGCTGCATCACAAGCTAGGGAAAATCCGCTTCTCCCCAGCTCAAAAAAAAACAAAAAACAAGAGACTTGACAGACCCTGCAAGGATATTTCTGGTGCGATACTTGTGATGTGGGCTTTGTCATCGGCATAGCTGAAATCTCCAAGCACTGCTGACCAAACCTTCAAATCCAAACTGATCAAAAAGGGAATGAGGGGTGAACTTTGAGAAACCCAACACAAGCACAAAATGAAACATCCAACGTTCTTGTTGAGTTTCATTTTGGGCAGCATTGCGACTTTTAAAGGGGAAGGTAAGCACTGCAGCGTGGGCTCGTAGTGGTGACTGCCTCAGGAACCACTGCCTGACTGTAACTGATGATGCCACTAGTTAGAGCACCTACGGTGGCACAGCAGGGGTGTGGTGACCACAGCTAGTCTTAAAGACGGGGCAGACAGAAAACCCTAAAAAGTGAGATACATACAGAGAGAGAACTGGCGGCAAGCAAACATGAACTAGGAATGTTGCAATGCTTCCTGTCACTTTTAAAGTTTTAGACGGTTGCTGTTTCTTTACAATTATAAACTGGATCAGAGAAATCCTGTAAGCTGACTAGCTCAGGCACTGTTTGATCCAACAAGTTTTTGAATACTAACTTTGGATTTGGCTTGTAGATGCTAAACATCATATTTTGAGGTGTCAATCACTGCAAGAGTATGCAAACTTTGTGACGAGCATTTTATGTCCCTTTTTCCATGCAGTGTTGCTGGTTCCAATTTAAATAAATAAATACTGTATGTCATCACTATATTGTATTTAGAGAGGCTTGGTTAATCCATGCTATCATCAAGACAACTAGGATACAGGCAATTTTAGTGCCGGATTCTCCTCCACAGGAAGAACTTTCATAGGTTCAAAGCGCCAGGATTTAGTGCTGGCAGCTCCTTTTTTATGCCACAGTTGAGCAATAAGGCATGACTAGGGGTACGTTATGGTGGGATAACAGGCTGCCTTGGGTGGGTTGAAACACGAGGCGAAAGTGAGTGCTTCCACCACCTGAGAAGGGCCATTAGCCCACCATAACACACCCGCTGGAGCGCCTTACTGTGATTATGACATGGGTCCTTTTTAATAACTTGGATGTATTTTTGAAACGTATTTTTGTTGAGCTACTTTCAGCCGGGCTGTTGTGCTGGGATAACGGCCTGGCTGAAAGTACCTCTTTGCCAATCAGGAGCCAGCATTCTTTCTACTCATTTCATAATAAACCTTTTTGCAGCATTTACTTTAAAATGTCTGCTATTTACAGTTGCACACATAGGGTGGGATATTCAGAATGTGCCAGGCAGGGGCGCAAGCCTGGGCGCAGCGCAACTGGGCTGCACTAGGGCATGGACCAGGCAATATTCAACGGTGCTGCGCCATGGCTCAGCACTGTTGAATATGGCACTAGGGGTGCCCGCAGAGTGCAGTGGCAGTGCGCCAGCACAAGTGGCAGGTGAGGAGCAGGGGGCTGCGCCAGTGCAAGTGCAGCTGCGCTAGGCGCAGCAAGAGCGATATTCAGACATGAGCATGCAAATGAGGCCATTATGAATGCATGGCACAAATAGAGATATTGCATGTCATTATGGCCCCATTTGCGTCAGGTGCACCGATACCAGTGACTGCGCGCTTCGCTAAGCTGCAGCTGTCGGGGACCGACGCCCTGCCCTCGGGTGGGCAACGCGCCTCAACGCCTCGATCGTGGCTTAAATAACTTAAAATACTCCTGGTGGTCCAGTGACCTGCTCCCCTAGCCCAATCGCTGGCTTTATAAATAAATATATTCCCAGGGTCCAGTTGACCTGCTCTCAGCCCAATCGTGGGCTTTATAAATAATATATTCCCTGGTGGTCCAGAGTGGATTTGCCTTCAGCTCGGATCACGGGCTTAAGTAAATTATATTGTGTTGTTCAGTGGACCCGCCTCAGTTTCATCAGGCTTATGTAAAATAATTATTTTCTTGGTGGTCCAGTGGCTCAACTCCCCAGTTCGATCGTTTTGAGTATCGTGAACGGTCATTCTGGTGTTCAGCGTAGCCTTTCCTCATCGGTCATTTCATTAGACTCGCCCCGGTTAGCGTCGGCGTAATTTCCTAATTCCGCTTCGTCTTCGCTTCGACACTGACAGCGTGACAGTATTTGTTAGAAAGTTGCCCATTGGCCACTGTGGCTATTTGGTATGTAGATCAGACAGATTAATAGTCCCAAAATGTGAATGAAACCATTCACATTTCGGGACTGTGTAGTACAGTACGGTCTGCACGCTGAACCAACAGGCGTATTGTGCCGCATTGCACGCTGTCAGTTCCGGCAGCCAGCGTTTGCAGGTGGGGGCTGCCACCGCTGCTGATGGGGGCAGTCTGAGTGGGCGGGTGGGAGGGGTTACCGCTGGACCACCAGGGATGTTACTTGCTAAAGCCCGCGATTGGGCTAGTTCGGTCCACTGGGCCACCAGGAATTATTTATTTTACATAAGCCCAATTATTTATTTTACATAAGCCCACGATCGGCTGGGCGCGTCCACTGGACCACCAGGGATTCATTTAATTTACTAAGCCTGCAATCGGCTGGGGGCGGGTCCACTGGACCACCAGGGAATAATTTGTTTTACTTAAGCCCGCGATCGGCTGGGGGCAGGTCCACTGGACCACCAGGGATTCATTTGTTTTCCTTCCCACGATCGGGCTGGGGAGCGGGTCCACTGGACCACCAGGGATTAATTTAATTTACTTAAGCCCGCGATCGGGCTGGGGGGCAGGTCCACTGGACTACCAGGGAAGTTATGTATTCATAATGCACGCAATAGGGTGGGGGGGGCAACGATGCCCGGACTTTGTCTCTGGAGGTCAGGTGGCCACCCACGGCTGGCAGCTGCCCTGTTGCACCCTGCAATATGGCAGCTCACCTGTGGGTGGCCAGGACTTGCTCCTTCTTTTTATGGGCGGATCTTTGCGCCCCTGTGCGTGCACAAGGCGGGTGTGTGCCTGCATATGCGCTACATCCGGGCTGAATATAGGGATGTATGGAATATGTAAGGGCACGCTCGAACTGCGCTCGACACATTACTGGTGCACCTGCGCATCGGGATTTGCCGCAGCGCAACTTCCACCTTTGAATTTTACTTCAGGGCTGCATCAGTGGGTTGCGCAACCCCTTTGAATATCCCACCCTTAGTCTTTTTTTTTCTAGCGTATACGTTGTTTTTTTTTCTAGTACTGCACCTCTCTCCAGCGCACCTGCCAATACTTGTTGTCACATAGGAAATGTAGACCACTCACCAACTGTGCATCAAAAATCATAAACTTTTATTCTGAATTCATAGGCCAAAGCAAAAACACCCTAATATCCACCGATGTTTTGGGGTGTCCAAAATACTGCTTCCTCAGGGTGGAAGGTGATTCTGTTTGGCTCAGAACCCATCAATGCACTACAGTATGTAACTTTGTTTTTTCTTTCATTTGTTAATATGTCTCTTATCTTTCCTTCATGCATGCTTGTTTTTGTTAACAAAATTCATGACTCACTGCGATCCCTGAGGGTTCCCAGGGCACCCGAAATGTTGGTGGATATTACGGTGTTTTTGCTTTGGCCTATGAACTCAGAATATATGTTTATGAATTTTACATGATTGGTGAGTGGTCTATATTTCCTGTGTGCACTGTGCGTATTAGAGGGTCTTCACAGGAACCGACTACTTCCTTGGGCAGGCAGTATAACTTTGAGGTTAGAGTGCTGAGCTTGGTACATCTAGCAGATATGGGTTTGATCCCCACCACCTCTACTTGCACTTGGGCCTTACCTGGTTACCAAAGAATAAATAAATTATTTAAGTTTATGTTTTGCCTAGGAGGATCCGGAAAGTACAGTTACGTAAGAACTTATTGTAACAGTAGATCTTCGAGAGAGGTTCCTGCAGTAGGTCACTACATATAGGACTGCACCCTCTGGCGTCAGGACCACATGGCAAACTTTTCCAGCAGTGTCTGGTGGGGGACCGCCCACCTGACGTTACCTGATGGATGTCAGCGTGACCCTATATAGTGGGCGGTTCCCATGCCTGCCTTCCAGTTCTCCCGCCAGAGATCCAAGGAGGATGAGACAGGAGAAAGGATGAAATCCTGGAGCCCAGTTCAGAATGGCTGAAAGAAATGCAGAAAACTGGGGGAAGGAGGGAGGGAAAAGGTGACCTACTGCAGGAATCTCTCTCGAAGATCTACCATTACGGTAAGTTCTTACATAACTGTACAATCTTACTTCGAGAGGGTTCCTGCAGTAGGTCATTACATATCGGACTGAATTCCAAGCAGTCACTCATAGAGAGACCAAGAGAGTCATGGGAGGAGGAGCAACAGAAAGACAGCACAGGACCAGCCTAAGACAGTAGGCCCTGCAAGATGGCGAGGCCGAACCCGGCCCTACGCCTAGAGGCAATGTCCAGACTGTAATGCTTCATGAAGGTATGGATGGAACTCCAGGTTGCTGCCGCACAGATCTCTACTGCAGAAACATTCCACAGGAACACCGTAGAGGTAGCCATGCCTCTAGTAAAGTGACCTCTAACCTCCCCCGGAAGAGGTTTGTTGTACTTCTGGTAACAGAAGCGAATGCAGTTACCTAGCCATTTAGAAAGGCACTGTTTAGAAACTGCCGATCGCAAGGATTTGGGGTCAAAGGAGATAAAAAGCTGATCAGATTTTTCTGGACTCCTTAGTATGATGAACGCAGCATCTGAGGATTCAGTGAACATCTATGGTGTGAAGGAGCTCCTCCCCACTGTTCGAATGAGCAGGGTAATAAACCGGAAGTTCAATCGTCTGGTTTAAAGTGAACTCGGAAACCACCTTGGGAAGTAACTTAGGACTGGTAAACACGACCGTCTGGTCCTTGTGGAAAATCAAATAAGGCTCCTTATGCTTCAGGGTCTGAAGCTCGGAAATTCTACAAGCAGAAGTAATGGCAACTAAAACTAGCGCTTTCCAAGAAAGGAAGCGCTTGTCACAGCTCATCGTTGGTTCAAAATGAGGAAGCGTAAGCTTCTCTAACACCAAATTCAAATCCCATGGTGGGGGGTTACGAATGGGAGGTTTTAGGTGGAGGATTCCCTTTAAAAATGGTCTTAGAGACCTCTAACTGAGCCATGGTTTTTCCCTCCACCGGCACATGGTAGGCCGCGATGGCCGACAAGTGAACCTTAAGTGACGAATACGACAGACCCGAATCAGACAGGTGAAGGAGGTACTCCATGATCTGAGGAGCACAGCAGGTAAAGGGATCCAAGCTTTTGGAAGTCACCCAAATGGAAAAACACTTCCATGTCATGGTGTAGGTGGATCTGGTGGAGGGTTTTCTGGCTTCCACCAGGACCTGAGCGACCTTTTGGGAGACCCCAAAGTGAGCTCTGATTATGTCTGAAGGAGCCACGCATGAAGATGCAATGTCCTGTGCCCTGGATGTACCAACCTGCCTTGATCCTGAGTCAACAGGTCATGTCTGAGAGGTAAAGGAATTGGGGGTTCCACTGAGAGCTGCTGCATTAGCGGAAACCAAATTTGCCTCGGCCAGAGAGAAGCAACTAGAATCATTAGAGTTCCCTCTGCCTGGAGTTTGAGAAATACCCTCTGAAGAATGGGAAAGGGAGGGAAGGCGTACAAGAACTTCCCTGTCCAACATAGTGACAACGCATCATGCCAGAAAGCTCCAGGCTCTGGAACAAGTGAGCAAAAGCTGAGAAGTTTTGTGTTGGATGGGGAGGCAAGCAGATCAATTTCTGGGCGACCCCACCTCTGGAAGAGAGTGTCTGCACCTCCTGACTTATTTCTTATTCATGGGCAAGGGATGACATCTGACTGAGGCTGTCCATCAAGAAGTTGTGAATGCCTGGTACATGCATGGCTGTGAGAAACAGGTCATGCTGGACTGCCCAATTCCACACCCTCATCGCCTCTCTGCATAGGGGATACGATCGGGTGCCTCCCTGTTTGTTGATGTACCAGACTACCGACATATTGTCTGTCTGGATTAGCAGTGTTCCTCTCAATAGGATGGCCTGAAAAGCCTGAAGGGCGTAAAGAACCACCCTCATCTCCAGAATGTTGATGTGCAAGGATATCTCCAGCTGGGACCATGAACCCTGTGTTCGATGGTCCCCCAGGTGCGCTCCCCAACCCAGGCACGAAGCATCTGTGATGAGGGTCCATAGAGGGGGGGGGATCTTCGAAAGGGAAGTCCCTTGGACAGATTCAGAGGGTCCAGCCACCATCGTGGATCCCTTTTGACTGCTCTGGAGACCAAAATATGGTGGTCCAGATCGTCCAAGTGCTGATGCTATTGGACAGAAAGAGTCCACTGGGAGATCCGCATATGCAACCTGGCTAAAGGAACTGTGGAGACAGAGGCTGCCATCAGGCCCAGCAAGCATAACAATGTTCTGGCCGGAAGAGATCTGAACGAGATCACCAGAATAGCCTGCTCTCAGAGAGTCTCCGCTCTGTCTGAGGGGAGAAAAACTCTGCACTGGACCGTATCAAAAACCACCCCTATGAATTGAAGGTTCTGAGAAGGGGTTAAAGATGACTTGGGGAGGTTGACTGTGATCCCCAGTCGGGAAAAGAGGTCCAGGGTAACAGAGTGGGAGTCCAGAAAGCTGTTCCTGCACAGAGCTGACAGTAGCCAATCATCCAGGTAGGGGAACACTGCTATACCCTGGCTGCATAAGGCCGCTGCCACCACTGCTAGGTACTTGGTAAAAACCCTGGGTGCCGAGGACAGGTCAAAGGGGAGGGCTGTGAACTGGAAGTGCTCCCCCGAAACAAAACCGCAGGAAACGGCGGTGGCCAGGGAAGATCAGGATATGCAGGTAAGCGTCCTGTATATCCAGAGCACAGAGCCAGTAATTCTGCTGCAGAAGGGGCAGGAGGCTCTGAACAGTCAGCATGCAGAACCTCTTGTACTCAATGAAGAGGTTCAGACTGCTGAGGTCCAGGATTGGTCTGAGGTCGCCTGTCTTCTCTGGGACCAGGAAGAAGTGGGAGTAAAACCCCTTTCCTCTCTGGGCGATTGGCGCGGGTTCTGTTGCTGCCTTTCATTAAAGAGTCCTGATCTCCTCCTCAACCAATGGGGCTTGGTGCGGGGAGTAGAGTCTGGAGGAAGCTCCAGGAACTCTAGCGTGTGCCCTTGCGAAATGAGCTGTAGGACCCACGCGTCCGAGGTGATGCCCTTGCACTCCTGGACATGAAGGGAGAATCTTCCCCCCACTGGCTCCACGCTTTGAAGTGCAGGGGAGGGAAGCCTGGGCGAGTCAGGAGACAGAGGGGCGGGGCAAAGGCCCTCCTGTCGGTCTCTGGGTTTTGGCAACCAGTGGAGAGGAAAAGGAAGAGTTGGTGGCTCATATTTTGCTCTGTTTCTTAGGGGGCACTTGCTTCCCCTGGCACTTGAACCGGCGCTGAAAGGGCTGCTTCTTGGGGGTACCGGCCCTATACATAAAGCGGACCGATCTAAGGGCCTGACCACTGTCCTGGAGACCCGTGATCAAGTCTTTGGTGTCCCCTCCGAAGAGGACTGATCCTCTAAAAGGAGCATCCTGAATGGCTGCTTGCACGTCTGTAGAAAGACCCAAAATACGCAGCAAAGTGTGCCTCCTGAGGCTAATGGCGGTAGCCGAAGAGCAGGCCACCGCATCCACTGAATCATAGGTGGCCCTGAGAACATGACTGCACAAAATCTTCGAGAGACAGAGATCCTTAGCGATCTCCACCTTAAGGCCAGAATCATCCAGGGAAGAAATCTTGTCCTCCAACTTAACTAAGGTGGCCTTTTGAAAAGACACCATATGTGCCACATAGTTTAACGAGCACAGGGCACAAGTGACCAGGGAGTAGACCTTTTTGTCATACTGCTCCAATTGTCTGGACTCCTTGTCCGGGGGGATGTGCTCATGAGCTTGGGGTTAGCCGAGCGGTCATGAGCGGCAGTAATAACTACTGAATCTGCCTTGGGGTGCGAGTCCAGAAAGGGAACGCCTTTGGGAGAGCAAAATATCTTGTCTGCCTTTTTAGGGACAGCAGGAATGGAGTGCAGCAATTTCCAGATAGTGGATGTAAGGTCCTCATGTGGAGCTATCCAAGGAGGAACTGGAATGGGGGAGGCAGCCTCCAAATCTAGATGCTCTGCCAAGTGCTTCCGCATAGGGTCCAGATCCTCTGCATTCCGACCGCTAGCCTGCAGGTTTATGCAGAGGAGTTCCACATAAGAAGGGTCCTCCGAAGGGGACTTAGGAGACTCATTGCCCCTAGGAGGAGACGATAGCTCTTCAGAGGAATATCTGGATGTGTCAGAGTCAGGGGGCTCCTCACCCTCTGGACACTCAAAATCTGAAAGAGGGATATCCTGAGGGGTAGTACCCGAGACATGCACCGTATGCCGAGGGGCAGGGGATGAAGGAGTCAGGGGTACTACCACCAGACTAGGAAACCTACTTTCCAAGTCAGAAAAGAGCTTGGACCTTGTGTCCTTCCATCATGACTGGATCAACGTTTGGAAGTCTGGTTGAGGAGGAGGAGGAGGAGACAGGTTAGCTGGGGGTGAATAAAAATGAGCTCCTGAACCAGCAAAGTGAGGAGGGGGTACCCTTGAAAATATGGGTGTCCCTGCTGGTACCCAGAGAAATAGCCCTGGATATAATGAGGCATCGATGGGCCCGACGGTGGAGGAAGGAATGCCTGATGTCCAGAAAAATGGCCGGATGGTAGGTCTTGACCTAGAGGCCTGGATAGGCCAGGATAAATACCCGATGTCACAATCGGGATAGCTGTCATTGGGGTAGCTGACGAAAATGGAATAAAATGCTGGGGCCCTTGACGTGGGGGTAGCCGACATTAGACCCAAAGAGGTCAGACCCTGCATGAGAGGCCTATCAAAGGGCCCTGACAGATGGAGCTGACGCAAGGTACCTGACGGTGCTGCTGACGTTAAAAGATGGGCAGCAGGTGGGAGGTAGCCCAACGTCAGAGTAGCTGACGAAGGATGAGGATGCCTCGGGGGGAGGGGGGATCTGAGGAACCGCCATAGAAGTGGGCAAAGAGAGAACCACTTCTAGGTGTCCTTCCTCCTCTGTCCCAGGTGTAGGCTCCGGGGCAGGGAAACCACCGGGGGAGGTGGAGAGGAAGTCTCCCGGTCAGGCAAAGCCCGTGGGGAGGGCTGACTCGGGGACGTCAGAACGCTCCGCCAGAAATCGTGTGATACCGCATGAGCCCCCGATGGGAAAGCAATGCCTGAGCGGCCATCAGAGATGGCCGGCTTACCGGGCGAAACAGTAATCAGGCGGTGGAGGGTGGGACTCTTGACCAGTTTATCGGTCGAAGCCGAGCAGACAACTGGCTGCTTTTGGGCGAAGTCTGACTTATTGGCAACCGGGCGGGCCCCAGAGAAGCTGGGGTCTGACTTACCGGCAAGTACCGGGCATTCGCTGAAGGAGCCAGCGGGTGACTTAACGGTGGAGACAGGTAGAAAGATGGCAGCACTGGAGATTGTCCCAGAAGCTGCCTGGGTCACCACGAGGGTGGGCGGTGGGGAAAGGGCCTTGCTAGTCGAAGGCTTGCTAGCTGAGGATCAGTCCCTGTCCTCATGGCACTCCTTTTCTCTGTGCCTCTCTTTTTTTTCTTCTTCTGTTCACCTGAGAGGGAAGAAGCTGAGTCCTGAATTTTTTGCATCTCCTTCTCAAGAGAAGCCATTCTAGACTTAAGGAGATGGGCTTCCAGACCCTGCTGTCATCATTTGCGAGTAGCCTGGTTGAAAGGCTGGCAGTCGGGACAGGCAGCGGTGTCATGATCCAGGCCTAAACAAAAGAGGCAGAGACGGTGGCCGTCTTTGTGGGGAATTTGCGCTCTACACTTGGTGCACTTCTTCTCTGCCTTTGGAGGCGGTGACGGAGAAGACATAACATGCCGAATTCGGACTGGAATACGATGAAAACAAGAACATGGCAACGACAAAGCTGGATGATACCATGAGGTACTAGAGCTGGTTGACGGTGGGAAAGAACTGGAATGTGGGCGTGGGGACCGCCCACTATATATGGTCACGCTGATGTCCGTCACGTGACATCAAGTGGGCAGTCCCCAGCCAGACACTGCTAGAAAAGTTTGCCGTGCAGTCCTGACGCCAGAGGGTGCAGTCCTATATGTAATGACGTACTGCAGGAACCCTCTCAAAGTAAGATCTTCTTTTCTGATACTTGTTGTCACCTACCACCATGGGTGGCTCTGGGCAGATGCCCATAAAAAGGTCAGTGACAGGGCTAGGGTACTGCAGGGACTAGAGATGAAGGAGCAGAAATGGGAGAAAAAATCTGTAGGATGAGGCTGCTCAGCTGTGCAACCTTAAGCACATTTGCAAACCATGTTGGTGACCTGGGTTCATGTTTTGAGCCAGGGAAAGCACATACTTGGTGGCAATGACAATTTTTGGCATTGGGCTCGGACACTCTCTGTATACTGACTTTACCTGATTGTAAAACATGGCCGCAACAAACAGCAATTTGATTTGACAGCCCACTTACCAGGCAGTTATCATAAAACAACAACATCCATACCAACGAGATATCTGGGCTAAGAGGCAATGAGATTTCAGCAATGAGAGTTCTGCATTCTCATCGGTAAAGACATCAGCCTGTTTTAGTTTTTGTAAGGCGTTTCACATAGTTTGTATGCTTACACACCATCTGTAGTGAAAAGACGGAACGGGGGCGTAGCCTTCTGAATATAACTATATTGTTTAGTCGTGTACTGAGAAGTCACAGAAGCAAGTCCACCCCCCCGACTAAATTGTGATATAATTTTATTATTTATTTCATTTTTGTTTACCGGGTAGGTGCATTAGACAAGAGCATTTCCTGCTTTCAGGCATGACCTGAATATCAGCTGGGTGGGGCCCCCTAAAGTCCTCGCCACATAGGGAAATATTGAAACATAGAAGTTGATGGCAGATGAGGACCGCAAGGCCCATCCAGTCTGCCCATTTTTTTCTACCTTATGAATGTGCCATAGGCCCTTGCTCTGTCAATGGCCTATCTATTCATACTCATCTATATTGCTCCCTCATGCCTATCCCATGCCTGTTTGAAGCCCTGTACTGTATCCATATCCACCAATTCCTGAGGCAGGCCGTTCCATGCATCCACCACCCTTTCTGTGAAAAATAACTTCTGCACATTACCCTTTAATCGACCTCCCTCTAACCTCATGCTGTGTCCTCTTGTCCTGCTTTTTTTCTTATATTGAAACATGCTGGGGTGTATTAGTAGGGGTATCACAAGTCAGAAGAGGGAGGTGGTAATCCTTTACAAGACACTGGTTAGGCCCCATCTGGAGTAATGTGTGCATTACTGGAGTCCACACCTTCACAAGAACATTAACCAAATTGAGGCAGTCCAGAGAAGGGCAACCAAAATGGTGCAGGGATTGCATCAGAAAACATATGAGGACAGATTAACGGAGCTCAATATGTATACCCTAGAGAAAAGGAGGGAGAGGTGATATGATCGAAACATTCAAACACCTTAAGGATATTAACAAGGTGAAAGAGTCTAACATGTTTCAATATAAGAAAAATAACAGGACAAGAGGACACAGCATGAGATTAGAGGGAGGCCGATTAAGGGGTAATGTGAGGAAGTTCTTTTTCACAGAAAGGGTGGTGGATGCATGGAACGGCCTACCTCAGGAAGTGGTGAATATGAATACAGTGCAAGGCTTTAAACAGGCATGGGATAGGCATAAGGGAGCAATACAGATGAGTATGAATAGATAGGCCATTGACAGAGCAAAGGCCGATGGCACATTTATAAGGTAGAAAAAGAAATGGGCAGACTGGATGGGCCTTGCGGTCCTTATCTGCCGTCAACTGCTATGTTTCTATGTTTCTTACTCCATTTAATATATGATATATGCAAACATTTTCAGTGTTGGGAAGGTAGGCAAGTACCCAACTGAGGGGTGCTACCTGGAAATTTCCAGGTATCCAGGTGGGCCAGTCTAACTCTGAGTGAGCTGAACTATACTTTGGTTCGGCCCTCAGCAGTAATTTGAGTCATCTTCTGACTTTCAAAACTGTAGTCACTGTAAGGGTTCAAACACTGGACAAAGCAGACTGCCAGTCGGGTCCCAGGGCTTAAGATATTCTTTGTGAACTCCACTGGGAATTTTCATCTTTGTAGACACAGACGGACACCACCAAAGAAGGCAGTGGTAATAATAGACACAGTGATACAGGTTGTGGAGGAGGAGGAGGCTGCATTCCTCTTCCTCCCTCAGAGCCAGATGCAGTGACCTGGGAAACAGGATGCACTGTGTAAATATCCGCAACCTTGGCCGGGGGTGTGTGTGTGTGTGTGTGTGTGTGTGTGTGTGTGTGTGTGTGTGTGTGTGTATGTGTGTGTGTGACACAGGAGAAGAAACGCCAAATATTCCTCTAAACCTGTCTGCTTCAAGTGTTGGGTTCAAAAGTCCACAACCATACCTCTCAACTCTCCCTCATGTTTGAGGGTCCCTGATTTTGCATCAAAGATATTGTTGGCCCCTCTTAAATGCTACTTTTCTGTCACTAGAGAGTAGAGCCTTCAGGCTTTAAATAACATCAGACCATTTACAGTCCAGCTGTCCCACAGAAAATGCTTTTCACACCAAGACACATATTGTAACAGTTTCTTGAACTGATTTTTACCATGTTTTTTAAGACAGTGTCCCTGTGATGTTGGTCTTTCTGTCCCTGTTCTTTTTTGTTAGCCTTGTCCCTGATTTGTGAGGCAGGGGCTTCAGTGTTTTATCCTCAACCCTCAAAACAGAAACGGTACATAAGGTCTTCACGCCAAACTCCAGCATACTCAACAAAACTGGCATCTGGTGAAGCCAGACACTTTGTTCTTACTGCTTGAGAACCAAGACCTTAGTCAACTACTGTATGTATGTACAGCAAGCAGCCGACTTATATCTGCATCAGTCAAACAGGTGAGCGGTGACACAGTATCTGGTCTGTGGGGGTAATTTGTGGCTATAATTAACTTATACAAGATTATACAATGGCAAGAAAGAATGCTGGGCTCTGATTGGTCACTCTGCAGCAGGACCTGTGGTGTTATCCCAGCATAACACCACGGATCTAGTACCAGCACACACATGATCGCATCACATGTTAAAAGAATCCCTCCACTGGCCCTGTACAAGTTGCCCACACTTGACAAGCCTGCAACAGAGCATCCCAGTACTTCCCATGTAATACAAAAATAGTAAATCCTCCCCTCCCAGATTGTTTAACACACAAATACAATTTTTATTTCCTCAGGCCAACAATTTCGTAATTGTTGACCATATTCCTGATTTACACACATATTTAAAAATGAAAGTGTAGCTGTCAGCATCAGTGCAACTGGCTTCACTCTTCCCCGCTCTTCATCCCATGGACGTCTTGAGTTTCAGTTACACGGAAACCGACTGCTGTAAAGAACTGAAAACAGAATTCCCACTCTTAACATTGATTCTCATAACCACATGCATACTGCTTCAAACAGTGTGAACGGCACAGCTTCGACACATACCTGCTCTGTTGCCAATCTCCATCACTGCAACACTACCTGCTTTACTCTCCATCACCACGACTACAGCTCCACCCACTCTGCTACCAGTGATGAGTCAAAAATGATAGTCCAGCTACCCACATAAAAGCTGTAATTGTTTTTTTCCCTCTCATTACAACCTGGACCAAGAGAGAGTGAGCGAGCGAGGGAGCAACCAAGTGTTTGAACAGTCTCAGCACAACTCTTTGATAATGGTCGCTCCCAGGGCTCCCTCACTCTTCAAGTCACCAGTACAATACTTTCCCAATACAATATTTAAAAACAGTGGCAAAGTGTACCAGGAGGACAGCAACAAGGACACGGGGGGTGGGGAGAGAGAGGAGACAAGCAAAGTAACCGAAACCGCATATGGGACCAGGCAAGCACATAAAGAACAGAAGAAAAATCTATAAACTGGCCAGACAGTGCCACTTACAGGCTAGACAAAAAAAAGGGAACTTCTTTTTGTATAAATATACTTCCACGCACAAAAATCAACTAAAAAATAGTTTTAAAAATATTTATTTTTATTCATGTATTTCAAGATTAGCCATTGTATAATAGGAATAATTTACTCCAGGGTGCGTGTTGTGCGCTGGGATAACGTCACTTCTCAGGTGTTGGATGCCCTCAGCCTGCAGTCTCGTGCCCAACAACCTGTGGTGTGACCTTATCCAAGCACGACACACACCCTGTCTTGCATTATTCCTTTAATTTACAATGACAAAATTCAAACTAAACTCTTTAAGCACTGGAACAAGGAAGGCTTACCCCTTTTGATGAGCACTGCAATCCATCAAAATTAAGACTATAAAAGTCTAATACTGCTTGTGAGAGTAACAAGGAAATTAAGGTCTGTTCATTTTGATGTGTGTAATAAAAACATGGTTACGGTGAAGCAGAATACTGCAGATTAGAAGCCCTTTTTCTCCAGGGGCAGTGATGCTTAATCTTCCACATAATAAATGTACAGATACAATCACGTTAAACATGACTGACAACTCAATAGCTACCATTATGAATTTCAGACTATTATATCTATCCAACAAATCTTTCCGCTTGAGTTATCATCCACCATGTTAATCTGTCACAAAATAAGAACAGGGTCAGTGTGTGTTTTTTTTGTCTTTTCAGAAAGGTGAAAATGTACTTTCTGTGGCCCCACAGTTAATATTTAATGGGCAAATCTCATTCACAATCTCACAATTACTTTATAGGTGATAAAAAACACAAAACTATTTTTCCCCACCAACATGCTTTTACCTTGTCACCTGCCTCTGATAAGAACTTCATTCTGTCCGGCTCGGATGCCTCCTATCTGGCCTCAGAGCTCTGTCCCAACGTTTCCCTGGGACACCCCACCAAAAAGACCTCCTTAGATTGCCCACTTAGGAGGGCCTGGACCCTCCCTTAAGTGCTGTGGAAGGCACTGGCCCTGTATCTGGTTGTGGAGTGAGCGATGGGGCCCCAAGACCACCCCCTAGGAGGAGGGGAGTGATGCCTGAAGTGGCCATGTGGAGCAGAGCTGGATGTCATCCATCATATTGAAGGGCGCCCTTTTCTTTTGCAGCACTCCGCAGAACATGCATATAATGCAACATCCCCAGGAGGGAGAAACTGGCAACCGGCTGGGCAGGTGACACCCCTGCCCCCCACCCCCATGGACTGTTTCACTCCATTCCACCTGGCTCCTGGAGTACGGGGTGGGTGGAGCTGCCATAGGAGTAGAAAGACAGGCTATGCCACCGGAGGCTTAAGCCAGGGGGAGGGGGGAGCACCACAGCAGTGCTGGTGGTGATCCAGGAGTCACCAGGGTGCCCCGGTAAGAGGAGCCTCAATGGAAGGGAAGTATTGCCGCACAGTACGAAGGAGGTCCTGACTGGACCACCCAAAGGGAAAACAGAGTTAAAAAAAAGCGATGATGTGCATATGGAGTAAAGCAGAAGACAGCTTACTGTGATGGACTGGTTAAAGGTGAGAGGAAGCATTTTTGTTTTTTTTACACCTCTGGATGTCCTCCTGTTCTCATCTTAGCATCTATCCAATATTCTGATATTTCACATTTTTATGTTAAAATAATAATAAATGTTTTGCCTATGTAACAACTCTGAATCCCCTTCTCTGCAGCAGTTGCTGCTCTCTCTTTTCATATTGCCTGACCCCAGTGTTGGGTAAGTTACTTTTTCTATTACTTTCTATTACGTTTGGAAACTTGTTCCAGGAAGCTCTGTGCAGTCACTAGCAAAGATGGAGAAGTACTAGAAAAAGTAATACACATTACAATTATAGTTACTTATTTCTTTTTATACAAAAAAATACAAAAATAATAAATAACTATAACAGATTACATTTTTTGAAAGTAATAGGTTAGTTACTAGTTACTTTCAAATAAATGTTATCAGTTACAGTTACGTATTTCTTTTCTATAAAAAGAAATAAGTAATTGTAACTGTAAGGTGTATTACTTTTTCCAGTATTTCTCCATCCTTGCTGGTGACTGGACAGAGTTTTCTGGAACAAGTTTCCAAAAGTAATAGAAAAAGGTAACTCACCCAACACTGCCTGACCCTTCTGTGACAACAGTACCACCATTAGAGGCCATTCAGATACATAGCATGGAACGGTGTAACGGATGCATGGAATGTCTGAGAAATATGAAAATCGAGAGCAGTAGCTGGCGAGGAGTATGGAACTATATGTAGGTCTAAGGGCATCCCAAAGTTAGATTATTTATCAAACATTGCTTAAAGAATATCAGAATACATAACTGGCATGAAAAGGAAACTAGGAGAGCAGTTAATTATCATTTCCTATCACCTTTAAGGGACACCATACTTGACTTATTTTGCTGGGGGGCCCACCTAAACCTTAAAGACGACCACGTCTGCCCTTTGCAATGAAGGCCCCATGTGGCAGAGCTGGTTTTGCGCAAAGAAGTGGAGAGAGGGTGCTTTGTTGTAGCGGTGCGGTTAGCCACAGGTGTGAGTATGCGTGTGGAGTGGGGAGTAACTGCTTGGACAGCCATAGGGGGGCCAGAAGTATTAGGGGGGCAGACAAAAAGCAGAAGTAAGTAGTCATCTCAGCATATAATGCCTCTCTCAACTGTCCCACATTACAACAGACAGTCCCTCATTTTACCACTCAGAAACCCTCTCTTCCACACCAAGGGTACTGACCCACGTTTCTGTACTACGATTTTAAAGCAGAAATACCTCTTAATCCATTTGTAGTGTCAGTGACTCAGTAGGTAGCATGCTTACCTCTGAGGCCAGAAGATCAGGAGGTCAGGGGTTCTGGTCCCACCTCAGACCCTTGGACTAATACCCAATCCTGACGCAGTAATGCAGCATGAGGGAGGGGCTGCACTGTGCAAGTGCCATCCTTTGGATGAGACGTTAAACAGAGGCCACTTGTGTCCATCTCTGGTGACTGTACAGGTGGAAGTTAAAGATCCCATGGCACGTAATGTGAGAGCAAGGGATAGTCCCTGGCATACCTCTCAGCTGTCCCTGATTATAAGGGATGTCCCTAATTTTACCACTCAAAATTGCTCTGTCCCTCATGGAAAAGGTGCTGCTCACACAGAGAATGTGTTGCAAAGTAAGACTTCAAAGCAGCAGTTTGTAATATTCTCTGATGTTTAATCAAAAATAATGTTTGTACAAGTAAACACGATAGTTTGCACAGTGTTCTGAGCTTGCGTCTCCATGTTTCAGGATGTGTGCGCCCCTTATTAAGAGGGTCAATGTTCCTTACTGCCCCTCATTTTGAGGATCTGTGTCCTTTATTTGAGTCACAAGAGGTTGATAGAGATATTCCCCAGTGTCCTGGCCAACATTTCTCCTGTACATAAAACAGGTTCATATAACCAACCTTGCAGGATGCACCTGGAAATGAAATGAAAACAAAGCAAGAGCACAGTCGAGGCAGAGTACAGCATATGGTATTTATTATACCAAACCATAAAGAAGGGGTAAGTACTCAGTGCTTTGAAATCACAAAAATGGCAGGTACAAACAAGGAAACCCTCTTCCCTCAGGAGACCTGGAAATGAGCCGTCAGAGCTCAGCGTGCCTTTCGTGATCAGAAATGACAAATAAGTAGATGTATGTTTCTCAATAAAAGGCAAACATTGTGGACGTGAACGTACTAATTTCCAGAGTGTTCCGATACACAGTGGGGCAGATCACAGAGGGGAAACAATACATTTAGGTGCTCGCATGGCCGTTTATCAAAAGAGAACTGCTAGTGCTATCGAGGGTAGAGAGGGTATTTACTATGGAATATTGTTACAACAGCTGTATCTAAAGCATTGCTAATAAATTGTTACAAACTGATCCCCCACAGTTCATTCTAATCCAGCTACGTATGCCTGACTACATCAGTTGATGGACAAAGTGGGAGTTGTTGCTTAATGAGGAAGAGGAGTAAGAGTGAAGACTCTTCTCTTTAGTTAGGGGATTTCTACATAATAATCTTAACGGTGCATGCATCATCGTGCAGATCACCTACGTGTCGCAGATCTGTGGCATGCAGGCAATCCTAAGTGACAATGCCACACAGCGGGGGTCCTGTGGACCCCTGTGTGCATGCACGGAAGGGACACATGTCCCTTCCACACTGGCTCATTCAGACAGTCACATAGCTACGCATGCGGACAGTGTGAAAGCACGCCTGCACTCCCCACCATTCACAAAGGCACGGAGTGCCGGTTGAGGGGGTGCAGGATATGCAAGCAGGGACCTTGCCATATCCATTGTGTCCCCCCCTCCAGATTTCAACCACCAGCTGCAGCAGACCCAACCACCTCCACCTACCATACTGCCCCAGCCCTGTAGGCAGGCGGTGGGGGCGGGTGGCAGCCATTCGGGCACCCATGCATAAACATTCAATCTGTCCCATCCGCACCTTGCAACAATCCTCTGCTCGCCTGGAGCAGGGAATCCACTCCAGGACCCAGGGTGGGCATCTGACTGGATGCCTGCTTGTGTCCCTCGATCCAACCCCCATGCAGCAGTGCGCTGAGGTGGGGCCACGGAAAAGTGCCCTGCGGAGGCATGCAATAGTACATATCATGCACTGTATGCCTATCCACAGATGCAGAGCTATGCAGGCTGGGGACACACGATGCTCCTACTTAACCTCATAAATGCCATGGAGTCGGGGGGGGGGGTTGCTGGGGAAAGCTTTCCTTTTCAGAGTTCACTACTATGTGGGCAACATGTGTTTAGCTGTATTGTGTCTGCTTTGTTGTCATAATAACGACTGTGTTATGATATCTAACTATTCCATACTACCGCGGGGGTATCCCTGTTCATGTTCAATTTTTACTTTGTCAGTTGACTGTTCTTTAATTTAATTGTTTTCTTTTTGCATCACGTGGGGTTATTACTGTAATGATTTTGATATCTTAGGGTATTATATAGTTGGTATAGCATAGCAAAATGCTATGCAAAACAGGAGGTATCACTAACCATTTCCAGAAACGCATAGCAGTAGACTGCTAGCCATTCTTTGAGTGAGGTCCATGGCACAGTATACAACATAAATAAAACTATATATTATTTTTAAGTTTGCTAATTAAGCTGTGCAAGTGCTATGTATTTTCACAGCTGATTAACATTTTCATGGGTAAAACTGTTAATCGATTCGGCTTATTTAATACCTTGTATCTGGATTTATTTATTTTTTTTAACTCTGTTTATACTCCGTACTCACAGTGAACTCTCTCAGGCATCCACCTCTCTCGTCGCTCTACCTCCGTGCCTGAAACTCTCCAGCCCCCGGCACCAGCCCGGCGACTCCCCCCCAACTAAGCCCCCCAAGGTAGGGCCACCCTTTCCTCCTAGGGCACTCTATCTACAATTTGGTATGCCGGGCTGAGCTCGGCCCGAGGGTGGAAGGAGTCCGATAGGTAGAGTGTGGCAATGGGTGGTGGTGCTGTCACCTATCCCCATGGATGGGGATTTTCTAGCTTTTTTGTTGCCCCCCCCCAGGGAGGCGACGTGCTATGACGTCTGCGCATGGCTGCCCTGCTGACGTCTGCCGCACTCCCCGCCCCTTTACAACTTGAGCTAGTGCTCCAGTAGTACCCTCAATCTCCACTGGGGGTCACTAGGACACCGAGCTGCCCATGGAGCCCTCCCCAGGGAAGGAAGAGCCGTCCTCCAGACGCCGATCCTCTCCTCCCGACCACCCCCCGAGCTCTGCCTCCCTGAACCGGCTGCCAGTGTGGTGGAGGTGACGCCCAGCGCCTCAACCCTCAGCGCCACTGGGCCGGCCTAATATCTGGATTTTTTAATAAAGTATGAAAAAAATAAACAAACGTAAAATAAGCAGAGCTCCAGCTGATTCTTGATGTGAGTGCTCACTGCAGGGACCCCTAAAATAATGAAAAATGGAGACCTTCGCCACCTCAGTCAAGAGTCCAGCGAGTCTTGTCAGAAGCACCTTACTCCTTGACACTGCTGCATCATTTCAGAGACCCCCTGCAAGTTCGCTGTTAGATTAAAAACTCATGGAAGGTGTCCTCATTTTTTTTCCCACAATGCTGTTTCTCAATCCAATCTCGTCATCTGGCACCACCCCCAGCCCCATCCCCAAACTTCCCATGGACTTACTAGCTACCCCCAACTTGCCCAGGACCACACTGTGGTAGACGGTCAGCCATGTCAATCGTGTGAGACGGGGGAGAGGCATTTTCCTCCTGCCACTGAGTTTTCTTGCAGGGGTGCTGGCATGCAATCATAGGATCGTGCATGTATGCGATGGCCTGCATGTGTGACAGGTGTCCTGCGGCGACTGCTCCCCTCCTAGTGGTCTCGACTGTGCCACCGGCCAGGGCTCCACCAGTCGGCAGTCACACAGCGGGAGAAGTGTCCCCCCGAGGAAGGAGAGTAGCTCCTGGGATGCTCAATCCCCACCCCCACCCCAACAGCCCGCACTCATTCCTGAACGTGGGTGGCCAACATAGCAAGCAGTAGTGCTACCGCTGTTCTACCAGGAAAGACGGTGCCCTAATTTCTGTACATAGGCTTGTGGGCCTGTCACAATGTTTTGGTATCATGTAGTGACATCTTCATCAGACAGCCATATGTAGGCGGCACTATATGGCATGAAAACTGAGATCAGCCAGGCATCACGGACTAAGGTGCTCCTGCCAGGCACTGCTGGCCACTTGACTGTGGAGCGGTGAGTTCTTCCTTTTTCACTTCATTGGGTAGTTTATTTTTTCAAGTTACAGTTTTTATCTGGGAAAGGTACACTGAAGCAAAGTTTGTTTCCAGGTGCTTCCTGGGAGTAGAGGGAGGTTATATAACTTGCTTAGGCTCACAGAGTATGCAAGCAGAGGTTGTGGGATTCAAACCCAGGTCTGCCGGATGCACCAAGCTAGTTCACAGCTTGTTGCTGTAGCCCCAGGACTGTACTGCCAGCTCTACCTTTTATTGGACCAACAATATACAGTATACCGCGTTATACCACAAAGTTACAGTACACACGCTCTCAGTGCTGCACACGTCCCTCAAGCAAGTGCACTATCAGACCATTATTTATATTCAGTGCCCAACAGTGGTTCTCTATTTACCTCCACCAGGGGTACTAGGGATATACTTAGATTGGTAATGACAGAAGAGGAATATGCTGAATGCGTTGACAATAAATCCATCACTATGTTTCAAAAGACGTCTTCCGCCAAACAATCTGTGTCCCTCGGGAGCCATAAGTGTCTTTTGCACAGTGCTAATGTATGAAGTGAATTCTGGCAGCCTTTTAGATGTCTTGCCCTGTCCAGATTTTGGAATTTGAACTGGCACTGCTCTTGTTTTGCTTGGGGAGACATCAAGGAAATGAATGCTCAGGGAAGTTGACAAGGATAAATGTTACAGTGGCGGGGAAGGGGGGATGCCCAACAACCATAATTACACAATTTATCTCCCTAACAGAGACTGCCGGGGCATCTGGTAAAACCAGCTCATGTCTAAAACAGTATGTACTTGAAAGATACATGGAAAAAATGCACTGTTAAATTATTGATTCTTCCTAAGGGCGCAACACCAACTGTGAGCAGTGTACCTCACTCTCCTCCCCCCTTGCTGTGAACATGAGTTGGCTCCATCCATACAAGTCAAAGCAATTTAAACTGGTACTACCCACAGCCTGAATTGTGGAGGGGTGTTCTGCAATTTGGGTTACATCTAATATGTTCTTAGTGGCATGGCCATAGGATTGCATATAGCATGTGTGGCAGAGGTGGGTCCATTCCAGATCCAGGTCATCCATTTCGGTTTCTGCTGCCTTACCCCATTCCCCTACTTCTGCTGTGCTCTCTTTGAATTAAACACAACGCTGAATGCTTGCAATGAAGCCTTGCTATCATTTTGTCTCTTTACAATGCATTTTCCGACTAAAGCATGGGGTATACAGAAGAGGAAAGGGCAACAAAGAGGGCATTATATACAACGGGTTGGGGGCAACGTGGGTTCTGTTGCACACATTCTATTTACCAAGCTCCATCACTGCTCAGTGACATGGGTTTAAAACAAATACAGAAGTGTTTCCCCCAATAAAGGACTGTTTACCAGCTGAGACAATAGACATGAAGGCACTATAGACGTTCAAGGTACGCTTGCATATTGTTCTGCTTACCAAGGGAATCACAGGACACCCTGGGTAGCAGGGTGGGTGGCGAATCCCTATAAACAGTACATGTTTATACAACATACTTTTAATCATTCCTTGCGAAGGGGGGAAGGGCGAGGGCATGATCAACCTTTTGACCTTATTATTTTACTATGACTGCTGATGATACAAACCCTTGTACTATTAGGGCACATTTTGGTATGTCATGGTTCTAAGGCACCACTGTCCTCTGCACATACACAAAGCTAGGATTAGCGAGTAGACGCAGTATGGGCCCAAGGGGTGAGTGTTAGGTAGGGGCCACCTCACCATTTACCCATAATACAGAAAAAGTGCAGCATCCAGTGACACAGCTTCCATGAAAACAAGGAACGTGGACCATGCTTACACTGTCATAAAAAACTGAACAAGTCATCTAATTTCTCAGTTAAATGTGCAAAGTCCTTTATAAAGTTTTCCCCCTTAATCTGCATCTTCCGTTCTCTTGAACAAGAATGTATTCTTTCCCCAGTGTTCCCATTCACAGAGATGCAAGTGAATCTTGTTAGAATCCCATCATTCACATACAGTTCTTATGTGGCGAGGGTGCAGTGCACACATTCCCTGATGGCAATCCCCGCCCGCTCCACAAACAGTGAACGTAAATCCTACCGTCTCAGCCCAACCAGTCTCCCCAGTCCCGCCCAGTCCTTACAAGTCCCAGTCCGTAACCCGATTCACCATCCTCAGCCTCTCAATCCGACCACCTGACTCGAATCCTGGTAATCTCTCCCACTGGTGCTTTGTGCTAAAATCCAAATGAGACGACCATTATTCCAGCCAGCCAGCCAGACTGGGAGGATAAGACTGCTGCACTCCGTTGGACGGTTTGTAATGTTTTTTGACATGAATCAGGTGATTGACTGGGATGTGTAAGGAATGGGTCAGGAGCACTTCAGGTCTGAGATGTGTGATGGGAGGATTTAATGTCTGCGTATATGTAGTTGGGGGGGGGGACTTACTGCAAAGACTAGGTGGAGAGGGTGGCAGGGCTCAGATATTGGCTGCCTTGCGAGGGTATCAACGGCCTTGATTTTTTTTATACTGTCAATATACCTTATAACCAACCTACTACCACTGCCTCCCAACTTCCTACACAAAGCCACTTCTTTTGGCTGTCCACTCTCTCTTCCCCCCAGTCTCCCCATCCCCTCACCTTGACTCCTTCTCTGACTCTCACACTAGGTGTCACACCTCTTTATCTCCTTCGCCACATACAAACACTGTCCTTTGCCCTAGTTGAATGCTCTTGACGCTGTACTGTCACCAATGGTACTATGAATGACATTGTAACCTTATTGTATACTAGGTACCCACTATTCGAGTATTGTATGTAAACTGTTTGTTATTGTTGTCATTGTCACTGTTTGACGTGGATCCTTTATAAGAGCTCTGAGCTCAAAGGTATGATCCGAATCCCTAAATAAATTAAAAAAAAAATAAATAAATAAAATGCCCTGTCAGTATCTAGTTTCCCACTCTGTAAAGCACTACAGGATGCAGAATGTATGAAAAGCATTATATAAAAGGAAAATTGCACAGAACACCAACATTTACGCTGCAAAATAAAAAATAAAAAGGGAAGTTATTGCAACCCAGCTTTTGTCTCAGCCCACCTAAGAATGGTTTTGAAGCCTGAAGCTGAAATACTTGTGGTGTTCCCTTCACTGGTCCCACCATGGCTCGCCTCCCTTCTGCACCAAGTGAAATCCAGAAAGTGGCAAATATCCTATGAATACAAGAGCGACACAATAATTTTGGCTTCTGTACACACTCCGAGTTTGCCCAGTTTACACAGATGAGTAGTATGCCCATTCATGTGTCCTCCATATTCAGTGTTTTGCCGTTTTGTCTGTACTGTACTCAACTTCTGCTCTTTATGCCGCTCTCGCTGTAACCACATCACCAGACTGGCTGTATTTTGTTTGTGATTGTTGTTCTCCCCTTCTCCTTTCCCCCCGGTCACATCTGGACACAAGCCTTGGTTCAGTATGCCTCTCCCAGTTACCAATTTTTAAATGGATAATTAAAAATAACATTTTATATCGACACTCTGCATTTTATGCGGATTTCTGCTTAGGCTTATACTTTTCCCTGTAGTGCACCCTTTTTTGTGCTGGCACCCCAAGCACCTACTTGATCAGCTTGTGCCTAGCGCCGTCCCAACGCTTGCAGAGGAGTGGTTTATATTTGCTCCATAAAAGATTTTCCCCATTTTACCTGACCTAAAGAAATAATGTTATTGCCTGTAAATTATGCGACACAACCACGGAAAGGTACGAAGCGTGGCATGAAACAAGCGGGCAGGTGGCTGCTTGAGGACGTCCCCACCCCAACGTCTTCCTCCTTGATACATCACTTATTTTTCATAATTTGCTAATTAGGATCACCGTCACTATCTGACCACACAGCATCTAATTAATGGCTCGTTAACGCCAGGCTGATGAGCCAACTTAACACTTAAAGAGGCCGCAGTCGACCCCTTTTTAAATGTAAATGATGACCCTGACCCCTTGATAAATATAAAATCCTTTGGTGTTAAAAAAAGCAGGTGTTATTTATATTCTGTCTACTGATTGAGTTTACCATCCGGGCTGGCGTGTGCCCAGTTCTCTGCTCGGTCTCCACTGTTAGCTGCACTGATTATGCCAATGAATGGATGCTTTATTTTTAGAAGGCAAAAGTGACTGAGCTCAATGAGAAATACAAATCCCAGAGAAGAATCCCCCCCAAAAAGGATAAGCCTACAGAGGACACGGACGAAAGGTCCCCTCTAAAGACTGTCTTCTTAACTCTAATCAAAATAACTAGCCCCTTGTGAAAAAATGAGCTGAAAGGGAATGCCCAATCTTAGGAGCTGCAGCATGGGTTTAGTGTTTAAATTACAAAAGGAAAGAATTTGATGTTGCATTCCACTATTCATGCAAACTGTATCCCAAAGCACTTTACAGTGCAGAAGTGGGATGGGATACAATTTTTAATGCACAGGGAGATTTTAAACAGCCCAGAGATAGATTAAAGGGGCCTTAGAAGAGAGTTTAGGCACAGGAAGGTCAACTGACTTGCTCAGGGTCACACAGTGAATTAAAATGATCATTGTGGGATTCAAATCTGGGTTGCCAAAGAACCAGATTTGCAGCTCTGCATTCTAACCATGAGGTCAAACTACTTCCCAGTAGGGGTGGACGCAACAGTGACCTGGTTTGGATTGCTGACAATGTGACCCGGAAAACAAACAAGCCAATCCAAGGTGAGCAAGCATTTATACTACAGGACTTACCTAAATGTTAAATGTGATCATTTATTAACTAAAATTTAATTATGCTCATCCTGATCTGAAGCGCTGCTAGCAGATGCTCCCGTGAGTGCACAGTGCTGAGCCGTGCAGAGCTGCAGGTAAACCGTCCATGAGTGAGCTTTGAATTTTGTAACCAACTTGTACAAACTACATCCTTCAATAGTGCTCACACTTCTGATGCTGGCAAAGTAACGCTTTTTCTTCCACCTCCCCCGAACTGGCCCCCATTGGCCCCCCTCACCCATCTTTCCAGGGACTTGCCTCTCCCTAGATGTTCCTCCCTGGCTTATCCCTCAGGGCGGGACCTTCAGAAGACATCTCCCCACCCCACCCCCGTCGGACCTCAAGCTCAGTTGTCCTGGGGAGTGCCACAGTTGACAATGCAGGGATTGCGGAGCACGGCAGGTGGCATCCTGTGGTGGTCCAGCTTTTTCCCTGTTTCATCCCCCCTAGGAGATGTGGCATGCAAGGATGACATGCCGACATCTGCCACGCCCCCTGAACCAATCCAGCTCAGGCTGCCATTTCCCTGACTTCCACCTGGGGCTGGTCAGGTGCCAAGTGCTTCCCCACCCTAACCATGGAGAAGGAGAGCAGTCCATTGGACGCTCTGTCTTCCTCCCCCTGGCTGGCCCTCTGACAGCCCGGGATCACATCTGAACTCTGGTCATCGGTGTTGCAGACAGTAGCCCTACTGCTGCACTGGTGGACTGGCCCAAGTAACTCTGTAATAAAAATGAGTGCTATAACCAGGTTACTTTGTTGTTAGATTGCTGATAAGATATTTATGTTAGGATTTGGATTCTGAAATCCGAATCCAAAGGGTTACTGTAATCGAACTGGAGTAAGATAATCCTAAAATATGGAAAACAGATTGAATTTCGAGATATCCAATCACTTCTAGTCTCATATGCTCATAATAAGCAGCTGTCATGTACAGAACACAGAGCAGTGTACTGTGATACAAAGGGCAACATAGCACAGACAAAGCAAAACAGGCATTGAGCAATGCTATATGAAAAATACAGGTCCCTAAGACATTCTTGTACAATGCAGGGAAAGACCAATATTTTAAATTTTCACTTCAACACAACTTAAACTCCCCCTCCAAATTCTGGAGGGTTCTCCACTCCCTATTTGACCCCCACCCAAATCTTCTACCCCAGCTCTGCTGGTTGACGGTTTACCAGTCTCAGATCCCTCCTGTATTGCTTCTATTCTCAGCTCCTTCTTTACTACTTGTGCCCTTCTCACTAACCCGGCCTCTGAGCCGCCCCAATGTAAGTGTTTCTGCTTCTCCCATTTCGAGCAAGAAGTTTTCCTAACCCTCTATTCATTCTTTTATTTATTTATTTTATTTAAACAGCAGTTTGGAAAACCTTTGAGCCTTTGAGCCATAGGCTCATTTACAAAGGTACCTTGTCACAGTCATCCCCTTAAATTCCAGTCCAGATGGCCTTGACCTCAAACTTCTCCATTTCTCTGCTCCCGCCATTGCTCAGCCACTCTCCCATATACTGAACTTCTTATTCATACTTGGCATCATTCCTCAGATGTGAAAAGTTGCCAAGGTGCTCCCCCTTCACAAAGGGGGTGACCCCTCTGTGCCTGGCAACTACAGACCGATCTCTCTCCTCCCCTCCTTGGCAAAACTACAAGAATCTCTTGTACATACTAGGCTTACTGATTACCTTAACTCCTCTGACTTCCTATCCCTTTTCAATCTGGCTTTAGAAAGAATCATTCTACCATTTCTTCCCTCCTCCTTGTCACTGACTCTGTACTCACAGGCATGGACCGAGGTCACATCACTGTAGCTATTTTCATTGACCTCACCAAAGCTTTTGACTCAGTATCTCATTCGCTTCTCCTAACCAAACTTCTCTCTGCTGCTCTATCAGCCAGGTGGTGAACTGGTTTTGGACTGATCTTACCTCACAGGCCATTTGAAATGTGTCCAGGCAGGAGGTGTCTTATCCCCTCGCCTTCCCGTTCTATCAGGAGTCCCTCCAGGTTAAAATTTGGGTCTTGTCCTTTTCTCTATCTTTATGAATGACCTCCCATCTGTCTGTGTCTCCTCCCATGCACATATGTACACCGATGACACAGTCATCTACGCCACTGGACCCTCAACCCTAGCTCTGCAAGCCCCACTTCAGAGTGACTATTTTAGGGTGTTGCTTTGGTTCCAGGCCAACCAGCTTAAGGTAAACACAAAGAAGGTTGTGTCCATGACTTTCAGTACTGCAGGGAAACTTGCCAGGCTCCCCCCAACCCCCCCCCATCCTTGATAGCACCACACTTGATGTTGTTCCTGCCTTCAAATACCTTGGTGTCTGGCTGGACAGCAGACTTGATTTCTCTGTCCATATTCACTATTTATGCCAAACCCCGTCCCAAGCTTGGTGCCATGTATTGGAAAAAAAATCACACCTCAAAAAGGACATTAACCTGTTGGAGAAGGTCCAGAAGAGGGCTACAAAGATGATAGCAGGGTAAGGCATATGAGAAGAGGCTGAGGCCACTGAACATGTACTTCCTAGAAGACAGGGGAGAGAGAGAGAGAGAGAGGACATGATTGGGACGTTCAAGTACTTGAAAGGGATAAATAAGGTTGATAAGGAGAGTCTCTTTAAGCTGAGTGGCAACCATAACACGAGGGGACACAGTCTTAAGCTGGAGGGTGGAAGGTTTAGGAGGGAGGTCAGGAAGCATTTCTTCACAGAGAGTGTGGTGGACACTTGGAATGCGCTGCCGGAAGAGGTCATCTCGCTGAAGACAGTGGGCAGATTTAAGAGAGCTGGATGACGTGAGGGAGAAAGTAAGGATCATGGGTAGGGAGAATGGGAGGAGTGGGAGGAGGGCGGCAGGGACATTGGCTCAAGCTGTGGACCCTGCAATATGAGTAGACTTGTTAGACCAAATGACCTGCCTCTGCTGGCTTGTTCATATGTTAAGTAAAAGGACTGCCTCTCCCCTCTTGTCTGCTGTGAGCTGCTCACTAGAATGATCATCCCAATCTTTGACTATGCCGATGTGGTCTTTGACCCCTTCTTTAATGCTTTTTGCCACTTCAGCTCCCCACCCTGTACACACTGCACCCTCTGCTCCTCTCTCTCCTGTCTCTTCACTTACGCCAACAGCATCACTACTACTCATCTCGAAATTCTGATTTGGCTCCCTTCCCTCCTAGCTCTCCTCTTTCCTCTCCCCCTCTTCCCAATATTCCTACCCTCTATGCTCCAGAGAGTCCCACACCCCCCTCTCCGTCCCACCCTCTATCCAGTTCTGGTCAGGCTGCTTTCTCCTATCGCCTCCCCTCCATCTGGAACTCTTTACCAACCTCCCTTCGTCAAGTTCCTTCTCTTCACAAACTAAAACTGTTCCATTCTTTTTCCTCACTACCACAATGGGGGAAGCATAAGGGCTTCTGGATTCTTGTATTACACCAGCAGCTAACATCTCTTGCAGATGCCGTCTCACATCATCTATGTCAGCAGGTGCCAGGCGTCGAGACCTCTCACGAAATGGTCTTCGTCATGCAGCCGGATATTGTGCTCAGCTCCTGTACGCATCCTACATCCCATTCCTTTAAAGAAAACACCTGGTCTCTCTGGGCAAGCTTCTCACTGATCCTCACTTTCCATTCAGCTGGCAGCGGGAGTCGCGAAATCAAACAAGTCAGGCGTTACTCTGTCATTCTTCCTTGAACTCTTGCTGCTGGGTAGCACTGCAGTGTCTGCACAATGCACATTAGCCAGGATGCAACCTCTGTTTACTCGAATGTCTCTTCAGACACATTATGAACTTGGACCATTACCCTTCTGGCATAAGCATGGGCTCTAGCGGGCAAAATACTAGGCTTGACCAGCAGTCCCTCTGGCAATTTTCCATCGCCTGGTGCATCCAACATTAATATTTTATTCTTAACATCCTTTCTGATACGGACCTCTCCTCAAGGTACACTGGGCATTTGGCGCCAGGATCAGAGACTCAGGATCCTTCTTCCATACAATTCCGACCGGTTCCTCTGGTTCTGTTTTTCAGCATCTCTCTGTGCCTCATAGGCCTTCTTAATTAAAGCCGGAACTCTTAAGCTCTACTAGTCTTTGACCCCTGTTTTTCATAACACAACTGTGCCAGCCTTCCAACATATGAGCATTTGTTCCAATCAACAAAGGGACACCATCATACAGTCCAGTGGGGGACACACTAAGGCTAGGGTCTCTACTTGTTCGCCACTCCAGCCACGGAGGTGGGGAAAGACAGCCAAATTGGATATACCCGGAATAGGGGTAGGCCTTCTCACTTAACCCCATACATGCAGTCCTTCTAATGGTTGTAGGGTACGCCTGACAAATGCTTCTGATACCAATCCTGGAACATAATTGTCACTTGGGAGCCACTGTCTAATACAGCTCTTGTAGACACTCCATTCACCTTTACAGTGGTCTCCATGGAGGGACCCACTATTCTGGACCAGTCTGGAGAGGCGGTAGTGGGGGCCTGGGCAACTGACCTTGCCAAAAGGGCGTGAATTAGCATTTTTGGTGCCCTCACTGGGATCATGTGTGCACCTCTTAACCACTGATTTCTTCTCCGAAGCTCTCCTTGTAGCCTATATGCAACTTTGTCAGTGTCTTTTGGGACTGGCATTCCCTTTCATGTGCCCATCTTTCCCGCAATTATAGCAAAACATACTTTCTGGAGTTTGAGCTGGCGAGGCGCCACGCTGGGAGCCAGGGCGGGGTATTACTAACTGGAAACCTGGGTGCCATCTCTGTCTCTTGCGTGATAAGCATTTGGAGACATCTCGTCAGTTTCTCCACTTCCATGGTCAAGGATTTGAGTTTGGAGCTGTTATCAGCAGGAGATACATGGGTGGGTACCCCCACCCCATAGCAGATGCAGTCGGATATAGGTCAGGGCCTGCATTTGCAGGCGTGACCTTCATAAGGGACTGTTTTGAATTCCCGGATCTCTTCAACAGTTCGCCTCATTGTGGCATATCTTTTTCTTGTCAGAGCACTCATTGACTGTCAACCTCTGCCCCTGAACTTCACTTGATGGGTCACCCTCAGTCACTCAGGTCGTAGCCACAGCTGTTGGTGCAGGTACCTCCCGAGGTCGCTTTTTCTCAACTCCTCAATTTCTCTCATTAACTCATCATAGGAGGGTGGGATTCCAGTCGATTTGCCAGGCGTAACTGAAGCAACAGCAGTTCTGAGAAGGGGTGACTTAAGGATTCTGTCCAGTCTGGTCTGGTCCAGTTCAATCGCTGGCAAACTACCCTTTCTGAGGCATTCTTGCAACAATTTTTCCAGCCGAGAGACATACACAGACAACAACTCCCTTGGTACTGTTGTGCATTTCTTACTCTCCACCATAGGTCCTCATCAGAATCTGGGCTCCCATACACATTCTCCAAGGCCTCAAGATAGGCCTGTGCAGTCGCTTCAGGGTTACTGGCCCGTTTAGCACGGATGGTAGCCAGGGCAGGACCTCGGAGGCTCTCACTAACCCTCTTTGCCGCCTTCCGAGGCATTGCCATTCTAGCACTTGGGGGCAACATAGTCTATCCAGGTCTCCCAGTCATCCTCCCCTTGGGGGTTGGGGAGGGTGCCAGAGAAGATCCTCAACCTTCGGTAAGAGTCGTGACTAATGGCAGGTGCAGAAATAGGAGTCTGCATTGGTTCAGCCACCATTACGGGCACTGGAGCAGGAGAGGGTGTTGGGGGAGGAACACCCCCAGGTGGCAAGAATAGTTTCTTCAAGTCCTCCACAGTTTTCCCCTCTCCCAGCAACCATTCAGCAAATTTCTCCTCAAAAGTTTCAGATAGTGGTGGGGGCTGATTCCCCCCCGGGTCTTTACTGTCCTTAGTTATCACTCTCCAAGCAGTGAGGGCTCCCTCTGGGGTAATGGTCTGTGGCACTTTGGAGCTATCTATGGGATCCTTAAACTCTACTAGGGCCAGGAAAGTGTGGGTGAGCAGATTAGCATGCCGACCCACCACCACAGGGTTTTGTAAACCTTCCACCTTGGAAAGTACTCCTGCACAGTGTCCGTATTGATACCCAGGGGATGTCCAGGATAAGCATAGCATTTTGGGGTCGATCTCCTCCCAGTACACCACTCCACCAGCCGGTGCACAGCCACTTCTGTCGGGTACCCATTTTTTCTTAACAGTGGTTCTGAAATATGGCCACTAGAGGACACACAATCCCAGCGGTGAGCCTCCAAGATGTAACCCCTAGATGGCGCTATCCCAGGGGCTACTACCCCTGCCTGATTTGCCACTAACAGGTTGAGGGGACTGGATCCAATGGCGGGTGCCTCCACCCAGAGGTCAGGGTTTGCAATAGTTAAACTAACTTGGTCACAGCCCTCTGGGACACTGCAACCCCCTTCTTCCCACTAGTGGCCCACACAATATATCAGAATTACCTTCACAGTATACACTTACCCCAGGACTGGTTCCGCACTGGGACCTCCTGTGAAATGAGATACAGTGCAACAATCACAGTACAGTACTTTAACATAGACAAATACCTCAGGCAGTATAACTTTGCTGAAACAAGCAGCTCTGATTTATTTAGGGGATATAACAAGGACAGGGGAAATCAGGTTAATTAGCTTATCACCTAATAATCTATTTATGGCTCTGTGCACAGGCCTATCCCTATCAGTTACTGTCCCTGGGTACCCAAGCCCTAGTGGCTAGTCCAAACCGTGGCAGCTGGTAGGGCCCTTTCACACAGAGAAAAGGAGAATTAAACAGTCAGCAGTACAGTAATTCCATTTGGATTTAATGTGGCAATTCAACAGGAGTGACCCTGAATTAGTACTCACGACCTCCAAATAAGATAGGGTCCTTCAATGTCAGCAGGGCTTACTTGAGGTACACAAACCTTCACACATCCATATAAAAGAAAGCACTATACCAGGCAGGCTGCATCTGTATCCCGATCGCAATTACTGCACAATACCCGGGAGAACACACAGCAGATTCAGTTCCTGACAGACCGAGTGTAATTTTCAGCAATTCCTCCAGTCTTCTACAGGGTGAGCCTGGTTTCTACTCTTCAGAGATCCTTTGATTCTTTTCACAGGGCCGGATTCAGTCCTAACAAGCTGCAGACCGGAACTCTGGGCCTTACACACGTTTTTGACTAAAACTGCACACTGAAAAGCACAGGGCTCCTTCCTTCTTCACTGCCAAAGCTCAACTCAAACTCCAACCGACAAAACGGGCACTTCCTTTGAGTTCCTCCCAGTTCTTGACTGGATTGGCTGTCACTCACAATAGACTGCTGCTGTTGGTCCAAAAGGCACTGAAGTCTAAACTACATCTCCCAGAGTCACTGCCCATACAATCCTCTTGTGGCTGGCTCAGATTATGAGTCCAAGTTCTGATTCGTCCAAGGCACCATTTTAGAGCTAGCTTACCCACACTGATTGGTCCAGTTCAGCAGTTCAAAACTAGAATGGGAACTAGCAGACACAGTTCTGACTGCAAAGAAAGCAGGTTAGACAAACTGTAATTTAATTATTACTCTAAATAATTTCTGGCAAACAGTTACATCTTTCAGATAGGTTCCTTTGCACTCCTAGTGACTGCAAAAATGAAGTGAATTGGCAGCAGCTCGAGTGGTACTCAGAGAAGCACACAGTCCCCCATACAAACTAATTATGTCTGCAAGCAGACAGCTCTTAAAGAGACAGTACCAGAGGCTCTAAAAACACTCACTGATAAATGGCTTAAATGCCAAACACCATTCAGGCTTGGAGCATTCAAGCAAGCTCCTGGAAGTCTTTTGGGAACCCCCATTTGCAGGGGGGTTACATAACCATTTTTTTACATGTGTACTTCCCCCATCCCCCAGGTCGCATCTGGAACCAAGTCTCGGCTCAGTGTGCCCTTCCCGGTTACCGCATTTTAAATAAATAAATACCATTCTGGGGTACGGGGCATTACTACATGTTATCAGTAGTTCTGAGGAGAAAGAAACTGAACATAAACGGAAGACAAGAAAGGCAGTTTATTGTGTGATTCTGATGATCGGGGGGGGGGGATTGGAAGGTACCATAAGACACGGAGATGTCAAAAATGGACAAAATCTGGGAGACTCCTTGAAATTAGAGAGACTTGGAAAATACGGAGGCAGTATACCTCTCAACCTCCTGCCTTGCAAATCAGGGATGAGACTAAGAGATCAGGGTGAGGCCAGCCTGACTGCGTAGTGGTAGGTCTACTGGCAGCCCGGAGGGGGGGAATTGAGCATCTCAGAGGATGCTCTACCCTGCGGGGGGGAGGAGCCATGCCCCATGGTGCTACTGCCACCTGTAGCTGTAAGGGTGGCAGAGCGGCTCAGGACACAGGGAGGGAGGTACGCCGTGCTGAGTACTGACACAGCGTGTGTTAACACGCTTATGTCGAGCACCTAGGTCCCACACTCCAGGGTCCCTAAAGAGAAGAAGAAAACACAACAAATGGGGAAAATAAAAATAAGGTAAATCCCACTCTGCACCCTAACTGTATGAAGGTCGGTATGGCAGTACACCTGTTTTGCAGAGGCAGAAAGAGCAAGAAGTGCAAGTTAAAAAAATCAGGGTGAAATGACCAAATTCAGGGACAGATCTTAAAAAATAGCTATATCTTTGTTTTAAATTATTTCTTTATTATTTATGTATTTGAATTTTGATGACCGGGTAGGCCCACTGAGACAACGCAGTCCCCTTTTTCAGTGGCGACCCGGGGAATCTAAGCATTCCACAAATGATCGACATTAAACATAGCAGATGGACATTAAACATAGTACCAACAGTGCTACAAACAGTAGTAACATTAACAAGTAGAAATATTCAACAATTTAATGCAGTAAGTACATGAGGTAGAGAAACATCATACACTTTATGGCATAAACAAATTTCAGAATGGTAACATCTGCACATGAAGATGTTAAAATAATTGGTTCAGTGTAAAAAGCATTTTCTGAAGGAGAGCCAGGCTGTAAATCTAATGTCTGGCATTAATTTATGCTTCAGAAACCCCTACTCTTCAGTGGCAGAAATGCCAGATTTAGGAGTGGTCAAATAAATACTTGAGGCAAAATCAGGGACATCACCAAAAAACAGAGACAGCTGAAAAGTGTAGGAGGTTGAATAGCTAAATTGTTAGGGCACAGAACTGCAAACCTGAAGACCCCACAGACCTGGTTTCAAATTCCAAAACTGCCACTCACACACTGTGTAACCCTGAGCAAGTCATTTAAGCTCCCTGGTTGGGATATTCAGAAGGGTTGCACCATGCGCAACCCACTGATGCGCCCGGCGCGATATTCAAAAGGGGAAAGTGCGTGGCACAAATCCTGATGCGCCAGGGCACATCAGTAATGTATGCGGTGCAAGAAGGGGGGACGTGCCCATGCATACCCCCGCACATCCTGATATTCAGCCCGGGATGTGCGGAGCCCATGCAGGCGCAACCCCTACGTGCGCTGCATACAATCGCTCCAAAAATAAGGAGCAACAGCCGGCCACCCACAGGTGAGCTGCCGTATTGCAACGGCTCCGACTGGAGTTGGTAATCTATAGTACGGGGGTGCGGGGGGCAGAGCCCCCCACATGGGGGGTGAAGCCCTCCACAGAAAACACTTGCACCAAATCCCGAGCGACAGCACAACACCGCCAACTGCCGTCGGTCGATATAAAATTTGTCACCACGACGAGCAGCTGCCGTGGCTCGACGGGATGAGCCACTGGCAGCAAATGAAGCAGGCAGTGCATTTGGGACCCGGTTTCAATTCCTGGTCCCAGTCCCATGGATTTTTTTTTATTTTTCGCACTTTGTGCAATTTCAACTGCCCCCCCCCCCAAAGTTAGTTATTTTAGTTGGGGGGGGGTTCAGGGGGTACAGCCCCCCATAAGGGTTGGTGCGGGGGACGTGAACAAAGACTTATGCCGCTGGCAACATATTGCGCTGTACTGGCAGCGCAATATATAGCTGCGGCATAATGTGTTGCAACATTATGGCCCCATGCCATGGAATACAGTACATATGAGAGTTGCATTCTGATTGGTCAGCCAGCAGTCCAGAGCTTTCTTATATAAAACAGGTTGGAAAAGCCAGTGATCCGCTTCACTGAGAACCATAACATGGGGCCCACATTTAACGACAAAGATGGTCGGCTTTGGTCTTGCAGCTGATTTTGTGCACATTAGCTTTATAAAGAATAAATTCTGCACTAATTCAGCAATTAATTGTGTAACCCCCCTGCAAATGGGGGTTCCCAAAAGACTTCCAGGAGCTTGCTTGAATGCTCCAAGCCTGAATGGTGTTTGGCATTTAAGCCATTTATCAGTGAGTGTTTTTAGAGCCTCTGGTACTGTCTCTTTAAGAGCTGTCTGCTTGCAGACATAATTAGTTTGTATGGGGGGACTGTGTGCTTCTCTGAGTACCACTCGAGCTGCTGCCAATTCACTTCATATTTTGCAGTCACTAGGAGTGCAAAGGAACCTATTTGAAAGATGTAACTGTTTGCCAGAAATTATTTAGAGTAATAATGAAATTACAGTTTGTCTAACCTGCTTTCTTTGCAGTCAGAACTGTGTCTGCTAGTTCCCCATTCTAGTTTTGAACTGCTGAACTGGACCAATCAGTGTGGGGTAAGCTAGCTCTAAAATGATGCCTTGGACGAATCAGAACTTGGACTCATAATCTGAGCCAGCCACAAGAGGATTGTATGGGCAGTGACTCTGGGAGATGTAGTTTAGACTTCAGTGCCTTTTGGACCAACAGCAGCAGTCTATTGTGAGTGACAGCCAATCCAGTCAAGAACTGGGAGGAACTCAAAGGAAGTGCCCGTTTCGTCAGTTGGAGTTCAGTTGAGCTTTGGCAGTGAAGAAGGAAGGAGCCCTGTGCTTTTCAGTGCAGTTTTAGTCAAAAAGCGTGTGTAAAGGCCCAGAGTTCCGTCTGCAGCTTGTGTAACAGCTTGTTAGGACTGAATCTGCCTGTGAAAAGAATCAAAGGATCTCTGAAGAGTAGAAACCAGGCTCACCCTGTAGAAGACTGGAAGAATTGCTGAAAATTGCACTCGGTCTGTCAGGAACTGAATCTGCTGTGTGTTCTCCCGGTATTGTGCAGTAATTGCGATCGGGATACAGATGCAGCCTGCCTGGTATAGTACTTTCTTTTATATGGATGTGTGAAGAGGTTTGTGTACCTCAAGTGAGCCCTGCTGACATTGAAGGACCTATCTTATTTGGAGGTCTGGAGTACTAATTCAGGGTTGCTCCCTGTTGAATTGCCACATTAAATCCAAATGGAATTACTGTACTGCTGACTGTTTAATTCTCCTTTTCTATGTGTGAAAGGGCCCCTACCAGCTGCCACGGTTTGGACTAGCCACTAGGGCTTGGGTACCCAGGGACAGTAACTGATAGGGATAGGCCTGTGCACAGAGCCATAGGTAGATTATTAGAGTGATAAGCTAATTAACCTGATTTCCCCCTGTCCTTGTTATATCCCCTAAATAAATCAGAGCTGCTTGTTTCAGCAAAGTTATACTGCCTGAGGTATTTGTCTATGTTAAAGTACTGTACTGTGATTGTTGCACTGTATCTCATTTCACAGGAGGTCCCAGTGCCGAACCAGACCTGGGGTAAGTGTATACTGTGAAGGTAATTCTGATATATTGTGTGGGCCACTAGTGGGAAGAAAGGGGGGTTGCAGTGTCCCAGAGGGCTGTGACCAAGTTAGTTTAACTATTGCAAACCCTGACCTCTGGGTGGAGGCACCCGCCATTGGATCCAGGCCCCTCAACCTGTTAGTGGCAAATCAGGCAGGGGTAGTAGCCCCTGGGATAGCGCCATCTAGGGGTTACAATTGTCTCAGCCACTGCTGTAATTTAGAGTGCTGGAGTGCTATTTCCTTTTGCTTTTCTTGCACTCATTGAGTTAGCTGCCCTGGAAACTGCACCCTTCCTATCACTGGAGCCCAGCTGCGTTTTCGGGGTTTGGTCTGTAGATTAGGGCAGGCCAGCTACGAACTGTGCAGTTTCTAGGTAAATAGTCAACAACTTCGATTTGATCAGTTTTTTTATACCCCATTATATCATGATTGTTACTGTAAGGCCCCCACCCTCTGGCTGCAACTCTCCCCCACTCTGTATCAGAGTTAGTGTTCAGGATCCAGGAATCTCTCTCTTTCTTAGAAGTATTTGGGTGTTTGCATCTTAGTAGAATGAAAACACAGTGCTCCCATCCAGAGAAATTTAAGTGAGCTTGGCACTGTATATAGTACCGCCCCCTGGGATGCAGTACCTAACCCCCCCCCACACACACACACACTCTTTCTGGACCCCATTTCTGAGCCACAGACATTATACATTCAGTTCCCCTCCATGGTTACTGTGCCACCTCCCTCCCACTGCTGATAAATGGTGCTCAACACAGTAAATGAAAGAAAATACATGGATACTAAAAGCCCTTCCACTCCACTTACCATTGCCTGCAGTGCATTACACCCCAATCATACCGTGGTTAGCCAATGGGTTGATGGGTTGTATTTATATATTTAGTTTTTTATAACCAGGTAAGCCACTCTAGGCCGAGGGCCTGTTTTCAGGTGTGACTTGGACACACAAAATACAAACATTTAAGCGCATACAATAAACACATCATGCAACTTACAGTTTTATACATTTTTTTTGAGTGATCTTTTTCTCCCCCTACGTGCTCCTCGGCAGCCACTCCTTCAGGCTTGCCAAGGCAGTCCCCTGATCCATCCTTTCCTCTGAGACTCCACCTGCCTCAGATCGCAGCCGATCCCCAGGGTGACCCGGCGTAACCCTTTTCGCCGGATGGATCCCCCTCCTTCGAGGGGGAAGGCACCAGCCGAGGGGTAAGCCAGCGCTACTGTTTCTTTTAGCCCCAGGGATGCTGCTGAGGCGGGGAGCTCAGTCGGACTTTGATGGCCTCAGAGCACCGGGCAGCCGTCATCCGGCTACCGTGAAGCGGTATTTCCGCTTTTCTGGTTATCCCCTCCTCTTGCATGCGTCAGCAGTGCTCCTGGTCTCCACCAGGGGCCGCTGCAGTCGACAGCTCCCACTACTCCACCCCTCAGGAGAGGAGAGAGCAGTCCACGAACGCCAATCCTCCTCACTTCTGCCAGTTCTCGATTTACCTGAGTCCGTTTCTCGACCGGATCACTGGCGTGGCTGAGGTAAGGTGCCAGCGCCTCAACCCTCTGCGCCACTCGGCCGGCAGTTTTATACATTTTGATAAATAAAAACCAAACTGAACTGAATTGAACAGTAACATGTTAGATACATAGATACATATACACTGTCGGCAGATAGGGGCCTATGGCCCACCCAAGTCTGCCCATTTGAGCTTGTAAGTTCCTGTTAAGTTTTTCTAGAAGTCTGTTGCCCCTTACCCTTGACCTCCAGAATTCCCTTATGTCTATCCCATGCATTCTTAAATCCCGTGATTGTTTCAGCCCCTATCACTTCCTCTGGCAGGGTGTTCCACTTGTCCACCACCCTTTCTGTGAAGAAATTCTTCCTCACGTTTCCTTTGAATCGACCTCCCTCCAACTTCTTCCCACGCCCTCTAGTCCTGGAACATCTTTTTCACTGGTGTATTCCTGCACCCTGTTCCTCCCTTTAAGGTAACTGTATGTCTGTATCATAGCCCCTCTCTCCCTCCTCTCCTGCAGGTAGTACATATTCAAGTCCTTCAGCCTGTCCTCATAGGACTTGTGATGCAGTCTCTACCATCTTTGTTGCCCTCCTCTGAACCTTCTCTACCCTGTGTCCTTACGTAGGTAAGGTCTCTAGAACTGTACACTGTACTTCAGGTGGGGCCTCACTAGTGTCTTGTATAGTGGCATTATGACCTCCCTTTTCCTGCTGGTGATGCCCCTGCCTATGCATCCCAGCATCCTATTTGCTTTACCTGCTTCCTTGTCGCACTGTTCCCCTACCTTGAGGTCCTCAGAGATGATAACCCCAAGGTCCCTTTCCTGCTTGATGCATGCTATAATTTAATGCAAAAAAAATGCAGAATTATGCATACAGGGCGTAAAAATCCAGGGCAAAATACTGGCTTGGGGGGGAGGGGAGAACTGGAGGTAACAGATCAGGAAAGGGACCTGGGGATCACTATTTCGGACAGCCTGAAAGTTCAGAGGCAGCGAGACAAGGCAGCGGGGAAGGCACTCAGAATGTTGGCATGCATAGGGAGGGGCTTTACCAGCAGGAGCAGGGACGTGATCATACCACTATACAAGACCATGGTCAGACCACACCTGGAATATGGGGTACAGTTCTGGAGGCCATACTTACAAGGGGACAAGGACAGGCTGGAGAGGGTCCAGAGAAGGGCTACCAGGATGGTGAGTGGGCTGCAGGAGAAGTCTTACGAGGAGAGACAGGATGAACTGGGCCTGTACACACTGGAGGAGAGGAGGAAGGGGGGATATGGTGGAAACTTTCAAGTATTTGAAAGGCATAAACAGGGTGAGGGTTGACAACATCTTCAGACTGAGTGAGAACAAATCCACTAGGGGTCATGCATTAAAACTGGGGGAGATTTAAAGGTGACATCAGGGGAAATTCTTACTGAGAGGGTGGTGGGGTCCTGGAACAGACTGCCGGAATGGGTGGTGGGGGTTGATTCAGTGGACAAATGTAAAAATGCCTGGGATACATACATGGGCCTAACCAACAGGGGCAGACAGAAAATGGAGGGCGGAGGTCTTCCTAGAGGGGGGAACTCAGCAGACTAGATGGATCATGGGGTCTTTTTCAGCCAACAAATTTCTATGTTTCTATATCCTCGCCCCCCCCCCAACTGATATGTTGTTCCAGGGTTTTTGTGCCCCATATGCATTATCTTGCACTTCTTTGCGTTGAATTTCAACTGCCAAGCCCGTGACCATTCTTCAAGTTTTTGCAGGTCCCTCCTCATTCTGTTTGCACCCTCTAGGCTCTAGTGTGTCCACTCTGTTACAGAGCTTTGTGTCATCAGCGAACAGGGAAATTCTGCATTCTAGGTCCTGCACAATGTCACTGATGAAGACATTGAATAGAACCGGTCCCAGCACTGATCCCTGTGGTACCCCATTGGTCACTCTTCCCTCTGTGGAGTGACAGCCATTTACCACCACCCTCTGTGTCCTGCTGCCCAGCCAATCACCCACCTACTGCACTACTGTCCTGCTCACTCCCATATTCCCCAGTATATTTAATAGCCTTCTATGTGCACAGTGTCAAAGGCCTTGCTGAAGTCCAGATAGGCCATGTTCACTGCCCTCCCCCTGATCCACCTACCTTATCACCCAGTCGAAAAATTCAGTGAGGCTGGTCTGGCATGACCTCCCCGCCCCCCCCCCGGCGAAACCATGCTGCCTTGGGTCCTGTAGTCCATGGCAACCAGATGTTCCACCAACCTCTCCTTCAGTAGTGCTTCCATGATCTTCCCACTACTGAGGTCAGTCTGACTGGTCTGTAGTTTCCCGCTTCCTCTTTGTTCCTGCTTTTGTATAAGGGGACTACATCTGTTGTCCTCCAGTCTTTGGGTACCTCCCCTGTTTCCAGTGATTGGCTATACAGGATTGCCTGAGGTTCAGCCACCACCTCTCTTAGTTCCTTTAGAACCCTGGGGGTGCACCCCATCTGGCCTCATTGCCAAACAAATTATGTACAAGTATGTATAGATATTTATACAGGAATAAACGTGAATTAAAAATTTGTATAATGGTTTACAAATCCTAGTCAAAAGCAGGTACAACATGGTTGTGTGAGAAAATATGTTTTTAACATTGTTTGAAATTGGGCTTTCATTTTTGACCTAAGAACATCGATGGGAAAAGTATTCCACTTTTTAGGTCGTAAATAGGCAAAAGATATTTGCCCTTCCTGGGCATTAATAAATGATAATGCTATATATTCCAGTTCGATAGTAGGTCAACACAGCTCATTTTCTAAGAATGACAAGACCCTTCAGTGTGTGGGTTGGTGGAGATACCCCCTTCCAGGGGCTGTGAGGCCCTCGGCTTGCAGCATCAGAACATGCCCCTGGAGCGGACAAGTATCCCCCAACAACCCACACCTTGTCAGGTCTTATCACTTATATATGCTGTGGGAGTAAGATTTCAAGTAAGTATACTATATACTTAGCAATCCCCACTGGTCAACCCACACACCACCTTCCCTCGAGGGCCATAGCCTGCCTGTACTGTCAGGCTCTCTAACCCCTCGTTATTCCCTTACTGGGACTACAGCCATAGGCAGGGCACTTCCCCACCACAGCACTAACTAGGCAGTCAGGGGTGAAACATAGCCGGCTCGATGACTGTGCTGTCCAGGATCTTGCACTGGTGCACTTAAACGTGATTAGTTCAAACTCGCCCCAAGTGACGTTTATGAAACCAAATATCTGAAGAACAGATCGTCCCAAAACTGTAATTCCACTCATGGCGGCTGGGTGGTAAATGCAAAACCAAACAACTAAACACTCCATTTCTATTTCAGGTGCTACCGGAGTACTCACAACCTCTTGACACACAGTCCTCAGCGATGCCTGGAGGACAGGTGTCAGATCGGTGGCTCCCAATGATGTACAAGCAGATTTCAGTCCGCATTTACTGGCCAGTCGGACTGGGCAGAGGCACTCGGTGCACTAGGGGAAACCTGTTGGTAGGGGCCCTAGACTCTGAATGTTGCTGACCTTAGCTGCATTCTTGATTTGAGGGCCTGGATCGCTATTAGTCTTGCCACCGGCATTCTCACATTGCAGGCTGCACACACTGGATGGGAGGTGAATTTATAATAATGAAGTGGAGCCCAAATGACACCCATTAAGGGGATATACCATCTGCTTTAAGAGCAACCATATCAATAAAGACAGAAAGGGACGGCCCGTCGGTGCAGCAGTAGCACTGCGGCTCACGACGTCTGTGACCCAGGTTTGGAAACGAGCCTGAGTAATGGGGGGGGGGGGCGCGCTGGCCTGCAGAGGAGGACTGAACATCCCAGACGCTATAGTGCTCTTCAGAAGAGGGGGATTGGCACGCTCCAGTGCAGTACTGCTACCTGGGAGACCACAAGCAGCAGTCCAAGTGGAGCCATGATGGCTGGGCGGGTGCCTCCTAACTGGAAAGTTGGCACACTAGGTGTGCAGAAATCCTTTCTAGTCCCAGCCCATGAAGCACCCAGGGGGAGGGGGGAACAGAAAAAAACAGGAATACAATTATTCAGCTTGCTGAATGACATCTCCTGTCCTCACAGGCCCTTCACCGCTCACCATGCTCCCGACCCACACCCGAGGGCAAACTGTGGGGCAGTGCAGGGTCGGAAGGTAAGTTCCAGGGAGAGCAGGTGATAGGGCTTGGGCAGAAACAGGCTGATAGGGCAGGCTGGGCATTACAGGGACATAAAGCATAGAAAATTAATAAAAAACCAAGACACAAAAATGGCAAATTCCATTTACAGCTGCAGTAAGGACTGTAGTTCATTAGTATTTTATGTTTCAAATCCCTACTCTTCAGTACTAGATATGGCAAATTTTGCCGGCCCACCAGCGCAGTGGTTGAATTTCCGCATGCGACACCAGCAACCCGGGTTTGGTAAAAGACCAGAGTCGCTGGAGTGTCGGCCGGGGGGAGAAGGATGGAGCGTTCCCAGGACAGCTGTCCTACTCCGGGGGGAGGGTGGGGCGAATGCCTGGTGCACGACGGACCCCTGGCGGAGGCTGGGGGGTACCACTGCAACCAGCTTCCAGCACGCTCGGGGGGGGCGGTACAGACGCACGGCATCATTGCATGTATCCGCCCCCAGGAAAAACCCCAGAAAAACCGCCGCAGCCAGCGCCTAGATGATGCTCACCTCGCTGCCTCATACCCAGCTCCCAGGCCGACTCTCCCGACCTAATCCCATGTTCGCAGCATTCAGGCTGGTGCCGCGACCCCACCCTGGGGGGGGGGGGCAAGCCTGGGGATATCAGGGAGAGTAGAGGCTCATGTGGAAGTGTGGGAAGGTGGTGAGAACCATGACCGGGCAGACAGTTCCGGTGGCTGGCGTAAGCGGCACAAAAAGTATAAATAAAAAAAAAAAATGCCAAATTTAGGAGGGGTTAATGCAAAATCAGGGACAACCCTGAAAATCATGGACGTAGAGGAGGTTATATCAACACACACAAAAAAATACTTGTGTTCATTTTGCAACTGTTTTGCAACATGTATTATTGTTTAAATGTGCCCACTTGGTCAGCGTTTTGACTGCTCCCATCCTATGATTTCTACATACCGTACAACAACAACAGAAAGTGCCCCACTCCCTATTCCTGAATGAAATCTAGCTCTGTCTTGACAAAGCTTGTGGATGATGATGTGTTGCAGATCCCCAAACCAAGCAAGCCCACTCGCTGCCTCTGAAGACAGACCATCAACGATCACTCCCCTACTGGCCCCTAGAGAACTTCCGACTCTTCCCCGACACAAACAAATACTCAGTCTCAAAATGACAACAAGAAATTAAATTCTTCCAGCAACAAATATTAACCACACATATGCGGATGGGTGTTGCATGCCTTGGTACACGAGCTCTCTGTTCATGTTCCAAGGCTTATTTCTTCTGCATCTTGTGTTTCAGTTGTTCTCATTCCTTTCTTCGGGCAAACGTGCATTATGCTGAGTTACAGAATTCTATTCTCTTGCCACCAAAATGAACTTGCCACAAAAGATTAGAAGAAAAGAGCCTGAGTCTAAGAAATGTTATGAAACAATGTCTGGAAAAGGAGTGTTTTGATTCACTGACGTCATTCTAAATGGGTTAAGTTAACGACTACAAACCCACAAGTGCAAAAAAAAATAAACCACAAAACATTTTAATTTTGGCTATTAAAAACATTAATTTTAAAAATATAAAACCAGGTTCATTTAATGATAACAAGAAGGCATTCCAGGGGTAGGGTTACTTTTGTTTTGGGGCACAGGATACTTGGCTTTGCCTCGTACCTCATGATTTCCCTAAGGTTAGATTAATGGATGGTAACCCGATTGTGCCTTAATGCTTAAATAATGACTGAATGGGCAACAGCTGGGAGACATTTATTTATTTATTTATTTCAATCTAGGATTACAATACATGGTGAGGTTTAGAACTATACAGACACATTCCAGCTTGTTGTTGCGAGATTTACTGGCAGTTTAAAGATGTAATCTCTTTTTTCCTTCCTTTTTTTTGTTTTGAAATCTCTTTTTGCACCTGTACTGGTAGGCGGATCTGAATGCCTTCAGGCCATTTCTGGCTGTCCTGCTTCTGCAGTGGTGCAGATTTACCCCTTAGTTTCCCGTTCCCTACACCAGGGGGACATCAGCACGAGAATGGAACTGCAGGCTGCTGCGAGTGTGAGCTCACCCATCCACGTGCTTAATGACAGCCTCCTAACTCCATGCCAACATGGACGCACCACCACTTGTGCACCCACAAGTGATGGTAGCAAAGCAAAGTGTTGATTCCCTCCCTTCCTGGAGAAGGAGAGTGTCCACCGGGATGCTCAGTCTGGCCCCCGGCATCCCTGGCTCATTTCCGAAACTGGGCGCAAATGGTAGACCTACCACAGTGGCAATGGGCTGACCACTCATTCTTTTATTTATTTATTTATTTATTTATGTTCACCTACTGCCCAATCCCATACCATCGGTCCTAGGCAACCATCCAGCTCTGTCTCCTAACTCAAACCCCAAATTGTCCTGTAGGAAACCCCTCCACACGGGCCTTTGCAGGTGACACTCCCCTTTATGGTAACTAGGTTTGATGGTAGGGACCCCTTGTGCTGGGCAGAGTGTCAGAATGGGGCCTGGATGTGACTGGTGGTATCTTTTTTTTCAGTTTATTGGTTTGTTCCTGAATCACTGGTCTGGTCCACTAGCTAGGAGTCACCAGGCCATCCCTTGGTCTCTGCCCACCCTACAATAGCTTACCTACATGGAGACTTGGTTTTCCCTTCAGGTGGGGGTAGGGGATGGCCAGCTACACTCCCGGTCATGCACCTTGTTGGGTTGCTTATGGTGGTGGCGAGGACTGCCCCAGACATACCAGGGCCCTGCCTGAAGCCAGCACTGGGGTCAAGCTTTTTCCCTGGTGGTGGTGAACTCCTGGCAATGTCAGCTCACAAACAGGGGGACCAATTCACCTGCGCACACAAAGCGGACGCGAAGCGGGGGTCCCCCATCCAACGGCACCCTCTCCCAGTCTGTTGACGTTCCACTGCACTGCCACCCATGGTCCCCCAGGTGGCAGTATTACAGCGGGAACAGCAAGCCTCCCTTCCGGGAGAAGGAGAGCGGTCCATGGGACACTTGGTTCTTCTCCCCGCCGTCACTCTAACAGTCCAGGCTTATTCCTGAACCTAGATCGTTGATGTCGCAAGCAGTAGCTCTATCACTGTGCTGGCGGGCCTGCTGGTGTGGTGACAGATTGCAAGACTGTGGTGAGAGGTAAAACTAGTGATAAGCTGCAAGACTGGCAATAGATTGGAAGACTGTGGTGACAGTTTGCAAGACTGTAGTGGTAGGGTGCAAGACTGTGGAGATTCACTGTTTGCTAGCCCCTTTTAACATATCACATTTGTTTGACTGTAGATGTATGCAGTATTATTATCTGACACGGGTACTCATCATAATGCCTACAGGCAGCTGTCGGGCTCTTGTTCCTGTGAACACAGTAAATGTTCCCAGTACAGTAGTGGTCTCCAAGCGCTGCTGGCCAAGTTTTCAGCAGTATCAGAGAGCCCATCCTTGCATTCAACAGAAATGTGCATTTAGTTGCTTTTTAGCCTGACTGAGCACAAACTGCAGTAAGCCAGGCATTCTTAACCTTAGCACTCTAAAAGGCTTTCTGGCACCTTTATTTATATCTGTACAGAGAAAAGTGAACCTCGGCCAACCCTGGCGGCCTGCACAGCACTCTCTCGGGGTCTGGCCATTTTCACATCACTGTGTGGAACACTTAACCCTCAAACTGTCAGGTTCCTTCGAAAAGAATTGGAACCAGGCTGTTGGGAAGCAAAGGCAGAAAATAATCAGGTACAACTCTCATCGCCAGTGGCTGCTGGAATGAGAAATATTGATTTGATGATTCTTTTCTGCCTAAAGGCAATGAGTTGATATACTATCGACAAGATGGATGACCAGTCCGTCCATCACACATGATGTCATTTTTTTTATTTTTGACTGGTCGCTGTTGGTTCAACTAAATTTCCATGGACTGCTGCTAGCCAGACAATCTGTTGATACATAAATCATAAATTTTTCTGGTGTGAAAAAGGATGTCTCTGTGGAACAGAGGTCATGTTTATTCATGCAAATGTATGCCCCTCCTCAAAATATCATTACAGAGTTGTTTTTTTACAGGGCCACATACAGAATTTTTATATTGTAGTGTTCAATTTTCATCACAGCTGAAAAAAACTTAGGCTAGCCCTGTTGAGATGTAACCAAACAAAGCCTAGAAACATTATAGGGTACAAAAGTGCTGTGCAGCAGCAGTGTGTGTGGGGGGGGCAGGACAAGATGGCCCAATGTCCCTTCCCACTCCACTACACCATATTGCCTTGTTTTGTCTCATTTTTAGTGGAGTCTGTCTCTTTTTTTATCCTCACCTGTGTTTCTTGGCCACTTATAAGGACCTCCTTCAGTCACTGCCACTGCCTTTTTTCAGCCTGCCAAGCCACTTTGACCAGTACTCCATGGAACTCTGGGCAACCCACAAACGCCAGGATGGTCCTCCCTGTGATCAACCCCCAAGGTGGAGTCTGCCTTCTGTGCCATGGCAATATACCGCGCTACTATTTGGTAACGCTGATGAAGGTTTTCCCAAAACTACCCATTGACCGGCTGAAAGCTGGCCAGCAAGGTATCATGTCATCTGCCTAACAGTGTCCACTTTTTCCTCCTGAACATAGAGATGCCGCCATGCAATGACACTCCTAGGCTCGCTGTGTGTACTTCCACACACAGAGTGTTTTGGGATCCCACTGGAAGTCAGTATGGTGCCAGGAGCTGCATCCGCCCCTCCCCCACCCAAAGGAGAAATTCCTCATAGATGCTCGGTCCTTTAAGAGGCTTGGTACATGTGTACCCTTGAGGAAAGGAGGGGGAGAGGGGGGACATGATAGAAACATTCAAGTACCTCAAGGGAATCAACAAAGTCCAAGAGGGTAGCATCTTTCAGAAAAAGAGATGTGCAAGAACAAGGGGGCACAATTTGAAGATAGAGGGGGGATGGCTAAGGGGCAATGTCAGGAAGTATTTTTTCACAGAGAGGGTGGTAGACGCATGGAACAGTCTTTCAGAGGAGGTAGTGGGGCCAAAAACAGTGGAGGAATTCAAGAATGCATGGGACAGACATAAGGCAATTCTAATGGGGGGGTAGGAGGAAGTAGGCTGTTGGTTAACTAGGATCTGCAGCTTATCCAAAAGGTAGGGAAATGGGCCAAGCGATCCTTATCTACCGTCAAAGTCTATGTTTCTATGTGTTATTGGGGGTTGTTTGTAGTGTGTTGGGTAGTAATGTGTTACTAAGGTGTTACTAACACAGTATCATGACAGTATTATACTGGCGCGGATGCAGCACTGCCAGTATACTCAGGGGTGAGAGATACGTTCTATGTTAAACCCCTAACTTTGCACCTTAATAGCTTTGGCAGCATTTGACAAAATTAGCTGAAAGTCATTGCATTCTCTAGTAGGCATGGTCAAAATATGTGGAAAGTTTCATGATGGCAGTTTGTGTGGTTTCTGAGATCCACATGTCATTTTCCTGTAGACGTTGAATTTGTTTCCTTTACTTAACATGGGATTTGGGTTTTGCTCTCACCTACAGCCTACATGGAATGGAATTTTTTTCTGAAACTTTCAGGGTGTGTGTGTGCTGTGTCAAGGTAGTGAGTCCCTTTGGACCTTAAATTACTCAGTTACTATTTTAAGTGCAGCCTGCTCAAGGGCACACAGTAAGTGGCTCTAGTGGGAGATTAACCCATTATTATTTTAACTGCAGCTTGCTCAAGGGCACACAGCGAGTAGCTCTGGTGGGATATTAACCCATTACTATTTTAAGTACAGCCTGTTCAAGGGCACACAGTAAGTGGCTCTGGTAGGATATTAACCTTGGTCCCACACCTATATTCTAACCCTATAGACCTCAGCTCCTTCCTATGTGGCTGTTCCTCTTGGAATCAAAGACTTCTGCAGTTGAAGCAGTACATATCCATAGGGTCCTTTTTACCACAAAAACTGAATTAAAAGTGGAATTTTCCATTTACAAACACAATTTAGAATCAATATTTCACATTAAAAAAGCACCCCATTTACAACCACACAGGCCAACAAATTTGTGTGAAACCTTTATTCCACACCAGACTTTTAGTGCAAAACATGCAGATTTGGTCTCATCTTTTGTGAAAAGGAAAAAAATGATTTTAAGATTCTATAAAAAAGGAATTGCACATTTTTGAAACTGGAATACCAGTGTATCTCAATCAGCAAGAGGAAAAGTGCCGCCCTTGTGGCACAGTGCTAGAGCTACCACCTGCTACACCAGAGGAAAGGTGCTGGCCCCATGGCACACTGCTAGAGCTACCACCTGCTACACCAGAGGAAAGGTGCTAGCCCCCCATGACAGGGCACTAGAGCTACCGCCTGCTACACCAGAGGAAAGGTTCTGGACCTGTGGCACAGTGTTAGAGTTACTGCCTGCTACACCAGAGGAAAGGTTCCAGCCCTGTGGCACAGCACTAGAGCTACTGCCTGCGATACCAGAGGAAAGGTGTCGGCCCCCGTGGCACAGCGCTATAGCTACTACCAGCTACACTACAGGAAAGGTGCTGGCCCCATGGCACAGCACTAGAGCTACCACCTGCTACACCAGAGGAAAGATGCCGGCCCCATGGCAGGGCACTAGAACTTCTGCCTGCTACACCAGAGGAAAGAAGCTGGCCCCGTGGCACAGTGCTAGAGATACTGCTTGCTACGCCAGAGGAAAGAAGTCAGTCTTGTGGCACAGCGCTAGAGGTACTGCCTGCTACACCAGAGGAACAGTGCCGGCCTCATGGCACAGCACTAGAGATACTGCCTGCTACACCAGAGGAAAGAAGCCGGCATAGCGCTAGAGCTACTGTCAGTTACACCAGAGGAAAGGTGCCAGCCCTGTGGTATGGCACTAGTGCTACTGCCTGCTACACCAGAGGAAAGGTGCTGGCCTGTGGCACAGCGCTAGATCTACTGCCTGCTACACCATAGGAAAGATGCCAACCCCGTGGTATGGTGCTAGAGCTACTGCCTGCTACACCAGAGGAAAGGTGCTGGCCCCGTGGCACAGCACTAGATCTACCATCTGCTACACCAGAGGAAAGGTGCCAGCCCTGTGTTATGGTGCTAGAGCTACCGCCTACTACACCAGTGACCCAGGTTCAGGAACAGGCTCAGTTTGCTGGGGGACATGCCAGGGGAGGGAGGATTACACAACCTTTGGATGGCTCTCCTCCTTCGGGGAGGGATAAACTTGTATCCTGCTGGTTGGCTACCACCTGGGGACAGCTGGGTGGCAAAGCCGCAGGATGGTAAATGCAGGGGAGAGGGACCCCCAAGCCTTAATATCAAGGGCATCTCCATGGCAGCAGAGCACATACATGGCATCACTGAATGCGCATAGGCCCTGGGGTGAATAATGGAGGAAAAAACCTCCAGCTAAGACTGGGTGATGGCGCAGTCCCCCTCCCAACCACCACAGACTCCTCACAGAAAACTGGACCCCTCCAGACAGGTCCTGTGGGAAGGACACACCTGGCTACAGGTAAGTCGCAGAGAAGCTGGGTGACAGGACTTGGGGGGCGGGGCAGTCCAGATGGAAGCCAGTCAGGGGCGAACAAGACGACAAATTCAAGTCTGAAAAATATCCGAAAGGAAAGCAGTTTGTGTTTTTTATAGTGCCTTACAGACAAACTGTATTCCAAAGCACTTTACAATCCAGGAGACAGTGGGGACAGAGACGGTTGCTGCTGTTAGGCACAAGGAGAGAGTCAAACAGTACAGAGATGGATTAGAAAGAGAGAGATAACCCAGTGGTTAAGCGATCTGCTTGGAGCCACACAATATGCAAGTGGTGATTGTGGGATTCAAACCCGGGTCTCCAGATTCACAGCTCTGCACTCTAACCACTGGGCCAAACTGCCAGCCTATGAATGGCAGAATCAGCATAAAGAGAAACAACTGGCCGCACTACAGTGCATACTGTTTATTTTGGTATGGCACCTTCCATATAGAGTGCATCTCACAACATATCACCGTGACCAACAGTACAAATGCAAAATACAGTATAAAAAGTGAAATGTAATGTGCGGCCTATAAGTCACGCCAGTGTGGGCACTGTGGGGCATCACTGCACGCCCTGGGTATACTGTGACTGAGGCATGGGGCACAGCAGAGTGCCTTCTAGCACCTGGAACTGCATAGATTCCCCACATTGCCCACACGGAAGGGGCTTACTGCGCTTGTAAAATGGTATTTTTTTGGGGGGGGGGCGAATTTAAGGAAAATAAAACAAAACCCTTCTGAAAATTAGTTTCAGAAGTGAATTGGATTTGTTCAAATTGCTATGATAGTGTAGTTTTGTTTATATATTTTAAATGTAAGTGCATCATCAACATAGAGTCCCACAGAACTTGGATTATTACTGTTTGCATCGCTAAGGTACAGAAGTTTGTTTATATAGCTGGTCTTACATGGTGGAGCGATGTACAGTTGCGTGATGCCTTTTGTCCAATCACAGACTATGATTTCTAATGCCCATTTTTTATGTTTGCTTACGCATGTGCAACGCAAGCATGTTGTTACAATAACGGGTTTCAGGGGTGTGTCACTCTGAGTCCAATGCAGCTCCAGTTGCAGGGAGCTTGACGGTGACAGCTCGGTGATCAGTGAGGCTGATCATGACAGTGTTCTCTTCTTGCAGGGTGGAAACTTCATGTAGTTGAAAGAAGTGAGCCGCTCCTATTACAGAGTGGCTTGATCCTTTCCTCTGCATAACATCACCCAGAAAGCAGCTGAGTGATGTCACAATCACCTCCAAGCTCACCCCACTGCCACTATGCAGAGAGAAGGAAATGCTCAAATACAACTTCCCACTGCCAAGTATCTCGCCACCTCCTGATCCTTACCCGCTCCCTGCCTGTAGAAAAAGCACCCTCCCACTGTCAAGTATCTCGCCCACCTCCTGATCGTTCCACAAGCCCTGTCCATAGGAAAAAACACCCTCCCACTGCCAAGTCTCCTGCTCACCTCCTGATCCTTCCACAAGCCCCTGTCCATAAAAAAAAAAAACACTCTCCCACTGCCAAATATTCCGCCCACCTCCTGATCCTTCCCCGTTCCTTGTCTGTAGAAAAAAACACCCTCCCACTGCCAAGTATCCCGCCCACCTCCTGATCCTTCCACAAGCCTGTCCATAGAAAAAAAACACCCTCCCACTGCCAAGTATCCCGCCCACCTCCTGATCCTTCCCCATGCCCTGTCCATAGGAAAAAAAAAACACCCTCCCACTGCAAAGTATCTCACTCACCTCCTGACCCTTCCCCAGTGCCCTATCAGTAAAAATAATGCCTCCCCGCCAAGTATCCCGTCCATAAAAATAAAACACTTTCCCACTGTCAAGTATACAGCCCACCTCCCGTTCCTTCCTATGGTGCCCCATCCATAAAAAACAACACCCTCCCACAGCCAAGTATCCTGTCCACCTCCTGATTCTTCCCCATACCCCATCCATAAAAATAAAATACCCTCCCCCACTGCTAAATATTCCATCCACCTCCCGATCCTTCCCCATACCCCATCCATAAAAATAAAATACCCTGCCCACTGCTAAATATTCCATGCATTTCCCAATCCTTCCCCTATTCCCCATCCATAAATCTATAAAAGAAAACCGTCCAGTGACTTCTGCCCCCTCGTGCCCCTAGCCCAACCCACCTCTCAGCACCCCCCCCCCCACCTCATACTTACCTATCCAGTCCATTGTCGCTCCTTCTCAAACAACCTGTTTTTTCTGAGCTCCACAGTGACAGGAATGAAAACAAGGTAAGTTCGTTAACGCTTTTGAATGCATTTTGAACTTATACTTATAACTTTGTCGTTTCTTAATATTTTAACCCCATATCTTCAACATAGCCTTATTTTTAACTCTACCTCATAAACCTGGTAAGTGAAATTTTCAAATCCCCACCCCCGACTTCCTAAATGTGTTTTGCAATTATGCTGTGAAATAATATTTCGGACGTCACTTAAAATTTTTCACTAGTCTTGATCATAAGGTGGGGGTAATAAAAAGATTATGTTGAAAATTTAGGGTCAAAATCTCAAAAAACAATAAAGTTGTGAAGAAATGTTAACATTCTTCAATATTTACTCATAAGTTTACTATTTTACCAGATTGTGACCCCACATTTTCAACACAGGCATTTTGTACCCCACATCATAAGCAGGACATGTGCCATTATTCAAATCCTGCCCAAAACGTCTTTTCACAGTTGTGCTGCAAAATAACATTTTGGACACGATTTCATAAATGAGACATGTCATTTTTATAAGGTGGTGTAATAAAAAAAAGAGTATGCTGAATGTTTAAGGTTAAAACAAAAAAAAAGCAAAGTTATGAACAAATGCTGACATTTTTAAACACTTGCTCGTAACTTTGCAATATGTTTACTTTTTAACCAAATGTTCAACACACTCCACTTTTTTCTCCTAGCTCATGAACGTGGCAGGTGTCATTATCAAATCCCCCCCTCCAAAACCTGTTTTCGCAGTCATTCCTCGAAACAATGTTTCCGGTCGCATTTCATAAATGACACCTGTCATGTTTGTATGCTAGAGAGAAAAAAACTAGTGTTCTGAAAATTCAAGGTCACAGTCTAAGAGAACGACAGCATTATGTGTGAACCTCCCTGTTTCCCAGTGATGACACTTTCACTACTATAACTTGCGTTATTAACTTACAGATTATCGTCTCTGTACTATCAATGCCAAACACCTACACAGTGAGATTGAGGTTGGCGGGCAGAGGAGAGTCTGAAAGTATGAGGCTCCTAAGGGTACAGAGGGTGGCAAAACAAAAACTTTATAGAAGCAATAAACAAACTGTGCAAGAAATAACATATATACAAAAAGGAGAACTACACATCAGTGAGAGGAAAATCCAGTACAGGTACGACCATGATCAAATGAACAAGAAGTAATACAGTGCAGCTGTAGTGATATACAATTAAAAGCTTGAGGAACTGTTTGGCAGAGGTGATAATGACGGGAATATAGCTTAACCTTTTATCCCCAAATTGCCCTTCTGACATGTGGAACAAGTGGGAAAAATGTGCCACGTCATCAAATATTTAACCTAGAATTGCTGTCCCAGTGACGTGGAGGACTGAGGCGCTGGGCATCTTACCTCCTGCAACACTGGTGGCTGGGGTCAGGAATGGACCAGGTTGCTCAGGGGTCGGCAGGATAGAACATCCCAGGACAGCTCTCCTTCCTTGGGAAGGGGGGTTGCTGTGGCACACTGCTTGCCTGCCACTCAGCGGTGGCTGGGTGAGGCACCTGCACGCCACAAAGCAGGGGAAGGGATCCCATGTTCAGGGCACTGGAGCCGTCTCTGCAGAGGCGGAGTCCAGACATTGCGCTCATTGCACATCCATGGGTAGGGACTGAAATTGGAAGGAAAAACCCCTCCAAGCAGCACGATGAAAGACTGACCTCTCGCAGGTACCGCACTGGTGGCTGGGTACAACCATGGGTCCTGTGGCAGAGGACCGTGGTAAAGATAAGTCCTGGGGGAGCCAGGTGACAGGGCTGGAGGGTGGGGTCAGTCTGAAGGGGGCTGCCAGAAGAAGCAACAGGAGATAAACAGTAAAAAAAAAAAAAAAAAGCATAGACGATCACAACACTGTAGAAATATGTGCCTTTATGTTCCCAAAGTTTCAAGTTAATTAAATAATATATTTTATACATTCATTACGATGTATTGAATGTGGGACAGACCCTTTCAATGTCAAACAGGGGCCTTTTGTGAGGTAAATTGAGGAACTATTCCTCGTAATGTGGGACAGTTGAGAGGTATTCTGGCGGGCAGACTGCTTCCCAAGGCAAGGTTATTCCAAACTTGAAGGGAGTCTGGGACTAAACTAAACAGTACTCTCACCTTACCCTATGCTCCATGCGATTTTGGGTCTTGCCGGCATTCCTAGACGGATCTTAGTTGGGAGTGGGGGGCATACATCTCTGCATAATGACCAGCGTTCAGTGTTATATGCTGTTGTGCAAATATATCTGAATTTACTTATAAAATGCATACTGGGTGACAGAGTGCTGCTTTTCTTCTTAGAATTCCCGTTCTGCATCTGAGCAGGCACCTCCCCCAAACTCCTTCTGTTTGTTATCTTCCCAACAGGGCAACTTGTCTCCTGGTATTTCCCCTTAGGCTCCTTCTGGCTTGACTAATGTAATGTAATGTATTACAAGGAACCCTTTATGTACAATGTCAGACATTAGATATTATCAGCATTAGCTGGAGTAATTGGCAGTCAGACAGCTAAATAAATATAACAAAATGTTATTATTAGCAAGAAAGACTGCCCAGAGAGAGCAGATACTATTGCCATGAAACAGAAGCCCCTGAAGGGGAGAAAAAGACTGGAATGGAAGCATATCAATACTGTTGGGCTCTCGTACACTGCTCTGGTACCTTCAGGGTGTAACCATAAAATAAAAGGTGTGTACACCATAACTGTGCCTGTTGCTCCATCTGGCACTATAAACAAGGGTCAGTTTACACTGTCACATTTGCACTGAGCGCTCGGATTGCTGGGTGCAAACGTGGCCATTTACCCGATCACAGTAAGTCATTCATCTCTCCTCTCCCCAAGCCATGGTAGAGTTGGGGACTCGACACGGGAGTGAGTGGTGTACGCAGCCTTCTGGACAGGCTGCACTGCTCATTCCGACATACAAGGGATGCTCCCAGCATCCTCCTCTGCCCTCCCATGATGCTCTCGGCAGGAATCCGGCAGTTCAGTGGCATGGCAGACAAGTCAAAAGCACCAACAAAGTTTCAAAACTGTCAAAAGCAAAATGTAAAATAAAGAATTCTTCAAGCATCTTGTCTGAGGTCAGTTTTTTTATTACAGACTCAGTTCACATGTGCTGCATGGGGTGAGGGGCGCCAAACAGTCGACTGCCCCCCGGAGTCACGACCTGTCTCCAATGTGGTTTACATCAGTGCTGAGAGGGGTAGCATAAACATGATGATGCATCAGTTTGTGGGGCGGGGGACAGCACTGGGTGGACTAAAGAAGGACTGGTGTGGCCATGTTAACACGGACCAAGATTACACAAATACCGCAATAACTAACACGTCACACCAGACTCAACAACTCGTCTCCTCTCACTTACTCTCTTATCAAACTCACACCTCAGTTCTGTGCCTTCCTGTTCTCTCGTTTCCTCTCTTGCCTTCTTATATCAAACACACCCCTAAACTCTATGACTTCCTCTCCTGTCTTCTCCTCTTATACTCTCTTACCAACGTCACACCTAAATTCTACCCCCATTTATGAGTCCCACAAATGGACACTGTTTATACTGTTACTGCAGTAAATAGTCATTTTTATCTTTAATGTTTTACACTGTAACTTTTAAACATGAACTTGGAGTAACAAAGTAACATAGGGACTCCATCATGCTCCAACTCATGCTTCAGACACAGCAATGAATACACTGTGAGTACACTGTTGCTATAACACTGTCCCTGGAATTGCTTGTAAAATAAGTGCCACACATGAATAAGGCTAGCTGTGGGTGTGCAAAAAATTTGAAAGCCAGCCCATTAGTGCAGCTCTATGGTTACCACTCCACCCTGGTGACCCGAGTTTAGGAACAAGCTGGGGTTATTGAGGGCTGGTGAGTGGGAGGACATTCTCCTCCTCTGAGGAGGAGGAAGGGTACCCTCCTCCACTGCAATGTTACCACCTGGGAGACCACAGGTAGTATGGCTAGAAGGCCAGTGCATGGGCAGACACTGCTGACATCGGTGCGGCTAGAAGGCCAGTGCATGGGCAGACACTGCTGACATCGGTGCGGCTAGAAGGCCAGTGCATGGGCAGACACTGCTGACATCGGTGCGGCTAGAAGGCCAGTGCATGGGCAAACACTGCTGACATCGGTGCGGCTAGAAGGCCAGTGCATGGGCAGACACTGCTGACATCGGTGCGGCTAGAAGGCCAGTGCATGGGCAAACACTGCTGACATCGGTGCGGCTAGAAGGCCAGTGCATGGGCAGACACTGCTGACATCGGTGCAGATAGAAGCCCAGTGCATAGGCAAACACTGCTGACGCCGGTTGCAGATAGAGAGCCAGTGCATAGGCGGGTACTGCTGACAGCCGGTTGCGAATAGAAGGCCGGTGCGCGGGCGAATTACTGCTGACTGTCGGTGCGGAATGAAGGCCCGGTGCGTCAGGCAGACACTGCTGATGTCGGTTCGGCAGCATCCCTTGCCTGTGCATGACCATGATGTCCTTCATGGCGGCATCCCCAGGGGGATGGGCAAAAAACTGAAGGAAATATCCCACTATGGCAGGATGATTGCCCTGGTACACTGAAGCCCTATACTCCTTCACTGCCGCCTCGCACATAGCCATAAGCTCGGGGGGGTGCCTTCCATTCCCCAAAGGGATATCTGGAGCTGGGCCAAAGGTGCCAAGGTAAGGAGAGCATAGGGTGGGAGTGACAGGGCTGGGTGGTTTACTGAGGGACAGGACTGTGGCCACAATTGCGATGAGGGGGACAAGCAAAAGTTAAATTAAAACAAAAAGAATAGGCTGGTCAACTGGCACAGTAGTAGGGCTACAACTTACAATGCTGGCGACCTGGGTTTGGTAATGTGGCCGAGTAGTTGGGGGGGGGGAGGATTAAGCATCCCAGAAGATACTGTCCTCTGCCACGAAACTGCCACCTGGGTGACCACAGATGGCAGTGTGATTGGGGGGGCAGGCAAGAGAGCTGGGACATTACTGACGTCAGGGTGTAACCACACATCCCATGCGCAAGCCTCTTGTTGTCCTTTCTCAATTGTCCTGCGTGGTTGGGAGAAACCTCGAAAATTACCCCTGTGCCTGTGACGATGGACCCCAGTACATCCGGGTCCAGCCTCACCCTTAAGGTGTACCTCTTGATCACACACAAAGACTCGGAGAAGAAAATCCACTCCACCCCATCACTGCCCGGGAAACGGAAAGCCGGAGCCAGATGAAGGACTGAGACTGGAAGAAGGTGTGGCTGGTCGGGTTGTGCTTGGGACGCGCCAAAGGGGGTTGAGCACTGGAGACAGAAAGCGAGCATAAATCATTAGTAAACTATGTCTATCTATATCTATATATTGCACACTATAGAACTGTTTGTCTTCCTCCAAAACTGGTAAACACAGTTACCATACCGTGCTCCCTCTGCGATCCCCATACCACCCAGAGAGCCCACAGACATTGAATCTTCTTAGTCCCTGGGGCAGGACATCTGATTGCATGGTCACTGAAAGTAATGCAAAGACAACTGCAGTGGCCAACCCTTCAACAAATGTTGACTTATGAAATTGGAGCGAGGATCGGTTGGTGCCACGCTGCCAGATATGAAATGATGGCAGCAGTGTAGAGCCTTTGTTGTTGCCCCCATAGTAAAAGCTGAACCCCACGGAGTACAAGGAGTTGCTTCTTCCTACCCCCACAGGAACCCTGACCAGCACTAAGAGGCCACTGTTGCACTGGGGATGTTCACACAAGCATTACAACCTGGCAGTGCTACCACTTGCAATGCCGGCAACCCAGGTTTGGGAACATGCTTGGGTTGTTTGGGGACGGCTGGGAGGACAAGGCTTGATCATCTCAGAGGACAGGCTCCTCCTCCTTCTCCTCTGGGAAGGAAGGGATGCTTCCCCCTGCTTTACTGCCACCTGGGTGATGACAGATGGCAGTGCAGCAGTGGAGATAGTGTGGGAGGGGATGACATCAGCCAGGAACCTACCCTGTGCACACTCAGTGTGCTCACGTGCATTGGTCCACCAGGCGTGCCGACATCCTCGGGGATATGGGAGAAACAAAACAGAAATTGCCCCCGTTCAGCTCCCTGTGAGGCCTGGTACACCTGAGTCAGCTCCGCCTTCACAGCCTTCCATCCACTGCACGGCATAAACAGGGGTATACCCCCACACCCTGCATCCCACCTGTGGGGCAAATCAAGGTTCCATGGGGGAAGTGCAGAGATGGAGGTATGATGGGGGCTGGCCAGCTGTGGAAGGGTATCCGTGAAGCCGGGCTGGTGTGCAGGGGACATAAATGAAGAACTACAAAAACAACTACAACCCACAGACCCTGCACTTTGGATATCACTATTAGCAAGTAAAAATGTAAAAAGTGACAAAAAGGTAAAAAGCAGACAGCCTACTGTTTGCAACATGTGACACTGCATTTTGTACTGCTGCTGCGATTTGGTGATATATATTGCGAGAGAGAGAGAATAAACAATAGCAAAGTGTGGTATATGAAGAGTTAATACCACTGAAGGGTGAAACGAGCCAGAAACCCACGTGCTGAAAGGGCAGTGGCCTCTATGAGCTTGTGTGACCCCTTGATTGTATTATTTAACGAGTTTGGTAGAGTTGGCAATCATTAATTTTATATAACACAAACATTTGGATACTGTTTTGGCCGTTGGTGTCTTGTTCTGTGATTTGTGTGTGTGTGTGTGTGTGCGCGTGTGTTTGTTTTTTTTTTAAGGGATTTAGTGTTTTCTGTAGTTTAGTTGGAATGTGTGGGTAGTATTTTTTTCCCATAGTGTATGGAGGAGAATGAACTGCATGGTGTAGCACTCCCCCTACAAAACAGGAGTAGTAACATGGCACTTCCTTTCAGGACGTGTGTGAGCAGCATGGCACATCTCATGCTATCAGCGTGTTTCAGGGGCATGTTGTATGATTGGGAAACACAGAAACATAGACCATGACAGCAGAAAAAGACCAGAGGTCCATCCAGTCTGCCCATACTCCCAATAATCCCTTGAACCTTCCATGGAACCTATTGTTCCTCTAGGGTACTAACCCTCTCCATCCTATCCCAATTCTCCTCCCTGGTCTTGTCACCCTGGGCAACCACTATTCCCCTTCATTCTATCCCATTCCTGCTTGAATGCCCTGACTGTGTTGGCACCCACCACCTTGGCTGACAGACTGTTCCAGGGTTCCACCACCCTTTCCATAAAGAAGTACTTCCTTGGCTGGTCTGGTGGCGCTGAGGCGCTGGATGCCACACCTCGCGCTACGCTGGCGACCCGGGTTCAGGAACGGACTTGGGCGCTGGTGGGTCAGCAGGGGAGGGTTGAGGAATGAGTGCTCTCGTGGTGCTGTCCTCCCCAGGTGAATGGGTTGGGTTGGCTCGGTATGCCGGTGACCCCCGGGTGGAGACCAGGGGTCATTGCAGCAAGCCAGGCAGCATGACAGCAGCATGGCCGATGCAGGCAGGACTGCCATGTGCCACAGCACTGTGGCGTGCCAATGCAGGGGTGGGGGACTAGTGCAGAACAAGGAAAAGACCAGCTTCGTGGGACAGGCAATGGCACCAGTCCCCCATGCCCTCTGACGGGTTCTCCTCAGCTGGCCTTCCAGTTCCTTCCTCCGGGCCCACCTGCAGTCGGAGTCTGACTAGTAAGAGAGCTCAACGAGCCAAGGGCTACTCTCCCTGGGTGGATGAAATCGGGGGTACTGACTGCGGGGGGGGGAGAGGAGGCGCAGATTGAGGGATCCACAGGTGGGCAGGACAAGGATTGGATGCCTGAGAGAAGGTCCAGCGTGCCGTGACTGGAGCGAAATAGAATCGGGCGGGGGGGGGAGGAAGAAGTACTTACTCGCATCCCTCCTGAATGTCCCTCCAGTTAATTTACACTCATGACCACGTGACCTTGAGTCAGTATTCAGGATAAATAGTTCTCCACAGTTTACCTTGTTAATTCCTTTAGAGAGCACCTTTCTTAATTCTGAAAGTATCAAACAGGGAACTCCCTTACCTCATCGGGAGCTCCTCCAGTCTATTTCACATTTTTTTTATCTATCCCCGCCGGAAGGAAGGCATCATAATGTGCCACCGAGGGCTGGCCGCATAATCCTTTCCACTTCCTGACCCTCTGATCCCCCTGTGCTCCAACACTGAGAGACATCTTTATAAGTCTAGCATGGGGGTGTGCTCCAATCACATGAATGGATCACCTTTTTCAAATGTGATTTCACAGTTTTAAATTGGGTTTCGGTACCTATTGATGCCAGGTTTCAACTAACAAAAGCCTTGTTAGTTGAAATCTGGCATCACAGTAGGTACCAAAACCCAATTTAAAATCAGGAAATCACACTTCAAAAAGACATTCCATTCAAGTGAATGGAGTGCACCTCCGCACTCCACCTATAAAGACATCACAAAATGTCGGAGCATGGGGCCGGATCAGAGAGTCAGGAAATGGAAAGGGATCATGCAGCCAGCCACTCAGGAGCAAATCACAATCCCTTCCATTTCCTTCCTTGGGGGGGGTTAGATAAAAAAAAAAAAAGGAGAGAACAGCTTGGAGGTGCTCCCAATGAGGTAAGGGAGCTCCCTGTTTGATGTTTTCAGAATTAAAAAATACCAAGAAAGGTGCTCATTAAGGAACCTGAAGGTCTCTATCATATCTCCCCTCTCCCTTCTGGTTTCCAGTGAGTACAGATTTAGTGCCTTGAGGCGCTCCTCACAGAATCTGCAATGCTGACCCTGAATCATTTTTGTTAATCTGCACTGCACAGTTTCCAACCTACCCCTGTCCTTTCTGAGGTGAGGGCCCCAGAACTGGATGCACTACTCCAGGTGAGGCCTCACCAGGGATCTGTAGAGGGGAAGTGTTACCTCTTTTCTTCTGCTATCAATACTCCTCCGGATACATCCCAGCATCCTGTTAGCCTTGCTGTACTGGCTCATTTGTCTAAGGGAGTTACTGATAATAACTCCTAGACCCTGTTCCTCTTCTCAGTTTTAAGTCTCACTCCACCCATCCAATACTCTGTCTTGGGGTTCCTTTTCCCTAGGTGCATTACCTTGCACTTTTTGGCATTGAATTTTACCTGCCAGATCTCTGACCAGCCTCTAGGTTTTGTAGGTCCCTCTGCATATCCCGTATTCCCTCATCACTGTCCATACTGCCACACAGTTTTGTGCCATCTGCGAAGAGACACAGTCTGCCCTGGATTCCCTCACCAGTGTCACTAATAAACATGTTGAAGAGGACTGGACCCAGGACAGATGCCTGTGAAACCCCGCTTGTAACCTCCCTCTACTCTCATTAACCACCACCCTCTGCTGCCTCCCTTCTAGCCAACTACGCACCCAGTTCACAACAGTTTTAGCTGCACCCAGGTCTTCCATATTTTTGAGCAACCTTTTGTGCAGTACTGAATCTAAAGTCTTGCTGAAGTCAAAGTGCAGCAGATCCACAGCATGACTCTTGTCTACTTCCCTGGGTCACCCAGTCAAAGAAAAAAAATCCGGTTAGTATGACAAGATCTTCCTGCCACAAAACCATGTTGTTTACTACACTGGAGCTCGTTGCTTTCTAGGTAGTCTACGTGGTCCTCTTTGATTAGTGATTCCATCAGCTTCCCCACAATGGAGGTCAGACCAACAGTGTCAGGGAGTGGCAGTTCAGTTTGGTTGTACAGTCATGAGCAGCAGTCCAGCATGGTTGTATGGTCAGGAGCAGCAGCCCAGAGTGTGGGCCGTCATGGGAAAACAGCTGGGAGTCCGTGTGAGGGGCAGCATGGAGAAGCCTGCAGCATAGAGGGCTCTGCAGCTAAAGTGAGTCCTCGAGCATTGAGGGACATGACTGTGTAGTGAGCGATGTTGGAGGGAGCTGGTGTATTGCTTTGTAGGCTGGGGTCAAGCACTTTTTTAAATGCTTTGGGCTGCTGTTTTAAGTGCAGTATTTCGAGAGGTTGTTAGGTTTGTAATGTGGTTGTTAGAGGTTTTATTAAGGTGGCTTTTACATGTGTTAATAAAGTGGCTGTTACATGTGTTATTAAGGTGGTTGTTAAATGTTTTAAGGAGTAATGTGGCAGTTTGTAGTGTGTTCGCTAGGTATTGTGTTAAAATTACTATTGAGCCCACTTGCTGATTGGACTGACACCACTTTCGAATGTCATAATAACTTGGTTCCTTTCCATAATAACTGGCCGGTTATTGGGGTCAGCCAGTCAAAGTGAAAGCCACCGCCATCTCACACTCACAGAAATGAAATGCCACAGAAAGGAACACAGCCTTTTTTTTATTAACCGCAGCACTAAACCAACCAGGAATTATATAAAATAAAGTAAGGGGTGTTACATTATTCGTTTTTTTATACAGCCTTGGTGTGCAACACCATCACAAACCACTCATGCTTCGTACTTCTTGTTTATGTGGTATTACACACCTTACTAGGTTTGACAAGACAAAAGTAGGCTGGATGCCTACTGCGACTGTCTCCCACTCCAAGTGGGTGATTTATTCCCAGTTTTGCTTCAAGAGATAATACCTGTCAAGCCCTTTTTTAAAGGCAGTATTAGTAGTTTGATCTATCAGTTCTTGAGGCAATCTATTCCATGCTCTAGTTTAAATAGAATACATACCTTGAATGTGAAAAAAAAACTTGTAATGCACAGCACTCCATCCATTTTTCTCTGTATGAAGGTGTTAATAACACATTAATACGAAAGTGCTTAATTTGTTGCATATTATCATATACTGATAAAGATATTTAGTGCTGTCCACCAGGATCAAGCACTCGTATCAGATTTTGCAGTGATATTTTGCAGGATGCTGCAAGAACTCAATGTAATCCAAGGGCGGTTACGCACACGCACACACACCCACGCATGCACACACGCATGCACGTGCACGCACGCACACACACACACATATATATATACATGTACACACACACACATATACATGTATACACACACACACACACACACACACACACACACACGTGCATGCATATTTCCACACAGGAAAGCACACATATGCCTCCTAGAACACTTTGTTTTTCTCCTAGGGACAAAAGCAGACAGCAAAAATTAGAGGCACCTACCACCTTAAAATAACATCTCAATAGAAAACAACATTACAGCATTTCCCATAATGCTATCAAGGATCATTTGCATGCAAAACATCGAATCCCCTAGCTTTTCTGGCAAAACACTAAAACAATTAACTCTCCAATGAAACCGACAAGAACATGATGATATATCACTGCTGGTCAACAGCTGCATATGTAGGATGTCCAGATTAATGATTCGTTTTAAGAGGGCACAAACTATTTCCCATAGTCCCTGCTAGTTTGACAACTGTTTTAAACTTTGTGATACCAAAGATTCAAGATGGCAGACACCCCCCAGACGTAGTAGAACATCCCAGCCTGGTTGTGTATTCCAGCACCCAGATTCATACATTACAGCCACTGAACCATCACAGCCTGCTGCACTGCAAACAGCTGTCTGGAAATCATACACGCGGGGCTTCATTAGGAACGAAACAGAGGCCAAACACAGGGGGAACTCAGTTTAACACTTACAGCAGGCACAGAGCTATGCAAGGGCTACTTGTCCTACTGAAGCATAACAAAAACATTATTCAGCACTAGAACACACATCCTTTTTACATAAGTATACCCCACGGTGCCAGAACAGTCTTGTTGTTATGCTGGTCTTAAATCGATGTCTCCGCGGAAGGGAACATTTCATCACTGGGCCATTAGCATTTCCCCCATTATGGCAAAGTACTTATTCAAATGACTCCACTCATCAAAACCACTATTTTCATTTCAGGCCGCAGTCCTTCCCTGTCTGGGATGTAACAGTTATTTGTTCAGTCGGAGTCATAGCTATTTAGGGAAGAAATGACTGAAGTGAGGAGAAAAGAAAAAAATCAATACCACACAATGGAATTCAGAATGGTCAGAACAGTGGGTTAATGCATTGACACTTCAGTACCGAAGACCAGAGATTAATCCCACTTTGGTGACATGAACTGGGCGTTCCCAGTCTTCGGTAGACAGCGGACCATATCCCCAAGACCAATGGACATGATTCAGTTGTGTTCACACATGGCCCGCCCAGAAGTAGTGGAGCACAGAGACAGAAACAGCCTTTTACCCTGAGAAGGGTGACACTCCCCTGCTGTGGATTAGAAATGTGCTGCAACTGCAACTGCTAGTGCAGTGTAGGGAACCCTTTACTGTGAATGGCAGACGGGGCAGCACCAGTGGCCTAGTAGGTTGTCTGCTTGCCTCTGGGGCTAGATCAGGAGGTCATGGGTTCTAGTCCCACATCAGGAACTTGTGCAATTCCCAATACTACCACTGTAGCGCGACACAGGAGCGCGGCGGGGGGGGGGCTGCACTGTTGAGGGTCCATTCTTGGGATGAGATGTTAACAAGGTCCCTTCTGCCCATCTCTGGTGACTGTCCAGGTGGAAACTTAAAGATCCCATGGCACTTTATTACTTCACAGGTAAGTCTTCAGCCAGCAAATGTTCATTTTCAAAGATACCCCTGTCGTACAGGCAACAACAAAGGAACAAATGACCAGACAACAACCACCCACGCCTTCAGAAACCAATACTGAATCTACAGTAAAAACACAAACCATAAAAGTAGGTAGAACTGTTATCACAGTGACAGGAAATTAGCTCCTTTCTCCAGTCCATGTGTAAAACTAAACAAGTAGTCCAACTGTAGCATGTCCTTGGGAAAAGAATTCCACAATTTAACTACACGACACTTATCGTAAGAGCTGGTCAACATTTCCCTGTCAGTAAAACAGGTCCATTAACCCCTCCCCAGAAACAAGCAATCACAGTTCAGCGTGCCTTTCCTGGTACAAAATCCCAAGGCAGCATCAGAGATACTTTTTTCCCCCCTTAATTTGTGCCTTTCTGGAAGGTAGGATGGGTTACCCACTACTTTGTCTTGAGCACAAAATAATTAAGGGCCCTACTCCACCTAGCCTCGGAGGCATTCTTGAGCCAAAACCTCCATGAAAACACCTTCAGTCCTCAGTTAGCACTCTGTTAGCTGTCCCTAGGGCCAACTCAAGCTCCATAAGATGGTCTTTTGCCTCTACAGCCTCAGGTTTATGGAACAATCTTCCACTGGAGGTTCGAAACAGTTCCTCGGGCATGGTGTTTCAAACCTCCAGTAGAAGACTGTTCCATAAGCCTGAGGCTATAGAGGCAAAAGACCATCATACAGATCTTGTTTTGGCCCTAGAGACATCTAACGAAGTGCTAGCTGAGGACTGAAAGTGTTTCCGTGGAGGTTGTGGCTCAAGAATGCCTCGGAGGCTAGGTGCAGTAGGGCCATTAATTATGTTGTGCTCAAGACAAAGTAGTGGATAACCCATCCTACATCTCAAGTGTAATCACTGTGGCTGTAATCACTGAGGAACCTTCTCCAACGTTTCTGTTTAGCATGACTGTTTACTCTGCACTGATCCGCCAATATATCTGTATAAACTAATTTAATGTACGGCTTTGTTACCTTGTATACTGCACTTGAACGGTCACTTTTGTTCCGGTCAATGCAGCTATTCCAATATGCAATGTTTTATGTTTTGTTTTCTAGTTCCTGTAATTAATTCCATGTCGCCCCTGAAAATGGGACTTTGTAGCATTGGCCCTACCTGGTTATTAAAATTCGATAAATAAATATAAACACACTAAGGACTCCTGGGCCCTATAGCAACGTTCTTTCTGAAGTCATAAAACTAAAAAAACACATTTTGTTGAATTGTAGTCTAAGCTATTATGCAAGAAGACTGATGCAATAAAAACCTTGCTTAATTCTTTTGTCTAAATTATTTTATGGTGATTAGTGTATGCTTCCCATAATGCCTTGCATTATTGGTGTATGTGAAACTGTGTATTTTTCTGATGCAGTAAACACCCTTTAAATATAAACTCATTCAGTTAAATAGTACTGGAGTCCATAGCAACAGCAGTGAAACCTGGACCAATTTCTCTCAAGCCATTAGTGCTGCATGTACCCTGAAATAGCAAGACAGAGTTAGCAGCTCTTGACATGTTCTTTCTAAGGAGGCTTCGACTGCAACTTAAAGGGTTGTGCACTGCAACTGCTAACAGATGTGGCCCAGATTCTGTGTATGTGAATCAACAGGCAAGGCCTTTAACAGAGCAGCTACCTGTAGAGAGAGACCTGCGCCTCAAGGAGGACAGAAAGATTTACCTAGGCCGCTCCATCGCAGGGGCTCCCGGGCACTGTCCTACCGAAAGCTCTACTACGGCAAGGAGAAATCCCCCAAATATAGTGCTAACTAGACATGCTGTGGCATTTACCTGATTATATGCAGATATCAAGAATTTGATGACTGAAAGTAAGAGCTGAATCTTTGCAGTACCAGTATCTAACAAAAGACACACAGTCCCGTCATAGTGGGAAAGGTCAGCACTCGGTGAACATTTTTTCTGACCACACTTCAGGCAGTTCGTTTTAGTGGTTTCCTTTACTTCCTTTCACTTCAGTGTGGCAGCATCACATATAGAACAAACAGTCCCAGCACCATACAGGTTTACTAGTGCAATCATTTCAGTGCGGGAAACATTTTAAACTTTTAAATCAGTGTCTTTCTCCCGCCGACCATCGACATCCTGGACACTCACCAACTCACGTCACTGATGTTTCGATGTCACAGTGGTGTCTTTCTCAGAGGCCCTATGCAGTGCTCCCATCTTGTAGCTCTGTTTCATTTGCCTTATTGCTCCATTTGATCCTCCCAGCCCATCATTTTCACCCAGCCGATACTCCTGCCCCCCCCATGAAAATTGTAATTATTTTGACATCGACCAGCTCCCCCGGTTGATGGTTCCGTTTCTCCACCACCCTTTCCAAAGGAAGTACTTCTTCATGCCTCCTTGTCTATATTTTCCAGCTACTAGTATATAGTTATGGACCCCTTGCGATGCCTAAACAACTGCTGGGAGTCCACCCTATTTATTCTCCTCAGACAATTAAAAGTTAATACTTGTGTCGGCTTGTCGGCGCGGCTGGATTTCTGCTTTATGTGCCGGTGACCCGGTTCGGAACGGACTCGGGTCGCCGGAGAGTGGCCGGGGAGAAGGTTGAGTGTCCGAGACAGCTCACCTTCTCCAGGGGAGGGCGGGATGTGAGCGGCACCTGCTGGCCCCTGGTGGAGGCCGGGAGCATGGCAGAGTGTCAGGGCTCAAAATGTCTGGGGGAGCGATGGACGTCAGCGCTCACCATGACGTCACCTATTCACTCTCCAAGGGAGAAAACCGGAAAAATTGTCTCCCTGGCTAGCCAGATGATGGCTCTCCGGTCGCCTCGCTGCCGTCACGGCCCCACGGCCTCCCACCCCAGCAGCACCTGTAGCTGATGCCGCAGTGCGCTGGACGACCCCCACCAGTGCCTTCCCTCTCGGAGGAGGGGGACCCACCCGGCGAAGGGTTACGCCGGGCTACTCCAGGGGGCTGCGATCTGGGGCTGAGGTAGGTCGTGGGGATGGCGGACAGACCAGGTAAGGACCTTGAGGGCCCGAATGAGGTGCTGGCCGGGAGGAGCAGAGGAGGAATAAAAAAAAAAAAAGTTAATACTTAAATAGGGAACTCGGGCAGACTGGATGGAAAATGGGTGGTCTTCTGCCATCATTTTCTGTATTTCTATGTTTCAGTCATGTCACCCCCCCCCCCCTCTTCTGGCCTCAAGGGAGTACATATATATGTCAGCAAATCTTTCTTCATAGGTCCTACCCTGCTGTCTGTCATTTTGGTTGCCATCCTGTGGACCAAATCGAGCTGATCCTTGTCCTTTTTAAGGTGAGGTTCCAGAACTGCGCACAGCACTCTAGTTGCAGTCTCACCAAGGACCTGCAGAAGGCAGGATTACTTTCTTCCCGCTACTTGAAGACACTAGGCTGAATTTTCAGACTGTCCTGGGACTAAGTCACGCTCTGCAACGGCTGCTGCACACTGCAATTTCCACACCTGCGGAGTTCCTTCTTTTTAGCAGGCACTGCCACAGGGGGCATGTTACGTCAGGCCCCACCGTTTCCCCACAGTTGCGCCCAAAAATCACCCGCAAGCTGCTATAACTTGGGGAGCCAGTCATAAACTGACTCTCCCTTTGAAAATACTGTTGCTGTGGGGAAAAACTGCAGCCCTGCAAGTGGAGACCTACTTGCACCGGTTTTGTCCCACAGCCACGGCACTGACAGGGGCTTTGAAACTCTAGCCCCCTGTCTAGGTACCTGAGCATCCTGCTAGCCTTCCCATATGCCTTGTTGCATTGGGCGGAGGTTGTCACTTACAAGTCCCAGGTTCCTTTCCACCAAAATCTGGTTTAGCTTTACCCGCCTCCAGTCCAATATTTTGTTTTCATGTTCCCTTTCCCCAAGTGCATAGCCTTGAATTTTTGGCATTAAATTTAAGTTGGCAAACCGTGGACTGCCTATCCAATTTCTCCAGATCCAGCAAGGGTGGTAATTTACAGCAAAGCCGTACTCCCTAGTGTGTGGTGCATAATTACATGGTCATGTGACTTGTTTCAGCCAATCAGATGGCTTCATTTGTCCATGCCATCTTTTTAAAAAAAAAATAAAAAATTTATACTCTAACCTCTCAAACGTCCACTTCAACACCACCCACATATTTTTGTCTTTGCAATGGTTTGTTCAGATCCTCATGCCTTAATATTGACAGAATAAGGGGAGAAATTATAAAGTATTATTACTGGCAACCCAGTGGCACAGAGGGCAGAGGCGACCCGAGTTCAGGGGTGAGCTTGGGGCGCTGGAGGCCGGCTGGCAGGGCTGGGAGAAGACTGAGTAGCCGCCAGGCAGCTCGCCTCTCCCGGATTGGGAAGGTATGCCTTTCTGGCCCTTGTCTGCCACCGAGTGGAGGCTTGATGGCAGTGCTGGGCAAATGGGAGGCTAGGCTGGGAGGGTGAAATGGGGCTGTTGTCAGTTCTGGTACACATGCACGCCTCCAAACATGTGCACAACCATGTTTGCTGATGCCCCAGGGAGTAGAGGGGAGAAAACTGGAAGAAAAACTCCCCAGCAACAGGATGACAGCCAATCCCTCGCAGGCCTTGCAACCAGTGATGGGTCAACTGCCACAGTCCTGTGGTAGAGGATGATGGTGGTAGGGTAAGCCCCGGAGAAGCCGAGTGATGGGGCTGGGGTGGTTAGTCAGAGGGGGGTGGCCAGGGTGAGCAGGAGAATAAATAGAATATGGAAAAAAATAAAGTAGTATTACTTCACACAGAGGATAGTAAGCATATAGGATAGACTACCCTGCAAGACTGATGAAGCTAGCACTGTTCAGGGTTTGAAAGCAGTACTAGACAGAATCCTGAGGGAGACTGATGGTTACACAGCTTGATTAGGGCTGCACTCTAGCTGATAAAACTGAATGTGTGCCCATGCTCAAATTGGATATTGTCACTGCCATGCTGCAGTAGGGTAGACCAGATGAACCCGAAGTCTCTTCCGTCATCACAGCACTGTTACATTTTGCTGACACTCACCATTCCAACACCAATAATGCTCATTTCCTACCAACTCGGTCAACTAATTAAGCAACGGTGACCGATGAGTTGGTTATTTTCCTAGGGATTAATAACTGGCTTGGAAGTGCTGATGGCCCAAGGTGAAGCTGAAGGCCGTTAATCCAAGCTGGTCATTAACTCCTCCAGAAATGACTGGCTATATGGTTGTCATTGCAATTATACTGTAAGTTATATTTTAACATAATCCTTTTTTGTATTTTGAAAACTTTAAAACGTTTTTCCAAGGTTTGATTGGGAGACTCCCAGGTAAGCGATATAAGCAACGTACAAAAAATATCACTTACCTTTTTTAGAGTCCCCATTAAGCCCATGTTGTGCATCCTGAATGGTGTCCTGGTGGCTTCTTCATGAACTGCAGCTCCAGGAAACTGATGGTGATGCCATGCCAGATGAAAGGGCCAAAGTGGAACACTATCATTAGTGAGTGCTCCAACTTGCTTTGTGGCCCATCATTTCAGCTGGTCCATTACTGGGGTTAGAATACACCAACTGCTGTCACCTGGACCACTGCACGCTAAAATAGACTGTTCCCCAGTCCCTACAGCTCACAGCTCTTCCTGTGATCACGCACTAAGGATGCTCAGATTCTCTAGAATCTGTTCTGTTTTGCAAAAATTCCGATTCTGACTCTGATTCCGTTCCACTTCCTGTGAAGGCACCATAGGCAAAACTGGAGTCAAAATTCCAATTCCATTCTCTGAATACTGACACATACCCCCCCCCACTCAACACACAGTGAAAAACAAAACCCTCAACCTATAAGTACCCTGCCTAAACCCCGCCCCTTCCCATGTCACACACCCTGCCATGATAACCTACCCTCTGGCTGCAGTCCATCAGGTCAGAACTCAGGTGAACCAGTGCTCACTAACTTACACATCTTTGACCAGACTCCATGTGGCACTGGCTGCAGGTGGTTTAGTGAGATCTGAGTCCCACCCAACTCCTACTCTACCGGTGAACCAATGACTGCTAGATGGAGAGTCATCATTCCCTCATCGCCTGCCACACCAGTCCTGAATGCCACCACACCAACTCAAGCCGAGTCCAGTAAGTGTCTTTCTGCCAACAATAATGAAGCACCCTAACTCTGCTGGCTCTGGCATGGCACACAGTCCACCCTAGTTCAAGAAAGGATGATTCTCTCCTCAAGTCTGAGACCACACGATCCTCTTCCTGGCTGAGAGGTCTAGGTAACCTAGCAGCAGAAAACCCTGAGGGATTTTTAGTCACTACTCCACTTACTGTGAGGACTCGGAGTAAGATGCTCAGGGTTCTGTCATGGTTGGCCACATAGACTTAGAGAGGGTTATGAGTCAACGAAGTCACGTGGTATGACCTTCGCTCTAGCAATAGTGGCAATACGGCAAAGCAGGCTTCTTAAAGTTAGAGGGAAGGGAAAAGGGGAATCATATTTTTTGTGGATTTTGGCTAGGCTACCAGGGGTTTGGGAATGGTGTCGGGGCCATAAAAGACGGTGAGTGGGATGGTGAACAAAGCATGCAATTTGAGTCTAATTAGTCATTGAATTACTGTGCTCCAAGATCAACAGCAATGGATGGGTCCACTTGGATCTGGAAGAAGCCTGTATGAATGGAGTCCACAGTGACATACCAGGCTTGACTCGTACAGCCAGCAAGGACCCCAGGGGTTGTCCACCAGCAGCTGCCGCCAGCAAAAGTAGAGTGAGGGGAAACTGGGCTACAAGGGTGTGGAGAGGGGATTGGAAATGGCAAATTGTTAATGTACCTTCTACCACTGTGCAGTGGGTGGGTGGGGTTCAGGTTTTAAAACTTAATGAAATCAGATGCGGAATTGGATTCTGAATTCCTTATCCGATTTCAGGGTTTTTTTTTAATTCTTTTTTTAAGCCATGAATACTGAAAACACAAAACCTGAAAAATGGATCAGAATTCAGTGATTCCGCTTTGAACATCTGAAATCTGACCAACCCCTATCACACATTCGGTAGAGGAATGGGTATCACTTCTGGTAGGCAGTTCTGTTGCCACTTCTGCATTTACACAGTAAAGGTTATTAAAAAAAAATCTGTTTGGTTAAATGCTAGCAAAAAAAAAAAAATGATTTGAGGCCTAGAGGACCTAAATTGCTCCACAAGGGATCTCTGTTTCTCTCACGAAGTGAATCTTAGCGAATTCCTTTAATATAATTTGCATGCTAGCACTGCAGTTCCGTGAGCTGTGATGGTTATTTCCACAGAATTAATGACCATCATGGCAGCCAATCAGAAAGCATATTTTCCTTCATGAATGGTTTTCTTTTTTTTGCATTATTTCTTTACCCCTCCTGAGTGCCCCGGATCTGCCATTTCCCTCAGGCAGCCATGATCCCCAACATCCATCTACTGTCCTCCCTTGGAACCACCCACCTCAGATCGCAGCCGACCCTGGGGTAGTTCGCTGCAACCCTTCGCTGAGTGGGTAGCCCTCCTCCAAGGGGGGAAGGCACCAGTAGGGCAGCCAGCAGACTCTTTCTCTCAGCCCAAGGGTGCTGCTGAGGTGGTCAGGCTCCTCAGGAGTTCTTCGGTGGTGTCGACAGATCATCTACAGTCATCCTGGTCAATCCGGGATGATTTTTCCATTTTCCTGGCACCTCTGATGTCGCGACGCATCTTGTAGTGCTCCTGGTCTCCACCGGGGGCCGCTACAGAGCGAGGCATTGCCCTAACCCACCCCAGGAGAGGAGAGGAGAGGAGAGCATTCCTTCGGATGCTCAATCCTCTCCCACCCCCTGCCAACCCCCAGCGACCCGAGTCCATTCCCGAACCCGGGTCACCGGTGTGGTTTGAGGTAAGGCACCAGCGCCTCAGCCCTCTGCGCCACCTTCATAAATATTTAATTAGCTATAACCATGCTTACTTCTTTTACAGATGGTTCATGAAGAAGGCAGCAGAGTCAAGGCATCTTTCTCTAACCTCATTTTTCTCTTTTATTTGCCTGCATTTCAGATCACCCACTTGTTCTGTCTATTTGTCAGTTTTTTTTCTAATATGTACAAATATTTTCAAGTTACGCAATAATGTTTTTACTTCTAAACAGCCATAGACAACCAGAGAATTGGCACAGAGGATGAGTGAATGCATTTGGTTTCTGGTTAGTGTTTGCTAAGGTTCAAACAAGCAGCTTATAACATTCAGGTTGCACCTGGAATCGAGCTTCGGCTCAGTGTGCCTTTCCCGGTTACATGTTTAAATAAATAAATAATTATTTTTTTTTGCCTTCCACTCTACCTCCTGCCTAATCCAATTTATAAAAAGAAGGCAGTATGTTCCAGTGTTAGAACACTGGCTTGGAACCTGGGAGATCAAGGGTTCAAACCCCACTACAGCCAAATATGCACTGTGTGACCTCAGGCTAGTACTTGAAGGGCACAGTCAACCTTTTTTTCCATCATATTATTTCTAGTTGAAACCCCACATTTTATGATTTGTTACCTTCTCAAAAATTCACTGATGTTGCTGGTTGTTTTACTTTCTTTCTTTCTCAGTAGACCTGAAATGCATGCTAATGGTATAATTATACCCAAACTTGTTTTGTTTCAAATCCTTGAGCTACTCTGACTGCATACTCCCAACTTCTGGACAAACTCACACTCTACAAAAGGGTACCCAGGCGTTGTCCCCAGGACCACAAGTCTAAATATCCCTCCTTAGTATGGCACATTCTTGAACTCCTTGCCTGCTACAGCTCCTCTAAAATGCTGATGGCAACGCTCAAGAAGCTACAAACTCCTTCTGAACCACATGACCCGCCTACTACTGCTACTACTAATGCTACTGGGTAACATACACCCTGTCCCTCCTCGCTCTCAGAATAGTCGGCAACGGAAGTCTTCAGGACTCTCCCTAGCTGCCTTAAACATCTGCAGTGTGCTGCCCAAACCGGACAATCTGAAGGTATGGGTTGCCAAACACTACCCCAATATCCTCTTGATCGTGGAAATATGGTTATCGTCCAGGGTACCGGACTCTGCCATTTTAATGCCTGGATATACCCTTTTTAGGCAGGACCATACTTCAAAGAAAGGAGGGGGTTGCATAGTCTACGTAAATGACACACTTCAGGGGCATATCCTTCCCCCCCTCAACAGGTGCACCAATCTGCAAATTCTACCCATCAAAATCCTGCTGGGCACTCACAAGGCACTTACGGTCCTCACAGTCTACATCCCATCCAAAACGACAATTCCCGGTGCCAGTGACCTCATGAACTTTACTGGCACCCTGCGCCTTAACTCCATGATCATTCTTCTCGGGGATTTCAACATCAATTGGCCCTCACCCGCAACTGCCACGGTGAGAGACACTCCAGTGACTACCCACGTGTCCCAGATGATGGCAACCCCAACAAGGGTCAACTACAAAACAGGTACTAGCACACTGCTGGACTGGATTCTCTCAAACCAACCAGCCCAAATCACCAACACCACTGTCCTCCCTGACTCACTGAGCGATCATTCACCCGTTACCTGCACCTGGCAAAACAGCTTCAGCAAGACCCCACACGGAACCATAACCAGCCATGTACTCCTCAAAGGGCACCTACCACAACTCAAAGTGGACCTTCAAGGCCTTGACTGGTCTGACCTACATGACAGAAATGATGTAGACATCACACTTGGCCACTTCATCACAAAATTTAACGCCACTTGTGATAAACATGCCCCCCTGAAAGCAAGAACATCTAAAGCTCCCTGCAACCCCTGGATAATGCCAGAACTCCTGCTACAACTCAATGCTTAGGACCAACTCTGGATAAAGGCACGTGCACATGGTACAGCTGCCAATATGCAGCTATATAAAAAAGCTAGAAATGAGAGCATAAAGGCTATCCACCTAGTAAAATGCTCCTACTATAAGGAAGCTCTCTCCAACTCCTGGAACTGCAGCAAATCCTTATGGGCCAACCTCAGTGATATTACTGGCAAGGATCCCAAAACGGTCCCCTCTATGCTCCTGGTCAATGATGTACCCACAGTGGATCCATTCCAAATAGAAAATGCCCTAAATACTGCCTTCACAGATCTAAATGGAGTGCTACTGGTGGACTCCTTCAACCCTCCAGACCAGAAGCACCCAGTAGGTGATCAATCCCCTATGGGGGACCGTCTGCATTTTTACTTTAAAGAAGTCAGCACTACTGAGGCTAGAAAGTACCTTGAGAAGGTGCTGGGAAAACTGAGGCACAGTAGTGACGCCTTGGATCTTAACTTCGTCGCTATGGCACTTGAGGAAGTAGTAAGTCCCCTAACCACCATCATCAACCTATCCCTCCGCCACTCTCAATTCCTCCAGCTCTGGAAATCAGCTTTTGTAACATCAGTTCACAAAAGTGGAGACCGAGCATTACAGAACAACTACAGACCAATCTCCATACTTCTGCCAATCTCCAAAGCACTTGAACAGATAGCAGCAGATCAGCTTGTGGAATACCTGAACATGCACCAACTCCTATACCCAGAACAACATGGGTTCTGAGCGGGGCACAGCACTATCACGGCTCTGTTGGAATTCTCTGGTTATATCCACCAAGCCCTGGACCAAGGACAGCTAGTGGGGGTTACCTTTATCGACCTATCAAAATCTTTTGATACAGTTCCCCACACACTCCTCCTCGAACAGCTAGCCAACACCGGTTTCTCTTCTGATACAGTTCTATGGTTCAACAGCTACCTTGGTAATCGCTCACAGCAGGTCAAGATTGGGGATATCATCTCAGACAGCAAACCTGTCTGCTCGGGGTTCCCCCAGGGATCAATACTGGGAACCCTCCTCTTCAGTATCTTCTTAAATAAACTTCCAGGCTCTTTCACCAGTTGCATGCTGATGATGCCGTCATTTTCACCTGCAACCCAACCCCGAACTACTCCAAAACGACCTCCAACTAGGATTTACTGCTGCCAAAACGTGGTTTAAGGAGCACAGACTAATCCTCAACTACAAGAAAACTAAGACTATGATCTACTCCAGCACCACAGCAAACACAGGACCATTCCACTATCCATCCTGAACAACAGTGGTGATGTGCTGGACCTCGTGCAGTACTTTAAGTACCTGGGTATCACACTTGACTCCACCCTGTCCTATGCACAGCATATAGACAACACAACCAAGGCCATCAGTTCCAGAATCGGGACACTCCACCACCACAAGCACAGCCTTACATATGAAGCACTTAATATGGCCATCACCAGCTCAATTGTTACCCTCGTTGACTATGGCCTGGCCATTTATGGTTCTGCACCTAACTCAGCGCTCCACCGCATTTCCCTGGCCCTTAATAAGGCCTGCTGACTCCTCACAGGTGCTGCAAGGCTTACACACACTTGTAAGCTCTGCTCACGGGCAGGGTGGCTCCAGCTGAAGAGCAGAGCTTAGTACCATACCTGTCTACTGGCCAAAAAAAAATCACACTAAATCTGATGCCACCGGGAGTCCAGAATCTGCTCACATGCCATGCAAGTGCCAGGCTGACCAGAGGCACCTACAGCTAAATTTTCATTGAACCTAGATGCCGCAATGGTCAGGGTCATAGTACATTCTACTACCATGCACCACACTGGACCCACGCCCTTCCTTTAGCCATTTCCGATACCACAACTATTGGTGCTTTCAAGAGTAAACTCAGGCAGCACCTTGCCATGGAAGACAACTGTGACTGCGCTGGCTATTCATGATGACCAAAACAACTTTCCTACATTGGACCATTGTAAAGCTGCAGCACTTGGTGTTCCACCTAATCCTAGGGACACCTTCCTTCACAGCACTTCCTTGTTCCACCCCCCCCCCGTCTACCCTCCTCCCCCCTCCCCACTGGGCAAACCATTGCCTCTCTATCCTTAACCTCACGCCCCAACCCTGTCTGATGCCCTCCTAGCCTCATTGTTTCCAACCTTCCCTAAGTCTGTTCTTAACCCCTTACGCAGGCACACACTTCGATATGCCGCAGCTGTGCCTGTTCTCCTCTCTGTTTCTCCCCCACAAGTTCTTCCTAACTCTCTGATGCAGGCACCTTCCTCACTAATGCCACAGCAGTGTCTAAATGTTATACCTTAAGCTAAATACTACCCCAACCTTGTATTCACACCAATTTATTGTCTACCCAGCCTGTAATGTTTTGTTTTGTACCAGGGCAATTTTGTACTGGCTTGTAATGTAACGCTTTGTTATGTAATGCTATGCACCTGTTCCATTTTTGTAACTGACATGGAACCGCACCGGCCTGTCTCCTGGACCCATCGCTTGGTTCACAAGTTACTTCACAGATAGGTCCCAATGTGTGAAGATAAACAGCACCCTCTCACCCACTCTACCAGTCTGCTCGGGGTTCCCCCAGGGCTCCATCCTTGGTCCATTGCTATTCAGCATCTACCAGAATACCCTGCCTAAATCCTGTCCATGTAACCTTCTGCTCTACGCAGATGATGCGGTAATGTATGCCTCCCACTCGGATTCCACAATACTTCAGGCCTCCCTACAACTTGCCTTCAACCACGTTGATAACTGGTTCACTGACCACAGACTCGTGGTCAATGTAAAAAAAACTAAATCAATGCTCCTTTCCCACCGCCAGAGTAAGGACTACAATGCCCAGCTAACAATCTTTTCCAAAACCCTCCTCCCACTGGAACAGGTCTACACCTATACATTTCTGGGCATTACCTTCGATCCTAATCTATCATTCCACCCACATATTAGTAATCTTTCCTCTGCCATAAATATACGCACAGGACTACTGTATCGGCACAAAGCCTGCCTACCTCCAGAGGCCCTAAACATTGCTGTTACCTCCTCTGTTCTCTCCCTTGTAGACGATGGGCTAACCATCTACTCGGCCGCTGACCGCACAGCACTAAATAAAATCCACCTAGCCATTAACAAAGCCTGTAGGCTCCTTGCTGGAGTGGATAAGCATACCCACAGCTGCACCCGGTATGCGCTAACAAAAATCCTCACCCTAGATGAAAGAGTACGTTATCAAACATGTCTCCTTACTAAGAAAATCCACCTAGGCCTTACTCCCACTGGAGTCTCTGCCTCCCTTCGCTCTACACATACCTCAGCAAACACCCGAGTGGCAGATAAATTAATGTGGGCTGTTCCCAGGGTCACAACCACCCTTGCACAACGGTCTTTTTCCTACAGAGCACCATCCTGGTACAGTGAGCTCCCTCTGGCCATTACATCTATCTCCAGACTAGGCTCCTTCAAAACAGCCCTCAGAAACCACATAATCTCCACCCATCACTGCCATCGTTCCTACTAAGAACAGGAGGCTGCCTACGGATGGCGAGATTCTGGGTTAAAGATATCCTTATCCCACTGTTGCTACTGTGTGTTAATGACAATGTCGGTAACCCGACTGCTCGCACCACCTGCTAGCGTACAGGCCTCACCATAATATTGATTGTACTGTTCGCTGATGTTCACACACTCCCTTCAGGACTTGTATAGCTACCCAGTCTGTATAGGACTAGCAGCACTGTTCATACCCTGTTGTTATCTTGTCTCCTACTCTCACTGTAATATTGTATACTGCCTACTATTTGATATATATTATTCATACTCTGCTATTATCTCCTTCCCTACCCTCACTGTAATATTGTATAAAGACTGCTTATTGTTATGTATTGTACCCTGATGTGGAGCCTTTGGAAATAAGTCCCTGACTCAAAGGTTGTAATCCGATATTCTCAATAAAATAAAAAATAAATGAGCATCCACTCACAGGTGTTCTCCAAGATATCAATAAAAAAAATAAATAAATACTTCCTGAACATTGAACAACCCCAAACAGTACAGACACTCACGATACAATAGTCACTTCTCTTCCCACTGCATTATGAGTGGCTAGAATGTGTTGGCAGTGTTCCCAAGTCCAGGAAAGATGCAGTGGGAACTGATCAAGGAATGTAAATATAAAATCATGTGGTAGCACCAATGTTGTGGGCAGTCCGTTTTCCACTTTTTTTTTTTTTACTAAAATTTTTATTTATGCACAGATAGTACAACATTCTTGATACAACAGTGCAATACATATTCAACACTTCACTTTGACAAGTTAATGTCGTCTTGTTTAGGCACAAACTTATAAAATGTATTGTCTGGTGATTGCCAATCAGTTAATAAAAACACAAATGAGTACAAAACAGTCTCTTCTTTCCTTGACAGGAGGTCGATGGTAGAAAATCTGGTATATACATCAAGAAGACCATGTCAGACCTTCCAGATCGACCGGAATTGGAGGAGAAAGACTCTGAACAATATCAAACTTCATGCATTTACAACTGTCATAAAACCATTAATAAAGCTTAATTAACTGGTATATTCTAAAATCTGAGGTGAAACAGCCAACGTGCATCAGTTTCCTATACTCCTATAGCTTTGATAATAAAACATCGTAAACAATCAACCAAATTAATTTTGCTATACAAACCACTAATAAAACGAAAACAGAAATTCTTATATATGTGTGTGGTGAGTCATAGTTTGAAAGAAACAATTATTAAATCTTCAAGTAAGCTTAGAGTTTTATGGCAAGTTTTCCACTTTTTTTTAATTTTTTATTTATGGGATTATTTACAATACAAATACAGATTAACACATGCATATTCCATACCTCAAGTACAAAATCAGTCAGGATCTCTACTACAAATACATACTACGGTAGGAGTGTAGCTCGACCAGTGACAAACAGTCCCAGCCCATAATTACAGGATAATAAGTCCAGTAAGATAAGTCTGTAGATAATTTTTAGCCTCACCTCCCAATATTGCCAAAAATGTCTCTTCACCATATTTTTATGCTCCTTGTAGAATTGGAGAAAAGAGGCAGAGGGCTGAAAACTGGAAAATGACAGGATATATACTAGATTGTCCAAACTCAGTTAAGTTAAAATGAAACCACACATGTCCAATGTGTCAACCAAACAACACTGCTGGGGGAAGGATATGAACATAAGGAGATGTATATCAAGCTTCCCCCATTGGAGTCCTGCTCAACTGGGCAATCAGGGGTCTTAAGCTTTTCCATGAAGTTCAAAGCTGCACTAGGATCAGTGAAAATATGCATCTTATTTTTGTATGACACCTGTAACCGAATTGGATAGATAAGCTGCATAATTATTCCTTTTTCTAATAAAGATTGTTTTTGACACCCTGCAAATGGTCTTTCCTTTCTTGTGTTTGGGAGGATAAACCTGGGGGGAAAAAACAACTTGTTTCCCTCCCAGACAATGTCCACTTTTGTTCTGGCAGCTCTCAGAAGTGTGATCTTAGCTTCTGGGTTTGAAAAGGTAACTATTACGGTCAATGCCTGTACTCAGTCCCCTACCTTGGCCTAGACCTCACTGGTATCAGGAAAGCTTTAACAATGCATACCCTGACGTCCTGAGGCAAAAGGGCTAACTCAAGAAAAAAATCAGTCTGACAACGACTGCAGCTAGCTCCGAACGACTGGCCAAGCAGGTTGGGGTCCCCACAACATGGACATTACCTTGCCTTAGGCCATTCTCCAGAGTCTCAACCTTTGCCTGAGGAAAGTGAAGATCCTTCAAAAAAGTTGTGTTTACCTCCATCTGCCTCTCGGCGCCCTGTACCAACTCCGTGATCATGGCTTTGTTTTCCACAATGTGGCCATCCAGTTCTCCCAACTTCTATTCCTCCGCTGCGAGCCTTTCGTTAGTCTTGTCGCCAGTTGCTTGAATCTTCTGAAGCACGGACATAATCTGTGTGGTCATCAGGTCTCCTCTGGCACCACCGTGCTGTGTGGGTCCTGTGGCTTTTGATGTAGGCACACCAGAAGCAGCAAAGTAAGTCTCCACTCTCTGCGAAACAACTTGCTGGTCCTTTTTAGGGGACAAACATGATACTCTGCCTCGTTACATCACCAAAAGAATCTGAGTAAAACACATGTAAGGCAACAATATAAAATAAGAAGTTTAAACAGAGAACAAACTTGGAGCTCTTGAAAAAAGACGTCTGCTCAGATGGTTGCTCCACAGCGCCCCCACAACCTGCTGCCTCACTTAAAAAGAAAAAAGGAAACAGAATCAAACTAGGGAAGGGGATGGACTGTATTTTGTCTCCAAGAAGCCAGCAGCCCTTTCCCATCTACTTCCTGGAGTAATGGCCCTTCCCCCACCCTCCGATGTTTTGTGATGTCTAAGTTTGCAAAGCCCGGGGGGGCATGCTCCATTGAAGAAAATGGGGCAGTGTTTAACTTAGATTCTTTTTCATATTTTAGAGGTTCGTTTGATTCAAATCAAAGCCACCGCTTGGCTAACAAGAACGCTTCTGCGTGACGCTAGAGGCATTGGAGGTAAATTATAAATATCCGATACATATCAAGACAAATCTACAAAAGATACAAACTTAGTAACAGCAGTTGTATGTATTTCCATACAGTGCTTGCAATACACATTAGTTACATTTCTTTACAAATCTCTAGTCGCTTCTTTACCAGGATGCACTCTGGTGTGTGGTGTAAATGATGTGCACATGACACACAACAACAAGACAGTCTGCCTTTGATGCAGCGATCTGGAACACAGGGTTGGATTTCACTGATTAATATGAGACTCCTTTGCAAATCAATTTGAAGTGACCAGGCAACACATTAATACAAACGATACCCCCTAATGGTAGAGTAATTAGGGTAAGAATCAGTTTAATTGGAACCATTATTTTAAACTGTGATTGTTGCAGAAAGAGAAACTGAGACAGAAGGCAGATTAAAGTAGAGGTATAAGGAGAACTCTCTGTGCTTGCCCCTGTGTACATTTTAATCATACCAACGTCGATCGAGGATGCACAATCACATTTTCTAATCAAGGAACTTGCTCTAGTGTTTGTACAGCATACAGTACCACACAGCTGGCTGTCAACAAATGTGAGACACTGGCCCCCAAAGTGAGGGGGAAAAGAGACAAAATGACTTAAAGACCCACTGTACTGCCCGAAACTAATCGTATCTTTCAAACGTAGTAAACTATTACGTCCTATATCTGAAGTATTTTTTTTTCTTTTCTCTTTTGCTAATTAGAAGACTTTCTACTTGACATTACTTTGTGTGATGCGTTGGAACAGTGCTCTTGGTGGAGGCTGACATCACTGAGCACCAAGCTTAGGGAGGCATTTTGTGCAGAGGTGGCAAGCCAAGGCAGGCTCTAGTCATGTAATGCCGCCTGGATCTGGCTCGGCCCGGCCTCTATAAGCAACTGAGAGTCAAGGTCAAGTTGAGCCAGTTATATCAAACCAAGCATTTTTGGCAGCATGACAGGTTAGTACAGTGTGGGGAACCATCAGCTGCTCTCAAGCAACTTATGAGGGTGACTGTTGGTATCGTACAGAACAGCAGCCCTGACTCGACTTGACATTTTGCTCACAGTCTCAAGTCAGACCCTTGGTTCGGCTCCGGCTTAGCTCTAAGTGAAATACTCCTGGTTTGTCCACCTCTAGTTCTGCATGGGTGCAATCAGTGTGGGTGTAGAAGTCAAGGAAGTGAGTCAGTAACACACCAAGTACTTGAAGTGGGGGACTTCATAGAGTGGTAATTCAGTCATAAGAGACTGGGATTTTGTGAAGTCTAGCTTCAATTGTGCTTACGCAACTGGATGAGAGATGATGCTTGTGTGACTTTGATACATTGTGGCTGTTTGCCTCTCTATCCGTGGGATATACCACCCTGTAGGGTTACGATGCAAGGAACCCTAGAGAAGGGCTCCCCCCATAGGTGCCGTGGGAATAATTCACTTGGCTAAAGGTATCTTAGGAAGAAGCCACGGGAAAGAGAGATAAGCCACTGGAGGAGGAGGAGGGGTGGATGGTGGGGCAACGAGAAACGAATCCTGGAACAGTCCCAGGAGGAGTGGCCTTTTAAGGCCTGATGGGGGAGTGACATGGTTGCTCTGCCCATTGAACCTCAGGTTTAAAGCCTTCCCAAAGTCTCACAATTCAAGTTTTTATTCAAAATGGAGATTAAACTGACCATTGAGTGGAAACTTGTTGCGAGTAGTGTCCCAAGTAAAAAAATGCCAGGAAATCTACTGCTGCTCAAGCTGTCTTCTCTATAGTTTCCTTAAACTCTAGTCCACACTTCCCTTATCCATCTACTCTGCCTCTTTCCCATCTCCCTTAAGTCTCTTCTTCGTTACTGTATAACCCCCTCCTGCAACTGTCCGATACCTGACCTTACGTCCACCATTCACTCCCCCCTCCATGGCTTTGCTCATAGTGCTGACTGCTCTTTTTTTTTTTATCACCTCTTTATTTTTGCCTCCTTCGTTCGGCCGCCCCATTCCGACTGACTCCCGCAGCCCCATCCCCCGGAATAGCCAGTGCTCACCTTACACCCAGCCCGGGAGCTGAGCCTGCGAGGAGTCGGTCCTCATCCTGCTATCCGCCGGTGTTTTTCTCCTCCAGTTATCACCCAGGAGCCCCAGGAGTAGTAGCGCATGCGCGTGGAGGCGCGGATGCGCCCTACGGCCCCGGTAACGGCTCCTTTCCCCCACCCTATGGCCTAGCGCCCAGGCTCCCTCTAGCCAGTGCTACTCCCAGCCTCCACTAGGGGTCGCCATTGGCCGAGGGATGCCGCTTCACTCCTCCTCGGGAGAGGAGAGGAGAGCCTGCCTGTCGGCATCTCAATCCATCTCCGCCCCGGCTGAAGACCACTGGCGACGGCGACCTGAGCTCGTTCCCGAACCCGGCTCGCCGGCATGCCACGAGGTAAGGCGTCCAGCGCCTCAGCCCTCAGCACCACCAGGTCAGCTCTGATTGCTCTTTTGAGTCCCCACACCCCCACCTCAACACCCTGGATGAGGCTGTTCACAGCACTTGGCCAAAACGCAACTTTACCTACCTTAAGCACCTTGTTATACTGTTTACCATGATGCAGTGTATATTGGTTTACAGTCTGCACATCTGTGATGTACTGTACCTGCACCTTTTGGCTGCAGTGTATTACTTGGTAATGACCACTGTGCTGTATATCTGTTAATGTACTAACAGTCTGTTGCCTTACTGTATTATCTTCCTCCCTCCCCTTCCCCCAGGACACATATGGAAACGAGCTATTATCAGCTCAATATGTCTTTCCTGGTAACACTTTTTAAATACATAAATAAACATAGAAATGCATTAAATAAATAAATGTGGGGCTGGCCCAGCGGCATGGAGGGCTGAGGTGCTGGTGCCTTACCCCCTACCATGCCAGCGACCCGTGTTCAGTGATGAGCGCAGGTTGCTGGGGTCACTCAGGAAGCGCAAGGACTGAGGCCCGATGGCTGCCTCCTTTTCCTGGGGTTGGGGAGTTGCGGGACCTGCACATGCCACCGAACGACTGCCACCCAGTGGAAACCAGGTGGTAGTGCGAGTCTAGGAGTGCAGTAGTAGGGAGCTCTGCAGGACTCCCGAGTGTGCATGTGCGTCTATGTGTGCCCCAGTATGGGGCATGGGGAAAAAATCAGGGAAAAAGCTTATGTGCCTCCAGCTCCATATGTAACAGCCCTTGGGAGAGTCCCTGAAGGGCATGATGGACAGGAGAAGGTGGCGGCAGGCGGGCAAAAAAATAAATAAATGTTACAACAATTATTTACATACAGTGGAGCCTGCCAGGATGCAACACAATACTGCAGCATTCTGCAGCAGAATTACTGCAGGAAACAAGCCAATATCAATGGCTGTCAATCCCTTTTGTCATGCAGTAACATGAGAAACTGTGTAACCTCCTGACGGGGCTCCATTGTACATTAAATAACATTGGTATAAATAATACAGTGGTCATACAAAGCATATCATAACAGTTAGCAAAAACATCACAGTGAAAGCATTGTAGACTTACATAATAAATCCAGTTACTAAGACACTGTAGAAACAGCATCACAAGAAGCACAATTTGCCCCAGCCCATTTTCCCAGTGTACCACTAGCTGGACAAAGCCCAGTCCTCGGTCTCCTTCCTTTTGGGATCTTATTCCATGTCATGGGGTCTATGTAAGACAATTACTGCCAAGCTTTTGTGGATTTAAAACCAGGAACTAGAAGTTTCAGGCAGCAATTAAGCTGAACGCACACCAGAGTGAGTTTGCTTCCTTGCTGGTAGTTTAGTCATATTTTAGGCATGTTGCTTTCAAAGTTTCTAAGCACAAATCTGGAACCACTGTAGCTCCTGCCCCCATGTGGGATTCAACCTAGATCTGCAAATGTCTCACAGTGGTGATGGCTCTCCGTAGTCTTGGCTTATTTATACACACAGTTCAGTGCGCCTTCCTATTTTCTTGTCACATTTTTCTCATCACAAACATCAAAAGCATGATTACACACTCCAAGGATGTGTGATTAGTTCTACTCTGCATTATACACACCTAACAGAGATAAGGTGTGAAGCACAATCTCCCCTTGATATGTGTATAGCAGAATCATAGCTGGATTTAGGCATCAGCGAACCCTGCAGTTGCTGGGGGACCCCTGTTTATGTGGGGGCCCCTGCCAGATCCGGAGTACCTCTTTACTAAAAAAAAAAAACATTATTCAGATTTAAAGTACACCAGCAATAAGGAGCCAAGATATGGCACGGCCTATCAGAGGCCAATAACAAATATGGATTGGATTGGCAAGGGCCCCAAGGACTAGCATTTCTTTTCCCCTAAAAAGCACAAATATGTAACTAGATGCATCAAAAATAAAATGCTGCACATTTCTGGCAGAGTAAAAGACGTGGCCAAGTTGAGTTGTGTAAGAGCTGCATGACATGATCAGAATATATAAACACAGTGAAAAACAGTGATTTTTGTGTTTGAAACTTTATCATTGTAAATTCCTAGTATTTCTGCTTTAAAGTCCCAGCGTAAAATGTGGGTCAGTGCCTTTACCATGCTTGAAAGTGGGACATAGGAACTGTGAAATTAATAATTATGGTCTTCCCTTCAAATAGGGGACAGCAGGAAGGCATTTTCCATAGGCAATTCCCAATAATAGTAAGGCAGGGAAGGGTTAAAGCGACACTGTCAGCTTTTCCCCTTCGTTTTTTTGGCAATAGCATGCAGTGTTCCTATTGCTCACAGAACACTGATTATTGTACTCAAAACACCCCAATATATTTAAAAGACTAGTATTTTACTCTTCTTTCCTGTTTGCACATATGTATACTTTCTGTGGGTCCCGCGATAAGTCCCCGCAAATCTGCAGCTACATCGCTGTCAGGACTTGGTCTGCTCACAAGTGCAGTCCCAAAATCGATTTTTTCTAAACAGCTCTTGGAGTCATGTCCTGTTCCTTATGTTATCTTAATAGGTTGCGGCTATCTGCCGTCACAAGCGAGCACTAGAAGTGGCATTATTTATATATTTGCAAGCTGCGTCGAAACCCGCTAATGCACTCAATGGCATAATTTACTTTACTATGATGCTAGATATTTTGTTCATGGATCTTTAGACATGCGGTGATTTCCGCCCTGGAGTGCAAATATGAATAACAACTCTAGTGCTCGCTTTGTGACAGCAGATAGCTGCAGCCTATTAAGATAACATAAGGAACAGGGGCAATATGACTCCAAGGGCTGTTTGTGAAAAAATCGTATTTCGGGACTGCGCTTGTGGCAGACACGTGGTCCCGACCTTGATGTGCTTCCGGTTTGCAGGGACTTATCATCGGGACCACAGAAAGTATATATATAGATGTACAAAAACAGGGAAAGCAGGTAAAATACTAGTCTTTTAAATATATTGGGGTGTTTTGAGTACAGTAATGAGTGTTGTGTGAGCAATAGGAACACTGCATGCTATTGCCAAAAAACGAAGGCGCAAAGCTGACAGTGTCGCTTTAATTGTAAAGCTTATTTTTTTCTTTCTCGTGCCTTGTCAGCAGGGCCCTAGTGTCACCTCATCAGCTGAGCCCTAGTGTCACCTCGTCAGCTGGGCCTTAGAGACCCTACTGTCACCTTTCCAGCTGGGCCCTAGTGACACCTCACAGTGAGGACTGGTTCCCCAGGCACATACTACCCATAACCCCTTTCCTCACAAAACACTGCTTTGTTCCACTTGCCGCTACCTTATCGGGGCTCCTTCACTTTTACTATTGTAGCACCTTGTCGGTTTTGGCCTGCACACTGTGCTGACGCAGCACCCATTGTATAGGGTTTACTAATTAAATGTCAACAACGTCTTATGCTGCTTCTAGCAGTTTTTTTGTTCTCTGCATTTTCAACACTTATTCAGAGGAGGTGTGAATCTGTAACAGCTCATTGTTCATTTACATCTGTGGTATTCAAACGTCCCAGGTTACCTGCTTCTAGCACCAGCTTGGTGTGAAACACAAAAGCTGCATCCTTTTTCCAGTAAAAAAGTTGATGATGCCTCTGGGAACACTTCAGAAATTCAACATCACTTTACTTAGATTTCCTAGAGTTCTTTGTTTTATCTTCCCCTTATTCTGCTTTACTAAGTACGCTCGCACGGAAAGCGGATCCTTGCACTTTGGATTTCCTTTCTTCTGGTGACGGTTTTGAGATAGAACAGGCAGCTTCTCAGCCCTGTCCCCATGTACTTGTGGCCATATCTTACCTCCTCTCGGTCACAGACTCCTATCTCCTGTGAGTCTCCCCCCCCACCCCACTGAGGTGGGGCCAGGGGAGGGGGAGGGTTGTCCTCCCTCCTTGGTCACCAATTCAGATCTGTCCTGGACCAGAGCAGCATAGGGTCCACACTGCAATGGTCGGGGCTTCACAAAGCCCATCCTCCATTTCTCCTCCTGGTTCCTCCCTGGGCCCACGGACGTGCAACGAGCACGATGTGTGTGCCTCACCCTCGCTGAGATGCCCCCGCCACTCTGTGTGTGGGATCCCTCCCCCACTGTGTGACTCACTTGTGCTGCCACCCCAATACCTCCAGGTGGCTGTCAACAGCGAGACACAGGAACTCCCCTCTCTGCAGGAGCAGAGCAGTCCTACAGACATGCAATCCTCCCTTACCCAGCCAGCTCCCATGTGATCTGCATCTGTTCTTGAACCTGGGTCGCTGGCGTGGCAGGAGAAGAGGTGCTCAGAGCCTCAGCCTTCCACATCACTGGGCTGGCTCCGCACTTTGGATTTCATCTGTTGCTGCAGCTAGTCTACAGGTGAAGCCATAGTCTCCTGCCTGTGTCATCGTAATCATTCGCAAGGTAACCAATTTTGATTTAGAAACTGAGGATTATGACATCACGTGTGGATAGGAAACAGGGGGCCAATGAAACCTGAGGGATGAGGATCTTATGTTCGAACTGCTGTCCTCAGTAATTAAAAACAGAAGAGAAGAGGACTACATGATAGCAGACCTGAAGTGTGTCATGCTTCCATGCTGGTAAGCTGAGTTCAGGGGTGAACTCAAGAGCCAGTGCTCAGAGGGACAGAATGGGGACAATATGCTGCCAATGGCAGCATGTTCCAACTGGGGGATGAGAGGTGGCATGTTCTGGCACCACAGCAGCTCCAGCTGGTGGGCCTGGGAGCTTGCTCTCCCTGCAGGAGCACACTGCATGCATGTACGGCACTCCTCCACCAGACTCTGTGTATGCCGCCTTGGGGCAGGGACAAGAAACATGGCAGAAAAACATGGCTGATGCTGAATGAAGGTCGGTCCCACCCCCCGCCCCACTCTATGGCACCCACTCCACTGCATCGAGGGGCTTCCAGAGGGCTTCCATGGGGAGATCCAAAGGCCCTGCCAATGGAGGGGGGCAAGCCATTGAGAACTGAAGATGGGGAAAGTGCCTGGGGAAGGTGGATGACAGGGCTTGGGGGGGGACTAGATGCGAGCCATTTGGAGCAGCATAAACAGTGGAATAAAAAACAGAAGCTTAGAGAAGATAAAGACAAAATATTTGAAATTAATTTGGAACAGGGAACTAGATGGCTCAATGGATTGGTAGTGAGTTAAGAAGCCTTTCACCCAGGGCTAGCCCAGTGGCACTGAGAGCTGAGGCACTGGACATATCTTGCTCCACGCTGGCGACCCGTATTCAGGAACGAGCACAGGTCGCCGAGGTCTGACGCTGGAGAGAGGATCACGCGTCTGAGTGACTCTCTCCTCTCCGAGGGAGGGAGGACTGCTAGTTGCATGGAATGACTGCCACTAGGTGGAGGCCTGGTGGTAGTACGGGTCTGAAACGGCAGAAGTGGGTGATGCTGTGGGACCCTGCAACGTGCACACATTCCTCCACACGCACATGCTTACGTGTGCACTCTAGCAAGTGGAATCAGAATTAAAATGGTGGAAAATGGTGGCAGTGTGGGCATAAATGACGCCCTACCTGCCAGAATCACACTCCCATCGCAGAGCAGTCTCGGGCACACTATCAACACAGTATGCTCAGACTCCAGGAGGATGGCACAGCCCGTCCTGTTGCCATGGCACCTTCTGCTAATGGCTGCAGCGGAGGCACTGATGTTGTGGATGAGCACAGAAAAATCCAGCACCACCAGCAGGTCAAGTGTAACAGCAATGTCTCACCAGACGGGAGGCGCTCTACACCAGGAGGGAATCAGGACTGGCAGTACGGCAACATAACATTCTTCCAGCCCAATGACCTGCCCTTCTCACCAGAGACCTTGGTCCTTTATGCCACCTCCATTTGAAGGGTGAAGTGCTACGGGGCTGGAGCATCAGGAGAGTGGTACCTGGACCGGAGAAGGCTTGGTGGTTTCAGGACAGGATCAGAGCTGACGCACAGGAGGTAGCCATCCTGCTAGATAAAATGTACGAACATACGAAATTGCCAGCAGCAAAAGGCCATCATGGTCTGTCTAAGCTGCTTGAGATTGCAGCTAGGTCCCTATTCAGCAGCTGCCCCACCCCACCCCTCCCTTACCTCCCTTTACCTCCCCTTTGCCCTGTCCCATCCCTTCTTGAAGCATTCCACTGTGTTATATGCCACTACCTCAGCTGGTAGTGCATACCACTTTGCCACCACCCTCTCCATAAAGAAATGCCTCCTCCCCTCCCTCCTGAATCTACCTCCCTCCAGTCTCATGACATGGCCCTTAATGTCTGTCCCCACCCTCCTGAATAGACCCTCTGTGTCTGTTTTGATTATCCTTTTTATGTATTTGAAGGTTTCAATCATGTCCCCCCCGTCCCTCCTCTCCTCCAGTGCGTACATGTTTAACTCTCTTAGTCTAACCTCATATGGCAATTCCCCCAGGCCCTGAATCATCTTTGTTGCCCCACGCTGCACCCCCTCCAGCAGCCTAACATCCTTTTGCAGGTACGGGCGCCAGTACTGCCCACAGTATTCCAGTATAACACGATTATATGAAAATATTATTGAGTGCTGTATCAATATCTGATGCATCATGTGCAACAGGATAACATTTAAGTCCGGTAAGGGGTGAAATCTGGGTGATTGCAAGGAGCAGAGCATCCACCGAGTAAGTTTTATCACAGCCATATCAGTTGTAGTAAATAGACAGTGGCTGCAGAGCTTTTGTTGACAATATCTCCTCACCAGGAGGGTAACATCCTAAGCCTTTGCTACAATGATCAGGAACCAGAGAAACATAGTAAAGCCAAGTTCTACCCTACATGTATTTGAAAATAGAACCAACAGTGCTCAACCGTGGCTGCCTGAAACCCTTCCTCCAGCTGGGATGGGAAAAGGAATGTTCGGGCAACCAACTGCATCATAAGCGCATCAACACTACATTAGCCACTCCAGTATCACAGACATTCAACGTCACCAAAGACAGAAAAATGGCAAAAGGACACCACCCACTGTGCCAGCTTGGTGTTGCACTGCAGCCAGAACCTACCTGGTGTTCTGTGAAAAGCATCAGGCAAAGGTTTGATTCCTGACACCGCACACATACATTTTGCAACAGCAGCCCATGGCTGGAACATAACCTACCGTGGTGATCCACAACAGCGTGAGGTTAGAATTTATTTATTTATTTAGCTTTTGTTAACCACGTAAGTACACTAGACGAGACAATTTGCCTATTTTCAGGTACGACCCGGGAGAGTATAGGAAATTACATACTTACACACTTGGGACAACATGGTACATAATTAGGAGAAGATTACACGTCATGAGACAACAAGGTACAAGTTAGAAAAATACAAACTCGCGCCAAAACAAAAACAAAGTCCAACACAAAAGGTCCGCTAATCTAGCTGTCATGCAGTTGGTTACTCAAACAGTCCTCAAGCACTGGGAACTTGGACAGTTGCCATGACAACCAAGACCAGTGCCACCTCACAGTCCGCAACTAGGGGGTAAGCAAATGCCAGGCAGCCTGTTTCCTTCATCCTCAGGAACTGAGCACCTCACTTCTGTGCCTGGTCCCCAGCAAGTGCCAGTGTTGGGTTATTGAACGTTAAAGGATATCCAAACCCTCTTTTTCACTCTGGCACCATTTGAAAAATTCCTCCGATACATTTGTAGAGAATGGGAAGTAGTGTCCATCAGTAATGATGTTTACCTTTCTTTCTGTGTTTAAACACATTTTCGTACGTTTTGAAAATGAGCCCTTATCAGGATATTTTGGAAATGTCAGTCAGTTGTACCGTAACATGACAATGGACATGCTATACGATGTCATTGTGGCAAGTCAGCTCTGAGAGGGCTACACATCGTCCATGGAGCCTTATTTTTAATGCCCTCAAATTACATATGTAACCCCCAGGGGGCGCTATCCCAAGGGCTGCTACCCATGCTTGCCTTACCACTAACAGGTTAAGGGGCCTGGATCCAATGGCGGGTGCCTCCACCCAGAGGTCGGGGTTGGAACAGTCGAGAATGACTCGGTCACAGCCCTCTGGGTCACTGCAACGCCCCTGTCCTTCCACTAGTGGCCCACGAATGCATCCCACACCACCGTGATGACTTACACTTACCCCCAGGATGGGTTGGCCAACTTGGTACAGAGGATCCCCTGTAAAATAAGTTGCAGTGATACAATAACCCATACACAAGAAGGTGGCACAAACACTCAGTTCAGACAGTATACTTTGCAAACAACAAATCTGATTTATTGAAGGGGAAGTAACAAGGGCGGGGGAGATCAGGTTGATTAGCTTAACACTCTAATATATAGGGCACTGTGCACAAGCCAAACCTATAAGTCAGTGTCTCTGGGTACCCAGGCAATACAAGCCTAGCCTATTCGTTGCAGCTGGTTGGGGCCCTGACGAAGAAAACAAGCATTTAATATCTAAATTGATTAAGAAGAGCCAGCAGGCTCAGTTCATGCAGCCAATGGAGCAGCCAGACAAATCTTGCCCTCAAAATCAACATCTGATAGGGAGCTACCCTGATTTAGTACTCATGACTCCTGCAGAAAGATCCCTCTCACACCACTTGCAGAACTTAGCCTGTGATCCAGACACTTCTCCACACATTTATATGTAGCACAGAGGGGTACCATACCAGGTAGCTGCTTTAAACTCCCGATCGCTTTCTCTACACAAACTAGGTTACGCAACACAGCTTCACTTGTCCTGACAGACCAAGCGCGATTGAAGCAGATTCTCCAGTCCTCTACAGGGTGAGCCTGGTAGGTAGCTGTAAACATACAGCCTCCTCTGCCTGCACGCCTCCACGGATCTTGTCCGCTCCTTCTGGCGAAATTGTCGCCCGACTTCTTGGCCTGCACACGCACTTCCCGCGTGAAGACTTTTACAGCGCAGGAGCCAGAGCTCCTTCTCTCTTCACGACCACAAACGACTTTGTCCCTCCAGGACAGTTCAGGGCAGTTTCCTCTCGTCTCCACAGGCTTGGATTGGCTGCCTCCCTCTGCCAGTCACAGCATACGCCCTCCATTGGTACAAAAAAGGTGCCAGGGTCTAAACTACACTTTCCAGGAGCACCTGCCATATACTCCCCTTTAGGCAGGCTCCCAGTGGGAGTCCAAGTTCTGATTGGCTCAAGTGGTCTCCATTTCCAGGCCCCCCTTCCCCAATTGGTCCATCTCAGCAGTCCAGGTCCAAAATGGAGGGGCCAACACACAGAGTCCCAGCTGCAATAAAGGCAGGTTAAACAAATTACATTTTTACTGTTACGTTACATATTTCCCAGCAAACAGTTACATCCTTCAATTAGGCTCCCTCTGCTCTCTTAGCGACTGCAGAAGCGGAGCGATTTAAACAGCAGCTCGGGTGGGAGTCAAGCAGTAAACCCACAGCCCCTCTTATACAAACTAATCAAGCCTGCAGGCAGGCAGCTCTTACAGAGACAGTACCAGAGGCTCTAAAAGCACTCACAGTGCCCACATTTAAGTGCATTACGCCGAACACCAGTTAGGCAGGGAGCATTTAGGCAAGCTCCGGGAAGGCTTTTAGGAACCCCCATTCGTAGGGGGGTTACACATAGAAACACAGAATCTGTCGGCAGATAAGGACCATACGGCCCACCTAGTCTGCCCATTTCCCTACTCACTACTGCAGCCCCAGATCCTATTTGATCTGCGGCTCTCCTGCACTTCACATCTCCAGGGTACCCTCATGTCTATCCCATGCAATCTTAAACCCCCATATTGTTCTCGAACCCACCACTTCTGCTGGAAGGCTGTTCCATGGCTCCACCACCCTCTCAGTGAAAAAAGTACTTCCTAACATTACCCCTGAGCCTTCCACCCTTTGGCCTCATATCATGCCCCCTTGTTGTTGTGCAGAGTTTTCTCTGAAATATGCTTTCCACCTGTACCCTGTTTATGCCACTAAGTTACTTGAAAGTATCTTATCATATTTCCCCTCCCCCTTCTTTCCTCCAGTGACTAGATATTAAGGTTCTTAAGTCTTTCCTCGTAGGGCTTCTGGTGCAGTCCATGTACCATTTTCGTTGTCCTTCTCTGGACTGCCTCTATTTTGTTAATGTCCTTTCAGAGATGTGATCTCCAGAACTGGAGACGGTACTCCAGCTGAGGCCTCACCAGTGATAAATTGACATATGTTTCATTTATGTTGTTTATCAATATTCAACATATGCACCAGAGTGAGTATTTGACTAGCAGGGTGTGAACCCGCCATCTCCCATTTCACAAGCCTCAGGTCTAACCACTAGGTCACAGTGCGTCTTAGAGGCCCTCTCATCTGTCATGCGCCCAGACACAGTGTCAAAGAGCTGCGCTGCCACCAGTCCACTGGGGCAGAAATTTCAGCCAGAGGATGACGGAGCCATTAATGGTCCAGCACTTACATCCAGAATTGGCAGCATGTGTCCAAACCGAGATGCATGTACTGCTGTAAACTGCATCCAACTGCTGCAGTTAAACACTGTTTAGAAAAAAAAAAAGGTAGGAAGGCAGGCATGGGATACATCAAGGCTACAGGACATTAATGCGTGTCACAGATACGCCTACGTCTTAGTTCCTGAAAATCAGGCTCCTTGGTTTATTTTCTCTCTCTACTGTGTACAGGCACCTTACTTGTATTTCAAGCAGCAGTGCATGTTATGGTTAAAATTCTGACCTAAACTTTTTCATTCCATTTAAAAATGTTCCTTATCTCTTGTCTTGCATGATACTCTTCTTTCTCCATTTTAAATCTGTTTTAGCATTTTTTTTACACTGAAATGTTAAAAGGAGCACTCCTTTTAAAAAATGGGTATACCCAGCTTTTTCATCAGTATTCTCAGCTGTTTTTGTGCAGCTATTGTCTCGTCATGGAGCAGTGTCTGCTGCATGCTAGTTCATTATAGTCAGTCACAAGACAAGTGATGGTAAACAATGGGTGTTCAAAACCACCAGAGAATACTGATAAAAACCTGAATCGAGCTGTATGTTAAGGAGCGCTGCTTTTATTATTTCAAGTGTAAAAAAATAAGTACTAAAGTAGATTCCAAATTGGAAAAACAACGTATACTACAAGCCAGGTGATATGGGGCAATCTAAAATGGAATGAAAAAGTACAGGTTGCCGTTTTCACCACTAACGTACACTGCAGCTTTCAGTGAAAATACTATAATTTACTGAATATAAAATGGGAGGAGAAAGCACTGCAAGCTGATTGGCTGTTACCTGTGAATTAGAGCTGCCTAGTGCACAGGTAAAAATAAGTGCTGCAACCAGGACATAGCACACAACGAAATCAATGTGCACATTTTAGAATTTTAAGTAAAGTATAAGATTCTGACAGCTGCCGCTGTTTTCAAATCCCAAACGTCCACACAGCCAAGGAACTGCACCTCATAATCCCCGTTCTTCTTATTATCTCAGTTTACTTTTCAATGGCCATATCTGTCTAAATTTGCGACAAGTTTTTTTCTGTTTGTTGTTCCTAGCCCAGCTGCCACTGCTCAGTCATTCCCTTGTCACATAGTGTCTGTCAGTCTCTCACTTAACTGTCTGTCTCACACTCCATCGAGAAATTCACATAACCTGTTAGCCCTTCTTAAAGGTCGCGCCACCTCTGTTGACTGTGGTATTGTAGCTGATGGAAATATATGACAAGACCAATTGCTGATGGCTAATGCTTTCAATAATTTTTTCACAGACCGCCAACAGATTTAGACAACCCCCCAGGCCTCCCCCCCACTCAGCCCAATCTGCAGATGTGAGTCTATATCCTAAATGCCACTTCCTCTTGGGTCACTACAAAGGAAGTGCTACCCCTCTTTCAGCAGCTCAGGGATGAAGGCTCTGCTGGTTATGATATACTCAAGTCAAAACTCCTCAAGTTAGCTGCAACCTGTCACTGTCTTCCCTGTAACCATGCTGCTTAACAAATCTCTAACTGAAGAGAGTCCCCAAAAGTTGGAAAGCGGCCCTTGTAGTCTCAGTACACATGGGGCGGCTCAGAGAACCAGCAGAAAACTATCGCCCAACATCCCTGGTATGTTTCCGGTCTAAAATCCTTGAAAGGCTACTCTACAATCAGTTACAGTCCTACCTGGAATAGTGCCACTGCTCACCGACAAGCTGCATAGCTTTAGGAAAAAATCAGGGCACTGATGCAGCATTGGTTAGGCTGATGTCAGACATACTAAGAGACACGGACAAAGGGCATTCAACAGGTGCTGTCTTTACAGACCTCACCAAGGCCTCTGACTTGGTGGATCACAGCCTCCTGATAGTTAAACTGAAACACTTTGGTCTTGACAGCATCTCCTCCCAATGGTTCGAAAGCCCTGTTTACACAGCCGACTTTGCAGCGCATCAACCCATGCGCACAGGTTGATGCTTTCAAAATCGGCAGTGTAAACACTGTCAGGAGCGCCTTATGTGCCCACTGGATCATTGTTTTGATCTGACTCAGTTGTGGGATCAGTAGCGGAGTGAGCGCATTGAAGGGTAGTGTGACCACTTTGTGGCGCTCACTCCGCCACAAAGGCTGTTTTTTCATCAGCCTCTGGTGAATTCACAGCCCCTCCTCGGAGCAACCTGCAGCGCTGTGAGGGTAGGCTGTGTGAACGGGAATGCAGCCAGCACATGGAAAGGGAGTGGCGCACATGACACAGCGCTGCCACCATGTAAACATGGCTACAGACTGCCTGTCTAATAGATCCTGACAGGTCAAGTGGAAAGATGCTCAGTCTGCAGAAGCCCTTACTAGATGGTGTTGCACAAAGCTTCATTTTGAGCCCTTTGTTGTTCTCTTTATTTATTAACGATTTGCCCCAAAACTGTAGTGGGGCTAATGAATTACTGTATGCAGACGATGCCATGCTGTACCGTTGTTCTACAGATATAGTGCAGACTAGTAGTCTACTAGCCACTGATTTCAGGGAACTTAAAAACTGGTTGGCCTTCAGTAAACTAGTATTAAAATGCTAAAAAGACCAAAGCTATATTATTGGGCCTCAAGCACCTGGGAACCTCCAGGTAACACTTGCTGTCAGTGGTCACTACCACTGGCACCCCTATTGAGGTGGCGGCCTCAGCTAAGTATCTTGGGGTTTACCTGAACCAAGATGCCGCCTTCAAACTTCACGTCAACCTTATCTCCCAGTCTTTCCACAAGAAAACTGGGTTACTGTATCGCCTCAATAATACCCTGTCTAATAACTCCTGACTTGTCACAGCCAATAGTACACTGCTCCCTGTTTTGCTTTACGGTGCACCAGTTTTGCAGTCCTTAAGGAGCGCCGAATTAAACAGGCTAACGGTTCTCTACAGCCACACTGGTATGTTTGCTGCTGGCGTTCCCCTCCCCCCAGGGCACTCCTTGAATCGGCCCTCATTTGAAGGAAGACTTAGCTTCCCCCATCTTTGTCTTGCAGTTAAGCTTGCTAAAGATATTCCCCCCCTCCCAGGAAACTTAGCTCCTCCTCTAATACCTTGCTTGTTTTACTGAGGACTAGATCTAGTGTGGGCAGAAGATCTTTTGCCTTTACAACCCCTTCCCAGTGAAACTCCCTTCCAGAATCTCTCCTCAACTGTTCCTCCCTTCATGGCTTTAAAACAGGACTCGAGAATATCTCCTGGACTGTTGCCTTTGTACCTGCAACTATTAACGGAACCATCCTGCTCCGTACCACCATATCTCACCTGGACTCTGATGCCCATTCATTTGTTCCTGCTATACTATGCTATGTTACCCCATGGTCCACTGTTCGCCCCTGCATGCTCTTTGTAACTCATGTGACACTCTGTCTATTCTTATCTATAAGCCATGCTTACTGTGACTTGTATTGTTTTTTATCCTAATGTGCCCATGCTTGCTGTGATTTATATTGTTCCTGCCATGATGTGTGCCTATAAATGTAATTATTTCCGGGTCACCCCTGAAAAAGGGACTCTTAGCCTCAGTGGGCCCACCTGGTCAACACAATTTAATAGATAAATATATAATTTTTTCCCGAAACTCTCAGCCAACACTGTTTTTTCTTCTGTTTTTCTCTGCAACTGTCATTGTGCTGCAGAGATCAGGTCTACTCAGAGCTATTGTTTTATGTAATAGATATACCACTCTGAGGTGTTCGGTCGCGCTCTGATATACGCACACCTTGGTGTGCATTGTACGCACAAGGCCGCAGGCTGAGTGCGTCAACTGCCCAAGGCATGCGTATATCAGAGCGCGACCGCACACCTCAGAGTGGTATATCTATCTTATAAAATGGCCACAGATTTTTTTGGGGGGTGGGTGGAAAAAGTAGTCCCTCTGTCTAGTTGGTAAATAAATGATATGTTGGCAGAGGTTTAAAATAAGATTGTATTGAAAAATGAGGGAGGCAAGTATGATTGGGAGCACTTTCACTGTAATTGGTGATATGTATCTGCTTAATAATATGGTAGAGGATTTAATAAACACTGCCTGTGTACCAAAAAGTAGAAGGAAGTAGTTGTTTTTAAGTAGTGTCCTCTTAATTTGTGTGAAAAAAGCTGCATCTGGAGGGAGAGTACAGCGATCGTGGATGACTTTCACTTTTACTGCCGAAATGTAGCGTGACCGAGCGGTGAGCATTTCAGAAAGTGAGAACCTGTTAAGAGCTGAAAGTAAGCCCTCTCTGTTTAAAAAATAAGAAAAGTGACTCCCTCCTGTTAGTTTGTGCTTCCTTTGGGTAATACAAGTTACATACTGTATGCGGAAGGGAGCGAGGATAGACCGAGCGAGTCGGTAACTTTAGGAAGGTAGAAGGAAGTGAGAGCGAGTGTTGCCATAGCAACACCGGGTCTCGCCTGCTCAGCCCCTAAAAGCTACCGTAGTCTCGGTCTATCCTTGCTCCCTTTCGCATACAAAAGGCCTCTCACACAGTTTGCAAAGGGTGCCAACAGAAGAAGTTGAACCAGCATACTACTCTGTGGTGACTGGGTTCACCATAACATAACCCAGATAGACTATCTTAGGGTAGCTGGTTCATTCCACCGGGGTGTCAGACAGATGAGGCATACTGATGAGTCCTGGTAGGATGAAACACGTGTCTATGTCTTCTGTTGGCACCCTTAGCAAACTGTGTGAGAGGCCTTTTGGCATCATGCATTTCTGCTTAAAGTTGAACCAGCATAATATTCTGTGGTGATTTGCATATGCAGCCCATGATGCTTTGCATTGTGGGTCATGTGTGACTTTGTATTTTATATATATATATATATATATATATATAAAATTAAGACATTTCTTCCTGCTGGAACTTGTCTCTCCACTCCTACCTCCCTGCAATCCTCACACGCTGCCCTTCATATACTACACATCCAATGTAACCATTTAAAAAAAAAAAAAAAAACACTTGCCAATCGTGATTTAATTTTTTTTTTTAAACAGCAGTGCTTTTTTCTCGTGCTAGCACTCCCAGTTCTGCCAAACAGCATCACAGCCATCAACTCTCCTCCATGACATTCAGTAACAGAATTAAAAAAAAATTAAGCTATCTACTTGCTGAGTTTTGCTGCACAGTACCTGAAAAGCAGTTCTTTTTGTGTGTGTGTGTGTGGGGGGGGGCCCTATATTGTGGGTGGAGGATTAGACACAAGCTGAACTACAAGAATGGACTTGGGGGGGGAACTACAGCTATAGAGGCCATAGCAGAACAAATGTTCTAAGCAAAAACAAACTGCATTCAGCTCATGTAGGAGAAGGAACTATTTTATGTCAAATTTAGACAAATATTTTCCTTTTTTATTATTTAAACCTATTAGTTTTCATTTTGATATGCATATTAATTACAGAGTCCCATTTTATAAGGGCAATAAGACACTCCGGGGTGTGCATTAGACATTTATAATGCATGGCCAGGGGCAGAAAGCCTCACTACGCCCCTGGCCGTGCGTTATAAATGTCTAATGCCCACACCCTCCAGTCTTAATGTTTACATAATGCACGAGACAGTGAGTGTAACAAGGGTTTTTCTGTATACACCCGAGGTGTGGGATGCCTATGAAACCAAGAAAGCAAAGCTTGAAGTATCCCACTGTGACTACAGAAGCATAGTGATAGCTTGTATTTTTTTTTTTAAATTGGCAAACAACCTGGAAACCTCACATTCACTAGTCAATTACATTTATATCTGAGACTTTCAGAAGGAAAAAAATGGCCCTCAACTCAACCTGAAAAATATTCCATCCTTTGGCGCTATTATCTCCTGCTCTAAAGATTCAGCATTCGGATTCCATTACTCGTTCATAAATCAGAGCATCCAACAGAAAACGATATTAAACATGAACAGGAAAAAAAAATTTCCTTCATGAATACAGCATGATTTACTCGACCAGGTTTTCCTTTCAAACTCTGGGCAGAGGGTTACACTGGGAAGAGAAATAAATTGAAAATCCATTTAAAAGTAATAAAAATGCTTCCAAGCCTTTTGTCGACAGCACTGGAAAAGCCACACATCTGCAAGCGGCAGGTCACGTGAACCTTTGCTATCTGGTGTATTTGTCAGTTTTAAACAAACTGCCTCGGTAGTTATCAGGTTCCGCGGGCCATACATTACTGTATATCTTGAGCTGCAAATGCACACATGCACACCTGCACAGTGCGCACATGCACGCGCCTATGTGCACACACACGTATGCACACGAATATGATTATGCCCCCCCCCAAAAAAAAATATTGATCTTCAGGATCCGCCACTTCTTTTTTTTTTAAACTTCTTATTTATGTTATTGCACATAACAGTACATACATTGTTCGAGGCAGCAATACAATAAGATGACATTTCAAACTATTACACTGGTATAGGTGATTGCTCTCTTTTGCTACGTCCTCGGGGGGGGGGGGGATCCTAGACTAAGCAGCACATCAGTTATCTAACAGCTTAGATAATACAGTATAAAACAAAGCTTAATACAGCCAATGGGCTCGGACCTGACCAGTGTGGATAATCTGAAAGAGCAAGCAGTAATGTACTGTAGCTACAAGGAGCTGCACAGGACCCCCAACCCCCCATTTTATCTTTTCCAAGAGAATACACACAGCACATAGCTGTCATAAACCCCTCGATTTCACACTATGAAGTAATAAATGGAACGGCCCCTCTCCTCTCAATACAAGAGACATTACAATCCTGCCTCTCTGAATTCATAAACAGAGCATTACAGATAGGTAGCCTTACCAGGTAGATTGCTAAATTAACTCTGAACAAAGACTAAATTAATAGTCAGAGAGGGGAGTCAAATATATTCCCACTTGTACCATAACGACGAGAATGAAAAATTGTACTAAAATTCAGAGCTCAACTAGCAAGGGACAGCTACATCCCATTAACCCGTATGAGCCACAGAACATTTCCGATACCTTCGCCACAGTCGTGGTTGTTGTAATGTGGGCCACACTAGGGACTGAGCTAGAGGGATTTGCCTCTTCTTATTCCAAAAAAAAATATTTTTTATATTTTATTTTGTGCTACAAATAAAATATTTACCAGATTATCATATCATGGAAAGTGGTTTCGCTACTGCACAAAAAAAAACTATTAGTTTTAGTAACAAAAAAAAAGGCGGGGTCATCCTGTAGAGCCGAGCTGATGACCAAGCAGCAGTCTGTCATACTGCCATGCAAGTGACTGAGGTCTGGGAGCAAACTCCAGCCTCCGTGTCAGGAGGCAGACCAGGCTGGGCTGGCCACCACATAGCAGTGTGCCTCAGTCGGGGTGGGTCGGTGGTGAGCTCTGGTGACACAGCTTTCCCCAGGGATAGGCCAGGGAGCCTGCTTCTGTCACAGGATGTAGTGTGTGTGTGTGTGTGTGTGTGTGTGTGTGTGCTCGTGCGAGGCCAATTAAATGACTGTTCTCGTGTCGGGGAAGGTGGGAGGGACCTAAAAAGGTAGAAAACTCACGTCCATCTGTAACCCCCCCTACAAATGGGGGTTCCCGAAAAGTCTTCCTTGAGCTTGCCTAAATGCTCACTGCCAGGCTGGTATTCTGCATTTTAGCGGTTTAAATGTATTGCCAGAGAGTGCCTGTATAGCCTCTGTGTACTGTCTCTTTAAGAGCTGCCTGGATTGCAGTCATAATTAATCTGAGAGGGGGAGCTCTGTTAGAAGATGTACTTGTTTGCTGATCATTTGTTAGAGTAGTAATAATATTGCAGTTTGTTCTAACCTGCCTTCTTTGCAGCATGGACAGTTCTGTTTGTTTCCATCATCTTGGTTGTGGATTGTCAGAATGGGTCAATCAGTACATTTGGGACTCTAAAATGGAGCCTGCCTACAGGGGCTTGGTGGAGCCAAAACTTTTAGGAATTGTAGTTTGGGGCTTTTGGCACCTAAAATAACCTGGAGGGGGAGCCCTTGTTGTGACCGACAGACAGATCAGCCAACCGAACCTTTTGGATCTTGGGGAAAGTCCCACACTGCTTGCAGTTTCAGTTAGATCTGAATTGGGAAGTGAAGAAGTAACAGCTCGAGATAGTTCAAGCAGCAATCCATAGTGGATCTGCGTGGGAGAACTGTGGAAAGGCCTGAGTTTGGCCTGCATGCCTGCCTGCTGTCCCCAAGAGGGAACTTGTGTTTTGTTCGGACCGAATCCGAATTTGGAGAGCAAATTAAGCCACTGAATTGTGACCAGGCTTTAACCTAAAGAAGACCGAAGATTTGCTGAATGTGATTGGCTTGTCAGGACTTCCAGCTACCTCTGAACTCCCGGATTGTGCAGAGACTCTGTAATTGTAACCAGAGAGCCATTTGCCTGGTACAGTGGAATTTCCTTACATGTGAATGTGCTGTGTGCTTATAGTGGGTGGTGATTTGGTTCCCCACTGTGTGTCTGAACTGTGTTTTGCTTGCTGGAGGCTGTATCCAGCTCCACGGACTGAATCCGTATCCATTTCCGTTTGCCTGGGCCCTGCTACACTGGCCCAGCCAAAATACCTGCTACACAGAGAAAGTCATCGACAAGAGACCGACCTGGGGATCAGCCCCCTACTCAACGCCTTGAATAGGAACGACGCCTCGGTGATTCGTGTGGGCCCTGCTTCTCCAGGCACTCCAGCTCAACAGCCTGTAGTCTCGATTTTGTCCTGCCTGTATCCAGTATTGGGTATTGTGAGTAAACATCAGGGTAGCTCCCTGCAGCAACAGCTAAATCTAAAAGTGTTGTCATCTGATTGTCTTGTTGCCTTTTCTTTCACGAACTGAGCTCTCCTCCGGCTCCAGATTACAAACGGCGTGTGCTGTGTGTATGTTGCTTTCTTCCATCACAGGGCCCCAACCAGCTGAAACGTTCCTAGCTAGCCCACCATTTTCCCACCTGGGTACCCAGAGTGTGTGACTGTGTAGGGAGTCTGAACTGCATGCATAACTGTCTGATTAATACAGCTTTTAAGCAAATCAACCTGATTATGCCCCTCCCTTGTTCAAGTCCCCTGAATAAATCAGATTTAACTTTGCTTGCATTTAACCTGACTGTGGTTCCAGTTTGTGCCAAAAGTACTGTACTGTTGCTATTTGCTGTGCTTAACTTTGTTTTACAGGGGGTCCCCAGGGTCAAGCTAGAGGAACCAGCCCTGGTGGTAAGTGCAAACAGTGTGGGTAATTGCCTGGTGAATAAGGGTCATTGTGAAAGTAATTATTGTATATTGTTCAGGCCACTAGAAAGGAAAGAGGGGGGTTACAGTGTCCCGGAGGGCTGTGCCCAGGTTAGCTTGACCACTAATTACACTGACCTCCGGGTGGAGGCACCCATTTCATTACCCAGGCCCCTTAACCTGTTACTAGCCAAGCAGGCTAGTAGCCCTTGGGATAGCACCACCTAGGGGTTACACATCTATAGGATAGTTTGGGCCTCTGGAATTTCCAAGGGTCCTAGTGCTTGCTGTCACTAAATCCTAATCCACACAGTGAACAGCCTTTGGGGATAAGAAGGCACTCCCCCGAAGCCCCTATCATGGAGGGAAAGACGTTGGGTAATCAGTAGGTTATGGGGCCTAGGGGGTCTGAGGAGTCAGGCCTAAACAGGGTATATCCATGGGACCAGGGAGTATCCCTGAACGATGAGACTGGCTGAGGATAAAAATGTCTATGGAAAAAAATGGGGACTCCTGTTGGCCAAGCATGCTGTCATTTCAGCAACATGGATTCAGGAATGGATTCGGGGCACAGCCCAAGGAGGGGAATGGCAACACATCTGGCACCGCAGCCAACACTGCGCGAGGCCTGTCAGCTTGCTGCTCCCCACCATGGAACTGCTGCATCGCCCGAGGCTACCAGAGGCCGAGTAGTGCCTTTGCATGGAGTGTGGAAGGGGTGAGGGGAACCAGAAAAACCAGGAGGTCACTGGGATGACGGTTGTGGGTATGTTGGGCCCCATACCACAGAGACCTTTGCCGAGTGGCAGAGATAAACTAGGCTGTGAGATTTCCCAGAGCCAATTTGAGGACTGGACAGGTGACTTCAGAGGACAAAAAGCTTCAACAAAAAAATGGTCTGGCCCTTTTGGTCCTCTAATGGATGCACAAACTTTTTTTTTGTGTTATTGTTTCTAAAATCGGAATCCAAAATCATAAAAATCCTAGTAGACAAGGAGTTCTGACTTCAGATTCCAGAATCAGATTTCAGAAGCTGAGTCCAGTTTAAATGTTTCTAGGATTTAGGATTTTCAGCATTTAGTTCTGAAAATTCTAAAATCCTATAAACAATCAGAACATGATTCCGTTAAATGGATTCTGCATAATCTTACTTTATGCTAAACGAATATACCTCCATGATTTAAGGGTTGATTAAAGAAAATTTCTTCTGACTCCCATTCATACAGTGTGAGCAGAGCTGGGACTGCATAAAGGATTAATCTCCACCCCATACCATTAATCAGGGTTAACATTTTTTCATAAATAGACACTGTTATGATTGAAATTGTTACCAGTATCTTTCTATTTTTGTAAACATGTTTTAACTTTAGGCTACTATGACTTCTAATCAGTCTTGTCACCTGCAAGCTGTGTGTGTGTGCGCACCACACTTCAACCTTCAACTAATGGTTTGTTAGGTAGGGAAATATGCTTTTCCAAAAATAACCCTCCCCACAAAAAAATCCTCGCCAGGTTATTAAAACTTGGACTCTAATGACATATGTTTCTCACAAGCAGGAGGTGGAACTTTGTATTTATTTTAGTATTTCACACTTAGCAAAAAGTGTGAAAACAGTTTCAGTAGTAGCAAACGTTACCTAGCAGTTGTCAACATGTGAGAATTACTAGTAAGGTACTGTATTTAAAGAGCACCTTTTCTTTTTTTTTTTTTGCTCCTTCCCATGCCCCTTGGCCCACCACTCCAGGCTGCTAAGCATTGGCACCCCTGCCCACCGGCTGTCCCTCGTTGCCATCTGTTCATCCTCTCTTAGAAGGCCCCGCATCCTGGTAGACCTGGGGTAACCCTTCTGGGGGGATGCCGCCCATCGGGTGCCGGAGAAGAGGAGATTATTCTGCTACCTTGGCCAGGCACAGGAGCCAGGAGGATCGAAGGTCACGACTGAGTGAGGCTACCTAGCACAGGGGAACAAGGCTGCCATCATCCAGTGGCCGGGTGGGTGAGTTTCTGCTTTTCTGGGGCCCTTCCCACCTCCCACTTTGTGTGACTGCAGTGGCATCCTAGGGGCAGGGACAATCAGCAATGTAGGTGGTGCAACACGCTGCCTAGATCGCCTCCACTAGCCACCAGCAGGAACCACCAGTCGAGCAGACGAACACCTCCCACCCCCCAGGAGGGAAGCGTCCAAAGGATGCTCTAACTCCCTCTCTGCTGGCCTCCACTCCTATCGACCGGGCTTGGGGCATGAACCTGGGTCACCAGTGTGCCAGAACGCTGCCCCATCGCTAGGCAAAAGAGCACCTTTTCTGGTGCGTACTCCAGAAACCGTAAAGGACCCATACTTGCCCCAAAATCAAATACTGCATAAACTTTAATTTTCACTTGCCTCTATTTGGGAACGGAAGGGAACACATTTTGGCTCTATGGAGCTCAGCTGCTGATCCTTTCCATTTCCTTTTGTCCCAAACACCACCCCCACGTTAACATGTTTTGTTATGTAATTATATGGAGAGCACGGGGGGGCGCGCCATAGACAGCAGTGAGGACTTTTTTTAACTTAGCTTTTTATATTTTATATGCCCATTCTAAACAAATCAAGGCCACCCCTCATATAATAAGGCCATTGTTAATTAAGGTGTGGCCTTAATGTGTTTGGAGTGGGCCCTTGTTAATTAAGGGGTGGCCTTAATGTGTTTGGAGTGGGCCCTTGTTAATTGAGGGGTGGCCTTGATTTCTTTGGAATGGGCACATAAATATAAAAAAAAAAACTAAGTTAAAAAAACTGCCCCACTGCTGTCTATGGATTGCACCCCCACGCTCTCCATACAATTACATCACAGAACATGCTAGCGCGGGGCAGCACTTGGGACAAGGAAGTGGAAGAGATAGGCAACTCAGCTGCATGGAGCCCAAATACAATCCCATCCCTTTTTTTTTTTTTTTTTCAAAACTGTATTTTTTTACACCCAGCAGCAGGGAGGGTCAAACTCCTACCCAGTCCCCAAGACCCATCTTCAGAATACGAATGCGAGCCAACCCCCGGCCCTGCAAGGTGAGGGCTCGGGGATGGCTTTAGCTTCCCAGTGACTGAAGAGATGGTGAGGGTCACTGCCAGGTGCTGCCAACAGAATGCCATCCCTTTCCCTATGCTGCCTGCCAGTTCAGCTGCTGTCAGTAATCTAATTCCACTAATTCCCATTAATACATTGCCTCAGCCGAGCCTGTGACAAGGAGGAGAGCCCAAGCTTGCACAAATTTACTGCCCACTGTGAGTCTGCAACTGGCCCAGCATCTGACGTCTGACATTATGCTCTAATAGTGTCAGAAGCCAGGTTGCTGGTGAGCAAATAGAGGGCATTAACACTCTGTATGGGCTTGACTCCATCTCCTTTCAGTCATAGCCAAGGCAGTGTAATAACTGGAATTGGCAGGAAAAAATTACCAGCAGGAGGCACTGGCAGGCAGTATGGGGATGGGCATCAGATTGCTGGCAGTACCTGGTAATGACCCTGGCCTCCTGGTCAGTCATTAGCAAGTGAAAGACCCCCCCAGCCCCCACCTTGGGCTAACATTCTCAAGAAGGGCGCTGACTCTTAGGGACTGTGTAGGGGATTCATCCTGCTGCTGGGGGTGTGAGTGTTTGGGGGGGCACTGGGAGTAAACGGAAGGAGGGATGGTAGTGTCTTCATAGAATCACAGAAATTTGTCGGCAGAAAAGGACCCACTGGCCCATCAAGTCTGCCCTATCCCCCCCCTTACTTATCGTTTATACCACTTGCCCTTCCTTTCCCCCCACTTACCAACCCCATGTGTCTATCCCATGCCCTCTTGAATCCCTCCACCGTTTCAGCCCCTACCACTTCTTTTGGTAGTTTATTCCAGGCCTCCACCACCCTCTCCATGAAGAAATGCCCCTTCACATTACCCTTATGTCTTCCTCCTTCTAATCTTAGACTATGCCCTCTTGTTCTAGCCCCCTCCTTCATTTTAAATAGGCTCTCCCCTTCAGCTTGTTAATCCCCTTTACGTACTTAAAAGTTTCAATCATGTCCCCCCTCTCCCTTCTGGCCTTCAGTGAGTACAGATCCGGTTCCCTCCACCTCTGCTCATATGGCTTCTCCTGCATACCATGCACCATCTTGGTTGCCCTGCGCTGTACCCTCTCTATCCCATCAATGTCCTACCGTAGATGTGGTCTCCAGAACTGGACCCCATACTCCAGGTGCAACCTCACCATGGCCTTATACAAAAGGCATTATTACTTCCCTCCTTCTGCTGGTTATGCCCCTCCCGATGCATGCCAACATTCCATATGCCTTCCCCACCGTCTTTCTGCACTGGGGTCCTACCTTCAGGTTGCTTGATATTGTTACCCCCAGATCCCTCTCCTGCTCGGTTGTCTTTATTTCCTCCTCCCCTCAGTGTGTAAGCAGCTTGCGGGTTTTTCCTCCCCATGTGCATCAGAGCACTCTTTTTGGTATTGAAATTTAGCTGCCAAGTGTCTGACCACCCTTCCAGAATCTTCAGGTCCTTCCTCATGGCCTCCACCCCCCCCCCGGGTGTACACCCCGTTGCAGCTCATCGTATCATCTGCAAATAGGCATACCCTTCAGTCCGTCTGCTATATCACTGATGTATATATCAAAAAGGAGGGGTCCCAGTACCAACCCCTGTGGTACCCCACTTGTCACCCTTCCCACCCTGGAGTGTACTCCATTCACCACCGCCCTCTGACTTCTGCCCGTCAGCCAGTTTTCCACCCACCTAGTTATTTTCTGTCCCACCCCTAAGCCCTCATGCTTATCTAGTTGCCTTCTATGAGGGATGGTGTCAAAGGCCTTTCTGAAGTCCAGATAGGCTACGTCCGCCACTCCTCCCTGATCTACCACCTGTATCACCCAATTGAAGAACTCTGTTGGGTTCATCTGACATGCCTTTCCCTTTGTGAAGCCATGCTGCCTATCGTCCTGCAGGCCACTGTCCTCCAGGTAGTCCACCACCTTTTCTTTTACTGGTATCTCCATCACCTTGCCTACCACTGGGGTGAGGCTGACTGGGCGATATTTCTCCACCACCTTCTTACTGCCCCCCTTGTGCGGTGGCACCACACCTGTTCTCTTCCAGTCACTTGGCATACACCCTGTATCTAGGGACAAGTTAAACAGCCTCGTCAACAGAGCTGCCAGCTCCTCCCTCAGTTTCCAGAGTGCCCTCGGGTGCAAGCCATATGGCTCCATTGCCTTGTCCACTTTCAACCTGTCCAGTTCTTCCCTTACCCTGTCTTCGCTGAACCGGCTAGGATCCACCCTTTTGTCTTCCCTCCCCCTTCCTCTTATCTCAGGTCCCTTACCCACCCCCTCCTCCGTGAATATAGAGAAGTAGCTACAGTATTTAGCACCTCTGCTTTTTCAAAGTCCCCTCCGTATCATTCCCCCAAAACGAACTATCCCCTGCCTCGCCTTCCTCCTTTCCCACATACCTAAAAACACTTTATCCCCCTTTTGGCCTGCCTTGCAAGTTTCTCCTCTGTGTCACCTTTGGCTCTCCTTATCTTCTGCCCTGCTACCTTCAGTTTCTCCCTGTAAGCCTTTCTATCCTCCTTCCTCTGTGTCTTCTTGGAAGTTCTGAAGGCCTTTTTCCATTCCCTGATCACCCCTGCCACCTCCCTTGTAAACCAGAGTGGCCTCTTCCTTTTTTTTGTTCTCACCTACCTTTTTTATGCAAATACCTGTGGCTTTCAGTACCCCCTCTTTGATAGTTTCCCATAGCTCCTCCATACCTCTTATATTCCCCTTCTCGAAATATCCTCCTCATTCTGGTAAAGTCTGTCCTCCTGAAGTCTATAACCATCATGCTGGTCTGGTTTGCCTCCCTCCTCGTTTTCACCCTGAACCTTACCGTTCTGTGATCGCTTGTACCTAGACTTTCTTCCACACTTTCCCCATATGTCAGGACCACAACCAGTAAGTTACCACCCAGTGGGCTCCTTAACCAGCTGTTGCAAGAATACTCCTTGTAATGCCTCTAGGATCCTCCTGCTCTTAGTTGATACTGCTACCGGTATCTCCCAGTCCACACAGGGGAGGTTTAGGTCCCCCACTAGCAGAAGCTCCCCTTTGTGAGCTATTCTAGTAACTGCCTGTGTCAGCTGTTTATCCCCTTCCTCCCCCTGCGTAGGAAGTCTATATAACACTCCCAGCTTCAACGATTCTCCGGTCCGTCTAGCTAGCGTGACCCACAGGAGCTCTGTCTCCCCCATCTCCTCCCGTCCTTCTGTTGCCTTAATGTCGTCCTTGATGTACAATGCCACCCCTCCCCCCTCCATCCAGTCCTGTCCTTCCTAAACAATCTGTAGCCTGGGATAACAGGCACCCATGTATAATTCTCTGTCCACCACATCTCGCTTACTGCCACTACTGCCAGACCCTCGTCCACCATGATTGCCTCCAATTCCCCCATTTTATTCCCCAAACTCCTGGCATTTACAGCTAATCCTTTCCACCATGTACCCCCTTCTTCCTGCCCTCCCGCTCTACCCTTCCCTTGGTCATGCTGTTTCCGAGCCCACTATCCTCAACCTGGGGAGGAGGCTGGATGCCTCCCATCTCTCCTGTCTCCCTGGTTCAACTTTGTTTCACCCCCCCCCCCCGGATTCAGTTTCAATTATACGCTCTTACAATAAATTCCCCAAACTTATTCTTACATACCGCTGAACCCTCCTTGCTCAGGTGCAGTCTATCCAGGGCATACAGGCTCTCATCTTCCCACATTTGTCCCCAGTCCCCCACCATCCCAAATCCCATCTGCTTACACCAACCTGCCAGCCATCTGTTGAATTCCTCAATTCTTTGCTTCCTCTTAGAAAGCAATAGACCGGAACTCCGTATTGCTACAAAACCTGGCAAGCTCCCTGAATCTTGCCTGCACCTCCTTCAGACTATTCCCTTCCAGATCACTGGTGTCAAGGTGTATCACGAAATGAGTTCTCCCATCCTGAAGTTTGCCCCATGAGGGTATATAGTGCCTTACTTCATGTTCCGTCATTCCTGACATGCACTCAGCCCAAATCGCGCTTCTCCTGTCTCCCATACTACCCCATTTGACTCCTTTTATTTTTGAGTCCCCTATGAGCAGGACCCTGCTGCTCCTTTCCTCCTGCTTGTACTTTTTGTTTTCCAACTTACACCCTTTTCCCAACATCCTGTTTACCTCACTGTTCCTCTTCCCCCCCCCTTCTTTCATGGAGTTCTGCTCTCCCCTGGGCTCCATCCCTCATTCCACCCCCCCTTCTGGTGTCTCCACTGCTCCCTCTCACTCGTATATTGCTTTTTGCGCCCACTGGAGTTGAATTCTGTGTAATGCTGTCATTTTGATCAACCTGTCCCCAGCTCATGATGCCTATCCCCTTTTTCCCACTTAATCTGTCCTGCTACCTCATCCCTCACGTCTTTATTCCTGTCCCTTGCTGATCCAGGGTCTGAGTTCATCCCCACTCCTACCCCCCATCCTCTATATTTCACCTGGATCCCTTTCTCTCCCCTGTTCAATCTCCCCCCTCTCTCCTGCTTTTCCCTTGCAACCTTTGACTCCTCCTTACCTCTGAGCCCTGTCTCCCCTTCCTCAGTTATTTTTTCTGGATCTCTTCCTATCCCTCGTCCTGTCTTCCCCTCTCTCTCCTGCCCTCCCCTCACATCTCCAGACTCCACTATGTCCCCCAGATCCCCCGTGTCCCTTCTATTCATAATGGTGTATATCTGCTGTTCATTACAACACCTCCAGCAGCACTGCTGTCATTATTCACTCTGGTCCTACCATGGCTCCCATCCACCACTCCTTTACCTCCTCCTCTCTTCCTCACCACTCTTTTCCTCACCACTTCCTGCTATCCCTTCCTTGTTCGTCCCTCCCCGCTTGTTACCCTCATCCTGTCCACTCTTTTGTTTTTCAAAGCCTGATTTGTTTCCTTCCCCTCTTTCCTGTCTCACACAGGTCCTTTCAAATGCCCCCCCCCCGCTGCAAGGCGATTGCCACATTTCCCCCATACCCTGTTTCCATGATTAATTTCTCCACCTCCCTCCTTAAATCCCAAAACTCCCCTTCCAGGAGTAACATCCTTGGACTAATCGGGCACCCACCTGCCCTCCATAGTGTATCCATATGCACATCTGCTCCGCATCCATTACATCTTACAATCCTACTAGGACCATTTGCCCCACTGCCATGTTTTGAGTTTTTCCACCACCCCTCCTCCCATCCCTCCTCCTTCCCTGCCAATCCACGGCTCCCCCCCATCCTACTCCCTTCCTGCCCTCTCCACAGCTTTACCTGACCCACCAATCCCTATCCTTCTCAATAAATAAACAATGTCCACTTTTAGTCGAAATTACCCTCCTCTCTGATCCTGCTTTATAATTAAATACATGCACTTCTGGAAGTATATCTGCTTTATATGTGAGAGTGTTTTTTAGATATACCCTTCTCTATTCCCTGGTCTCCTGAGAGGTCTCCTGTGATGCACACATTTCAATTTCTGAATGACCCCCCTTTTCAACATAAATGGTAAAGTTTAAACATATAGTACTCCTATTTCAGGTTAACATATCGTAAACATATAGTACTCTTTTTCCAGTCCAGACAGCTGTTAGACTCTAGCTTCGTAACACTGTATAAACACACAATTTCACCATAGGCTCTCTCCACCTCCTCTGTTTTCCTACTGGGGGAGCCTCCTCTGGGAGGAGCCCCATGAGAGTATTAAATTAATGGAGGTGGGCGAGGGCGGGAGGGTGGCAATTTTTCTCCCCTTATTGCTGGATCTCTTCTTGAAAAGCAGACTGCTCCTCTGCTATTTTAAAGGCTGCCCGCAGTTTGAAAGGGTGCCTTTTTCCTCCTGAAGTGCTAACTGGCTCCCAGAAGCTGGATGGGATTGGAGCCAATTAGCGGCTATGTGTCCTCCGGTTCCCTCTGCTGCGGCTACGGCCGCCGGTTCCCCTCCATGCGGCAATGGCCGCGTATCAGCTTCCTTGTGCTATGGCCACTGAAACCCCCACTTGTGGCAACGGACGTCAATCAGCTTCCAAGTGGCAACGGCCACTGAAAACCCCACTTGCAGCAACGGCTGACAATCAGTTATCTTGCGGCTACGGCTGCCGAAACCCTCACTTGCAGCAATAGCCATCGATTAGTTTACTTATGGCTACAGCTGCCTTTTTTTCTTCTTTGCGGCAATGGCCGCTGGTTCCCCTCCTCATGGCAATGGCCGCTGAGTAGCTTCCCTTGCGGCTATGGCCTGCTGATCCCCCTCCACTTGTGGCTATGACCGCTCTCCCCCTGTTGCTGGATCTCGTCTTAAAAAAGCAGACTGCTCCTCTGCTATTTAAAGGCTGCCCGCAGTTTGAAAAGGTGCCTTTTTCCTCCTGAAGTGATGACTGGCTCCCAGAAGCTGGATAGGATTGGAGCCAATCAGCAGCTATGTGTCTTTCGGTTCCCTTTGCTGCGGCTATGGCCGCCGGTCCCCCTCCATACAGCAACAGCCCAAGATCAGCTTCCTTGCGGCTATGGCCACTGAAACCCCCACTTGTGACAATGGCCACAGATCAGTTTACTTGCGGCAATGGCTGCCGATCAGTCACCTTGTGGCTATGGTAGCCAAAACCTTCACTTGCAGCAATAGCCACTGATCAGTTTACTTGCTGCTACGGATGCCTTTTTTTCTTCTTTGTGGCAACAACCACCAGTTCCCCTCCTCGTGGCAACAGCCACCGAGCAGCTTCCCTTGTGGCTATGACCACCAATTCCCCCAATGACCGCTCTCCCCATGTTGCTAGATCTCTTCTTTCAATCAATCAATCAATATCTTTATTTCGCCAGGCAGAACACCATTGAGCAGGGCTCATTTACAAGATGGACCTGGTATAAATAATCAACATCTCGTAAATCAACAGAGGTATGGCCATAAGAACACTGACAATCGGTATACAATAAATACAAATACAGATAACATGGCATGGCTTGGCATGGTAGTGTACAATAATTACAAATAACATAAGGCTTGGCATGGTAGGGTCATGGTAGGCATTAAAAAAGGACAAAGGCGGCATAATTTACAGGCAAGGTGCAAAGGCAGGCAGTATACAACTATGTGCAAGTTCTACACAAGCCAAGTACATGAAGGGCAATGCTGTACAACTTGCATATTGATCAAAAGGTTTGGTCTAGTAAAGCACTGTGTAGCCTTGGTGAAGTCTAAACAGCAAGGACAGTGTAAACACAGGGTGTGCAAAGGTCAGAGAAGGTGCAAGATTAGAAAGGGGATTGATGCTCAGGGTTGGGTTGGTGGGGGCAAATGAGGTGAGCACAGGGTGAGCAAGGATCAGAGGGGTGGAAGGTTAGAAGGATTGATACTGGGTTGGGTTGGGGGGCAAATAAGGTACCTGCAGAAAGGCATGGATTCACCAGTAAGGCACAGTAAGACTAGCAGGTATGGAGGTGAACTATAGAAGCAAAGAGAAGCAAATAGATGGGGGGGGGGGAGACAGGCAGGTGCGAGGAAGAGACAGAGTTTTAATGCCGCAAACAGTTGCCAGTCTCTAGAAAGGACCATTGAACAAGGTTCTTCAAGGCAGCCAATGGTACCGGTGCAACGAGTTGTAGTATATTTTGAGCAGTATTCCAGAGGACAGGTAAGGCATGGCTAATTGCTGCATGACCAAAGTGCGTCCTAACTTTGGGGACGTAGGGGGCGATCTGGGACTAACGTCTCAGCAGGTAGCTGCCGGGATTGCACAAGGGTAGACAAATCCTTGATATGTTGAGGTAGCTTATTACAGATGGCCTGAAGATCCAGAGCACAGCATTCTTATGTTGTCTAGGACTAAGTGAGTCCCAACCTACACTCTTACAGAGGGTACAGTGGTGAGTTGAGTAGGGGGCGCCAGTGATAAACCTAAGCATCTGATAAAACATGGTGTCAAGTTTGGCAAGGGCTGCACTAGAACAATGCCCATACAGTAAGTCTGCGTAGTCAATGAGAGGCAGGAATGTTGACTGTACCAACCTAATTTACCCTCGTACATTAACAGATGTCGGATTCTGAAGAAAATCACAAGCCTCTGTTTAAGCTTTTTAGAGAGTTCTTCAATGTGGACTTTGAAGGAAAGTTTAGGATCTAATCACACCCCCAGGTATTTGAAGGAATCAACAGAGTCCAGCAATTCACCAAGCAAGGTGCGGATTTGTGGGGCTGTCCCCGCCGTAATGGGGTAGGGAGAGTTCACTAATGGAGAGAAGATCATGGCCTTCGTTTTCATAGCATTTAACAGAAGCTTAAGAGTAAAGAAGATTGTTCTGCAGGTGGTTAAATTCTGTTTGAAGGTCACTACACACAAGTTCCAGAGTAGGTCTTGCTACATACAACACGGTGTTATCCGCAAAGAGGTGGATATGAGCTGACTTGACTCCGGCATCTAGTTCATTTATGCAGATGGCAAACAAGAGAGGGCCCAGAATGAACCCTTGTGGTACCCTCTTGTAAGAGTTTTGAGAGGGGAGAATCCCCCCGCCTTAATCTGTTGATGTCGATCGGAAAGGTAGTTGGAGAACCACTTGAGGGCCACGTCAAGAACACCAATATTCTGTAGGGCAACCAGGAGCAAGGAGTGGTCCACCATGTTGAAGGCTTTGCTAAGGTCAAGAAACAGTGCACACATGTAACTTCTGGCATCCAGGGCTCTCAACCAGTCATTCGTGACCATAGCAAGCGTTGAGATGGTGCTATGACGAGGCTGAAAGGCAGACTAAGCAGGGTTTAGGAGGTCCGAGTCATTGATGTACTGTCTAAGCTGGTTATTAACAACTTTTTCAAGGAGCTTGGAGAGGGTAGGGAGTTACGGCAGTAATTATTTAGGTCACAAGTAATGCCAGATTTGAAGAATGGAATGACATGGGCAGTTTTCCAGATGGCTGGGAGTGAGCCCAGGGCAAGGGACATATTGAAGAGATGGGTAATTGGGGGTGACAGGACACGGAAGCCGAGCTTGAGGAAGAAGGGCTCTATCAGGTCTGCTCCAGTGCTTTTCCTGCCATCCAGATGGAGTAGAAGGTCTTCAACTTCCTTTACTGTGATGGGGAGAAGAAGAATGTCATGCATGGTGGTGGTGAGGTGGGGGCAGGGCCCGGGCAGGTGGAGCTAGGTGCAAATAGTTGTGCCCGGAGGCTATAGGTGGGAGAATCATCAAACGCTAGGCCTGCAGTGGCAAAGTGGTTATTAAAGAGTTCAAGGATTTCTTGCTTGTCAGTAACAACAGATTTGCTGGAGGAAATTTTTGGTGGGGATGGACTAGCAGAACTGTGGCCTTGGATTTCCTTTAAGGTTTTCCAAAAGTAGTTGTACTGTTAGAGGAAGAGTTAAGTTCAGACCGACAGTAGCCAGATTTTGCATCTCTAACCAATCTGGTGCAACGGTTTCTGGCAGCTCTGAAGGCTACCCAATCATTAGGCTGTTTGGACTTCCCAGCCTTCTTCCAACGTGAGTCTCTGTGGAGCAGATCTGCTTTCAAGCTGGCAGAGAACCAAGGGCATGTTTTATTAGTTCGGATTTTTATGAGAGGCACATGTTTATTGATGGATCCCAGAACAATGTTTTGGAAGACATTGTAGGCTTCGTTAACCTAAGCAGCCAGGTAGAAATCCTGCCAATTTGCATTCTGCAGGTCAAAGAGGTAGGCAATAGGGTCGAAGTGTCATTTTGATCTTTTGAAGACACAGCTAGAGGAGGAAATATACACAGGGTAGGTCCTCACACAGGCTATAATGCAGTGATCATTAAGGTCATTGAAGAAAACTCCAGAGTGGGAGTATAGGTGGGGTTTGTTAACCAGAATGACATTGAGAAGGGTACTGTTGTTGGGGTGTTTTTTGTTGGGACAGGTGTACTCCATTATGAGCTGTGACAGGCCAAGGGTGTCGCATAATTCCTTTAGTGGTTGTGAGGAGGTCGTGAACCAGTCCATGTTAAGGTCCCCTTACAATTATCACTTCAGAGGATAGGGAGGACAGAATACTGAATAAGTGATGTAACACCTTGTGCCCGGCTGAAGGAGGCCTGTAGCAACCTAGTACATAAATAGGTGTTGAGAGGGAAGCTGTCATTTTAGTGTGGTACATTCAAATTCCTGGGGCACGGAAACAGAGTTAACGATGGAGGCAGAGAATTTGTTCCAAACATAAATGGCCACACCCCCTCCTCTTGTTAACCTATCAGTCCTGTAAACGACGTAAGAGGGGATGTTTATTTTATAGTTCAGAGTAGATGGTCTCCGCCAGGTTTCTGTTACCACAACACTATCTGGGAAGGCAATATTAAGCCAAGACTGAATAATGTCTAGCTTCTTTAACAAGCTACAGGCATTAATGTGGATCAGGCTTAGCCCTTTAGACCAGGCAGCTCAGAGGGAGCCTGAATAGGTAGTAGGGGGCTAGGGTTGAGTTTGATGTTACTTGAGCAAATCAGTGTCAACAACAGGAGTTTTGTGAGGGCGCTTAGCAGGAGCCTACGCAGGCAAGATCTTGTCCTTTTATGAGGGTTAGGGCAGGTGGGCGGTGGTGGAGGGAAGTAGGTGTGGCTGGGACGTAGGGATTCATAAATAAAAAACATAACGGATGTGGCATAAATAAAGGGTGGGAAGCGGATGAACTGGGGTGCTTGCCATAAGAAGTGCAGTACGAGATGGTAGCTTAGCTAGGCCCATATATATCTAGGACAGTTAGGAGGAAGTAAGATAAAGTGATAAGGGGGGAAGAGGGACAAATATCCTGTGCCCGGAGACTGAACGTAAGGTCAGAACAGGCTAGTTCACTCATGGACGCAATGGTGAGGTGTAGCGTACATATAGTGAAGCCCAACCGTAGGAGTAATGGGCTCATTATGTTACCTAGTCTATAGCCCAAGGTACCCAAAAGCTTAAAGGAAGGATGTGCAAGGGGACGAGCACCACAACAGATGGCCAGGTATGTGGTTACAAGAGCAGGGACAGGAGCTGACTGAAGGCAGGGGACAGAGCGGGGCAGCTGTAAAGACAGGGAGGTGCACCAGGGAGCTGCAGGCTACAGGTACACCCAAACACCTAGAACGTGGGCTGAAGTGAATAAGTATTGCAGCCCAAGCTAAGATTCCTACGCTATGTAGTGATGAGGGCTAATACTTAGACAGGAAATGACAACATACAGGTTATTCATCTATGTAGGAGTGCCCCAAGTAATGTATTGTTGCATGGAGGGAGAAGAGGGATGGTAAGAAGTGTGTAGTTAGACCCTACAGCAGCCAATGACAGGAGAGTTTCAGGGAGCGGGAGAAATTAAACATGTTCACTTTTTTGTAAGCTGGATGCCAAATAATTTTATCAGATCGGAAATATTGGCGGGGGCTGTTATGATGTCTGTGTGTGGGCAAAGCCTCCTTTTGGATCATGTGACCTGCTGCTCACAGATGTGTGACTGTTCAGGCTGATGTTAAAGATCTAATGGCAGGGGCTACCCCCACTAGCCTTGTGCTTCCATGCAGCAATTTGGGTTTGGGAGATGACTCGGGTCACTCGCATCAGGAGGCAGACTAGGACAAGGTAGTCACCACGTGGTAGTGTGCCTCAGTCAGGAGGGGTTAGCTGTGGTTCTGTCACCAAAGCAACCACTGTAGCTGGACCCCTCCTGTTGCAGGGCCAAGGACAGTCAAAAAAGGCTAAGGGACGTGGGAAGGTCTTACAGGGGAACAAAATTCCCAGTTGCCATCAACGTGAAACCTGACACACTTGGGGACCCCCGCTATGAATCTGTCTGCCCACCACAGGATCCAGAACCACATGGAGGAGGAAGTGGACAACCTTCCCTTGCAGACCCTGCCAAAGACATGGGGGACAGTGGAAGAGGGATTGTGGGTTGCTAGGGCTAAGTGATTGCCCCAGGCCGGAGCAGGGTACATCCCTGAAAAGAGATGTGCAGCAGGCCAAGATGAAACTCTCTATGGGGGGAGAGGAACAATCTCATGGCAGTTCTTGAAAAGAGTATGGGGTAGCCTACCCAGTAGTGCACAGGGCTGAGGTGCTTACCTCTCACCATGCTGGTTACCCAAGTTCAGAGGGCCGCTGGGGAAGGGGGTGCTGGGAGTGGATAGAGAAGCCATCAGGCAGCTCTCCTCTCCTGGAGAGGGATGGTGTTTATTCAGTTCTTGGCTGCCAACAGGTGGAGGCCTGGTGGTAGATGGACGCATAAGCAGCAGACAGCAGTGAGGAGAGGGGTAGCCACTGTTCAGGGATACATGTATGAATGCACAGCCCGTGCTGCCACAGCTAGGGGAAGAGGAACCTGCAGAGGAAAATATGGTGAGGCAGGCATCAGTGATGCTCCGCACACTGAGCCACCACATGCCTCACCTCCAGGAAGCACCTGCTGGACAAACTGGATTTGGACTGGGGGGGGGATGGCTCTCTCCCTCCTGACCCCACCATGGGGGGAGGAGGCAAGTGGGGGGTATCTGGACTGGTCAGGTAAGTCTGGAGAGGTGGTGGCCAGTGGGGTCAGTTGGGCAGGGCAGAAGGAAGCCCAAGCCTGCCTCGGCCATGGAGGAAAAACAAATTATGTAGAAAAAAGTAAGGGGGGGGGCCAACTGAGGGATTCAGAAGAGATCTTGGTGTATCGCATCAGTGGGCAGGCCGGGCCAGGACAGCTGCTGCGCAGCAGTGTGTCTCAGCCAGGAAGGGCTGGGGCAGGCTCCTCCACCACAGTGACCCCTGTGGCTGGACCAGACAGCTTGCTCCTGCAGCAGTGGGAAAGAGTGTGTATGTATGTGTGTGTGCATGGGAGTGTGGCCGACTCAGGCAGCACCCAAGCCTGGGGGGGGGGTGGTAAAAACATGGGAAAAAAACACAGCTGCCATCTATATGACATTCAGTATCCTTGGGCCTGATTAGAAAGAAAAAGAGATGTAGAAAAAAAAAGAGCAGGGTAATTGCTCATCTGTCCAGGACAAATTTACCCCATTCACAAATCCACCATATGAATCAGTACTCCAGAACCCCACAGCAACCCCCGGTCCCCCACCCCTCCTCCATTCAGAGTAAAAAAAAAAAAAGTAAAAACTGCAATCCTAAAATTGAGAGAACTCTATTATTTCATTTAACTGTACAAAAGTTGCACCTTTGAAGGTGAGATACTTACAGTGTGAGAGTGAGAGAGAGAGGGAGAGGGAGTATGCAAGGAGGGTACAAAGCAGGCAGAGATGTTACTGTTCATTTGCTTTCCTATCACTCATGTCTAACACAGTGAGTAAACTGCAGGAAACCGACACTGATGACTGTAGGAGGGCTGGTGCCTACAACATTCACCCTGGCGCAGCTGCCCTCTGTGATTGGCTGCTACAGTCAGCGCCACAGAATGGCAAACAGCATTTCTTTAAATGCCTGAAGATAACAGCCAGAGATGTATTTGTGGAGGTGCTGCTTTGATGACCGGATGCAGCCTGTTGAGCCGAGGTCAGCTCCTGCTCCTTCTGACAACCAAACAGAAGAGGGAACATGGGTCAACAGCGGGCTGTGACAGCTAGAGTGCAGTAGCAGTGAGTGCTGGCCACGGGACACCTACTGCAAAACACCCACCTCACTGGAGGACAGAGTGAAATGCAACCAAGCTGGCAGAATCCAAAGCTGGACGAGGTTCACTTAAGGGTCTCTGATGTCTCTGGGAAAATTTTGGAAAACATTATTTTTAGATTCATTTGAAAAGAAAAATAAACATGACACACACTACCTGCAGTAATGATGATTCACCAGAATACAGCAAAAAAAAAAAAAAATAAATTCCTTACTTCCAAACAGTTCCACATGTTAAAAGAAGCAGTGGTGCTCTATGGATTAGCTCAACATTTTGAGGACGTGCTTGGGGATTTCTTTAAGGGTCCCTTGAAAAGGTGTCAGGTGCATACACAACGCGTCGGGCTAGTTTGTGAAGCCCCCTGAAGACATGGGCCTGCACTCAAAGCACTGGGGTTCCAATCAGATATGGTGCGGTTCAGGTGCAGCCAGTGTGCTTTTTGCTTTGTTTGTACATATACGTTGCGCACATTATTACGGCTGTTTCCACCTGTTTGATCGTGGTATGTTGCCTACTGTTAATAAATTTGTACCTTTTCAAGGGTCGAAATCGGCATCGGTCCACTAGCCAAATGCTGGCAGATTTCATACAGGGCTAGTAAGATTTTCCTTTAACTAACCATGCGGTCTTGTAGTGGGCAGCATTTCAGTAAGTACACCAGCTGAGCCAGTGGAAAAGTCTGTGGGGCTAGTAGCTGCAAAACTTAATTTCAAACCCCTGCCTTTGATACCAGACCGGTAGGAGTGCTAAGTCTCTGCGTTTTGGGGTGTTGTTTGTTTCCTTAGCACCTAATCTAACAACAGCGCTGCCGACTCTTTGTGTTTTCTTTTTTGATTTAGCCTCTGGAGCACCATTGCACATGGTGGCACACACGGCTCTTGCTGAAACTATCTGGAAAAAAGGAACGTTTAGGCTATATGTAATAAAAATTAGTGCAGGCAGTGTGTGTCACACATGTTCTTCCTCTCCTACTGAGGCAGCTAGCTGCTCTGAAAAGGTGCCCTCCTTTTCTGGTTACTTTTTAGACTGAAAAGAACCAATAAAACGGACACCAGACAAACCGAGGAATAGGGACACACATTTTATTTGTTGCCAACATGCAAAACAGATTACGCAACAAATTACATATTTGCCCAGATAGCAGGTAGCGTGACCTTCCTACACAGAAGGCCCAACCAGTTTCACGGATTACAGTTGCATCAGGAAGATGTTGGTCTTCCTGATGAAGTTGCAACCAGCGAAACCAGTCGTTGCTTGCTTGATGTCACTGCTTCTGACTGCTATTCACAATTCTCATTACTTGATGGCACTACTTGTGACATTCACAGATCTCACTACTCGATGGCATGGCTTGTGACTGCTGTTCACTAAGCCAGGGACCCCTCAATTTCATGAACCTAAACAGTGGTTCAGAAATCCTCCGTGAGCTGCAGCTCAGCTGATACTGCAAGGGATCCAGCGAGCCTTGACTAAGCCAGGGACCCCTCAATTTCTTGAACCTAAACAGTGGTTCAGAAATCCTCCGTGAGCTACAGCTCAGCTGATACTGCAAGGTACTAGCCCTGACTTTTGGATTTGGTACCAGTGGAAGCTGATCTCCAAGTGGCCCACACTATCTACTGCTGAACACATCTCTAACTACTGTATCTCCCTCTGTCTCTCAAGTTGAATTTATGTGCCAGGGTTTCATAATTTGTTTAATCCTTACAGTCATTTTAAGTTCTGAGTTCATATTAGAAGTGAATTTTGAGCCTTGAGCTGATATTTTTCTTTTTTTGCTGACTTTTCCATTAGCAGATTATATCTTCCAGCCACTAGAGGGCTGCATTTCTGGTAGCAGTTGACATTTTCTCTGTCTGCTCCACTATTAGCAGGTTATACGCAGCTGCCACTTGGGGCTCCTATCCTATCTGGCACATCACACACACTCTGTTCCCCAGATTTTATCATTACGACGCTCCTCTCCAGTTGACTCTCCTTTTCCTCTCTTTCCCTCTTTAGAAACTAGATAAGCCTGCCATCCACTGTCACCCCTAACCACTTGCTTCTAGCTACAATCTCCCTACAGGGGTTAAACACAGACCCTCTCCCACCATCTGTAAACACACCTAGGGAATTATTTCCCTGCTGTAGCCCACAATATGTTCCTCCTTAGATTAGAACCCTCTATTTCTATCAGTTCTGATATTGGCCCCCTCTACAGGACAGGACCACACAAAACACTCACCCTAATATGAATATGACCACATCAAGGACGCATTGCAGAATATCAGGAGGCCATTAATTCTCCACCTCTAGACTGAAGTGCCACAATATCACCACCTGGATAACACTAAAACCACAAATGCGCAGCTGTCAGTAACATGGCACATCAACCCCCTACTACATGGGTCTATATGAGCAGAGGACAGGCTGGCTATCCCCTCTCTCCACCTGGTAGTGATGTACCCCTAACCTACCTATGTACCATGCCAAAAAAAATCACGTCGCATTACACAATCGCAGGCCCTAACACATGTGAAATGGCAAGCTATAAGGATCACATGGCTGCTCCTACTGATCTCAGGTAATATCCATCCTAACCCAGGCCCAATGACATACACTGCAACAGGTCATAAGAAACAGAATGGTCTAACATAGCATCAATAAATATCTGCAGCCTGCTAGCAAAAATGGACACCCTCCAAGTCTGGGTCCAGCAGCACGAGTCCGACATTCTTGTGATAGTAGAGACCTGGCTATCACCTATGGTGCCAGACTCTGCTATACAACTCACTGGGTATGCTGTGTTCAGACTAGATAGACTCAGTAAAAGAGAAGGTAGTTGTATTATATATGCTAAAGACCATATTCAGGGCCAAATGGTTAACCCATGTGACACCAAATGTGGGGCTCAACTGATGGCCATAAAAGTAATACTTGGCAAGAACGGAAAACCCTAGCTATAGTTTCGGCCTATATTCCTCCCAAGGAACAAGTGAACGGTTTCAATTTTGTCATCAACCACCTCTCTGAAGCGGGACCAAACACAGAGCTGATAATGGTTGGAGACTTTAATATCAACTGGTCCTCTGCTGAAGCTGTACACTACAAGGACTCATTAGCCACTCTCAATCGTGTGCAACTAGTAGACCCCCCACTTGGTATAACAGCAGAACAGGCACGGGGTCAATAATCGACTAGGTGGTCACAAATTGGCCAGAAAGAATATCCTCCATCATGGTTCTTCCCGACTCCCTCAGTGACCACTCCCCAGTAATCTGTAAATGGTCAAATAAGGCCCCAAAGGCACCAGCCAGGACTATTACTGCTAGACTTCTGAAGAAAGGCAAGTTGGGAGCTCTAAGAGCACACCTCAGCCTCCAAGATTGGAGCTCTACCAACCACAAAACAGACGTCAACACTGCCCTAGAATGCTTTATAAGCAAATTCAATGAAATGTGCAATGTCTACGCCCCCTACACCAAAAGAAGGATCCACGACTATGACAGCCCCCGGATCACGCCACAGCTACTAGCCCTCATGAAAAATAGAGATGGCTTGTGGTACAAAGTAAGGAATTCCGGTACCCAGACAGACTGCTAGAACTATAGAGCTGCATGGAATAAATGCACCTGGGCTATTCGCAAGGCCAAAAACACTCACTTTCAAAATGAGCTGACAAACTCATGGGGTGACAATAGACGGTTCTGGGAGAACATCAAGTCCCTAACTGGTAAACCTAATAAAACTCCCCCCACCTTCCTGAACATTGAGGGCCAACCTATGCAGGATCACAGTCGCACAGCAAATGTCTTCAACCAAGCTTTCAATTACCTCAGTGGAGGGTTGCCCCCTAGCTTCCTTCAACACCAATCAGATACTTACACCGAACAAAACCTGGGAACACAATCAAACTCCCATCTGCCTTTCTACTTCAGAGCTATCACCTTTATGGAAGCAAAAAAGTACATCCTAAAAGCGCTAGGTAATTCCAGAACTAGCTCCGATCAACTTGACCTAAAACTAGTTAGGCTCACCATAGACATAACACTCAAACCCCTCACCAAAATCTTAAATCTCTCCTTAGTATCAGGCGAATTCCTGAGGATCTAGAAGTCAGCGGTGGTTACCCCTATTTACAACAGTGGTGACAGGGCCAACTCTACATATTACCGCCCAATATCTATCCCTCCTCCACTCTACAAGACCCTGGAGCGAATTGTAACCGACCAATTAACAGAATATCTAGACAAGCATCATTTACAATGTCAGCAACAACATGAATTTCGAAAACAACACAGTACCACAACCGCTCTAGTGGAGTTTACCAGCTTTATCCATAATGCGCTAGACAGAGGGCTCTTGGTGGGGGCAACATATATTGATCTCCCCAAGGCCTTCGACACCGTCAATCACAACTTACTCCTGGATCAGCTCTCCAATACCGGCCTCCCCCTGCAACAGTAGCATGGTTCAGAAGCTACCTCTCTGGGAGGGTCCAAAAAGTGAAAATCCTGGACACCTTCTCCGACAATCTTAGTGTTAACACAGGGGTTCCTCAAGGCTCTATCCTTAGCCCTCTCCTGTTCAGCCTGTTCTTAAACAACATCCCTCAATCGGTAGACGACCAGCTACTACTATATGCAGATGATATGGTCCTATATTCATGTAATGATGACCCCTACAAACTGGAAAAGCAAATGCAAGCTAATTTCACCACGGCTGAGCACTGGTTCCTTCAATCAAAACTGCTCCTTAATTATAAAAAAAACTATGTTATTCGCATCATCACATAACAAACACCGCACCCACCAACTTTGCATTCATAACAATCAGAACACTTCTCTGAAGATGGCTCAAACATTTAAATACCTAGGATCGACACTGGACTGCACCCTCTCATTTAACTAACACATAGACACAGTTGCAAAGTAATCAAATACAAAATTAGAGTTATTGTACAGACACCGAAAAGGCCTGACTTCTGAGGCACTAAAAACTGCTGTAAATAGCTCAGTCCTCTCAGTGATAGACTATGGTCTAGCAGTATATAGGGCTGCCTTCCAAACTGCTTTGAAACGTAGCAAAACAACACTAAACAAAGCGTGTTGTTTAGTCCTAGGTGTACCCCGTCTCACTCACACCTGCGAGTTGTACATTCAAACGAACTGGCTCAACCTTGACAGCCGCTTCCAGTATCAAGTACGTCTGCTAGCCAAGAAGTCTATTCTAGGACTTACCACCCCAGGCCTGCAAAACCTTCTTAGCCGATCTAATTCCATCAGATGCACTAGGGGTACAAACAACTCGGCCCTCTGCATCCCTTTCCGTAGAACCACATAAGGCCAACAGTGCTACGAATACCGGGCGCCACTTTTGCTTAATGCGCTTGACCTAGACAACATGAAAGAGGACAAAATAGGCCCCTTTAAAGATAAACTCCAAGTGGCCCTTGCCACAAACAGTAACTGTGACTGTGAGACTTGACCCCCCCCCACACTCTTCCCTCCTCTTTCCTGCTACCCTCATTCTAACCTGCCCCCTTGCCTTCTCCTCTCTTCTTGCTAACTAACACTCCCCATGTAGGCTCCAGGTCCCCGCCTCAACACTTCCCCCCCAATGAGTCTAGCCCTACTCTATGACTACACTCTTTAGCACTTAAGACAAAAGAACTGCTGCCTATCAAGTTCTCGCCTCCCTGCATATAGTATAAGTTAATTATTTCACAGACTATATCATCCTCTGTTCCCTACTTGATTTGCTCTATATCCTGTAGAACCTCAAGCTGTTCATGTAAACTTCTTGTCAACCTAGCCTGCTATAAACTATGTATCTGTATATTTTTACATATGTAATCCCTGGTATTGTAATTATGTAACCTCTGTAACCTGATGTACTCATGTTTTTCTAAGGCATGGAACCTCCTTGTATCCGTTAATGTACTTGTAACCGTTGTAAATGATGTTATGCTCATGTATTACTACGACGTGGAACCTCTGTAAAAGAGCCTTTGGTGCAAAGGTACTTCCTAGAAATAAATAAATAAATACATTTATGGATCTCACTATTTGAAGGCACTGCTTGTGACTGCTATTCACAATTCTCACTACTTGAATGGCACTGTGTGTCTGCTATTCACAATTCTCACTAGTTGATAGTACTATATGTGACTGTTATTCACATCTCACTACTTGATAGCATTGGTTGTAACCGCTATTCACAGATCTCACTACTTGATGGTACTGCTTATAACTGCTATTCACAGATCTCACTACTTGATGGTACTGCTTATAACTGCTATTCACAGATTTCACTACTTGATGGCACTGCTTGTGACTGCTATTCACAATTCTCACTAGTTGACGGTACTACTTGTGACTGTTATTCACATCTCACTACTTGATGGCACTGCTTGTGACTGCTATTCACAATTCTCACTAGTTGACGGTACTACTTGTGACTGTTATTCACATCTCACTACTTGATGGCACTGCTTGTGACTGCTATACACAGATCTCAATACTTTCTGGCACTGCTTGTGACTGCTATTAACAGATCTCACTATCTGATGGCACTGCCTGTGACTGCTATACACAGATCTCACTGTCAAATGACACTGCTTGTGACTGCTATTCACAATTCTCACTAGTTGACGGTACTACTTGTGACTGTTATTCACATCTCACTACTTGATGGCACTGCTTGTGACTGCTATTCACAATTCTCACTAGTTGACGGTACTACTTGTGACTGTTATTCACATCTCACTACTTGATGGCACTGCTTATGACTGCTATTCACAATTCTCACTAGTTGACGGTACTACTTGTGACTGTTATTCACATCTCACTACTTGATGGCACTGCTTGTGACTGCTATACACAGATCTCAATACTTTCTGACACTGCTTGTGACTGCTATTAACAGATCTCACTATCTGATGGCACTGCCTGTGACTGCTATACACAGATCTCACTGTCAAATGGCACTGCTTGTGACTGCTATTCACAGATCTCACTACTTTATGGCACTGCTTGTCACAGCTACACACAGATCTCACTATCTGACGGTATGGCTTGTGACTGCTATTCACAGTCCTCACTATCTGTTGGCACTGTTTGTGACTGCTATACACAGATCTCACTATCAAATGGCACTGCTTGTGACTGCTATTCACAGATCTCATTATCTGATGGCACTGCTTGTGACTGTTAGACACAAATCTCACTATCTGATGGCACTGCTTGTGACTGCTATACACAGGTCTCACTGATGGCACAACTTGTGACTGCTATACACAGATCTCACTATCTGATGGTATGGCTTGTGACAGCTATTCACAGATCTCACTATCTGATGGCACTGCTTGTGACTGCTATTCACAGTTTTCACTACTTGATGGTACTGCTTGTGGCTGCTGTTCAGTCCCCACTTCCTGAAGGCACTGCTTTGCACAGACTACCTTTTCTCAAATACAACATCTTACTCCTCGGACATCTCAGCAGCTGTGCACGAACTTCACTACCTTACAATTGTCATGGCTAACTAGGCCGGGGAGCCCAAGTCAAGAAATAAAGCAACACTCCATAGTATACAGTGTGTATAGGAAGCATGGTGAACTTGAACAGCGATGTTTGATATGGCAAGTCATCATCTTCTGGTTTGATTCAGATCAGAAGCAGCTCTAATCAGAACTCCAAACACACTATAGTAATTTTTTTATTCTATTGAGTTTTCTTCCTGGACAGACTCCCACCACAGGCCCACCAGCAACCGTCCAGCCCTGTCTGCCACTGATCCGACCACAGATGCCTTTCCCTACATTTTTTCTGTCTGTGGCAAGGGTTGTCAGGAGGAGGGCATCCTCCCCCTGGCAACTCAGTCTTTACAGGCAGGTAGTGGGCGACATCGTGTCTGCCTAAGTGTAGCAGCCTGCCGTCATTCAAACAGAGGCTGGATTTTTACTCCCCCCTGTAATTTACCCTTCTGAAATACCCTAGCATACCACAATCTGCAGGGACCTAGCAGGCAAGCAGCTTCCTCTGTGACTGCAAGGTGAACCTTCCATGGCCCTACCTCAGGGGTCACAGCTGACGCAGAAGCAGAGCACTGACCCACCAGATCGAGGACATGCTAACACCAGCAACACTTTTTGATTTCCAGCCTCCCAGTTAGTGACCCTGGCTCGCACTCAAACCGCAGTCACCACCATGGTAGTGCGATATGCTACCACTGGGTCATAGAGCAGCCCGGTTCTTGTCATTTTGTGTGGAGTAATGTTAGATTTACATATTGATTGTATGATATTATAAAATGGACCATGAAAATCGTTTAACCTTATTACCGAAATAACTCACACACCTCACCTAGACTTTTTTTTTTTTTTTTTTACACAAAAAAAATTATTTTTATAAGTGGGATAAGACACTGCAGTTCGTGTGGTCATAAGGAAATAATGCACTTCTCAGGTGGTTGCAGCTGCAGTACTCAGCTATGCCTTGTGCCTAACAACCACCAAAGTGTGGATTATTTCCTTATAACTGCACACCCTGTCATGTGTTATACCTTACATTGCACGTTAATGCTAATTCTCATTTTTGAACCATTAGAACTGTGCTTTAAGAGGAAGATAGACTTGGTTCTAAATTTTAGAGCCGGCTAGGTTCTAGTTGGTTGTTTTTTCTTTTATTTTTATAATGGTTCTGCCCACCTGAACATTGCTACAGTACTTTCAATTGTTTTAGTTGCCAGCTTGCTTTAAAAAAAAAAAAAGCACAGCCCTGCTGGATTCATTCACACCTCACAGATGCAGTAACTTGTAATTTATTGTATCAGAAGTGATTGATTAAACCTCAAAACAAATAATGGGACACAGAGTCTAAAAATAATCTAAACTGTTCAATGCGACGGCAGCTTTTCGTTTACTGCACATGCTTCCTGATTTCTCTAATTAACATGACCTGCTGTGACTGCAGGTAGCAAGCAAACCAGTGAAAAACCACTGCTTTCACCCACCACTGACTCAGATAGCACAGCTTGATGGAATTTGTATGTTTAAAGGGCGTGCATCCTCACTCCACCACTACAGTAATGAAAAGGCTTATTAACTAGGCTGTTTTTCAACTTAAATGGATAAAATCATCTATTAAAAATCCTTAATGCACGGGTGGTATGGCCGACCCCCTGAGCTCAAGCGCAGATTCGAGTTACTTATAGCCAGATGGCCAAGTTGAGAGGTGTTGCCAATCACTGCCCACCATGCAGTGACCACTTGCAGTGGGATGAGGAGTACGCTCTCTCATGAGGGGTAGTGCATGCGCTCAGAGCTACTGCTCTAGGCAAGGGTGATGCAGGCTGTGCACAATATGGGGGGGTGGGGTCAGAGACTAAATGCACACTACGTATACTCTGTAGGCACTACTTCACATAGGGGGTTAAAATATCCCCCGAGGCCTTCGGGATGATGATTATACTGTCTCTCTCTGGCTGTGCTAGTCCCTGCCTCTGCAGTAGATGAAGTCTTCCAACGGGGGTTGGGGGGGTGGATGCCCCAGTGTGAGGACCTGCACCACAGTAGGCAATCTTCAGTGCAACAAGGAGTGCAGGTAAGCCAGGACAGGATCAGGGGGTCAACTGTGGCAGCCTGAAAACTGGACTAGTGCGGAGGGAATAAACAAAGAATGAGAAAAAATCCTTTGTACCTTAAAAAAGAGGGTGTCGGGGTGCGCTAATGGCCATAACTGGTTTTATACTGCATCTGAGGTCACTGGGGACTACCTGCTCATGGGGGGACAGCTAAAGCCAGTGCACCTTATTAGTTGTTAAATGGTGCTTTATATCATTTTTGTTTCAATTATTATCTGTTTCAAACAGCAACAAGGGACTGATTGGACTGGATAGATGCTTCTGACAGGACATCGGGTTTGGTTTTGTTTTTTTCACCTGCCACCAAGTGTGCCCTTCTTGGTCATGAACCCACACCTAGCGCTGTCACCCACCTTCTCTTGGAATCACCTCACCTCCTGTTCCTCATTGGCTGGTCCCTCTAAGACAGGGCTGGCAGGGTCCCTGCTGGATGTTGTACGTAGTGCAGATGTGGGTACCACAGTTGGTGATGCGAGGCCTGTGGAGTAGGGCTGGCGTCTTACTGCCATGGCCCGGCGCAGGGTTCCACACTTGTTTCTCCCAGACCTATAGGATGCCAGCACACGGGCCTGATGCGCATGGACACATAGGTGTTCATTTATCCATATCACAGCCCTGTTGGCATCATCCTTCCCTGTGCTCCAACCTGCACCTCTACCCATGGTCACCCAAGTGGCAGTACCACAGCAGACTCTGCGACCCCTCCTTCCCCGGAGAGAAGAGTGTCCCCTGGAATGCTCAATCCTTCTATCCCGGCCGACCTTCTTATCACTCAGCCATATTCCCAAACCCATGTCACGAGCAGTAGCGCTACTGCTGCGCCGACAGAATGACCTCGTGACGTCATCATGAATCATCATGCTTGCCTGTACACAACTACAGTCCATGGGGAGTGGTTCCCCCATAGCTACCCAATTAGCACAGCCACTCACATGACTGGTCACCACCATTAAAAACAATGCCCATGCTTGCACACGCGTGGACATATACAAACACGGGGTTGGGCGCACATTTGGAGTATCTTTGGAAAATTTAGTGAAGGTTGGTTTTTCTGCGCTTGTTTCTGAATGGTGGGTTTCCCTTTTCACACACCCTTGGCCCTTGCCACCTCACTCCTTGAAGCTCAGCTGAGCTTCTCTCCCTGTGTTACAGTCCTAGCCCTCTGTCTGTGACATCCCTGTTTGTTGCTATGGGAATGATTGGGATGTCACAGACAGGGGATCACAACTAAAGTGAAGGATTAGGAAATAGGAGAAGATCAACTGTAGGGGACAATGATCCTGTTTCCATGGAAACACAGAAACATAGACAGTGATGGTAGAAAAAGACCAAAGGTCCATTGAGTCTGCCCGGTGTTCCCCATCTGCCCTGGGATCTACTGTCCATACTGGGTTTTACGCCTCCCAAACAAACTTAGTAATGAAGAATAAAAGGAACAGAAGTACAGAAAATCTATCAAATCTATTAAAAATCACTAATGTGCTGGCCCGGTGGTGCAGAGGGTTGAGGCGCTGGTGCCTTCCTCACACCACACCGGCAACCCAGGTTTGGGAATGAACTTGAGCCATCGGGGGTCGGCAGGGGAAGGAGAAGGTTGAGCATCCATAGGACTGCTCTCCTCTCCTGGGGTGGGTTCCAGGGTCGCTTCTCTCTGCAGCAGCCCCTGGTGGAGACCGGAAGCACCGCACAAAAGTGTCACAATGTGGGAAGTAACAGAACATGGAAAAAATGCTCTGGACTGCTTGGATGACAACATCTGGTCTACCAACACACCCGGAAGACTTCCTGCAGCATGGCCGTCTCAGCAGCACCCGAGCCCAAGGAAAAATACAGCATACTGGGCTGCCCCACCCAGTGCCTTCCCCCTCGAAGGAGAGGGACCCACTCGACGAAGGATAACGCCGAGCTACCTCAAGGTAGGCCGTAATGTGAGGCGAAGGGGCTCGGGGGGGGCGGTTAGAAGGGGTGCTGGTGACCTTGGATGCCCGAGGGAGAGGTAGATTCAGGGCACAAAGGGGAGAAAAATAGATCACTCAAAAAAAAAAAAAAAAAAGAACAAAATTCACTAACACAATTTCAGCCAATCAGCACACAGAGACACTGTACCTCTTATCCTGTGTACAGTGTGCTCTCAAGCGGTAGCGTTTGGAGGGAGCACTCCACTTCAGTGCCAAGGGAGAACAGTACAGTAAAATAAAAGAGACTATAAACTCGAATGACATAATAAATTTAGAGGGCCTCTGAAGGGTGTCTCTTATGGTATAAGAGACACCTCTCATGAGGTTTGGGCAGACAGAACCACTCAGCTTTGCTTTGCTGTCCTCTCACCCAAACCTCATGCTCAGAGTCTCTTGCAACTTAAGAGACACCTCTTGGAGGCCCTATAAGCTTATAAACTGAACTGCCAGCTATGTAACACAGTGACAGAGTTTCTGCTTGTTACTCCAGTCACCTGGAACTGGGAATGGACTCGGTTTGCAGGGGGCTGCCAGGGGGAAGGAACAATGAGAATCCCACAGAACAAATCTCCAGTTTTGGGGAGGAGACATTCTGTGCTCTGCTGTCTGTCTGCCACCCAGCAAGAAGCCAGGCCAGCAGCACATGTGGAGGCTGCCTCAAGGTCAGGGGCTGCTGCAGACGATGCAGGCTCATGCACAACTGTGCATGCAGACATTGCATCACTGCACTCTGCAGCCCTGGGGGAGAAAATGGTGGGGAAAAAAAGACACTGATACAGCACATTGGCTACCAGCCCCGCGCAGGTTCGCACTACCGACCAGGCCCCCGCCTCCCAGACTTGATCCTTCACCCATCAGGTAAGCTGTGCTCCCCAGGGACCCTGCCAAGTGAGGTAAGCCACGGAGGCACATAGGAGGTTGGGGTAAGAACCTGGGGTAGTGGTTGACAGGAGCTGGTCAGATGGGGTCACCCAGTAGACAGAGGAATAAATACAGAGTTGAAAAAAATAACCTGCATGGTGGCTAAATATTATGTTTTTTAAAGTTTTGCTAAAAGTAACAAACTCAAGTTAAAGAGACACTGTCCCCTTTTGTGCCCATTTTTAAAGTATCTGTTATTTACATGTCTGGAGGAAGCACTAGGAATGTAAAAACATAGATGGCAAGAGATTTTCACACTAGTACAAGATAGTTATTATTATTGTAAAAACTATATTTTGGCTGTCCTGGGTAAAACAAGTGTGGCGTGTGTCCACAAGCTAGAATGGCGCTGAGCCACAGGTAAACTCGTTCATGAATGAATTAGTCATTTTTGGTCATATATTAGTAAATGGTGGTATCTGCCACCATCATGCCACCGATTGTTGCAAAGATATGATCCTTCATAAACAAGCACTCTAAGCCATTTTATTTTACATATAAAAATTGAAGCCATGACTCCAGGCATGCACATTAGAGTTGACACATGCATGCCTGGAGTCACGGCTTCAATTTTTGTACACAAAATAAAATGGGTTACAATGCTCAGTTCTGAAGGGGAATAACTTTGAAGCAATCCATGGCATGGGCAGTAAGAGATATAACCTTTTACTAGTATATGACCAAAAACAACTAGCTCGTGCATGAATGGGTTTACTCACAGCTCAGCACCACCAAGCTCATGGATGTGCACCGCTGGCATTTTGCCAAGGACGGCAAAAATATAGTTTTTACAAAAATGGTAGCTATCTTGCACTTGTGTGCAAATCTCTTGCCAGCTATGTTATTTACTTTGCTAGTGCATCCTCCAGACACATAAATTACAGACACTTTAAAAATGGGCACAGAAGCTGACAGTGGCCCTTTAAACTACGTAGTCAGCACAGCTATCCGGAAGCAGCAAATTCTGGATGCACCGAGGTATTAATGCCATCCTCAGGTTCCATCATGTGCCCTACTCTGACCAATCGCTTCACTGTATTTCACTGTACCATATAGTGCCATGTTACAAGTAAGCATTAAGCCACGTCGAAGGAAGCATCTATTCGGCCTTCCACCTCGTGCCACAACCCAACCCCCGCCTCACCCACCCATGCATTAATTCCCCAGTAGAAGCCTCCTTCATCGTGGCTTAAAGCTTACTTATGCCAATAGTGTGAAGAGACAAGCCGTACAAGTAGAATTGAGGGGGGTATCCCAAGCCAAGTGGAAGGACTAAATTCTGTCTGCTGTCATTTATATTTGGGGGAAAGTGCAAAGATAAATGTTTTTTCACCCAAATTCTGTAACTGCACTGTAAGTCTGGCTTCCAGTGGCAGTCACAACACAATTCATGAATTGGATTCACATTTACAAAAATATCATAGGCAAAAATAACACAAAAATCCAGGGATCTGCCTACGAAACACTGCAGTGGCCACAGGCATGGCCTAAACAATACAGGTGAGACAGAGTCCTGTTTAGGGAACAATTAAATTCCTCTTCTGAAATAATTACGCTGGGAATACCGAGTCAGGCATGCACTCAGCGATAAAGCATTGCTTTCTCATGCTAGAAATGTAATAATCTGTTTTCATATAAATGTTTTCCATTTCCCACCTGATAAAATCTTTTATGTAAGTCCTTTCAGAAAATGAAACGTTTATTTGAATGATCAGCAAAAATGAAACATTTATTTGAATGACCAGCAAACAGAGATTAAAAGAAAGAAAACCTCTTGTCAAAAGCGGTGCTTATGAAAACAGATACGATGATCTGGAGCCCACACCTGAAAAAGGACAGGGCCCTCTTGGAAACTGTTTAGGGGAGGGTCACAGAGGTGATTCAGAGGTAGCAGGGGAAGACCTGGGAGGAGAGACTGGAGATTCTCAGTGTGTGCATACAAGAGACTAGAAGGGAGGAGTACATGAAAAGAGACCTTCAAGTACCCAAGAGGTACTAAAGTGGACAGCAGTGCCCTGCTCACAGGAAGCAAGCAGAAGGTAACAGGAGGCCATGAAGGGAGGCAGTACAGCGCAGTGATTTAAGGCTCTGAGCTGCAAATCTGGAGACCTGGGTTTGAATCCCACAGCCCCCACTTGCATACTGTGTGACCCTGAGCAAGTCACTTAACTTCCCTGTGCTCCCAGGTTGCACCTGTAAACAAGCTTTCAGCTTAGTGTGTCTCACCTGGTTAAACAACTGGGAAAAAAAAAATGAATGGATAGTGGTGGTGGAGGTTGGGGGGGGGAGATTTAGAAGGGATGTAAGCAAGTTTTTTTGGGGGGGTGAGTACATGTTAAGTATCACTTAACTACACTTTAGTTACAGTGTAACTACACTGTAACTGCATTGCAACTGCAGTGTAGTTGAATGCAACAAACATGTAACTACAGTGTAAGTCAGTGTAATTACCCCAGTTGCATGTAATTAATGATTAGTTACATTGAAACTTTTTAACTTTTTCTTAAAGAAAGGGTTGTGTTTAGGTGGAATGCATTGCCAGAAGTGGTTGGCATGGAGTCCATCGCTGGTTTTAAACACACATCTTTGATATGTGCAGGGGGAATAGTCCCAACAAGAGGAAGGAAGGAGGGAGGGTAGGCAGTTGAGGGAAGGAGATGAGTGCGCGGGGGGGGGGGTGAAATATTGTTAGGGCCATCATTAGATTAGTACCAGTCCAGCATTAGTATGAGTGCATATGCAGGCAGGTAGGACATTTGTCTGCCATCGACATCTATGCTTTTATAAAACAGGCCCTCATGAATTCAACGACATTAAATATCCAAGTACCTAAACCCTGTCACATGACACAGGCCTCGCCCATGTGGTCAGCTCAACCAAAATAAGTAATCAGTCCATCATTTGGGTTTCTGATGTGGTTACACTCCGCAGTGCTAGCTCTAGTTTGGCCAGAAATATCTTTTTCTTAACCTGAAACTAATTTGAAGAGATTGGCACATAAACATACAAGATAACAAGTTCTCTAGATCCGTACCTCTCGGTAGGCAGTTCACTGTTAGTGACATCATTCTCGGTATCTTAAAAGGAAGGGGCTGGATCCCATTCTGGCTCCTTGGAACTGGTCCATTCCACGTCCCTATTCTGTGCCCCCCCCCCCCGCTCAAGTGTTGTATAATGTTTTATAAGTTTGGAGAGCACAGAGAGGTCAAAGGGGACATCACTTCTGCTACAGTGAGTTTGTAACTTTTAGGAAACCATTAAAAACATAATATATTTAGACATAATTCAGCTTACATTTTGTAGATTTTCTGTATTTCTCTTCCTTTTATCCTTCATTACTAGGTTCATTTGCATGGAAACTGGATCATTGTTCCCCTTAGCGCTGATCTACTCCTGGGGTTTAACCCTTTAAGAGCAGGAGCAGAGATGCCAGCCCGGTGGCGCTGAGGGCTGAGGTGCTGGACGCCACACCTCGCGCCACACCGGTGACCCGGGTTTGGGAGAGAGCCTAGGTCGCCGGGGGAGGAAGGATTGAGCATCTGGAGGACAGCTCTCCTTCCTCGGGGGTCGGGACCTGGGATTCTCCGCCCGGCACCGTGGCGACCTCTGGTGGAGACCGGAGGTACTGCAATGCTCAGGGCCAGAAACAGAGGATTGCGGAGTTACGGCAAGACATTCCTTGGCGTCATTGCATGCTGGAATCTGTCAGGAGAGAGAGAAAGGTAACGAGGGAGGGGGTGGGGACAAAGCAAAAATACCCACCCAGGTGGATAGGCGACGGCACCTGTATCCACCAGGACCACACTCCACCCCTGGGAGCAATCCTTACCTGGGCCGAGCCCAGCCCGGCCCAAATTTTCAGATAGAGCGCCCTGGGTGGATAAGGCAGCCCTACTGGGGGCTCAGAGCCGGGGGTGATAGCCGGCTGGTGCCAGGTTTCAGGAGGCCTCTCAGGCATGAAGGTAGTCTCAGGGGGTACTACACGATGCCTGAGAGAGTTTCACTGGTTGGAGGAAAAAACAGAATTCGAAAAAAAAAGTGCAGGAGCACAGTATATTTTAATTTTGATATTTTTTGTTTTATTTATTGTGTTTGGAGGACCTCTGAGCTCAAGAGCCCTTTTTCAAAGGTGTCCAAGTCTATCAAGTTACACACAACAGCAGAACAAGTTACAGTCGATGGGAGACCAGTACAATAAACAACAGATATAATAAGAATTATCATATTATAAGGAGCAGTGAGTTAACAACTGATTTCCACAATTACAGGAGGCATCAACAAGGGGTGCAGGCTAATGTAACTAGCAGATACAGTCCTGGTACTCATGCAGTGCAGTTTCTGGAAAAGGTGAGAAGTGACTTGGGCCTTAAAGGGGGAAAAGCAGAGTATAGCATTGATGGCAGTGGGCAGGGAGTTCCAGGTTTTGACTGCTCTAGTTGCAAAGAAGCATTGGCCAAGAGTAGTTTTTCTGAAGGGCAGGAGGAGTGTTCGATCCCACATCGATCGAGTTCCATATTTGTTCATGAACTGGGAGAAGAGGTTGCAGACACCTGGCGGTACTTGATCCATAATTTTGCATAGAAGGACTTTGCCGAGGTTAATATGGAGGCAGAAGGGAAGCCAGCTGGTGGAGAGGTCTTGATCCCAGTAGCGGGAGTCTGGTTTCATGCTGAGTGCAAATCTGCAGGTTCCGCTGCATCACATGGCACATTCTGCCCGTTATCATGCAACTGAATGGTGTGTACAGGAGGCCAGCACTGGAGGGGTTAATCCATTGCTAAATTCATAATCCCCTGTTAGTGACATCAGAACCATTTCCACAGCAATACACTGTGATGACATAAGTAGAGGATTATGTAGAGGGGGCATGGATCCTTCCCCTATGTAAATAACAACTTACAAATGGAAACACGGAAAACATACCATAGTACTTTGGTTATACCTCCTGGTTTACCAGTACATGCCCTCTGTGTAGGGGTGGGGTTAGGGTGACGGTGGTGGTGGTGGGAAGGAGTAAAGCTTCCTTAGCTCACTGGTCAAGGGACCGAGTTGGCACCTGTGCGCTTCTTCAACAGTTGCTGTGCAAAGTTGTCTCATTTGACAGTTGCTGCATCTAACAGCACACTGGATTTGACACTGCCAGTGTCCCATTCAGTGCACAGCCCTACAATGCATTGCCTTGTTTGTTCACTTTGACCTTCTACTCAGACGCATCTGATCCATCCCACTAACACAGCTAGTGTCAGCAGGATACCAACTGCTCTTCCTCTACAAGTGACACCAGTGAAAAGCGAGGGACATCTAAAAGGTCTTAAAGAAAATGAGATTTCCAGCTCTGCTACAGCATGCTACCCACTTCTTACATCCTAAATGTTTTTTTGAAATACCCCAATAATATTAGTGGGTATGCAAAATGAGACAAAATATACTGAATAATTCAAAATCTTGTGCAAACTCAGACAATGTGAGACAAATATGCAGAAGCTTTGAGGCTGCTCCCCCACAGATGACATGGATTCTGGAGTGGGCCAGGCAGCCTAGATGGCTGGGGAGGTGTTATCATGTGGTGGCAGTGCCAACTGGGAAGGGACTGCACCAGGTTCTGTTGATGCAGGGTCCCTCTGTGGTGGGCCAGTGTAGCTTGCCTCCTCCCCAGAGGGACCCTGCATGTCTGCATTGCCTGTAGGGGTGCTGCCTGCCTGAGGGTGCCATGCAGGTAGGCGGAACCATAAAAAAAAAAAAGAGAAAACCAGAAAAAGACCTGTGCTGTGGCTCGTCAGTATGACAGTCACTGGCCCTCTTGGACCTCACCTCGTGTGGATCCCTGCTGTCCCTCACAGCGAGGGTAACATTGGATGAGGCTGGGAGGTGGCCAGCACTGAAAGACCCAACTAGCAGGAGAAGGTTAACAGTCTGGGGACATATGGCTATAAGCAAAACAAAAAAAAAACAACAAAACAAAAATTAAAAAAGGTGAAAATGTTCAGCCTGTCCTGGAAACAGCTGGTGGAGTTATTACTGATGAGTCAATGTGACAGACTGGAAGAAACCACTTCAGTGGCCTTTTCTCCACCAGAAATCAAAACAGACTAGCAAAGGAGGTGGCATGGTGCCTTTTTACTGGACCAACATGTTAGTTTCAAATTGAAAGCTGTTGGGTCTGTCTACATGTGTGCCATCTTTTGTTTTTTTTTTAACCGTGTTTATACGCCTAATCTACCTCCTCCCTCCACTCTCTCTGACATCCTCTGTGGACCCTCCAATCCCTGCCCTGGTCTGCCCCTAGAGTGCCTCGTCCACACACTCCCCTGAGACCCCCGTATACTCCCCAGGTAGGGGTGGAGAGGGAACCCCTGGCGCTTACCTCTCTCCAAACCAGCATACTGTGTGTGTGTGCATAGATCCGGCACAGCAGAGTCTGCCCTGATGAGCGCGGAGACGTCCTAGGGAGGTGTCTTCGCCTAGGAGGGACCGAGGTGTTTTTCCGATTTCTCCCCCCTGACGTCAGGGTGCAATGAGGGGCTATGAACTAGGAGGCACGCTGAGACGTACCTCCTGCTCCACCCCTCTGCCGACATCCACCCAATCCACTTACTGCTTCTCCACCTACCGCCATCCCCGGACCCCCAGGTGGCGGCATTGCAGCCTTAGCCTGCAGTTAACCCCCACACGGAGAAGGAGGCTGCCATCAGGCGCTGTCACTTCTCGCCCAACAGACCCCAGTGACCGTGCTCGTTCCAGACCCGGGTCACCATGTAACCATCTGCAGGTTCATATCATCACATTAGGAAGGGCCAGAATGTTTGTGAAATGAAATATATGTGTGGGTCCAAAAAGAAGTATCATGTCATTTACTTTGCTCGACTACATACAAGCCCAACATGACTACAGGCACCAGAAAATGAAGACATTCAGAAGTGCTACAAAGATGCTTAATGTATGAATCTCCAGGAGAGATCTTATTTATGGAACTAAGCATGCACACACGCACTGTTGAGCCGCCAAGCCTCATACAGAACTGCAAGTCCCACAACAAACCAGTCACAAAGTATACCTTGGATCGCAGCCTTTATCCACCATGATACTAGTGCCAGCTTCTTGTCAATGCCAAGAATGAGGTATACACAAGTTCTTATTTCTTGGGAGGGCAGGATACTCCAGCAGAGACTTAACCTTTCTCTCCCTCTCTCTTTCAGCACTGTAACCATGTGAAATGTAAGCCCTTCTGTTCTCAAATTCAAGTCAGCGTTTATAGAGAGCAGCAAGCTGTGAAGCTGGAGACTCAGCACTTGAATACTCTGTGACCCCTGAGCAAACCTCCCTGTGCTCCCGGGTCACACCTGAAAACACGCTTCGGCTCCATGTGCTTTTCCCAGCCACATATTTCTAAACAAAAAATAAAGAGTTTTAACGTAGACCTTGGTAGCCTGTTCGACACAGGAAAGCCCACTGGTACCAGTCCTCTCTCTCTCCAGTTTTTAAAGGCCCATTACAAAGCTTTTGGTGTGGCGTTGTCAAGTGACGCAGTTCAGAACCCTGTATGTTCTGTTCAAAATGGAGTGAGAGAGGGAGAGACGGGGAGGTCTAGGAAAAGGAAGTCATTAAAGACTGTCTGGGGGACCAAACTGAAAACAAAAGAATTGTTTGTTTCCTTCTGGCTCAAAAAAAGGATGGTTAATAAAAGCTGGAGGGTAACTGCTACAAAACTATATGTTTTCAATTCACACTGGAATTTTAAAGGTATCATACATATTCCTGTTCTGTTTCATTAAAAATTTAAAGGGAACATCAAAACCCAGTTTACATTTTTATATATATTTGTAAATTTGAGCATGTATAAAATCTGTTTAACAACCCCACTGCGTTGCACTGTATGTTTTTTAAATACCCCTTTTTTCCCTACCATCCCTTTTAATGCAGCTTTTTTCCCCTGCCCAATATTCATTTTTTAATTAGTTAGTTGTTCCGGAACCCTTCTGCTCCGCTAATGTCATGGAGTTCCAGAACTGTTGACTTATTAAAAAAGGAATATTTGGTGGGAAGAATGGCAGCATTAAGGAGGGACCTGAAATATGGAAAAAATAGGACTATTTCAGAGCAAACACACTACATGATTAATACACGGGGGTGATTAAACAGACTTGTCACATGCTCAGTTGAGCAGTTATATAAAAAAATGTAAACAAAGCTGCCGACAGCCCAGGGGTAGTGCATCATGCTCTTGTGTGACCAGGTTCGAGAATATGCCGAGGCTACGTGATGCAGCAGGGGCTGGGATGAGTGGTGCTGTACGGCAGAACTTCCAGCTGGTGAGGGGTGGTGCTGGGTTCCACTGCCAGAGCAATCCCCAGTGGGGTTGGTGCAAGTGTGCGAGGCCTGCAGGGCACTGAGCAACATTAGGAGGTTTGGGCGGGGCTAGGGGACAGGACCATAAAACGGAAAAACTCAACTTCTCCTGGACCGCCTGTGGGACGGCCGCCAGTACTCTAGCGCACTGCTCTGCATGGATCCCCACTGGTCCCACAGTGGTAGGAGTGGCTGATGGGGCTGGATTCTTGCCGGACAGACCCGATGTTAGGCGGAGGTGGCGGTCCAGGAATCAAAAAGCTATTCGGCTAAGAAAAAAATATATACAAAAGGGTTTATATTCCCTACTAGTGAACACTGAAGAAAGTCAATAAAACTGTTAGTAAGGACTTCCATTATGGAAAAAAAAATCTCATGATTGTTAAAACACAAAACAAAAAAAAAACACATCACTGTGTTCACCTCTGGTACAGCTCATCAACTTGTCCTCCAGTGGTAATTACAATATTACCTAAAAATTGTTTGAAAATTCCCTGATTCCCAATGTCACACTATCTGTATTTGGATCCAAATAGTCCCATGCTGGGCCCTTGGACCCATGTACACTCCTGCAGACTGTAAGAACTGCCCCTGCCTTACCTTCCAAAATCCCAGTCCCTTTCCTAGGTTTTTTAACTTGGGCTGCTGACAGAATTAGAATGTACTGCAGATCTGGACTAATACATCTAACTGTGGGAAAGCAAGGGTTTTAAAGCCCCACGCAGGATACTGGGGGGTGGCACAGTAATATGCAAACCAACATCTGTGCAATAGATATGCACCGCTTAATCTGCAAGGAAACAAGCCCTATCAACCTCCTGTTGGTGAAGTGAGGTGTGTGTGTGTGTGTGTGTGTACTGAAAATTTTAGGCAGCATGATCACTACGGCCAGGGGCAGAGCTTGAGTGAGGCTAGGATGGGGCTTGCTTATGTGTATCCAGTCACAACGGACAAAAAAGGATAAATTCATTTACACACTTGTATAAGGCAACCTCGCATATTAGTCAACCCCCTTTTACCTTGTCATTTTTAGAATAATTAAGAGTTGGGAATGGATTGTGTGGCCAAATTGGATGCCTGAATCTGTTTTTGTGGCTAACTCTGGGCCCATAGTTTAGTTTGTTGGCCACATAATGTGGTTTTATAGCCACGGTCAGGCACATCTTGTTTTGTTACTAAAACTGGGTACACCATCTGGTTTGGTGACCAAAATTGGGCACATCATCTGGTTTGGTGGCCATATAAAGGCATATAATCTAGTTTGGTGGCCACAATTGGGCACATCATCTGGTTTGGTGGGTATGACTGGGCACACCAAAGGTTTTGGCCTAATTTGGGCACATCATCTCGTTTTGTGATCTGAAAAAGGGTTACACCTTGTAAATTCTCTACAACCTAGGCTGACCTCCCACTTAAGTTGAGTTCCCTATCTTGGGTGCCTATTTTTAGTACCAAAAACTAGACTTATACACCAACATATAATGCACAATTCAGCTGAACATTACAGAGCACTTTCACAGAGACCATTAGTTATAAGGGTTCAACACCAGGAAAAACAAAACACAGACTAGAGAGCATCCACATTGGCAGAAGAATGACTGTAAATGATCATTTTTCCCTAAAATCTGCTCAGATAAATGCTAGTTTTGCTTTTCTGCCCTAAATGCCTAGCAGTCCTGTGCCTGAGCCTGACCCCCACATACAGTATACATAGTAATGAACTTCTCTAATCCAGTGGTTGTGCAGGCCCATTCCATTTATCTCCCTGACAGCTACTTATTGATTAGCGGGGACATGCAATGCAATTCCAGCCATTAAACCACTTCTGCATCACATTCTCTGCTAACACAGCTCTGTTCCATAGTCATTTAGGAACTTAATACATAAGGGAGGGTGGGGGTGAATGGCGGAGCTATCTGATGCTCTCTGCAGCCTCCTGGGTCTTGAGTAAATTTCACAGTTGTGTACTGCTTTCCATAATGTATGTATCTGCCAGGAGAAAAAAAAAACTGCAGTGTAGCAAATATTTAGCGAGGTACAGAGCCACTGCAAACACCACACTCATTTCAAACATTTGAGATGTATGACACATCTCTCCCCTTGTAAAAAAAAAAAGCAAAGCATTTCATACACAGTTATTTGTTGTATAATATAACTTTCCAGGGATGGCAAGAGGGCATCTTATGGATAAGGGTGTCACCACACACATCTTAGGGTGAGAGAACAGCAAAATGAAGGTAAGAAGTTCTGGTGCCCCAAGGACACTAGAGGCGACACTCATATTGACAAGAAGCACCCCTAGTGTCCCTACCAAGCTATAACAGATCATGCATACATTTAACAAATTTACCTTTTTTGGCCAAAAAAACAGGTAATTTTTTTTTGGGCTCAACTGGAGCCTGTGAGAAGCATATTGCTCAGATACAGCGCAAGAGACCCTCATAGAAATACAAGTATGTCCCGTACAACTTAAATTTGCACTGTGATTGGTCAGGTGGTCAAGTGAAAATCCTGTGAGTTATAATAAAAATACAATATTCTGTGAACAGTGGTCTTGAGCAGTCATCTGTAGAAGAGTGAGCTGAAATGTATGCCTTTTGAACCATACAGTCAGCACTAATTTCTTAATGATGGTTTGCATATGTCACCCATGATGCCTTATTTGGGAACAGGCATCATTATAATGTAATCCCCCCCCGTTACCCAGGGTTACTAGAATCCCAGTAAGACCTAGTGGTAGGCAGGGAAGGCAGCTTGTGAAACTCCAGTTAAATGGATTTCACACTGTTTCACTCTGTTCTCAGTCTCAGCTGAGACTGAGGGATGACATCATTTTAGAACTGTCGCAGCTGCATAAGCCACACTGGAATGTTGCAGTTGGAGGTTAGAGTAGAACGCTGGGAATTTTGGAGTGAGTTCAGTAGAGTCTGTTGTAGTCTATAGTAGAGGTGCTCTGCTGTAAGCAGGCCCTCAGAGTCCAAAGCTCTGCCAAAGAGCTATTTTTTTTGTATAGGTGTGTGTTCTCACCTGAAGAGGAACACAAGAAGAGCACATTGAAGTGGTAGAGACCGCTTTCAGTGGTTCACGGCCCCATTCCTGTGGGGATGGGGGGAAGGAATCAGCCTGTTTCCAGGGGCAAACCCCCTGGTCTGGCTAGGGAAAAAGAAACTGCCTGAGTTAAGTTTGTGCTGAGGCACCAGAAATTCTGGAAGAGATTTCTTGGAAGAGAAAACGCCTGTGGGGCACCTGCAACCAGGGGCGCGTTTCGCTCTGCTAAAGGGCCAATGTGTTTTCACCTGACTCAAGATGAAACTAAAGTGACTGTTACTGTGGGGTCAGGAAAAGACAGCCAAGTACAGTTTGGAAGATGTGGGGATTGGACTGCTTAACTCTGTGGGGGGTCTAGAGTAATGGACACAGCCACTTATTAAGTATGTTCAAGTTCAGCACAAATGGGATGTAAAGACAGTAGACTGAATGTGAATACATTTAAAAAGAATCTACACAGCAAAGTGTTTTAAAGGATGAGGTGTTACAGTCCAGAGAAATGGCCGGGTATGAATTATGGGAGCGAGAGGTGGGAGACCCCCCATCAGTAGTAACCAAATTCACCTCTACAGGTTTACTTTGGGACACCTGTTGCTTTCTCTCAGGTACTTGGCCAGTGCCTGAGAAAAGTACCCAGATGTGGGCTTGATGAGGAAGATTCCCTGATGGAGCAGAAGTGCTCATAGGTGGTTTAGGGAGCCACCAGTAAATGTTTCCATGCTATATGGAAAGTGTCCAAAGGACTGGCAAGGGAGCTGAACCAGGGAAAACCCAGAGCAGAGTACAAGTTCAGGCTGTGTGCCCAGTGTGTTTCATAGCCTGAGGGCTAAGGTGAATGAAGATGTGTTCTGATCTCCATAAATCTGCATTACCAGGAGTGTAGCCTCGTGGGGGTCCATCTATGCTTTGTTTATTCTGTTGGATGTGAATAAAAGCCACACTTTAGGATCCCACTTCTGGTATTGGACATTACAGTTATTACTTCCTGTGTCCGGAGTTACTTGGGTGCCCCTGTTGCAGAGTAGCCAAACCTAGCCAATGTGCCGAGTGACATATTCCTCCCCAAACCCAGCCCACCAGGTAGTGCTGTCAAGATAGAAACGGCCTACCTGGGTGGGGGTTACAATAAGAAAAAGATGCCCTAGTAAATGTCAGCTGAACAAGACCTCTCCTTCAGGAACTGGCAAGAGCAAGACTTCTCCTCTAGTAATCTCCTGGTATGGAGGATTTCTACTCTGCCATGGATGACGAACCAGGACAGAGCTGGAAATGCAGGTAAACCCTACCATGTCATTGGGAGAGCACAGACTGATGTCCACTGCAAATGAAGATCTTCCTCCATGTGATGCATTCTCAGTGCCATAAGAACATTTTCTAAGTGTCCCCATCATATTCCAAGCCCTGTCCCTCGGAAGTGGCTGCTGCAAACGCCAGATGTATTTACCAAATGCCAGACGATATCTGCCTGTGTTCATATATTTGATATTTGATTCTGACCGTCCCAAACAACATATCTGAGGCCTCCCAGTCTGATCCGGGAGGGAGTTCTTTCTAAATTATCTGGGCCATTGTTGGACCCTGGAAAGGCTAGCACCACTCCTAGAGCCATGAAGAATTTGACTTGCCCCACAGCCAGGACTATAAGCAAAGGAGACCCCTACCTTTAAAAGACATCTAAATCCCCTCCCCCAACTCAGTCAAGGGGAATTTAAAATACCATATGGCCACACTGTTGGGCGGTCTGGAGTGGGCTAGTCCCAGCCCTGGAAGTAAGCAAAGTCCCTCACGCCATACACGTGCTTGCATCACATAATCAGACTTCCCTCCCATACCTCCCCATTCGTGGTACCTTTTCAACAGGGTCTCTTTGCCATAGTTCCAGGTTGGGCAGTGCAGGGTCAGGGTTATTGTAAGCATATTGAATTAGAAGGATGTATGTATAGCTACAAAGGTTGCTGTCATGATGTTTCAAAACTGTTGTCACCACCACACCTCTTCAACTTGCTACCTGTTTCACCTCACTGGCCATAACCTATATGGCCTCCCCACTCAAACTCTGTATCTATAACAACATCTTTTATTTACTCCTTACCTGCCTTCCCAGTCCTTGCTCCCTCTTTATTTCAGGCCCTGCAAGTCCCAAACTCTCACTTGGGGACCAGTTTGCAGGCTAACACTCTTTCAACTCTCCAATAGGTCTGTCTGCACCACCATTGGTTCCATGTCTATCATCAACCAGAGTGCAGGGGCCTCCAACCCCAACCCAGTGTCTAACCAGACATTCAACACACGTGTACCTTACATATTTCATGCATCCTGTTGTTAAATTGGCCAACACACACACACACACACGCACGCACACACACACACACCCACACACGCACGCACGCACACACACCCACACACGCATCCCACCCACACGCACACACCCACACACACACGCACCACACACACACACACACATGCACACACACCCACACGCACGCACACACGCACGCACGCACACACACACGCACGCACGCACACACCCACGCACGCATTAATACCACACCATCGCACGCCATCACACACACACGCACACACGCATTACCCACGCACACACACACACGCACGCACACACCCACGTGACAGGGCAGAGTAATTACCTGGCGCCAGGGAGGTGTAAAGGAGGAAGATTTAAGGGAAATATCAGAAGGAACTGCTTCACAGAATGAGTGGTGAACACTTGGAACAGACTTTCAAAACATGTGGGGTGAATTTTTACCTTCATGCTTAAACTCGATAAGTTCCCTGAAAATAAAAACAGAGTTACAGGGTATTCCCACTGAGTTAGTTAAAACTCAATGGCTTCTTTGTGTTTTGTCTTCCCTAAATTAGTATAGTAAATGCTTGTAGACCACTGGGGGTTTGCCAGGGCTTGCACCCAAGAGATCCTCTAAGATCTGTATCTAGCACCTACGATAACAGCTGCAAGTAAATTATCAAACCATTTAGGCGAGTGTGGAGAACAGCAGACCACCGCTATTAGCGTAGCGCCCAAGTTAAGCTACTTGCCCACTTATGGCACACTTTACTCCAAGTTGGCCTGTGGGTTATTTTTTTATTAGTTTATTTGAGTTGAGGGGTTTGCCCCTCCCCATACCCCATGTTAAACAAGGGGGTAGGGCGCAGAGCCTCCAACTCAAGTACACTGGCAAAACCAAAATCAACAGCAAGTACGTGACGAAACTAGAGTAGTGCAGCAACAGTACAGCGCAGAAAGCACACGTCAAAAGTAGCAAAGCGCAGCTACAGTATAGTGTTAATCACGTTATAACTGTAGCTTTGCACTATGCTAATAGTGGTGGTCCGATGTTCTCCACAGTAGTCACCATTTATGTAGTGAGACCCCCCCAGCTGGCCTGTTGGTGCAACAGTAGGGCTACTGCTCATTATGCTGGTGACCCGGGTTCAGGAATGATTCCGGGGCAACAGAGGGGGGGCCAGAGTAGGGGGTGGAGGCTTGAGCATCCCAGTGGTCGACGTGCTGGATTCGGTCCCCAGAGGGGGTTGCTGCCATCCTGAATGACCCCACTAGGGAGGCAAACTCTGGGGACTAAAAGGAGGGCCATGGTAAGTCCCAGAGATGAAGGGTAACAAGGTTGGGGAATGGAGGCAGAAGGGGTCTTGGCTGGATTGGTAGGGAGAAAAAAGTGATTAAAAAAAAGAAAGTGACTGCCTTATAATTCAACTATACATTATTTTTTTTTTGGTCAGTTGTGTTTCTTCCCTCAGTGCACCAGTAACTACCATCATGCCGGCCATCCCAGCCCTGTCACCCTGACAACTTCCAGGCCTTAATGACTGCACAGAGGTACTGTGGTCTGGGCCATCAGGTACAGGGCCCGAGGGTGGTCAGAGTCATCCTGCAGTTTAAGCACCAATCTTCCCATTTTGACACCAATTTCCTCAGGAGCAGCATGCAATAATGCTAGTGGTGGCACGACACATGCTCCCGTGTGCCCAGCGTCTGCCCCTCCTGCTCCTTGTACTTCTGGTCTTGGCCTGCTGCCCCCCAGCCACCATCAGGAGCCAGCCAAGTGGCAAGCTCTGTACCATCATCCCCCCCAGCCAGAAGAGGAGAGCAGTCCCGCCAACACTCAATGCCCCCCCAGCCGACCTCTTGACTTCACGAGGTTGCTCCCGAACTTGGGTTGTTGGTGCCTTAAGTGGTACTGCTACCACTGCACTGGTGGGCCAGCTGAAATATGCATTATTAGGTACAAGGGGATGTTAGCAACCCCTGTGGTTCTGGTTAAATGACACTACTGGCTGGCATCTTATTCAAATGTACAGCCAAGTCAAGTTTCATTCCAGTGTGATACAGGGCAAAATGGCAACAGCAAGAGGAGTAAAATGACTGGCTATATTGCTACCGACACTGAGCACTACTTGGATTTGAGAAAGGATATTATGACTCAGTGCCATGAACAATCACTTTCTATAAACAAGCAGACACACAGATCTGACAGCTCCACTGTGGGAGAATGATAATGGCACACTATGTCAACAAAAGCTGTCAGAACCATCTTTCCATCCTCTGCATTTATTATAACACGTCAAGACATTCATGTGTGCGTGCATATGGGGGGAGGGGATGCTTTAGCACTCCTAATGGGTCTTCACTGCTCGCTAGTAAACCTCTTCACTTGAGCTGCCACATGTGGTGCCATGCACCCCAGACACAGGCGCATGGAGGCAGCCAGTATCACAGCGTCCATTTATCTCACTGACAGCTCATTGATCAACTGGAAAACAGCAGCCAGTTCTACTCATCTACTATACTTACTGGGTAAAGTATTCTTCAGCTTAGCAGTCACACTGACATTCAGCTCAATAGCAAGGCTTGGCTTTTCACACATTGCATTCTGAGCACTTTCAAAGCTGAGATACAAGGGATACGTAACGCTCTGCAGTGAAATAACCCTTTTATTTCCACGCTCATGGACAACACCCATAACTCATGTAGTGAAGCCACAAGTGTGTTATGAAGACTTCATCCTCTCTCGTAAGGATGAGTAGGTATATAGAAGATCCCTCTGTTGGCACAGGGGGTTAGCACATTGCACTCCCTTGCCAACGACCCAAGTTTGGGACGAGACTTGGGTGGTGGTGTATTTCTTAAGTGCAACTTAAGCAGGGCCCCAAGTTCTCCGAGGCACATCAGTCCTAATTTCTGTGGCGGAGCTCCTCATCTTCTGTGGCAGCGTTTGTTCATTCCTGCGATATGAATCATTCATTTCTATGGCAGAATGCTATCCTGCCATTGGCTGTAATATTATGTGATGTCATCGATGGCATCACAAGTTGAGCATTGAGAAGGGGGTTCAGGATAAACAAGGTGGAGAAGCCAAGGGATCCATGCACTATGGAAATAAAATGTATATTTGAATGAAAACTCACCAAGAGCATGGAATTCTACGACGCCACATACTGTATACCTGCAAAATGATGCAAGTTCTTTTGAAAAATTATACAGCTGTGGAACTGCAGAATTCTAAGGGCCTTGAACTGAAGTAAAAGTTATCATAGCTTTCCCTTAACTACTATCACAAGATACTGAATTACGGTATTTGGTAAGATGATAGCAAAAAGGACCTCTGCTCTTCAGTTGTTTCTCTGTACAGTTAATTTATATTAGTTATTTGACTAGCCCACAAACCACTGCAGGACCAAATAATCACTAGGGTGTACAAATAAAGTTTTTTCAAACATTTGGCCAAATATTTGAGATTCATAGATTCTGTCAGCAGATAAGGTCCGCCAGGCCCATCCAGTCTGCCTGTTTACGCTAGACCCCAAATATTAGGCTATTTGATATTCTTTCACCCCCACCATGTTTCAGTTGTTCACTGTCTATATTAAAAAAATTAAAAGCAACCCCAGCTGGCCCGCCGGCGTGAAAGATTTACCGCTACGGCGCTGGCAACCCAGGCCGAGGAACGGACTCAGGTCACTGGAGGGCTGGCCAAGGGAGAAGGAAAGGAGCATCCCAGGAATAGCTTGCCTTCTCCAGGGGGAGGGTGGGGTTGTGGTCTGGTGCCTGCTGGCCCCTGGCGGAGGCCGGGAGCACAGCAGAGACATCAGAGCCTGTTGAATGGGGGAGCAGCAGACATTGGTGTATGCCCTGACGTCTGTGGCATGCCACTCCCCAGGAAGAAAATGAGGAAACTGCCCTGACTGTCTGGATGACAGTCCTCCGGCCCCCTGCTGCTGCCAGGCCTCAACAGTCGACCCCAACTGAGTGGCACCCAGGCCAGGAAGAATGCGCTGGATGCCCCCACTGGTGCCTTCCCTCTCGGAGGAGGGGGACCTGTCTGGCGAAGGGATATGCCAGGTTACCCAGGGGGCCATGATATGAGGTAAGGGGCCAGTGTGTGGAGGGAGGGCGTGCAGTCGGGGGACCCTGGGAGACCCGAAGGAGTGGTCAACCAGGGGTGGAGAAGGCCAAAAAAAAAAAAACACCCCAACCCTCTAAGCACCAAATCTATCCTCCTAACCCCCAAAGTTCTGGAAAAGTGACCGTGGACGTGATGGGCATGAATATCAGAGGCAGCCTAAATTCTAAATAACTTCCCTCACCTCATCAAATTCTCCCCAAGCTCAACTCAAGAGATTAATCTTACCTCCTATCCTCCTCCTACCCTCCGGGTACCAAATCCACCCCCCTCCTCTCCCTACCACAAAAAGAAATAATTTCTTGGGTCCCACCGTTAATGACCGGCACAGTCCTCCCTCCGCCTTGGCTGTCCACCTTCTAATGAATGAAAACCCACAGTCATGATTACAGTAATCACCAAATCAGCTGCATGCTGATCAGGTGATAACTAAAAGCGTGATCATACGTTTTTATTCATTAGAAGACGGTCAGCCAAGCTGGAGGGAGGGCTGTTCTGGTTGCCCACCAGGGGGCCTTAGAAATGTATTCTTTTTATATTGGTGGTTGGGGGGGATGCCTAGAGGGTGGGTGATGGGGAGTAATATTAATCTGTTGAGTTGAGCTAGGAGATGTGAACTGATATGAGGGTGGGGGGACCGCAGGATTTTTTAATTTATTTCTTTATAGTGTATAGCCGAACGTTATTGTGTATGAAAATCCATACACTCAAAAAAGTGGTTCTGCTGCAGTAGTAACATAGCTATTAAAGCAGAATGACTTTTTGTTCTGCTTCAACTACGTCACAATGCAACCGCCCCCAACAGGACCGCCCATAGGACAGGGTGTAGTTGAGAAGTTGCGAATGTGAGCAGACCAACTGGCAAACAGCCAAGATGTGCGGGTCCCTGGAGACTACAGTAGCAACAAACAGTAAGGGGCATATGTTTTGGGGAGCCATACACTATATAGAAAAATGTATGGGAACCTCAATACACAACCCGCTATTCTAATACCTTGTGGTATCCATGACGACAGGCACCTCTCGAGCTTCGCTCTCAAGGTCCTTATCATCATGGCCACCACTCGGTATTAGAATAGCGTGGTTGTGTATGGGCTCCCATACACTATCCTATATACTGAATTTCACGATAAGGACAAGACATTATGAACTATGATAAGAAAACAAAACTTGCTTTGCTGTTAATCAGAAACAATGCTTATTGCTAGTATGTCACAAAACAGCTCCATGATATATCACATTCAGTAATCTCCAGTAGCCAAGTACCTAAACTCGTTTTGAGGTGGGGAATTAGAATAGGTGTAGATCCAGCAGTGCACAGCACAGTGTCCCTTACGCCTGCTTTCAAGAGTTATTCTCCAAAAATTCAGTACAATACCCATCTCATGAGAGATGGGGCATCCAGGCACCCCCCCAAAACCAGAGCAGAACTGCAGGATTACTGTACCGCTTCATTTTTTGTCACATCATGGGAGGTATAAGCACTGTGGTTTAGTGATACTCGAAATGTGGAAAAATGTGGGGTCAAAAGCCCTCAAAATGTGGCACACATTATCACATCTGGAGAGACAAGCACAGAATACTGTGGAAACTAGTACTTTTAGGGGTGGAAAACTGAATTTTAATATAGCATCACAGATTATTGTGAATTTCTTAAGCCTTACACAGTGCCTTCCATAAGTGGGACAGCTCTCTCTGCGTGGGACAGCTCCTTTTCAATATGGTATAATGAGTAATTCTGAGGGGTACAGTTAGGGATATTCCTTCCTTCTTGTGGAGGGACTGTGGGACGACAGATGGACCAGACACTGAATTTCAAGTTCAACACACAATCTCTGTGTGATGTTTATTCACAGGAAATAACCTTCAGCAATAGCATATTCCTTCTTCAATACATTAGTTTGCAGCAACAGACTATGAATGTCTTTTCTCTGTATTTAGCCAGCACCTACTGACACTGATCTCTGATCTAACTCAGCAGTTGAGATTCAGCCTCTACCCCTATGCAGGCCTTGTTTGCTTGGGTAGTGGGGGTCAAATTAAAAAAAAAAAAGCTAAAAACAAAGAACCTCAGTGCAGAAGCACTGAAACAAGGGTTTCCCCAAAGGGCATTGACAATAAGTCAAGTTTCAAAGAAACATAACATCACACATGCTTCCCTAATGCAAAGCGTCATGGGATATATGTAAATCACCATGACATTTCTGACTTGTTCAGTTTACAGCAATTTACATGCATTTTAAATAGCATAACTAACTTAATTTTTATAATAGTCACCTAGTACTTTTTACCATTATCAAAAACACCTAGGCCCAGATATTCAAACTGCGCCATTCTGAGGCGCAAGCCCCTGCGCTGCTCAAAATAGTTGCGCAGGGGTGTGGCCGGGGTGATATTCAAAGGAGTAGTGCTATTGAGCAACTCGCTGAATATCACCCCAGCCACAACCACTGCAAGATGGCGAGTGGAACTGGCGCCAATCGCAGTTGCCAGAGTTGAGCACAAACTTGCAGTGGCACAGCACCATTGCGCCTATCGCGCAAATTTCCGATATTCAAAAGGTGACATGCAAATGGGGCCATAATTTATGCAAGGCGCAGGGGGGGCCATTTGCATCTATTTATGGCCCCATTTGCATGCCATTAGCATGTAGGTGCGCCGATCCCCGAGGACTTGCGCCTGGCCGACCTGCCAGGCAGCAGCCTCCGGGGACCGATGCACCCTGCAGCCCGATCGCGGGCAGTATCTCTGTGTAAACATTCCCCCCCCCCACACACACACAGATCCCGAAGCCCAATCGCGGGCAGAAAGTATCATGACCCCCCCACATCTCCCGAAGCCCGATCGCGGTCATAAAGTAACATGACCCCCACCACACATTTCCGATGCCGATTGCGGGCATAAATAACTGACCCCCACACATTTCCCGATGCCCGATTGCGGGCATAAAATAACATGACCCCCACACATCTCCGAAGCCGATCGCGGGCAATAAATAACATAACCCCCGCCCACATCTCCGAAGCCCGATCGCAGGCAGAGCGTGTATCAACCCAGTGCCCGATCGCGGGCAGAATGTAAAAGCCCCCAACCCGAATATCTCCTGGTGGTCCAGTGGACTGTAATGCCGATCGCGGGCAGAATGTCAGTTACAACTCCCCAAACATCTCCCTGGTGTCTGAGTGTCCCCACCCACGAAGCCCCTCCACCCGCTCCCCGGCAGCCAGTGGGCGGCAGCATCCCACCCGCCTGCCGCCCGACTGACCTGTCTGGTACGATGACGCCCATTGGTTGCAGAGCTACAGCCAATGGGCGTGCAGCCCATACCTGCATGATGACAGTCCAGACCATTCACAAATCTGGACTGTCATGTACGGTATGGGCTGCACGCCCATTGGCTGTAGCTCTGCACCATCGGGCGGCAGCCCACCGACAGTCAGTCGGGCGGGCGGCGGGCGGGTGGATGCTGCTGCCGCCGGCTGCCAGGGGGAGCGGGTGGGGACACTAGACACCAGGAGATGTTTGGGGTTGTAACTTGACATTCTGCCCGCGATCGAGCATTACGGTCCACTGGACCACCAGGGAGATATTCGGCTGGGGGCTTTTACATTCTGGCCCGCGATCGGGCACTGGGGGTTGATACACGCTCTGCCCGCGATCGGGCTTCAGGAGATGTGTGGGCGGGGGTTATGTTACTTTATTGCCCGCGATCGGGCTTCGGGAGATGTGGGCGGGGGTCTATGTTATTTTATGCCCGCCATCGGGCTTCGGAGATGTGGGGGTCATAGCATTTTATGCCCGGATCGGGCTGGTGGGGGGCAAAGGGACCGAAGAAGCAGCCAGGGTGGTAGCTGCTGTGTTGCGCCCTGCAATACAGCAGCTCACCTGTGGGTGGCCCTCAACTTGATCCTTTTTTGGCTCAAGGTTGTGCAGGCGGTTAGTTGTGCATGCACAACTCTGCACAACCCGACTGAATATCGGGTTGCGCAGTTTATGCATGGTTCCTCCCCCTCCTGTTGAGCATGCATTCATTTGCATTGCGCTGTTGCGCAACCTGTTGTCAGTGGCGTAACTGCCTCCTGCTGAATATCGCAGAATGGCGCAATGTAGGACTTGCGCATGCACAACCCTGTTGCGCATGGCGCAACCCTTTTGAATATCTGGGCCCTAGTGCCATGGTATTTTCAACATTTACAGGTTTCATAAACATAAGGTATGTACATCAAGGTATTTTATGACATAGTGCTATTACATACTAAATCCAACAACAATAAACACAACCTGTTTTACATTCGCTTGCAGGTCACCACAATAACCTCTCTGTATGAGGACCTGAGAGGGAAAAAGAAAATTAAAGAGGACACTATAGCATAGTCAAGAAAGGGAAGGGAAGTGGGGTGCCCACAGGTGGCCAGCCATATGGACTAGAAATTGTAAAGGATAGATTAGGTTAAGAAACAGAAGAACTGTTGCAACAGATTTAAGAAAAGTTCAGTCCTCAAGAGTGGCAGGAGCTCCCTGTCACACTTCAGATGAAAGCTTCTATGTAATCCGAAATCTTAAGCACCTGTTTTCTTTTGTAAAATCTATGTTGGTCCAATGAAAGGTATCAAATGATGTTTCTTTCTGGATCCTTCATAATGTGGAAGAGTTAAGATGGACTGTATGGTGTCTGGCCCATCACTGCAGCGGAAGGGCTGCCGCTTGCAATGCCTGTGACCTGGGTACAAGCATGAGGCTGGGTCACCAGGGCCGGCCGAGGGAGAAGGCTTGATTATCCCAGAGGAGGCTCTCATTCTTCAGTGAGGTAGGGAGTGTGTAGCCACTGCAGCAGCGCTACCTGGGTGACCACAGATGAAACTGCAGGCAGGCACACCTTAAATGTATTAATTTAACTTATTTATTCCACTTTATAAGATGAGTTGGGAGAAATGTACACCCCAATTTGTGCAATGGCTCTCTGTGGCCATGGATTAAACCCCTGTTTAATCCACGGTCCCGTGGAGCGACTCAGGGGATCTGACGCCGGGTCTCGTTACATTCAAGGAACAGCAAGCCAGAACGGCAGGAATATCAAATAGGGAGAGTGCGAGTGGAGAGGACATGATGGGTGGAATCGAAAGCAGGACACCTTTAGACAGTGTAGATTTAGTCCCCTGATACCCCCGACCCCCACAAGATGCAGTGCCCAACAGTGTTCCTGATGGTGCAGAAAGAGGGAGAGACAGCAAGTCAGCGCATGCAATCTGCATGCAAAAGCAGGTGGACTAGACTGTATAACTTACTGTTATGCTAGGCAGTTTGAAGTACTGAGAGTGGCCACGGGTGGAGATTAAACACCCCACAGTACCTGGGGTAGCTGCAACGGTGAGATGTGGGTATTCCGGAGCTGACATGCCCCTAGCCACCCTCCGCAAAGCGGCCGTAGGCAGAGATGAATCACCCCAGTGTACCTACAGTAGCCGCAACGGTAAGAGGTGGTTGTCCCGCAGCTGACATGCCCCTGATACCCCCCCAAATCACCCTCCCCCAAACGATGTACTGCCAGACACTGTCCCCGATGCTGCAGAGAGGGTGACACACAGCAAGTCAGCGGCTCCAATGTGCAGGGGAAAGCAGGTCAGGTAGGCAGTTCAACATACTGTCAGGCTAGCATCAAGCAAAGGGGAAGGTGGAAGCCCAGGATTACATCAAGCAAAGGGGAAGGTGGAAGCCCAGGATTACATCAAGCAAAGAGGAAGGTGGAAGCCCAGGATTACATCAAGCAAAGGGAAGGTGGAAGCCCAGGATTACATCAAGCAAAGGGGAAAGTGGAAGCCCAGGATTACATCAAGCAAAGGGGAAAGTGGAAGCCCAGGATTACATCAAGCAAAGGGGAAGGTGGAAGCCCAGGATTACATCAAGCAAAGAGGAAGGTGGAAGCCCAGGATTACATCAAGCAAAGGGAGACGGTGGAAGCCCAGGATTACATCAAGCAAAGGGGAAAGTGGAAGCCCAGGATTACATCAAGCAAAGGGGAAGGTGGAAGCCCAGGATTACATCAAGCAAAGGGGAAGGTGGAAGCCCAGGCTGCCTTGTCAGGTTGTCTTTTTCTGTGTTTACGGCAGGAGCAGAAGGCACATTTCCCCAGTGAGGTCACTGTGAGCGAGAGACAGCGAGGCGGAGCGCTGTGCATGGAGAGAAAGAGAGAGAGTGAGCAGTGCAGTGCGCTCCACAGACACAGACCGAGAGGGACTGGCTGCAAAAGTCCAGAGAAGGCATATTATATGTATAGCAAAACTCGACACGGCATATGTTGTTTGCACAGATATCAGAAATAATTTTTGGACTCAGTATCTGGCATTTGTCATATACTCTTTGTCAGTTTACATAACTGTAGAGATGTCTAAGTTATAAAAAATGTTCAACATTGTATCTCTTAAGTATTTAATCTTGCCGCAATGTCTTATACTTTATGAGAGTTCCTCTCCTCAGTGAAAAAATGACCTTCTTTATGAGAGCGAGCAGACACCGACACACGAGCAGCTGCAAACCAGGAGACTCTTATGGTTCTAGGTCTCAACGGTGACCGTCAAAAGGCGATCGCCGTTAGAGCAGTTGTACATCGCCAAAAATACATTTCAGCGATGTACCCAGTATACAACAAAGCAATGCTGGGGACTTAGATTTTAGTATTTTATGTGGGGACTGCGCCCCTGCACCCCCCACCCTCTGAAGGATTCTCAACTCAGGGGGTGCATGTGGGGTAAAACTGCAACAAAACAACTGAGGCCAGGCACAACAAACGCATCTCGCGCCCAGACCCGAACCCAGTACCCTAATAACAACCCAGCCCTGAACCCACCCACCACGCCACGGGCCAGCTCAGCAGCTCACTGTGACACCACCCCTCACAAATCCTCCCTCCCTCCCACCCCTTGCTAAGTGTGCTCGCCCCCGTGCGTATATATATATATATATATATATATATATATATATATGTAGCACATCCTGTCACTATATGCAAACCCTCCCATCCGGTTGCCTCCCGGTGGGTAGCCCCGTTGACATGCGCTGCGATTGAGTCCCATTTTTGCAGGCACCCAATCGCGGTCGCCTATGTCACGGGATACCGACTCTTACAGAGTGGAAAACTCATGCTCACAGTTATGTTATGAACAAGACATGGCAGAAATGAACCTAACAGTACATTTGTACCATTTGTGTCTTCATAACATAAGTGTGGCATGCATTATTTCTTCAGGACTACTTTTTCAGGCGAGAGGATACAGTATCATTTCATCAATTTCAACAGCAATAAAAGCGTTTTTATCGCTGATTTTCTTTTTATTTTACAACCTATGTTATAAGTGCAATAACCCACTCCAGAGTATGGGGTTATTACGCATCAATCAACACCCGAGGAGCTGTAAGGAGACTCAGACTGTGACCTCGTGCCTCACAACGCCCCCAGGTCTTGATTAATCCCAATGGTCCCACCAAGCTGCAGCGACAACACAGTTGTCGACACCCGGTACATCGGCAGGCACAATGCCGACAGTCAGCATTGTGCTATCACAGAATCAATGTGTTTTTTTGCATGGGGGCTGCGTCCCCCACACCCCCGATCATAAAATAATCAACTCCAAGTCGGAGTTGTTTCAGGAAGGGGGCAAAACACCGGCAGAAGCGGCGCAGTGTACAGCAAAACCATTACAGTGACCTGCTGATTTATTTCGCTGTAATGGTCTTCGCTGTATGCATGTCATTGTTCTAATGGCATACGAATCCCAATAGCCCCATACCATGTTGTGGGTTACTGCTTACTTGTTAATCAGGTAACTGCACTGGTACAGGGTGCCTTTTTCAGTCATGCCCTGGGTACTGAAAGAGTACAGTACAAAAATATTACAATTTAAAAGTTAGTAATACAATTATTCATTCAGTTATGGACACAGTACAAAACAGGTTCATAAAACCCATCAACATAAAAAAAAAATAAAATAAATGTAGCCGGCCCAGTGGCACTGAGGGTTGAGGTGCTGGATGCCACACATCGTGCCACACCAGGGACCCATGTTCGGGAACGAGCGTGGGTCAGACGCTGGTGGGACAGTGCATGGGGGCGTATGCGAGCCCGCCACCGCATCATGGCATGCCAGCTCTCATGGGGAGAAGAAAAAGTGGACAAATGGACCCTGGTGGCTGGTCATAGCGGCTTGATAGCTGCACCATCGTGCTTCATCCTGGAGGTAACATCCCAGGCTAGATCCGTGTTCAGCAGGTGGGGGTCCTCACGGCCCCGCCACAGGGGATAAGCCATGGGAGCCTGAGGGGTGAGGGCCTGAAGAGACGGAGGTGATGGCCAGACGAGTGCTGACCAGGGCCGGTCAGAAAGAGATACCAAAAAAAAAAAAATAAAAATAAACTTAACATGTGCAAACATTTCTTAGTTTCAAATAGTCTCCAAGATTCTTAGAAAAAGCTTTTGCAATGAAAAGAGGAGGGAAGACCCTGGCTGGAGCTACATATCAGCATGCTCTAGTGTGCACATTCACACACGGCATTGTGAAGCCAGCATCTCGAGTGGGGGACAAGAAACCATGAAAATGGACTTGGCAGCCATAGATGACTGGTCCCAGGACATCTAGGCTCCTGTCTGCCACCACCTGACAAATGACTGTTGTGGGGGGTACACCCCCCGTCCTGATACTCCCTGGGAGGCAAACCAAGGCTCCACGGAAGGGCAGAGGCATCAACTGGCAGGGGTGTAGGGTCCAGGGGGGTACAGTGGGACTCCTAAAGGAATCGGCGGCCAGGGATGAAAGGACAGAGCATAACATCAATAAAAAAAAGATATGTATTGTATGACTTTCTTTTGGTCAGCACAACAGCGCTTATTTTTATTTCTTTTATTTATTCTTTTTTGTAACTGGGTAAGGCCCACTAGGCACAAGTGCCTGTTTCAGGGGTGACCAGGGAGCACTGGGGTGGTTAAGTGACTTGCTCAGAGTCACACAGTATGAAAGTGGAGGTTGTGGGTTGTGAGAATCAAACCCAGGTCTGCTGGATGTACCAAGCTCGTTTGCAGCTCGTTACTTTAACCCCTAGTCTATACTGCCAGTAGCTGGAGTAGGCTCACTAATGAAAGTCCCAGTCCCCAATTGGAAGGAAAATATAGGGATAAAAACATCTGAGCAAAGCAGAGCCAGTGGTGTGAAGGGCTGAGGCACCCCAAGCCACGCCAGCAACCCAGGGTCAGGAACAGATACGGTCACTCGGAGGCCGGCCTGGGAAGGATGATCAAACAGCTTCAGATGGCTCTCCTCCTTGGGGGGGAGCACATACTGCTGCTTGGCTCCTACCTGTTGGAGGCAAAGTGCCACAGCAGTGACCACCTCTTGATTAGCAGGGTACAGACGCAGAGAGCGTGTGGTGTCTTTACAGTGCATGCCCAAATGTTCCGGCTTGTGAACAGGGTGAAACGAATCTTGAGTGGCAGTATGATGGATGACGATCCTGCAGGCTTCGCACCACCACCTCAAGCACCCATGCACCCTCGGAGGTTCAGGTAGATGGGGTAAGTACCAGGCTGGTCGGTCACGGGGTTGGGGGTCGCTGTCAAGAAGGGGGCTAGCTGGGAGACAAAGGAGGCAGAAATAAAGGTTGAAAAATAATCTGAACAATATCAGCTACTCCTGACGTTCCGTTCCTTTTCCTGATTATGCATGTCAATTTGTAACCCATGTACAGATTGTAGTTTTATTTATACTGCTGTCTACTCATTAACCTCCCCCCACTCATCGCATCTGTAAAAGAGATTATTAAAAGCCAATGTCTGGTTACTGGTGAAACGATTTCAAATAAATAAAGTAAGTAAAAGTTTATGTATAAAGTGCCCTATCCCTGAGGCTCAGGGCACTGTACAGGGCACAAACAATGGCAATAAAATCTGTAATAACATATATAAAATAGTATAATACAACGGTCAGGGAACTAGAATAAAAACCAAGACAAACGAGTGGCTGGCAGTTGATGATATCACGTCTTTTTTTTCTGGTAGCTGTTTTTGAATACAAACTGTCATTCAGGTTCGTGTAGTGTGAAAAGCAGTAGGTGCAAAGCTCTAGGGTGTGGAAGCAATTATTCCACTTCCCCTCCCAACACCCCAACACACACACACACACACACACACACTTTCATCGCTCAGTCAAAATTGAAAAGGGTAAAATCTTTGTAACTTGTCTTCAACAAACAGAAGTGTAAAGGAGCAGCTAATCCTATTGTGAACGATTCCCGGCAGACTCCCCAGGAAATCTCACCATTTTTCTTACTGCTCCAAATTGCTGTGTGTTGGGGTTGGAAAGGAGGGGGGGTACATTTCTGGCGAAGTAAAAAAAAAAAGATTCAATTAAATTACATTTCATTACAAATAAAAGAATATCATAAAAATGCCTCCCTCAGCCTACTTTGACAAGCTTAAGATGCTGCATTCCCTTTCTGAGGCCTGAGATAGACTAGGTAGGAGGAAAAGAGCGACTCATGTATCAGACATGCCAGCTCACCTTTAAAGCCCTGCATGGCCTATCCCCCATAGGCCTATCCAACTCCATTCGCCGTACTGCACCGACCCTGATCACGCGAGCTCGCCAAGAGCTACCCTAGTTATTCCGAGAGCCAGGACTCCCACAAGGTCAAGGGCATTCCCTCACCGTGCCCCACTGGTATAACTCCCTCCCTGCCAGTGTCTCAAACTCTCTAACCTTAGCTTGCTTTAAGCCCAGGCTCAGAAACTACCTGCTTAGCTCTCCAAATGCAACTGCCGCTAGCCTAGTGTAAAAAAAAAATATATATATATATATACACTCTGTTTGACAATGCTCACTGCTGACTCCCCCCCTTCCTTTCCCTACTTATTCCTCCTCCCATCTCCCTCCCTTCTACCCCCACCAGCTCTCCCCGACCATAAGTTTGCACCTTTTGTTATCTTTTGACGTTGGAGATTGAACTCTATTGTAACAAAACTGTAATTGAACTGTAACTTTTTTGTTTGTAAGTACTGTGTCCCTTGTACTACTGTTCTGATGTCCTCTTTGTGACGAGGTACCTTTGTAAACGAGCCTCTGGCTCAAAGGTTTCTAAACTGATGTTTAACTAAATAAATAAAATAAATAAATAAAATAAAACAAATAAGCCAATAGCAAAGGGTGATATTTTTTGTAGAGTTACTCTACCAGCCAGCCTGAACCCCTAGCCTGAGACACCACTACGGAAATTTACTTGGTGAACCCCACTCCCACCACCAGACTGACTAATGCTCCCCTCCCTCCTGTCCCCCCTCTCCAAATTAGGTCCTGAGCACCAATGCCCCACCCCCTACTTGCTGTGCACATCCCAGGTTAGCCCTTCCGCCCCACTGTGGTAATGAGGCTTTGAACCACATGGTTCTTCCTCAGGGGGCCAGCAAGGTTCCAAGCGCTGGTGTATTTATTTGGCATGTGTTTTTATTTTCATGGCACAGTAAACACCGCACTGAAACAGCTCTTTCTCTCCAGCTCTGATACTTGCCTGTGGCTGTTTTTTCTGTTTTCCATGCCCCTACCAGCCTTGGAGGATGGTAACCGTATTCCTGCAGGACACTCCCCCCTCCATCACCTGTTATAAACAGCAAAAGAAACTGGCACCATTTCTTGTTAACACTGACATGGAGAGAGTGACAGAGACAGTTAAAAAGAAGAGCTGAAACTGCCAGTGGCAGGGAAAAATCATTGAAAAGCTGGCAGTCAGAGGTACCAGAATTGAAAGCATTCAAGATAAGTGAAAAATTCTTTAATATAAAATGACAGAGAGACAGAACAATTCCTCAAAACAAAGCAACAGAGGCAGACTAGAAGTGAGATTAATGATAACTGTTTGAAAACTTTGGTAAAAGCCGGTACATTTTGCATTTAAGGAACACCTTTTCTGGTACTCACTTCCACACCCCAGAAGGATCCTTAGCGGCCCCCCCCCCCCAGCTTGCAGGCTGCACTAAAACATTTTCTCATAGCAGGCTTTAGGAAGGGAAGGGATTGTATGTTGCCTCTGTGGAACTGAAAGCCCAGTCTCTTCCACTTCCATTGTCAGAGCACTGTACCCGCATTTGTGATGTTTCAGTCCACTGCCAGCACTCTCAGCGCCAGACTGAGTGCACCTGCCATTAGGGAGCCAATTTCCAGGATTCGCAGCCCCTTCCCCGAGGTCCGCCCCCCCCCCCAAGAGTTGGTATCTTTAATTGGGGGGGCATAGCCCCCCTGCAATACAATGGGAATTCGCTGTGAATTCCCAGGTGCCCTGATGGTGAGTGCACTCGGGCCGGCGCTATTGCCACCAGGAACCGTTTTGGTCATCAGAACAGGGGCTTGCTCCACTGACGTCAATGGGCCTGTTTTATTTAAATATGATTTTTGATATTCTAATGGCCCTATCTGAACTAATCAAGGCCACCTCAACCAAGAAGGCCCTTATTTTTTTTGAAGAGTACCTTTTTTGCCATCCAAAAGGCAAGTCAGTATGAACACTTACCTCCCTCAAAGTTGATCCAAACTGAGAGTATGACTTTTAGAGCCAGGGTTCAAGGAAGGGAAGGGATCATATTTTGGCTCCGTGGAGCCGAGTCGCCGATCCCTTCCCCTTCCTTGTCCTCAGTGCCGCCCCCACCCATGCTAGCATGTTTTGTGACGCAATTAGATGGAGAGCATGGGGGCGCACTCCATAGACTACTATAAGGGCTGGTTTTAACACCTTTTTTTTTTTAATAGTTCAGGATTTCGATTCAGATAAATCAAGACTACCGCTCAACTATAACAGAAACCTTGTTAGGTGAGTGGTGGCGTTGATTTATCTGAATCAGAATCCTGAACTATTAAAAAAAGATGTTAAAAGTCAGCCCCTATAGTAATCTATGGAGCGTGTCTCCACGCTCTCCATATAATACATCATAATAGTTGCTAGCATGGGGGCAGTACTGAAGACAAGGAAGTGGAAGGGATCAGCAGCTCAGCTCCACGGAGCCAAAATATGATCCCTTCCCTTCCATAAACCCTGGCTCTAAAAATTATACTTTCTGTATGGATTAACTTTAGGGGAGGTATGGCTTGTTAACATGTTAATAAGGGATTTGGGTAAAAATGTCAAGGAAGGTGCTCTTTAAATCCATTCTGCAAATCGGGGAGCCTTCTGGGATTTTCAAGGGCAGTGTTAAAAAGGGCACAAAAGTTGTTTTTTTTTGTTACCTTTTTTCCCCGCCGTCACGCACTGGGACCTGCTCCTCCTTCAAGCCACCTAGTACCACTAGCGACCCCTTCCTGCAATTCCCCCAGAGCTGCCTACCTCATATTTGCAGCCTTCCTTCGGGTTAGCCCGGCATATCCCTTTGCCGGGAGGGTCCCCCTCCTTCAAGAGAGAAGGCATTGGCCGGGGGACTCCAGCATACTATTTTCTCTCTTGCCCGGGTGCTGCTGAGGCAGACGTTACTCTGCCAGGATTGCTCAAGGGCATCACTGGGGATGGCCGCCGTCATCCGGCCGATTCCAGTGCAGTTTCCGCTTTTTCTGTGGTGTTCCCCTTAGTGTGATCCCTCTGCAGTGCTCCCGGTCTCCACCAGGGGCCGCTGCAGAGCGACCATGCATCCCCAACCCACCCATGGGGAGGAGAGCAGTCCCACAGACGCTCAATCCTACCCCTTCCCCTGCCACCCGAGTCCATTCCCAAACTCGGGTCACCAGCATGGTTCAAGGTGTGGCTTCCAGAGGGTGTTTTTTTAAAGGGGAACAGTGAGCTCTAAGAGCCAGATATCCAAGTGTGGGTCTGGTCCCAATTTGCACTTTTTTTTTTTTTTAGGTTATTTATTTATTCCTCCTGGGTGGGGTGGGGTGTTGCCTATGGTTCCCCCCCTTTTATCCGCCTGGCACGTGGCACCACAACACCTGCAGTACTTGTGCTCTACCCCACCTCCATTCCTCTTCGTAAGCTAATTCACAGTGGGTACTTACCCCACCACCGCGGAAAGCCCAGGGTCAGGATCCGGGAGGAGCAGCCTGAGTGCGAGTGGTGCGGCGCCATTGGGACCAGAAATTATGTGTGCTGGAGTATTTTTTCGTGACCCCCCCCCAATGGCACAGGTGTGCAGTGTCATCAGGGACGCCGCCATGCATGCTTCTGTGTATTGCACATCCAACGTCAGCCAGCACCGACCCTCGCTGTGACCCCTGAGCCTGCATCAGCCTCGGCCACCATCAGGAGCCAGTACCTCAGCGGTCGTTCCCTCCCGCGCCGACCCACACTGTGACCCCTGAGCCTGCATCAGCCCCGGCCACCACCAGGAGTCAGTACCCCAACGGTCATCCCTTCCCGTGCTGACCCACACTGTGACCCCTGAGCCTGCATCAGCCCCGCCACCACCAGGAGCCAGTACCTCAGCGGTCATCCCCTCCCGCGCCGACCCACGCTGTGACCCCTGGGCCTGCATCAGCCCCGGCCACCACCAGGAGCCAGTACCTCAGCAATCATCCCCTCCCGCGCCGACCCACACTGTGACCCCTGAGCCTGCACCAGAATCCTCTGCAACTGGCACCACAGCAGGGCTGCAACAGTGAGAGATTCAACAGCCTGTTCATTATACCCATTTTTCTTTTACTTTTTCTTTCAATCCTGGCATGGTGCTGTGCTGTTTCCCAGTCAGAATCACGAAGCAGCACAATGCTAATATATCTACAGTATGAATCAAGTCTGAACATTCAGTAGATAATCTCACTGGAAGTTTGTATTGTGAGTGGTGGCAATCTTTGTTTTTAACTCTCGAGCTAGGCAGGGATTTACCTCTTGTCTACCCCCAGATACACAACCCCAACCCCATCTGGTACCCCTCACTGCAGGGCTCCCCAAGGTGAGAGACTGAGATCTGCCTCTGGGCCCATCCAGGACTCAGCATCTTTCTGGAGAGGGGAAGACGCCGGCCCGGGAGTGTCATGCTGCGCTGCCTAGGAGTGTCATGCTGCGCTGCCCGGGAGTGTCACGCCGCGCTGCCAGAGAATGTCATGCTGCACAACCCAGGAGGGTCTGGAGTGTCATGCTGCACTGCCCGGAAGTGTCATGCTGTGCTGCCTGGGAGTGTCATGCTGTGCTGCCCGTGAGTGTTATGCTGCACTGCCTGGGAAATGTCATGCTGTGCTGCCTGGGAAGTGTCATGCTGTGCTGCCTGGGAAGTGTCATGCTGCACTGCCTGGGAGTGTCATGCTGCACTGCCTGGGAGCGCTATGCTGTGCTGCCCAGGAGTGTCATGTTGTGCTGCCCGGGAATGTCATGCTGCACTGCCTGGGAGTGTCATGCTGTGCTGCCCGTGACAGTTATGCTGCGCTACCCAGGAGTGTCATGCTGCGCTACCTGGGAGTGTCATGCTGCGCTGCCCATGAGAGTTATGCTGCACTACCCAGGAGTGTCATGCTGTGCTACCTGGGAGTGTCATGCTGCGCTGCCCGGGAGTGTCATGCTGTGCTGCCTGGGAGCGCTATGCTGCGCTGCCCAGGAGTGTCATGTTGTGCTGCCCAGGGAGTGTCATGCTGCACTGCCCGGGAGTGTCATGCTGCGCTGCTGTAGAGGGTTATTTGGCTTGCGTGTTGTCCCAGGGAGGACAGGATGTGCAATGATGTCCTGGGGACGTTGGACATGCACCCACACCCGACGCACTGATGTCTGTCTATCCTCTAATCTCCTTCTCTTGCAGCTTCTGGCTCACTGATCCTCAGCCAATCCTAGGTGTTGGACTATGACTGACTGCCGCAGCCCACCCACCCCAGAGGCGGAGAGCTGTTCACTGAACGCTCAATCCCCCCTACCCAGTCAACCCCCGATGCTCCAGGCTGGTTCCTGAACCTGGGTCATCGGCATCAGAAGTGGTAGCGCTGATAAAGGAAAATGTGATTCTTCGACAAGCCCACTATCCAACAGATAAACCCCCAATTTGGGGCTTCCCAGGAAAGAATAATTTAAGTACCTCTTAGCACTTGTATTTCAGTTTGATAAATCCTCCGAAATTTAATTAATGGCCACATTGCACAGAGCCATTTCGAGTATTACGCGTGGGTCCCCACTGCTTACTGGTATTGAATGCATACATGTGGGCAGCACTGAGCCACTCTTTATACTCAAAATGGTGCTGCGTGGCATGGCTATTATTTACATTCTGGAAGATTTACAAAACTGAAATGCAAGCGGTAAAAGGTACTTAAAAAATTATTTTTCTTGTGAAACCCGAAATCGGGGTTTATCCATTGGGTGGTGGGCTTGTTTCAGAGTACAATGTTTTCCTTTAATGACTAGAGTCATTAATTACAAAATTATCTATAGAAACGTTTTATATCTATAAAAACATTTTAAAAATATCGGAGAAAATTTAAAAATACACTGATGAACCTAAGGATGTCAAAAATAAAATTTTGTTAAGAAAAAAAAACTACATTAGCTGGCCGTTCTCGACACTGATGACTCGAGTATGGAAACAAGTCACAGCTGTCAGAGGGCCGGTCGGAGGAGGAGGATAGAGTGTCCTCCTCCCGGGAAGGAAGAGTCCACATCCTGCTTCTACAATGCTACCTGAGTGACCATAGGTGAAGCTGCAGGGAAGCGGTGTGTGTGTGTGTGTGTGGGGGGGGCAGTAGAGTGTGACCATCTTCTGTGTGCGTCAAGCAAGCCAGCACCTAGTGATGTCAGCATGTTCCTGAGGGGTGGGCACAGAACAATGCAGAAAACCGGTACTGACTGGTAGGATGTAGCCCTGCCAGCGACCTGTGTCTTTCTCAGGCTCCTGCCCCCAACTCCAGGAGACACCCTGGGTCTTCACCTCTGTTGTGGGTGGCCAGATGAAGCATGGCAGAAAAGCTGAATTGCTGACGTGTACTCAGCCCCAAGGGGTAAGTAAGCTGGGGGAGGAGGGCTGCGCAGTGGCGAATCCCTGGTGGGCTGTGGAGTCCCAGGAGACCAGTGGGCAGAGCCCTGAGGGACGGGCAACAGATCTATGGCAGAGGTGGAAGGAGGTCTGAACTGGTGGCCTGAGAGCACAAAGTTTTATATATATATATATATATATAAAATGTAATTTTTGCCAACTTAAAAAATACTGCTGCTTCAGATCCACTTAAGTATTTTAGCAGAAAGCCAATATTTCATCTTCATGGCTGTACCAGCTCGTCTACTCACATCGATCTTAGTTACGTGTCATTACATGCTGGAAAACAGTTTTTTAATATGAATGTCACTGAAAATGGATTCTTGAAAAAGAAGGAAAAAAACAGAAATGAGCTCATAACATTTATATAAACTTGGGCATATAAAGGACTTGATAGAAAAAACATCAGTCTTGTCCCAGGAGGGCTGGCTAGATGTGGGAAAGCTGGCTTCTAGTTAGACATCAGAACCAGCATCACAGGCCACTGGGGTTTGATCAACCTTATGGAGGCGAAACACTTGAACTTGGGAGGCGGACGTTGGGGAGGACAGTGAAGACCTGAGACTTCCCACTAAGAGTCTGTTTAAAGCAATTGTATCACAAAAGAAAGCTGCTCCTATAAAAGAAGACAGGGCGTTAAGTTTAAAAGGAACAATGCAAGAAAAAGGACCCCGCTCTCTGTCCAGAGGAAGTAGTAATAAACTGAGACCCAACTCTTGGGTTATTTTCAGTTATAAAAGCACTTTTATTCCAAAAATCTGATAAGAATACACAGGTACATCCCCCTTCCCCCCAGGGTGTACTGAAAATGCCTGATGATCGTTTTGCACCCCTTTGGGTGCTTTTTCAAGGGAATGGTTAACTGAAAATAACTGAAGAGTTGGGTCTCAGTTTATTACTACTTCCTCTGGACAGAGAGCAGGTTCTCTTTTCTTGTATTAAAGCAACAGTTCCTATCAGCCATAAAAATGGGAACGCTGCTTCTGATTCAGTAAGAGGGGAAAGGGACATCTATCCCAACTGATCAAGAGTCAGCAGGGAGGATCATCATTTTGGCAATCCCAAAAAAACAAGTACGGTGAAACTCAGCTAGTTTTCCTTAGCTATTTTTAGCTAAAAATAGTGTGATGGGCCGGCCTGGTGACACTGAGGGCCGAGATGCTGGACGCCACACCTCACACCATGCCGGCAACCCGGGTTCGGGAATGGATTTGGGACGCTGGGAGATGGCAGGGGAAGGAGAGGATTGAGTGTCTGTGGGACTGCTCTCCTCTCCTAGGGTGGGCTGTGGGGTAGCATTGCTCGGCAGCGACCTCTGGTGGAGACCAGGAGCACTGCACAATGACACAGTGTGGGAAGGCACCAGAAGAGTGGAAAATCGCTCCATGCCTGGCTGGATGACAGCTGCCAATCCACTGATGCCATTGAATCCTCCATAGAACCATATCCGCCTCAGCAGCACCCCGGGGCCAAGTGCCGGTTCCCCCCCGGTGCCTTCCCCCTCAGAGGAGAGGGACCCCTCTGGTGAAGGGTTACGCCAGCTTACCCTGGGGTGGCTGCTATATGAGGTCAGAGGCTCATAGGGGGATAGGTGGGTCAGAAGGGGCCTAGGCAGCCTGAAGGAGTGGCGAGGCATGGAAGCAGGTAGGAGGGGTAAATAAATAACCAAAAAAAAAAAAAAAAATAGTGTGATGCAGTACGGTGGCGTAGTCACGCTCCCTTGCAGAATCGGAAGCAGTGTTGCCAGTTCTTATGGTTAACGTAGACTTTAAATTCGAAGGGAAGCACTGCAGCATCCCTAATTCATATTTGCTTATTGTGTGTTCTCTTTCTGTTTTGTACATGTTGCTCTTGCTTTGTATTAGGGTTAAGCAGAACGGTCTGTCCAAAATGATGCCATCCTCTCTGGGATGAACCAGGGGCTCATTACTGTAGCAATTTTTGTAGATCTGGCCAAAGCCTTCGACTTTGTGTCCCACCCGCTTCTCCCGAACAAGCTGAGAAATGCTGGCCACTCTGCCCCTGCTGTTACTTAGTTCCACTCTTACCTGGGAGGCTGCCAGCTGAATACCTCTGAATGAGTGCGTAGTCTGGGCATTATTCTTGAAGAGGGGCTGACCCTGAAATCCCAGGTGTCATCCGTCGTCAAGACCTTGTTTTACTATCTGAGGAATATCACCTGGATTAGGCATCTGGTTCCACCCGACGAACTTCCAACATTGGTCCATGCCTTTGTGACCTCTCGCCTGGACTACTGTAACACCCTTTACCAAGGGCTACCAGGGGTTGATATCAGCCGTCTGCATCTGGTGCAGAATGTGGCAGCCAGGTTACTGACTAGGCTTTCTAGATCTAGCCATATTACACCTGTGCTGTACGAGCTGCACTGGCTGCCAGTTCAGTGGCGGATCACCTTTAGGGTCGGCTTGCTGACCTACAAAGCCCTACATGGACAGGGACCGAGCTACCTGCAAAAGCTTCTTCACCCCTATTGCCCCTCCTGTCCACTCCGCTCCACTGATGAGGTATTGCTAGAGACTCCCAGGGTTCAGCTGAAGACATCTGGGGCTCGATCATTTGCGTTTGCAGCACCCACCCTGTGGAATTCTTTACCTTGTTGGGTTCGAGAGTGCCAGACTGTAGAGAGCTTCAAAATGGCACTGAAAACCTATTTATTTAATCTAGCTTTTTCTACTGCTCGAGAGTGATTAGTTGGTATGACACGTAAGAATTTTTAATTATTACTGGTTTAATAGTTTTATATTTATTTCTTGTAAAACGTTTTGATATTTTTGAATTACACTTCATAAATATTATTATTATTAAGGGTCTGTTTGGAGGTCGAGAGGGCACAAGGAAGCCTCCCGAATCGGAGCATGACCCCCCTAACACAAGGCGCTACAGGTACAGCTCTCTTCCGGTCTGCAGAAGCTCAGCAGCTGTGGAAACAAAGAAAAAGGGCGCCAATTTCAAATTCTGCTGGCAGACGAATGGAGATAGTTTTCTCAGTGTCTGCTTTTCATGAAATGTGCTAATAATTTCCCTTAATACAGCAGGACACCTTAATTAATGTGTGCTGCTTAAAACAAACTTGTGGGGATTTGCCAGTGTTATAGGAGGGAGCTTTTATTTCAGTAGCTACTCAATCCGAATTTACTCTGCACGCAGCACCGTAGCTAAACCAATTACCTGCCTAGTGTATAATTCTATGCCTAGTGTTACAATCTCTAGCTGCACGCACCCTGCTGTTTGTATCAAATATTTAATTGCTCAGCAGCTCAATGAACTTAATAGTTAGCAGCTCAAATCCGATTTAACTGTGCTGGCTGGTGTAGATACATTTCTTGCTTGTATGCTGTAACTGAAGGCTTGCATTCTGAACTTGGCCCCTCCCTCAGCTTACCTATATAAGTCCTGTTCTCCATTGCTCCTTAGGGTCTGTTTGGAGGTCGAGAGAGCACAAGGGAAGCCCTCCCCCAAATCGGAACGTGGACCCCCCCGGACACAGAAGCGCTACAGGTACGGCTCTCTTCCCGGTCTGCAGAAGCTCAGCAGCTGTGAGAAAGCCCCGCTGACACTTTGCGTCAGCTCCCCACCACTACCCATAGCCGACTCCTAGTTATATAGGCTGAATCACATGTAGTGACTAAACCAATCAGCTCACTTTCCCATGGGCAGGCTATACCGTTCAACCACTAGCGGTTTCTACACTAGGGACACAGCTTAGTAGTAGTAAAAAAAAAATATATACAAAAAAGGTTTTCTAACCCTTGCTCCGTAGCATTCTCCAAGATGTTGCCTCTGGTTCTAATAACTTTCTTTATCCTCACCCCCTGGGTGTCCCTCCCACCAGCTAGCTTCCCTACCCTGCCGATCTGCCAAGCCCTATGCATCAGGCTTCCACTAAACTTTGCTAGCTCTGCTAACACAGCTGTCTCATACCCTGGATGCCACCTACATACACTGTCAATCGGCCCCGGTGTCCTCCCATCCACCTTCCAAGTTAGCCACTTAGCCCTCCTGCCCCATGATTGGCGGTCAAAAGCTTCAACAACCAAGCCTCATACCACCCCCAAAAAGCTTCACTGGGTTGCCCAAAATACCAAACTCCTGATCACCCTACCACTACTCCTTGCAGGTGACGTCGAGCCTAACCCTGGACCTACACACTACCACACCCCAAACCCTTCCATTCCACCCCAACTCCCCTCAGGCCTTAAACTGGTTCACCTAAATATATGTAGCCTTATATGTAAAATAAGCCTACTCCAACCTCTCGCTATGACACTTAGCCCAGATATCCTGATTATCTCCGAAACTTGGCTAAAGCCACACAACCCTGACAATGAATTTGCTCTACCCGGCTATACACTCATCCGGCATGACAGGATGGGCAGAAAAGGGGGAGGCATAGCCATGTACATTGTCTCCGCCATCCAGTTCTCCCCGGTTACCCTATCCCTGCCCTTGGAGCCCACTGATGCCCTAATGGTCAAACTCCACATCACCCATTCAATTCCAATCTTCATAGCAGGTACCTACTGCACTCCTGACACCAACACACCTACACTACTGGATCACCTGGGCTCCCTAAACTCCTTGGCAGCTGGTGGTGAGCTCCACATACTCGGGGATTTCAACCTGAACCGGCTTGCTGGGGTTCATTCCAAGTTTCGGGATAAGATGACAGCCCTAAATCTAAAACAACTAATCTCTGAGCCCACGCGACTAAACCACAAAACACAGAACCACACCCTCCTAGATTGGTCCCTCACCTCGCACCCCCACAGGATCCCAGCCTCTGGTCTCATTCCGGACGCCCTTAGTGACCACCATGGAATATACTCGGTATGCAAAATCTTCAGACCAGAAACTCCCCCTCCCAGAATCATCCTGACCAGATCCTTCAAATCCCTGGACTTTCACTCACTACTAAATGACTTAGACAAAACTGACTGGTCGCGCATTAGTCAGTCCACTACTTTAGATGAGGGTCTGCTGACTTTCAAATCCAATTTCACCATCATCTGGAACCTCCACGCCCCGCTCTGAAGAACCAGGGTCAAAGGTACTCACCTCCCTTGAACTACACCAAAAATCCTAGCCCTTCTTAGAGCCAGAGACAAGGCCTGGAAAACCTTTAAGATGTCCAGCTGTACACCTGACCTCCAGTTTTACCACGAGCTTGGAAACGCCAGTACTAGGAAAATCCACCAAGCAAAAGCTAACTATTTCAAAAGCGCATTCAATTCCACCTCCCACCTCCCAACCAAATTCTGGAATGTGGTCAAGTCGCTCATCAGCCCCCCTTGCAGCCCCCACTCTGTCCCTGCAGTTGGCGGTCTCACCATCTCTGACCCTCCAGCAGTGGCCACTCTGTTTAACTCTCATTTCACAAACAGCCATGCTACTCCCCTGCCAGCTCCTCCACACGCTCATCACCAACCCCCTTCCCCCCCAGGTAGGAGCACCCCCCCAGCTCAGTCTTTCTCTTTCCTACAGGTCACCCCAGAAAAGGTATATAATGCACTGGTTGCCCTTAATCCAAGTAAGGGTAAATGCCCCACTGGGCTGGACGCCAAAATGCTCCACCTTTCGGCCCCTGCCATAGCCAAACCCCTGGCCTCCCTTTTCAACCTCTCCTTCTCCCGTACTGAAATCCCCTCTGAATGGAAACATGCCACCATAATTCCACTTCCTAAGGGTGGGGATCCTTCAAACCCAAACAATTACCGGCTCATCTCCCTCCTACCAATCCTCGCAAAATTACAGGAACGCCTAGTACTTTCTCGCCTATCTCCCTTTCTGGACTCCTCCTCTTTTTTCTCCCCCTACCAGTCCGGCTTTAGGAAATCCCACTCCACCACTACCTCCCTTCTCAGGATTACCGACTCCATCCTTACTGGGATGGATGCTGGCCACATCACAGCAGCCATCTTCACCGACCTGGCCAAGGCATTCGACACAGTCTCCCATTCCCTACTCCTAGCCAAACTCGCCAACACCGGTCTATCCAGTAGGGCCACCTCCTGGTTCCAATCATACCTTGCTGACAGGTCCCAATCCACCCGTATCAGTTCCTCCACCTCGGCACCTCTCCCGGTCACCTCAGGTGTACCGCTAGGTTCTGTTCTAGGCCCACCCCTATTCTCGATCTTCCTGAACGACCTGCTCTCTGCTTGCCCACACACCTCAATCCATGTGTATGCGGACGGCACTGTGCTGTATGCATCCGGCCCCTCGCCCTCAGAGGTCATGATCCGACTGTAGCAAGACTTTATCTTAGTCCAGCAATGGCTTCGCTCAAATCATCTCCTTCTCAATGCCAAGAAAACGGTCTCTCTAACCTTTGGCACTAGGCAGAGACTTTCTAGGCTCCCCTCTCCAATCACATTTCACACCCTGGAAGGGACACCACTGGAAGCCTGTACCTCCTTCAGATACCTCGGTGTATGGCTGGACCAGCACCTCAACTTTTCCACACACATTGACTCCTTACTCAAGAAGCTACATCCCAGGCTTGGTGTACTTTACCGGAATCGTGACTGCATCCCTGCAGCCGCTCAGAGGGCCATTGTGCAGAAAATGATTCTCCCCTGTCTTCAACTATGGAGATGTAGTCTACAGTGCCGGCCCTAAGTCGACCTTAGTCAGGCTGGACCCTCTTTTCCATTCCTTCTGCCGCTTTGCACTGAACTGTCCCTACTCCACACACCATTGTGACCTTTACCAATTTATGGACCTCCCCTCACTACATAATCGCAGATAATCCCACTGCGCCAAAATCCCAGCCAAGTTATGGTCCCAGCATCTCCCCTCCTACCTCACCGCCGTCCTGGCCAACCCCCGCACCCTAGCTTACTCTCTCCGAAACTTGGACTCCCGTTCCTTGGCTGTCCCGCATAGGTCCACTACTGCCGGTTAGACTGCTTTCAGCTACCGCATACCAACATTGTGGAACTCCCTCCCAGTAAACATCCGTCCCCTCTGCACGTTTCTCCTTGCTCCAAGCGCACTTCGCCTCTACCTGGACATGTGCCTAGGCAGTTCTGCTCCCCGTGTGAAATTACAGTACTTTGTTCTGCACTTAGTACTGCAACCAATCTGGGTCTATAACTACTGATCTCCCATTTCTTGCTGTCAAGCTAGTGTATATTCTACTGTTTTTCTGACCGCTATGCCTAGACATTTGGACCAAATGTTAGAGAATTCACACTATGTATTTTCACCTGTATATATGCTGTTCAACTATTGTCTATGTTCCCCCTCCCCCAGGACGCATCTGGAATCGAGCATTTAGCACGCTCAGTATGCCTTCCTGGTTAAACGAGTGAATAAATAAATAAATTATTATTAATCATCCGTCTACAATTGGTACAAGTTGGTGGTTTCCTGTCACCTCCCCTTCCTATCCAGTCAAGGGTTCCACAGGGCTCCATCCTTGGTGCCCTCCTTTTCTCAGTCTCCCTCAATGACCTCCCCTCCACCTGTGTCAACTTACATATACACATGTATGCATATGACACAGTCATCTTCACCTCTGGTCCTTCCTGTGCAGCTGTGAAAGACCTGCTCCAATGGAACTTCAACAATCTCCTCCACTGGTTTCATTCTAACCAACTTAAAGTTAATACTAAAAAGACAGTCTCTATGACCTTTGGTGCCAGTCAGAAACTAGCCAGACTCACTACTCCCACCCCACCCCCGTCTTCACCACTCTGGATAGCACCCCATTTGAAGTGGTTCAGTCCTTTAAGTACCTGGGGCCTCCCCACCTACCTTTCCTCACTCCTATCCCAAATCCCCACTGCTTCCTGCTCCCTCTGCTCTAGGGACCATCGCACTTTTGCCATTCCTCACCCATGCTCCTCTGCCGGACAATCTGCATTCTCCTATAGGCTTCCCTCACTCTGGAACAAACTCCCTACCTCCCTCCGTCACTCCCCACCCTTTAACTCCTTCAAATGCCAGCTGACAAGGCCCATTGGGACTGCCTTCTCCACACCGTGTGGGGCAAATTAACCAGAAATGTAAAGGAAATTCTTATCCAATGCTTTGTTAAATTTTGCAAAGTCTGAGATGCCCATGATGTTCTGTGGTAGAGTATTCCGCAACCTACAGGCCAGAATAGTGAAGTAACCATTCCTCTTACTGGTTGCAGCCTTCTGGAAATACAGTTGCCTATTGTGTGAGTGTAAATTGAATGGTTTAGGGGCAGGTATAATACTACATTCTCTCATTAGGTTCCTGGTCATGTAAGATGTTGAGTAACATAAGAATGTCTCCCCTGTTTCTATGTTTCTTTAAATCATCCAGATTAAGGGCCTGTCACCTGTCTTGATACGGAGTTCCTTTAGTTTCAGTACCATCCTTGTGACCCTTCGCTGAATGTTATCCAGTAGCTTCTTATCTTTAACTAAATGTGGGGCCCAAAAGGAAGCAGCATAATCAAGGTATGGTCTCACGTAGGCTTTATAAAGTGGTATCAAGCATAATTCACTCCTACTAATGAAGGATTTGCGGATAGATTCAATAATTCTATTGGCCCTTAATGGTATCTTCCTACACTGGTCCCCATTTGTGAGATCATTGTCGATGGTAATACCCAAGTTGGTTCCTGAGGTAACCTCCCTCAGGATCATCCAGTTTAAAGTATATGCATAATCTCTGTTTTTTGCCCAAATGGACAACAGAACATTTATTGACATTGCAAAACATATCACTGTTAGAGACCCAGTTCTCGATCTTGAATTGATCATTAGATAGAGTATTGTGTTTATCAATATTATCCACCTCAAAACCAAGCTTGATATCATCTGCAAAATTAATAATATTGCACTGAAGTGTTCTGTATAGGTCACTGATAAAACTTCCAAACAGAACAGGTCCCTAGACTGAGCCCTGGGTGACCCTGCTAGTGACATCAATCTCTTCAGACAGGATATTAGAGATCTTTACCTGTTGGGTCCAACCATGTAGCCATTCCTAAACCAACCGTATAATGTACAAATTTATTCCCATTATGACCATTCTGAGTATTAACTTGTTGTGGGGCACAGTACTGAATGCCTTGCGGAAATCGAGACAAATTACATCCACTGGTACCCTTTGGTCAAGACTGCAATTGACCTTCTTGTAGAATGATAACAAATTAGTGGTACAAGAATGCCCCTTAACAAAGCCATGCTGGACTTGATCTTTAAGTCCTTTGTCTATTATTTCATTTTCCAGTCTAATTTTCAAAAGTTTTTCCATGACTTTGCAGACCACCGATGTCAAACTGATCAGTCTGAAGTTCCCAGCTAAAGTTCTGTCACTCTTTTTATAGATGCAACCACAGTAGCCCTCTTCCAATCTGATGATGTAATGCCTGCAATGAGGGACTCGTTGAAAAGCTTGTGAGGGGTAATATCAGCTGATCAGTGGATTCTTTAATAAACTTAGAACCTATAAGGTTGAGCCCTGATGATGAACAACTTTTTAACTCTTTGAGGACTTTGTTAACCTCCTGTGGCAAGAAATTTTCACATACCTGTGATGTATCTGGTATTGTTATTCTGTTTTTATCTTTTTTTGAAAAGACGGAGCCAAAATACCTATAAAAGACCCCACGACTTCGCTAATTTCTACTCCATCCTCTACCAATTGCTCTTTATTCTATTATTGCAACACACTGCTCATCTGTCTGTTCAGATGTTGTTTTGCTGTTGTCTACTGCTGTTTTGCTCCATCTCCTCCTTCCTTGGGTCTCACCTGGAAACAAGCCTCGGTTCAGTGTGCCTTTCCCAGTCACCAAATTTTAAATAAAACTAAATAAAATTCTACCTCACTATAGATCACTGGTGAGGCCCCACCTAGAGTAGTGCCCAGTTCTGGAGTCCTCACCTAAGGAAAGGTAAGAACAGGTTGGAGAGAGTGTAACTTAAGGCTTGCTCACACTGGCAAATGTAAAACGTTTTTGGAGTTTTGCCTCCCCTGCTTCGATCCCAGACATGTCGTCTGAACGCTGCTGTTATGGCATTTTTTTCATTGCGTTGTGGTGTGGAAGCGATCCCTGTTTTCCTGGGATTGCGTTCTGTTCTTGGTATTTTCATGTGCCATGTGAACATGCAGCAACCCCTGATGCAGTTTCACTGCCTTTTCCCCATCCTGCCTTGCTGCAGTTTCCTATGCACCACCACACAGTAAGCAGGAAGTAATGCGCAATGTGGAAGTGCTTTTCTTTTGTGCGGTGTACAGTGGCATGTCGCGGCTTTCTGGATTACAAAATATTATTATTTTTTTTTAAAGTAGCGTGGGAGTATGGACACTTGAACAAAAGCAATCAAGTATTTAAATCGCCTGCTTCTTGTTGACAGTGGCCAGAGGATGTGACCTAGGCATGATGCCAAACGCAGGACGGAGGCACAACTTCCCGCAAACCAACCCCCCCCCCCCAAACACATACACACACAAAACCGGAACAACAGGAGGAACACCAGAACCTAACTTGCATTGTAGCAGAACGGTGCCGTCTGAACTGGGCAAAAAAATGCATCTCACTGCCATCAGCCAGAACGACTCAGACCACAGCACTTGGAGCAGGCCAGTGTGAACACACCTTTAAAGTGACTAAAATTATTCAGGGCCAGCAGGGCAGATCTTATGAGGATCGGCTCAAGGCACTGAACATATACACGCTAGATGCCAGACGACTGAGAGGAGATATGACAAAGACCTTCAAGATCCTGAAAGGAATGAACAAGGTAAACTGTGAGGAACCATTTAACGTAAGTAGTGGATCAAGAATACAGGGGCACAAGTGGAAACTGACGGGTTGGGGATTCAAGAGGTAAGTAAGAAAATGTTATTTTACAGAAAGGGTGGTGGAACCATGGCACAATCTGCCAGCTGATGTGGTGGGCACCAAAACTATCAGTGGTTTCAAACACAGCTAGGACAGAGTAAAGGGCTTAGTAGTTGAGCAGAGCGGTTGTGGTAGGGGTGGGGAGTATGAAGAGAGATAGTGTGAATTAGAACCCTGTATGGACAATAGATCCTGGGTTTGTTCAGGTTTATGGGCAGACTAGGTGGACCAGTGGTCTTTTTCTGATGTCACTGTCTATGTTTCTATGTTTCTAATCTGGTCTGTCTGAAGAAGACTTTTTTGGCTACATGGCAGCTCACAATTTTTCAAACGCTTGTGGATAAAGCTAAATAGCAACATACTTATCCTGTAGAAGGTGCTATAGCAAAACTAAGTTCTGAGATGACAGCACTGGACTTAAGCCTTTCAGAGTCCTGGAGCACGTTGGCTTCAAATGGCTACTGAATCACCTGTCACCACGATATAACCTTTCATCCAGAAGTATTTTTCAGCTGTCGCTGTGACTCAGATGTATGAGGCAGTCAGTGCAAAATTAAAAAATGCTTTAAAAAATGCACTTGCTGGTGCTGTACATCTGGCTACTGACAAATGGACGAGCTGTCAGCAAGAACCATTTATGTCACTGACTGCACACTGGGTGTCATTTACTCCCTGTAGTGACACAGACATAGCCCCTCTGAAACTGGCTTCCCTTAGCATCCAGTATATCCCGCAGGATCACACCGCTTCCAGCATCCTGGATGAGCTTAATACAGAGATACAGTATAGTACTGGCTGACATCACAAGGACTTCCTGTAGGTTTAATTGTGGCTGACAATGGTTCAAATATAAAGAAAGCATTCTCTGATGGGGGCTTTGTGCACATTCGATATTTTGTACACCATCTAAATTTAACCACGCATGCCTTCCTGGAAGAGGACAGAGATATAAAAGCTCTCACATATGTGGCAAAAACAATATGGATACATTTCAACCACTCCTGCAAAGCATGCCAGTAGATGCACCATCCCCCAGTGCCCTCCATGCTCTTCTTCTTGACCACATTGCCCCCTCTTGCACTTGCTCCTGACCGCTGCTTCTATCTCCCTTCTTTTTCCTCCCTTTCTCATCCCCTCCCCATCCCCCACCCGTTTCCATGTCTCATCCCATCCCCCCTTTCCCACCCCTCCCCATTGCCTTCCTGCCTGTCCTTCCTCTTCCATCTCTGTCTCCTCTCACTCTTTCCCCTGCTGTCCCCCTCTTGCTCTTGGTGAACCTATTTCTTGCTGCCCCCGTCAATGCAGTCTCCTGGCCCTTTACTTTATTCTGCTTCACGGCCAGGCACTTACACTGTTACTGTGAATTGCTGAATTCTACCATGCACTTAGCTTATAGCCGAACTATTATCATGTTCCTACTCTATTTTCATGTCAGGCTGAATCTAGCTCTTGAACCAGTCATACTCGATACTGTACTATGTACCAATTGTATTCATATTATGCAACCGTTAACTGTTACTTTACATATTGTTATCCCCCCTCCCAGACACATCTGGAAATGAGCAGTCTCTGCTCAGTACGCCTTTCCTGGTGAAACTCTTGAAATAAATAATAAAATAAATAAATAACTGCAGGCCATACAAGAACACAGACTGCCCCTGAATAAGCTCACCCAGGATTTTTTTTTATATGTAGTTTTTACCTCCTCCTGTGTCAACCGGCTCCCTTCCACTGGCTCCCCCCCAGCCCCGTCACCCTGGCATCCACCAGGACTAACCTCGATGGCACAGAGGTGCCCAGCTGGCAGGGTGTGGAGCCCGTGGAGGACTGGTGTCATCCCGTCAGTCAGAACCATTTTCTGTTTTCTGCCCTGCCCCCTCGCCCTCGCAGTATGTGCGTGCGTGTGTGGAGGCACGTACACGCCACATACCCACGCTCCTGTGCCTGCCTGACTCTGCCCTCCAGCCTCCACTACAGGGTAGTCAAGGAGCGGGACGGCAACCCTCCCTGGGAGGCCAGCCCAGTGGCACTGAGGGTTGAGGTGCTGGATGCCACAACTTGTGCCACGCCGGCGACCCAGGTTCAGGAATGAGCCTGGGCTGTCGGGGGTCGGCAGGGGCGAGATGGGATTGAGCGTCCGATGGACTGCTTTCCTCTCTCAGGGTGGGAGCATGGGGTTTCCCGGCATAGCAGTGGCCACTAGCAGAAGCCGGAGGCAGCGCCGCGTCATGCTGGATACATTGCACACTGTGTCTCTGGGGGTAACCAAGAGAAAAAAACCTTCTGTGCATGCAATATGAAGTCCCCAAAAGGGGACCTACCTTGCGGAGCAAACAAAGCCCGGAGTAAGTCAGGGTGGGATCCTAGGGTGATGCTGTCTCCTTCTCCCGGTTTTCCCTCGCTGGGGAAGGGCCCCGCCATGGGGGGTAAGCCACGGTCTTCCCTGCTCTGCTTCCAAGGTGGAGGCTGCCCCAAGGACAAGGTAGTTGAGCTCCTGCATAAGGAACAGAAACCACCTCCACACCTCTTGTCAACAGCAGCTCACTGCACAGTCACACAAAAGGTATCTCCCCAGAAAAAGGGGGACTACCCTTCAAATATATATAAAACTTACATAAGGAAGAAAAAAGAGGGTTCCAGAAGTTCACGGAGATGCGCAACGGAAATTAGCACACGCGCGTGAAAACCAATTCGATGATTTTGACGCAAAAGCAGTAAAAAAAAAACCACCGCAAAATACTGAAAACTATTAAATAAAAATGATGCAATTTATCGCGCCCACGGGCGACTTTTACTTCAGAAAAACCGCCGAAGCGGAAAAAATACGGAAAAAAAAGCAACTGCACAGAACCTAGCATAGTTGCGGCAGAAAAATAGGTAAAATGAGAAAAATATACAAAATACCTTGAAAGCAGCACTCAAAAAGGAAGAAAATGGCACAGGAAGGTCTCTGAAGAGGAGAGCTCCGTGGGCAGTGTTGCCAGTTCAGTGGAGAAAAAGTTCAGAGGTCCCTCAGGCTATTGCAGGCAGCACTCTACTCTATCTCTGTCTCTATCCTGATTGGCCAATGCCTTTCTCACTTGCATTGACTCCTCCTCTCCGGGGCAGGTGAACCCAGCTGGCATACTGCTTCTGTCAATAGATGCTAAAGAATTCCTGGGGTGAGAAGTACCCTACAGCACAGAAGAGAATAAAGAAAAAAAAAGAAAAAAAAAAACCCAACTCCCCAGGAGGAGGGAGCAGTCCATTGAATGCTCGATCCTCTCCTTCCCCTGCCAACCTCCAGCATCCCGAGGTTGCTCCTGACCCCAGATCACCGGTATGGTGTGAGGTGTGGCATCCAGCGTCTCAACCCTCAGTGCCACTGGGCTGGCGCTTATCCAGGATTTTGCAACAAGGTGGAACTCTACCTTTTACATGTTCCAATGATTTCTGGAGCAACAAAAAAAAAGGCTGTAAGACAGTACACACTGGAGAACAGCATAGGGATGCTGAAGTGTACGTTAATCCTCAGCAGTGAGCAGTTTTTAAATCTCTCATCAAGATCCTGCAACCCTTTGAAGAAATTACTATGGAAGTGAGTTTGAACAGTGCCACACTCAGCCAAATCAGCCCACTGATCAAAATTCTTAGATTTCAGCTAAATGCAATCAGGGATAATGTGGATGTTCCAGAAAGTCAGTTTCAGATGGGAGAATCTCGTGCCACTGAAAGAGACTTTCCACCCTGAATAAAAAAAATACATAGTCCATCAAGTGAATAAGAAAGCAGAGATGAGGCCAGCCCAGTGGCGTGGAGGGTTGAGGCACTGGCACCTACCTCCTGCCACACCGACCCTGTTCAGTGATGAGCACAGGTTGCTGGGGGTTGTCCGGGGTGGGGTGGGGGGCTGGGTGAGGATTGAGCAGCCGCATGGCAGCTCTCCTCTCCTGGATAGGGAAGATTGGCTCTCACAGCCTTCGACCACCACCATGTGGAGACGTGGTGGTGGTGTAGGCAATGGAGGGGGGCCAGGCGCTAGGCAAAGGGTGGGAGGAGCAGAGTAACTCAGGCCAAGGCGTGCATGAGCGCCTCCATGCGCATGTCTGACCTTGTCTGGGGCTCTGGGGTAGACGGGGAGGAATCAGGTAGAAAAACTGGGGGTTGGGGCTTGATGAAGCCCCCCCCAGGTAGCACCGATGGTCCGCCCAAGATTAGAGGTTGTGTGACTTGGGATGGCCGCAGAGCTGGAACGTGATGGACTGATACAGCTGCCCAGCCTGCCAGAGGAGAATAAAGAAAAATAGTGGACAGAAAGTCAGAGATGATGAGAAAAGTACAGTTAAGTAAGAACTTACCGTAACAGTAGATCTTTGAGAACAGCTCTTGCAGCAGGTTATACCATTAGGACTGATTCCCAAACAATTCTGGAAATCCCTCTCAAACGGGAGGAGGCCAGGGAGAGATCAAGAGTTGAACCGAAGCCTAGGACAGTAGTCCCTGAAGGACTGCTAGACCAAAACCAATTCTTTGCCATGATGCAATGTCCAGGCTGTAATGCCTGATAAAAGTGTGCACGGTGTTCCAAGTAGTTGCTGCACAGATGGCTAAAGTGGACACATTCTTCAAGGCAGCAAAGGAGGTAGCCACCCCCCTTGTGGAATGTCCCCTAACCGAGCCCGGTAGGAACTTGTTATGCTTCTGGTAACAGAACGTGATACAATAGATGAGCCACCTGGAAAACGATTGTTTAGAAACCAGAGCACCCAGCATCCTATGGGTGAAGGAAACAAAAAGCTGATCAGATTTACGGTGTTTTCTGGTTCTGGTCAGGTAGTATCAAAGACACCTATGCACATCAAGAGTGTGCAGCGGGGCCTCTCCTCTATTGGAGTATCTAGGAAAGTACACTGGTAGGTCGATATCCTGATTAAAGGTGAGGGCAGAGACCACCTTAGGTAGAAATTTTGAATTGGTCCTTAGGAACACCCTGTCCTGGTGAAAAACCAAATAAGGTTCTTTGCACATATGTGTGTGTAGCTCAGAAATCCTTCTGGCCGAAGTAACAGCAACTAAAAATAACATCTTCCATGCCAGAAGACGTAACTCGCAATCTGCGGCTGGTTCAAAAGGGGGCAGCATAAGCTGCTCCAGGACAAAGGGTAAGTCCCATGGAGGAATGGGATCCTTAATCGGAGGCCTAAGGTGGAGGATGCCTCTCAAAAAGGCTTGTGAGGTTTCCAACTGAGTTATGGATCGTAGGCCTATAGGATTATGATAGGCCGAGATGGCACAAAGCTGTACTTTTATTGAGGAGTACGCCAAGCCTGCCTGAAATAGGGGCAGGAGGTAGTCTAGAACCGAACCCTCAGAACAATCCAGGGGGGGAAAGTCCCCGTGCTTGAGCCCAGAGACAAAATATGCGCCATTAAATGCCGTACATGGCATGAGTGGCCGGTTTTCTAGTAGCCGCTAGAACATCTGCTACCTCTTGCGAGACTCCGTAACGCATGACAGCTATGTCCCTAGGAACCAGGCGTGCAGGTTCAGAGAGCGAAGGTCTGCGTGGACCAAGGATTCTGCCTCCTGGGACAATAAGTGAGGGCTGACTGGCAGAGGCACCGGAGGTTCCTGAGACAGTTGGTGCAGCAGAGGAAACCAGAGCTGCCTGGGCCAAAAGGGCATGATTAATATCATCGTTGCCTGCTTTCTGCGGAGTTTCAGAAGAACCCTTTGGATCAACGGGAAGGGAGGAAATGCATAGAGGAATCTGCCCATCCAGGAGAGGGACAACGCATCTCACCAAAAAACACCAGGCCCTGGATCTAGCGAACAGAAATTGGGCAGTTTTGCATTGGATGGGAACGCGAAAAGGTCTAACTCTGGTGTCCCCCATCTGCGAAACAGATCCTCTACGACCTCCTGGAGTAGTTCCCATTCGAGGACTCTGGCCTGAGATCGGCTCAGACTGTCTGCGATAACACTGTCCACTCCTGGGACATGCACAGCAATAAGGTTTGCGCCCTGTTGCAGTACTCAATCCCACACCCTCATGGCCTTCCTGCAAAGAGGATAGGAATGAGTGCCTCCTTGTTTGTTGAGGTAATACATCACCGCGGTACTGTCTGTTTGCAGCAGCAGAGTACCCAGTAGAATCTCTGATTGGAAGGCCTGCAATGCATAAAGGACCGCTCTCATCTCCAAAATATTTATGTGAAGATGAGCTTCCTGGGATGTCCATGGGCCCTGAGACCTGACCCCGTCGAGGTGTGCTCTCCAACTGGACTCTGAAGCGTCCGTGGAGAGTGTCACAATTGGAGATGGCGCAACAAAGGGGACTCCCAATGACAGGTGCTCTGGTTCGAGCCGCCATTGCCAATCCCGGATGACAGCATTCGTGATCCGAATTGGAAGCTGCAGGTGGTCTTGCTTTTGATCCCACTGCACCCATAACATCCACTGGGTCACCCGTATGTGGAGACGGGCCAAAGGGACTGTTGCAATGGCTGCAGCCATGTGTCCGAGCAGGCAAAGGACCAGTCTTGCTGGAACAGTCTTCTTTGCCAAGATATCCCTTATGAGGGATCTGATTTGCTCCGCTCTGTCCTCGGGCAAAAAAGCTTTCCTCTGGACAGTGTCCAGGACTGCACCTATGAACTGCAGTCTCTGAGACTGAACCAGGTGCGACTTCTCCTGATTGATAATGATGCCCAAGGATCCGAAGAGGGAATGAGTACAGTGGATCGCAGACATCAGGGCCTCCCGAGAGGGGGCCATGAGGAGCCAGTCGTTCAGGTAGGGGAACACGTCGTGGCCTTGTCTCCTGAGAGCCACCGCTATGACTGCCATGAACTCTGTGAATACCCGAGATGCCGAGGATAGTCCGAAAGTGAGGGCTCGGAACTGATAATGGCAACCTAGAAACTCAAAGCGCAAGAATTTTCTGTGCACCCGAGCTATCAGTACATGCAGGTAGGCATCCTGCATGTCCAGGGACGCTAAGAAGGTGCCCTGCTTGAGCATGGGAATTAAACCTGGAAGAGTAACCATGCGGAAGTGTTTGTAAAGCACCAAAACGTTGAGGTCGCTGAGGTCCAGAATTGGACGGAGGTCCCCTGTCTTTTTGGGAACCAGAAAGAAGTGGGAATAGTATCCTGCGCCTCTGGTTCCGCAGTACATGCTCTATAGCCTCTTTTTACAGAAGCGCTAGCACTACCTGCCGGATGAGCAGTGCGTGCTGACCCAAATAACGGGAAAGCAGGGGAGGCCTTGACGGTGGGTGGTTGAGAAATTCTACGAGTATCCTCTTTTGACCAATTGGAGGACCCACTGGTCGGCGGTTATTGTCTGCCACCCTGAAAGGTGGCGAGAGATGCAACCCCCGACCTTTTCTTCCCGTTGATCCAGAGGAGAGAAGGGGAGGGGGCCAGGAAGGAGTCATGCTGTGGCGGCGTTGCCACCGCAGGCTGGGTCAGTTTTGTATATCTCTGACCTTGGCCAGGGGAAGAATTAGGTTGGGCCTTGCAGTTAAAGTTGCCCCTTTGCTGCTGGCTGGGACATGGCTGCTGCCATTGTTGCTGGCAGCGAAAACAATTCTGGTTCCTACAAAAGGAACCAGTCTTAGGCATGTACATGGCCTGTACAGTCCTCACTGCCTTCCTAGCGTCCTGTAACTTGGTGATGACTTTTTCAGAATCCTCACCAGATAGGATCTCTCCATTGTAGGGGACGCCCAGGATGTTTTTCTGGACGTTCGGGGTAAATCTGGGAACACAAAGCCATGAGTGTCTCTGGAGACAGACGCCCGAGGCTGCTCCCCTGGCCGCAGAGTCCGCCGAATCGTAGGCGGCTCTCAAGACTTGGGTCCCCATGTCTGACCCTGTGTGAAGAAGGTTCAGAAGTTCCTCCTCCTTCTGTTCGCCATCTGGAAGGACTTTAACCAGGTCCTGGCCCTGTTCCCATAGGGCATTCTGAAACTGAACCATGTGTGTCAGATAGTTCAGTGACCTAATGGAGCACGTAGCAGCCACATACATGCGCCTACTCAGTGAATCCAATTGCTTGGATTCCTAGTCTGGAGGCTGTGTACTCAAATGTTGCGGTCGCTGAGATCGGTCATGAGAGGCCATGATAACCAGTGAATCAGCCAGGAGTTGTTGCGCCAGATATGGGTCCTCCGCAAGGGCCCTGTACAGGCGGTCAGCCTTCTTCGGCATAGCAGGAGTGGAATGCGGACGTTTCCACGCGGCCTTGGTTACATCCGCGAAGGTGTCCACCAAGGGTGGCACCACCACAGGTTTAGGATCTTTCTGCCGAAGGTATCGAGCTAGGCGCTGTCGTTCTGGGTCTAGATCTTCCGTTTCCCATCCCATATTTTCCTGGATGTGCCTCATGATCTCAGAAAAAGAGAGATCATCCAGAGGTGACCTGGGGAGGTCTCATGGGTCTGGTGATGGGATACTTATCGGAGAAGGAGACCTGGAGGTGTCCGAAGAGTCCGGTCTAGAGTCGTACCCCTGCGGAGTGGACCTTCTTCCTCTGGATCGCTTGGGACTGGGAGACCCTGAGTGAGATCGTGAAGGGGGCCTTCTCCTGTCTCTGGATCTGCCCCTAGGTGGTGGTGTAGGCTCCTTGGGGGTCGGGGGTCTTCCTGCTGGACCCTGAGGAGGAGGAGGAGAAGGAGGAGGCTTTACTGGAACCACATCCTTTTTAATTGTGTCCCACCAAAAGGTGAACAGATCTTTGACCTCCTGGATGTTCATACCAGACGATGGTCCTGGTGTTGGGGTTGGTCTGTCGCTGGTATCGGGCATCGGGTCAGAAGGCGTCACAGGTTCGGGCAATGGCTCCCGTGGGAGCCCAGCATCCTCAGAGTCATCTGCCTGGTCGTCGGGCAACGTCAGATCCTCCTCGGAAGAGCCCCGGCGACCGGTATCAACCTGGTGAAGGGGGGGGCAGCCATCGGCTCCTTAGGTCATTTGACCGACACTGGGTGCTGAACGGATGTCTGGTCTGATGGGCATTTGGCCGGAGAAGGGTCAGCAGCCTGCTTGTGGTCCACCGTCCATTTAAGGGACGTCAGGTCCTTGGTTTTCCTGGGAGGGGGATCTGGTTCCCTGGGAGGCCGATCTGGCGTCGGGTTCCCAGCATCTGTCCGAGGAAGCAGAAGACTTGGAAGAGGACTTAGACCAATGATCATCAGAAGACTTTGCTGAGGCCTGGGAGGGCACTGGAGAAGGGTCCGAAGTCCTGGGAGTCTTGAGCGGATGAAGAGAAGCCAAAGAGCCGCCTGAAGTCCTACCTTTAACGGGAGGGTGCTGCAAGTGAGCCCTGGAGGGAGAGCGGTCTGAGTGCGTGGAGCCTGAGGTGGTGCGCGACTCCGAGGCCCGGTTCGGGGATCTGGACCTGGACTTCTTCCTGTGTTTTTCCCAGTGTTTTTGGGACTTAGAGGTAGACTCACCTCTGGAGGCAGGGTCTTTGTCCATAATTTTTAATTTTTCTTCTATTGGGAACCCCTGAAGTGCTTTCTGATGGCGGATCCTGGTACGGCTGTTAAACAGCTGACAAAAAGAACAGGGCTTGGTGTCGTGCTCCGGGCCTAGGCACCGCAAATAGGCCGAATGGAGATCCTTAAAATGGATCTGTTTGCCGCAGGCACACTTGAAGGGGTGTCCTTCTGTGGAAGGAGTAGGAGATGATGACATTTAGTAAAACAAATGCTGGAAGTTCAAGCCATCGTTCACTGAAACGGTCATCCGTGAGGCTGATGCTGGCGAGTCGACGGCGGGAAAAGGAATGGGGATTCTGGGGGACCGCCCCCTTTTGTATGATGCCTGATGTCGGGGGCAGTCCCCGCTGGATACTGCCAGCCAGAACATTTCCGTGGGGTCCTGGCGCCTGCCAGCTTCAGTCATAATGGTGTAACCTGCTGCAAGAGCTATTTCTCGAAGTAAGATCTCTGTGAAATGCTGGAGTCAGAACATGACATTACAGCAACAGTACTAGACCCACAGTACAAGATAAAATGGTTCCAACAGCATGACCTCAATCTGTACCAAAGCTGCAGATAGAAAATCATTCAAGAAGTAGATTCAATTTTCAAAACACAGTGACAACAAATGCAGCCCCCTCATCCACTCCTCCTGCACCTTCACAGCCCGCTCTTCTTCATCAGGCTATGCAACAGTCAGCAGCTGCCATTCATTCCACTCCCATTAGTCAAATCTGGAGGCTCGTTGACGCTGCTGTCATTAAAAACTCAGCCCTTCCTTCTCTATATATCACTGTCTCTGCCCAGGTTATATCGGACTACTATTTGGCAGAAAAAGGTATTGCATGGAATGAAGATCCCATAAAATTCTGGCAAAACAAGGAGTCTGTGTGACCTGCACTTGTTCAGGTAGTTTGAAATACACTGTTCTTCAACCAGTGCATTTCCAGAGTGACTCTTCAGCTCTGTGGGTGATGTGGCAACAGATACACAGTCAAAGCTATTGTCACAAAATGTGGAAAAATGTACTTTCTTAAAAATAAACCTTCCCTTGATCAATTACACTCATGACCTCGAGCGAGCAAATACATTTGTCAGTGACCACAAAGGTGACCATATGGAATTATTCAGTTAAGCCCTTCCGTTGGCTACACAATTTTTGCAGCATGTCCTGTTAGACTGCGCAAATGTTTGGATTGCCTAAAACTGATAGCACCCTCTTCTGCAGCATGTCCTACTAGACTGAGATAATGTTTGGACTGCCTCTACCTGATGGCACAATTTCTGCAGCATGTCCTACTGGACTGAGATAATGTCTGGACTGCCTCTACCTGATGGCACCATTTCTGCAGCATGTCCTACTGGACTGAGATAATGTTTGGACTGCCTCTACCTGATGGCACCATTTCTGCAGCATGTCCTACTGGACTGAGATAATGTCTGGACTGCCTCTACCTGATGGCACCATTTCTGCAGCATTTCCTACTGGACTGAGATAATGTCTGGACTGCCTCTACCTGATGGCACCATTTCTGCAGCATGTCCTACTGGACTGAGATAATGTTTGGACTGCCTCTACCTGATGGCATCATTTCTGCAGCATGTCCTACTGGACTGAGATAATGTTTGGACTGCCTCTACCTGATGGCACCATTTCTGCAGCATGTCCTACTGGACTGAGATAATGTCTGGACTGCCTCTACCTGATGGCACCATTTCTGCAACAGGTCCTACTGGACTGAGATAATGTTTGGACTGCCTCTACCTGACGGCACAATTTCTGCAGCAGGTCCTACGGGAGAGAGATAATGTTTGGACTGCCTCTACCTGATGGCACAATTTCTGCAGCATGTCCTACTGGACTGAGCTAACATTTGGATTGCCTGAACGTGATGGCACAACTGTTGTAGCACATCCTACTGGACTGAGCTAATGTTCAGAAAGCTTGAATGGCACCTTTCAATAAAATCACTGCATGTCCTGACTTACACTTAACATTTCCTAAATATTCCCTTTCAAAATGAAAAAGATACTATCTTAATTCAAACTAAGCATTCCCTTATAAAGGCAATCTGTTAACAGACTGTAGATTGCACACTTGACCACACTGCTGCTGTTGACCTGCCTGATGTCGTCTCTCCTCTGTCCACTTCACAGACCAAAGTCTCTCACCAGGCTAGGATGTACCATAGCTTCCTCCTGCTGCAGACATTTCCTCCTTTTTCAAAACCAGCTTGTAATAATATGCAATGCTAACTGATATGTCATCATTCCCGAGATCGTCAATCCTGAATTCACGATCGATCATCTCCATGTTGCTATCCTGGCTGTGCTGCTTCTCCTGTCATTAACGGCGGCATCTCTCTTAATCTGTTGTTCATTTGTGTGCTCAAACATGAAGGACATGCAGTTATTTTCTGGTAGGGGTCCCCTAAATGTGTCATCAGTTTGGGTGGGTGGAGGGGACACCGTGCCATAGAAAATAACTGCACGACTCTCAGTGGAACAGAGAAGCAGCTAACAACTGGTGTGCCCATTTTATACTAAATGGGATCCTCCCCCCAGGTGAGACAGATCAGTTTACACTGCTAGTCAGGCAGGATGCAGGAAACCAGGTCACCTATATGCTGCCATGTATTCAGAACTGACAAGCACATATGTGCCAATAAGCTCTCAGTTTTCATTTCCTGAAATGCTGTTTACAGTTTCGTGTATGTCACAGATCATTTTATGCATCTGTATGGCAGATTTTCACTTTTCATCACACAAAGGTTCTGATTAGAATCAAAACTCATCAGGACTTTGGCCTGGATCCTGATCCAGATAATAAGGGTCAGGACCTTTGAGGGTCTGCCCAATTTTATCTCTTTGGTCTTTAAAGGGAATTTGTACCTGTCAGTCTGTCCTTTCTTCCCCAAGTCCTTTTCAGGTCCACTCTGTTGCACAGCAGGTGCTTCTGTCACCTGTGCTAACATCTATGACTCACAAGTACTCACAGCAACTAAGAAGCGCTTCCTTATTTTCCTTTAATCAAGCATTTTGCCCCCAAGAGGCCACTAACCTGACTCCTTCATTCAGGTCTCAGTGCCCCCTCGCCTGCAACTGCCACTTCCCTGCTGTCTTGGCCAGTGGGAAGCTGCAAGGGATGTGGCCTGAGACAGCACCAGCAACAATCATACAGACGGCTCATTGGTCATTTGGTCATAGGGTTTTTCTGGCTTTCTCCCTGCCTACCACCCCATGGTGTCAGGTGGTGCCCCAAAAGGCCTCGCATGCACACACGTAGTGCACTCTGCTGGGAAGGCAAGCTTCCTGGCCCACTGCAGGGGTTGCTGTGGTGACGGAACCTGGCGCAGACCCTCTCCAGTCACCCAGCAGACTCCAGAGTCCACTCCCAAACTTGGGTGGCCAGCATGAAAGCGCAATGCACTACTCACTTGGCCACTGGCCCCTAAGAAGCACTTCCTTGTCATACCAGTGGATAACTCTTTGCTGTATAGCTTTTTTATCCTTGGGTTGCTGGCTGCTCCATCCCCACCTCCTGCTGACCGTCTGCCACCTCCCCCGAACTTACCTCAGAACAGATCCCCCATGGACTGCCCCTGCTGGCAGGGCCAGGGGAGAAGGACCATCCCCGCATAAAAAAAGAACTACTGCATATTTTTAGAGGACCGTCACTGTTTGCCACGGTCTCTCTAATGGGAAGTTGCCCTTTTGTCGTGAGTGATTTTTTCCTCGCTCTAATGAGCGGCGCGATAAGGGACTCGTCCTTATCACATAAAACCAAGTACATACAGTAGTTCTCATTAGTAAGTGGGGTGGTGCGTGCAGTGGTTTATAGTTGTTTTCTGATGTGTTTACCAGGTGGCACTGCCGTGTACCTGTAGTGAAGTGGCTAATTTTGCTAGTCTGATATCAAATACAGATGTTTGTGTAGGCCCCACCCCATGAGCCAGTCTGTCAGCTACCCTTAGTTGGGGATGGGTGGGCTACCAGTGGATTCCTGACACACCAGTAGCAATGCTTCAGTGTTAGGAGATGTCTTGGGTAACATCAACAGAGTGGCAACACTTTTCCTTGGCTCCTCATCAACTGGCATATTGTTATTTCATTAACATCTCTTTCAATGTGGGCTTGTTTCATGGCAAGAAACACAAAGACGCGAAGTATACAAGTCACTGTCCCCTTTAAAGGGCGAATCAAACGGATGAGTAATGCATCTGGGTGGTCTACTGTGTATTTACCAAATCAATTAGAAATACCACTTAAGTGCTGTGCCTTCACTGAAAATCTCCACAATGAAAATCTTAATGTCTCAAGCAGATATAGGTCAAAACATTTTCAAAATTCCCTGTTGTAGCTTGTACTCCTGCTGCAATGTCGTGAGTTGGTGATGAATGAGTCCTTTGACTGCTGTCTCTACAGAAAGAGCTGTGGGGTTTTGTAGTTACATAGGTATAAATGGGACTGGCGCCTGTGTATTTCACTCACTTTTTTTTTCCTTGTTCTTGTTAATATTCAGGCACATGTTCAGAATATTGTATTTGCATTGTGTCTGCTGTACGACATAGTTCCGTTTGAAGAAGGTTTTACTTAATTATATTTCTATTTTGAATTACATTTATTTGCTGTAGGTGTAAAATGCTATTGCCACAGGACCACCTCACAAGTGGGACACTAGGGGACGGCAGTAGCGCTACCGCTTGCAACACCGATGACCCGGGTTCGGAAGATAGCCTGGGTGTCAGAGGGCCAGCGTGGGGGGGGGGACTGAGTGTCCCACGGATTGTTCTCCTCCTTGGGGGCGGGGAGGAACTCTTGGCACTCGTCCGACCCCTGGTGGAGGCCAGGGGTCTGACAGCTGGTGTAAACAGTTGCTGGAGGTGGGGCAGACGTCGGCGTATGCTCCCTTGACATCACTGCATGTCCTGCCTGCCAGAGATAAAACAAAAAATGTGGGCCATGCAGGACACTGCCTGCATCGCGCCACAGGTCCTGCACTGCTGACCCATGACACCAACAGACCCATATACCATCGTCCAACTGCAGAAGGGGCCCCCTCCTGAAGACCTTACCCTGTGGGGGGGGGCAATCCAGGGCATAACTCCAGAACGGTTAAGTTCCAGGGCAGGGGATGACAGGCTGGGCGTGGGGTAGGGCTAATAGGGGCCAGTCCTGAAATAAAAAAAAAAAAAAAGGGACACTTGGCCAGCCTGTCAGTGCAACTTTACCACTAAAGCATGTGATGCCGGCCGCCCAGGTTTGGGAACAAGCCTAGGTCATCGGGCCCAGCAAGGGGAGGAGGACTGAGCATCCCATAGGACACCCACCTCCCCTGGGGAAGGAAGGTAGTGTACTTCGCAGTGATGCCACAAAAAGTGGGCAATGGCCTCCTGATGGTGGCATAAGCATGCTCTGCGTGCGCACACCACTGCCGTCTGAGCCCATGAGGTGTCTGGGCGAACCAGGGAAGAAAGGTGGAAAACACCCCCCCCCCGCTGCAGAAGGATGAAGGGACAATGCTCTGCAGGCCCCACATGACCCACTGGGCACCCACCTCCGATCGAGCATGACGTCCAAAGGGGCTTGGGAACCCCGACAGCCCACCTCCCCCCCACAGGGGGTAAGCTGTGGAGGAATGCAAGTGAGGGAGCAAGCCCCAGAGATGATGACATGTAGTTTGGTTTTAACCCTTGCAGATTATCTACAAGGCCTTTTGGTACTTTACAGTCTTGCATAAAGCCATGCCAGCCGAAATTCAGCCATGGTAAGTTGCATCTATCACCCATAAGCTTTTCCTTAGGGGATATGTGTGATTTTGTATTCCATTCTTGGCTCTGATGCTTTAAAGTTCCTTAAAGCTAGAAAAAAAATGACCGAACGTTATACTTTTCAAATGCCCCCCCACCCAACTTCATAGAAATTCAGATCGATCTGCCACAGTGCAAGAACTCTTTCAAGATAGCCCCTTCCATAAATGACCAACAGACTATGAACTGTTTGAACAAAAAAACCCACACATTTTGAAACTCATTTATCAGCAACTGTTGTCTCTTTTCTTTTTGAAAGACCCTGACTCGATCCTGACCCATGGCCAGCTGCCATCACGTCTTTAATCCGCCTTTTCTCCACGCAGCACTTGACAATGCAGTCTTCATACAGCTGTCTGAACACCTCTCCCATACTTGATGAATTTGAAAAAGATTCTCTCCTTGGCCGCTGTACTGAGATTACCCTTCTCTGCACGATGACTAATATTCTAGTTGCCAGCAACTGAAGCCACTTTACACTGTCAGTATTTCTGGATAGAAGAACTATTTTTTATGCTATTGACCACAACATTCTGTATGACAATCTCAACAACTGTTGAAGTGCTTCAAGCATCCCTAAGTCCTGACACCATTTTTTTAAACACATCTATTTCACCTCCTATGTCCATTCAGCCAATCCTCTGGCAATTGCACCTGGCAACCTTCTAATGCACAGACGGACAACCACTGCCTGCCCTACTGGGCCATGTGTAAGACAGCGTATGTCAAAACCGCACAACACGCACCGCGCAGGTAGGAAATAGCGACAGGGTGCAAAACCACTAAATGGTCTATGCGCGGTTGTGCACCCTGTCCCTGTTCTCTGGCAGAGGATAAGTCCTCTGCTGTGAGGAGGAGGGTCCGCCGAGCAGCTGCCGTGGCTCGACAGCATGAGCCACAGGCAGCAATGGAGGCGGTGTGTCCTCGGACCGGGTATCAAATCCAGACCCAGATGCATGGAATTTTTCTTTTTTCCCACTTTGTGTGATGTAATGTATAACCCCCACCCCCACGGAGTTGATTATTTTAGTTGGGGGTCGGGGCACAGCCCTCATAACGGGGTGGAGCCTCCTGCAAAACATAGAGAAATGCTGCTGGCAATACATCGCGCTGTACTGACAGTGCAGTATATTGCTGCAGCATTCTGTCTTGTGACATTATGATCCCATGCCCTACCTGCTACTGGCGGGGGTCTGGGTTCCTGTATACCACGGTAGGAGTGCAGCAGCCAGATCTGCGGTACAGACAGTGGTAGCATGGGCTATCCGGAATCCAGCTCAGTGCGTATGAAAAGCGTTATATAAATGCAAATTATTATTCTTCTAAAGGACCTTTTTTAAATAGAATGTTTGGCTGGAAAAGGCACGTTGCGCCAAAACTCGTTTCTAGGTACGTCCTGGCTTATCTTGGCTCATTATAAGGCTTGTATAGGAAGCATGCTATTTGCCTGCCTGTCAATGCAACTGCAGGGCAGTCACTCACAATATGAGTGATTCAGGTTCGAAAATAGACTAGGGTCACTGGAGGGTCTGTGGGTGGAGGGAGCTAGGAGAGGAGAGGAGAGGGACAGAGCATCTCAGAGGACATTCTCCTTCTCTGGGAAGGGAAGACACCCGTCTCCACTACAGCACTGACATGTTGGTGATCACAGGTGGAAATGCAGGCTGGGATTGGACAATGTTAGCTGGCTCTTCATATCATCACACATCTATTTACACACATTGGTGTTCTTGCCACTGATGACACCCAGTACATTCTGGCCCCACCTTCCTGTATTTCTCTTACCATAGTGCTACATGGCGGGGGACCTGATCCCTGCAGCCCTGCCTCAGTTGACAAGCTGGGAAGTTGGAATGAGGGTCTCGGGAGGGGGGTGAGGGGGTGGGGCTAGGTACTTGCCTGGTGCCAGTGGGGACAAGTGCAAGGGAGGGGACAATCCATATGCATTTGATCCCCCTAGCCCGGTTTACGGATTCGGTGACTATATGCTGCAGATCTACAGACTGCCCACACTATCCAGACTGAACAGCCAGTATGGCCCCAACTCCAGACAAAAGTAAGATGGTTAAGTAATAATACATGGCAGGGTGTGGTTTCTCATGAGGTATCATCACGCCTTGGGTGCCTTCAACCACCCAAGCACGGACTATATCATATTTATTTATTTATTATTCACCAGGAAAGGCACACTGAGTAATATTGCTCGTTTCCAGGTACGTCCTGGGGGTAACGTGAATAGGATAACATCAGGTACACAATAATGCAATACAAAAATACAATGAAATTAGAAAATAATACAGAGAATGAAAAGTACAGGAAAGCATAGAACACCACAGAGGAATCAGCTTAGCTTCGAGCAGAATAAGGCAGTAAGCAATTAAAACAGAGCAACCACTGACTGAAAAAAGAAACAAATATTACAATATATACAAAACTCAGCACATAGCAGGCTACAACTCGGTGAAAGTGCAGTATGTGAGAGCTGCCAGAATAGTGAGAGGAGGGAGGAAGTTAAACGCAGCTACTAGTAGCGGAGAGAACGTTGCGCAGGAGGGAGGAGAGGGCAGAAAGGGAACTGGCATGGTGGACTGCCAGTGGGAGAGAGTTCCACAGTTTAGGGAAATGTTAAGAGAATGCAGAGTGGCCAGCAGTGGCGGATCTAGGAGGGACAGCCATGGTGCAAGAATCCCAGTCCCAGAGGGAGTCATGTGACTCACCACATCCTGCCGTGTATTACTGCAATTATAAAGCGGCCCTAACGTGTCAGGAGATGGCTGATCCTGGGAATTACTTTTTTTCGCTGGGATGATAAAACGAAATATCGTCATGGATTAAAGACTGCTTCAGCCAATCAACTTCCAGGATTTATCCTAGACATTTCACAATATTACATATATACCAATCCATTTTTTAGTAATATATGCAAATTTGGTACTGGTTTGCCTGCACCCATCATTGTATTTGTAAGTAGAAATGGGTGTTCTGTCACCCTTTGAGCAAATAAAATTAAATGATATTCATTTTCTTCATTATGCTGCTATATCTCAGACTAACAGCAGTTTGGCATTGTTACTTCGGCAACGTAATTAGCCTCATTCACTTCAATCTGTATCCACGGAATTTAATATTTCTGATTCCTCCCTTTAAAACTAATTTCAGGAAACGTTCCTTCTCACATGTGGTTCCCACACAGCTGAATCAATTGAAATACCCAACTGTCTGAATTGCAGCGTTTCGTGTTTTAGAATTTATGTTACAGGATAGGAATACATGTATGATAATGTTATACGTCTTTGCATTACAGGGTAATTGTCAGCTTTATGGATTTTGCACTGTTGCATTGTTAGTTATGAAGCATTACTTGACATTCCAGGCCAATCTGAAAAAAGGAATTCATGACCCTGCCTAATTTACTGCTTTATCAAAAAATCAAATCTGACCAATCAACTGAGATTCTCAATATGTGATTGAGATACCCCGGTTTAGTCTAGTAATATTTTTGGGCTTTATTGTGGTAATTTGCCTTTTTATAGGGGGGGTCTATAGAGGTTTTCCTCCCCAGCCACTAACGTCCTTCTAGGGCTATACCCTGATCCCAGGCCCTGGTAGCCCACCAGGTACCCCCACGACTTTTACTCCCTGGAAAGGGCTTCAGTGGGAGGGACTGCTCCCCCCCCCCCCCGAGGCAGTCCACTATGTGGATTAGGATTCAGTGACGGCAGATACTAGGACTCAGGGGAGTCCCAGACCATCACATAGATTAATGTGGGCTTTCTCTACCCTTTTAAGGTCCCTTCCATCTCCCCCAACATGAGCACAGCCAGCCAACTGGCCTTGCACCCACACAGCAGACCCTGCTGCAGGAGCAAGCGCCCTGGCCCAGCCACAGGGGTCGCTATAGTGCTGTAGCTTATCACCGCCCTTCCCCTGACTGAAGCACACTGCCATGCAGCAGCTGCCCCAGGCTGGCCTGCCTCACAATGCGGTGACTAGCAGTCGCGCCTGAACCCGGGTCGCCTGTATGGCAGTGGGCTGTTTGGTTATAAGTTTTTACCCATCCTGTTTTACAGTGGTTCTGAGCTTGCTCGTCTTGTTAGTTTTCAGTAAGAGGGCATTAGTAAGGGATCATTACAGTGAGTCATTTCACAAAGCCAAAGTTTCTATGCTGCGAGTAATTTAATCAAGCAGGCACAAGTCATTAAGCCAATAAACCGAAACAAGCTGCAAACATTATCTTTTTAGCTCTTTATCTCTGCTAAGCAGCCAGAGAAAGTGGGGACGTTCTGCTAATTATACTCAATATGAATTCTATGTTGTTGGTTGTTATATGGATTTTAATAAACAGGCCAAATGCCACATATATTCATGTCAGCGGCCAAGTGCAGCCTTTGGCAAGACAATGCGGTTATTTTCCGGAAGACAAAGACTGCCCTTAGGGTCTCCAGTCTGAGAGGCCTGTAGTTGCAGAGGCAAATGTGTAGACAGGGTAACAAAATAACAGTAATTTACTCCGAGCGGCTGTGCTCCCTAGTGTTTTTGTACAGGATTCTGGCACACGCTACGACCCGCAGCAGACATCTTGGATGCCTCTCAGATGAAGTACATGCAGTGAAGTAACATAATTTACTGGCTTCCTAAACCCTTACTTCAAGCTAAACCTGTGCACATATGATGTGGCAGCCTCACAAGTACCAAGGAACTGCTACCGGTCTGACATTAGTAACATTTTTAGTAGACTGGCCTAGTGGTCCAAGTGTAGAGCTGTAAACCTGGTGACCAAAGTTTGAATCCCACACCTGCAGCTTGCTTGCTATTCCGATCCACACCAAGTCACTTCTTCTCCCTGTGCTGTAACTCTTCGTAACGCCTGTCTCTACTGCATGAATCACACTGTGCACCTAAGTCCCTAAGGTGTGACCTGATGCAAGAGATATCCTTGAAGAAGATCGCTCTGTGCACCAATGGCAGCAACATTCTCTCCCCTCCTCCTCCTGGACTGTATAACAGCTTGGGATACAGTCTGCACGTAAAACCTACATAAAAAGCAAAATGTCTCCCTTTCCTTTTCTCCTACAGAAATGGTGCAGTACTGGAATTAAAAAATATTAACGAGAAATTATTTTTGTTAGCAAACAGAATGTAGAATTGTGTTCTGCCTGAAGGTTTCAGAAAAGAGGCCACATTTCACCTGGCTGTAATTGCCTCACTTTAAACCCATATAAATGATCTGCGTACATTTGTACCAAAGGTATTACTTTGCTCTGGTTTGGGTACAGTGAACTGAACATAGTATAAGTAATGCATGTTCTTAAAGAGATTGACCAACGTAAAAATAAATACTCCTGCACCTGACATACAGGTGCCTTACCCTCACAGGAGTCGAGAATTGTGAACATTTCCATTTATAATCATTTCAGAAAAAAACTGCATCACTCGTAAAAGTCTGTAAACAGGGTCCCACGGACTTCCCTGTTACAAGAGCCCCCCTTGCTCCGCCCACGCGCTCAGTAACGTTATGATGAGTTGCCAGTGAGAGCACGAGGGCACGCTCCACTATAATGAATGGGCGGTGGCTTTTCCAGCAATTTTATATATTATGGCCGGTTAGTAATGAAACGTGGGCATCGGTCGACTAACAAGCCCCTTATTAGTCGACTGGTGCCCACGCTTCATTACTAACCGCCATGATAATATATAAATTGCTGGAAAACCGCCCCATTCATTATATTGAGCGCCTGCGCCTCACTGGCAACTCGCCATAGCTACATTGAGCACGGGGCGGAGAAGGGCAGCTTTTGTAACAGGGAAGTCCGTGGACCCTGTTTACAGACTTTTACAAGTGATGCAGTTTTTTTCTGAAATGATTATAAATGGAAATGTTCACAGTTCTCGACTCCTGTGGGGGTAAGACACCTATATTTTAGGTGCAATAGCCTTCATTGGTGATTCTCTTTAAATGGGGAAGGTAGGTGTTGTCTCTCAAATTCTGAAAGCCCGTGGAAAAATTTCTCAAACAAGGTATCGGGCTTACATGAGGTGTCTGGAATCCTGAGTTATTAAAGAGTAGTTGCCGAGTTGCTGCTCCCCCAAGCATGTTCTTATAGGTCACCTGGCCCAGAGTTGAATTCCATAAAGAATATCACTTATTTCTCCCATCATGAAAAGTTATATCCTCCATAAATTTCACCCAGCCAAAAATGTAGCCCGGCTTCCTCAAACTGTCGACACGATCCATGCAGGCTCACGCAGCCCTGTTTGGTGACATCACAAAATGAAGACCGCATGGGCGAGCCCCACTGACTTCAATGGGGGTGATTTATCTAAACATTTTTTTAGCAGTTAGAGTTGCAATTTGAATAAATCAAAGCAAACGCTCGACTAACAGGGACTCCTATTTAGCTTGAATGCTAGTTCAAGGTCACGAGGGCACGAGTGGAAATGACACAAGGGAGGTTTAGGACGGACATGAGGAAGTATTATTTTGAAGAAAGGGTGGTGAAGCTGTGAAGCAGTCTACCAGATGAAGTACTGGGTGCTAAAACAGTTGATTGTTTCAAGCACGACTGGGACAGAGTGAAGGGTATAGTGGTTACTCGAGGCGACAGAATCAGGAATGAGACTAGGGGGAGGAAGCTGAGGGCTAGGACCTTGGATGGACAGTAGGTCCCAGGATTAGACAGGGAACTTGGGCAGACTAGATGGACCATTGGTCTTTTCCTGCAATCACTGTTTATGTTTCTATGACTACAGACCAGCATTAATATCACTGCACACTATGCTATGCTACTTGTGCATAGCTGTATGATTGCAATGCCTCTTTTTACTAAATTGCTTAAGTTGGGGGATCCACGCCAACATCCCGTGTTTTTTTTTTATATTTTGAACAGAGGTGAAGCCTCCCCCAACTCAAACAAATTAAAAAAAGAGGTAAACATATTACCGTAATCTTGCACTACCATAAATAGCGGAACATACCGCAGTTCTACGTTATCCTATTACCGCTGGTCTATGTTCTCCACTAATGACACTTTCCTTGCCCTCTAATTAACACTGAAGCAATCAGGCATGCCAGAGTGTATGCCATGCTGGGATAACATCACACATTGGGTGTACTGTGAGGCACAAGGCCACAAGCCGAGTACCTTCAACCACCCAAGAAGTAAAGTCATCCCAGCGACGCACACCCTAAAGTGTCTTATTATGATTATAAAATGGTTACACTCATGTGTTTATGGTCGTAGGCAGGCTAATTTGTAGGCTCTAGTTTCACCTGTGAGGTAGCACTGGGATAACCGTGCAGGTGACACTGGCTCTCCAACCTTCAGCTTTCAGCATTTTCTGTCCATTTTATAATTATGCTTAAAGAGCAACCGAGGGGAAACTTTAACGAAAAAAAAATAACTGTTGCATTTATGCTCATATAGTTTTCATATATCTCCTGCATTTAACCCCCCACCTTTATATTTTATAATTAAATTAGGATGAGAACAAGATCACGGTCCCCATGACTTCATCTGCTCTGGCTGTCACTCTACACGTGACATCACAAGGTTCTGCACGTGATATCACAACCTCCTGCTCTGCAAACGATTATGCAGTCAGGTGGAGATATGCTGCCAGAGCCAACGAAGTCAAACCGATAGTGATCCTTAATTTCATGCTAAGAGCTAGTGGCAACAAAAATAGCAGACAGAAAATGTTATTAATTTCTAATAGTGGCCAGTCACTACTTCTTATTTCTGACTTTGTTTATGATGTATTTTCCTTTTTCCATTTGCTCATTAGACATTTTTCACCCTGACTGACAGGTTGCTGTGAAGAGCAGTACTTTCTCTAGACAGTGACATATCTAGTTCCATTCTACTTCATACCTCAGTCAAGACCGTGACCTTACTTATTGTGACATCACACGTGACCCATCTGGCAGCAGGTGATTGTCTCTCCATGGTCAGCTGTAATGTCACAGGCAGGTCCCAGGGCTGTTGAGGTATGAGGCGGAATGGAACAGGATGCAGTATGTCAGCCTCACTGTCTCACACAGCCCCCTAAGTATTGTCAGGTAAAAAATCTTAAAAGAAAGAGCAAAAAATACATCAGATACAAGATGTAATAGTTGACTACTTTTAAAAGTTAATATTAAAGCTGCAGTGCATGTTAAGGTGAAAATTTGACCTATACATTTAATTTTTTATATTTTATATTGCCCCTTATCTCCTGTCATGTATGATATCCTTCCTTCCTCCCTCCCTCCCTCTCGATTTTGCATCTGCTTTAGCACTTTTTTGTTAACATTTGAAATAATTAAAGGTGCGCTCCTTTTATTATGGTGTGGGCCAGGTTTTCATCGGCGTTCTCAGCTGTCGTTGTACACCTACTGTCACGTAAGGTCAGGGAGCAGTGTCTGCCACATGCTAGTTCACTTTAGTCCCAAGAAAAATTATGTTAAATAATGGGAGTTCAAACCTAACAGAGAATACTAATGAAAATCTGGACAGAGCCATATTAAAAGGAGCACTCTCTCTTTCTCTCTTATTTCAAATACTAAAAAAGATGCAAACGTAGATTCAAAATGGGGAAAAGGGGCACAATACAAGACGGAGCTGTGGGGCAATCTAAAATGGAGTAAAAAACAGTATATTTCAAAAGTTTTACCACTAACATACACTGCTGCATTAATTTCAGTTCGGTATCACCATGAACAGTAACATGACGGGTGCAGGACACAAGCAGCCAGCCTGTGTGTGAGTAAACAGTCCCGAACAGACCTAGCCAAACCACACCACACTGAAGAAGACGATTAGCGATGTAATAACAATTATTTTATTTTCAGTCCAAGCACCCTGACAAAGGCTTTACCAAGCGCCTGGGGTAAGGCACTTATTCTGTGCTTGAACCGAAAATAAAATGAATTTAAGCTTATTTACTACATTGCAGTCTGGTCTACTTAATTGTGGTGTGGTTTGGAGTGCAGGTCTGTTCAGGATTGTTTGCGTTAATTTCAGTCAGTATACTGGCTCTTTAATGTTCACTGTTTTAAAGAAAAAGAGACTTGTCTGTAGCAGTATTGGTCCTTGTACAAAAAGATGAACTAAGTGGGTGATTTGATACCTTTTATTAGACCAACTAGAAATTTATGGAACACACGCTTTCAGGTTACACAGAGCCCTTCATCAGGTGTAGCAGGCAGCTTCTACAGAAAACAAGCTTCTTTAGTTTGGGTACAGCAGTCTCCTGATAAATAAACATTTACAAGAGGGTACAACAGTTCTTTTAATAAGGAAGTGTGCAGAGACAATAAAAAACACTCTCTGAAACACTAGGTGGTTGCAAATCAGACTGGTGATGCAGACTCCTCTCCGGAAGTGGAATGTGACAGCAGGAAGCTTACACATTTTAAGATGTTTATATTCAAAGAGCCTCTCTAAATAAGACTGTGTGTGTGTGTGTGTGTGTGTGTGTGTGTGTCTGACTAAAATATAAGTAGAACCATGTTACTATATAAGGCACAGTAAAAATAGATATATATTAAATGTAAGAGATAATGTATATAAATATATGCACTGGACATGCATGTGCACCTGATGCAAGAGAAAAGCAGTTGTCAGGTAAAATCTGTAATGGATCATGAAGCAGAGGTCTATATTCAGTTCATTATTTTAGTACCCAGAAGATGAATACGTTTGAGTTCATAAGCTGGCCTTTCTTGTGTAGTTTTTGAGAACCAATGACACAGAGATCAGTGATGGAGTGATCAGATTGACAGGAATGCTGTCCCACTGGCATTTCAGTCTTTTTCTCCTTCATGTTGTGCCTGTGTGAGTGCATTCAGATTTGAAGGGGCTGCCCGGTTTCCCCCACGCAGCTTGTATGTGGATGTGGAAAAAGAGAATGCTAAATTCTGAAAATATATGAAATACAAGCTGAATTGTGTCTAAACATAATGTTTTTCTAAAGTGTTCACTGTAATGTCAGAGACTCTTTAAGAGTACTGTAGGTGGCCAGTTGGCCACCCTAATGGGCCACCAATGCTGCAGTGCAGGTGACCCAAGCTTGGGGGCATGCTCAGGATGCCTCACTGGGAGGAGGGAGCAGGTGCAGTCAGGAGAGATGGGGCTTGGCAACTGGTGCTGCAGCGACCCCTAAGGTGGATTAAGGAAGCCTGCTCCCGCCGCAGGACATCCCTACATGCAGCCGAGACACTGTGTAGCACGGCCCACGCCAAGGGGAGGAGGAAGGAAGGGATGAAACCAGGGAGGAAAAAAACACGTAATGCATATATGATAGCCTCAGTTCCCAGACTCCCCTGGGTCCTACTGCCTGCTGACACTAGATCCAGTTCAGGTTACACAGTATTCTGCCTCGGGGGAGGGCCATCCCCCAGTAGCCCCGTCCATGGAGGAAAAGCCATGGGGGAAGTTTGGGTGGCACTGGACTCAGGGGGGATGGGGCTCAACTGGCGATAACAGGGAATATGTGTAGGACCAGGGTATATGCCTGAGACAAACATGGCTAAGAGAAAAAAATACTCCACAGAAAAAAGCAGAGTACCATGGGGGATAAAAGCAAAATGAGGAAATTAATTTTACAGAAAGCAACGCAAAATTTCACGTTTTTTTTAAGAACAATAAGTGTTTTCCCTTTTACACTTGGAAGATTCTGTCTCGTTTTGTTCTGACTACAATATTTAGACTTCTAGCTTCTGTTACCCTACCTCCACAAAAAAAAAAAATAGCTGTATATCAATAGAAAGACAAAATGACAAGCTTCAGAGAACCCCATCATATGGTTCCATATTCTTTACTGTACAGTGGTTGCTGTAAGATTTTAATAATTCCAACAGCCAGTGTTACCCTGCAGTCATTTGTATCTGACACAAAATGTTTATTTATTCCTGCCAGCCACTGGGGTTGTAAATTATGGATTTCATGCAAACACAAGTTCTAAGCCACTAAGCTAGAAAAATATAATTTTCCACACTGAAGCAGTGCTAAATTAATGCTGTTGCTCTCAAAGTAATATGTTCATTATCCAATTTGTTCCTTTTGATCTTTTTCCATTTACTTCAAAAGTTCCCGGCACATGTAAGGCATCTCATGTTCACATACGGCTTCCCCCTGCCAAGAGGAGAAAAGTGAAACGAGCCGTGCACTCCACCAGCTGGGTGGTGCCCTTTGCTGGTCCATCTCGGCATGGCAGGCTCTCTAAGGCAAATGCTGCTACTACTATTTAGCTGATGAGCCAGGGACAGGGTTCATGATGGCATTCTTATGTTTCTGCCCAGTTAAGAGTGTCTTGTTCACTTTTAGACTATATGTGTCGGCCCAGTAGGGCTACTGCTCGCTAGATCAGCAACCTGGGTTCAAGAGCGAACTCGAGTCATTGGGGGCCAGCCAGGGGTGAGAAGATCAAACATTTGAGGAACTGCTTTCCTCTCATGGGGTGGGTGGGTCACACCTCTTGCAATACACCTGACACCTAGCGGAGGAAGGGTGTCAAGGCAGTTAGGAGGCCTAGAAGGGTATGGGATGCTGACGGATGCTCCTCATCATTGCACAAAGTCCCGGGGTAAAAAATAAAGAGGAAAATTCCTCACTAGTGGGATGAAGGCCAGGCACCATTGATAGGACTCCTGATCAGGTCTTGCTTTGGTAAGGGCAAGCCCCTCCATCCCTGCCATGAGGGGTAAATCATGGGAGAAAGGGGGAAGTCCTCGAGATGGTGTGTGTCTAGGCTGGGGGGGGTCTTCCAGATGGTGGCCAACAAGGTGTATGGAGGAGAAATGGAATAAAGAAAAAAGAATATTGGTACTGCCCATCTGACAAGAAAAGAATGGGCACACTAGTCAGTCACTTCTAAGAAGCTGAAGTTTGGTGCCCTAAGTTGGATTTTTCTATAAGTGTTGTGCAGTGATTAGCCAAAAAAGATAAGAATTTTAGAATCCATGGCTGCCCAATGGCTCGGTATGTAATGTGCTGTGCTCCCATTCCAGTGACCCGGGTTCGAGAGTGAACAGAGGAGCTGGCACAGCCGGCCAGGAGGCAGAAGTGATGCTGCTGCTGTCAGCCAGGGTGGGACTGGTGCCAGGATACACTGCCACAGCGACCCCGCCCCCCCAGAGATGCTGCAGTGTGCACACGTGGCCTGTCGAGGTGCTGCCTGGCTTTTGGGGGGGGGGGAGACTGCTGGACAAGAACAGAAGATCCCAGCCGCGTGCTGTCTGAATAATGGTTTCTGGCACTCTCAGTCACTGCAATGTGTGAATCACCACTGGTACACCAGCAGAGAAGCTGGAAGCTTCCTGTCAGGAAACTCAATGCATGGATAAGGGTTCCACCATGTTGGTTCGACACCCATATGGGCGATCAACAGTACAGCGACTTGAAAAAGCCAACAGCGACCATGCCGCAAGGCAATTGTTCCACCTGACCGCCGTTGCGCCCAAAGCACCGGGGCATACTCTGGCTGTTTGTGGGGGCATTGCTCCCCTGTACACCCCACCATGGAGGCTTCACCCCCCCCCCGCATCCCCCAGAAAATAATATAATCACTTCCACGTCAGAGGTGTGGGGGGGAAGGGCACAACACCCCTGCGGCAGCAACGATGGTGGGTGCTGTGAATTCAGGATCGTCAGAATGAAGGTCTCATGGGTTGCAGCACTCACACTGCTGTTGCTGTAATGGTTTCGCTGTGCTGACTGCACACCAGGGATAAGGAGAATGTGCCTGGGGTCACAAAACACGATGTGAAAAACATTAAATCCTACATCAGCACTTGCAGGGACCAGGCGAGCCAGCAAGGACCAACTATGACATATCACAGTTCCCCAACACCTGTAACTGAATGTTCAAAGCAGAGTTCGTCAGCTTTACTAGTTCCCTATAGACTGTACTGCAGCAATACATAATACATATAAAACACGATACAATATTTGCGTTCTGCATATGTATTTTTTTGCAGGTATATTACACAAATAAGTAAGCAGCGTTCCACAACACGGCATGACTGTATGCTGAATTAACATGCCCTATCTGTGCTGTGAGGCACAAGGCAGCAGGTCGCCACTCCACTGAGCAGGGAAGAGAGTCGGGTTCACACCACAAACCCAGCTCTACCGCCTAGGAGCAGGGTGTACTCCACCAGCTCCGCCAGGCCAGGTGCATCGCTATTTCTGACAGTTTTTTTGTTACAGCTGTTTAGCCCCAGTCTGCCACCTGCTCCTTTATTTGGGCACATTCCCAGGGACCTCCCTCTTCTATCCAACATGCCCCCATTATCGAGGCTGACTGGGATCCGCATGGGGTGGACCCGGGAGTGCTGATGCCCAGCTGGTGCTCATGATATTTTTTAATTATTATTAAATTCCCCACTTCCCATGGATCCTCACACCTCCCTGGCACTGATGCAGCCTCATGGTGGCCTTGCATGCTGCGTTTTGTCATTTTCTCGCAGCAACTGTTGCGTGCCCATAGGGCTCAATGGGGAATTTAATTTTGTTTTTATTTCTGATGTGTTTACACTATAGCTGGGTCCTTCGGACCATCTACAACAATAACAATGATAAATCAGAGTGTGCTGAAACTGCATCCAAACTAGGAATCACCAACCGATGCCGTCCATGAGAGAGCGACTGCAGTTGAAATTCAGCTCAGTCAATGAAACATGGAGAACACAGACAACACTCAGTATGAATATACCAAAAAGAAACCACACATTACATGAGCAGCTCTTTTGTCTAACTTGACTTTCTCTCCCACGCATACTCTCCCTTGTTGCCCAGATATACCGTGAAGCAGTACAGATAATTAAAAAGAGATTAAAGCAAGCACAAGAACTTACTCAGAGACTGAGAGCCCAGTTGTTTTACAACAAATGCGTGTTTTCATCTTTTTCATTTTATATAGTAACTGTGACATGAAATTTTCTTTTGTTACAGATTAATAACACGCTGTACGAGGAATGAGCTGGGGCCCTGTGTAATCGCTAATGCTCTGCTGTGGAGTTTAATGTACGCATCAGAATTAGCTAAGAATACCTGGGAGGGGAATTCATTTTTCTTCTCCTGTAATACAGAAACTGTTTTGCTGAGTGAGCTCAACACCCAAGACTGTGCCCTCAAAATACTTTTTTTCTTTCTTTTTTATGGGGCAAAACATGGAACCAGTCCCCTTGTGAATGTAAGGAGGCTGGGACCTTATTTTCAAAATATTTTTGCCACAGGCACAGAATGGAGAAATCCCTTCTAAAAATAGCAAGGGTGCAGAAAACCCCTTCACCTTGCAAGCCAGGGAGTACAAATTTATGTTTGAAGGGCAACACTTTGCCCTACCACAAAGCACCATTTGCCCCACATTCTGATGTTATAATCTCAGTGGCGTAGTGGCAGAGGAGGCAGGTAGGGTATTGACCGTTATTTTGGTTCTGTCAGCTCCTGTCAGGAAATTTGCTGCCACGCCGTTAACATCATTTCGGGAAACGGAGCTCTCTGGTTACCAGAGCACAGCTCTGTTTCCCAAAATAAATTCTGGTTAAACTTTGCAGCAAGCAGCAAATCAATGTCGGGGACGGGGGCAGAACAAATATTGGAACAAATCTGATTGAGGATGTTGTCAGCCCTGCCCCAGCGAAGTGGAACCAGATTACAAAACCAATCACTCTGTAAGCAATCTGAGGTAGGGCAATGTGGCCCTCTCTGGGTTTCGATTGGTTATAGGCTCACCGGTGAAAGCCTATTGGATATGTCAGCCCATGCATCATGTGGTCAAGCCTTCTGTTAGTGTCGGAAGTGGAAAACAAGTTGGTCCGTGATGGTGATTGCCTCCAGCGAGCAGCGGCGGTGAGTAATGTTTGGACATAGAGCGGGAAGGCAATCTGTTCTGTTAGAATCGTGTTGGCGTCGGGACTCAGGACTTGGGAGAACATCAGATGGCCCTGTGGCACTTAGAGGAGCAGTGGAAGAGAAGACTACATGCACTGAAATGGAGTCCCCCTCACTGACTGACTCCCAGTCCCCCAGGAGGATTTACACTGAAAGCTGCTGCACTCATAAAGCGTCCTCTAAGCCTCCCTGTTACTGCTTTGCATATCAGGTTGCTTGCTAGACTGACTGGTTATTTTACGGCTGGGACAGGGTACAGCTAGGGGAGGCTGGGTTAACTTTCTATGATGCAGCTGCAACCGATCACAACACCTACATTTTGCTTTGCACGTTACCAGCCTGATATTTCTTTTCAATGTTTTGTTCAGAAAGACTGTTAAGTAAACATAGAAATGCAGTATTCCTGAAATCATGTCTTTTAAATTTGACAGTGACCCCCCAACCCCCTGTGCGCTGCGTTGTCTTGCGCGCGCCCACCTCTGCAGTGCAGCGGGTCGGAAGGGTACCAGCAGCAGCAATAACAGATGGAATAAATGTATTGTGTGTTGATGATCGCTAAAACTGTGAAAAGAGTCCAGGCCGGTGGCACTGAGGGCTGAGGCACCGGCCACCACACCTTGCTCCATGCCGGCGACCGGTGTTCAAGAACGAGCACAGGTTGCCGGGGGTCGGCTGGGGAGGAGAAGGACTGAGCATCCGAAGGACTGCTCTTCCTCTCCGGGAGGGGGGTCCACGGCAGTCGGGTCGTGGTTGCCTCCTGGCGGAGGCTGGGAGACTGCATGCTCGTTGCACTCAGGGGTGGAGCTGAGGGCAGACATCTGGAAGAGAGCGCGTGCGGACACGTGCGCGCCCCCCTTCCGGTGACGTTACTGCACGTCCTCGGTTCTGAGGAGGTGAAAAACGGGTGCCCAGTTGAGCGGCTTGATGGCCATCCATGAGCTTCGCCCAGTGGCCAGGCACCCAGGCTAGAACCGTGTTCTGTGGGGAGTCTGGGGGGCTCCCTGAGGCACTGCTGCAGAGGGTACAACCGCAGGGGCATATGGGTGCCTGGATCAACCGGGTAGAGGCAGATGGTGGCTGTAATCCTCAATCAGATGCGGGGACAAGGGGAGCAGACTGAAGGCGGCCAGGATAAAAGGAGAAAAAGCAGTAGCCAAAAAAAAAATGTGAAAAGATGGCTGAGGAACAGATGAGGGACTTTGTCTCCAATGCCTTTGACAGGCTCGACCTTGGCACGACTGCCAAGTTTTACTCCACTCTGGCCATGGAGAAACTAAGAAATGTTAGTGATTGAACGTGACCTCAGGAAATGACTGTTCCTTACCGAATCCATTAGGCAGTAGAGTTTCTGGCAGCTCCATTTGAAAATTAGAGCCCAGTAATAATACCTGTTGTCTGAGAGGTGCATTTATTAGAGAGTTGCAATAATAAATCAAATTGAGTAAGCAGCGTTTTGAATGAGTTTTTTATACGAGTTAAATTAACTCATATAAAAAACTTATCCAAAACGCTGTGTGGCTGCGAATATAGCCTCTGTGACTCCCTGGTCCTCCTCATCACCTTCTCCCTGAGAACCCCCTCTGAAAATAATGCTATAACGGCTTGTGTTGGGAATTGAGAGATTTTCTGCCCGACCTATATTTCTGGTCCACTATGCCCCTGTATAATCTGTGTGCTCTATCTAAGTGAGCCACAATGTAAATGCATGCATAGAGCTGAGCCTAGCTTTAGGTTTCTCCCATGCTTAACACAGCACAGAGGTATACAACTTTAGAGCACCTCCCACAGTTCAATAGTAGAAAATAAACAGGGAAGGGGGCAACAAATGAGGTCACGATGTATAAAATGGTGAACAAACTTTGCTTGCCTAGCTACACTCTTGGAAAATAGAGTCCCGGGAATCCATTTTAGTATGTGATTTCATTTGGTAAAACTGTTGCTTAAAGGGAACGTTTCTCTCTCCCTTGTAAGTGTATTATAAATGTTACTATAGTATAAGCATCTAGTAGGTGACCTGCTGGGTTAGATTTAGCAAATGCTTTCAGTAAAACAGAAGATATACATTTTTTAAATTCTGACGTGGAGGTATCCATTTTATGAACAGGGAAGGTGCTGTGATGATGTCACTGCCTCACCAGATCCAACAGTGTACAGTGAAGCAAGTTAAAAACAAACTACTACAACAGACAGGGATCCCATCCAATGGTGAAGAAAAGCACTGGATTCTCTAGTCACTAGGATCCCTCTCAGCATACCATGACTTTTCCCACGTGCTACAATACACACTGCTTAACCTAAGAGCTCGGTGTAAAGCCTGTTCTGGACTATACACACCTTACAGGAGTTTGCATTTATGTTGTACTAGTTACCCCATTCCACCCCACTTCTGCCTAGAATCATCCTCTGGGGTCAACAGTACTCTTTCTGCTGCTCCTCCTGGCGTCCCTAGCTTGAAGCATGACCCCGGGTCACCAGTAGCACAAGCGCCAATCCTGCCAGCGCACCAACGGTTCAGTGCTTCCAGACAGCCTAGTTACACTATTTTAAAAGAGTCTGTTTCAATGTAACTAATCATTAGTTACATGCAACCAGGTAATTACACTTTAGTTACATGTGTGCTGCATGCAACTGCAATGCAATTCCAGTGTAGTTACACTGTAACTACAGTGTAGTTAACTGACACTTAAAATGAAACCGACAGCCTTAATCACGTAAGGCAACCTTTTAACTGATGGTTAATGTATGTAATACAATGCTCTTGATGCTCGGATCTATTTTAAAATAGGGTCACCTTAGTAATGGGTTTCGTACATATCCTTCTGGGGAGAGAGAGAAAGAGGTGAGCCCTCGTGGCCACTCGAATACAATTCCAACACAAAGAGGAATTCTAGAACAATTTTAGCCATGGCATTAGGGGATATAACATTCAGTTCTTTGAGATGAAGTTGGACTTACAGGAACCACTTTACATTAGTACTGTTTTGCACAGAATACCTATTCATCCTTGTTTATGAAGTGAGGGAGAAGGTGTGATTGGACCTAGAGCCCCTTCTAACCTCATATTACTGCGGTACTTTGTTATGCTGACAAAATCCAGCTGTTGTTTTTCTTGCAGATGTCATAGCTACCAATACAGCTGCCTTTCAGGATAAGAGTTCTGCATCACAGGCAGCTAGCAATTCCAAAGGTGGTGTAAAAATCTGATAAACAGTCGGAAATCAGGTACCAGTGTTAGACTATCTGTCAAATGTGCAACAACCTTCAAATGAATCGAGACATTAGTGGGCAATTGCTCACGGATGTTATCTATGCCAGGCTGAAATATTCATATTTCTGATGCATGGCCTTTGATGGATGGCACTTAAGGGCTTCCATCTGTCTGACGATGATAATGGCGTGTTAAAATGGTAGTCTGACACCCTGTACATAGTGTGTGTTTCCATATAGATTGTAAACCACATATAGCTGACTACCCATTTCCAGTGCCAGTGGATTGTAAGCTATGCACCCTTAATAAAAGCAGTGTCAGTGGGTTGCATGCTTGCCTCTGGGGATGGAAGATTAGAAGGTCGGGGGTTCTAGTCCAACACCATGTAGTTGGATAATTAAAAATACGGACATTGTAGTGCAACACTACGGAGATGCACCATCTCTGTAGCACTGCACTGCAGAAATGCCATTTTTGGATTAGACATTAAACCGCGGTCCCTTCTGCCTATCTCTGGTGCCTGTCCTGGTGGACATTAAAGATCTTATGGCACTTATTGTAAAAGTAGGGGTGTCATAGTGAAAATTCCCCCATGTCAATAACACAGGTTCATGTAACCCATGCACTATGACGGCACCTGGAAAAGAGCTGTCACTACTCAGTGCGCCTTTCCTACTCAAAAATTACTAATGAAAAGTAAAAGCTTATTGATTTACAAAGAGATACGAAACAGAAAAGGAATACCACTTTCTATAATACATTAAGTCCTTTCAGAGGTTTCCAGCAGAATGTCTGCACTTACTGGAAGCTACACTATCACAGCAAACTTCTTCAATTCCACTGAATCTCCTCCTGGGTGGGGTTGGGGAAGTAAGGCTTTCCTTCACTCCTCTGAATGTTCTAAGCCCCCTTATTGGGGCTGGCTTCAGGCCCAGACACCCCATGGTGCCCGACTTCCTTTCACAAAATCCCCAAGTGCTTGTAGTCTAGCAAATCTTCCCTTATAGCTCCCAAGGAGCAACTAACTCTTATGCACCACTTCTGTTGCTGCCACTCTTATCCTGGGCCACCCCAGGGCAGCGAAGCAGCAGGAAGTCCCACCCACCTCACCCTAGAGGACAGCACTGGCTGGGAAGCATTTGATTCTTCTCCCATCAGCTGGCAACAAATGCACCAATCAGTGTGCTCAGCATCACTTATGCGCAGACCACTCCCCCTCCCTTCTCCTGGGCATGCTGCACACGTACTGAAGTTGTTGAGACAAATTAGAGCTCTACGGACATTCTAGTTTGCCTCCTTATGAACCTAAGAATGATAATTTAAAATGCCCTTTTTTAAATAAGATTGTTATTGTTGACACACATACCATAGCACAACATTTGCAAGCATTTCATTATATTGTACGTACTGCATGGACAAATTGTGAACAGTACAGATGTTTAGTGTAAGTATTTTTGCATAATTACAAGCTTCAGAGATAGTGGTGCTCAGATAATATCTGACGGAATTAGATACCATCAGGTATCAATGACTTTCTTGGATACTGGAACTGGATGGCATTGGATAGACTCAGTATCCGACTACTGGATCCTATTACTTAGGATCCAGTAGGATACTTCCTATCCAATGTCATTATCTGGGATCTGAGGCAGATATCTGACCTTGAATACCACTGTCTGACCTTGGATCCCACTATCCTATCATGGATCTGTGGGATCCAAGGCAGACATCCAACCTCAGTTCCCACTATCTGACCTTGGATCTGAAACCTGAATTGGATCTGATAGGGTCTCAGATCCAGAACTGGATGATGGGCTGTTTGTTAGATGTCATTAGGATAGTCAAAAACACTATCTGACCATCGCTAAGACGAGATCAAGCATAGCACTTTTCAGCCCCTGAAATTACCAATCAAGACTTGTACAACTGAAGGATTAAATGTCCTCTTATGGTTTGCTGTATATTTAATCAGATATTCTGCCTATTTTCATCACACAGTCGTATTAAGTTATATATCCATCGAGTTTCATGTTTCCTTGCTCCCCCTGAATTTAACTTCTTCACCCTTTTATAGCACTTTCAGAATGGGGAGTATTGCACAAGAAAATGCCACCTCAATTAAAATGCCTTTTCCATTCAGGCATTGATCCTGTCTTGAAACTCTGAACACTATCTGTGCTACCTGGTGTATAATAACTTACGTTTTTATTGAAGGTCAGTCATGACTGATCACTGTTACTTATCATGTATCATATGATCATCAAGGGAAATCATGATCTAAGATCATCATGCAGATTATGATTTAATCATCAAACCTGTAACTTTCAAATCACCAATTGATGATATTGATTATTCTTTGTTAGTTAAAATCAGCACAGTGGTCTCTGATGATCCATACTGTGAATGATCCAGCAATGAGCACTGATAATTTTAAAATGAAAAGGAACAATCTAGAAACTTCCTTGGCCGAGAGATGTCACCTGATGGTGCTTTAAATTTCCAGCACCACATAGTCAGATGCCTGATCTCATTACCAAGGCAAAAAAGTTTCATAACTTACACAAATCAGGGACTGTTTTATGTATATATTTTATTATTTAAAATGTATTTAAACAAATTATTTATATAAACAAATCATTATAAAGCAGCAGTGAAACAAAACTGAGTAAAAAATGTCACCCTACCTATTTTTCACAATAAAAGATTCCAGGCATCTTCCAATTTTATTTGGTAATGCAATTTTCTATTTCCACCAACAACTGAGTATGTTATAAAGGTTTTAATTTTTTTTTCAAGAAAAAGGATGTCCACCACATGTGGCTTAGAAATAACATTATAGACCTGCAAGAGTTAGGATCAAGAAAATAAAAAAAAAATAAACTCATGGTACACAGCATATGAGATACCTAGAAAAGCAGATCCGACAGGTATACTTATATTTCTTATTACCTGTAGCTGAAACTAGCTTTCTTGGGGGGGGGGGGGAATCAATGAACGTCTGCCTTAAAAAAATTCAATTTACATATAATACAAAAGGGCAGTCAGCTATTTTATAAGCACAGTAAGCCACTCAGAGGTGTGCATTACAGGATTTGAATGCACTTCCAGGAGGCATAAGGACACTCAGCCTGTGACCTCGTGCCTCACTCCCCTAGGGCACGCAACCCTGTTGTGGCTTATTGTATAATTATATCAGTTCCATGATGAAAGACTGTAAGGAACATTGGACGCAGTTTTATTTGTTACTAATACAAAAAAAATCTAAATGTGTCAAATATCTGTAAAGAAAATCTAATTATAATATAAATCATGTGCAGTCAATGTTTACTCCCTTTAGGTAGAGTACATGGCTAGGTTTGGTGTTATAAAAACATTTGTAAAACTAATTTGCATATTACAAGCATACGGTTTATGGACCAAAACAATGGTAAGCTCTATTTTTAAAATAATTTTGACTTGACAATATTAGTTTCAAGATGGTAAAGAAAGGTTTTGAGCACAAACCAAAAAATCTGTAGCAACTCACCACAACCATAAAAGGCACCACTTTATGGTGATATAAAAAACACTCAGAGCTTTTATAACATGAGTAAGAATTGAGGTAAAAGAATTAGTAATACATTAAAGCCAAGTGTTTGGGGGAAAAAAGCAGTAGTATAACTGATGATTACAACAGAGATGTTTAAATAGACAAGACAAATTCTGAAGCACGGGAAAAAAGATTTTTCTTTTTAAATTGCAGTGCTTTTATCTTGATCCCTGGCAGTCAGGAAAACTCACGATAATAGAAGATCATCATTTATCACAATAATCATTTACATAACGTCATGGTTTTGGAATGGAGGCCATTTCACGTTCATGTTTAATTACTGTAAGTATTGATCACAGTGATGGTTTTTAAAGATTAAACATGATCTTTAACCATAATTGAATAATGATCATATATGATACATCATGACTAAAGCCTCATCTCTTCACCTGGGCTATCACCTCCTCTGGTAATCCATTTCACAACCTTATCGCTGTCTGGGTGAAAAAAGTTTTCCATACATCCCTCCTGACTGTCTTTGCCATTAACTGGAACTCATATCCCTCCTCCACCCACCACAACTTTTTCCACTGTCCTGAATTCTGCTGAAAAGTGACCCGGCCGATCTTTGTATGCCTTTCATTGACTCTGAATTCCTCAGTCCTATCTCCCTTTAGTCTCCTTTTCTCCAGGAAAAAGTAGAAAAACTTCACATACTTTAGCCTTTCCTCATGCTGCATGATTTCATTTTTTTTTATTGTTTGTCCCACATTTGTGGTGCTGCTCCCCATCTATTCACTTGGTATCCCAGCCCCATCCTCACCATCTATGGGTTTATGTCCTCACCCAGGGGTCCACAGTGCACAGCTGCTGCCACTTTGGTGGATTCCATCCAGGATAAGCAGCAGCATCCCCCACTCTGGTCCGTGAAGTGTAGGGTGAGGACCAGCCAGTATACCAGTTGGGGCCTGAGAGGCAGTGGTGTCATCTTGCTCACTGTGGGGTGTTTCTATTTGTCTCTCCCATCCCCCATGGGATGCTGGTACAGATGGCACCATACGTGCATACACAAGCATTTGTGTGGCTGCGCATAGCTGGCATTTTATTTATTTAGTTAGTTTTTGTTGACCGGGTCCTCCCTTCCACCTGCTGCTCCACCTAACCTGCCACATGTGGTCACCCAAATGGCAGTATCACAGTGGAGCCCACTGCCCTCCCTCTCCAGTGCAGGACAGCACCCTCTGGGATGTTCAGTCTTACTCCTTCCCCACAACCCCTACTGGCCTGAGCTCGTTCTCGAATCTGGGTCACCGGCGTTGCAAGCAGTAGCTCTAGAGCTGTGCAGACAGGCCAGCCCACTGCATGTTTTCTAGACCTCCTAATCACTTTTGTTGTAGTGTGCTGTACCTTTCCCAGCTCCTTCATGTCCTTTCGATAATGCAGTGCAACAACTGTACTCAGTACACGATACTCCAAATGGGGAATAACCAGTGCCCTGTAGAGATGCAGCCTCCTTTTCTCTACCATTTAGCCTTGTTGTTCCATGCTGTCACTAGGTTATTCATAACTGCTGGGTAATTATGTCATCCTACTAGGGACACTTGCAGCTGCGTTCAACAATGAGTCTATAATAACCCCCCAAGTCCCTCTTCTGCTCTGCCACATCCAGAATTACACCATTTAATTTGTACCACTTCTGTCTCCTGGAAGCATTGCTTTGCATGTCTCCACATTAAGCTGCATCTGCTGACTGTCCAACAGCCACATTTATTTAGATCCTGCAACACTTCTCATGCTCCCCCTCACTGTTAACCACTCTTATTACAGTAGCTTTGCATTGTCTGCAAACTTGACTAAATAGATTTTAGTCCCAAATTCTGAAGACCTGTTTACACTGCCACACTTGCACTCCAGCAACCTGAATTCTCGGGTTGCTGCGGTGCAAGTGTGGAAGGGTGGATGCTAACCCGATTGCGGTAAGTGGTTCATTACTCCTCACCCTGAGCCACAGCAGAGAAGGGGATGCATTCTGGAGTGACTGGGGTAAGCAGCCGGATAGACAGGCTGCACTGCTCGCTTGGACATGTGAGAGTGGAACTTGGGTATTTTGGGTGCACCGGATGTAGGATCAGGGGATGAGAAATCTTTTCTTCAATCATAACAGTACTGGAGTTATCCATTAGCAAGCCCAAGACATGCAGTGTTATGTAGTTTATTTGTTTAAGAGCACAATATGTTGAGTAGGACTTCCTACTTTTTAATTTTTTGCCAGTGACTATACATATCAATCTCACTGCCGGCAGCTGAATCGGAAGCAAAAAGTAACAGTTTCCATAGACTGAAAACATTACGTACGAGGCCAGCGTAGTGGTGAAGGGGGGTGAGGTGCTGTAGGCGTCTTACCTTTTTCAACGCTGGTGACCTACATTCAGGAATGGACGCGGGTTGCGTGGGGGGTTGGCTGGGGGAGGGAGGATCAAGAATCTGTCGGACTGCTCTTCACCCTCAGGGAGGTGGGACTTTGTGGCTCAGCAATTGACTGCCACCTGGAGGAATCCTGGTGGAGGTGCACGCGAGTCACTGCTGTGGGGAGCTCCATGACAGAGCACTGGGAGTATGACTTCGCGGAAGCGAAGTATGCACAATGTGTTCATTACACATCATCTGAGAAGCCAAGGGGAAAAAACACAGAGAGGAAAAACCTGGGGGATGGACCCCATGAAGACTTATCCATCAAGTTGTTGGACCACCTGTTCACTCTGGGGATCTGGTACAGATGTAGTTTAGTTGACGTATTGGTCCTAGTAAGAACAGATCCAGAAACAAACAGCTTAATACCTTTTATTGGACCAACATTGATGCTATAAAAAGAAAACAGTGCCTAAGCTTTCAGACCAATCAAGTCCTTCCTCGGAAGCTTATGGCAGTTATTTAGAAAATAATAGTATGTGATTTTCTAAATAACTGTCATAAGTTTCCGAGGAAGGACTTGGTTGGTCCGAAAGCTTAGGCACTTTGTTCTTTTTGTAACATCTACATTGGTCCAATGAAAGGTATCAAGCCATTTGCTTCTGGGGATCTGGGACCTTCTGGATTTGAGTTCTGGGTGGGGGAGGACTGCCTTCCTCTCCCAGCCCCACCGCGGGGGGGGGGGATCCGTGAGGGATACTGGTCCCTGGTCCACCAGAGAAGAGTTGGAACAGCAGCAGTTAACTGGACAGAGTGGAACCAGCCACCCTTCCTGCCACAAAGGAGCAGAAACATCATTATAGTTCCCCCCCCAAAAAAAAACATAACGTACAAACCGAATTTTCAAATGTCTAGAAATATACAGCTCTCCTTATCAACACGCGAAGTTATGCCAAACATTTTTGAAGAGGGAACCAGGACGAAGCAAGTGCTGGCTTGGGGAAGGGGGGAACTTGATGAGAGTATGCATGGTAAAATGGATGCAAACACCCACCCCTTGAACTCATGGCCTCTCTCAGTGCAACTTGCATTGGTGCTGAGAGGGGTCATGTAAATTGTGATGCAGAGCTGAAGACTGAAGCAGGACCAGAGTGGACTGCAGGTAAGAATGCAGCAGACATATAAACACAGCTTGAATCGAGGAACAAACTGAGTAGAAGCAGTCCCTGAAAACACCACTGTTGAACCCCAATAGTCACTCCCTGTCAGCTGGCAGCACTGCAGCTGTAGGCAGCATGCTTGGGGTTAGGCAGGCGTGATCCCCAAGTTTATTTGGGATTTTTGGTCTACTACTGCCCCTGCAATCATGGTTCAGGGATCAGGAGGGGATGTTTCTTGCCAAATGTGGACCTTTAGGGCCTTGAGTAAGTCAGCTAGGGGGGGGGTCTTTTTTTCTTTCTGATTTGTTTTCTCCCTGTCTCTCTCTCATGAGCCCACCCACTCAGCCCACGGCACCTACCAACAAGGCACTGAGGGTCTCTGAGAGGTAAAATGAGAGACATCCCTTCTAATGAAGTACAGTTGAGATGTATGGTCTCAGAGGGGTTTTAAGGGGTAAAATAAGGGGTGTCTCTCCTAATGTGGGGCACTTGAGAGGTATCGTCATAGTTTTGAGTGGTCTAATGAGAGAGATCCTTTCTGATGTGAGGCAGTTGAGAGTTATGGTCGCAGAGGGGTTCTGAGTGACAAAATAAGGGGTGTTCCTCTTAATGTGGGACACTTGAGAGGTATCATCATAGTTTTGAGTGGTCTAATGAGGGACATGTTGTCCTCTCTGATGTGAGACAGTTGAGAGTTATGGACAGAGGGGTCCTAAATAGTAAAATGAGGGACATCCCTCCTAATGTGGGACATCTGAGAGGTGCTGTATTATAGACGGGTCCTGGGTGGTAACATGAGGGACATCCCTCCTAATGTAGGATAATTTGGAGGTATGGCCCAGCTAGCCACAACTCTCATAATTTCACCTCAATTATGAGCATCTCCAATGGGAGTAAGTGCTTCTGTCAGTAATTAGGTACATGGTTATAATGACTAGGACTGCACGGCTGAATGCCACAGTAGCTGACAGCCTTATAACAACAAATAAGGGTACTGGCTCTAACTCCATCAAGGTTCTGTCTGGATATTTTTTCACACAGGGTCTATAACCCTCAAGTGCATGAAGACAAGCATCAGAGCTGGTGACACATCAACGTGTTCCTTAAAAATAATTGCACTGCAAATTAAATATCAGTATTGAAAATGCCACAGCATCTGGAGCAGAAGGTAGCAAAGTATAGCATATCATGCCAAACATGTCACAGATGACAAAGAAATCCACAAGGGCCATGTGTTTCTCCTGACCCATTCACTCAGCTATGAAAACAGTTCACCTCACACTTGTGCTGCATTTTTATTTTGTCAGCGATGACGCCTTGGGCCGGCCCAGAGACAGTGGCAGCATGCAAGCCCTGAAACTGGGGTCAGTCGGTGGGGTTGGGGGGTGGGGGGGTCATCAAGCATGTACCGGAGGTGAGACACTCTGCTTCCTGGAGGAAGGGCACGGGCTGCTTAACATTCATACACACCCTACCATCCAGCCAAGGAGGGGCACTGGCATCAGCTGTGAAGACCGCCACAAGAGAAACACAGAATCTGTCAACAGAAAAGGACTGCTTGGCCCACTCAGTCTGCCAGGTGTTCCTTGCCCATTCTACATCCAGAGACCCTATACAGTCTACGGCAATCCTCCATCCTCCTCCCTCCCTGCCTCTGATCTAATATACCCCTATGGTTATCCCATGCACACTTGAAAGCCTTCTCTGTTCTAGCCTCCACCACTTCAGCTGGCAGTCAGTTCCATGCATCTACCACACTTTCAGTGAAGAAATAATTCCAACAATCCTTCCTGAATGTCCCCTCCGTAAGAAGTGATTGGATAGTACATTAACCATGCCAATTACATGCCAGTGGTTACCCTGATCTAGGGTAGATTTGCTCTAGGGCCCCAATATTCAGAGCCAGCCGGATGCACGCAAAACAGTGCACTGCACACAAAAAAATGGGCCTGCCGGCTCTGGCGCCATATTCAAACACATTGCGCGAAATGAACAGATCGTGCAATCTGTTTGACTATCAGACCCTTGATGCGCGGTGCACAGCAGGGAGTTGCAGTGTTCCATGCAGCGCAACCAGAGTGCGGGGCTGATGACCGCCCATAGGGGTACTGCGTGGCGCACAATGGCCACCATGGGCGATATTCAGCCCAAACATGCCGATGAGCTCATTCGGCATGCATGGCTCAATGGGGGCATTTACATGCCCTTTATGGGCTCATCTGCATGCCTGCACTGCCATGAAGTGTGCCGGGCCAGTCCCCCCAGCCCCAATCCGTATTATAATAATAATACAGACCCCACTCCCGTATCGCTGGTGGTGAGTGGTTCCCCTTCCCCAGCCCCAATCACAGATACAATAAAAGAAAACCCAATCCCCATTGTCCCTGGTGGTCTAGTAGTTCTCCCCTTCCTAGCCCCGATCATAGATATAATAATAAAAAACATGATCCCTGTTGTCCATGGTAGTCTAGTGGTTCCCCCCTCCCCAGCCCCGATCACAGATATAATAAAAGAAAACCCAAACCCAACTGTCCCTAGTAGTCTAGTGGGTCCTCTCTCCCCAGCCCTGATTGCAGATCATAGATATAATACTAAAAAACCTGATTCCCGTTGTCCCATGCATTAGATAGAGAACTTCTTCTTACCCATGCGTTAGCCAAACCTAATGCACGGGTATCGACCAATCAGGATGCAAGATTTTCCCTATCCACTTCAAAATTTGTTTTGTTCCTCTGCACCCCTGTGAGCAAATTGTATACCTCACTGCACAGTGGCACCTTGCTGCATTTACAGTACACCTTTTTGCTGCCTGCAGTCTGTATAAGCTGTATCCTGTTCGTCTCAGTTTAGTTATTGTGCCAACTGCATTATGTTCTTTTACACATGCATCGTGCCTCCTCTAGCCTGCCCATAAATTCGAGCTTGTGTTCACCTAGCTATTCTCAGACCAACCATTATGGCTTATGGGTTCGCTTGTTTCATTTACATTTGACATATGAGCCTTGGATTTTGCTCCACACTCAGCTCCTAAGTTGTAATAAAATTGGGTTTAAGAAAGTATGCAATCCGATAAACTTAATTGCTCTAAAAACAATCACCTGGCCTTGCATTAATTCCCCAGAAATCCTTTAGTTCACAACAAAGCCTAATCTGCCTAGCAACAGCCTAACAACAGGAGAAAAAAAGCTTTTTCCATTAAAATAAAAATGCAGTAGCCCACAACAGGGCACAGATTTCTTTAGAATTATTGTACTTCCTGGCTGCATTCAAAGACACTTCATCTTTTATTACCAGACACACATATTCTACCTGGTTACAGCCTAACTATACAACAACACAACCTTTTTCCATTAAATGAAAATCTTTTTCCATTTTCAAGCACAAAACGCACAACGAGGCTCATTTCAGACAGCCCATCGGTGCAGTGGTAGAGCTACCTCTTGCGACCCCGACGACCTGAATTTGGGAAAGAGAGTGGGTCACCAGAAGCCCGGCCGTGGGAGGATGGTTGAGTGCCCCAGCAGATGCTTGCCTCTTCAGGGAGGGAGGGTTTCTGGTCTCCACTGCAGTACCACTGCCTGGGTGACCACGGGTAATGGTGCAGGCTGCAGCCAGCATTAAGGGAGGGGGACCTTGTCATTGTGATGCATCCTGCATCAGATGTTACCGTCACAACATCTGCGGGATGGGCAGATGTAAGCAGGAAAACCCCGAAACGCGTAGTATGCTGCCTGCTCTCGTCCCCTCACTGACCCCCAAACTCTGTCTGGAGGCCCCTGGCAGCTCTTCCCTGGGTGGTTATTCATGGGGGAACAAGCGGCATCAAGCAAGTCCCAGAGATGGCGGGTACTGGGGTGGATGGAGCAAGGTGGGCTGACTGGGAGACAAGCGGCAAGAAAGTATACTAAATTTTTTTTTAAAAAAAAAGCAGATTTCTTCAGAATTAATGCATTTCCAGGGTGCGTTCAAAGGTACTTGGTCTTTGCCACCAAACTCATATATTCTACCTAGTAACAGCCTAACTACACAAAAATAAAACCTTTTTCCATTAAAAGAAAACCGTTTTCAATTTTATAAGCACAAAAACCCATTCCAGGACATGGGTTTCATGAGAAATCCTGCATTTTCTAGGTGCGCTGTAAGACACTCCAATTCACCCGGGTTGTGTATTTATTCTCTAGAAAGCCCCTGCTCTGCTGTGGACAACTGATTATTTAGTAATATTTCCTGCATATTTGTGTGCAGTTTTACATTGTGCCCCTCCCCCCTTGCTTCACTTCCCTTGTCTCCTAGGATGCCTTCTTGGCCCAAACTTGTACACAAATAAATGAATTAAATATTTGGAAATATTTCTTCTAGAGTAGGGAAATGTGCAGCACACACTTCCAACTAAGTTAAAGGCCACTGAAACCGTCTAAAGGTCAGATAAATCAGCTGCATGTGCAACTGCCGTTGTTCCAGCGTATTTGCAAACATTTTCTGCCTGTGTTGCAGAAATTAGAAGTACTTTTTTTTTTTATATGGAGTTTATGCTCCTTATCTGCCCCCTTCTGACCGATCTCCCCAGCCCCATCACCCCGGTATCACCGGGACTTACCTTTTGCCCGGTCGCTGGGTGTAGAGCCTGGGAGAGGTTGATCATCATCCAGTTTTTCCTCCATTTTCTCCCTTCCCATCGCTGGGGCACACATGCAGGACGTGCATGCGCGCGTCCGCAGAAGTCCCGCAGCACCCTCCCTTTTTCTGGCCCCCCTGATCCACACTACCCTCCAGCCTCCACCTGGGGGGCAGTTGTTCGGTGGGAGTGCCAGTCTTCCGTCCCCGGGAGAGGAGAGGTGTCCTCTGGACGCTCGATCCTCCCCCTCCCCTGCCAACCCCCGGTGGCCCGTGCTCATTTCCGAACATGGATCGCCGGCGTGGCACGAGGTGTGGCATTCAGTGCTTCAACCCTCAGCACCACCGGACCGGCTAGAAATTAGAATTTCTAGGGACATGACCAGAATGTACAACCCATTTGAACTGTGGTGATGAGTCAAGAAGGATGGGAAAGAAGTTTTCTGCCCCCAAAAAAGTTAAAAAAATTGCCAGAACAATCAAATTGCACATACAAACAAGAACCATCTGGCCCATGGCTTTAAAATAATGGTAGATAAAATTAGAACATATATAAAACTGATGTAGGACCTGCCTGCACACAGTCTGGGGCAGCTTTTGCAGCAGAAAAGGGAGGATGAGCACCTGGGGACATAACAGACAAGAGGCTGACAAGAAGTGTGTAGTTACTGTAAAGAAGGCTGGAAGGATGTGGGGATGCAGCAAAAAATGGGTAACTAGCAGAGCAGGGGAAGGAATCCCACCAGTCTCTTTCAAAGGAGGAAGAGCACTAGGACCACAGGGCATGCGATGAAGCTGAAGGGGGAGGAAGTTAAAGAGCGATGTGAGGAAGTACTACTTCACTGAAAGAGTGGTAGATGCTTGGAAAAGACTGCTAGTGGAAGTGGTGGAGGCGAAAGAAGTAGGTGACTTCAAGCATGTGTGTCATTAATATAAAGGAATATCAGTGAATAGGCAGGGAGGCAGGAGAGTCGCTGGAGACCAGTTAGGATCTGCGGAGACAGAGTGGGCCCAGGGAACATCTGGGCAGACTGGGTGGGCCAAGCAGTCCTTTGCTGCCGATAATTTCTATGTTTACCACTGTACAAGGCCCTGGTCAGGCCCTGCCTGGAGTACTATGTGCAGTTCTGGGTTCCCCCCTCCCTACAAAAATGATATTGAGGTAGTCGAGAGGGTGCAGTGCAGGACCCACCAAAATGATCAGGGGTAGGGAGGATAAAAGCAGAGAGCCTGGAGGCCCCTAACACCTTTACCCTGGAGAAACAGAAGCTTGCACAATCTCAGTCTTCAGCATACTCAAGCATATCAATGAGGATGGAGATGTCTGACTTGGTGTCCTGTATCACGACGCAAGCAACAAGCCCTGAAGTTTAAAGGTGGTATTATTTAGGGGTAATGCTAGGAAGATACACTTCTCCCAGGAGGTGGTAAACCTATGGAACAGCCTACTAGCTGAGACTGTGGACAGGAGGACAATGCAGGCCTTAACATGTAAACCAGGACAAATATCTGCTAACCAGGGGAATCACAGGGTACCCTGGTAGTACAGATAGTAGGATGGGTGGGGAACCCTATAAATTACAGTACCAAATACATTCAACTATAAGTTGACCTACCATATTAAGCTTGCCCCCTTTTCCTTGTCAATTTTTGCAAAATTACAGGCATTATTGTAGTCTGCTGCCCAGACTGGCTGGAAGACATTAGGCGCGGAATCTGCCTTTGTGGCCAGAACTGGGCACAGAATTAGGTTACACAGTTGGAAAAAATGGTTTACCGTTGTAAATCCCACAGATAGGTTGACCTTGCCAATAAGTCCTGTCCTCCTTCTAGGGGGCCTATTGTTAGCATCAAAAACTAGACTTAGAAGTGGGTACATATAGTGGTACATACGTGCATAGTATAATTGTTGGACCCTGCATAGGAAGGGGGGAACTTGAAGGACCTAGTGTCCTTTCCAGACTAAAAATACTATGTAACTATGACAAGACAGCATCCCCCTCTTGTTCGCTCTCCCCATAACTGTGACTAAGGGAACAGTTATCCCCAGTAAAAAAAAAAACCTGAATGCCCTGTGTATGCCTAAGTGTTCACTACCCGGATCTGTAAACATGGATGTCAGTGTACTGCAGTGTATCGCAGGCATTTTGTAACTTTGTAACTGTACAAAACAAGATAATGTATCGCATGCAGTGGTGCTTAGATACTGCTTTTGGGGATCAGAGTGTCCTCTGACTTGACAGTCCTGCTATCTCTCTCCTGTCCTCCGACTGACAGTCCTGCTGTCCCTCTCCTGTCCTCTGACTGACAGTCCTGCTACCCATCTCCTGTCCTCCGACTGACAGTCCTGCTATCCATCTCCTGTCCTCTGACTGACAGTCCTGCTATCCATCTCCTGTCCTCCGACTGACAGTCCTGCTACCCATCTCCTGTCCTCCAACTGACAGTCCTGCTATCCATCTCTGAACTCAATCTCTATCCAGCTAAGCTAGTATTTCAGATCCCAAATCAGATTATGGGGATCTGAGGTTAAATGTTAGGATTCAAGACTATAATTTTAAAACCAAGGATCAAATTGTTGGATCTGACCCTCAGATGGATAGGACCTCTTGGGATCTAACCATTGGATCCCTTGGATTGTATTGGAACCTGTGTTTTCAACTGGCTTAATACACGGGTTCGAGGTGACTGGTTTCATGGTTGGAGGGCATTAATATCTGATGACATCCGAAAGAAAAAAAAAAGTGTTATCCAGTGGTACCCCATTTTGGCAGACACTTTCAGAGCATCACTCATCTTTTAGGGTCACCCTGCCATCTGTATGACGTGACTTTCAAATTAATAAATAACTTCAGGAAAAAGTGATAAATGGTTACATCCGTGGGTCGCCTGATGGCCCAGAGGAGGTGCATGGTACTTGAACGTCTGTGTCAGTTGAGTGTAGACTCAAAGCGACAGCAATCAGGTGGCAGGCTGGGGTGCATTCCAGCCTGGTGGGGGAGGTGGAACATTCCACTGCTGCAGCACCACCTGCTGATGGGCCAGGAAGTTGTCTCTCCCAGCATGTGCACACTTTGTGTGCTGAAGGGGAACAGTAGTTCTGCAGCCAATGCAGAAAAAAGAGAATTGGGGGGGAACCATGTGCCGTCTAAATAATGGTCGCTGTCACACTGGAACCCTGCTCTGCATTGATCCCTACTGGCTACAATGCTGGGGGAAGCAACTAATGGGGCTGGAAAATTGCCTGAGTGAAGACCAAATGAAGGATTACGTGGGGTCTCAGGGTCAAAAAGCTCTATAGCCCCATGAGTTGGTGGTGGAAAGAACTGAATGAACCACTGGAATTCTTTCCTTACTGTTTTCTAATTTTTTCAAATCTTCAGGTTTCTATATCCCACTATTGCAGAGCACAATTTATGAAAAGTTGACAGAGGCAACCCAGTTAATTATCACCCAATCAGCCTGATTGATAACATGGCCAAGATTTACAGTATGCTAAAGTTTTGTTACACAGATTTTTAAAATGGACTGACAAGCAGAAAATAATATCACCATTTCAGGCGGGGTTCAGAAAAGGAGCTGAAACTACTACGCACATTTTCATATTGCCTCACTTAATAGAGAAATAGTGCAACATTAAAAAACAAAAACATTTTATAGCCTTTGTTGATTTCACCGTTGCTTTCAACTCTAATATACGTGTATATTTATGGGATAAAATAGAGGAGCTGAGGATAGATCCTAACTTCATAGTGTTAATAAAACGATTATACACTAACACATGGATTAAACTCAAATAACAGCAAAACTGGTGCACTAACTGATAGGATAAACATGAACACTGGAGTAATACAATGGTGTGTTTTTGCCCCTCACTCCTTTTAACATATACATAAATGAGTTTATAATCAAATTGGACAATCCCATATACTATCCCCTTAAAATTCTACAACAACGTATACCAATATTAGCTTATGCTGATGACCTAGCTATAATATCTACTACCAGACTGGGCCTGCAGAGAAGCTTGCAAAAAAGTACAGTTACGTAAGAACTTATCATAACAGTAGATCTTCGAGAGAGGCTCTTGTAGTAGATATTCACATATAGGACTAAGCTGCCAGGCATCCGGAACCTATGGAAACATTTCTAGCTAGCAGTCTCTGGCGGGGGACCAACCCGTCAGGTGACCGGCGTCATGCGACGTCGCTATAAAGTGGCGGTCCCCCACGCCTGCCTTCTAGTTCTTTCCTGCCAAAGGCCAAAAGAGGTAAGACAAGAGATAAGAGGGTATTCCCCCCCATGGAAATGAAACAAAGAAAACTTAGGGGGACGGAGGGCGGGAAGGCAATACCTACTGCAAAAGTCTCCCTCGAAGATCTACGGTAAATTCTTACGTAACTGTACTATCTTACTTCGAGAGGGCTTTTGCAGTAGGTATTCACACACAGGACTGAGTCCCAAGCAGTCTGGAACAAGGAAAAGCACTCGTGAGGAGGACTGTTATCCATAGCATGGAACCTCAGGGCTGAACAGGTCTCATGAAAGGAGACCTTGTAGGACAGCCAACCCGGAAGCCTGCTTTATGGCGAGAGGCGATGTCCAAACTGTAGTGTTTCATGAAGGTATGGACAGAAGTCCAAGTTGCGGCTGCACAGATGTCTGCCACTGACACATTTTTGAAACAAGCTGCAGAGGCAGCTACTCCTCTGGTAGAGTGACCTCTGACTTGACCCGGAAGGGTCTTGTACTTGTCGTAACAGAAAGTGATACAATGTGCCAACCATTTTGAGAGGCATTGCTTAGAGACAGCATTGCCTTCTCTTTTATGAGCAAAAGAGACAAAAAGCTGATCAGTCTTCCTGAGACCCTTAGGGTGTTGGGTGTAGTATCTCAGGATTCTGTGAACATGCAAAGTATGCAAGGGGTACTCCCCTTGATTGGAGTGTTGTGTAAAGAAAGCGGGTAGCTCAATAGATTTAGTCAGCGTAGATTCAGCTGCAACCTTAGGGTAAAACTTGGGGTTGGTGCATACAGCTACACGTTCCTTATGAAATATCAAGTATGGGATTTTACACATTAAGGCCTGCAGCTCGGAAATTCGCCGAGCAGAAGTAATGGCCTCTAGGAAGTGTGTCTTCCAAGAAAGGAACTTCAAATCAGCTGTTGCTGCTGGCTTGAAGGGAGGCAGAGTAAGCTTCTCCAGGATGAAATTCAAGTCCCATGGAGGGGCAGGAATGCAGATGGGGGGTCTCAAATGGAGAACCCCCTCTGAGGAAAGTCTTAGAGACTTCCAACTGAGCAAAAGTCCTGTCGCCAAAGGGAATATGGTAGGCTGAGATAGCTGCCATGTGGACTTTCAATGAGGAATGGCTGAGACCGAGATTGAAGAGGTGACGCATGTAGTCCAGGACTTTACTGACTGGGCACGAGAAAGGCTCGAGGTCTTTCGAATTTGCCCAAATAGAAAATCGTTTCCACTTCATAGCGTAGTTGAACCTGGTGGAAGGCTTCCTGGCCTCCACCAAAATGTCCACTACTAGTGGAGAGACTCCAAAGCGGGCTTTAGCTACATCTGCAGGAGCCACACATGGAGATGAAGAGATCTGAGACCTGGATGAACAAGGGTCCCCTGATCCTGGGTCAACAATTGTTGTGACAGAGGAAGAGGAAGTGGAGGCTCCTCTGAAAACTGTTGCAGAAGAGAGAACCAAATTTGCCTCGGCCAGAAGGGAGCAATGAGAATCATTCAAGCTCCCTCTGATCTGAGTTTTTTGGGGACCCTTGGAATTAAGGGAATGGGAGGGGAGGCATAAACAAATCTGTCCCTCCAGCTGAGAGACACAGCATCCCGCCAAAAAATGTATCGCCCTGGAGCGAGTGAGCAGAAGGCGGGAAGTTTTGCATTTTGGGGAGAGGATAAGAGGTCTATCTAAGGTATTCCCCATCGCTGAATGATGTCGTTTATGACTTGTTGATCTAACTCCCATTAATGGGACCTGGCTGAGGACCGACTGAGTTCATCTGCCAGTGTGTTTTCCACTCCCGGAACGTGAACCGTGGTCAAGTGAAGGTGATGTTGGGCTGCCCAATGCTAGACTCTCATCGCTTCCTGGCACAGAGGGTAGGAACGTGTTCCTCCCTGCTTGCTGCGGTACCAGACTAAGCACATGTTGTCCGATTGTATGAGGAGATGACTGGGGAGGATAAAGGAGAGTAGAGCCTGAAGGGCATAAAGGACTGTTCTCAGTTCGAGCACGTTTATGTGCAAGTTTTGTTCGAACTTTGACCAGCTGCCCTGAGTCCTGTGAGACCTTAGATGGGCACCCCAGCCTTCCCCTGATGCATCCATCGTCAACGTCTGGGAGGGGGGATCGATACAGAAGTCAACTCCCAGGCACAGGTTCTCCTGAACCATCCGCCATTGCAAGTCCCTGATCATGGGATGTGATACTAGTACCTTTTGGTCTAGATTTTCCCTGGTCTGGTCCCATTGCGACCAAAGCATCCACTGAGAGATCCTCATATGGAGCCGAGTGAACAGGACTGTCGGAATGGCAGCCGCCATTAGCCCGAGGAGGCAGAGGACTGACCTGGCTCCGACCCTCCTGTGGCCGGACAGAAGACAAGCCTGATTCTGAAGGATGTCTACCCTGTCCGGAGACAAGAAGGATTTGCCAGTGGTCGTGTCCAGAATCACCCCTATAAATTGGAGGCGTTGGCAAGGGACCAAGTGGGGCTTGGCCTGGTTGATGGTGATACTCAGGCTGGTAAAAACCTGCAGGGTAAGGGAAAGGAAGTGCAGGAGTTCCTCCCTGGACGAGGCCACCAGAAACCAATCGTCCAGGTATGGGAATACCTGTACTCCCTGTGTACGCAGGTGGGCCGCTACCACAGACAGGCATTTGGTAAACACTCGGGGGTTGAGGAAAGACCAAATGGGAGGGCCTTGAATTGGTAGTGGTCCCCCTGAAGACAAAACCGAAGGAATTTGCGGTGGGAAGGGCATATGGGGATATGCAGGTAGGCATCCTGCATATCCAGGGCGCATGGCCACTGTCCCGGCTGAAGTAGTGGTAGAAGGCTCTGCAAAGAGAGCATTCTGAAGCATTTGTACTCCACGGACATGTTCAGGGAGCTGAGGTCTAGGATGGGCCTCAGATTTCCCATCTTCTTTGGAACTAGGAAGAAATGGGAATAGTAACCTGTCCCCCAAAGATGAGTGGGGACTGTCTCTACTGCCGCCTTCAAGAGATGGTTTACTCTAGGACCAGAGGAATATGTTGTGGGGAGTAGGACGACTTGGGGGAGGTGATCTCGGGGTGGTTTCTTCAGAAACTCTATTGAGTGTCCTGCTGATATCAACTGGAGCACACAAGTTTCTGATGTTATCCTCTCCCAACCCGGCAGATGGGAGAAGAATCTCCCCCCAACCGGTTCCTCTGGAACCTCCAGAGGCAGGGAGTCAGGAGGTGTGGGGCAGCGCAGCAGCTGAGGCTCCCGCTGCTTTTTTGCTGGGAGGAGTCTTGGTTGCTGGAGGGGCCCAACGTTTGTTGGCATGTTTGCCCTGTGGCTTTTGTCTATGTCAGTTTTGGCGATGAAAAGGATGCCGCTGCCCTTGAGGGGGCCTGTACATAATCTGGACAGACTTGAGTGCAGTACTCTTCTCCTGCAGTTCGCTAACGATGTCCTTGACATCACCCCCATAGCACCAACCCCCTGAAGGGAGCAACCTGAATAGCGGATTGTACCTCAGGGACCAAACCTGACATGTAGAGCCAGGCATGACGCCACAGGCCTACAGCAAAGGCCGAGCTCCTTCCAGCTCTGTCCACCGTATCATAAGTGGCACGTAGCATGTGCCAACAGGCCAAGCGAGCGGAACAGACAAGGTCACCCACTTCCTGCTTAGATTCCACCTGGCTAAGGATGGTCTTCTGAAAATACCCCATATGAACAACACAGTTAAGGGCCCTGATGCCTAGGATAGAAGAGGAATAGATCATTTTCCCATACTGGTCCAGAAGCTGGGATTCCTTATCAGTCGGAGACAAGCTGAGGTGTTTAGGATTGGTGGAGCGGCCGTGAGCAGCACTGATGACAACCGAATCTGCCTTGGGGTGAAGGCTAAGAAAGTCTACACCCTCAGGAGCCTGGTATAGCCTGTCTGCCTTCCTCAGAAGGGGGGCTAACGCAGAAAGTTGTTTCCAAATGGTGGAAACAAGATCTGCATGAGGCTCTGTCCAAGGTGGGATCAGCGTAGGAGCGGTCTCAGGCAGATCCAGATGGGCAGCGAGTTTTTTACGCTGTGGTTCTGGCTCCACTGATTGCCACTGATGTACTTCCTGGATTTTCCTCAATAACTCCAGAAAAGAAGGGTCCTCCAGAGAGGACTTTGGAGAATCCCTCGGCCTGGGGCATTCTGGAGTGTGGGGCTCACCTTCAGGGTCAGAGTGGCCGAACTCTGAGTCCGAGTCAGAAGTTTCTGACGAAGAGGAAGAAGACTTCTCCCTAGGAGGGGGAGGGAAGACCTCTCTGGGGACTTACCGGGGGCGCTTATCCTCCTTACCTCGGCACCAGAGGGTTCTCCTCTGGTGTCGGGTAGGGGGGAGGGAGTCTCCTGTCTCCGATGTAGGGGATCCGGTATCAGGTCTGGCGTCGGGAGATGACTCTCGACCTCCCGGGTGAGCTGAGCCTTGGCCTCAGCCCACCAAGAGGCCAAGGTCTCCTTCAGATCTGCCAGTGGCTGAGGAGTGGGTGGTGGAGGAGGTGGGGGATACGGGTATTGAGGGTACCCGTAAAAACAGTATCCGTAACCTGACAGTAGGTAGCCCGGTATCGGGTGTTGAGGCGTCAGGTATTGCAGCACTGGATATTGTGGCATCGGGTACTGCGGCACTGGATACTGAGGGGCCAGGTACTGTGGCACCGGATATTGCAGTGCCAGGTACTCAGGCACCAGGGGCTCTGACGGAGCAGAGGGAACTGGCAGAGGCCCTGCTGGCGAGCCAGATGGTGGAAGTGTTGGCCCCATGGGGCGTTGGGCCCAGCGTGGGTATACCATCGAGACAGTCCTGATGGAGGAATAGGTCTTCCATCCGACAAAGGGACGCCAGATTGTGTCGAGTCAGCTGGTGTCGGGACCAGCATCTGAAGATCCAGCACAGGAGGAGGGAGCCCTGATGGCAGCATCTCGAGGTCCTCGGTGACGACCAGGGAAGGAGGGTTAAAACCACCAGGTGTCAATTGAGGGGATGCGGGAACCTCAGTGGGCAACGTGGTGAGATGTTGCGGAGAGCCTGGGGTGTCAGACTGATCGATAGGGTCTGGCGCAGGCTTCTTGGTCGGGCGGTCATCAGTGGAGCCGGTGTCCGACTTATCGGCAGTGTCCAGGCAGACGTTGGAGGAGCTGGCATCTGACTTATTGGACTCCCTAACCGAGGAAGGTTGCGAAGGAGAGGCGGCCTTGCTGGAAGGGGTTTTGGCTAGGTGCTCACCCGAAGAGGTGAGTGGCTTAGCAGCCTTGTCCGGGCATCCGTCGGTGGAACATACGTCTGACTTACTGGATCTGCTCTGACTGGAAGGCCACGAGAGAGGAGTGGCCTTAACAGGAGCGGAGGCCTCCTTTCCCCCGGAGGCTCCCAAAGGGCCCGAGCGTAAGCCAGACGGGAGGGGCGACGCCTTCTTGGTAACCACCAAGACAGACGTCAAGGAGCGCTCCCCGAGAGGGAATGTTACCATGAGGGCCGCGACTCCAGCCGAAGTCACGGCTGCTGTGGAAGCCAATTTCCGCTCCCAGTGCTTCTCCTTGTCACGCTTTTTCTTATGACCTTTGGAGGGAAGTAGACACCTGCCTAAGCTTTTTTAACTCTTTTTCCATGGAGGCCATTTTCTTCTTGAGGATATGAGCTTCCAGGGACTGCTGCCTTCTCTTGCGGGTAGCGGAGTTGAACTTCTGGCAGTGCTGGCACTTCTCCATGGGGTGGTCTGGGCCCAGACAGAAGAGGCACAAGGAGTGGCCGTCCTTGTGTGGAAGCTGGGAACCACACGAGTCGCACTTGTTTTTATGTGATTTGGAGGGCATCGGGGACGACATACACAGCTATCTGTTGAAGAAAAGTCGAAAAATATAGAAATAAGTCGAAAAAGTTCGAAAACTTGAAGATCGACGAATGACAGACGAGTGCTGTTCTACCACGAGGAACTTTCACAAGCCGATGGCGGGAAAGAACTGGAAGGCAGGCATGGGGGACCGCCCCTTTATACTGATGTCGCATGACGCCGGTCACCAGATGTGGGGCGGTCCCCCGCCAGAGACTGCTAGCTAGAAATTTTTCCATGGAGTCCTGACACCTGGTGGCTTAGTCCTATATGTGAATACCTACTGCAAGAGCCCTCTCGAAGTAAGATCTGGGTATACTGTGCTCCAAACTCAATCTTACACTGAATATGCATACTGAACAAATACTTCTGCTCAGTATTCACAATGGAAAAGCTGGGGGAGATACCTAATCCAGTCAATAGAAGCACTCTTGATGGGGGGTTGATATTAGTCCTTTCACAGAAGAAAGGGTTCTGAAAGAACTCTTAAAACTGAAGGTGGATAAAGCAATGGGGCCTGATGGGATTCACCCCAGAATTCTAAAAGAACTAAGGGAAGAACTAGTAACACCACTGACTACCCTTTTAACAAATCATAAGGTGACATTGCAGAGGGTCTGAGGAAAGCTATGCTCTTTGCAGATGACACAAAGATCTGTAACAGAGTTGATACACAAGGTGGGGTAGAAAAGATGAGAAGGGACTTGGCAAGGTTGGAGGAATGGTCAGACATATGGCAACTTAGATTCAATGCAAAGAAGTGCAAAGTAATGCACCTGGGAAACAAAAACCCAGGAGAAGAGTACACAATAGCAGGGGAGGTACTAACAACAACAAAAATGGAAAGGGACCTGGGGTAGTCATATCAGATGACCTAAAGGTGGGTAAGCAATGTGAAAAGTCGGTAAGGAGAACCAGGGGATACTGGGATGCATAGGAAGGGGCATCACAAGTAGAAAAAGGGAAGTGGTTATCCCTCTGTACAGACAGTTGGTGAGACCCCATCTGGAGTACTGTGTGCAGTTTTGGAGACCCCATCTACGCAAGGACATAGACAGGATGGAAGCAGTCCAGAGGAGGGCAACTAAAATGGTGCAGGGTCTGCAGCAGAAACCATATGAAGAGAGACTGAGAGAGCTTAATATGTATACTCTTGATGAAAGGAGGGACAGGGGGACATGATAGAAACATTCAAGTACCTCAAGGGAATCAACAAAGTCCAGGAGGGTAGCATCTTTCAGAAAAAGAGATGTGTAAGAACAAGGGAGCACAATTTAAAGATAGAGGGGGGACGGCTCAGGGGTAATGTGAGGAAATTTTTTTTTCACTGAGAGAGTAGTGGATACATGGAACAGCCTTCCTGAGGAGGTCGTTGGGTCTAAAACAGTGGGGGAATTCAAACATGCATGGGACAGACACAAGGCAATTATAGTGGGGGGTTGCAGGAAGTAGGCTGTTGGTTAACTAGAATCTGCAGCTTATCCAGTAGGTAGGGAAATGGGCAGACTGGGTGGTCCAAGTGGTCCTTATCTGCCGCCAAAGTCTATGTTTCTATGGTGTGGTACCTGAGGACTAGACGAGGGCGGATGTGATTCCCCTTCACAAAAGTGGGAGCAAGACAGAAGCAGGAAACTACAGACCTGTCAGTTTGACCTCAGTGGTAGGGAAAATGATGGAATCACTTCTGAAGGAAAGGACTGTTGAGTACCTAGAGGCCAGTGGGGCACAGGACCCAAGGCAGCATGGATTCACAGTAGGAAGGTCATGTCAGACAAATCTAATTGATTTCTTTGACTGGGTGACCAAAGTAGTAGACCAGGGAGGGGCTGTGGACATGGCCTACCTAGACTTTAGCAAGGCATTTGACACAGTCCCGCACAAACGATTAATAAACAAATTAGCCAGCCTGGGAGTGGGTCACAGGGTGGTAGCCTGGGTAAAACACTGGCTGGACAACAGGACACAGCGGGTAATAGTAAATGGAGTCCACAGTGAAGAAGGGGTTACTAGTGGGGTACTGCAGGGTTCAGTACTGGGGCAGGTCCTTTTTAATGTCTTTATAAGTGACATTGCAGAGGGACTGGAAGGGAAAGTATGTCTCTTTGCAGATGACACAAAGATCTGCAACAGGGTTGATACGCAAGGTGGGGTGGAAAGGATGAAAAGGGACTTGGCAAGGTTGGAGGAATGGTCAAATGTATGGCAGCTTAGATTCAACGCAAAGAAGTGCAAAGTAATGCACCTGGGAAACAAAAACCCAGGGGAAGAGTACACAATGGGGGGTGAGATACTGACAACAACAGAAATGGAAAGGGACCTGGGGGTTGTCATATCAGATGACCGAAAGGTGGGCCAGCAATGTGAGAAGGCAGTAAGGAGGGCTGGGGGAATACTGGGATGCATAGGGTGAGGCATCACCAGTAGAAAACAGGAAGTTGTTGGCCCTCTGTACAGACAGTTGGTAAGACCACATCTGGAGTATGGCGTGCAGTTCTGGAGACCCCATCTCCGCAGGGACATAGACAGGATGGAGGCTGTCCAGAGGAGGGCAACCACAATGGTGCAGGGTCTGCACCAGAAGACATATGAAGAAAGACTAAAGGAGCTTAAGATGTAGCCTTGAGGAAAGGAGGGAGAGGGGGGACATGATAGAAACTTTAAAATACCTCAAAGGAATCAACAAAGTCCAAGAAGGTAGCATCCTTCAGAAAAAGAGATGTGCAAGAACAAGGGTGCACAATTTGAAGATAGAGGGGGGACAGCTCAGAGGTAATGTGAGGAAGTATTTCTTCACAGAGAGGGTTGTGGATGCATGGAACGGCCTTCCTGAGGAGGTCGTAGAGCCAAAAACAGTGGGGGAATTCAAGAATGCATGGGACAGACATAAGGCAATTCTAGGTGGTGGGGGTAGGAGGAAGTAGGCTGTTGGTTAACTAGGATCTGCAGCTTATCCGTTAGGTAGGGAAATGGGCAGACTATGTGGTCCAAGCGGTCCTTATCTGCCATCAAATTCTATGTTTCTATGTTTCTAAACTAAGGTGATGGTCTTTGGCACTAGGAAGCTTTATAAAAGTTTACTGTTAACTGGCAAACCTATGGAATTCGTTAAAGAATTTTCTTACCTTGTTGTTACCTTATCTAGCAATATATAATGGAACAAGCATATCCAAGTTACGGCAAGCAAGATGCATAATACGGCTACTGCTTTAAAGAGATTTAATCGAGTCTATGAAGGTATGTCTGTCACTCCCATGCTCAGAGTTATTAACTCAAAATTAATAAACCAGAGATTGTACGCAGTGGAAGTACGGCGTAACACTAATCTTACAAAATTCAATACTATACTAAAAAAGCTGTACAAGCAGATGCAAAGACTTCCCTATGGAACCCCAAACACACTGATCAGAACTCAGATTGGTCAAATAAGTATCAGATATCTGGCACAAATAAGAATGATACATGTTTGGTTAAAGATTCTCTCTCAACAAGTGGGATCAATTCTGGTGAACTGTTTAAAAGAAAAAAAGAAATGTACTAATACCCAAAAAGAGAGTTGGCTGACTTAAATATCTGAGCTCTTAATACAACACAACTGCAATCATTTAAAAAACTGAACAGACCAAAATATAAAGTTAAATAGTACGTACATTAAAATGATCTCCTGAATAATATTTGAAAGGGCCAAACGGAATGATTTAAGATCTATAGCAAACTTAAAGGTCTCAGGATGGCTCATAAATAGGAGATATGTGTTAAGCTGTGGTGGAATACACAATTTATTCGTTGAGTGCACACTGACCTCCTTCACAAGTGGTGGAGTGGAGCCACAAGTGATGCTGAGGTCAATGTGCACGAGTGCAGATGAATAGTGTATTCCACCACAGCCCAACACATGTTCGGTTTATACAACAGGGATAAAAGGATATGGCACTGAAATGTGTTGTGTTGTTTTTTTTTTGGTGTGGGTTTGGTGTGTTTAATATTAACTTCCCGGTGTGTCATATTGTTTTAGAGGTTTCCGTTAGTTGAAATGTTTTTCTCCACGGTAGTTTAAAGTTCTGCATTTTGTTTCTTCGTGACGCTTCTCTTTCTGCTGTCGGTCTCTCTCTGTTTGCTTGGGTTTTGCTTTCAGTTTCTAGGTGTAGCTCTGTGTTGGAATGTGCTTCCTGTGCAGATGTGTTGCATTTGGTTTTTTGGGGGGTCAGGTGTTTTGAGATTTGCTGCTTTCTGTGACATAGCTACTCTGTAGATAAATGTAGCTACTGTGGAAATAAATGCCGTTTATTCTGCTGTAGTTACATTTATTTCACGGTAGATCTGCTAAGCACGAATCACTCATTTTTATCCTGTCACTACGGCGGATATGCTGTTTTATCCCAAGTCATATCTTTTCACCCCTATTGTATAAACAACACTAAGGAATATACCCTAAAGTCTTATCTAAATACAGTGCAAACCCCAGAATATAGATACTCACTCTCTACAGATTTGAGTCATTCCCCAGCAGTATCCTAACAAACTGATATAAAAAACAGGATGCAATAACAAGAAATTGCAATTGTCCTTTAAAGGAACTGGAAGACTTGGCTCATGTGGTACTATGATGCCCCTGGTATAAAAATACTCGTGATAAACTATCAGGCAATATTATCGGATCCCCCTTTTACCAACTAGATGTGTTCTTGGTTTGCTTTTTAATGCAGAAGACTTGGATATTTTAAAGAATTTAGCTCTTTTTCTACCGAATGCTACAAGGATTAGGAAAAAATGTAATTATGGATAAAAGGATAAAAGTTGATATGAAATGTACTGGTGTGGACACTGTTCGCAATCTTATCGAGCCCCTCAGCGGGCCTTCAGTTTTAAATTTATGAAAGAAAAACACAAGTACATAAGCAGCCAATTAGGGTAGCAAGACCTCGAGATTGAATATAGCAAAGCGGCACTATGCATATGGAAAAGATGCCTTAGTATATAATCTACTCAAATCAAGAACACAATTTCCACTCCTAATAGGAAAACCTACTCAGTTGAGTCAACATATATAAAAAATTCTTTATTTATACTGAGATCCTGAACTATGAATTACTTCTACAAGCTGTAATCCAGCTCTGTCAAAAATGAAGGATATTCTCCAGGTTGAGTTTCAGTATCTGAAATAATTGACAGAAGATTTAAAATACTATGCCTGTATTGTTCATTGCTCTCCCGCATAAGATCTCTTGCCATGATTTTTATGCATTTTATATGTCATAGGACACATAAATGACATTTTACTATTATATATGGTTGCTTATATGCTAATGTGATTTTAAATTGTAATGACAGATATGTTGAACAATATACTATTACTTAACTATTGCGGAGCACCCCTTTGTTTTCCTTGCACACCATTCACAGCACCCCTTCCAGCTCCCACCTGCACGTGATGAAGCTCTGATTGTACCAAACATGAATAGGGTTCAGATGGAAAAAGAGGCGTGCCATCAGGATGGTGTGTTGCGCCACGTGGGCAAAACCCAAGACTTGTTCTCACTCCTAATAATGCAGCCACTCAATAAAATCCATTAGAGTTGTCATATCTCAACCAGCGTGACTCATGTATCATTAACTGCAGCTGTCAGCTTTTCCAAATGATTCATGCCCAATATAGTCAGGTAACAGAGACATAAACTGGGCAAATACCTAGGGGGTTGCATCATAATGCAGTATTCTAAGGCACCAACAAACAATTTATTTATTTCTCAATTGGTTTATGGTCTTAATAAGACTTCAGTACATCACACTACTGACCGCATGAAGGATTTAGCTTCTAAATTAACTCATCAATAGCTAATCCTAAAAGGTATGTAGTGGTGTTTCAATCATGGCTGGCATCATAGTATCTGTGCATGTGGAAAGGGAGAACTGTTTGAACTCAAGCCTAATAGAGGGGCAGTTCGGCCTCATGGTCAGAGCTGCAGAGCTATAAACCTGGCGACCCAGGTTTGAATCTGGCAGCCGACACTTGCTCACAGTGTGACAATTAGCAATTCTTTTAACCTCTTCATGGTCCCTCTCTGATTTACATATGTGCTGTTTAAGTCTCCCGTTGTGCCTAAAAACATTTTTTTACACCTTCCTTTCCTGGACCGGGAAGCATTTCAGAATGCAGTTTGTATAAAAGGCACTGGATAAAATCGGATTAATTTCCCTCTTTCTTATATTAAGCCTTTTCTCCCTGGAACTGGTCCATTTTGTTATTTTTCTGTCCCCACAGCCGGCAGCGTGTACTGATGCAACTGCACATGTGGAGGTACACACACACACACACACACACACACACACACACACACACACAAGATGCATCTTTCTGACGGCTGTCCCCAGGTTCTGATGCACCCCACCACCACATGGTGGCGGTACTGGAGCAGTGCAGTGAGTCCCCTCTTCCCAGTAAAGAAGAACAGCCAGTCACATGCTCGATCCTAACCCCCCCGCCTGGCCACCAACAACCCAAGTCCGCTCCCAATTCCAGTGCAGCTGGTGCTGTGATTTCTTTCCTTCTTAATAATTATCTCTTGTTTAGAATAACAATGAGGCTATAGCCCAAACGTACATTTATGGATGAATTGCTTTATTTACAGATGTGTCCCAGGAAGGTGAGGAACAAAAGGAGGTACACGAGTGAATACAAAATGGTACACAGTAACAACAGAAGACATAAGTACAAGGCATTTAGAGCAAAAATTATATATACCCAGATTTCTTTTTTTTTTTTCCACCCACCCTTGCCCCTCAGCCACCACTCCTTTGGGTTGCACAGTTTCCCTGTTGCCCACCAGTCTCAACCATCCGCTGCCATCTCCTGCCACCTGATTCCCACACTGAACCTACCTCTTGAAGGTTTCGGCTTATCCCTGCCAGGGGCCCCCTCCTCCCCATGGGGCAGGGCATGGAGGAGAGGAGTAACAGGCTACTACCCCTTCGGAACAACAGGCACGGGGGGGGCAGGAGTGGTACACCTGGGGAGACTGTAGCATGGTGGTACATGGCAACCATCATCTGGCTGGCTGAGGTGGTGATATTCCATTTTTCTGGGGCCCCAACTACCTACCACATGCATGCGTCCGCAGTGGCATCCTGGGGCAGGAGTGCTCCACATCGTGTGGTCATTTACATCACCAAGAACAGCTCCACTAGCCCACCACCAGGAGCTGCTCTAGTAGTGGAATGCCATGATCCCTCCCTCGGGAGGGAAGTGTCCAAGGGATGTTCTGACCACCTCCCTGCCAGCCTCTGTCCCTAATATCGGGGCTTGGGGCACAAATCCGGATCTCCAGTGTGCCAGAGCAATGCCCCATCACTCAGCACCCCACAGCTGGTTATATACCTAAATTTCTATACTGAGAATTCTTTTAGCTAGCCACTGTGACCACTAATCAAAAATTTAACTAGCCCAAACCAGATCCCACATAACCCAAATTAACATTTTATATAAAATGTTATATAAAAAACATAGGCAATTTTAATAGTACTCCTTTTTTTAAAAAAGTCTCTGCTTGATGTTCAGCTACCCAAACTGGCTACCTAGAGAAATTTAAGTGGTCTGAACTGGACTTTGGCTACCATGTTGCTGGCCATGCAGAGCACAACAAATACCTAGAGCAACAGGAGATGCAGTCCCATAGACATTCTTTGGCTATCACATGGCACAAATGCAGAGAGGATTCAGGTTTTAACCAAAAGCTTAAAGATGTGATATCATTTCTGGAGGGGAGAACATAAGAGTGTAAGAGATCACACACACCCCCCCCCCCAAAATAGCAGCACAGCCACCTTGCACTGCACTGCCAACCAGAACTACAGCGACTGAGCATGTAACACTTAAAGTTTTTGCCCACCGAGCTACACTACGACAATTCCAAGCCAGGATTTTCAAGACAATTCTCCAGACATTCTGAACATGAGAGAGGCTGAGAGGTGTTCATGTTAAGCGGTGTTGCTACCCTTGGCAGGGACTGGAAAGGAAACAGTAACAGCTGGTCAGATGTAACCCACAGACTTCAATTATCAAAGCGAGCAAATGGTTTCAAACTTTTATTTTCCCCAATGGCACTCCTACACTAATTTGGCTTCTTGGTTTAAATAATACTGGGTCAGTGCTTTCTGAGTCACTTGGACGTCTCAAGACTGCCATTGAGCCCCACCCCCCACCTAGCTGGGGCCTTCAAAGCAAAGTCTGATATTAATCTACTTTAACAAAACTAACATTTTTGGGGAAACTTTAAAAAACATAAGTTTTGAAAACATTTCAGAGTGTCTTTCTAATATTTTCTATTTTCCTTTTATCTTTGTAACTTTATATTATAGAGCAAGACATTCCTAGCCAATCAGAGGGCTCCATTCCCCTGAGCAGAAGACACTCTTATTTTGCAAAAAATATCTCATGCAGAGTTGCCCTGGAAATGGGCACATGTGGTTAAAGTTTTTTTTTTATTATTTTATTTTAATAATTTCACACTTCCCCCTGAAAAATAATGCAGTAATGTATCCCCCAACTGCATTTTTTTTTAATTCTGCTATTTTTGCCCCTGGCTTCCCCAAAAGCATCACCAAGTTCGCCACTGACCTATTCGTGGACATACTGGTTATCCACCACTTCTTCAGGACCACGACAGTGGCGGGTGGCCTGCCCTGGTATTGTGTGTAGGCCTGCGGGGGGGGGAGGGGTGCCAGTACAACAGTGGACCAGGGCTTTTTCTCTCCAGCTCCTGGTTTTCTTCCCCAGGGTGCCATGATGCACATGCATGCCTGGTGTTTGGCAGCTGCCCCCTCCCCATTATCTTCTCTCATTATGATGCATCCTAGCCTTCACTGGGTAGCAGTCGAGTAGTGGGATGTGGCATCCCCCTACTCTGATGCAGGAGAGCTGTCCTAGGGACACTCTATCTTCCCCTTCCCCGGTCAGCCTCCAAGCAGACTAAATCTGTTCCCAAACCCAGGTCTCCAGTGCAGCCAGCAGCAGTGCTTCCACTGCACTACTTGGCTGCTTTCCCAACTGCATCCTTATACATGTAAGAAAGGTCTCAGCTGGCCTGACGGTGCAGTGGTTGGATTTCTGCTTGCGACGCCAGCGATCTGGGTTCGGGAACGGACTCAGGTGCTGGAGGGCCGGCCGGGGAGAGAAGGCTGAAGCATCAGATGACTGCTCGCCTTCTTTTCAGGGGGAGGGTGGGGACGCGACCCAGTGATTGCTGACCCCTGGCGGAGGCTGGGGGTCGGCAATGCACAGGGTCCCACTAATCAACGGTACGTGGCGAACGTCGGTGTAACCCTGATGTTAGTGGCATGCCACATCCCTGGGAAGCAAACGGGAAAGAGCCCCGAGGCCGACCGGATGACAGTCGCCGGCTCCCGCTGCCACGAGACCTTGGGCAGTGCACAAACCACCCTAGCAGCACCTTGGGCAAGTATGGTGCTGGCCGTCCACCCGGTGCCTTCCCTCTCAGAGGAGGAGGACCCAACCAGCGAAGGGTTATGTCTGGGGGTTACCCCGGGAGCTGCAGTATAGGGTGAAGAGGTGGCTGTACCAAGGCAATGCGGCACGGGGGCATAGGAGGGCCTGAAGGAGAGGCCGGCCTGGAGCTGGGGGGAGCAAAAAAAAAAAAAAAAAGAAAGGTCTCATTCTCATTGCTATGGTGCCAGAACCTCTCAGCTTTGATTCACGGTTCCTGTACCCTATAAATTCACTTTTTTTTTTAACTCTGCTTTATTAACCCATCACACAGTACCCCGGGGTGGCTATTTTGTATCTGGTTAAGCAATGGATGGTTTGGACTTCAAATGGAGCTACTGGAGGTAATGCGTTAGAAAAGTAACGTTTGCAGTGTTATAGCACTGGCACATTATAGGTTACATGTGTCAGGTTATAGGGGTGTTACAATTCCTGCATTTCATGTTTAATTCTGCATATGTGTGTGGGGGGGAGGGGTCAGATAGTGCTACCCACTTTCTAAGACCAACTTAACACAACCATCTGAAAATTACTTTTAGCAACTACCTGTGACAAGAGTGTTCCAGCCAGTAAAATCAAGAGAAGGCCTGCCATAAGTGCTGTGGATGACCAGAATTAGGGTGTGGGAATGTATGTGCCGGGAGGCAGTATAGCGTAGTGGTTTAAGACTCTGAGCTGTAAATCTGGAGACCTGGGTTTGAATCCCACAGCCCCCACTTACATACTGTGTGACCCTGAGCAAGTCACTTAACTTCCCCTGTGCTCCCAGGTTGCACCTGTAAACAAGCTTTCAGCTTAGTGGGTCTCACCTGGTTAAGCAATTGTAAAAAAAAAAAAAAACAAACATATGCCATGGCTTTTACAAGTTCATTTTCGGGCGGGGGCCACATTCTGAATCCTTCTCATCGATTGTGCCATTTCATACCAGCAGATTCCCACTCCTGCAAATTTGATACTATAATTGCTGTACTGTGTTTGAAGCAGTCGGGAGGGCGCAACACAGTGACACCAAGCGTATCGACTGTTAACATGTCCATCCTGGAGAAATGGTGGCTGTGAGGAGATGTATTCACATGCTTCTGCACACACGAGAGTATCAACAAGATTGAACATAGGGAGATGTTTGATTAGGTGTCTTCCAGCAGGATGTGAGGGCATGCCCTGAAGCTCAGAGGTGGCAAATTCCAGGGTAAGATTAGGAGGCACTGTTTCTCCCAGATGATGGTGAACCCATGAACTAGTGCATGTTTCAGAATACTATTTTTCCCCTACTTATGAAGTAGGGGTATGGACATGATGGACCTGGAACCCCCTCATATCTTAAATTACTAGATAGTGTATGGTTACCCCCTGCTGTGCATGGATTTCCATCCTAACTATAAAACTGTTGTACCAGAGGTCAAAGGTTACCGAATACTGTTGTACCCTACTGAGGTACGCAGCTTTTTTTTTTTAAATTTAGAATGGAAACTTGTGCCACCTGGTATTTTACTTTCATTTTCCCCATTACACACAGAACCTAAACCTTCCCCAAGCAAAACAGTTTCATTGTTTCAAAAAACAGAAAACCACCCCTCACCCAGGTGGGTTTTCAAAAGCTAGGTGAGGATGGGTTTCGGTTTTTTTTGGTTTTTTTTTAAATACTGTAATACAAAATTAAACCAAAGATTCTTGGGGGGAAAAAAAGGCATTTATTTTTTATTTTATGTTTCAAACCACATACTATACAACATAACACATGGGCTACCATGCATAACTTAGCTGTGTTTCCATCTCAGGATTCTGATGACATCAGGGACCTCTCAAGCTCCACTTTTAAGCTCCTCTCAGAACCCCTTGATTAAAACGTAGCCTTGTTATGCATGGTTGCCCATGCATTATTCTCTTTGTTAGTAAGTAAGTCTTAATGTCATTTTTTTACTCTTACTCTTTCTATGCTTTCCTTAAAGGGCAACTGACACGTCCCAGGCAGGCAACTCATACTGAGTAGTTGCCTGCCCGAGGCTCTAATTAAGCCTAGTTTGAAATTTTTCTGTTCAGTAATTAAAAAGAAATGTATAAGTATATGCCTGGCTCGTAACTTCCAAGTACGAGCTGAGCACTGCAGGGCCGCCCCCAAAAATAGCACTTTGATGATGTCAAGTAGGGGACGGGGCTGCAAGCACACTATATATAGAGAGAATAAACTGTGGGGTCCTTTATTTGTGCTGTCAGTTATTCATGTATGGGGTTGTAACATGCATCATATATTGACCCCATATATGTATAAATCGCAGCAAAGAAACTAAATGCATGTTCAGAGCACCCTTTTCTCCTCATTTCATTCTTTCTATACATAGCGTGCCTGCAGCCCCATCCCCTGCTTCATGTCATCAAACAGTTATTTTGTAGGGTGCAGCTGCAGCACTCAGTGGCCACTCAGCCCGTACTCGGAGGTTACGAGACTGGCATGTAACTGCAAGTTTCTTTTTAATTACTGAACAGAACTTTTTCAAAACAGGCTTAATTAGCTCCTTGGGCAGGCAACTAACTCAGTATGAGTTGCCTGCTCAAGAGCTCATCATATCACGTCAGCTGCTTTTTAAGTACAACATAAGTTCCAGGATGCAGAGCAGCAAACAGAGCTATGTACATTATATATCTCGGGTTGGGGGGAAACTAAAGAGGGGTCTGGGGTATAAATATTATTTTCCTAGTTACAACCCAAGCAGAACAGCTGTTGGTGTTCCTCTGAAGCAACCCAGCACACACAAAAAAAACACCTTCCCCATTAATCCTGCTCCATCAGGCATTATCTAAAGCATTATAAATCACTAAGGTGATTTGAGCCAATCAGCACCAGAGCCCCTGTACCTCTTATTCTGAGTACAATGTGCTCGTGCAAGAGTGATAGGTGGGGGGGGCTCTACTTGAGTACCGGGGGGAGAACAACATAATAAACAAAAAAATAATACTCTAAATTTATTACAAAACACTTGACCTAAACTTGAGTGATTTATAGTACAGTAATATGGCCTCTGAGGGATGTCTCTTATAGTGTAAGAGACTCTTCTTGTGGGGTTTGAGCAGACAGAACTGCTCAGCTTCGCACTGTGGTTCTCTTGTTCACACCTTGTGCTCAGAGTCTCTTACACGGTAACAGATATCCTTCAGAGGCCCTTCTAACTCACAGCATGCATAAAGCATCAGGCACCTCAGTGGCCTCACGTGGCTTCCCTCATGGCACATGTGCTGCCATGGAGTCAACTCGGGTACAGGAGCGGACTTGAGTCACCGCATTAGGAGGCAGGCCAGGTTGCGCTGCGGTGTAGCACTAAGCCCCAAACAGGGAGGGCTGTCAGCATGCCGGCACCACAGCGACCCCTGCGGTTGGGTCTGGGAGCTTGCTCTCACCACAGGGACGCTATGTGTGCATGTGGCCAACAGTGGCTGTGCCTACACCAAAGACCGGAGGGAGGTACTAAAGGCTAAATGGGGAGAAAACTTTGAAAAAAAAATCTGCATGAGTTGTTTAAAATTGTGGTCACCAGCACTCTCGGGCCCTGCTCAGTAAGGATACCCACTGGCCACATCAGTGATGGGAGAGGCTGATGGGGTCACAGACAGTAGAAGACCCAAAGCAGAGGGAGGAGGAGGCTCAGGCCAAACAGCTTTATGAAAAAAAGCCTCTTGCAGTAGCTTGGGACAGTTTCCCAGACAGCAGGCTTTTGTGAACCTGATGGCATTTCTCTACTCATTATTAGCTTAGCTTGTGAAGGAAATTCATTGGAGTAAATTGCTTACAAAAAAAAATAGAATATTAACCCTCCTTGTGCTGGCTTCCTGTACCTGTTACTAAATACAGTAAGGCATAACCCACAACAGTGAATGTGGCACCAGCACTGGAGGGGTTAAAGTGAGAGTCATACCGCCACAGTAAAGGAAGCACTGCTGTGAGGCAGAATTCAGCGCCAGTGTTACTTCATTAGTCGAATTAATGCAATTCAATAAAAATAATGCCATAATGGGGAACAGAGAAAGCTTCCATAAACCTAAAAAAATAAATAAATAAAAACAGAAAACCACCAGTACTGTCTGGGAAAAATGTCAGATATGTCTTATGCGGCATGTAATTCTGAGAGAAGCATGCCTAGTCCAGTCCAAATTAGAACCCCAAAAGTTTCTTGTTCCCAAACCTCTTTTGTAATCTAGCGATTTAAATAAATTTGCGTATTAATCACATGTTAATTACATGCTGATTCACAAGTTTGCCATTATAACCACTCGCCTGTTCTTTAAAAAGCAACTGACATCTCTGGGAAACCTTGAAAAAAACTACATTTTTAGACGGAGTTCAATTGTGATTTGATGTGTTATCTTTACACTGTAAAACAGGCGTGGGTGTAAAAATGACAGAATAAAAGTGATATTTTGGCTAATGACAATAGCAACAGCAAGATATCAAAAATATGTTGCTGTAATTGTTGCAAGTCACAGTGGATATATCTAATCAAAACCACATGACAGAGTGTGTGGGTATTGGGAAATTACTGTACCCCCCTCCCCCCGACTCCATGGGTTGGAGGCACAAGGCATTAGTCAACTATCCTTCAACCATGGGGTGGGAAGTGTGATAGTTACCCAATAAACACAAGCCCTGAAGGGTGCTACTGTGTTTATAAAATGGCACCAAAATAATAAAAAACACAAGTCTAATTAAATATTTAAATAAGGACTAAATAAATGTTCATGATTGGTAAATTGGGTCTCACACCAAACAGCTGGGTTTGCCCCATCAAAGAGGTTATATTGGCTAGCAGGTAAGTCACTCATGTTGTTAGTTTACCCTTTTTTTGTTTTTCCCCTACTGTCACAGTTGCTGAGAATCCCAAAGCAGTTATATGTCAGTGTAGAAAACAAGTTATCAGGGATGGAAGGCAATGTGCATCAATGCTCGTAGTCTACCAAACAAAATCCCTGATCTCACAGCCATGATGACAGAGTCACAACTGGGCTGGGTCGCAGTTATGGAAAATTAGTTCACCGGGAACCACACCTAGGATGTTACTATCCCAGGATACACACTTTTCAGGAGAGACCGTGAGGGAAAGAAGGGAAGGGGATGGCTTTGTATATAAGGGAGGGAATCTGTGCAACAGAGATCCAGGGGAAGTACAGTAAGGCAGAGGCCCTATGGGTCACCCTGGGAATGGGGGACATGGCCCCCATTCGGGTGGGAGTTATCTACAGACTCCCATCCCAGGAAACTGAGATTGATAAAGAGCTCCTAGAAACCATCTTGATGGCAGACAAGGGTGAGTTACTACTGGTCGGAGACTTCAATCTACCAGATGTGGATTGGCCCTTGTACACAGCATCCACAGAATGGAGTAGAGCGTTCCTGTTCATGCTACAGGGAGCAGGACTGAATCAACTGGTGGACACCCACCAGAGACAAAGCAATCCTGGACCTGGTACTCACAAACAGCAACAGGATTTCAGACGTTCATGTGGGGATCAGTCTAGGAACCAGCAACCACAGGTCAGTTTAGTAATCAGTAAACAAAGTAGAAGATATAAGTCACACAAAAATCAGGATACTTGATTTCCAGAAAGTAAACTCTCCCAGAATGAAATCCAGGATCAAATCCATGCTAAAGATCGGTAACACCAGGGATGTGGAGGACTGCTGGGAGACCTTAAAGAATGCTTTAACTGCAGTTACAGAACAATGCTCAAAACAAATCAGCAAATCCAAAAGAAGGAAGAATCCTCTCTGGCTCTCCAAAGAGGTAGCAACCATAATCAAGGAAAAGATGAGGGCTTTTAAACAATACAAGGAGCCGAAAACAGATACAGACAGAGAACAATATAGGAACAAACTCAAGGAGGTAGGAAAAGCAATTGGGACTGCCAAAGCCCTGACAGAGGAGAAAATAGCGCAGGAGGTTAAAAGGGGAGATAAAACTTTCTATAGATACATACAAGAAAAGTGAAAGAGTAAGGGGGGAATTGTCCGACTAGCAGCACAGGAGGACCCGCTATTAGAGAAAGATGAAGACAAAGCAGAGTTGCTAAACAAATTCTTCTGCTCAATCTTCACAATAGGAGATAGCGGTAAGGGACTTCCACTAGGTAAGATGGAGCAAAATAATGGAGGAGCGGACACAAGCCCTTTCACAAGGGTGCGGGTCCTAGAAGAGCTAAATTAACTTAAAGTGGATAAAGTCATGGGTCCGGATGGTACCCACCCTAGAGTACTAAAAGAGCTTTGGGAAGAAATTGCTATACCGCTAGCTGAGCTATTCAATAAGTCACTGGAAAGCAGCAGAGTACCTCAGGACTGGACAATAAAAAAGTTGTAATATGGTTCACTAGAATAAATTAGAAGCTGCTAGGAGAGATGGTAGATACATGTAGAGGAAACTATGGGGACAGAATGTAGATAATAGTGGGGAAATAAGGAGGAGATAGGAGAAAGTGGTGGGGGGTAAAGGTGGAAGGGACTTGGAAGGGGGAAATTAGAGGGAAGAAGAGTAAGTTTAGTTAGGAGAAACATTCACAGGAGGCCATTGTGACAAGGTGCTGACACAGGTAGCACTTGAAAGTGCCCAGGGTAGTGTCATTGGTAACAGCAGGTGGAAGCAAGTTGTACCAGGATGAGGCTCTGTATGTAAACGAGCGTTGTCCTTGGGTGGTGCGGCAGCATGGAACAGAAAAAGTAAGATATTCTGAGCTCCTGGCTAGGCGGGGCCACAGCTGGGGGCCAGTAAGGACTGAACCCTTGAGGGTAGGAGATTTAAGGTAATCTTTTTTGCTAGCATATAGGTCTGGTACTTGTGTCTGCCGGGGAGTTGGAGCCAGTTTGCTTGCTTGTAGATGTCACAGGTATGTGAGAGACACGAAGCAGAGGTCAGTAGATGACATGCCTTGTTAAGGGCAATGGCTATTCGTCAAAGTGCAGTGTCAGTGGCAGAGCTGTAGATCACAAGCCCATAGTCGATTATTGATATAACAGAGCTCTAAATGGCAATGCTTAGGGCTTCACTGGTGAGGCAGCTCCTATGTCTAAAGAGAAGTCCTATGCGGGTGTTCATGATCTTGGCAATGCTCTCAATGTGTTCAGAGTAAGACAAGGTGCTGTCGAGGGTAACCCCCAGGTATTTAAACAGTTGAACATGTTCGAGCAACGTCCCTTCACTGTTTGTGATAGATAGACATTTATTGTTATGTTTGTTATGGATGCCATGAAACATCGTTTCAGTTTTTTTGTGATTTAGTATGAGTTTTTGAGATTTAAACTATGTCTCCACTTGCATAAAGCTTGTCTGCAGCTGCAGTTGTGGGAGGGAGGGGTCAGGCAGGGAGGTGAAAATAACTGCATTGTCTGCATATAACAGGAGTCTATTAGGGCATGATGCAGGGAAATTATTCAGAAAAATACTGAAAAGCAAGGGACCCAAGATGGACCCTTGGGGAACTCCAGAGTGAATCGGATGGGAGGGTGAGAGGGACTCACTAACTCTGACCTGTTGGGTTCGGTCGCTAAGGTAGCTTTGGAACCAATGTGTGGCGTCATCTGAGAGGCCAAGGCAAGATAATTGTTCAAATAGCAGGGAGTGGCTGACAGTGTCAAATGCCTTTGTCAAATCGATGAAGGTGGCACCAACAAGATGTCTCTGATCCAGAGCATTATGGATGTAAGTGGTGAATTTAAGGAGAGCTGTGGTGGTACTATGCCCTTTTCGAAAACCATGCTGCTCCTGACATTGCAGGTTGTGGTTAGCAAGGTATTCTGTAAGCTGATCGGCAACTTTTCTTTCCAGTGCTTTCGAGAGAGGGGGAAGAATGGAGATGGGTCTGTAGTTAGAGGTTAGGGTCTTATCCCCACTTTTGTGAATTGGCATCACAACAGCAGATTTCCATATTTGGGGGAACTGAGAAAGCATTAGGGATCGGATGAGTATTCTGGTGAGTGGGGTCAGGACGTCGTCAATGGTGAGGGCAGAGTCCTCCACGCATCAACAACCCAGGATGCCAGCCCCCTCCACATCCATTTCCAAGCCACGCATGGAGGCTTATGCAGCTCTTAGGGCTACAGTGATAGGTATATGCTCCCTATATGCTCCCTTCACATGAACACAGAAACATAGAATCTGACAGCAGATACGGATCGCTTGGTCCACCTAGTCTGCCCATTTCCCTACCTAATGGATAACCTGCAGATCCTAGTTAACCAACAGCCTACTTCCTCCTACCCCCCCCCACTAGAATTGCCTTATGTCTGTCCCATGCATTCTTGAATTTCACCAGTTTTTGACTCACGACCTCCTCAGGAAGGCTGTTCCATGCATCCACAATCCTCTCTGTGAAAAAACACTTCCTCACATTACCCGTGAGCCATCCCCCCTCTATCTTCAAACTGCGCCCCCTTGTTCTTGCACATCTCTTTTTCTGAAAGATGCTACCCTCTTAGGCCAGCCCAGTGGCACTGAGGGTTGAGGTGCTGGTCGCCATACCTCACACCACACCAGCAACAGTGTTCGGGAAGAGCATGGGCCACTGGGGGTTGGCAGGGTAGGAGAAGGACTGAGCATCTGAAGGACTGCTCTCCTTTTCCAGAGTGGGGGTCCAGCACAGTTGGCACAGGGTTGCCTCCTGGCAGAGGCAATGCGCTCTGCTGTCCATAGAGGAGGAGCTGGGGGCAGACGTTTGGAGGGAGTGCATGTGGACGCAGCCCTTGAGTACCCTTGAGGTACTTGAAAGTTTCTATCATGTCCCCCCTCTCCCTCCTTTCCTCAAGGGTATACACATTAAGCTCCTTTAGTCTCTCTTCATATTGCTTCTGGTGCAGACCCTGCACCAGTTTAGTTGCCCTCCTTTGGACAGCCTCCATCCTGTCTATGTCCTTGTGGAGATGGGGTCTCCAGAACTGCACGCAGTACTCCAGATGGGATCTCACCAACTGTCTGTACAGAGGGATAACAACTTCTTGTTTTGTACTGGTGATGCCTCTCCCTGTGCATCCCAGTATCCCCGCAGCCCTCCATACTGCCTTCTCACACTGCTTGTCCACCTTTAGGTCATCTGATATGACTTCCCCCAAGTCCCTTTCCATTTTTTGTGTTTTAGTATTTCACCCCCCATTGTGTACTCTTCCCCTGGGGTTTTGTTTCCCAGGTGCATTACTTTGCACTTCTTTGCATTGAATCTAAGCTGCCATACATTTGGCATGGCCACAAGACATGCTATGCTGCTCGATTGGTGCCCAGAACATCCGCTGTCAGAGCCTCTATGGAGGGCTGAAGCCTGAAGTGGCACCAGCCAGCGACATGAAAATACTTACCGACTTGCAAATGGGGGTACGTCAGTCTTCTCCCCAGCGCATCTTAGAGTGATGGTCTCACTTTAGGTCACATGACAAATCAAATATATTCTCACTGTGGGTCTTTCAGAATCGAAGCGTGGCATCATTTCATTCCAGGACTTTATTGTACTCAGATAGTTCTGTTTACAGAACTTTAATTGTCCTTCCTTGAGATAACAGCACATCTAACTGTTTTACCGCACAAACCAATACCATTGCGCACATCAAATACGACATGGGCCTACTATAAAAAAAGTAAAATATTTTATTTGTGACCTGTGACCCGTGACATCACTTGTGGCTTCACCATTCAGGATGTCTTGGGGTCAAGACCGACTTATAAATTATCAGTGCTAATGCGATATTACTGTACAAATACGTGTAACCAGCCTCTCTCTTTTGCCAGCTTGAGGCCAGTTACTGGAGAGCACTTGAATGGTTAAGCCAGACCCTGAGAGCTGTTCTCCGAGCGGGAAATTGCCCAGAAACAGGATGCCTGACAGGCCCATTGCCAGGATTTTTGCAAGGGGTGGTCTTTTTTTTTTTTCACAACTTCTGACTTTTCATAAAGGCCCGGAGGTCCTATATGCTCTGTGGTGCATTTTGTGGCTTATTTTGAAGCTAAATGGCTCATATCTGAGCTCCCCTCGACCCCTTGCTCTAAGGAAAGTTATCATTATCTGGCTAGCTGCAGGATGAATATATATTCATATTCAGTACCTGAGGTTAGCAAGATGCTGATAATGTACTGTGCCTACGGCATGGAGTCTGCAGTTGTGGTTGGCCGGTAGTACAATACCCAGCCAACCACAGATGCTCCTTGCTGCTGTGTCTTCTGGTTTCTAGACCATGGGTCTGGGGGCTACTGGGTACTAGCTGCTCTTCGGTGCATTTTGTGGCTTATTTTGAAGCTAAATAGGGAGGGGAGGAGGTAACGTGACAGTGGCGTGACATTCCAGTGCAGAGTTACGGTCTCCGACCCACTCTCAATGCCCACCCACACCCCCCAACTCGGTACACCAGGCACCCTTTGGAAAAAATGTGACAGAAATCTTGGTTCAATACTGTGCACCACACTTGTTTCCCTCGGTGTTCCCAATATGGTAGGCATGTAAGGGAATGACGGAAAAGGTAACTTGACAGTGGTAATGCATGCCAGTGGACAATTACCTTCTTCACCCACCCCTAATGCTCAGCACATCCCCCACCATTCTCGGTATACTGAGCACCCCACTTAGTAATAATGATAAAACATCTTGGTTCAATACCAGGCACCCCACTTGTTGCCCCCACCCCCAAAAAAAATCTGGTGGGTATGTTACACAGTTCATAACATGCGTGCCCACCAGATTTGTAAATGCGGAGTGAGGTAGTGGTTGGAGGCGATAACTTTTCAGGGTAATGGCACGCCACTGAAAAGTAACTGTACTCTCTGCCATACACCCCTAACGCCTTCCCTCATTTCTCTAGTCAATGCATGCCACACAATGTTCCTAGCCTGAAACAGCCATCAGAGATTATGCACAATCATTTTAAATGGAAACAGAGCCCCACACCCAAGTATGTGGCTGGTCCCAGCAGTTTTGCAGTTTGACACTTCGTGTGGGCTCTTATTGCTGACTGTTCCTCTTTTAATCAGCCAATATAGTGCTGTGGCTTAACATATATTTAATATGGCAGTTATAACATACTTTCAAGAGCTGCTTTAGCCACCATTTAAAAAAAAAAACATTAGTCTGCATCTCCACACACACAGAGCCTTCTGTTGCAAAAATCATCTACACACAGGAGTACTGGCACAAACTTTAGTTATGGCCACAGGGCAGCTGAGGGCCTCAGCATACAGTTGTCTCAGTCTCCACATAGTTCAGGCAGCCACAGGGCAGCTGAGGGCCTCAGCATACAGATGTCTCAGTCTCCACATAGTTCAGGCAGCCACAGGGCAGCTGAGGGCCTCAGCATACAGATGTCATCTTGTGCCACAAGTCACAGTGTGCTCTACTCCATACGTTGTGCTGTTGTTTAATCCAGAGACTGTCAGCAGTGCACCCCCATCCCAAACACAGCTCCCCACCCCAGCACCCTCTTAGTGTGAATTTTTATTAGGCTCTTGCCACAAGAGAATGAATCAGGGAGGCTTCAGTTCCTCTGTGATGGTGGCCAGCGGAGAGGGACTGTCTAATTTTCAGCTGCTGCAAGAATTACCTGCTGGCCCTGGAAAATGTAAGGCAATAAGACAACACCTTCTTCAGTGTCTCTTCTCTCTACTCTCTGCACTTCGTCTCGCCCGCCACATTGCTCCATGCTCATCTGGTCAGAAGGCGCACATCCATTCTCGGGCAACTGCTGCAGTGCATCTTGGTTACACAGCGCTGACATCCTTAGACAGTCTCACTCAAGGAAAGGCTGCATTGGAAGGCGCCAGGACAGCACAACATACTCTGCACTGGCAAGGAGCTGACTGGCTGCCAATCCTGGAGGGGGGTGTTCACGTGAAAGAGGGAAGGCAGCATGTATGCACTGAGCACCACGTACTATTCACTGTGGCTAGCAGAGATTTTTTTAAAGAGGCAGTCTCACAAAATGGAGAAATACACACACAAAAAAAGTAGGGGTTCAAAAAGTGTTGGGGGGGTCGTTCAAACCTGATAAACCACAGCTGGCAACGGGCCTGTGATGTTCATGCTGTGCGTGGCCTGCCTTAGCTAAGAGCAGGAAACTAGAGCATGAAGATGCATGTTTCTGCTGTTCTCACGATACCTTACGTAAGGGGGAGTCTTCCGGGCATTGGGAGCATTGAAGGTACAGGAGCTGGAGCTGAGCAGTCCAGCATCTCTGGCTGCAACTGGGCTGAGGGAGGCCTGAAGTCCCAGGGATGGTGGCAGGGTCCTTAAGATCACATGGCACTGGTCCCCTCATGCCTGATCTCCAGGGAAGGATATCATGAGGAACAGCTAGAGGTATAGAGGCCCCAGGAACTCGCCTCGAGAGGAGTGGAGATCATCAGCTAGACGGGAAATAGGTTAATAGTTTCCAACATCATTTCCGAACCCAGACTGGGAGAGTGGGGACCACCCTTGAGGGGAGGTCACCAGACCGCTTGCAGGATTACTCCCACCAGCAGCAGAGGAAATTGGAAGAAGTCAGTCAGTGTTCAGAGCAACTGTGACTTAATCTTGTTAGAATGAAGTGCTCTTTGTGTTTGAAAAGTCCTAGCCAATTTGAATGTAAACCCCTGGCAGGTAGTTGAATGAATGGGCATCAGGTAGAAGGGGGCTTGGCAAGGGCTGGAGCCATTAAGTCCCCAGAAATGGGGCCAGACATGGGAATATTTATTTTGGGGGGGAGAAGCATTAGGGCTATCAGTGGAGTGTTGAATCACACATGGCCAGACCAACCATGCTATATGCACTCAGTAGTGATCTGATGCACTTTTCATATTTACTGTCCTTCTGGGCATATTGAGACATGTGCCACCACAGCCTGCCTCCCCCCCCCCCCAGGTTAGTGCAAACCCTGCCTGGAGAGAGAGTACCACTGCTCAACTGGTCCTGGGAGTGCCTGGATTGCAGGGATCCCAAAAGGGAGGTTAGTGATCATAGGGTTGAAAGAGACCCAGTAATGTATACAACATGTAACTATGTGCCACTTTAGTTAAGGGGTTGGACCTGGAAATTAATATGGAGGTAGGGTGGGCAACAGGCCCCAAAAAGTAGGCTGGGTACCATCCAACCAGCATTAAGAGAAACAGCTGTAATATATGCCACACTAGAGGTGGGGTAGTTACATAGAACCTCAGGAGACTTTTGAAATAATTATTGGTGTAGGGCATGGCCCATGGAATGCTGAAGTACAGTGCGTGCAAGTACCATTGTGAAGTCATATGGCTAGGGAATGCCCGGACGGCTGTGTACAACCTAGGCAGCTTATAACAAAACCACCATGCTTGATCCCAGCTCTGGTATGGACATTATAGTTTGTGTGTGGTCTCATGTTCTTGGAGCCCCAGAGTATACTTTAAAGTGCCCCATGTCACCATCACCCCTGATCTGTGATGGGAGGATGACTGGTGTTGGCGCATAACTGGTATTCATGACATAAGGGGCATGCTCTCCCAGACGAGTTGCCACTATATACCTCTAGACAGAGGACACAAAAAACTGTGTTAATGTACCAGTTAGGGTTCAACTTAACCCCACAAAAGTAGGGAAATGTGGCATTAGGGTTTCCAACCCTAACTCTCCACCCCCCAAGCAGCAAAAGGACAAGACAACACAAGCAACCACAGGCAGCCATCATCAGGTAAGGAAAACAATATACAAGTGTTTCCAGATGACACAAATGCAGTAGCACTGATGTGCTACCATCATGGATTTGAGTCTGCAGCATACACACTGCAAGACATACACACTCAGTTATGGCTGCAGACAGAAATCCACAATACTCAAAACACTTTCTGTCTGCAGAAGCACAGGCCCCTGCAACCACAGACACAAATCCGCAATACCCAAATTACACATGTTCTTCTATCTGCAGAAGCGCAGGCCCCTATGGGCCAAAGGTGCTCATGCATGCTGTAATACATAGACACACTTTTGGGTACAGAAGTGCAGGCCCCTCGAAATCCATGATGCCCCAACTGCAACACTACTTCTGTCTGCAGATGTGTAGGCCCCTGTGGGGCCCGCGCTTCTGTAGTCACAGGTATTCATGCAAACTGTAAGACATGCACACACTTCTGCAGCCACATCTGTAAAACATCAATCAATTAATCAATCTTTATTTATACACTGGAAAGCAATAACTGAGAACAAAACAAAACAAAGCTAACCTAGTACAACAAGTAGATAAAAGTATAAAGACAGTGGTATACATAAAAAAGTGGTAGCAATGTTATACAATGCAATCTGGTCTAGAATTAATATGACGCACTAAGGATGTGCCAAAATTGTGTTGGAAGAGTACGAAAGATGAGGGGAGCAAAATGAGATAAGTGTAAATAAACTGCAACAACTAGAGTAGCAGTGAAAAAGGGTGAGAGTGATGAAATGGTAGAAAAGGGGATCCCCGGGTGTACAGATTATAGTGAGCAGGATACAAAATAAGGGGTGTTGGTTCAAGAACACACAGGGATGAAAAATAAGTGCTGGAATTGGGAACAGTGCATTAGGCAATATATGTCCATAATCCAGTGGTCTTAAATGGACGTAGGTGTCAGGCTGGGTTCAAAGTAAGGTCTGAGAAGGGCAACTGCATGAGGAAGAACTAAGGAAGTGGGCCTCGAGGGCGGAGTTGAAGGAGTGGATGCTGTTACAGGCTTGAATTTCAGGGGGTTAATCTGTTATACAACTTTGTCCCTGCGTAACAGATTGAGTTCTGAGCCAGTTTAGTTCAGAAAAATGGGGTGTCGAAGACCATGGTGGTGGATCCACGGGTCGACCATCCAGGTGCTGCGAACGGGAAGAGGGCGTTGACGCTGGGTGGCATCTGCCTGAGGTAGATTTTGTGAAGAATGGAGAGCATTTTAAGGTGAAATCTTTCTTCAAGGGAGGGCCAGCAGAGGGATGCATAGAGGGTGCAGTGGTGGGTTTTCCAGGGGAGACCGGTGACGAAGCACGCAATACTGTTGCATGTAACTCTTAGTTTGGAGTACAGGAGAGAGGATGTTGAAGGGGAGAAGACTAGGGAACCATAGTTAATGAGTGGAAGGAGTATAGAGGTAGCCAGGCATAGTCTGGAGGCAGGAAGAAGGAACTTTCGGATCCTGTATAGGAGTCCAAGTCTGGTATGAACCTTCTTAATGAGGTTGTTTACATGTATATTTAAGGAGAGGTGAGGGTCAAGGTGGATCCCCAGGTATTTGAATTCAGTCACCTGATTGATGGGAATACCTGAGTTGTCGATAAGGGTCAAGCCAGTGACAGGGGCTTTACGAGGTCCAGAAAAGACCATGAATTTGGTCTTCTTGGAGTTAAGGACCATGCCATACCTGGAGAACCATGAGCCAAGCTTGCTGAAGTCTGACTGGAGGTTGTGTAACATGGCAGCTGGGTTTTCGTGACTGCAGAAGAGGGACGCATCATCAGCGTATAAGACTAGTTGGGTGGATTGGCATATAGAGAGGAGGTTATTAATAAAAAGAGAAAAGTAGGGGGCCCAGGACTGAGCCCTGGGGGACCCCATATTTGATTGGACAGGCAGAGGAGAGGTGACTATCAATGGAGGTTTGATGGGGTCTCCTTGAACGGTAGCTGTTGACCCAGTAGACAACATTATCAGAGAGATGCAGACCTTGAAAGGTGTCAAGAAGTAGGACATGGTGCACGAGGTCAAAAGCTTTGGTCAGGTGAACAAAAACGGATCCGGTGAATGACCTTTGTCATTAGCCTTAAGAATGTCACTAGTGAACCTGACCAGGGTAGTTTCGGTGCTGAGACCATATCTAAAGCCATGTTGGGTGCTGGAGAGTTAGCTGTGTGATTTCAGGAAGGCAGTGAGTTGGGAGTGCACTACTGTCTCTATAATTTTTGGTAGGGGGCTAGGAGGGAAATAGGCAATAGTTTCCAACATAATTTCCGAACCCAGACTTAGACAGAGGTTTAATGGTGGCCGCTTTCCAGGTGTTGGGGAAGGAGCCTGAGCACAGGGAGTGGTTGATTAGCTTGGTAAGGGGGACTGCTAAGGAACCGATGGAGAGTTTCAGGATTCTGAAGTCATTCCATCAGCCCCTTTGCTAGGTTTTGGGTTACTCCTCCAAATAAGCATTAGCATGTCTGAAGGCTTAAGGGCCTTAAAGTAGAAATGGGCGGGAGGGGAGTCTGAGGCGTTGAGGGAGGGACAGGGGGTCGTGGAGGAGGAGGGTAGAGGGGTAGGAGATGGAGGTTTGTATTTGTCCAGGTCTCTGAAATAAGAGTTAAAAATGTTTGCCACATCGGTTGGGTTGTTGATGTTACTCCCTCCATGGTACAGGGTGATGGGACTGGAGTTTTTGGTTTTTCCCAGAAGTGAGTTTAGGGTACCACAGAGCAGATGAGGGTTTGAGGCTTTCCCGAGTTGTTTGTTCTGTAGGTGGTCAATTTTAGCCTTCCTAACAGCAGATTTGCACTTATTGCAGAGAGACCTGTAAAGGGAGAGCTGGGCTTAGGAGAATTCAGTACGCGGGGGTGGAGTGGCCTTTTATGTCAATGAAAATATCAAAGCTACAGAAATTCAGAATACACATCAGGAGCCAGAAGAACTGTGGGTCACCCTGGAAACAGGAAATGGGACAGTCATACGAACTGGGGTTGTCTACAGGCCTCCAGACCAGTGGGGGGACACACACACATTACTGTTAGAAGATATACAAAACATGACAGCTAAAGGGGAGGTTCTGATAATGGGAGACTTCAACATGCCAGATACAGATTGGTCAATACCAGCAAGAACATCTGCCAGAACTAGACACATAGTGGATTCCCTGCAGGAGGAGGGCCTCAAACAACTGGTACAACAACCCACAAGAGACAGGGCTATCCTAGATCTAATACTGACTAACGGGGAAAGGATCACAGATCTCCAGGTAGAAGGTCACCTGGGGGCCAGTGACAATCACATGGTATGGTTCAATGTGGCCACTAGAACTAAGTCATCCCATTCCAAGGCAAAAATATGGGACTTCAGAGGAGCTGACTTTGATAAGATAACCAACAGACTTAAGCTAGCCCTGACAAAAAGAAATGCCGGTGAGGAGGTACAGGCAAAGTGGGCAAGCATTAAGGATGCAATACTTGAAGCAACATCTCATTGTGTTAGAGAGAAAAGGAAGTGCAAAAGAAGAAGGAAACCACTTTGGTTCTCAAAAAAAGTTGTAGAAAAGGTCAAAGCCAAAAGGCCGGCCTTCAGGAAATATAAGGGAACACAGCGCGATGAAGATAGAGGGGCATACCAAACTTCCCTAAGGGAAACAGGGAAGGCAGCAAGGCAGGCAAAGGCCCAAACCGAGGAAACACTAGCACAAACAGTAAAAGAAGGTAACAAGAATGTCTATAGATACACTAGTGAAAGGAAAGAGTCCAGAGGAGGTATTGCTAAGATCAAAGGGGATAAGGGGGCATGTGAGGAGGAGGGCCATGTAAAAGCATCTATCCTAAACAGATACTTCTGCTCAGTATTTACTGAACAGAAGGTAGGGCAGGGCCCACAGCTCGGCACCATGGACACAGGGGGAAGGGAAGTGTGCACTAGTCCCTTCACAAAAGAAAGGGTCCTACAAGAGCTCGATAAGCTCAGGGTGGACAAGGCAATGGGACCTGATGGCATACATCCCATGGTACTAAAGGAGTTAAGGGTAGAACTAGCAGAGCCATTATCAGAACTGTTTAGTGAGTCTCTGAGTACAGGAGAGGTCCCAGAAGACTGGAGAAGGGCTCATGTGATCCTGCTCCACAAGAGTGGTAGCAGGGAGGAGGCAAGGAACTACAGTCTAGTAATGGGCAAGATTATGGAGGCACTCCTTAAGGAAAGGACAGTACAACACCTGGAATCCACAGGAGCACAGGATCCAAGACAGCATGGGTTTACAACAGGAAGGTCCTGTCAAACTAATCTCATAGATTTCTTTGACTGGGTAACCAGAGTGGTGGACCAAGGGGGAGCAGTTGATGTCGCCTACCTTGACTTCAGCAAAGCTTACGATACTGTTTCACATAGAAGATTGATTAATAAGCTGGGAAGGCTCGGTGGGTCAGAAGTTGGTCAACTGAGTGGCAAACTGGTTGACAGGAAGAAAACAGAGAGTGGTGGTAAACAGTATACAGTCAGAAGAGATACAAGTCACAAGTGGGGTACCTCAGGGATCAGTCCTGGGGCCAGTCCTCTTCAATATCTTCATCAGTGACATTGCAGATGTACTGGAGGGTAAGGTTTGTCTGTTTGCAGATGACACCAAGATCTGCAACACAGCAGATGATCCAGATTGGGGTGGGCAAAATGAGAAGAGATCTGGATAAACTGGCAAAGTGGTCGGAAGAGTGGCAACTGGGGTTTAACACAAAGAAGTGCAAGATCAGGCACATAGGGAAGAGAAACCCTGAAGCCACCTATAGGCTGGGAGGGGAGTTGCTGGTAGTCACAAGGGAAGAAAGAGATTTGGGCATCATCATCACCACAGATGACCTGAAATCATCCAAGCAGACCACTAAAGCAGCAGGTAAGGCTAGGGGGATGTTGGGGTATATTAGTAGGGGTATCACAAGTCATAAGAGGGAGGTACTAATCCCTCTTTACAAGACACTTGTTAGGCCCCATCTGGAGTACTGCATGCAGTACTGGAGGCCACACCTTTACAAGGACATTAACCAAATTGAGGCAGTCCAGAGAAGGGCAACCAAAATGGTGCAGGGACTGCATCAGAAAACATATGAGGACAGATTAACAGAGCTCAATATGTATACCCTAGAGCAAAGGAGGGAGAGAGGTGATATGATCGAAACATTTAAACACCTTAAGGGTATTAACAAAGTGAAAGAGTCTAACATGTTTCAATATAAGAAAAATAGCAGGATAAGACGACACAGCATGAGATCAGAGGGAGGCCAATTAAGGGGTAATGTGAGGACGTTCTTTTTCACAGAAAGGGTGGTGGATGCATGGAACGGCCTACCTCAGGAAGTGGTGGATATGAATACAGTGTAGGGCTTCAAACAGGCATGGGATAGGCATAAGGGAGCAATACAGATGACTATGAATAGATAGGCCATTGACAGAGCAAAGGCCGATGGCACATTCATAAGGTAGAAAAATAAATGGGCAGACTGAATGGGCCTTGCGGCCCTTATCTGCCGTCAACTTCTATGTTTCTATGTGCTTCGAGTACAGGGCCCATGCTTTGTCTCTGGTTTTCATCATCTTTAGGATGTCGGGGGTAACCCATTCATTGATTTTACCCCTCGTTCTTATTTTTTTTGAGAGGGGCATGTTTATCACAGATGCTGACAAAGATTTTAGAGAATTTCTGAAGGATAGATTCGCAGTCGTCAGGCCCTTCCGTGAAGGACCAGTCTACGACACTTAGATCCCGGGTTATTTGATCAATGTTCTGATCGGACAGTTTCCTGGTGAAGATAAAAGTGGGAGGGTGTTTGGGTAGGTGAGCAGACCACAGGCAATAGGTTGCGCAATGATCACTGATAGAGTCAGGTAAGACGCTGGAGTCAGTAATCCAGAAGGGATGCAAGATAATGATACAATCTATAAGAGATTGGGTGCCAGTTTTATAGTTAAATCTTGTGGGAGAGGCGATGAGCTGATGTAGCCCTAGATTAGTGATGCAAGATTTAATGGAGTCAGAGTGTCTGGTGACCCAGCTGATGTTAAAGTCCCTGAGAAGGATACATTCTCTGTTCAGGCAGAGGGTGTGCTTGAGGGCAAGTAGTGACTCCAGGTCGGAGAGCAGGGTTCTTGGGGGGAGATAAGCAGTGGTGAGAGTAATGGTTTTATTGGGGATGAGGAGGAGATTAATAGAGAGGGTTTCAGTAGGGAGAACTCAGTACTGTAAGGGAGTTCAGTAACTGAGAATTTGTTTGAAATATAGAACATACATCCACCTCCCTTTTTCCTGGTTCTGTCTTTCCTGATGAAGGTGTAACCTCCGAGGACAAGCTCACTGTCGGTAATCCTGGGGGTGAACCAAGTTTCGGAGACAGCAATAATATCAAAGTCATTAATGGAGACCCAGGCCTGGAATCCGACAATTTTAGCAGGGAGACTCCGAATATTAAGGTGGATAAAGCTGATATTTTTGTTTTTATTGAGAAGGGGCTCCGGGGTGATGGGCAACTAGGACAAGGTTTGGGTGGATGATTCCTGAGACGAGGAGCAGGATTAGTGCCCTAGAGAAAGCTGAGATGCGGGATACCGACTTATTTTTTCTGGGTCTGATGCGCATGGAGGACGTGAGGGTAGCTAGTTTAGCACAAAACAATGAGTAGTAGAGGGTGGGGGTAAAGTGAAGGAGAACAAGGGGACAACACAGGCAGATTAAGGAGGAGGTGTGAGGAGGTCAAGGAGTAAGTGCTGTGGGGTGATGGTAGAATGGTAGAGTGGGCGGGACTGGGGGAATGAAGGGTCCTGGGGGACCAAGGGGGAGACTGCTGGGGGGGGGAGGAGTAACAGAAGAAAGAAGAGAAGGGATGAGAGTAGAGATATGGTAGAAGAGGTAGGGGAAGGAGCAGAAGAGAGTACTGGAGGGGGAGGGAGTGGACAGCGGTTCAGAGCTGGAGATGAGGAAAATTTGGCATGCCAGAAAGTAGGGATAAAGGGATGGTAAGAGCACAGTGTGGATGAGACAGCCAGAGAGTGTAGAGGTTAGTGTCTCCACCTTCAGAGCAGAAGGTGCTGGGTTCAAATCGTTGAGGGTAAAGGAAGGGGAAAACCTTTATGAGGGTGGAGTTCCGAGGGAGAGCAGAGGGGGCAGGGGAGAGTTTTGGAATAGGATGATACTCTGAAATGGGAGGGATGGGGGTGTAGCAGAAGAAGAGAGGGGGAGCATTAGCAGCTCCTAGTGGTCAGAGAGTATAGGGAGCCTCTGGAGAAGTGAGGTATTAGAGAAAACTGGCTGCTATCACTTGGCAGGTCATGTGACCAATGACACTACATAAAGGAAATGACGACCAAGGGTGGGTGTGGTCAGGGGAAGGTGGAGCAGTCACTGCAAAGTGGTGATGGGCAAGCACAGTCCTCACCTTGCAGAAGCTGATCGCTAGCATACACATTGACTTCTGGCTGCAGAAGTGCAGGCCCCTGTGGGCAGAGCATTTCTGCAGCTGCAGATAAAAATCCATGATACCCAAGTTGAACATTACTTTTATCTGTAGAAACACAGGCGTCTGTGTGGCCTATGCTTCTGCAGTAGCAGATACAAACCCACGAAGGTAGCACATCAGTGCTACTGCATCCGTCTCATCCAGGAACAGTTGTGTGCTGTTTGTCTTACCTGATGATGGCTATCTGTGGTTGCCTGTGTGGTCTTGCCCTTTGCTGCTTGGGGAGGGGGGGTAAAGAGTTAGGGTTGAAAATCCTAATGCCAAATTTCCCCACTTTTGTGGGGTTAAGTTGAACCCCAACTTGAGCATTACCACAGTTTTTGCAATGAATTTCCTTTCTTTTTGAGATAGATGAATCATATCCTCATTCACACAGGTCCCAAGCAGACACACAAGGCCCTCTGGGCCCAGCACCAAGGAAAGAATTAATTCATCTGCCTGCAGTTCTGTGCAGCAATGGATACAAAAATCTGGTTGGCTGTCCAGGCGAGGGGGGGGGGCTGTGGAAGTGCAGGAGCTTCCATGTGGCTACAGATGTAAATACACAGGGCCAAGAGATCATCCGGCTGAAGAAGCGGAGGCCCTGTGTTTCTGTACAGCTATGGGTGCAGGGACCTTGGGACCCTAAGCCAAGAGATGACTTCTCTTCACTCTATGGTTACTTGTTGCCTGTGTGGCCAACACTGCACCATCCCTCCCCAGGCTGGGAGTGGTGCCGCACGGCAGCACTGTTCACACAAACTGTGCCCATCCAGCTGACACATTTAGCTTGCCCCCAAACTCAGCTCACCAGCATGGGATCACAACATACTACCCACTGGGCCAAAGGCTGGCCCTGCACACGTTTCTTCATAACTTTTTTTCCCCAACATTTTGACCCCAGGTCATGATCTTGGTCTCTAAAAAGGGTTAAATCCTGCCCCAAAGGTGGCTTCGCAGAGCAACTGCGAAATCAGCTTTCCCCACCATCCCTGGTCATGTAAACAGAATATTCAAAATTTGGTACTAAACTATTGTAAAACAACCAAGTTTAAGTAAAAGTATGTGAGACACAAAAAGTCTAATTCTGATGTTACAAGCTGGCATTGCACTACTGTACTTAATGCGTGATCTAAAAGTCTTAGATCGCACATAAAAATTTTCAACCGTTCAAAAAACAGGAACTATAGGTTTGTACAAAAACATTCTTGGGTCCTAGAAAAACAGAAAAATAGAATCCGACAGCAGAAAAGGACTGCTTGGCCCACCCAGCATGTCCATTTTATTTCCCTGCATAACCTGTCAATGCAGACCCTACTTGATCTCCAGCTCCCCGCCCCACCGCTTCCCAACTAAGATTCCCTTGTGATTATCCCATGCATGCTTAAAGCTGTTTTCACCCCCCCCACCTCTGCTGGAAGACTGTTCCAGGCATCTACCACTCTTTCAGTGAAGAAGTACTTCCTCACATCTCTCATAAATTTACCTCCTTCCAGCTTCATTGTGTCCCCTTGTTCTCGTGCATCTTTCCTCTGAAAAATATTCCCCTCCTGTACCTTATTTAACCCTGTGAGGTATTTATAAGTCTCTATCATGTCTTCCCCTCCGGTCTTCCACGGTGTACATATTGAGGTTCTTCAGTCTCTTCTAGTAAGGCTTCTGATGCAGCCCCTGCACCATTTTAGTTGCTCTCCACTGGAGAGCTTCCATCCTGCCAATGTTCTTCCTGAGATGTGGTCTCTAGAACTGGATACAGTATTCCAGGTGGTGTCTCACCAGCGATCTATACAGTGGTATTGTTGGACCAAAGAATTCTTCATCCTCATATCAAAATCTTCATCCAACCCCAAAATATATATCTTTTTTAGTTCACACAAAAAATTCTTGGGTCACACTTAATGTGCGACTGAAGAATTTTTCATCCGCATATCAAAATCTCTGCCCGTCCAAAAAACTATTTATTTTAGTTCACATGAAAAATTCTTGGGCCAAAAATTTAATCTGGCAAAAAAGCATTTTTGGTGCACCGGAAAAATTCTTCATCCACACTTAAGTGTGCGAATCAAGAATTCTAATTTTGTTGTGTACAAGAGATTCTTCGGTTGCAATTAAATGTGAGACCCTAGAATCTGCCACTCACAACACAAGAACCAGCCATATCATTAAACTGACAGCCAAATAACTTTTTTTTGACATTTTGACTCCAAGTCGTGAACTTGGTCACTAGAATGTGTTAAATCTTGCCAGAAAGGTGGTTTCATGGAGCGACGGCAAAATCACCTTTTGACCTGTATTTTAAAATTCCCACCATCCTTGTTCATAAGGTAGGGTCATGTAAGCAGTATATTCAAAATTTGGGACTGAAATTATTGTCAAATGGGCAAGCTGTGAATAAAAGTATGTGAGGCACAAAAATTTTTTCGTGCACACCAAAAATGGAATTCTTCTGTTGCACTTATAGTAAGTGCAACCCGAGAATTTTTCTTACGCACCAAAACTGGAATTTAGATGTGATTCAAGAATTCCATTTTTTTTTAACCTTAGTATTTATGCTCCTAACTACCTCGTCTCTCCCCTCACTCAGACATCCTCTTAACTGCCCTTTCCAGTCTCACCTTGGTCTACCCCTAGAGTATCTTACGGATCCACTAGCCAAGGTACCCGGATAACCCCCTGGGCGGGGTGAGGAGGCACTCCCCGTACTTACCTCCCCAAAGCCAACATACTAAAACGTGAATCCTGTACAGTGGGGTCTGCCGCTACGAACTCAAGACGCGCAGGGAGGTGTCGTCGCCTAGGAAAGACCGAGGGGTTTTTCCCTGTTCTCCCTAGACGTCAGCATGCAATGGGGGCCAATGAGCTGGAAGGCTCCGCCCCCTGCTGACATCTGCCCAATGCCCTTGCTGCTGCTCCAGCTGCCGCACCTATACCAATCGGGCTCCCTAGATGGTGGTGTGCTGGCGAGGCATGCAGTGAAACCCCCGGAGAAGAAAAGCAGCCATTGGGCGCCTATTCTTCTCCTCACTCAGCCGACCCCGGCGCCCTGGGCTCATTCCCAACCCAGGTCGCCGGTGTGGTGCGAGGTGTGGTGTCCAGCGCCTCAGCTCTCAGTGCCACCGGGCCAGCCAAGAATTCCATTTTTGATGCACACAAAAAAATCTTGTGTCACTAATTTTGTGTTGCACTTAAATGTGTGACACAAGAGTTCACGGCTCGCAACACAAGAATCGGCCATCTTGGTAAGCTGACAGCCAAAGAACTGAAAGTCCAAAAAAGGTGTTTCTGGTCCATTTTTTGAAAAGCAAACACCAGACTTGAGTTTAGCAGGTCCTGTTTAGCAAGATTCACGTGTTTGTTTTTTTAAACTAACTCGTGTTTATATATTTTCAAATTTTTTTCACCAGAAAAAAAAAAAAAAGAGCAGCCATTACAACCTTAAAAAAATGTTCTCACGACCCAAAAAGACAATCAATCATGATCTAAAATTGCTCACAGAAGAAGAATTTTGGGGTTGTAGCAGAAGGTTACCTTAAAAACACGACTGAGCATGCTCAGAAGCCATATTCACCTTATTTCCCTACTTTTGTGGCATTAACTTAAACCCTAACTGGTGCATCAATTAAGCTTTTTGCAAAGAATGTATATATGTGTGTGTATATATATATATATATATATATATATGAGTGTGCTAATGTAAGATATCAGAAATAGCTTCTTGAGTTGTACTTGACATCTGACCTCACGAGTGGCAAAGCACCATGGTGTGTGTGTGTGTGTGTGTTACAGACCACAAATGTATTTCATAGACAAATACTGTAGGTGGTACAAGGGGGTGGAGGGCAGGACAGAGGCCCTATGGATGCAATTTCAAGACTCCAAAAGAAAGACACTGAGGGTGGGGGTAGTGTACAGGCCACCAGCTTGGGGGGGTGACCTAGATAAGGAGCTGGCCGAGCAGATTAGAAGGGTCTGTAGGAAGGGGAACACAGTAGTGGTGGGGGACTTCATCCTCCCTGGGGTGGACTGGAACACCCCAAACACTACGTGTGCAAAGGAGCAGGTCTTACTGGATGCATTTCAGGACTGCTTCCTGGTGCAATTGGTCTGCGAGCCGACTAGGGTGGGAAGGACTCTGGACCTGGTTTTAACGAATGGGGAGACTGTAAGGGATCTGTGAGTGGAGGCCCCAATGGCTGGGAGTGACCATCACACAGTGTGGTTCACACTCAACATGGGTAGGGAAACGGGAGGTATGGGTACCAGGGTGATCGATTTTAAGGGAGCAGACTATAGAAGGATGGGGGAAATTTTGGTTACACACCTGATGGAAATTCAGACAAGCATGAGTACTAGCCAGAAGTGGGATATCATTAAAAAAGGGCTAGTGGAGGCAACTGAGACTTGCACCAAGACACGGAGCAAGAAGGGTAGGGCAAAGAAGCCAAGCTGGCTGATTCAGGAGGTCATGGAAGGGGTGAGGGCCAGGTGAAAGGCATTCCAGAGGCTTAAGAAATTGGGGCAGCAAGGGGACAAAGATGAGTATACGATGAAGTCCGTGGAGGTTACCAAGCTAGTCAGAGCGGCCAAGGCTTCCAGAGAGCTGAGACTGGCACAGGGAATCAGGGACAGGGAAAAATACCTCTTCCGCTACACTGGCGAGAGAAGAAGGAACAAGGACTAGATTGTGAGGATTAAGAAGGATGGGGTGGGTGGAGAAGGACTGGGACCAGGCAGAGGCTCTGAATGAGTACTTCTGCTCTGTGTTCATGAAGGAAAAGGGGAGGCAGATACCTTATGGGAAGGGTGGGGTGGGCGTGTGTGATGAATATCAGAATTACAGAGGAAAGGGTGCTGGAAGGGCTAAAGGTGCTGAGGGTGGACAAGGCACCAGGACCAGACGGCATTCACCCTAGAGTACTTAAGAGAGCTAGCGCAGATCCTGGCTGGACCACTGGCAGACCTGTTCAGTACATCACTGGACACAGGATGCATGCCACAGGACTGGAGGATGGCCCATGTGGTGCCCATTCATAAAAGTGGCCCGATGGAAAGATGGAGACTTCCGGTGAAGTCAGCATCTGACATGGCAGCTTGAGCCCTCTGCTCCGTCGCCTATCCACCAAAATAAAACCAGTCGCCTGAGCATCTATGGCATCCCCAGCTAAACAGCGAAGGAATAAATCAGGGAAGACTCATCTTACCCCTGCACAGAAACTCAGAGTGTTATTGAGGGACGAGGATCCAAGATTTGTTGAAGAGTCGGGTCCCTCCTTGGAGATGCACCAGGCCGAACATCTAATGGAGTCACAAGAATCGGAAGATGATCTCTTGGAGACCATCAAACAAACGGCAAGAACGGTCTCTAAGATCGATCGCACCCTAACAGAGCTACGAGCAGATTTGAGTAGAATTGATCATAAGATGGACCAAATTGAGCTGGGCCTGAACGCCGTCTCGGAGCAGACAGACAGACAAGACAGGCTCCTGCTGTGTCTCCTGGCGCGGGACTGTGAACTCACCCACAGGCTTGACGACTTAGAAGGACGAAGTCGTCGCCAAAATATCAGGATACATGGCATTCCCAAGGGCTCAGAGGACGGCCACACAAACGCGGCTGAATTTGTGCAACATCTGCTCTCAAGAAAGCTATAGAGCTCCCCAAAGACCTTGACTTAGGCCTTGATCATGCACACAGGTCTCTAGCCCCCCGACCCAGTAATCTGGAGGCTAGACCGATGTCATTTGTGGTCCGATTCACGCTATATAGCAGCAAGGAAGAGGTTTTAAGAAGAGTGTGGCGGCAGGCCCCCCTGGAATTCGAAGGGCACAGGATAGCAGTAGATAATGATTATACATCAGAAGTCCAAGAAGCTAGAAAAGCACTGTGGCCAATTGTCAAACAATTAAAATCAAGAAATATTAAATGCCAGATTTTGCACCCGGCCAGGCTGAAGGTTATGCTGGAAAAAGGTACCAGAATCTTTAAAGACTTGCTGTCTGCGGTGCCCTTCTTGGAGGAGCTCGGGATTACGACACCGCCCCTCACCAAAGAAAAGCTTGAGCGACACCTCCTAGCCTCAGCATGGTCCGTTTCCCAGAAAGAAGCTATGAAGGCTGGAACCACGGTTCGATTGCCATACACCACACTTAGAGCAGACGTCGGCTCAGTTCTTCGGAGACTAGGAGATCCTGCAATAATTAATAAGAACGCAGCCCACTTGAAGTCCCCGGCGAAGACAGTGGAGAATGAGACCCCCAATCCTGCAGAAGCTTCAGACCCATGAAGAGCCGGTCTTAGGCCTGGGTAGCCAAGAGATCTCACGCCGTGGAGAGGCCCATCTAAGTCCTACCGACACACACTCCATTCCCGCGGGGCTCTCGGCCCTCCCCACCAGGCCCGACTCTCCCCGGGCATTGCAGTGAGTACCCGATTTCCTCTAAAATGTGGTCAGGGACTTATAAGCCTGGAACTTTCCTTTTGTAAATTCAGCGAAATCTGCCAGAGATCAAGGGACAGGAGGCAGTAAACTTTAATAATGATCCTAGGCGCAGCACCCCACCATATTGAAAACTTTTCCGTAGAGTAAATTTGTCTTCAAAGGCTGCGCCATCAGATGCTTTAATTCGAGAGGGACCTGCTGCCTATTTCGCGCCACGACAGTACTCATTTCGGAAAATGACACTCTTTGCATCAGTTTGACAACAGGGAGAAACACTTTAATTTTTACCCTGATCTGGGTACAGAACTACACCTTAAACAAATTTGGGTCCTGGTACTTGTTATCTAAAACCCCAATCTCTCTCGATGAATAGTTTAAAATCTGATTATGGTATGCAATGGCAGGTGTCTGGTGTCTGGGTGGGGGGGGGACTATAGCGGGAAGGAGTGGAACCTGATCCACTGGACGAGCGTCACTATTAGTTTTGTGAGACGCTCGGGCACAGCAGCCCTCGAGATGGGACTTTCAGACAGACAGGCACATTCTCCTGAGGCACGATATCCTGATACTTGAGGAGCCTCCCTTTCATAGGAGGCATCTGGCTAACTCCAGGGTTGGGGATACATATGGGGAATCTCACTGAGGATTCACTGGCAGTGTTTTTTACTCCAGCTGATGGGGAATTCTTTGTATGACTTGGGGCCTATCCCCTCAAGATTCCAGCCAGTGAATAACATTTATTAGGTAGTTGGAAATCGGAATGGAAGAGAGAAGACACTTTCCTTAGGACAGAATTAGAGTGCATTAAAAACTAACATGATCGACAGTGTTGATAAAATTCAGGCTAACAGGAGTCGTAGTACTCCACTGATATTTCTTTTGTTCTCTCAGACCTCTGGTGGATGGGGCTCGGATGCCCTTTGGCTCCAGGTACCCATGGTGCCCATTACTGACCATAGGAAGGGGGGCATAGATCCTGGGATCTGCAGGACCCTGCAGAGAACACGCACTGCACTCTCGCGTGAACTGCCTTATTCTGTTACCACAGACACCCTTCCGCTGAATAACACCATTCAGCATCTCCTTGGAAGTTGGAACATTACTTACGGTCCCGCCTCGTTTAGAGGAGTCTTGGCAGGGCTCGACCTACACCTAATTCTGCTCAAGGTCCGGGTTGGATGGAGACCTGAGCACCAGTTCAAAGTTTTAAATGACTGTTACTTTTGTTTGTTTATTGTTGAATGTAAAAAGTTGGTAACTTTGCTGATGTGTTTTTGGCTTACGAATCCATCGCTTAGAGAGGTATCGGTCCAGAAGGTGGCAGTCTTTCTGTTAAACCATGATTATGGCTAACTACTCTACAAAATTTATGTCCCCTCAATGTAAACGGGTCATCCAGTCCCATTAAGAGGAAAAGGATCCAACAATTTATTGCATCATAGGGCTGTGGCGGGATTTTCCTTCAAGAAACCCATCTCTCCCCATCGGAGGCCCAAAAATTAAAAACTAAGGCTTTCCCCCAGTTGTACAGTTCCTCCCTCCCTACAGGCAGCAGAAGGGGAGTGGCAATCCTCCTGTCGGCGGCCCTCCAATTCCAGGTACAGGAGGTGATAGAGGACCCGGAAGCCAGGTACTTGATAGTTATAGGTTGGGTACAAGATACCCAAACCCAAATAACACTGGCCAACATTTATATCCCACCTGGCTCACCAATTGGAGCTTATTCCGGTATCCTCCGTCTAATTGCTGAAAGAGCCAAGGGTTTATTAATCCTGGGGGGGGGACTGGAATATAGCTCTAAATAGAGCCCTCGACTCTACCTCCCAGATCCCGAAAGTAGACGCCACAAAGGCGCGGCTGATCAGGACTCAGCTCTCACAACTGGGTCTGGCTGATATCTGGAAGGAAAAATACCCTTAGGCCAAAGAGTATACATGTTTTTCTCCCAGATTTAAGGTATACTCATGCCTAGACATGTTTTTCACCTTCTCAAGCAACCTGGGGAGGTTTCTCTCTCCATGTGGGTGGGCTCCACCATCCTATCAGATCACAGCCCGGTTTTTCTAGAGGTGGAGTTAGGCCTAATAAAACGTTCCACACATTGGAGGTTAAATACCTCCTTACTTCAGGATAGGAGGGTACTAGATGAGCTCAGGAACTCCCTTAAAATTGCCCTAGCTGAAAATGACGGGCCAGACACCTCGCCCCAAATTCTCTGGGACACAATTAAATCCATCCTACGAGGTAAGCTCATATCAATAGCCTCTCGTAAGAAGAGAGAAGCGAGACAAACTCAGCTAGACTTGATATCTTGAATTGGAGAGCTGGAGGGCGCCCAAAAGCAAAAATGGGATGAATCTCGAAACAGGGAACTAATCTCTTGCAGGAAAGCACTTCAAAAGATTCAGATGGCTGAGACAGAGAGAGCTCTGTTCCACCTGAAATTAAAATATTATGAGGGAGGACCCCGTGGCACCAGGATGCTGGCCTATAGGCTACGCCAATCTAGGGCAAAAGCCATGATCACTAAGGTAGTCTCTCCCCGCACAGGACAACTGGTCAGAAAATCCACGCAAATAGTGGAGGCCTTCGTGGAATATTACACGAAGCTATATGGCTCGGAGGAAACCTCCACCAGGCAAGATAAAATGAGATATCTTGAATCTATCCCGCTTACCACACTCTCACCCGACACGGTTGGATCCCTGACTAAGCCCATCACTCAGACTGAAGTGATTTCCGTGATCAAAAATCTTAAATCAGCCAAATGCCCAGGCCCTGACGGCTTTGGAGCCGAATTTTACAAAACCTTGGCCCCTGAAATTATACCCTTTTGCTTAAGGTTTTTTCCGGAGTGCTAACAGAAGAGGGCCTTCCCCCTCCCTCCTGGCAGTATGCGAAAATCACTGTTTTACATAAAGAAGGCAAAGATCCCTCCAAATGTGAATCTTACCGTCCAATTTCATTGCTAAATCAGGATTATAAGATATTCACATCAATAATAGCAACAAGACTAAACCCCCTGCTCCCAAATCTAATTGGACAAGATCAGAATGGTTTTGTGATGGGCCGTCAGGCTCCGGACAGTGTCCGACTAGCCCTAAACATAATAGACAAAATCAGACGCTCTTGAACCTCGGCCTGCCTACTCAGTCTTGACGCTGAGAAGGCGTTTGACAGGGTCTCATGGGAATTCCTCTTCCTGGTTCTTGAGCAAAGAGGCTTCCCGGAGCCCCTTATAAACACCATTCTATCTTTATACACGGGCCCGCAAGCATATATTAGAGTTAATGGGGGGCTGTCTACCAGATTTCACCTAGGAAGAGGCACCAGACAGGAGTGTCCCCTCTCTCCCCTGCTTTTCGCCTTATATATTGAACCTTTGGCGGAGGCAGTGATATTAGCAGGGGGAGTTAGGGGAATTGAGGTGGGCGATGCTGAGAAAAAAGTCCTGATTTATGCGAATGATATATTACTAACTCTCTCGCAACCCCAGCAATCCATACCCCAAGTCTGGCCCATCTCAGAGCAGTTCAAAAGACACTCAGGTTACTCCTTGAACAAAGCTAAAACAGAAGCTCTTAGGTTTTTTTTTCATCCTTCAGAGAATATCCAACATCTACTGCCCCTGAACTGGAATGCAGAGGACATGCGATATTTGGGGGTCCATTTAACCAAACAAGCGTCTGGGCTGTTTGGGGCAAACTATGTCCCAATGATTTCCTCTCTTAAGAGGGACATTGAAAGATGGTCCATCGCCAAACTGCCTATGTATTCTAGACTCCAAGCCATATCAATGAACATCTTACCCAGATTTTTATATTTGTTTCAATGCATCCCGGTACACATTCATAAATCACACTTTCAGCACTGGCACAAGCTGATCTCTAAATTTATTTGGGCTAATAAGAGGCCTAGAATAAGCCTCAGGATACTACAAACTCACCGTGCAGAGGGCGGGTAGGTCCCTCCCAGACCTTGAGGACTATTTCCTAGCAGTACAGTTAAAAAATGCTATACGGTGGGCGGATCAGGGTCTGGCTCCCAGTTGGAGGGAGATCGAGAAGATTGAGGAGGAGGGGGAAGACAGACCACCCCTCGAGGACCGACTGTGGGCTCCCATACAGGCCCACTTATCCCACATGCCTAGACTTAATGCAGTAGGGGAAACACTCCGGGCCATTCACAGGTTATGGAAAAAATATAACCTATTGTCTCTACTTTGGCCTTTAAAAAGATTAGGCTGGGCTGAGGACTCCCCCCCCCCCCAACCGCCTAGATCACACCTATAAACAGTGGCATTGAATGGGCCTCGAATACTTTGGGCAGTTCATCCAAGGGGAAATGATCCTAGATTTCGCTTCACTCCAAAATAGATACAACCTAAGAAAAACAGATCATTTTCGATTTCTACAGGTTAAAATCTATATTATATCCTTACAGAAGAAGGGAGGGTCTCTTGCCAGGGTGGGGCCCCTATTGGAAGTCATTAAACAGTCAAAATCCTCAACAACCCAAAAGGGTCTCATCTCGACTCTTTATACAGCCATTAGAGCTGTTAGAAAAGATCCCCTTACAAGGGTTAAGGACCATTGGCAAAGGGAGATATCCCCCGCTCACATCCCAGCAAACTGGAAAGAGATTTTTGATACGGTGAATCACACCACTAAATCCCCACTATGGCAGGAGTATGCTTAAAAGGTCAGGATTAGGTTTTTCCTAACACCAGCATCCCTGAATAAGAGAAGCCCAAACATTTCAGCCTGTTGCTGGAGGGGCTGTGGGGAAAGGGAGGCAAACTACATCCATATATTCTGGACCTGCCCAAAGCTACATAGATACTGGGAGGACATCAGACAAGCCATAGAGGGTATCCTCTCTATCACTAGTAACCTGGGTGGGAGGAGCTGGTCTTGGGGGGTTCTGCCTTCTAACCTTAGAGGCCCTGACGGCTCATATTTGTGGGCCATTCTAATAGCAGCTGCTCATAAAACCATAACAAGACTTTGGCTTAATCCTCAAACACCTAAGAAACAAGATTGGATTACAGTGGTGAGTAATATTGCCAACTTAGAATAATTGACTTTTAAAATAAATAACAAATCCCACATCTAAATATGAAAATGGACCAGGTGGCACACATGGTTACAGGCAGAAGACTCCTAAGTCCGGGGGTGGAGGGTAGGTGAGCCCCGTAGGTAAATGGGCTTTGGATGACCTGTCAGGGACTCTTATCTTATAATACCTAATTAAACCAAAACATATACCCCATGTAACTTTAAAGGGTGTTAACCTGGAGTATTTACATAAACTGAGAAGCTTAACTGGCCTAACATATTAATATACTTAACTTGCTACTCTGTAAATATGTAACACTTACAGTTATAGTAATGTACTGATGTCTTTCAAAGCCTAAATCAAATGTACAGCAAAGTTCAACAATAAAATATGAAATTTAAAAAAAAAAAAAAAAGAAAAGTGTCCCGAAGGACGATCCAGGCAACTACAGACCAGTGAGTCTCACTTCAATCATGGGGAAGCTCATGGAGCCAATCCTAAAAGTGAGGCTAGTGACCTTTTTGGAAGACAATGGTCTCCAAGATGGTCATTAACACAGTTTTGTCTTGGGCAGATCCTGCCAGGCAAACCTAGTCGAGTACTATGACTGGGTGACCAGGGAACTGGACAGGGGCCATGCAGTGGACATCCTGTATTTGGACTTCAGCAAGGCCTTTGACTCGATGCCGCATAGGAGGCTAGGGGAAAACCAGAATACACAGGGGTAGGAACAAAAATGGTCAACTGGATCACCAACTGGCTGAGGGGTAGGCAGCAAAGGGTGGTAGTGGGGGGGGGGACTCTCATCACCAAGAGACATTATGAGCAGGGTACCACAGGGTTCGGTACTGGGACCGGTGATGTTTGGGATATTCATAGCCGATAAATCTCGAACGGGATCCGGAGTAGGATCAGTCTGTTCACAGACGATACCAAGATCGAAGCTGTGGCAGACGACATAGAGGGGGCTGCAGGAGAACCTGACCAAACTACAGGAGTGGTCAGAAACATGGCAGTTGGGGTTCAACGCCAAGAAGTGCAAGGTCCTACACCTCGGAGCAAGGAACCGGGGAGGAAATATCAGTTGGGACGGGTACAGTTGGAAAGCATCGGGGAGGAAAAGGATCTAGGGGTGCTAATAACAGGGAGTATGAATCACTCAGCTCAGTGCAGGAAGGCGACTGCATAGCGACGGGAATCTCCTCCAGGCATAGAGAGGTGATCCTACCTCAGTACAGGTAACTGGTCAGGCCGCACCTGGAATACTGCGTACAGTACTGGTGTCCATTCCTGAAAAAGGACATCAGATTGCTGAAGGGGGTGCAGCATAGGGCAACGGAGATGATACAGGGAGTGGAGGGAAAATCCTATGAGGAGAGGCTGGGGGAGCTGTACTATATTCCCTGGAGGAGAGGAGGGATGGGGGGAATATGACTGAAACCTTTAAATACTTAAAGGGAATAAACAAGGCTAGTACAGAAGGGATCCTTCAGATCAGAAGGGGAGGGCCATGAGAGGGCATCGGCTGAGATTGGGGATTCAAGAGGAAATCAGAGACACTTTTTCATGGAAAGGGTGGTGGACAAGTGAAATACTCTTCCCAAGGAAGTGGTATTGTATAAAACGGTGGGGGGATTTAAGAGGGGGTTTGACAGAGTGAGGGGGATTGCTAAGGGAAGGGGCAGCTGCAAGTTGATGGGCTTGTTGCACAATCAAACAGACTTGACAGACCGTGAGGCCTGTTTCTTCTGACATTTCGTATGTTCGTATGGTGCACCTATTAGGAAATTCCAGCTCAGTTACTGTCACAACTATTTAGTATTTATTTATTTCAAAAGCTTCCCCAAGAAAGACATACTGAACTTGTAACAGCTCGTTTCCAGATGGGTCCTGGGTGACAGGGGTACAGGAGTATGTAGTACATGATGTGCAAGTGAAAATACATAATGTAAGATGTAGCAGTGATAAGAAAAAAACAAGTACAAAAAATACAATAAAATAAAGTAAAAAAAATAACAGCGTGCACTCACGGGGCCCGATTTTAGAAGGTGGACACAGGGCCTGTGTCACGCTCTGCATTCGCTGCAAAGTTTGACGCAGCTGTGCCAAAACCCTCGGATGCAGCATGATCTGATTTTAAATGAGGGCTGGCGAGAAGTTGCAAACTTCTCACCCATTCTGCAGCAGCTCTGCCTAAGGTTTAGCAAGCCCCATAACATAGATACCCCCCACGGCCGCAAATGTACGCCAGGGGGTAGGTGTGCTGCACTGCTGCACGGCTTTCAAAATTTCTGTTGCCACATGGTTTGCTGCAAGTCAGCACTTGCGGCAAACCCCACTACCACAAGTCCGTTTCGGTGACACAGCCCCTTAGAAAATCGGGCCCACACTCTACAGGCAGAATATTCTGGGGTATACAAAATGAAGATGAAAAAATGCAAATTAAGATACAAGTGCCATGCAGTACAGGGAGCGATGCCAAACAGCGGATCACCACCATCCAGACTGCTAAGGCGTGAGCTGACAAAGCCAGTACAGGAGGTAGGCTCAAGAGCAGAACATTACCTGATAAGATCATTGATTTAAATGCAGTATCCTGGGGAGTAGCACATACTCAGCCAGGGGAGGGCCAAGAGGGACATGATCATCAACAGCAAGGGAGGAGGGAACACAAGGGTTAGGGATCAGGAACAGTTGCAGGCAGGGGTGACAAAATCATGAAGATGGGATTTGAGGGAAGAGAAGGACAAGGCTGAGCAGATAAACAGGGGAGGGAGGACTACAGCTTAGGAAGATGATACGAGAAGACAGCTTAGCCCATGGAGGTTTTCTTGGGAGAGGGAATAGGAAGCAGTCTTCCAGAGATGGTAGGAGGCGGGGATGAAGACAAGAGGACAGAGGGGTAGGGGGGTAAGAGCCAAACCAGAGTGTGAAGGTGATGGTGGCACAGTGTATGAGGCGTCTGGCATCAAGGTAAGGGAGGGAGATGGAGGAGGAGAGAGAGCAGTGGAGTGTACGAGGGGGGCAGTCCAAGGCAAAGTGGCAGAAAGAGTGGGAGAGGGGATCCAGTCTGGCAAGGATAAACGTGGGAGCAACGCTGTACACAATGTCACCATAATGGAAGATAGGAAGGATCACCTTCGTGACTAGCTCTCTGGGGGCAGGGAGAGGGATACTGGCTTTGTTCTATACAGTGCTCCCAGTTCGGGGTGATGCTTGTGGTGGATAGCATCAATGTGTATGGAGAAATTGAGGTGGCGGTCCAGCCATACCCCAAGGTACTTAAAGGAGATGTCCACAAGCACAGTACCATCAAGGGGAGTCAAACAATTATCAGAGATCAAACATCTGCAGAATCAGAGTGACTCGCTTAGCAATTCGAGCTCTATATTACACTGGGCAGCCTAGTTCTTCCGATAGCATATTTCTCTAGCTGCAGATCTGTTTTTTCATGCTACTTTATATCCCCCAAAACTGCACAGTATGGTGTGCATGTGTGTTATTTCACAAAACCAATTCTAGGACCACAAAACCACAACCCACGAGCCAGCCCACCAGCACAGTGGTAGCACTGCCGCCTGCAACACCAGCAACCCGGGTTATGGAGTGAGCCTGGGCTGCTGGAGGGCCAGCGGGGGGAGGAAGGCTGAGTGTCCCATGGATGCTCGCCTCCTTGGAGGTGGGCGAGATTCTGGTCTCTGTTGCAACACTGTCACCTGGGTGACCACAGGTGGTAGTGCCACAGAGCCAGTGAACAGCAAGGGGAGCATCAGCATTTCTGACATCTCAGTGTCGAACACAGCATCTTCTCACTACTCAGGGGAAGGGGAGGAAATGCAGAAAATCCTTGACCATGCAGGATGCTTCCCACCATTCTGCCGCAGGTCCCACACCGCCGAATGAGGCTCTCTCTCCTCTGCTGACACTCCAGCTTCACTCGTGGGTAAGGGGTAGCCCCCAGGAGGTCCATCCCGTGGAGGGTCATCTACAGGGGAACACATGAGAGAGGTAAGTCCCACAGAAGGCGAGTGACAGGACTGGGCAAGGCGCAGTACAGACAGTTGGTGAGACCCCATCTGGAGTACTGCGTGCAGTTCTGGAGACCCACCTCCGCAAAGACATAGACAGAGTGGAGGCTGTTCAGAGGAGGGCAACCAAAATGGTGTAGGGTCTGCACCAGAAGACACAGGAAGAGACTAAAGCAGCTTAATATGTATACCCTCAAGGAAAGGAAGGAGAGGGGGGACATGATAGAAACTTTCAAGTACCTCAAGGGAATTAACAAAGTCTAAGGGGGTAGCATCTTTCAGAAATAGAGATGTGCAAGAACAAGAGGGCACAATTTGAAGATGGGGGGGGGGAATAGCTTAGAGGTAATGTTAGAAAGTATTTTTTCACAGAGAGGGTTGTGGATGCATGGAACAGCCTTCCTGAGGAGGCTGTGGAGTCAAGAACAGTGGGGGAATTCAAGAATGCATGAGACGGACATAAGGCAAATCTAAGGGGGGTAGGAATAAGTAAGGTGCTGGTTAACTAGAATCTGCAGCTTATCTATTCAGGTAGGGAAATGGGCAGACTACGTGGGCCAAGCAGTCGTTATCTGCTGTCAAATTGTATGTTTCTGTATTTCTATGGAGTAGCTGAAGGGGGCTGGTCAGTAACATGGTACAGTAAATAAAAAAAGGTTCCACTCAATCTACATGAATTTCACTGATGTCTGATGGCACTCAAAACACACCAAAAAGGCTAAATATACCCATTACAGTCCTTCCGCAGGCGTTTTTACTTTGACAGGTTTCTATGCAAGAGATTAAAAGCAGATTGCCTTTGCCAGAGACTGCTGTAAAAGCTTTTTTGGGAATGATTGCAATTTTCAGCTGACTTCTCTCGAGGAAAATCTTGTGCTTCATTCTCCTGTTTTTAGTTTTTTTTTTTTCTCCAACTACAGTTTGCCAGCACATGTGAAGCAGATTCAATCTGTGACCTTAACTCAGCCATATATTAATAAAAAGGCAGTAAAGTATCTTTAATAAAATAAAAAACTAAATGCAGCTTTCAGTACTGGCGAGAGGCAGCAGCATACTTGAGTGCCAGCTACCAAGCGGTCTTTTGGCAGCATTTTGCCTTCTCAGCGCTGTTCTCTGGCAGGCATCTTTCACGCAAGCCCTAATTTTATTACAGCTGGTTTCTGATTTCCATCATTTTCCTCTGCTATTTTTAAATGCAGGTCTGTAATAGAAAGGCGTCGGAAAGCCCCGAGAGACAGAGGGGCGATTACCACAGTTGAGTCTCTGCAGCATCAGTGGCCTCTGGAAGTCGGGGATTAGAAAATGCAGCAGCAGCAAGGACCTGGTGCACTCAGTCCCCAAGAAAGAGCTTACGGCTGCCCAATGAGAAATACAACTCTCTGCTCTCTTCACTTTTCCTTTTCTGATTTCTGACCTCATATCTCTGTGGTCTCATAGCCCTCCTCCTAATCTTGCTCGTGTTATGAACATTCCTTCTTTCTTCTGAGTAATGGTTAAGTGGTTCCCGCTCTGCCAGTTTTACTAAGCCCATGCATTGTGCCTTTCCTTTGTTACCAGTGCCAGCAGAACTTCGCAAATTGCTGCTAAAAAATAAAAACATCGCAAGGACATAAGAAGCATACCAACATCATGCAGCTGTTCAGACAAAAAAGTTTCTTAGACTACAAAGTACAATCTGCACGGACCACAATAAAGTACGTACTGTATGTACAGACTGCAATACAGAACACATGTAGGGACTGCTATAAAGTAATGTGTATGGAACCCTGCCTCAGTTCCAAGCAGAACTACTTACCTCTCTCTCTGCCTCTATGACCTGCTCCTGCTTCCGTAAATTCCCCTTTGCTGCTCCTCGCTCCTCTGTTGCTCCCCAGCGTCCCATCCTTCTCTTCTGTCTTTTTCCTGTCCTCCGCCTTATCCTCTTCCACTGCCTTTTCATAATCCCCCCTACCACTTCCCCCCCTCTCTCTGTCCCTCTTCTCCTGGAGTATTATACACTCTCCTGGCTCACCATTTTACCATGTATCTGCTAATATGTAAATATTGTATCTAGTTATCTGCTATAAATATTGTATCATACCTGTATTTTATTTTATGTCAACCTTGTTGTGATGAATGTCTTCCTACCATTGCTATCTTTTTACCTCAGGTGTATACATGTTATTACGTACCTAGCTTGTACTGTAATCCTACGGCTGTATGCTCCAAGTCGACCCTGAAAAAGGGACTGTAATTGTCTCAGTGGACTTATCCAGTTACCAAAACTCAATAAATAAAAATAAATAAATAAAGTAGCTATGTGCAGAGTGCAGGTGCAGGAGTATGTATGGCCTGTTGGTGCGGCATCAGGGTTGCCATTTGTGACACTGGTGACCCAGTTCGGGAACAAGCCCTGAATGCTAGCCGGCCGGTGGAGGAAGGAGGTCTGAGTAACCCAGAGGGTGCTTGCCTCCTTCTGGTGAGGGGTTTCCTGATTCCTGCTGCAGCAGCACCACCTGGAAGCCCCCAGATGGCACAGGATGATGGTGGAAGGGAGCGATGTTTGGGTCGCTGCCACGCACACCCACTTCATGCATGCATGCAGCAGCCATATCCATGCCAACATCATGGGGGGGGGGGCGCGGTGAACAAATCTGCACCACCACCACCACCGTGACTGTGTATGGACCGCAACTGAATAGCACTGCGAGGAATCTGACAACTTTATACAGACCCTGGTGTCTCTCTCTCTCTCTCTTCCCTACTTTCTTTTTATCTTTCTCTCTCTCACCTCCAAGGGTATACAATGAGTTCCCAAACCATTTTGTAAATTATCAAAACTATTCTGAACTAAAAAAAATTCTCAAATGGCATTTTGAGGGTATGCTTACATTTGCCACGTTGAGATAGCCCTTGTGTAGCTCTGACGTTCCCGGATGCCATGCACAGACTCACATTCACAGAGGTGAGGGATGGTATCAACTACTTGCTGCCATACCCATTCACAAGGCCACACTGGGCCACTCCGAGTCGATGGGACACACACAAGTTGCACACCACAAAGGAACAGCATAATTACTGCCCGATGACCCAGTGGTAGAATGCTGCACTCATGTGCTGGCAACCTGGATTCGCCAACTGACAGGGTAGCCTAGGAGATACTGTGGCTCGGTAGCAGTCCCAGCTCGGGGAGGGTTGGTGCCAGGTTCCACTGCCACAGCAACCTCTGCAGTTGGTCAGGGAGCTTACCACCTCTGCAGGATGACACTGCGTGTGTGCAAGGTCCGTCAGGGCATCGCATGGTGCAGCACAGGTGGTAGGCAGAGAGAAACCCTAAAAAAACAGATGTCCAATGAGCCATCTATATGACGGTCACTGGCACTGTCTCGGGCACTGCCTCATGTGGATCCCTCCTGGCCACAACAAGAGGGGAAGTGGCGGCTGGGGCTGGGATGGTGCTGAGCCCCGACAATAAGCCATGAGATCACTGGCTTGAGGGAAAAATCTCAATGGAAGAAAAAATAAACGCCATAATTTCCCATAACATCCTGCACAACACCACCAAAAACCTTTTGTGAAATTTATTTTTAGAACAGCTGCTTCTACATTTGCCCTTTATTATCAGTACAAACACTTCTTTACCAAACTTTTTGGTGATGAAAAAAAAAACTTTTCTTTTTTCATTTAGCAAAAGGGAGGACATTTGCAGGATCCGTACAAGCCCGTGGTGAATAAGTTCATAAACCCATTGATCCTTTGAGTGCCGCAGCAGGCCAGAGTCCTGCTTTCCGAGCAGGATCTGTCAGTGAGACTCCAGTTCTTGAAGCTGGAAGGGAGTGTGGGGTCTGCTGAAGGGGGCACTGAATAGTGTAACAGAAGATCCCAGGTTCGAATCCCACTACCATATTCGCTGCCTAAGGGAGTGACCATAAGCAAGTCACATGACCTACCAGTGCTTCGTTCCCTCTCAGCAGTAAAACTAGGTAACAGCAGGCACGTACTTGAAAACGAGATGCTGCATCTCTGTTAGGCTAAGATGGATAACAGCAGGCACGTACTTGAAAACGAGATGCTGCATCTCTGTTAGGCTAAGATGGATAAATAAACTGTAAAATATCTAAAAACATATTAAGAATTGAAAAACACATTAAAACATTGCAACAAATAAAAAATGCATCATTTGAAACTCATGTGCAGCTGCAATTTGCTGAAGAAGAGGAGCTATCTTCGTAGACGACACAAAAATCTGTGTAAGGGTAGACACGGAGGAAGGGAGAAGGGAACTAAAGGAGGATCTGGCAGGTTGGAGAGCTGGTCCAAGATTTGGCAGTTGAACTTTAATGCTAAAAATGTAAACTAATGCCAGCCCAGTGGCGTGGAGGGCTGAGGCAGCATGCCTTACCTCCTGCCACGCCAGCGACCCGTGTTCACGGTGCAAGCGGGCCGTCAGGGGTCGGCAGAGAATCGAGCATCTGGAAGACAGCTCTCCTCTCCCGGGGAGGGGCTGGGACAGAGTCCACTGCATGCCTGACCCCTAGCGGAGGCTGAGGGTCGACAAAAGTGGCTCAGACGTAGGGGGATGGTTACAGGGCAGTCGCCCGACATTTTGTGTGCGGGAGCGCGCATGGCTCGGTCATTGGCGGCACTGCACGTCGCTGGGGACGGAAAATGGCCCCTTGGGAGGATGACTGCCGGACGCCACAGGCCTCGCTCCCACAATAGCAGCAGCCCCTCGCACTGGATCCGAACTGGCAGGTTGAGGGATCCCCACCGCCCCGCCGCAGAGGGCAAGCCATGGGGGAAAGCGAGGGGGCAATGCTGCGAGCGGGAGACAGAGCTGGGCATCCTGGCAAGAGGGAGCTCCATAGAGGATGAAGGAGAAAGAAATTAACAGGGAAAAAAAATGTAAACTAATGCATTTGGGAAAAGGAACCCATGGGTGCAATACGAAATGGGAGGGTTGGTGCTGGACAGCACTCCAGAGGAAGAGGATTCAGGGGTAATGACAACAGAGATTCTAAAAATGTCTGCACACTGCAACAGGGCAGTCAGCAAAGCAAACAGAATGCTGGGATGCATGGGGGAGGGGGGACTAGCAGTAGAAGGCGGGAGGTGATCCTCCCTCGGTAGAGGTCACAGGTGTGGCAGCACCTGGAGTACTGAGCAAGGTACTGGAGCCCACACCTGAGGAAAGGCTGCAGCAAGGGGGGGGCAGTATGTAATACAGCACAGGGCAACAGAGATGGTGCATGGCCTCGGGGATTTGACACATGAGGAGAGGCCGCAGAACTTAACTATATACACCCCGGAGAAAAGGAGGGAAAGAGATGACAAGACTGAGACGTACAAGTACCTACATGGGACAGAGTACACGCCAAGGAACTACTTTCCTTGAGTTCAGATGAGAGGGAATTCACTAAAGTCAGCAGGGGGGGGAGATTCAGAAAGGACATCTGGAAGCACTTCTTCACAGAAAGGGTGGTGGCCAAGTGGAATAAGCTACCACAAGAGGTACAGGGCAAGTCAGTCAGCAGCTTCAAGCAGGGATGGGACAGACAGGTGGGTTTAGTTAGAAAAAGGAAGGGCAATAAAAAAGGTGAGGACTGTCACTAGGGCAAGGCAGAATAGTTCAGTAGGGTGGGCAGACTGGAGGGGCCAAGAGCCCTTTTCTGCCTTCAGTATACATGCATCTATGAAATGACCTCAGTGTGAACTACAGTACAGCTAAAATATCTAAGAATAGAAATCACATCTTTTAAATTGTATGTGTTTTTTGTTTAAAGTCCCTTTTAGGGTCACATTTCCAACTCTTTATTTTCCAGGATTTCACCATTATCCACGCCAAAGAAATATAAAATTCCACATACCTCCAAGAAATACAAAATCACACATACTGTATCCACGGCTGTGTCTAATATCTCTGGCGCTGCCAAGGAGCTGTTTAGGTCTCTAGCTTTGGAGCCTGTTACTGCACACACTGATTCATTACAACTGTTTTGTATGAGTTGTCCTCGTTACTCTTTACAATTATATTTTCCATTCTGCACGCGCCATCTGGGACCACACCAAAAGTTTCCACTAGAATGCTATTTAGGGATCAAACTGCAACTACAGCTTTTCTATGGGAGGTGTGGTTCTTCCAGTTTGGGGAGTATTTCAATATCAAGAATACGTTTGCCATCTTGACTGAAAGCAATGTTTTTACAAAATTTTCTCTTTCTGTCCCCCACTCCACTCCACGACCATTCACAACATGAATGGCCTGGGCAGGACCAGCTTCTGTCCATCAGATCCCTCTGTCCATCCAGGTAACCATGTCTATGGGATGCATCCTCCAAGTGAAGTGGCCTGATGTTGACCAACTCTCTGAGGCTTACCCCTCACAGCGGAGCCTGGTTGGTAATCCCAACCAAGGGACTGGATCCAATGGAGGGACTGGACAGCTAGGTTCATGTCTCCTCCTCCTCCCTCCCATCAATTTGCTTTTTGGTTCACCCTCTCCCACCCCTATGCTGGGGGCTCCCCAGACTGCACACCTCCACCTGGGAGGGGAACTGTGCACACATGCACTAGTTTAAAGGTGGTCCCCCACTCACTCTGCAACCTACTGCATCCAGTGATTCCCTTAGTAAGCAGAAATGTGTCAGCATTAACCTTAAAGGCCCATCCTGTCTTCATATCAAGTGCCTCCGCTGGTGTGCTATTCTGTAGGTTCACCACCCTCTGAGAAGAAGTGCCTCCTAACTATACCCTTGAACTTGCCATCTCTGAGCTTCAGGATGTGCCCCCAGGTTCTGTTGGAGGACACCAGATAAAACATCTCTGCCTGTTCGATCCTTTCACTATCCTTGAGTATGCAGAATGTCGAGATGATGTCCCCTCTCAGTCTCCCTTTTTTCTGTTGTAAACATGTTAAATGCCTCCAAGCTCTCTTTGTAGCTTTTGCCGTCCATACCGCTGATCATTTTGGTGGCCCCTCACTGCACCCTCTTGACTGCCTTTTTGTACTGATTAACCCACGGCTGTACACAGTACTCCAGGTAGGGCCAGACCAGGGCCTTGTAAAGAAGTAGGATTCCTTCCCCTGCTCTGCTGGTGACCCCTCCCTTTTGGTGCCCCACCATTATGCCTGCCCCCTTGACAGAGATGGCCCACCATACTGCAGACACGTGAGGAAGGCAGTGGGTGTGCACTGCTTGTCATGCTTCAACCTCTTGTCTCTTAATAATCACAACAGAATGCATCTGATGAATAATGCTACAACATGACACCACTTTATGTTTACAAGTTTTTTGCAACCTCCTGCCCTCCTCTCACTCACCACTGTCTCCCCTACTCCTCCATCTCCTTCACCCCTCTTTCCCACAGATGGGTACTCCACTGCTTCTCCCTCATTGGGAAGTACTGGTTCAGAACTCTACCCCCCATCTCCTCTCCCACCTATGACCTGCTCACCCTTCTACCTACTCCCTTCGCTGCCATAAAGAAAGATGAAAAAAAAAACAAAAAAACTTTTCCCCCTGCCTCCTCTCTGTGGTTGGGAAAGTCCTACAGCTGGGTAAATCTGGGACTGTAAATGAGAGGACAGACCATGGGTATCAGGTGGCCAGTGGCAACTGATTCAGCAGGCACAGGATCAGTGGCTTTCGGAATAGCTAAAGAAGAGTCAGGCCAACAGTGGGAGGAAGAGCAATAGTAACTGAAAAAAATAAAAAAAGTTACCGGAGGATGAAATCATAAAATGCAGTGTGTGCTTGCAATGCCGGTGACTGGGGTTCAGAATAAACAACGGTTGCTGAGTGATAGTCAGAGAAAGGGGCTCAGTATCACAGAGGATGCACCCCCTCTCCGGGGACGGAAACTATATGATGCTGATGCTACAGTGCCACGTGGGTGACTACAGGCGGCATTCCAAGTAGGGTGCACTTTTGGGAGGGGGATGCTCGACGACGTTTGTAGCTTCACACTCTGTGTGCATACAGGCATTATTGGGGGCCAGCATCCTAATGGGAGGGGCAAAAAAACAGCAAAATGGTTTGCGCTGCCTGTGGACAGTGGATCCTAATACAACAGGGCCCCATGCCTTCACCATTTGACACAGACCACTGTCGGGGGTATGTCCCCCCAACTCCACCTTAGGGGCTATCCAGATGCAGCATGTAGACAGGTGAGTGTGGAGGAGAGCTGCAGGGGATCATGGTATGCCTTGGAGTTCCTAAGGGAGACAGGCACCAGGGGCAGAGGAGAGGGCAAAAATTCCAGATTAGAACAAAATAAAAAAAATAACTCTGTGGGGTGTGTTAAGGAAATCTCCAGGCTGCTGACAGAAATCATGCTGCTGATTTCAAATGTCTGAACGGGGTAATATTCACAATGTATTACAGACGTGCCACCCTCCCTCTCTAAGAAGCCCGCTACTATACATGGGGATGCCTCGGAAAATAATGAATGAAGCATCACTGCAGGCCTCTCCACTTCGACATTACCTAGAAACGTTGATTCAGCGATCTAAAAAGTGCTCCCCCTTGTAAAATATAAACTAACCTACTGGAATCACCAATGTTTCCAGACATCTGGGTGGTCTCCCATTCTCTTTCCAGAGCATTTTTTTCAGTGTTCCTGATGTGCGAAAACCTTCCCATATTTTGTTTCTCATGGCCCTTCATAATGCTTAACATGGAACACACATGCCTACAAAGTGTAATAAACCGTGTTACTACCACTTGGGGGTTTACTTTCTTATTAAGGCATAAAATGGCTTCAGCAGCTGAGCAGAAAGGGTGTTTGCTTCAGCTCTGACAAGACTACACATTCTTTTCGCCGAATGGAAAAACAGCCTACAATGGTTCTTGGATGTCAAACTCGGGGGCTTCCTTTACACAAACATCTAGTGTCATGATCAGTGACAGCTGAACAGTTTTTTTGAAGATTGCTAAACACTATAATACGACCAATACAGAAGAATGTTGGAGGTGCAGAGAAGAAGGATCACACTGGCATAGCTTTGGGGGCTGTACCAAAATACAAGACTGTTAGGCCCAGATTCAACAGTAGGGTCATGGTATTACAGGCCATCTATTGCCACCAGAATTTTCCAAGTGGGTATTGGATTTTTCAAAAGCCATTAAATTTCAGACAGAACTACGAAAATTCATATTAATACCAATAGCAACAGCCCTGAAACGTATTAAAGCCAATTGGTTACAACAGCAGCCCCCGACCCTTGATAAATGGACAGACTGGTTAGTTGCATTCATGGGACGGAAATTCTTAGCGAAGTTAAACTTTCATGAGGAAGGTCATATTATTAGATGGCAAGGCTGGGGTAACAAGTACTCTGCTGGAGAGGGGAGCTCGGCTATGACTGCCAGTCAGAGCCCATTGGAAGGATGCCAGACTTACTGGGGGCCCCTTATAGTACCCGAACACATCAACAGAAGAGAGGCATGGATACCTAACAGAGCTTTGCAGGAACTGAGTAGGCTGTACCATGACAGTGACTTGGTTTGGGATTTCTTTCTGTTACCCCCGTTTTGTTTTTCTTTCTGCTATGCATTTATAATGTGCTTGCCAACCTCCTGTTGAGCTGGCTCATACAGTTACGCCGATTGTATTTGTTTATCTTGAAATAGAATTTAAACAGTAGCAGATACAATTCAGGGCATGAGGAACAGTTCTAATTATTAACTGCTATCTTAACGATCAATCAAGGGTATGGGAGTTTGAAGGTGACGAAATGAGTACTGTAAGTATTGGAGTCAATTTACAGATAGCAATGTACTGACAATCATTTTTCAGTCCATATATGGGTTCGATTCTGTGATGTTGATACCTGTTATTTGTGCTGTGTTGTTGCAAAATCGTTTGAATAGAGCTGAATTTAAGGAAAAAAAAACTTTTTTAAGGGGGGGGGTCTCTCTCATTTGGGCCTTAGACACGATATTATTTCTTCATGGCCCTGGGAGTGGGGGTAGCCCTTGATGGCGCAACGAACACTCTGATACTTCAGAAAATATCTCTCCCAGATAAAACTGGGGCGGAGGGGGGGCAGTGGCTCAAATGCATTATTTGTGGAGGTTGGGGGAGAAATCAAATACTGAATACCCAACTCCAATCAAATATTCTGTAGGCTGGTACCTGGCAACAGTATTCAACCAAATACCCCAGGTGCAATCCCAATACTCCTTATATAAGATCCTCTCATTGTACAGGACACTGGTGTGATCACACCTGGAATACTGCACAAGGTACTGGAGTCCACACCTGAGAAGACACTGCGACAAGGTGAAAGAAGTACAGTGCAGGGCAACCAAGATGGTTCATGGACTAGGGGGGCAAGACATGTGAGAAGAGGCTGCGGGACTTGAACATGTATACCCAAGAGGAAAGGAGTGACAAGATCAAAACGTGCAAGTACCTGCATGGGATAAACTGGGTTACTCGCACACCCCTACTAGATAATTAAATGCAGATGTGTGGGAATTACTGGATCTGAAAACAAAAACCTTTTAGAACCTTTTTGGGTTCTTATCGGAAAAGAGTCTAGTTAGAATCAGAAGAGGTGTCTATTCCTTAAAATAAACATCGTCCTTATGAATCTATCAGTGCCTTTTTTTAAACTTATATTTTATTATTTGTCAAACTAACACAATGCAAGATTACATCTCAGGAGTCAGTATAACTGATTTTATGCAACCATTTTTAGGCATTTCGGATAGTTGAGCCTTCCTTCTGCTGTGACTCATTAAGGAGGTAATACATAGAAATAATCCACTAAGCCAGTCCTGTGGTTGCTGGGCTGAGGTACCCCACACCACACCAGCGACTTCACTCAGGAACGGAGCAGGGTCGCGTTGGGGCCGGCCGGACGAAGGAGGATTAAGTGTCCACAGACAGTTCTCTCTTCCTTCAGGAACAGAGTGCAGTGCATGCAGCTGTTTGGCTGCTACCTAGCAATAGCTAACTGGTACCGCAGTGACCACCTTTCAGTCAGCCGAGCTCAAACACAGAGAACGTGTGTCGTCTTTACAGTGCACATCCACATCATTGCACGTGTGCTGGCTTTGGGAATGGGGCAAAATAGGAAGGAAAAGAACCCCAACTGGAGGGTGAAGACGGCAACCCTGCAGACTTCGCACCACCACCCGAGACACCCACTCCCCCATGGTGGTCCAAGTAAAATGGGTTGCTGGATGATGGGGCTTGGGGTCTCCATCAGAAGGGGGCCGCCCGCCAGTCAGGAGGTGCTGGTGTATAAATAGATGTCTAAAAAAATCCATTATATTCCTTTAAGCCAACAATGGTCAAACATGGGATAATTAAGTAACGAGGCGTGACTAGCAGGTTGATCAACAGTCTGTTAATCAACCCATAGGGGCGTAATGTGGCACGAGGAACAGCCAAGTGCCAAACTCGACCTAAGGGGTGACTGACTGTTAATCTATCTCCTGGGACTGCCTTATTGCTATTATAAAAACTGACTGCAAAACAAAAGTGTTATAAGTGTAGCTTTTGAATGTTCCTCATTGAGAGGGAGATTTTTAATAAAATAATTCATCCACCAGCTGTTTAAGAATGCTGGTTTAGAATCAGAATGCATTATTAAAGGCACTCAGCAGTGCTAGAGAATGGAATGTTGGTTCAGAGTCAGAATGTGTTATTCCAGTCACTCAGCAGTGCTAGAGACTGGAATGCTGGCTCAGAATCAGAATGCATTATTCCAGGCACTTGGCAGTGCTAGAGAATGGAATGCTGACAGGAAGAATTAATGCACCATGGAGATCAGGATGTACATGGCAGTGTAACAGAGACAAATGTAAGGGTGTCGAATGCTGACAACCAATCAGAATGGAGCATTTCTGAAACCATTTGTATAATAGAATCATGCTAATTACATACTAAGAAAAACTATTTCTGGGAATAGGTATTATCCCTTTGAAAATGGGGAAGTCAAAAGCTGAACTCTGATTGGCTCAAACACCCTGGCACTGATGTTGTTACTTCTTAACAACATCCACGAAATAAGTGCCAATTCGGGGTGCCCCATAATTCAGCATACCATTGGGCATCCCAAATGTTCAAATTCACCAGCTGCCATTTTTTTTCTCTAGATTTACCAAGAGAAACAGGGAGCTCCATTGCTAGAGCGGTCGGCAGCACCTTAGCCGAACCAGGGAACCACGAGGCCGGGAGGAACAGCAAGGGAGCAGTCGGGAAAGGCGCAGCCAATCAGTAAGCAAGCGCTCCTCCAGGTACAGCAGCCGATTGGCTCTCCTGCCCCATTGACTTACACTGGCTCAGTCTGCATTGCCGAAATCTGTGTGGAACTTGATTTTGCTTTTCACTCTTCCCCTGTTTTTCTGCTAAATCTCCAAAAGAGCTGCTTCCAATCTGTGAGGCATCTGTAGAGGGAATCTGTTGTTGCTTTTGTTTGAATTCTGCTGGATCCTGTTAGCAGCAGTGGGCCAGACGACAGGCGCCACTCTCCTTCTATTTTAACTGTGTAAATTACCTAAAAGTGCTGTTTTCCACTATTGTATTGCAAGAAACTGCCATTTATTACTCTTTACTGTAATTACAGCTCCTTTTTGCATTTGCAAGGTGGGCTAGGCGCTGAGGCGCACAGCACCCCACAGTCCTTTTGTTGTGCAGATTCAGTCAGTGACACTCAGGAACACTTGTTTCTGCCTTTATTAACTGCTGCACCCTCCTCTGTCTCTCTCCAGCCTGCAACCCCTCCCCACAGCACCAGCTGAGTGCAGGGCTTCGCTCCGCCAGCGGGCGATCTGCCACCTTAGCGAACCAGGAACCATGAGGCCGGAGGAACAGCGAGGGAGCAGTCGGAAAGGCTAAAATTTTCCACCCGCCTTTCCCCTCGTAGTGTTAATTTATAGGCATCTTCCGCCAAAATCTCTTCCCCGCCCTCAGCATTTTTTCTAAACCAACAGAGAGTCACACCAGCTTGCTGATCAACCAATCAGCAACTTCACTACTCCCCACAGCCAACTACCAATATCTCTTTCAGAATGGGAGCTTAATTCTGATACTCCTTTCACTATCAGCCACAGGGTTCCACAAAGAAGATGTCCCTGTCATACAATTTAGAGTGGTCCATCCACGCAGCCTCTCTGATCCATCCCCTTTGGCTGACACTCAAACCCTCATATATGCTCTACCTTTGCTGCATCGACCACAGTGGTATAATCACCGTAAAGAGACACATACCACCACACATGTATTTCAGCCAAGGCTCCATTGCTGGATATATAGATCCCCCCTAAGCCTAGTCATCAAACTGCTACTTGGTATCCCAACACACTTCCTTAAAACCACAGGGAGCACCCCACAAAAAAAGTGGCAACAGAATAAAAGAAGGAGGACCAAAGACAGCCCCCTCTCCCTATCACTGGCAGCCCTCATGAAACTACTGCTCTTTCTATTGCTCTGTATTGGTAATGTGGAAATCAACCCTGGACCTCTTGAAAGTATCACCTCTCCATCAGACCTAACCTCAATTAAAGGCCTCAGTTTCCTGCATATTAATGTATGCAGTCTGTTGAAAAATTTACGTTGATACAAGCCTGGTTGCCCATACCTTGCCAGACTTTCTCGTGGTAACTGAGACATGGCTCAAACCCACCACAGCAGACAGGGATGTTAACCTACCTATCAGCTATTCAGAGCTGTTCGCCAAACAAGGGGAGGTGGAGTAGCCATATATGCAAAAAGCTGGTATAGCTGTATCCTGTACTGCTGCAACATCTATGCCCAAGGAGTCTGAATGCCTATCTCTAACAGTCTCTCTCCCCAATACAGCAGCTTTTCAACTAATTGGATGCTACAGACCCCCCTCTGCTGAACACAAGCTCTTATCCCACCTGGGGAACCTGGTCAAGCCCAGCACTGAAGAAGTCATTATTCTAGGTGACCTGAATTTCAACTGGCTCACCCAGGCAGCTACACCTCTGGTATCATTCTGTGACACCTATGGGCTCACACAGTTAATTAATGAACCAACAAGAATAAATGCAAGGAATAGTAGTAACAGCACACTACTTGATATCATGCTAGTGAGTAAACCACATCTATTCACACACGCTGGAGTGCTCCTATGCGATATAAGTGATCACTGCCCCATCGCAGGGGAAGATCCACCAGCATAACAACAAATCCTGCAAAATTCCTCATGAGGAGATCCAAGAAAACATCAATATTGAAGGATATCTGCATGATCTAGCTTACTCTCCACACTGGCAAAAGTTTTATCTTGCACATTCTGTAGAAAAGCTCAGCAGGTGCTAAATAGCATTATAATAAATGCCCTTACACCCATGCCCCAATCTCTAGTATCCAAATAAAAACAAATCCTGTCGCTGGTTTTCAGCTGACCTCAAAGCTGCACTACTGGAGAGAGAGACAAACTCTGGAAAGTGGCAAGAAAAACTAAGAATGCAAACGACTGGATGATTTTTAGGAAAGCCAGGAATAGATGCACCAGGAAAGTTAGGGATGCAAAGGCTGCCTTCTACCTAGCTGAGCTCGACTCCTCGTACCATAATCCTACTAGGTTTTGGGGCACCATCAAAGGTATGATGGGACAGGACGCTAACAACCCCTTCAACTCAACTACACAATAGTTATGGCTATCACTGGCAAAATACAAATCTGGGCGCATTCAACAACCACTTCACAATGGCTGGCCTTGCCTTTGACACCTCCCAGCTAACCTGCTGAGGGACCAATTAAGCTCCACTACATTGGTGATCAAAGAGTTGACTCTTCCTTAGCTTCAAACCTATACTGTTGAAACAAGTTGAGGATCTATCATGGCATCTGGATACCAAAAAGTGCAGGAGCAGACTCTCTGGACCCCTTCTTTCTAAAGATTACTGCCATGTACTTGCAGTCCCCTAACACACCTCTTTAACCTTTCCTAAACTCTGGCTCTATTCCCACACTGTGGAAGACAGCCCAAGTGGCCCCCCTTCTAAAATCAGGGGACCCTATGGATCTTAATAATTACAGGCCCATTTCCATTCTACCTGTGCTATCCAAGATGCTGGAGAAATTAGTGAGTAATCAGCTAAGGGAATATCTTGACAATGCTAACCTATTAAATCCAGCTCAATCTGGATTCAGGGCCAAACATAGCACTATCACTACATTAGCCAAGGTCACAAATGACTGGCAAATCGAATTGGACAAGAAGAATAATGTCTGTGCAGTATTCGTGGACCTGAGCAAAGCATTCGATACTGTGGACCATAAGCTGCTACTTTCATCCCTGCACTCCCTTGGCCTAGATCCACCCTCCTTAAGTGGTTCAGATGCTACCCTCCGGTAGGTCACAGCAGGTAAAGCTGAATGTGACCTATCCCCATTAAGACCACTGTCAAGAGAGTCCCCAAGGCTCTATTCTGGGTCCTATCCTTTTGCCATTTATATAAATAACATTGATTCAACCCTTACCAAGTCCTCAGTACACCTCTTTGCTGATGACACTGTTCTGTATGTCAGCAACCCTCGCCTACAGTTGCTCATGAAATCCTACAAACAGAATTCTCCTTGTTACAACATCAGCTACTCGAGAAAAAGCTTCTGATAAATGCAAAGAAAACTAAAGCAATGATGTTCACAACTCAAAACTCCACCAGCACATCCTCTTCAATCACTCTCCCCCAGCTATGCACTATACTTGGAGAAAATCTGGAGTATGTTGAAAACTTCAAATATCTAGGTGTGTGGATTGACAACAGACTTGACTTCACCCATCATCTAGAAGAACTGTTAAAAAGGCTTCGCCAAAGGCTTGGCCTCCTCTATAGATTAAAACCCTCCCTTAACAGAGACTCAAAGATGAGGTTAGTCCAGGCCATCTTTCTATCAGTTATTGACTATGCAGACTTCCTTTATAGTCACTGCCCCATCTCCTACCTTCACAAGTTGGATACCTTATATCATAGTGCAATAAGGTTCATTACAGATCTGCATATAATACCCACCATCGCTCTCTTTATGGCGGGTTGGATGGGTTTCCTTCTTATCAGGAGGAGCAGAAATGCAGCTCTATGGATTTACAGAGCTTTATCAAAAAACTCCCAAACTATATCCTGGACTGCTTCAACCAGACCACTCCTAGCTCCTATGCCCTAACAGGCAACAATATCATCCTGCTCAAATTGCCCAAAGTCAGCACCAGACTAGGGAGGGCAGCAATCAGCTATTCTCTAGCTATAGCATGGAACACCCTACAAAAATCCCTAAAACTGTCCATTATCATTCCATTTGCATCCTTTAAACAGCATTGTACAGCCTTCTTCACAGAGAAATGCAGCTGCTACCGCTAGAGCTAGATTAGTCATCCTACAAATCTGGCTTCCGATCATATATGGCATATTCCTTCCAGTCAGACCCCCTCAGCTTATGGCACCCAATAATACCTTCACCATCCTAGTATTCATTATGTTGTGTGTCTGTCATGGCCCCCATTGGGATATGTATGTATGTACTGTACATACTATAGATATTAGCTTAACCTTCCTTTAACCGAGTTTTAACATGTGAATTCACTGTACCTCATTGTGTTATAAACATTATTTTTCTCTGTATGTATAACTGTCTTATAAAGCGTATGATGTATTTGCTGTGTATCAACTATTGAACCTTGACCTTATCAGGTCCATCTTGTAAATGAGCCTTGCTCAATGATGTTCGCCTGTATAAATAAAGATTTGATTTGATTTGATTTGAAACACCCGTTCCACCACCACTACCACACACGTACACAAAAAACTGCCAGAAACTGAGCCACAATGACATTTTTTAAATATTCAGCAGAAGAAAATAGTTTCTTGCTAAGTAAGTAACACACCTCCAACTGCAAACCTCGACAGCTGCCACACTGACAACTCCCCTGGCCCCGCTCGCAGTGCCTCTGCCACTACATTCCCACACAGATCTTCCAGCCATTCTTCCACAGTGCACCCGCCCACCACCATCGATCGCTCTGCTGCTAATCTGCCAAAGATCCTTTCTGTTTTCTTCAGCGTAGCCCTTGTCTAAATGAAGCAAAAACTAAAAGAAAGCATTGTAACTTTATGTAGAAGGCTTACTTTTCTTGCCTTCTCAGCTCGTCGCCTCGTCCGACTGGCACCACCACGTCTCACCCACAATCTGAGATTAGAAAAGAAAAACTGACCAAGCAGAAAAGACTGGATGAAGCTGAAAAAATAATAAATAAATAAAACAGTGAAAAAGAAACAACTGAATTCCCGCATCCAGCTGGGTGCGGAAACAACATCCAGGAAGAACCCAAAAGTAAAAACTATGGAGGCTCTACAAGGACAAAAGTACCTTGTTAAAAAAAAAGCAGCAGTAAAATGCAAGCATAGGAACTATTTTATTATAAAAATAAATGAAAAAAACTCATAGTTTAAGCATATAAATAATTTTTTTTTTTTTTTTAAATACAAGATTTCCCATTTTCTAAGTGCAATAATACCCTCCAGAGTGGATGTTATGGGATATAACGGATCTTCCAGGGGCTATAAGCCCTCCGACCGGTAACTGGTCTCCATTCGCCCCAGGCGGTCTATTATATATAGGATAAGTATGGGTCTCGTGTGTAATGAGAATTTACACACCAGAGTTTGATGCACTTAATCCCGAGGCCAGCTCGAGGAGTTTATGCATAGCATCAAACCCGGAGTATGTGTAAATTCAGTTACACCAAGACCCATACTTTATTTTATATAATTGTTGGGCTTCTCTTTTTCGCCTCAGCAATTATGTAAAATAAAAAAAAGACTGCTGTGCCGGCGCAGTCAGATTACCTCAGCCGAGGTCCGCTTTAACTTTATTTAAAATATTTTTAGGGTGGTCAATCCGGTAGCTGTGGAACATTTCAACTAGTTGTAAAAATTACTTACTGCGAATGCCCATAGCTTGATTTCTCTCGTGGGTTTTACGGTTTCCTGTTGAAGGATACAGCAGCGAGGAGTTGGCGTGCGAAGTGTGGGGAAAACTGTGCGCGTGTTTGCGGTTATAAACGGTCCTTTATAACGGCAAATTAAGCCATGGTTTCCCTATGGGAAAAAGGGAAGACCATTAATTATATCCCAATAACGCCCACCCTGTCGGGTATTATTGCTTACATTCATTATGGCAACTAATGGAAGCTAATATCCACTGTGACTCCCCCACCTGCATTCCACAACAATTAAATGAGCATTTAACCTTTACCTCTCTCCAGCAGTGAGAGAATTTAGTATTTTTTACATAACCCTTCAAAGTAATTATTAGTAGGTGTGTGCGAACACCTTATTCCAAATATTCAGGTCCCCAAATATTCGGGTATTCAGTATTCATTATTCAACTGGTTTACCTGAGTAGCACGTCAAATTGGCGAATCAAAATGGGCGAGTGCAATAAGGGTGAGGGCAAAAGCAGTGAAAACAAAAAGGTGATGGTAATTGCGGCAATCACTATAACAGCGACAGTTGCCCCTCCCCCAAGGTGCTATGACCTCAGAGTTGGTTACATTAGTAAGGAGTGTGGGCCTTTGCCCCTCGGCATGAAAGCAATTGTCACAATTATAGCGATCGCCGCAATTACCGTCGCCTTTTTTGTTTTCGCCGCTTTTGCCTTCGCCCTTATTGTACGTGCCCATTTTGATTCACCCGTTTGACATGGAGCCGTTTATCTGTACCCTAGAAAAAAACTGTTTCCTTGCCCCCAGCTGGCCAGGGATAATCTCCTGGCCACCTGTTCTCCCCATTTAAAGTCATTCAAGGTCTCTCAGCTACCTCCCACTTATCCAGTTTCCCAGAGCTAAGAAAAATGCCAAATTAACATGTTGCCACCGGCCAACACTGTCTTTGCATAACAAGCCAAACTTTTTGCATGTAAGCTTGATATATCAGTCCCCTCCCCACATATACCCAAACACCATCGATATTCTGTCACACACCCTTTTGCCCTGATCTTTGTATTTCGGTGGCAGCTAACAAAACTAAACTCAGTTAGCCATTTGGACCCCCATACAGCAGTGTGCATCGTTTCCTAACTCTACCTGCTTGAATGAAAGTAAATTATCTGCTGTGACTGGATCCTGTCTGCGGTGACGCTGCTCTGCCTGCTAAAAGGCAAGCAGCGTGCATCCAGCGGTGATCTTTTGCCTTTGTGTGCGAGGGTGGCCTCTGCGTGGTGGGCCCCCCCCCAACTGCCGATGCCGAAACCACCGAAATCGCCTGAGGGTCGAGGCGCCGACCTGCCTGCTGATGCCGATTCACTGCATCTAATGTCGGGCGCCCCTGCTGTGTAGTGGGAGATTCGTGTGTGGGACAAAGAGAGAAAGCTGCTTGTGTGACTCAGGAGTGGTTGCTGAGGATTCTCGGTCAGTCCTGTGGGGGTTTAAAACTGTAATCAGCGTGTGGGACAAAGTTGCTGGTGGAAAGGAGCAGTGGCTATTGTTTTCTGGACTGTCCTTTGGGGTTTTAAATGTCGACGTGAAGAAACTGGTCTGCTGCCTCTTGACTGCTGTTCCTCGGAAACATAAATATCTTGGCGCCTTTTTCAAAAGTAAATCTCTGCTGTGACTGGATCCTGTCTGTGGTGACGTTGCTCTGCCTGCTAAAAGGCGAGCGGCGCATGTCCAGCGGTGATCTTTTGCCTTTGTGTGCGAGGGTGGCCTCTGCATGGTGGGTCCCCCCCCCTCAACTGCCGACGCTGAACCCGCCGAAATCACCTGAGGGCCGAGGCGCTGACCTGGTAACAGGAGTTGGGCTGCACTCCCCTGCCTGCTGATGCCGATTCACTGTATCTAATGTCGGGCGCCCCTGCTGTGTAGTGGGAGATCCGTGTGTGGGACAAAGAGAGAAAGCTGCTTGTGTGACTAAGGAGTGGTGGCTGAGGATTCTCGGTCTGTCCTTTGGGGGTTTAAAATTTCCTGCCCACCCACCCCATTCCCTCCTCCCATTAAATGAACTTAAGCCACTCCCCCTTGTGTAACTTCCCATATTTAGAGTATGGGATTGGCTGGGCCTTATGCAGTGGTTGGGGCCATGATTTAACTCGAGGCGGGTTAGACCTGCCTATATATCCCTTAGTGACTGGCCATTGCCTTGCCATTTCATTCCTGCAGAGGGGTATGTTCTTGTGTTGGGGGCAGAACTTTTCTGGTACCTTCCCTGGCTGTCAATGGTGGACTGGAAGTTGTGTGTTTAAGTTGTGGGCACAAGGCACCTTGTATCTTTAATGTCCTAATGTCTGCTCATGGATTTACTGTTTTGCTATCTCTCTAGGGGCTATTGTTAGTCGGTACCTCTGGATCTGTTTTGCTGTACTTAGCTAGGGTCTGTTTTGCTGTATTTTGACTGAAAACTGCCGTATTGGGGGGGCCTCTATTCACAGTGATAGGCAACCCGGTGGTACTCGGTGGGTCTGGATGGTCTTTTTCCTGCTATTCAGTTGGATCCTTGTAAGATACTGATACGACCCAGGGATACGACTCGGAGAGGGCATGCATAACATGTGGGCCCCTAAGCATCGCATGAATGGAGCTGAGTCCCTCCCTCTCTTTACTGCCCACCTCACCTGGCTGCTCTCTGCATTATTCCTCCCTCTCTTCATTATGGACTGTGCTCCCCCTATGGAACAACCCGGGATCTCACCTGGATTACCTGATGAGAGGGACTTTACCTTCTCCAACACAATAGCCTGCGACAGACAGTCTCCATGGCCCACCTGCTGCCTTAACCTGCAGTGCTTCTGGTATTTTGCCATAGTGTTCAGGCATGCTGGTCGCAGGCCATCCACTCGGGTTGGCTCTCCACCACTGAGACATCTTCTCTGGCTTCTCTTGGTGATTATAGCTCTTGCAGGGGATGTGGAGCTGAACCCTGGTCCTCCCTGCCGAGCATTTTCCTCTCCTGTGGGCTGGCTGGCTGGCAATGGGCTGAAAATTGCCCATCTTAATGTCCGCAGCCTTCTGCCCAACCTGGCAGAACTCCTTGCCTGGGTCACCCATTATAAACCTGACATCCTTGGGATAACTGAAACCTGGCTCAAACCCTCTACCCCAGATTCAGCCTGTGCACTCCCCGGCTTCGACCTTGTCAAGCATGACCGACAAGGTAAAAAGGGAGGGGGGGGGGTGGCATACTGGTCTACTACGAGTCACCTAAACCTGTCAGTGCTGGCCTGCCCACAGCCTGAGCAGTCTTCCTGTGAACTGCTGCACACTATGCTCTTACTTGGGAACGCGAAGAAGCTACACATCGTGTGTACCTACAATCCCCCACACGGGTGGGGTACTGGGTTTATCCTCCCTTCTTGACTCTGTTGGCACCAGGATTGGGAACAATGAGCTTTTGATTCTAGGGGACCTCAGCTTAAACTGGCTTGGAAACAATACCAAGCAGTATGAGACTTTACTTGCAGGCTACGCACTGGCTCAACTCATTAAGGACCCCACCAGATGGTCGACCAGGGGTGGTACTGGCACGCTTCTGGACTGGGTTCTGTCCACTAGGCCTGAGAGGATTAGATTCTCTGGTATCCTCCCTGACTCTATGTCAGATCATGCCCCTGTGTACTGCATATGGAAGGTCTCAGCCCCTAGGATACCCCCTAAAATCATTCAGGTCAGGGATTTCTCCAGGTTTGACCTTGGTGCTTTCAAGGAGGATCTTATGCTCATGGACTGGTCCACAGTGATGGATGACCAGAATGCTTCCTCAGCAGCCTGGCATTTCCGTAGCATCTTTGGGGTGCTACAGGACAAGCATGCCCCTCTTGTTAGACGGAGGGTAAGGGGGGCTGCTACGAAATGGCTGCATGGGAACCTCCTTGCTCTCATGAGGACTAGAGACAAATGCTGGGCCAAGTTCAAGGTCTCAGTGGACCAGGCCACATTCCAGCATTACAGGAAGCTCAGGAATGAATGTAAAAAGACTATCAGGGCTGCCAAAAGCAAATTTTGCAAAACCGCCTTACGGACCTCTGCCAAGGACCCTAGGAGCTTCTGGAGGAATATTAAAAACATTGTGAGTGGTTCCTCCACCTGTGAGGCTCCTGACATGCTTATTGATGGTGCTAGCTGTACTAATCCGCTGACCATTGCCAATGCATTCAACTCACATTTCTCAGACCTGTCTGCCTTCACCTCCCTATTCTCACCCAGTGGTAGTGACAGCCCTGTCCTGGCCCCTCCGTCTCAATTGGCACCTTCCCCTCATCCTCTGTTCTTCCTCAAGGCAGTGACAGCACAACAGATGCAGAGATTGCTCTCTGATCTCTCCCCCTTTTCTAGTGCTGGTCATGATGGTATGGAACCAAAGCTTCTCCGCCTTGCGGCAACCTTCATTGCCTCCCCTGTGGCCCATATCGTCAACCTATCCTTAGCCTTTGGGGTTATCCCTGACCTGTGGAAGGTGGCGAGGGTTGTCCCCATACTCAAACAGGGCAATCCTAGGATCCTTGATAACTATAGCCCGATTGCCATCCTGTCTGCTATTGGGAAGCTTCTCAAGAAAGTTGTGGCAGGGCAACTCACGGATTATATCCAGTCTCATGAGTTACTGTCTCCCTCGCAGCATGGCTTTCGTAAAAGGCATAGTACAACCTCTGCCCTAGTCACTGTCACTTCAGGGATTAGGGCTGCTATGGATCAGGGCAAACTCTCTGGGGCCATCTTTATTGATCTCTCGAAGGCCTTTGACTTAGTTGATCACACCTTGCTATGCACTCAGCTTAGGACATTGGGCTTGTCTCCCACCTGCACTTAGTTGGTTCCATAATTATCTTCAGGGTAGGCAGCAACTTACCAAGTATAGTAAGGTGCTCTCAGACACCACTGTGGTGTCCTCAGGGGTTCCCAAGGGGTCAGTCCTCGGACCCCTTCTCTTCTCCATATTCGTCAATGACCTTCCCTCCTCAGCTGCCTCGTGCAAGGCCATCCTGTATGCTGATGACCTTGTTATACTCAATCATGCCAGGGATATTGGGGTCATCAACCACCAATTGAGTGAAGGCTTCATGAGTATCTAATCCTGGATAGCGTCCCACAAGCTGGTCCTTAATCTTAGAAAGACTCAGGCCTGCTCCCCCCACTGCCTGCTCCCTAAGGTCACTGAGCCCTGCCATCCTTAACATTCCTGTTTCACGTACCCAAATGGGGGACAGGGATTTTGCATCCTGTGCCCTGAGATTATGGAACTCTTTTCTCGTCCAGGTCAGGTCCTCCCCCTCCCAGGTGTGTCTATGATCCTCCCTATGGACGCACTTGAAGTTCTCATCAGTATGTGACTGTCACAGACGTCCCCGAGTACCCTGGTCCCTGCACTGTACTTCAGCACATCATCTCATGTACTTGGCTCTGGCCCTGCTGTTGCTGCCTGCCCGCCTGGGTGTGGCCCTGTGTATAGTGTTTCAGTCCTGTATATATCTGTATATACTGCTAGGAATATTGCTTTAGAAACTCTCTACTGTTTCACACTTGACGATGTCCACTGTTATATCCTCAGCTAATCCTACTATGTGTGCTATGCTTCTCCTGACTTCAGTGTATATGCCTTACTTGCTTCAATTTGTACTCTGTATGTTCTTTAATCTCCTGTACTCTCCTGGGTCATACCTGAAAATAGGCATATGTTTTGTCTAGTGTACTTACCTGGTTAACAAAAGCTAAATAAATAAATTATATAGTGAATATAACAGTGTGAGTAGTGGCAGGAGCCAGAGGGAGGCACGATCACTAAGGAGGTGGTGAGGTGCGAGGAGCGTCTTCGGTGACGCTAGGCAGCCTGATTGCCTCAGGCTGCCTAGCATCACTAATGATGCTCCTTCTGCCCTGCCCCTTCCCTTATGATTGTAAACACCTACTACTACTACTCACGCCACTATTCACTAAATAATCTGGCTGCATTCAAGTGGGGAGGGTTAGGGAAGGGCATGTACTGTAACGGAAGGGGGGATCAAACTTGCAAACCGGTTTTAGTTTAGTTAGCTGCCACCCAAATCAAGGATTGGGACGGGGGGGGGGTGGCAGAACCTGGATGGTGTTTGTGTATACATGGGTAGGGGACTGACATGTCAGACTTGCGTATGGGAAGCTTTGCTTTATATGCAAAAACTGTGTTGGCAAGCCGGCCCTGTGACACTGAGGGTTGAGGTGCTGGACGCCACACCTCACACCACGCTGGCGACCCAGGTTCGGGAACGAGTCCGGTCTGCCAAGGATCAGCAGGGGAGAGAGAGGATCGAGTGTCCGGAGGACTGCTCTCCTCTCTCGGGGAGAGATGCAGGGACAGCCCAGTGCAGCACCGCCCCGCCGGAGGAGGCCGGAGGCACTGTAGCACACAAGGGCTCACAAATAGGATAGACGCTGGGTGACTGTCTTCCGGACGTAGGTGGGAGCACTCACGTCGCGGGCTGTACAGCACTGCACGTCCCACGTCTGGGGCATAACTAAGGAAACACCCGCCTCGTGGATAGGCAACGGCACCTTCACTCTCCCGACCACACTCCACCGCTGGTTGTACTCCTCTCCTGGGCCGAGCCCAGCCCCGCCCAATTCTAGATAGGGCGCCCTAGGCAGATAGGGCGGCCCTGCCTCGGGGGGCTCAGAGCCGGGGGGATAGCCGGGCTGGTGCCAGGAATTAGGAGGTCTCTCAGGCACGGAGGTAGAGTTGGGGGCATTGGAGGATGCCTGAGAGAGTTCCACGAGACAGAGGAATGAAAACAGAGTTTGAAAAAAAAATAAACGTGTTGGCTCCTGATGGTGTGCAGGAGCCATTGGCAATGTGTTAATATGGCATTTGTTTTACCTCTGGGACACAGTATAAGGAGGAGGTGGGTGGGAGACCTTGAAAAACCTCAAAGGGGAAGATGGGTGGCCAGGAGACTAGCCCTGGTCACCTGGGAAGGGGGAAACTTTTTTTTTTTAATGTTGCACTTTCCCAAATATGAATACCTCACGAACAGTAGGCTATTCGGAATTCACTCCCAGATATTTGGAAAACACCCTTATTCATGGTATTCAGGAAATACCATTTGTTACTTGCACACCATTAATTCTTTATTTATGTTTGTATCTCTCCCACCCTGACTGGCCCTCCTTCCTGATGGTCCTCCCAGCCCCATCACCCTGCTTCCCCTAGGACTTACCTGCTACTGGAGTCCCCCACAGCTTGCCCTCCATGGCAGGGTGATGGGGAGAGTCCCTCAACCCACCAGGACAGGATCCAGATTTCCAGGAGGTGCCTGAGCCATTGGGTGTGGGGCCTGCAGAGGCCAGCGGTCATCCTGCTCAACTGGGAGTTTTCCAGTTTTCTCCCCACGGGGGACGTGGCGTGCGCCAACATCAAGGCACACACGCTGATATCTGCCATGTCTCCCTCTTTTCACCTTGGGCTTCTTTCCCTGACTCCTCAGGGCCAGTCGATAATCGAGCCTCTCGAGGAGGAGAGTGGTCCTGTGGATCGCCGATCCTCCTTCCTCGGCCGCCGCACACCTCGGCTCGCCTCGAACATGGGTCATCGGTGTCAAGAGCGGTAGTGCTACCACTGCGCCAGCATGCTGGCACCCACACCCCTAATTATTAGCCTTTTTTAAATCTTCTGAAAGACCCTGAAAAGCTGGCCTGCCGGCACAGCCATACGACTACTGCCTGTCACGCCAGTGACCCTGGTTCAGGAATGCGTGTTGGTCAGGGAAAGTGGTTTGAACATCCTGAGGATGCTCTTCACCTCAGCAGAGACAGGGATCCAATCTCTGCTGCAGTACCACCACCTATATGATCACAGGTGGCGGTGCAAGTAGGAGCCTATGATTAAGGGAGTGGAGGATGCCGACATGCTCGGACAAAAGCATTATGCATCAGCACTTGCATGCACAGGACAAGCTCCTATCAGTGTCCAAGTGAACTGGGGAGATAATGGGAAAAAAAATCTCCAACCGCAGCAACACAACGACCCGCTCTCACTGCAGGTTTCACACAGCTGAATGCATCTCTCTCTCACACAATTCGGTTCTAACTCCACCAGGGGACTGTTCCATCTCCGGCAGCCCTATTCAGTTGAGGGGGGGTAGGCCATGGAGGAACATGAGACAGATAAGTCTCACTGAAGGCGGGTGATGAGGCTGGTGAGTTGGCCAGGATCGACGGCAGGCCAGTTGGGGTGGAGGAGTTAAAGTACAGTAACAAAAAAAAAAAAAGAAAAACAAGACCTTGAAACAACTGAACTAACGTCTCACTGCCCCCCCCCCACCTTGCTTAAGGGAGCCCTGCAGCCACAGTTACTACGCTTAAAAGCACATGTACTGTTCTTGCTGCCTACGAGGTTATCTGTTGCAGATGTCTGGTGGGAACTCTCAATATCCAGGCAGAGGAATAGGGCACCTGGTACCATTAAACACGGAATCCCCACCTTTAATTGCAGCTGCAAAAAAAAGGCAAGAAATAAACAAATCTCCAAAAACTGTTAGCACCAGCTTACGCTGAGCATCCTTCGCTCAGCATAGGCGTCATCTGCCATCTGCACTAAGCATATCTTCCCTCACTTGGTCCTGCCCCCATCTCAATGCAACACCAGAAACCCTTGCAGAAAACAAAAAACACAGATGAACAGTTTTAAAATGTCAATAAAAGTCTCAGCTGGATGTTAACAAAGCTGCCTTCGAAACACAGTCCCATAATTAAATCCATCTTCAGTGATCATCTCCATGCTTCGCATCCCATGGATCTTCCTGCCGTAGCTCAAACTTCTTGCTCAGTTTAACTGTCTATTTGCCTGCCTAGTTTGGTTGGAGAACTGGAACACTTTTCCCCCCCATGCTGAATTTGGTGTTGGGCAGGAAAAAGAAATGGACGTATGACACTGCCTGCTCTCAGTTGCTGCCGGCCACCATCAAATTGCTTCCATCTGTAACAGGTGGTATAGCTCAGGACTGGAAACAGACGAACTTGCTGCTCTTCAGCTTGGATGGGAGCCACCACTCGGGCCACCTGCAGAACACAATCCCTGGTGACAATGCTATCGGTGATGAAAACCCCTACTCGGGCGTATTTTCCGTCATCAGGCTTGGTCTTGCAGTTCACATAATTTTATTTCCACTGTCTCATCCAAGCTTAATATTTCCACCAGGCGGTTTTGTATGTAACTGCAGATGTCTGACTCCTCTGTATGTTCTGGGAGCCCCATGGCTCATATGTCTGGCCCCCCCATTTGGTTTTCCAGGGCTTCCAATCTGTATTTTAAAGTTTGATTCTCTTTGACAATCACTGCCGTAGCTCCCAGTGCTTTTACTGAGCAGCCCTCCGCTCCATCCACCTTCTCTTGTAAAAGGTCCGTATGAGCAGAGTGCGATTGGAGTTGGAGCAAAATCACCTGTACTTTGTGGTCGGTCACTCTTACAGTTTTTAAAATTGCTTGTATGGCTGACTCCTCACTGCACTCCAACTGTTGCTGGGCTGCACTGCTACATGCTGCTGTGTTTGGTGCTGTTGGGAGGTACAAGCACCTGCACCGGTAGAATGACCCACTGTTCCGATATTTAAGCAGTAGCTGCCTTGGCACTTGTTGACTAAGCCAAAACGAAAATTACATTTTTGATAAACAAAAACAGTTAATAATTCAGCTCAATAGTGAGAACTAGTCCAGTCGACATGGGACCCAGAAGCCACCGGGTTACACTTGCAACAGTCAAGGTGGGCACTGCAATGCCAGACATCTTTAGGCAGTTCAGGACAGGGAAGAAAACTGGCAGGAAACCCCCTCACCTCACCCCCTGACTAAAGGAGAGAAGAAGCAGTTAATGTTAACTCACAGAAAAGGCACAGAATACATTACTCAGTCTCTGATCAGTCCTTTGCAGTTCCTGGGGGAGAGGGTTGGGATGAAGTCTGAGGTTTCTCTGTTACCAGTGTCTGATCTTGTTTTTAGGTAGCAGAAGCCACACGTTTCTTGCCCTTCTAAGTTGAGGTGTTTGTAGACCAGGACAGCTTCTTCAGTGTGATCTCCAGGGCGCATCCTTCTCTGTCGTCCTTCTTATTTAGCTTGACTCCTTGCTGGTGTAGAGTATGCAAGCTTCATCCAGGGATCGGAAAAACTGACGACCAGAATCAGTGAAAATTTTCATTTGGGCAGGTGCAAGGATCTGCCCCTTTATTCTCTTCTCCTTCAAGGTTCGACTAGTTTCTAAAATGTGTCATCATTGCTTCATAGTCTATGAAGTAAAATCATGGTCCACAGAGAGTCAGACATCTCTCAGTACGAAATCTTTTTTGTCCCACGCTTTTTGAAGTTTTCAAAGTTTTGACCGGGTAATGAGGGTAGTGGATGAAGGCTTTGCTGTGGATTTACTCTACCCCAGTTTTAGCAAGGCTTTTGACTCCATGCCTCACAGAAGGCTGGTAGAAAAGCTAGAGGATCTGGGTACAGCGAAAGACACAGTTAGATGGGTGAGAAACTGGCTGGAAGGTAGTCAGCAGAGAATTGTGGTTAATGGCACCAAGTCAGAAGAGGGCACCAGTGGGGTGCCACAAGGATCGGTCCTGGGTCCAGCCATTTTCAATATGTTCATTAGCAACATGGGAGAAGGAATCCTGGGCAAGATGTGTCTCTCTGCAGATGACATTAAGCTCTGTGGCAAGTTAGACAGGGAGAAGGGGGTTAGAGAGAAGCAGAGACACTTGGAAAAGCTAGAGAAGTGGTCAAAGGTTTGGCAGTTGAAATTCAATGCAGAACGAGCAAGGTAATGCTCATGGGGAACAAGAACCTGAGAACAGAGTACTGGATGGAGGGAATAAAGCTATGCATGACCTCTGGGGAAGGAGACCGACTGATCATCATCAGTGACTCCCTAAAACAATCCAATCAGTGTAACAAGACCTACAGTAAGGCAAACAGGATGCTGGGGTATATAGGAAGGGGCGCTGACAGCAGAAGGAAGGAGGTATTACTACCTGTCTGTAGATCACTGGTGAGGCTCCACCTGAAGTACTCTGCCCAGTTCTGGAGTCCTCACCTAAGCAAAGATAATGGTAGGCTGGAGACAGTGCAGCATAGGGTGACCAAAATAATTCAGGTCAGCAGGGCAGATCTTATGAGGATTGGCTCAAGGCACAGAATGTGTACTGGATGGAGGCCAGACGAGAGAGGGGAGACATGACAGAGATCTTCAAGTTCCTGAAATGAATGAACAAGGTAAACTGCGAGGAACTATTTAGCATAAGTAGTGGATTAAGAACAAGGGAGTATGAGTGGAAACTGACTGGGGGAGACTCCAGAGAGATGTGAGAAAGTTTTATTTTACAGAAAGGGTGGTGGGGCAATAGAAAACCCTGCCAGTTTATATGGTGGGTGCCAAAACTATCAATGGTTTCAAACACGGCTAGGACAGAGGGAAGGGCTTAGTGGTTGCTCAGGGTGATAGCAGACGGGCAGGGAGCATGGGGGTGGATAGTGTGGGTTCAAACCCTGTAAGGACAATAGGTCCCAGATTTGTTTGGGTTTATGGGCAGACTGGATATACCAGTGGTCTTTTTCTGCTGCCATGTCTACATTTCTATGTTTCTGTGACATACCTGAATCTTCATTCTAGTCTACAAATGTTATTACTATAGAACGTGGCCTGGCTCCCATGTTTTGTGGCTTGGGGGCTAGTGCTCTGTGTGCTGTCTCTAAGGCCTGTGGAAAATCATTAGGGAGATTTAAAAGTTTACAAAGGAGAGCCAGCCCTGTGGCTTGGGTTGCTGAGGCATCAGTGCCTTACCTGCAGCCACGCCAGCAACCCATGTTCGGTGGAGAACGCAGGCTGCTGGGGGTCGGCCATGGAGGGAGAGGATAGAGCATCCAGAGGACTGCTCTCCTCTCCTCTCCTGCGGTGGGAAGCTTGGCATTCCCACTGAATGACTGCTCCTGGGGGGAGGTCTGAGGGTTGTATAGGACTGAGGGTGCCAAAGATGCGAGGGTGCTGTGGGACTTCTGCAGCGTGTGTGCGCCTCCACGTGCTCATGCTGACGTGCACTGGCAGGCTCCATGATGCCCTGATCAGACGGATCAGAGCCCTCAGAGACAGAGAGAGATGAAGCCTTGCTTGCCAGCCCACATGGGAGAAAAACCTATATATATATATATATATATATATATATACACACACACACACACACACACACACACACATATATAGTAAAATAAAGTTCACAAGGAGAGAAGGGAGGTATTCAGTCATGTCCCCTGTCTCAGTCTCCTCGGGAAGTCCACAGAGATGAGCACTGTTTCTTCTGGATCGAGACTTGAGATCTACTAGTTGTGCAGCAGTTTTCCGCTCCTGCCTGAGCAAACAGAGCAGGGTGGTGGTGTGCTCATCTAGCTGTTCAGCTGCCTCACTCAGGCCTTCTTCCACCTCCACAGGGCGATGCTGTAAATCTTTTGACATCCATTTGGGTGAGTAGACTACCTCTTCTCGTTTGTTCAACATACTGTTCACTGCCCTTAATTCTGCCCCTAGTGATTTTGAAGTAATTAGGATGCTGTCCTTTTCAGGTTCCACCTCTGAGCCACGGTCTGAGGAGCCGCTCACCGTCAGCCTGTATTTGTGCTGTAGAACACTGCCTATTGCACTCTGCACCTTGTAAACTTAAGCTACTCCAGATATGTACCTTGTTGTATATTACCCAGAGATGTTTAGTTCCACTTGATCACCCAAATGTTTTCGATATTTGCTACTCTGACTATTGTATAACCCATTACCCTCTCCCTTGGGCTGCACCTGGAAACGAGCCCCGGCTCAGTGTGCCTTTCCCGGTTACCAAATTTTAAATAAATAAATAAAAATCCGACTAAGGGATTGTTTTGGCTTTGGCTCTCCAGGGTAAAGTCCTTAGGTGACTAAAAGCTCCCATCTTTAGCTGGATGTTTGTCTGCTCTGTTGCAATGTAACACTGTGTTCTGAGGATGATAGCGAAGGATTAGTAAGGCCCAGAGAGCAAAGCTCAAGCCCGGTGCTGCCACATGGATGATGGTATCATCAGAAGTCTTGAAAAACAACATTTTTACTTCTGAATGGTTGTTTTATATTGTGCTGGATCCAGGTTTGGGTAGCTGCAGTGAACTACTGTCTCAACCACTGCTCTCTGGTGCCCCCTCTACCACTGTTTTTTAATTATCATTTCAATCTGGTCGGCCCATCGGCACAACAGTACTACTAACTTTTGCGATGTTGCCAACTCGGAGTTGGAATGAGCCCGGATCCCTGGATGACTGGCAATGAGGGGAGGATAGAGCATTCCGAAGGGGTATGTCTTCCACTCTGCCAGGTGCCTCCTGGGGGCCTATGGGAGAAATTGGCAGTATGGAGCAGCAGAAGGGAAAGGAGACATTTAGGCTGTAGCTGCATGCAGGCACCTTTTGCTGAGCCAAAATCTCTGTGGGTGGGAGCAGGGAATAAATACTCCAGCATCGACAAGATGATTCAGTTTCCAACAGTACACTCAGGCTCTGCAGCCACCTTCTGGCCAGCATTACTGACCTGCTCCCTCCACTGAATTCTGTCTCTGGGCGGAGGGGGGCATCCCCCAAAGGCCCTCACCATAAGGGGTAATCATGAGGTAATGGTGAGTAGGTCTTTGGGGTTCTGTGTGACTGATGAGGCAGGGCGGTGGCCACAGCAGTAACTGTTAACCATCATGCCACTTTCTTAAGTACTGTATCTGAGGAAGTTAAAAAGATACCGAATGTGAATCTGAGGATTTCAGAAAAACATTCTTGCTAAAAAATTATACAATGAAACTAACTTTCCCCCCCAGCCACTTATTTCTTCCTGGAACAGTAGTTACATGGAAGAAATAAGTGGTTGGGGGGTAGTGGAAAAACGGGCAGACTACATGGACTGAAAGGTCCCCATCTGCTGCCTCTTTCTACGTTTCTATGTTTTTGATAACCTAACAAATACCACTGCTTTAAACTGCATTCCCCCTGTTCCCACCCAACAGCATCTTTCCTTTGGTCAGGATGGTAGGCAAGCAGGTACTGTTACAGCAGACGCCGCTAACACAGCCTTTCAACTGGCAGGGAATGCACCACTGATGGGCAGTTCCTGTGCCTTCTCTCCTCCTGGGTGTACCTGACCCCCTAGCCATCCTCAGTGTAGAATTCTAGGGCTTGCTTGTGAGCCCTAGTCGCCCCAGTGGTGGCACAATCTGGTTCCGCCACACTACTGGTCTGGCTTAGCTGATGTTGCCTTTTGTTCCCCATTATCTGTTTCTGCTCCTCTGTCCCCTATTCCCTGCCCCTCTCCCAGCCCAGTCACTGGCCTTCTCATGGACTTGTCAATCAATGAGCAAGTTCTGCTCCAGTGCTACCTCCGTGCCAGGCAAAAAGACTCAGCAACATGAAAAAACAATACTGGCACCAGAGATAAGGGTCAGACCCTCCTGTTGACACTCTGCTGAGCAAAACCATTACAGGAACTGCATTTACTCGAACTGCTGGCTACCTTGGATTAAAATCCTTTTATTCTTCACCTTATATCTGGTGCCGGTATTGTTTTTTCATGCTTCTCATGGACTTACCAGCTGTCTACCACTTGATCAGGACAACACACAGTGGTAGATGGCCTGCCATGTTAGTCATGCAGTGCCTGCATGGGGGGATACCAGATAGGAAATCCCATCCCTTCTGGTGTGCTTACATGCACTGGCTTTTGCCTGGTGGCAGACATAAAGTCCCCCCTACTCCGAGGGAAGAGAGCTGCCCTAGGGATGCTCAGACCTCCTTCCCTCACCCCTACCCCCAACCTCTGCTCATTCCTGAACCTGGGTTGACGGTGTCTCTATTGGTAGCTGTATCGCTATGCTGATTGGTCGGTTTCAGTTACCACTGCTTTACAGAGAAATATAAATGTTTATTCACAGCAATGACACAAATGTTACCCAACAACTTCCCTTCTGAAATACAGCAGCATAATGAGTATTTTTAAACATGCTAATAAAGTGCTTCTAGTGACCGTTGCTGTTGTGTTGTGTGACCTTGGCATATTAAAAACATGTCAGCGGTTTACAACACTTTAATAACAGAATCGCTGCACATCTGTTACTGTTTGGAACATGGAAGCCTTTGTTTATAAGACGTTGGTTAAATATTTGTTGAGGCCACTCAGAATAAAACATTACTAACAAACTTAAATATTTGATTGTTTCATTTCAGAGGGCAGGGGGTCACTCAGCCTTTCAAGACTGGTTAGTGGGATTTTTGGTGTTTATGAAAAACAAAATATGTGTGTAAGTAATTTGGAAAGTAAACAGGCTTGCTTTAAAGTGAACCTTTCCTGCATTTTATTTCTGCTGCTAAAAAGCAGAAACATGGAGCTGCCTTACCTCAATGGAAGCTCGGCCACAATGTTTAAACATTTTTTTCTATTAGTCCCCAAAGGAAGGGAAGGGATCGTAATTTTACTCCAAGGCGCTGGCAGCATGATCCCTTTCCATGTCCTCACTCTGTGATCCAACGCCATGCTCCAACGTTTTGTGACATCTCTATAGGGAGACCGTGGGGGTGCACTCCATTCACTTGAATAGAGCATTCTTTTCAAAGTGGATTTCCCAATTTCAAATCAGATTTTGGTACCGTTTGATGCCAGGGGTTCAACTAACATTCTTTGCAGTTGAACCTGGACTCAATCGGTACCAAACCTCGATTTGAAATCAGGAAATCTGCTTTGAAAAAAATGCTCCATTCAAGCAAATGGAGTACGCCCCCATGCTCTCCCTATAGAGACGTCACAAAATGTCACAGGGAGGGGGCAGATCAGTCAGGAAGTGGTAAGGAATCATACTGCCAGCTCACTAGGGCAAATTATGATCCCTTCCATTCCCTTCCTTTGGGGGCTAACAGAAACATTTTTTAAACTTTGTGGTAGAGCTCCCACTGAGGTACGGGAGCTCCACGTTTCTACTTTTTAGCACCAAGAAAGGTGATCTTTAAATCAGCAACTGGAAACAGCCTCCTTCATTGCAATTTATGCTTCACTTCAGACGGACCTGTGGAATGTCCTTTATGTTAGCAGTACAACATGGGTGCAGTAGCTAAACTGTTACGAAGAGGTCATGTGGAGGTGTCCAAGGTTTAATCAACTGGACAATTAAAAATGTTGATGGGGGGGGGTGCATAGCTCAAAACACAGAAACATAGAAAATGTTGTCAGAAGAAAAGGAACAGTAAGCCCATATAGTCTGCCCTATTTTCTCTGCCTGTTTTTACACTTTGGACCCTATTTAGTCAGCAGTGTCCCTGCCTCCTCCCTTGTCCCTGCTTATTTTACCCATGTGCCTATCCCAGAAATGTCTGAAGTTCCTCAATATTTTCGCCCCACCACCTGCTCTGGCAAGCTGTTCCAGGTGCCCACCACTCTTTCTCTGAAGAAGTATTTTCTCATATCCCTCTTAAACGTCCCCCCCTCAAGCTGCATAGCATGCTCCCATGTTCTGATGCTCCTCTTCCTGTGAAACAGATCCCTCTCCTGCACCTTGTTCAGCTCCGTGAGGTACTTATGGGTCTCAATCATGTCCTCTCTGAAGCAGAACACCACTCTGCCCCCTCCCAGCTGAAATTTAAAGTAAACAAGGGCCAGCTGCTATGATGCTAGCAACCCGGGTTTGGGGACAAACTGTGGCAACTGGAGAGCCAGCAGGGGAAGGAGGACTGAGCATTCCGGAGGAAACTCTCCTCTTTTGGGGGAGGAAGGGTCATTACCTCTGCAGTAACACCTCACTCTGGGTGACCACAGGTTGTATGTAGTGCAGTACATGCAAAAGCAAGGCAAGGTAACACTTTACTTTGTTTCCTTAACCACACTGTAGTTACAGTGTATCTACACTGTAACTACATTGCAATTGCAATGCAGTTACATGCAACAAATGTGCTATAGCACCCCATCCCAAGGGCTCAGTGCTCTTTTTTTTGTGTTATCTTTTTACCTTCCTCCTACACACTCCGGCGCCTGCCTCTCTTTCAAGCCACCTAGTGCTCTATGCCCCCGGCAATCCTCTTCAGGAGCTCTCCCTCAGTCACACACACACACATACACACATTGCAAACAATCCCCCGAGTTGCCCCGGCGTATCCCATCGCCGGGCAGGTCCCCCTCCTCTGAGGGGGAAGGCACCGGGTGGCAGGGAAGCCCAGTACACTATTTGTCTCGGTCCAGGGGTACTGCTGTGTTGGAGGAGGCTCCCGGAGGTTCTGGGGAGCATGGAGAATGGCGGTCATCATCCGGTGGCACCGAAGCTGTTTTCTGGCTTTCTTTAGTCCCTCCTGCGCCACTATGTGCAGTACCACTGGTCTCCACCAGGGGCCACTACAGAGTGGAGCTACCCCCCAGCCGAGGAGAGCAGTCCTTCAGACACTTGATCCTCTTCTTCCTCCTGCCAGTCCCCGGCGCCCGAGTCTGTTCCTGAACCCGTGTCACCGGCATGGTTCAAGGTGTGACGTCCAGCGCCTCAACCCTCTGCACCACCGGGCCGGCAGGGCTCAATGCTCTTAACATAACACATCTAATAATATAGCAATAAAATAAAAAACAGTGCATTCAATTGGGCATGCTAGGGACCCACCACAGGTACCTGCTTCCTATACCAAGGAGTCTCCCATTGGGGAGATAACTCCAGAAGGGCTCTCCTCAGACCTGGATGACCCAGCTACGGGGGATAAGCCATAGGGCAAAAGAGGGTAAGTGCAGGGGAAGCCAGAGGATGGGGCTGGGTGGTAGCATGCAGAATGGGGCAGCACTGGGAACACAGGGCAGAAACTGTGAACTGTAAAAATTAGAAAGTTAACAAAGAGGCAGTACAGTGCTTCCAAAAGGGAGTATATCTCTAGAGACGTAAGAAGAGAGAAAATTTAAAGCAGCAGTACAATGAAAAATGTTTCTCCAAAAAGCTAGTTTCAGCTATGCTACGCACCAGGAGTTTTTTTTGTTGTTTGTTGTATTTTCTCAGTCCTAAACCTTGCCAGGTCTGCATGCCATTTCTAAGCCTAATGTGACAGCCACCTTTTTTTTTCTTGGGGAAAAAAAACTCAATTCAAACATTTATAAAATACTCACATTTTGGTGGGACTGGAAAATTTTACCCTCAAATAAAATGGCAAGATGCCTGGGGAAAAAAAACGGTAGAGTCAAATATTTTGCCGATTTTGTTGCACTGCTGCTTTAAAGGCAGAAAAAGACTTGAGGTCCAACCGGTCTGCCCAAAGGCCCTTACTAATAGGAGTGGCATGCCCAGTCTAGATGGGACATCTTGTGGATGCCCCCTACATGAGGCTATGTTCCTCCTCCTCCATGCCCCCCCCCCCTCGGTTCTGCTACCACCACCTGCCCCCTGAATCTGTCCCACTTGGACTTGAACCTAATTACAGAGTTAGCAGTTACCACACTGCTACACACATCATTCCACTTGTCCACAAACTGTTCCTTAAAGAAACGCTTCCTCACATCCCACCTGAAACTGCCTCAACAACTTGAAACTGTGCTCCTATATGAGCTCTCAGTTCTTGTGAACAGCTGAGGAATCTACTCTGTTTATCCCATGTAGAAACTTTTAGGTTTCTGCAATGGCCCCTCTTTCTCTTCTGGCCTCTAGGGAAAGTACAGTTACGTAAGAACTTAACTGTGACAGTAGATCTTCGAGAGAGGCTCTTGCAGTAGGTATTCACAAATAGAACTAAGCTGCCAGGCGTCAGGACCCCATGGAAAAATCTTCTAGCTAGCGGTCCCAGGCAGGGACCGCTCCCAATGTCAGCTGACCGACGCCAGCATATGTCAGTATAAAGGGGGGGCGGTCCCATGCCCACCCTCCAGTTCTCCCGCCGGTGGCCAACAGGAGAAAAGCTTGCCTCCTAAAGAGGAAAGAAAAGGAAACTTAGGGGGAAGGAGAGAGGGGAAAGCAATACCTATTGCAAGAGCCTCTCTTGAAGATCTACTGTTACGGTAAGTTCTTACGTAACTGTGCTATCTTACTTCAAGAGTGCTCTTGCAGTAGGTATTCACAAATAGGACTGAGTCCCAAGCAGTCTGGAACAACAGAAACCAGGAAGGAGGAATGAGAACAATCTGTACACACAATAAAGACACCTGGCAGATCCTGGGCTCAAGAAAGGAGCCCTTGTAAAACCACCAGGTCAAATCCTGTTCTGCGGCGAGAGGCAACATCCAAGCTGTAATGCTTGGCAAAGGTATGAACCGACGTACAGGTGGCTGTGGCACAGATTTCTGCAGCTGAGACATTCTTAAAGCATGCGACGGAAGCCGCCATGCCTCTGGTAATATTACCCCTTGACCTGACCCGGAAGGGGTTTGTCGTACTTATTGTAACAGTATGTGATACAGTTTGCCAACCATTTGGAGAGGCATTGTTTGGACACAGTAAGGACCTCCTTCTTAGGAGCAAAGAAGACGAACAACTGGTCCGTCTTCCTGGACTCCTTAGTTCTGCTGGTATAATACTGCAAGATCCGATGGACATCAAGGGTGCGAGGGAGATGTTCCCCTTGACTGGAGTACCCCAAAAAGAAGACCGGAAGCTCAATGGATTGATTGAGCGTAGATTCTACCACGACTTTGGGGAGAAACTTAGGGTTGGTCCTCATAGCCACCCTGACTCTGTGGAAAATCAGATAAGGGACCTGGCACATAAGTGCCTGAAGCTCGGAAATCCTCCAAACCGAGGTAATGGCCACAAGGAAAAGAGTTTTCCAGGACAGAAAACGCATGTCTGCCTCCGCTGCCGGCTCAAAGGGAGGCAGCGTGAGTTTTTCCAAAATTAAATTAAGGTCCCGGGGGGGGGGGGGGCTGGATTTCGGATAAGGGGCTTCAGATGAAGAACTCCTTTGTGGAAGGTCTTAGATACTTCCTGTTGAGCCACCAACTTATCTTCCACAGGGAGATGGTAGGCTGAAATGGCCAAGTGTACTTTGAGTGAGGAGTAGCTGAGACCCAAGTCAAAGAGGTGCCTTAGATAGTCCAGGATCTGGCCACTGGGTAGGAAAAGGGTTGCAATTCTTTGGAAACTGCCCGAATAGAGAACCGTTTCCACTTCACGGCATATGTAGACCTGGTGGAAGGCTTTCTGGCCTCCACCAGGATATTGGCTACCTCTGGGAAAACGCTGAAGCGAGCGGCAGCTATGTCTGAAGGAGCCAAACATGAAGGTGGAGGGATCTGAGCCCTGGATGTACTAGGGTCCCCTGATCATGGGTCAGCAAATCCTGGGAGAGTGGAAGAGGAAGAGGAGGCTCTTCCGACCACAGTTGCAGTACAGAGAACCAGACTTACCTCGGCCAGAAGGGAGCAATGAGAATCATGCACGCCCCTTCCACCCGAAGTTTGTTCAGAACTCTCGGGATCAAAGGAATTGAAGGGAAGGCGTAGACAAATCTGCCCTTCCTAGACAGAGACCGCACATCCTGCCAAAAAAGTCTCACCCGGGAGCGAGCGAGCAGAATGTGGGAAGCTTTGCATTGCTGGGGGAGGCAAACAAATCTATCTGCAGAATGCGCCACTGGGCGAACACACCATCTAATACCTCCTGCTTTAATTACCACTTGTGAGCACTCGCCAAAGTTCGACTGAGAGCGTCTGCGAGAGAGTTTTGAACTCCTGGCACATGGAGCGCTGTCAGGTGAAGGCTGTGTTGCGAGGTCCAAAACCACATCATTGCCTCCCAGCACAGGGGGTAAGAATGAGTCCCCCCCCCTCCGTTTGTTGAGATACCAGACGACACACATGTTGTCTGACTGGATCAGAAGATGACCGGGAAGAATGAGAGGATGGAGAGCCTGGAGAGCATACAGGACTGCTCTCAACTCCAGCACGTTGATGTGCAACTGTGACTCTCTTTGAGACCAGCTCCCTTGGGTCCTGTGGGACCTGAGATTGGCCCACAGCTGACCCCTGAAACATCTGTAGTCAGGGTCTGGGAGGGAGCCGCAAAGCTGAAGGGAACCCCCCCAGAAGAGGTTCTCCGGGATTAACCACATCTGAGATCCCTGGTCATGGGATCCAAGATAAGAATCTCATGATCTAATTCGTCTGTGGACTGTTCCCTCTGGACTTTGAGGGTCCACTGAGAGACCCTCATGTGCAGATGGGCCAGAGGAACTGTCAGTATGGCAGCTGCCACGAGGCCCAGGAGGCGAAGGACCTTCCGAGCTGGTACGCGTTTCTGTTCCAACAGAATGCGTACCTGCTGCTGCAAAGTCTCGATCCTGTCCGGGGGAAGAAAGGCTTTGCCCAGACAGGAATCCAACACCGCCCCAATAAACTGAAGGTGTTGGCATGGGATCAAATGTAATTTGGTCTGATTGATAATGATTCCCAAATTGTGGAAAAGTTGCAGGGTGATAAGGAGGGAGTGCAGCAGATCCTCCCTGGATGAGGCTGCAATCAGCCAGTCGTCCAGGTAAGGGAATACCTGGACCCCCTGGGTGTGCTGGGAAGCTACCACCACCAAAAGACATTTGGTGAACACCCGGAGAGCCGAGGAAAGGCCAAAAGGGTGGGCCTTGAACTGAAAATGTTCCTCCTGGAAGCAAAAGTGGAGGAACTTGCGATGGGATGGACATATGGGAATATGCAGGTAGGTGTCCTGCATGTCCAAGGCACATAACCACAGACCCGATCTAAGTAGAGGAAGAAGGCCCTAAAGGGACAGCATTCTGAACTTCTTGTACTCCACAAACTGAATGAGGGAGCTGAGATCCAGGATGGGCCTCAGGTTGCTCGTTTTCTTGGGTACTAGAAAAAAGTGTGAACAGTAGCCTGTCCCCTGATACAGAAGGGGAACGGGTTTTATTGCGCCCTTCGAAAGAACAGCGCTTATCTCCTCGCTTACTAGGGGGAGATGAAACGGGGATAAGATGACTGAAGAGGAGGTCTGTGGGGGGGGGGTTTGAATGAACTCGATTGAGTGCCCCTGGGACACCACTTGGCGCACCCAAGAGTCTGACATTAACCTCTCCCATTCCAGCAGGTGGCAAGAGAATCAGCTGCCTACCGGCTCCTCTGGACCAGATTCCAGAAGAAGGGGGAGACGCAACGAGGCAAGAGGCAGAAGGGAGGACAGCAGTCATGGCTCCCACGGCTCTACGGGCTTTGGCTGGGGGGGGGGGCTTGGTCTGCTGAAGGGGCCCTACACTTATTTTGTCAGCGGGCTGGTGTCTGCTTCAACTGATGATGGTTTTGGCATCGAAAGGAGTGTGTCTGGCCCTAGGGAGACTTGTACATGAGCTGCACCAACCGTAGGGCTCGACCCTTGGCCTGGATGTTCTTAACTTCTCCTCTGAAAAGAACCGATCCTCGGAAGGGCGCATCCTGTATGTCTGACTGAACTCCGGAAGGCAGACCTGAAATTTGAAGCCAGGCATATCTGCATAGACCGATAGCAAAGGCCACACTACGGCCAGCCATATCCACTGCATCATAGGTTGCTCGGAGCATATGCTGGCAGGCAGATCTAGCCGAGTGGACAAGATCCCCGAGCTCTTGTTTTACATTAGAGTCAGGGAGAGAGTCCAGCTTAGAAGACACCTGGCTTAAGAGGGACTTCTGGAAATCTCCCATGTGGGCAACGTAATTCAGTGCCCTGATGCCCAAAGTAGAGGATGCAAAAATCTTTTTGCCATACTGATCCAGAATCTTGGAATATTTGTCTGGGGGGTGGACCTGAGATGTTTGGGATTCGAGGTCCTGTCGTGAGCAGCACTGATGACCACCAAATCCGCCTCGGGTGGAAGACTGATAAGTCCTTATCTTCTGGCGACTGATATAGCCTATCCACTTTGGGAGCTAAGGTAGCCAAGGAGGAGGGCTGCATCCAGATTGTGGTAACTAAATCTTGGTGAGGCTCAATCCAAGGAGGAATGAGAGTCGGTGAGGCTTCCACCAAGTCTAAATGTTCAGCGTCTCTGATGCTGGATATCCTGCTCCACCATTTTCCAATTGCAGGCCTCTTGGATTTTCTTGAGCAACTCCAAAAAGGAAGGATCCTCCGGGGAGGGAGGACTTAGGAGAGTCCTTTGGAGTGGGATGTTCTGGAGTGTGAGGTTCCTCTCCGGAGTAATTTGGCTCATAATCTCTGCCTAGGTCGGAAGACTCCTGTGAACTGGAAGTAACCACAGGAGGGAGAGGCAAATTCAGTAGTCTGGAAACGTCCACAGGGAGGGTGAATTCCCTGGGACGAGTGCCAGTAGATGGTCCTGGTCTGTCGACTGGGACCGGCAAAGCAGTGTCCATCAGCAGATGACCGAGGTTGGGGGTAGTGTCGGTTGACGTCTCCCCAATTCTGATGTCAGCTGAGATTTGGTTTCAGCCCACCCAGGACCAATCTCAAATCCACCTGCGGAGAAGGAAGAGGAGGTGGAAGAGAGTAACCTGGATACCAGTAACATGGATAGCCAAAACCAGACCGCGGGTAGCCTGGACCAGGGAAGCTCGGTGTCAGGTACTGAGGCGTCAGGTATTGAGGTGTTAGGTATTGTGGCATCAGGTACCCCGGCATCAGAGGATGTGGCATTGGGTAGCCCGGCGTTGGGTATCCCGATGGACCTGACAGAGGCCCAGCTGGAGGGGCTGATGGGTCTTGCATCGGCCCAACAGGTGGGTCAGAAGGCCCAGAAGGAGGGTCCCCTGGCATGGGCCCTGCTAGCCCTGATGGCAGAACTGGTGGGCCGTCAAGCTTTGGCAAGTCAGAAGGCGGTGGTGTAGGGACTGTCATCAGGTCCGGCATCAGAGGTTGGGGTGTCCGGGGGGGGGGAGGACCTCCCTGACGGCAATGGCACCTCCTGGTCCTCACCCCGAGCAGGGGATGGAAGAGCCGACTTCCCTGGAGGAATCGGAGATGGAAGTACTTCCGAAGGCAGCTGATCAGACGTCGGCTGTGGCGATCCCTCAAAGTTAGGTGTGGCATCAGTTCCCGATGGGGAATCGCATGCTGTGCGGCCATCAGATGAACCGACAGGCAGCTTAGCAACCTTGTCTGGGCGGGAGACGGCAGAGCCAAAGCCCGACTTATCGGACGCGCCCTCACCGCTAGGCTGGGAATCAGAGGCAGCCTTAGCAGGGGCGGAGGCCACCTTTACCCCGGAGGCTCCTGTCGGGCCCAAGCGCAAGCCCGACGGGGGGCCGACGCTTACCTGGACACCAATAAGATGGCCGTCAGAGAGCGGTCTCCCAGAGGGGGAAGATACCTGGAGGCCCACGACTCCAGCCACAGTGTTTCTCTTTGTCCCGCTTCTTCTTGTGGTGAACCTCGGGAGAGTCCGACGTCTGCTGGAGTTTCTTCAATTCCTCCTCCATGGAGGCCATCTTTTTCTTGAGGAGGTGGGCTTCCAGAAACTGCTGCCGCCACTTGCGAGTGGCTGAACTGAATTTTCGGCAGTGCTCACACTCTTCCACGCGGTGGTCAGGGCCTAGACAGAAGAGGCACAAGGAATGGCTGTCCTTGTGCGGGAGCTGAGTGCCACACAAGTCGCACTTGTTTTTATGCAATTCGGAGGGTGACAGGGAAGACATCCACAGCTGGTAGGATTGATAAATTACAGAAAAATGTAGTTACATTTCAAAGAAAGGGAAAATAGTTATCCGAAAATGGTGCCACTAGCTGCACTATTCTTCCACAAGGTGACTGTATGGTGCCGACGGCAGGAAAGAACTGGAGGGCGGGTGTGGGACTGCCCCCTTTGTACTGACATACACTGGTGTCAGTCAGCTGACATCGGGGGTGGTCCCCGCCAGAGACTGCTAGCTAGAAGATTTTTCCGTGAGGTCCTGACGCTGGACGGCTTAGTCCTATTTGTGAATACCTACTGCAAGAGCCCTCTAGAAGTAAGATCAAAGGTTTAGGCTGTGCAACCTTTCCTCATATGATTTTTCCAATCAACCCTGTCATTTATTCAACCTCTTTCAGGCTTGTCTCCAACCTTCCCCCAGAACTTCTTCAAATGTGGGCCCCAGAATTGTACAGTACTCTAAGTATGGCCCCACCAGGGACCTCTTCAGGCCAGTAAAGATGGTATTCAAAAAAACAGATTCCAGAGGAAAAATTACTTACAGTTTCTATTTCTCCTTTTAATAAAAAGTCTAAAATCACAATAGCTACTGCAATTTTATATGTCTGGAACATGTTCTGTTGGTTATAGCTTATTATTTTTGTTTAATACTTAACATAAACTAGTATTAATTCCACTGCACGTTTCCAAAATATACTGGCTTAACAACTGACCCCACAATTGCTATAATTGTTACATCATAGTATCCCGTTTGCATTCCACTGTGATTGTACCTGATGTGTGCCGGGTGTTCATCCTCGCATGCTTTATTCATTCTGTTTATGTTGTACCCTACTGTCAGGTTTGTACCTGTTGTTGCACACACTGTAAAAACTATTATTGTATATATTGTATAACTTTGTTCCAACTTGTATTCCCATTCCTCCCAGGTCGCATCAGTAGACGAGATTCCTGCTGCATCTCTGTATGATTCCTTGGTGAAACAGTTTCAGTAAATAAACAGAACATTGCCATGGAAAGGGCTGTGGTGTAATGAATATACATAATATGGTCAGAAATTCCTTTAAACGCCTTTTGTATCAAAAGGCAAAATGCAAACCCAAGACAGCATAATCAGCTAGGAAGCTGTAACAGCTAAATAAGTTATGATAATGAAACGAGACACACTGACGGGGACACTAGCACTTTAGACCAGTAAGGGAGGGATTGCAATATTTCCTGCTTATATTTCCTTTATCCACCCCCCACCACGTCTTTATGTATGTGTCTCTTCACTTTAATTTCTGACTTGCTAGACTTTAAAACTACTTCTGTATGTAGCTCCCCCTTCCCCAACGGCACCACTATAGATTCTGCAACCAGTGACATCATCAAAAATAAGTAGTCAGTGGTGCCTGGTACTGCTGCTGCTGCCGCTTAACCACTTTGGTGAAAACTGAGGAAACTGCGGTGCCATTTCCTTTTCATCACTGTACAGTAATAGCATCTACGAGTAGCAACATTGGGAACCATCGACTGACTGCAACCAATGACATCACAGGCTGAAGCACCTATAATGTGGTAATGAGGGTTCCGTACAGTACAGAAGGTGCGTTTTCATGACCTGGGGAAACAGATTATAAATCACTAGGAGAGTACCATTCAATCAGAGGAGGAATCCTGTCTATCTCTTCTTCTTCGGACACGTGTACTCACATGCAGCCACAGAGCCATGGCAACACCACTCTCCCATCATGGTAACTTCATCCTCTGAGCTAACATCACCCAACTGCTCTCTTCGTTATCCCTAGAGTCCACTTCTTATCTCACACTGCTGATCGGGCACACACCACAATTAAAAAAACAAACTCTTCTGTGTCTCACTCACTCCAGTGCCAAGCACAAACTGTACACACTGAACTTTCAGTGTGAAACTAACAAATGTACCAAACCAATGACACAGATAATAACTGAGAGGAGGATGCAGACACCACTTTTATTTTTTACAGTGTCGTCTTCAAATCAAATTTATAAAGTCTATTTTTTGATTTGGGCTTTGTAGTAATTTCTAAGATATTTATATGTCTCCTTGTGTGTGACTCTCACTAAACAAGAACATTATCTTGTGCTGTTCGGTCTGACAGAAGCACTCACCCTCTGTGCCCTTCTGGCCCAAACAGCACGAGATAACATTCTTTTTCAGTAAGAGAGACACTGATGAGTAGACATATAAACATATAAAACAAACAGAGAAATATACACAGAAATGAGACTGGGGATACGCAAATATGTTCTGGGAATGCTGCATTGCTTCCTTTCCCTTTGTAAAACAGCACTGGAGCATCCATAGACATGATTGACTGAAAGATGTCACATGACTGTGCATTGCGCTGCTTTAATGCGCACCCTGTTGTGCGTTATTCCTTTTTTTTTAACTGAAAGCCCTACTTTATCAGTGATGGCAATTTGTACGTTGTGCCTCCCATACTCCTTCAGGCCGGGGTCACATGACAGGGAGAATGGCAAACCCACAGTTATTTTCCCAGTCAGAGAAAAAAGCAATTGAGCTGGCCTCACCCCCAAAACCTGTTTTCAGAAGCACAGACTTCAAGGAGGGTTATCACCTTCCCAATACAACTAACTACAAGAGGATCCTTTGAACTTGGTGCCAGAAAATCTCTAAAGCTAGGGTTTCCACTTGCTTTCCCTTTGAGCACAATACTCCCAATAAGAACTTCCTTCCCTTGGACCGCAGAAAGCTGTACTCCAAAAGCAGCAACTCCGAAAAGGCTAATGAATCTCATTACAACGTATCAGCTCAGAGAAAGTCACATCAGCATTATTACAGCTATGTAATAATGGATTATTTAAAAAGTAAAGGACTCCACCGAGTCTGCCAATAAAAACAGGTTTTACATGTTCAGGCTGCTCTGTGGTCCACATGATGTCATCACGCAGCACCAAATTAATTTCCTGTGGTTACATCCTAAAGGAAATCCAGCAGGCTCAGTTTTCAGACAAGCCATGAAGCTGCTTGTTGTCATTATTGTTTAAGCGAATGCCCAGATGTGCAATAAGTTGAAAAATACTTGAAGGAACCTAGATGTTTCCGAGTAGTTCCAATTACATGGTCCTCTCTCAGAAGAATGTCAGCTGAGGTAAGTCAAAACAAAACAAGAATAGCTTAGCTGTTTTAGTACACTGGGAGCACTTTGTTTCCTTAACTACACTGCAGTTACAGTGTAACTACACTGTAACTGCATTGCAATTGCGATGCAGTTACATGTAACAAATGTGTAAGAACAGTGTAAATATCCTGTTGCATGTAACTGATGATTATCTACCATACAGATACAATGAAACTGACAAAGTGTGACCTGTACACTTTCTGCCCCCCAAAAATAGAAGGCTGGGCTGCTTTTGCTTCACACATTCAAGCTGCTCTCCACCACGTACGCTCCTGGAGCCATAGGTTATGAGAAATGGAGATCTTTTAGTGTGAAGCTCCAAGCAGTAGAGAAATGTTTGAGCACCCAATGTTGCCTTGGAGGCAGGTTGCCTTGGAGGCAGCACTTTGTTTCACTTAATCTTTATGTAATTATTTATTTATTTAGTTAACTTTGTTGACCAGGTAAGGACACTGGCAATGGAAGCTTTTTTCAGGCATGACCAGGGTGCAACTGCACAGACAGTGTACAGTCAAAGTAATACGAAGACAGCAGGTGACGATAATAAATACAGAACATTATGTGCAGAACAACATTTACATGATTATGGGTCATCTTATACAACATGGAAGAGGTAACAGTATATACAGGTCAATATTCACATAAATACAGTTGATGGTAGAACACAGTTACATGACTAGAAAGGAAAGGAAAGGAGGTACAGGTAATATGGGGTGACAGGGAGGAGCAGGGGTAGAAGAAGGGGGGGTTAGCAGAAGCACTGACATGGGACAGAGGAGGAGTAGTGGGATTTCAGAAGATTAGTAAAGGCAGGGGAAGAGGACGTTGTTCTTATGGGAGAAGATACTGAGTTTCATGTGGAGGCAGCACAGTCGGAAAAGGACCGCTGACCCATACTGGTGCAAAATGGCAGAACTACAATGTTGTGGGAGGAGAAGGATCGAGAGGTAGGACGATTTACGAGGGAGACCTCACGGGCTAGATAAGGTGGGTTGCCAGTGCGCAATGTTTTGTTGATGAGGGAGGCAAGAGCAAGATCTGCTCCGAGTTCGGGAGGAAATCACTTAAGACTGTTGAACACTGTGCAGCGGTGGGTGTTGCAGCTGCAGCCGGAGGCAAATTGAGCTATGTTATAATAGAGGGTATGCTTTTTTGTAGGCCAGATTTACCAGCAGCATTGATGACTGTTGCTCTACACTGATGTGAAATTATCCACTAGCTCACAAGAGCTACCTCTCACTGTTGGGTCAGCTTGGTGGTACAGAGGAAATGCCAACAGACTGGTAACCAAGGGACCATGGGTTTGAATCCAGGCAGAAGCCCTTATTGCTATAGCTTCAGCAAGAGACCAAGTTGAAATCCTAACATGGACTTGTACGTTTAAAAAAAAAAATTTAACTGGAATTTCACTTGAGTGATGTACTATGGCAGCATGGAGTTGGAATAGTAAAAGTAAAGAGAGTTAAGGGAAAAAAAATAAATGCATCAGTAAAGCGCTGGTCTCCAAGGTGACATTAGTGGCCCAAACACTCCTCCTCCTGTGATGAAAATTATTACACACTCCAGACGAGCAAGATATGATGCAGCCAGTATTCATTTAGAATATTCACTGAGTTGAGCCATCTCAGCTCCACAACTTAAGATTGGTCACCACACAGTGCCAGACTCCAAGGCTGCCTTCCCCTTAAGGCTTCAAAGGAGAAGCCTTAAGGAGAAGGCGAAGCGCTGGGTTTCTGTGCCTGTGTAATTGACCAACCTTAAGTTGTACAGCAAGTTGGCTCGGTAATTAAATATTCTAAATGTGCAACATTTGATGGTTGCTGTGTATCTTTCTGTCTCTGGAGTGCAGTTAATATTTTTCTCTACGAAGTTTGGGATTGGCATCCTATAACTGTACCCACCAACTAACAACAGGACACTGGGGTCACTATTTGGAAATTCTCCTGTGATGAAAGCAGACCCTGCCAAAGGCTGTATCTAACCTCTTCTGTACACACCCAAAACCTGTTCCACTTCTACTATTTCCATTTACATAAGGAATGCAAAATGATAAATCTCTGATTCGGACCTCAACTAATAAGACTGCAACACTAGAATACTGGGTAACATAGTTGCTCAGATACACCAGTAACCAATCCAGATGTGGCATAATCAAATTGAGAAGAACATTATTTAACCCACTTTAGATTCTCATGCACAGCAGAAGCCAACAGGAAACCCATTACTGGATAATGAATTATCTGATCCAGATACAATATCCAGATCAACAGATGATTAAATAATACATTATAAAATGGGTCAAGTTGTCCACTGGAAACCTCTGCTCTCTGGCTGGAATGACCAGGTCAGCTGCTGTGCCTATACACACTCGGGTAAACATAGTGCTGCGTTTTCTCAGACAAAATGTTTAATAGCTGGCAATTTTGTAAGCGTAGTAACACATTCCAAGGTGCAGTGTTCTTTCAGAAATAATAGGCATAGCAGTCTTCAAGTGTATGCTAAGGAGCACTCAGCCTGTGGCCTCATGCCTCAGCACACATGGGAGGCATGCCTATACCTTCCAACAAACCCTGCCATATGTTATTGCCTACTTAGCCACTGATCCCTGGTAATAGTCCGAGGAACTATAGTATGAGCCTGTGAAAAGGCAGGCCCGATACTGCCTCACTCTACTGGAACTCTAGTACCAGTTTGTTGGAATGGCAGGCCTATACTGCTTCACTTTCCTGGAACTCTAGTATGTACCTGTGGGAATGACAGGCCCATTGCAGCCTCACCTTCCTGGAACTCTAGTACTGTACCAGCCTGCGGGAATGGTAGGCTTAATACTGCCTCACTCTCTTGGAACTCTAGTACAAGCTTGTTGGAATGGCAGGCCTGGTGCTGTCGCACTCTCCTGGAACTCTAGTACCAGTTTGTTGGAATGGCAGGTCTGGTGCTGTCTCACTCTCCTGGAACTCTAGTACAAGCTTGTTGGAATGGCAGGTCTGGTGCTGTCGCACTCTCCTGGAACTTTAGTACAAGTTTGTTGGAATGGCAGGTCTGGTGCTGTCTCACTCTCCTGGAACTCTAGTACAAGCTTGTTGGAATGGCAGGTCTGGTGCTGTCTCACTCTCCTGGAACTCTAGTACAAGTTTGTTGGAATGGCAGGTCTGGTGCTGTCTCACTCTCCTGGAACTCTAGTACAAGCTTGTTGGAATGGCAGGCCTGGTGCTGTCTCACTCTCCTGGAACTCTAGTACAAGTTTGTTGGAATGGCAGGCCTGGTGCTGTCGCACTCTCCTGGAACTCTAGTACAAGTTTGTTGGAATGGCAGGTCTGGTGCTGTCTCATTCTCCTGGAACTCTAGTACAAGTTTGTTGGAATGGCAGGTCTGGTGCTGTCTCACTCTCCTGGAACTCTAGTACATGTTTGTTGGAATAGCAGGCCTGGTGCTGTCTCACTCTCCTGGAATTCTAGTACAAGCTTGTTGGAATGGCGGGCCTGGTGCTGTCTCACTCTCCTAGAACTCAGCTTGTTGGAATAGCAGGCCTATACTGGCTTACTTTCCTGGAACTCTAGTATGAGCATGTGGGAACAACAGGCCCATTACAGCCTCACTCTCTTGGAACTCTAGTACTGTACCAGCCTATGGGAATGGTAGGCTTGATACGGTTCCATGTCATAATGGTGATCGCGGAATAGCGATCGGCATTACGGCGAGTATACACTGGCGAAAATGAATTTTGGAGATGCACACTTGCGGCGAGGATGAAAAGGGCGCCAAGACCTGCAGGTGTTTTTTTTAATGCGGGGGGCTGTGTCCCCTGCACCTGCCTACTAATGGATTCTCAGTTCAGGGGGTGCATGTTGGGGGGGGGGACTGAAAAACTTGGAAAAATACAAAGCCACCTGCCAGCAAAAAAAACAAACAAAAAAAAAACACCGGACCCAAACCCTGCACCTCCCAAGCGACCACCCACCCCACCATGCTAGCGGTCCAGCTCGGAAGCTGCCGCCACACCCCTTCCCACATATCTTTCCTCCCCTCCCCCCCGTGCGTATGTATACATGCGTATATCCATTCGCCCTACCCCAGTATTTGCTTGCTACCCTGCCAGGTAGCCCTGTATACAGGTGCCGTGACTAAGTCGCCCTTTTTTTAAATGCTCAATCACGGTCGCCCTGTACATGGTATACCGCTTGATACTCTCTCAGACTCCTGGAACTCTAGTACCAGCCTATGGAAATGGTAGGCTCCACACTGCCTCACTTTCTTGGAACTCTAGTTCAAGCTTGTGGGGAAAGCAGGCCCGGTACTGCCTCAGTCACCTGTAATGGCCATGTGATCTCTCTGTGTACTAGGCTTTCTCAGATTTAGGATGTACAATTCATAAGCGCTGGATTCCAGCCTGCTTTTAGGATTTCAATTTTTCGGTATTTATGACAAAAAAAATCTAAAATCCTAAAAACCCTTTTCGGATCAGAATTAGACTTCGATTTGGATACTTCATCCACCTGTAGTTTAATAAAAGACTGCCCCCCCCATACCTTATAAATCTTGGCGCTGCTGCTGGGTTGATCCTCAGTCGGTCAGTCTACACCATCTGGTTGATGTATTGCCAGTGCCTATCAGTGTCACCAGGCTGCCACTCCATAACAAAAAAAAGTCTCCACTCCAGCCTCCATGGTCCAAGCTGTGGGTGCCCCACCCCCATAGCCCCAAGACTCCCCCAGGCAGCCCAGCATACTTAGCCAGCCTGACTCCCACTAGTACACACGACGACTCATCTGTGCCTGACGTGACTTTAGAATCCTTTAGCAGCATCTCGGTCAGTTGGTATTCTCCCCCTCCCAAGAGCCCAGTAACTTGTAAAGGTGACCCAGAAGGACTCCCAGAAGCCCTCTGTCTGTCCTTGTCAACCTACAGGAAGCCCTGGAAGTAGATTTAGCCAGTCCAATACGCTTTTCGTGTCTGGCTAGAGCTACTCCCAGTGCTTCCTGTAGGTTGGCCATCTGAGGTTTGAGGGGCAGAGCAAAGAGCTTCTTGGAGTTTTCTCTGGTCACAAGTTACTGCGACCGAGACGCTGCTAAAAGGATTTATGTCACCATGAATGAAGTTACTGATTTTGTTGAATAAGATCTTCTTTGCCAGGGTCATCATGGAGGGGGTGAGTCGTCTCATCGGACTCATAGGAGTTGTCGTGCATTACTGCAGTACATACAAGTGGGAGGGAGTCAGGTTAAGGGTACTGGGCAAGCCAAGGGAGTCTCAGGGCTATGGGAGGGGCCGCTCTTCATCTGGAGGCTGGGGGGGGCGTTGATTTTAATTTCAAGGACTGATGATGACCAGTTGACAGTGGCACAAACTCAAGAGTGGACCTTCCCCACACAGCCAAACTAGACAACCTCGATGCCACCTCAGCCTCCTGGGACCCCAGCCAGCACCCAAGGTAGGGGAGGTAGCAGGAATTGGGCAGGACATTAGGGAGGGAATTTTTTGAGTTACTGGGTGGAGGGAGGTTTGCTTTATTGTAAACCTAAGTTGAACAGAGAATTGGAACTTGTGAAAATCTGTCTAAGTACTGATGGAACGGATTCCTCAGAATCAAGCAACCCTACTGTGAACCATTTACCTCTCTGTCCTTCAGCTTCATGGCGAGCACCAGCTGATGACGGTGGTTGGTCAGGGCCTCTCTGTAGTTTCCTTTGGAGAAGAATGCGGAGCCCAGGTTCCCGTGGGCCCGGCATTCACCCGTCTGGTCACCTAAAGGAGGAAAGAAGATGACAATCAAGTCCTTTGAAATCCCAGTCCCTTCTTGCCAGCAGAATATAATGATCTGTTCAGCAAACTAAAACCCGTTCCAGAATGAATAAGAAACATCTGAGGGGGAGCAATCAGTAATCAATAAGACACAACAAGGTGTACATGTTATTAGACATTTCTAACGCATGGCCTGGGGCATTGTAAGGCATGAGGCCGCAGGCCAAGTGCCTTCAGGCCCTGGCCGTACACTAGAAATGTCTAATGCACACCTCTGGAGTATCTCATTGTGCTCATAAAATGGGGTGCTGGATTTCACGTCTAAAAAAATGCAGTTTGTGTGGTTAAACATTAAATCAGTGAAACATTTATTTATTTTGAAATGAAATAGCCACTCTGCCTGCAGTAGTGTCCTGTATTTTTTTTTGAGATCCGGACTTATGTCCCACTATGGACTCTGTAGTTGTAAAGTGGGAGATGGTTGTCATGGTTACCCCCCAACATACACACACACAGCTTGTAAGCATCTAAATGCTTTATTTGTTTACTTTTTGTTGTTGTTGTTTGCTTGTTTCCCGATACAATTTTTTTTTATAAGCTGCGAGCGATCAATCTGGAAAGTGATCACTGTAGGTGAGGGGGAAGTTTAACCACGACTGTTCAGCTCGGTATTTGATTTAAAACGTGCATGCCTTATTTTCCTTTTTACTTTGTCAGCACTGGATGAAACTAGGGCAAGGAAGCGAGGCAGGATGACTGAGTTACCGAGTGACCGGTAGATGGTTGGAAGGAGGGTAAGCCGAGAGTGCAGATCAAACAGAATGGCAATTTTGGCTTTACAGCGTAAAAGGAAATGCAAGCACAATAATTGAAAATGTTAGAAAAGAGATATTGCGGGTACATTCTTTGAAGGACGCTACAGTTTTGCCTGTTTCTATTTTTGTTGCACTGTGGTGTGGCCAGAACAAAAGTCAGAACTAGTGGAGTGGTGAACAAGAAGCAGTCCATCAGAAATCAGGACAGACAAATCAGGAAAGATGTGAAGATAAGTGTGCAGAAAATTATTTAACTTAAAATAATATACATACTACTACTTTTCAACTGTGTGCAAGGGGGAAGATCATGTCAAACAAATCTGATCGACTTCTTTAACTGTGTCACTAAGACAGTAGACAGGGGCCAAGCGGTAGGCATACTCTATCTTGATTTCAGAAAGGCCTTTGACTCTGTGCCCCACAAAAGGTTGATCAGGAAGTTGGTGGATCTTGGAGTTGGGGAAAAGATGGTCAGATGGGTGGAAAACTGGCTGAGGGACAGAACCCAGAGGGTGGTGGTGGGGGGAGAGTTATCTGGCACCAGAGAGGTAACCAGTGGGGTCCCACAGGGTTCTGTGCTGGGGCGAGTGTTGTTCAATGTCTTCATCAATGACATTGGGGATGGCATTAAAGGCAAAATGTGCCTATTCGCAGATGACACCAAGTTCTGTGGGAGAGTGGACACAGCTGAAGGGATAGGGGAACTACAGGAAGATCTGGAAAAGCTGGGGAGGTGGTCCAGGATCTGGCAGCTTGGCTTCAATGCCAAGAAAGAACAGGTTACTCACCTGTAACAGTAGTTCTAGGAGTGGTATATGTTGTTCATCCACACTGTCTGGCACTGTTCCTTCCCTTAAATCTTGCCGGAAGTCTTCAGCTGGCTCCTCCCACCCACCCAGGTGGTATATACTGCTCCGCCCATGACACCAGATCTAGCCGCTGGAAGCCAGGTTGTGTGCCTAAAGCCGGGAGGTAGGTAGAGTGCAGGAGATGAACATATACCACTCCTAGAACTACTGTTACAGGTGAGTAACCTGTTCTTCTAGGAGCGTGGATATGTTGTTCATCCACACTGTCTGGCAGACTCCGCAGTTCTCCTGGAGGAGGGAGGCAAGCTAAGACACCCCTACTTAGGAACAGAGATTGGAGAACAGAGGCCCCAAAACCAGCATCCCGGCGTGACTCCTAGGTCAATGTGGTAATGGGTAATAAGGTGTTGCTGACTTCCAGGTAGCAGCCCAACAGATTTCCTGGATAGGGATGTCCCTGGAAGCAGCCACCGAAGTAGCAGTATGGTGGGTAGAATGAGCCCTAATCCCTTTGGGAGGCTCCTTACCCGCCAATTCATAGCATAGATCTATGCATGATGTAATCCATCTCGCAATAGTCCACCTGGCTGCAGGTCTGCCAGAAGCGGCTTCAGCGTAAGTGACAAACAGCTGGCGAACCTCTCCCCAAATTTCCGCCGTTCTCTCCTTATAGTAGGAGAGAGCACGCCTGAGGTCCAGAGTATGGAGCCTGTACTGCATCCGAGGTGTAGTTAGGGTAGTAGACCGCAGAGTCAACACCTGGTTGAGGTGAAACTTGACACCACCTTCGGAAGGAATTTCGGTGGGGGCACAGGACAACTTTGTCCCTGTGAAAAGACCAGATAGGGGGAGTCCACTGAATGCGCCTGGAGCTCCCCCCTCCTTCTGGCTGACGGATAGCCACCAAGAAGGCCGTCTTCCACGACAAGTGCGAAAGCGCAGACTTGTGCATGGGTTCGAATGGCTTGCCCATGAACTTCGCCAAAACCAGCAAAAGATCCCACGGAGGTGGAGGTTCACGCACCGGAGGGGATATGTGATCCAGGCCTTGGAAAAAGCGCCCGATCACTTTTTCCTGAGCCAACGTCGGCTGACCGACCGGCGCCCGGTAAGCCGATATGGCTGCTAGGTGCACCCTTAGGGTTGATGACCGGAAGACCCCTTTTGGAGAGGGACCAAAGGTAGTCCAGAATGTTAGCCACAGAACAGGATAAGGGGTCCAGGCTTTTGCCCTGACACCAAATGGAAAATCTCTTCCATTTGAAGGCATAACATTTCCTGGTCGATTCTTTTCGAGATGCCTCAACCACGGTGTAGACATCTTCGGAAAGACCCAAAGCCTGGAACTCTAGCCGCTCAGGAACCAGGCTGTGAGGTGCAGGGATTGAAGGTCCGGATGAAAGACCTTCCCCTGGTTCATTGATATCAGGTCCGGGCGTGTACACAGCCGCTCCGGGGCCCTGCAGCTGAGGCTGAGGAGATCTGGATACCAGAACTGGCGTGGCCAATCTGGGGCTACCAGGATCACCCTCGCCTTGTCCGTCCTCACCTTGAGTAACACCTTGTGGATCAAGGGAAATGGGGAAAGGCGTAAAAGAGGCCTGGGGTCCATGGCCTTGAGAAGACACCCCCCTGCAGCGAACCCTGCTGAGGGGGGCGGGCATGGTACAGCCTCAGCTTGGTGTTCTCCCTGGAGGCAAACAGGTCCACCAACGGTTTGCTCCAATGAGAGAACAGGTCGTAAGCTACCTCTGGATGGAGAGACCACTCGTGGGATGTCTGGCCTAAGCGGTTGAGAGCATCCGCCAGTTGGTTCGCGACTCCTGCCACATGGATGGCTAGGAGATCCGCCTCCTGTCGGCTGACGAAGGTCCAGATCCGGAGCGCCTCCTTGCATAGCAGACGGGAGTGCATGCCGCCCTGTTTGTTGAGGAAGTACATGGTCGTGGTATTGTCCGTCTGGACTTGAACCACTTGACCCCGGAGCTGAGGAGCGAAAGCTGACAGCGCCAGTCTGACTGCCCTGAGCTCCAGCAGGTTGATGTGACATCGAGACTCCTCGGGGGTCCAAAGGCCATGGGCCCTGTAGTCCCCCATGTGGGCTCCCCAGCCCATGAGAGAGGCATCGGTCGTAAGGACGACCGTCGGCTCGGGGCGGACAAACGGGATTCCTTCCTGCAGATGACTCAGGACGGTCCACCATTGGAGGGTGTCCCACATCTTCTGGGTGACTGTGATCAGCTGGTCAAAAAGACCCTGACGCTGAGACCACTGCGCGGCCAGCTCCCACTGAAGGGGGCGCATGTGCAGTCTGGCCCAACAGACCACTGAAGTGCACGCCGCCATGTAACCCAGGAGGTGCAGAAAGTCCCGGGCAGGGCGCAAGTGCCCAACCAGAAATGATTGGGCAAAGGAGGAGAGAACCTCCGCCCTGTCCGCCGGGAGCCGAGCTCTGGCTTGACAAGAGTCGAGCTCCGCCCCGATGAAGTTCATCACCTGAGAAGGTACGAGTTCCGATTTGGCCTCGTTGATCAGAAGGCCCAAGTGACAGCAGGTTCGGAGGGTCAGGTCCCTGGACCTCTCCACCTCCTGAAGGGAGGAACCCGCCAGGAGCCAGTCATCTAGGTAGGAGTAAATACGAACCCCTGACGCCGTAGATGGGCTGCCACCACTGCAATGCATTTGGTGAAGACCCTTGGGGCCGATGACAGGCCGAACGGCATGGCTCTGAACTCGTACAGGGTCCCTTCGACCCTGACGCGGAGGAACCGCTGATGAGACGGACGGATAGGGACGTGGAAAAAGGCGTCCTGGAGATCCAGTGTGCAGAACCACATGTTTTGCTCCAGAGATGGTATGATCTGGTTCAGAGTTACCATCCGAAAGGTGTGAGACCTGAGATACCAATTCAGGTCGTGCAGATCCAGAATGGGGCACCAACCCCCCATCAGTTTGGGCACCAGGAAATACCTGGAGACAAAGCCTGGGTCTGAAGGAGGATCCGGCACTCGGGCCACCGCCTCTTTGAAGAGGAGTAGCGCAATGTCGTCCCGAAGGGCAGACTGGGCGACTGAGATCCTTTCCTCTCGTGGGGCACGGGCTCGGCTGGGAGGGAACTGCTCGAATTCTAGGAGCAGACCCTGCCCGACCACTTCCAGAACCCACCTGTCCGAAGTGGTACCGGACCAGGCGGAAAGGAAATGGCGGAGCCGACCCCCCACGGGAAGACCCAGAGCTGGTGTGACAGGTACGGGGGAGGCCACCCCCGGCCCGTCACTGAGCAGGCTTAGAGGAGGAGGAGGAGGCACCTGGATCAGCACCTCGGCCTCCCTTGCGGGGCTGCTGGGGACCTTGCTTAGGCCTAGGGCGCCAAGCTTGAGCCTGCTGATGTTGCTGACCCCTGGAAGGGTGGTTGTCTGACCGCAGGGGAAGAATGTCAAAAGGCTTTTTCCTGCACTTCTGCTGGTTCTTATTTGAAGAACTTTTAGCAGAGGTGGCATCTAAGGTAGCATTAGACTGTTCGATGCGCTGCAGATGACCTGCCACTCCTGGCCCGAAGAGGTCGGTGCCAAGGAAGGGCACATCAGCTAGCTTGTGCTGAGTATCCGGGAAAAGAGGATAACCTCAGCCAAGCCCTGCGGCGAGTGGATACCGCTGCAGCTAGTGAACGGGCACAGGAATCACCCAGGTCCAGTACAGTCTGGAGCTGTTGTTTAGCAACAGCCCTGCCTTGGTCCCTGACCTGCTTGACCGTGGTCTGCATGTCAGCTGGGAGGTGAGGAAGAACTTCGTCCAGCGACCCCAAAAGGGCATGAGAGAAGTGTGCCATAATCACTGCTGAGCTTGTCTGATGAAGGCCCAAGGACGATGCTGCATAGACCTTCCGGGCCGAGTGGTCCATAAGTTTGGACTCCTTGTCTGGAGGGCGGTCAGTGTCCGCCGAGCTGCCCGTCCGCCTGAACACTGAGGCAGTCACCAGGCTTTCCACCGAGGGGTGCTCAGTAAACCCTGCCAAGGACCCTGTGGGCACCGCGTACTTGCGTGCCATGCGGGCAGACGGAGCTGGGCAGGAAGCGGGACGCTGCCAAAGTTCCAGAGCAGGGCCAGTTATGGCTTCGGCGACTGGAAAGGCCTCCGTAGGGGTATCCCTCTTAAGAATATCTGTAAGGGGGTATTCTGCCTTCTTCTGAATAGGCTGCAGAGGCATCCCCGTGGACTCAGAAATGAGCCGGAGGATGCCCTGGAAGGAGGAGGCCCTTCTTCCATGCCTGACACCGATAGCTCATCGTGAGAATGAAGGCCTGTATTATCTGACTCGGAGGAGTCCAGATACAAAGGCTGGCCACCTAAATCTCTCTCGATACGCCTGGGGCGATCAGGGTGACTGTAATCGACAGTCTGTGAGGAAGACCCGGAGACTGTCGGTCCTCCTTGGAGGGAACCCTTCCAAGAGGTAGCTTTGGTGGAGGTTCCACCAATATTGGTGGGGAGCCTGTAACCGGACCACGCCGGAGGGCGCACCAGAGCCCCGGAGGGGACCGGTGCCGAAGGAATCGGTGTCGGTGTAGGCCGAAGAGGCTGAGGCCAAGTGAGAGCCGGGACCGCTGAGGGAGCCGGCTTCTGGCCTGCTAGCAGGAGTTGCTGCTACATAAGATCCTCACAGCGTTGACGGATCTTCCGTCGAAGCCTCTCCTCATCCGAGGAGGATAAGGAACGGTGGCAGCGCCTCTTCCGGGAGTGTTTATGTCCTTTTTTGGGTCGATCGACCGAAGAGGACTTACTCCTCGATCGAGACCGACGGTGTCGGCTTTGTCGATCAGGAGAAACCGGACCCGGTGAAACCGAGATCCGTTCCTGTCCTCGATCGGGAGGCTCATGGACGGGTCTCTTGTCGGGAAGGAGAGAATGGGCGCTCTTCCAAAGAGTCATCGACAGGTGTCGGTGACAACGGCTTGATTGGGTCGAGAGAAATCTCGGCCGGATCAGCCGTCTCCTCGACTTCTGTGCCCGGTCCAGGCGGAAGGTCCGAAAACCCGGCAGCCAAGGAGGCGATCTCGACCGTAGTCGAGACCTCGGACCGCTCCCAGTCCCAGGAGCGTCTTCTTCGACTAGAAGAAGAAGAAGATTTTGGATCCTTTTTCTTAGAACAGGAGTGCGAGCCCGAGGGCGCCTCACCCTTGGTAGGGAGAGACTGGCACAGATCCCGAAAGGATCCTGAAAAAGTGGAGCACAAGTTGAGCGGCACGAAGAAGCCTTGACTGGCCGAAGCTTGGGTGGCTTCCTCCTCGAAGGCCGCCATTTGTTCGAGCTGCTCGGCGGATCCCGGAGCCGCGGAGACCGCCCACCTGGCCTCCTTAGATTTTACCGGTGGATTGCAAAGCTCCGGTCTCCCCAGCTTCAGGCGCGCCTGACGATCCTCCAAAACGGTCGGATGGAAGGAAGCGCAAATGGTACATTGCGAGGTATCATGAATGGTACCGAGGCAGTAAACGCACGAGAGGTGGGGGTCGGTGCGTGACATTTTCTGTCCGCAAGGACACTGGCGAAACCCGGGGGACGACTTATCATCCATGTCCGAATCCGAGTCATAAATTCTTATGAGTTTCAAAGCAAGAAGATTCGGTGAAAACCGTCGAAATGAATCCAGGGCCTCAATCACTGCAGAAAAGCATGAGGGAACCTGTATCTTCCAGCCGAAAGGAAGATCTGGTGTCACGGGGCGGAGCCGAGGTATTTACCACCCGGGTGGGTGGGAGGAGCCAGCTTGAAGACTTCCGGCAAGATTTAAAGGGGAAGGAACAATGCCAGACAGTGTGGATGAACAACATATCCACGCTCCTAGAATGCAAAGTTATGCGCATTGGAGCCAAGAATCCCAAGACAGAATATTACCTAGCTAGAGTCCGAGTATCTGCATCAGAGGAGGAGAAGGACCTGGGAGTGATGATCACTAGTGACCTGAAGTACTCCACGCAGTGCAAGAAAGCAGCAGCAAAGGTAAACAAGATGCTGGGATGCATAGCTAGGGGGATCAGTAGTAGAAGAGAGGAGGTTATACTGCCCTTGTACAGGTCACAGGTAAGGCCGCATCTAGAGTATGGAGTTCAGTACTGGTGCACACACCTCAAAAAGGACATTAACCTGCTGGAGAAATTACAGAGGAGGGCTACAAAGATGATAGCTGGTCAGCAGGGCAAGGCATACGAGGAGAAGTTGAGGGCACTGAACATGTACTCCCTGGAAGACAGGAGAGAGAGAGGGGACATGACTGGGACATTCAAGTACTTGAAAGGGGATAAATAAGGTTGATAAGGAGAGTCTCTTTAAGCTGAGTGGCAACCATATCACAAGGGGGCACAGTCTTAAGCTGGAGGGTGGGAGATTTAGGAGGGAGTTCAGGAAGTACTTCTTCACAGAGAGGGTGGTGGACACTTGGAATGCGCTGCCGGAAGAGGTAATCTCATTGAAGACAGTGGGCAGCTTTAAGAGAAGCTGGGATAGGCATGGGGAAAGGTAAGAATCATGGGTGAGGAGGATGGGAGGAGTGGGGAGGGAGGGCAGGGACATTAGCTCAAGCTGTGGACCCTGCAATACAAGCAGACTTGATAAACCAAATGGCCTTCTTCTGCTGGCTTCTTCCTATGTTCGGATGAATGTTCATATGTATTTCAAATTTAGATAACATAGAACACTGTACAGGATATGTGGGCTAAGCAAAGTGGGAAAATGGTGGCTGTAATTTTTTTTTAATTCTACTGAACCCTAGATTTCATTGCAGTCCTGTGTCCAGCTGGCCACACTTGTTTTTAGCCATGCATTAGATACTTCTAATGCATGGCTAATGACCTATCAGGATGCAGAAATTTCCCTTTCCATTTTATATCATTTTTAATGCAATGTGTGAATAAGCTTTTTTTAAATACTATTTAATTGAATTTTTGATTTTTACTGGTCCCATAAAGAAAATGTTTCAAAAAGACAGTAAGAACCCACAAATGATGTATTGCTAACCTTTTTTTTCACTTTATATGTGCTGACCTTATGGTCCCATAAATGTACATGACATTATTGTTCCAATGTCTTCAGAAAGAATATGCTTGTTTTATAAAGTTTAAACTTTAATTTAATTGTTTTTTATTTTACAATTTATTGGCAGTATATCCTAGAGGTTAGAGCAACGAGCTAAGAATGAGCTTGGTACATCCAGCAGACATGTGTTTGATTCCCACAACCTCCAATTACATACTGTGTGACCCTGAGCAAGTCATTTAACCTCCCCAGTGTTCCTGGCTCGCACCTGAAAACAAGCCTTGTGCATAGTGGGCCTTACCCGGTTACCAAAGGAATAAAAAAAAATGTTCACCCAGATAGACCAGCTGAGATGCAACACTTCATTTTCACTGGGGTCCTGCTTCTACCCATTCGTACAACTGGGTGGACTGGAGCACTGAAAGGTTAGGTGACTTGATTGAAGTTGTGTACAGTATATCTGGCTGTGATGGGGTTTGAACCTCTAATTAGTGATCACCCAGTTTCCCAAGTCATTGCTCTAACCACTAGACCACACTGCCCCCATTTAAGTTTAAAAAAAAAAAAGCCACTTGGGGTACTATACAGAGACACGTGGTCAAAGAATGCTCATTTTTATTTGTGGTTGATATCACTTTAAGGTGGCGGAGAAGCAGCCACTAGAAAAAAAAATCACAGTTGGCATCACCAGAAGTCAGTCACACTATATTCAGAAAAAACTTGAAGGGAATATACTTTCGTGAAAAGAGTAGTTTTGTCCCTTACTGTTCATCTACAGCTCGGTCAGGAGTAGTGTTGCTCAGAATCCGATTAGTGGAATTGGATACACTGGATTCGAATCCATGTTTAGGATTTTGGAAATCGAAGACCAAAAATCCTAAATCCTAAAAATGGCTACACTGTACTACGAATTAGAATCCAATTCAGATATTTAGTTCCAAAATTCAAGCCGGCCCACCAGCGCAGTGGCAAGGCATCCGTGTTTGATGCCGACATCCTGGGTTCAGGAACGGACCCAGGAGTCGGAGGGCCAGCCAGGTGGAGAAGGATTGAGTGCTCATGAAACGGCTCTTCTTCTCTGGGGGGAGGGGAGCAAGCGTCCCGCGTGTTAGCAGCCCCTGGCAGAGGCCAGAGGACCTACAACGACTGGTGCCAAAATGATGTTGGAGTCGGGACAGATGCCAGACGTCATTGCACATCCAGCCTCAAGGGGAACACTCAGCATTTTGAAATTTGGCCCTCCCCTTGTATGAAGCCCGGCCCAGCTGCAGTTCCGCTGCCCCACCAGTGTCCACAGGGGCCCTCCGTGGCCCCACCCTGGGGGGTAAGCTAGGGCAAGATACCATTGACCTTGGAAGCGGGTGCCCGTCCAGGGCAGCAAGCCTTGGCATGGTGGGGTAGCGTGCTGGGCAGGGGCTGAGCCTCAGTCTGGAATGGGAAATGGGGAAGGCTAGGCCAAAAAAAAAAAATTTTTCAAAATCTGATTTTGAAGTGTAAACCTGCACCTTATCTGCAAGGACTTTTAGGATTTGGGATTCTGAGTGAGAAATGGATCTTTTGAAATCCCAAACAATCCTATCAAAATGGAGTCAAGCACCCTAGTTCTGGAGCTGAAGTCATAATTTCCTGCTTTTGACATCACAGTCATTCCTACAACAACTGCCTGTGATGTCTCAAGTATGGCACTATGATTTCGACTCCAGCCTCAGCTCTGCTGTAAGTGACTTGTTATGGGCAAAGATGTGTTTTTCGTGTACAGTAGATGCCCTTAAAGGGATGCTGTGAACTCCCTAAATAATTATTTTGTCCCCTTTAAGTTAATGCGGGGGCATCGATTGTGTATTACATGCAATATTCTTTTCTTTGTGCAAGACATCTCCACAAGATCCACTTATTTATGTATTTTATAAATCAAGCTGTTTGCTCGTGCACCACCACCTTCTTTCTCTATCCGGCTGTGTACTGGCAACCTCCCAACACTATGTACTGTTCCCCCACTGTCACAGCTAGTGGGGGTCCACACTGTCAGGGACTCAAGAATACTAAGGCCGTCATACAGTTGGCATGGAAGACATGACATTTTCTGATATTTTCCACATTCCTCAAAGCCCTCTCACCTCCCCAGTGCTGGCAGTGCCCCGTCAGGTGTCACCCATTACCCAAAGTCCTCTCACCTCCCCTGTGCTGGCAGTGCCCTGCCAGGTGTCGCCCATTCCCCAAGGCCCTCTCACCTCCCCAGTGCTGGCAGTGCCCTGTCAGGTGTCACCCATTCCCAAAGCCCTCTCACCTCCCCAGTGCTGGCAGTGCCATGTCAGGTGTCGCCCATTCCTCAAAGCCCTCTCACCTCCCCAGTGCTGGCAGTGCCCTGTCAGGTGTCACCCATTCCCCAAAGCCCTCTCACCTCCCCAGTGCTGGCAGTGCCCTGTCAGGTGTCGCCCATTCCCCAAAGCCCTCCCATCTCTCCGATGCTGGGTGGTACCCCATCAGGCTTCACTTATTCCCCAAAGCACTCCCAATTCCCCAATGCTGGCAGTAGCCTGTTATGCTTCGCCCATTCCCCAATGCCCTCCCAGCTGCCTGACACTGGGTGGTGCCCCATCAGGCTTCACCCATTCCTTAAAGCCCTCCCACCTCCCTGATGCTGGACAACGCCCCATCAGGCTATGCCCATTTGCCAATAGCCCTCACATCTCTGATGCTGGGCAGTGCCCCATCAGGCCTCATCCATTCCCCAATGCCCTCCCAGCTGCCCAACACTGGGTGGTGCCCTGTCAGGCTTCGCCCATTCCCCAAAGCCCTCACCTCCCTGGCACTGGGCAGTACCCTATCAGGCTTCGCCCATTCCTCAAAGCACTACCACCTCCCTGATGCTGGGCACTGCCTCATCAGGCTTCAACTATTCCCCAAAGCCTTCCCAATTCCCCCATGCTGGCAGTACCCTGTTATGCTTCACCCATTCCTCAAAGCCTTCCCACCTCCCTGATGCTAAGCAGTGCCCCTTCAGTCTTTGCCCATTCCTCAAAGCCCTCCCAACTCCCTGATGCTGGGCAGCACCCCATCAGGCCTCGACCATTCCCCAATGCCCTCCCACCTCCCCAACGCTGGGCAGTGGCACATGCAGCAACATCCCTGCGGAAAAGGCTAGCTTCCAAGCCCACCGCAAGGGTCACTGCAGTGGCAGAACCACAGTGCCATCCCTTCCTGGCTGGAAGTGATAGGGAAAATGATGGAATCACTTCTGAAGGAAAGAACTGTCGAGTATCTAGAGGCCAGAGAGGCACAGGACCCAAGGCAGCATGGATTCACAGCGGGAAGGTCATGCCAGACGAATCTGATAGATTTCTTTGAACTGGGTGACCAAAGTAGTAGATCAGGGAGGGCTGTGGACATGGCCTACACATTTAGCAAGGCATTTGACAGTCCCACACAAAGATTAATATACAAGTTAGCCAGCCTGGGGTGGGTCCCAAGATGACAGCCTGGGTAAAAGATTGGCTGGAGAATAGGACACAGAAGTAACAGTGAAATGGTCCACTCTGAAGAAGGGGTTACTAGTGGGGTACCGAGGGTTCAGTATTAGGACCGGTCCTCTTCAATGTCTTTATAAGCGACATTGCAGAGGGACTGGAAGGAAAAGTATGTCTCTTTGCAGATGACACAAAGATCTGCAACAGAGTTGATGCACAAGGTGGGGGTGGAAAGGATGAGAAGGGACTTGGCAAGGTTAGAGAAATGGTCAAATGTATGGCAGCTTATATTCAATGCTAAGAAGTGCAAGGTAATGTACCTGGGAAACAAAAACCCAGGGGAAGAGTACACAATGGGGGGTGAGATACTAACAACAACAAAAATAAAAAGGGACCTGGGGGTAGTCATATCAGATGACCTAAAGGTGGGCAAGCAATGTGAGAGGGCAGCAGGAGGGCTGGGGATACTGGGATGCATAGGGAGAGGCATCACCAGTAGAAAACAGGAAGATATTATCCCTCTGTACAGACAGCTGGTCAGACCCCATCTGGAGTACTGCGTGCAGTTCTGGAGACCCAATCTCCGCAAAGACATAGACAGGATGGAAGCTGTCCAGAGGAGGGCAACTAAAATGGTGCAGGGTCTGCACCGGAAGACACATGAAGAGAGACAAAATGAGCTTAATATGTATAGCCTCGAGGAAAGGAGGGAGAGGGGGGGACATGATAGAAACTTTCAAGTACCTCAAGAGAATCAACAAAGTCCAAGAGGGTAACATCTTTCAAAAAGAGGTGTACAAGAACAGGGGGCACAATTTGAAGGTAGAGGCGACTCAGAGGTAATTTAAGGAGTATTTTTCACAGAGAGGGTTGTGGATGCATGGAACAAGCCTTCGGAGAAGGTTGTGGAGTCAAAAACAGTGGTGGAATTCAAGCATGCATGGGACAGTCATAAGGCCATTCTAGGGGGTGGGGGTAGGAAGTAGGCTGCTGGTTAACTAGGATCTGCAGCTTATCCAGTAGGTAGGGAAATGGGCAGACTGGGTGGTCCTTATCTGCCATCACATTCTATGTTTCTATGTAATGCCACCGCAAACCCCTTTCCCCCTTTGCTGCCCAACTTAGCTCTTGACTTTGCTCTCAAATCTGAGTCGCTGGCATGGAAGTGCAATGTGCTACATGCTGGGCCATCGAGCGGCCCATTTAGAACCATTTTTCAAAATAATACAGAGCACTATATTAGTGCAGTAACACCAAAACATGAGCACCCTATTCACTTGCATTGAGAGCGTTTTCAGCATGTTAACAATGCCGGTAACACGCTGTAGCACTAGCACGTGAAAAATAGATTAAAAAAAGTTAGAACATGTTCAGATGTCTTAAACACAAAATTAAATTCTTCAAGACAATCCTCCTTGGCTCTGTGGTCGCTCAGTACACTGGTGACCCGGGTTCATGTCCCGAGCCCGGGACATCAGGAGCGGAGACTAGCAGGGAGGGTTCAAGAGCATCTTATGGACACTCTTTTCCCGGGAGGGAAGGAGGCAGTTGCGTCGCTCTCTTGCAGCTCCTGGTGGTGGCTAGTGGTGCTGATCATGGCGTGGGTGACCACACACCGTCAGGCATTTACCCCAGGACAGTCATGAGTATGCACAGATAACAGGGGAGGAGCGTGGGCAGGACCAGGAAAAAAAACAGGAAAAATGGCTGCCAAGGCCCCAGATGACAGCCTCAAGTTGGCTCCCCTACGTTGCCCCATGTCGCACAGTAACAAACTGTTCCTGCCTCTCCTGCTGATGACCCCAGTTCAGCTCCCCACCGGGGATCGGCTGGATCAGCAGGCATACCTGACGGGTCAGACCTATGGTTCTGATGGGTGATATGTGGCAACAGCTGCCACTGCATGGATGAATGGGGGAGGAGGAGGTACAGCATGAGAACCCAAAGGAGTGGGGCCAAGGTGGTCGCCGGGCAAAAACAAAGAGAGACAATCCCTTCCCTCATCACTTTAAAAGGGTGAAAATTGTCATGTGATGGTGGGAGGAGTTTACACTACAGTCTGTTTAAATAAAGAAAAGAATGGTGAGAAGGCAGTGGCAAGGGCCAGTAGGATGCTGGGGTGTATCGGCAGAGGAACAACTAGCAGGAAGAGGGAGGTCATAATACCCTTGTGCAGGCAGCTTGTCAGGCCTCACCTGGAGTATGGGGTCCAGTTCTGGAGGCCATACCTCAAGAAGGATGTGGATAGGGTGGAGTGCGTCCAGAGGCAGGCGACAAAAATGATAAGGGGACTCAGTCATCTGTCTTATGAGGAGAGCCTGAGCAACCTCAGCATGTACTCCCTTGAGCAAAGAAGAGAGAGGGGGACATGATTGAGACCTTCAAATATATCAAGGGTATCAACAGGGTGCCAGTAGAGGATATCTTCCAACTCTGGGAGCAGTTGAAAACAAGATGGCATGGTTTGCAGATAGTAGAGGGGAGATTCAGGGGAAATATCAGAAGGTTCTACTTGACAGAGAGGGTGGTGGAAAACTGGAACAAACTTCCAGAGACGGAGGTGGGGGCAAGGACTGTGGGCATACCTCTCAACTGTCCCGGATTTTGCGGGAAATCCCGATTTTCAGCTGTTTGTCCCGCCGTCCCGATCCAACTGGCCGTTTGCACGATTTCCTAGGCTGAGCGGCTGAGCCCTGCTCCGAATGCTACCATGCGGTCTCCTCTCTACACCACCATCGCCATGCTGACTGTCTCCGTCCAAAATCCCCACGTCCCCATGTTGCAGTTGCACACAGTGGCGTCTTCGTGAGGAGGCACTGGCGTGCTCTCCCATTTGACCAATGGTGTGATTCAGTTGCTATCCGTTGTTTTTCAGCACCCCCACCCACCGCCTGGACCTGATATTTTGTGTCCCCCATCAGTTCTGAATGTACAGCATATAATAGGACCTCCGGCACTCTGGGAACCACACAACCGAAGAAAGAGTTCCAGAGCACTGGTGAAGAATTAGCCCCCCTTGCCTAGCTATGAGTCAAGCGAACGAGAGAGACTGCTGCAGCTTGGAGACTTGGATCGACCGGGAGAGAGAGAGAGAATCAAGACTCTGCATTTGGAGGAAGAGGAGAAGTGCAAGTTAACGCTAATGCCAGCCTGTTTGTTGAATCATCGCCATCGCGTGCCCATCAGCCAGACCGTTTTTTTTTGCACCAGTCTGCCATCCCTGCCTGCTAGCTGCTGCCTGCTGCTACTGTAAATCATTTATTATTTTGTTTGAATAAAAGAATGAAGCAGCAGCAGACACTGCCAGCAGCGGGCATACCGACTACCGAGCAACAGGGAGCACATGGAGAGACAAAGAGGGAGCAGACTCAGAGCAGCACAGAGCAGAAGGACCCGAGCCCAGCTGACCCTACAACCCAGTGCCGCTGTTGCCAGCAGAGATTGCCACCACACCAGTACCTTACCGTTTAAGTGTTGGGCAGCAGGTATGTAAAAATGCCAGGAACTGTGGAGAATATATTTAGTATGTTAACAACTTGGTTTATGTATTTGGCTAACGTGAACCAAATTGGGGGGATCATGGAGTAAGTGGTAAGATTTATAAACTGGCAAGTGGACTGTAGGTAATGACTTTTGGATGAGTTGGAATCATTTCATTCATTTAATTTCATTTATTAGTTTTACTGTACCAGGAATTACTGACTTGGACTATCAAATGATTCAGTTTTTGTGTATAGGATACATGGGGATACTGAAAATGATGACTGGTCTGGTGGGGCACGGGGGTCCACCTTGGAGGTAGTGAATGCATGAGCTGCCTCCCACCCTGTGGGGGCTTGAAATTTGGAACCAGGATTTTGAGGGGCAAGCACAGTATTCCAGGTTATGGGAGAGATGGTGTGGGGACCTCATCATTTGGCAGTCCCAGGGCACAGCATCTTATAATCACTGCAGCAGGAGGGGGTGCAGTATGTTAACTATCTGTGGTGATGGTCATGTCTGTGCTAAAGGATGATAACCCAAGGGTTAAAGGGTGGTACAGTGCCTATGCACTAGTACCTAATAGAGTTTGGTCATCAGCAACAGGCTTAGGTGACCCAGGCTGCACTTATTTATTTTGTCTTCTGAGTGTTCCTAGAACCCAATCATTATTGTAGAGATGGGATCTTTGGGTATTTTGACACTGTACTGTGGACGAGACCCCCGCAAGAACACCTAGCGGGAGAACTCTGGTGAATGTTTGTACACATCACTACAAGATTCAGATGTCAAATGGTAGTGATTTGTAATAACAGCTTCAGCTCCTGTGAACATTGCCTCTCAACAACTTGGCTGTTCCACAAGAATTATCACTGTCTGTAACTAGTGACTGAGTCCTGTAACAACTGTTAGCTGCTGAGCCTGTTGCCAGTGCCATTTGAACAACTTGGCTGCCTCACAGTATTCACACATTTGAAAAAGATGTGAACACTGTGATGCAGCACTTAACGCGGCGCGAAAAATGGTGTCCCTGATTTTGAGCATTTGTCCCTGATTTTAAAGGGTAGTGTCCCTGATTTGTGGCCTTGGAGGTTGAGAGGTATGACTGTGGGAGGATTCAAGAGATCATGGGATAGGCACAAGGGTCAGTTAGATCTGGGGAGGGGGGTGGGGGAGGGCAACAGCATGACCCAAACGGAATGCTAGGCATACTGGGTGGTCCTGGCGGTCCTTTTCTACCGACACGTTTCTATGTTCAAATTTCAGACAAATTCTAAAACAAAATATACTGAGGATATATCTAAGGATGTCAGAAATACGTTCTTGCTAAAAATCTATACGATGAACATTTTTGCCGACTAACAAATACTACTGCATTAGGTGACGTGCACAAGGTCAAACAGTGAGAGTTTGGCTCTAGCGGGGTTTTGAACCTCAGTCTCCTGGTTCCCAAGCCAGTACTGTGGCCACTAAACCACAGTGTTTACCGACTGTGAACCTGATGGTCACTAACATGAAATGAGTGTAGTAATAATATAACCTGTAGGTCACATTCCTATCAAAGGGGCCGGTCGAAAAGGCTGCAGCTTCAAAGCCACACTAACACCAGCATTTAAAGCAAAGTTCGCAATATCTACTTTACTTCTCAGAAAAGCCACAGCCAAGTAAGAGTAAGAGTGCACCCTGGCAGCAACTGAGCACATGCATATCTGCCATGCACTCTGACCTCAACCACCTGATAATGGAAGTCCAGAGCCAGCTTCAGAGTCCAGGCCACACCATTAGACCAGATTTATTTTAATTATTGACTTTTTTAAAATATATTAATTTTTGTTAAGAATCCAGTCTTATACTTCTAAGTAGGTTAGCGTTTTGTAGTCCCTATTTTATGGATGCTCTTGTAATACAGGAAAGCTCGATTCAGTGGCGGAGCTAGAGGAAGGGCTGGCGGGGCAGTCACCCCTCCTGGCTGCCCCAGTGTGAGTAGTGGTGCCCCACCATGATCTTTATTCACTGTTTAGTGCCCATTGTGAAGCCCACAACTGACTGAATTCCACCCCCCCCCCACTCCCAAACCTGGCTCCGTCACTGGCTTGATTATAAAATGGGTCATGAAAATCCTGTAACCTCATTGGTTAAAACATGTCACATGACCATCAGTAACTCCTGCAACAGACAACCCATAACCAGTGTGTGTTGTTGTGAAATTTACCCACGCTTTGTGTGTTGTGTCAAGAGGCACAACTGAGTCACTTTAACCACACAAGAGGTGCCTAAGTTCCACCAATTACACACACTTTGAAGTGCACTACTGCAATTATAAAATGAATCTGTATAAAAATCGAAAAACAATGACTTGGGTTCAAAGAAAGTAGACATTTGATCTGCGGGATATTTCCCAACTGTCTGTTACAGGATTTACTCATGGTCATGTGACATGTTTTGACCAATGAGGTTACAGGATTGTTGTGACCCATTTTATAATTTATTATATGTACCAGGCTCAAACAGGGGTTCTTGCCATTAAGAAACAGCTACTTACCAAAAATCTCTTAGAAAATGGACAAGTAATAAACACATGCCCCCGTGTTTCCCAAGAATTATCTCAACAAGGTCTAAAACAGTAGTGTTTCTCCATACTTTTATATTTATTATTGTTCTTTACAGGAAGTTTCTCATGCATAGACAGCCACTGGACATCCCACATATGTGGCAGAACTCTTTTGTTTACCAGGACATACAAGATGTCCTTAGAGGCGATTCTGTGTAAAGGACAAAGTATTCCTCAGCTGGAAATGCAGCACACAGAATGTGTACACACCAAGACTTTCTAGCATGTATTTTAGGCTCTGTCCACACTAGCACTTTTAACCATGTTTTTAACCATTTTAACTCTGTTAAAACAGTTTAAAGGTATTGCATCCAGATTTTAGCATGGTAAAACCGTCCTACAATCCATTTTCAAAAACCCTGCTAAAACCCTCCTCAGAGCAGAGTTTTAGCATGTTTTTTGATCAACACGGTTGCCTTAAACCACATTAACGGCAGTGTGGATGCAAATTGTGCCGTAACACCGTTTAAGGCCACCTCTGCTGCACTTCCATGGCTTTTTTTCAGGCTGCCAAAAAGGAGAAACAATTAACCTACACCTTTGAGCTCACAATGAGCTCCCAAACAAAATGCTGTAATTTTTTTTCCAAATCAGTTACCGTGCCTGATCGCAGGTATCCTGGAATGCACTGCGGCACCTACAATGCTTTGCAGTAATGCCGCAATCATACCTGGGAACTCGAGCAGGCAAGCATGGTGTCGAAGGGCAATGTGGATGCTCTGACAGCCAGGTTCAAGCATGGAAAGTAAAACATTTTAAAAAATGCATGCCAGTATGGACAGGACCATAGTTGTGTTGGGCGGAAGTGCCACGTTTGCAGTTCAGACGTGGCGCTACCTAAAAAGAGTTAGGGAATTTCCCTGGTGGCTTGTCCCCATTCAGTTAACCACCAACAGTATAAGCTGGTTCACTGTCCCCTATCCTGCTGTCACAGCAATCATGCTACCACTTGCAATGCTGACGACCCGGGTTTGAGAACAAGCCGGAGTCCTCTGAGTGCCAGCTGGAGAAGGAGGATGGAATGTTCCAGAGGGTGTTCTCCTCCTCCTTGGGAAGGGAGGGCATGCAGTCTACGCTGCGCCACCCCCATCTGGGTGACTACAGGTCATGCAGTTGGAGCTAGTGAGCAGGAAGGATGCCGACATGCTCTGACGCACAGAGCTCTGTCAGCATCTTAGGGGGTTGAGAAACAGCAGCAAGAAAAATCTCCCTAGCCACAGTGAGATGACATCTGCCCCTCACTGCTGACCATGGCACTCAAACCGAATTGAGCTCTAACTCTGTCGGGAGGGGGATCTACCCCAGGTAAGCCAGAGAGGACCAGGTGATGAGGTAAGTCTTGGAGAAAATGGTTGATAGCATTCGGTACCAGGCAGGACCAAATGGGTGGCCAACTGGGGTGAGCAGGGAAGAATACATCATACTAAATAAAAAAAATATATATACTATATATATATATATGTGTGTGTATGTATATATATATATATATATCCACCTCTATAGAACAAGGCTGAAAACATGTGTTTCCTAGTCTTTCTTTCCTGGTCAACAAATACAAATAAATACATTTGAAAACTGATTACAGACTATAGTGGATATAGTAATATACCTAAAGTCTTGGCCACATCCAAGTCCTGTTGCATGTATCCAATACTCTTTTCTGTGTTTCCGAGGGACCAGTAAGCACTGCTCAGGGCAGAGAAGACAGATCCCCTCAGCTTCAGACTGCATGTCCCGATCTTCAGTGCCGCTTCCAAAACGACCACAGATGCACCGTGATGGCCAGCCGTCAGCAGCTCCTGACCAATCACCGATACCACTACAAAGGGGCTCTTGTCTAGTTTCATCTTCTGCAGCTGCTGATAGGTTGGCTCCAGTGATTCTGAAAAATAGAAAGCAAACAGAATTTATTACACAAGTCCAAAGCCCCATGTGTGCTCCCTTATAGCATCTTATTTCCCTCTCTGAGGACTAGAAGTATAGCCTAGAGGTTAGGGTAACAAGCTGTGAATGTGCTTGGTACAACTAGCAGACCTGGGTTTGATTCCCACAACTGCCACTTGCATACTGTGAGTAAGTCACTTAAGCGCCCCATGTTCCTGGGATGTAACTGGAAACATGGGACTTTTCCCAGCCAAAACACTAAATAAACACATCTTAAGTTGCTTAGCTGCATGCTGCAGATTAATGCTTCTTCTTGATTTCTCAACAAGAAGTGCAAAAGGTAGCAACAGGGCACCATGAATTCTATGTGCATCCTAGTCATTTCCGCCTCCCATTTATGCATGGGTGCCAAAGCACGCATGGCTTGGCTGCATCACTGTATGCCAGCACCCTTGGGAGAAAACCAGGAATCCAGGAGAAAAATGCTGGCTGTTCAAGCCAGTACCTCCCAGTGAGGCTCTTGCACAATCAACACAGATGGCCACCCACACATACTGGTCCTGGGTAAGTGATGGATAATCTGAATGTCTGTGACAAGGTTGGAGATAGAGCTGAGCATCCTCCTGGCCATGATCAGAGAAAGGCAAAGCTCTACAGGAAAAAAAAAAACATCAGCGATGAGGCAACCAGTCAGCACTGACGATTTACCTGTATGCGAGGACCTGTTCTACATGTTCGTGTGTACCGTTATTACAACTCTTATGGTCATGAGTGCCTTCTCGAGTTCTCTGGCTGACAGAACTGTGAGGCTGAGCACTGCTGGCAGACAAAGAACTCGAGAAGAAACTCTTAAAGCCATAAGAGACACAGGAACTGTACATTAAACATATTATAAATCATGTGGAAGATTTTTGTTTTCAAAAAATAGAACTTGACTTTAACAGCACAGTTTTACTTTGGGCAGGTCCACTAATGCAGCAGTAATCCTATCAACTGCAAAGTCAGCGACCCCTGTCTGGGAACAAGCGCAGGTTATCGGGAGACCCAAGTCTGGAAACGAGCGCAGGTCATCGGGGGACCCGAGTCTGGAAACGAGTGTGGGTCATCGGGGAGCCCGAGTCTGGAAACAAGCGCAGGGATCGGGGGACCCGAGTCTGGAAACGAGCACGGGTCATCGGGGGACCCAAGTCTGGGAACGAGCGTGGGTCATTAGGAACTGGCTGGGAGAAACAGGATTGAGCGTCCCTTCGGGGAGGGAGGTATGTAATCTCCACTGCTATCCTGTCACCTGGGTTACCACAGGTGGCAATATAGCTGGGAAGCATAGTGGTTGGGGGGATGTTAGCCAAGCTCCGCACAGCAGGATTGTGCACCCTTGGGGTTCCTTGTATGCTGATGTTCTGAGAGAGTGGCAAGGGATAGAAAAAAGGATAAAACAGGAGAAATCCCCTCAAAGCCAAGTGTGGGTTAGGCAATTGGGGGAATGTGCGGTCACGGAAAAGCTGATCTACAAATGTAAAGGCAACATAGTCACATATGAGAAGCACTGGTTAGCCTTCGAAGAGTTTGTAAGCAGAAGACCGAATGTATCATAGTGGGAGAAGCACTGGAATGTGGGTAGGTCGGGTGGGGGAAGCAGAGTGACATAATAAATAGAGATTCAACCTTTGACAAATGTTATTACTATAGAGTGCTTGTTACTAACTCCCAGTTGGAGTTTAGGTTTCATAGAACCTGGACTTCCTTATTTTGTTTATAAAATGGTTCCTCTGATCGTTATTTTAAAACTGAGTAATGATGTTCAGAAAGATAACCGTTTCCAATCTGTTCTGCTGTGCTGAAATAACACATACTTGTGTGATCACATTTGACAAACGACAGGTCTTATAACATGGGCTATGAAAAATGCACAACCCTATTGCTAGAGTGACTCAGCGTGTCCATGGATTAAACAGCTATTTAATCCACAGTTCTGCGGAGCAACTCTGGAGATCCACTGCCGGGTCTCATTCTCTTCAGGGAGAATGAAATCAGCCCGGCAGCCATTTTCAATAGGGAGATAGCAAGTGGGAGTGGAACATCAGTGCTGACGTGCAAACTCCTATTTCCCTGTCCGTGCCAGCTGCAGTGAGAGAGAGATACAAGCAGCAACGTGGGTGCTTGCCTCAACAGTAATGAGTTCAAAGGCATAAGGTGAGTGTGATAGCCTCCCCCCCTTCCCGAGCAATGGGAGCAGTAGAGTGAGAAACAGCCTGGGAAGAGCCTGCCTCTGTGTAGTGGCCTCTGGGATCTGTGGGTGTTACTGTGGTTCCTCCAATATAGGCTAGCCCCATAAATGTCACTGAACTCCAACGAAAAGAACCCCAACATGGTCACTGCCTAATGCACTGCTGAGAAACAGACAGAGAGACATACACATAGTGACAGCGGGATTGAGACATGGAGTGCACCATTCTGACAGTGTGTGTGTGTGTGTGTGTGTGTGTGTGTCTCTCTCTCTCTCTCTGCAGGCTGTGTTTCAATCAAATTCAGCACTGTTTCTCACTCCATGGGACAGCTGAATGAGGCTGTGTCCCTCTCTGTACATGGCCCAATGTCTTTATGTCTATCTGCAGGATGCTAAAATTGCCATCTCTGTACACACATTGAATTTATTTGGTTGGGTTATGGAAACGCTTTAGCAACAGTCACAGAAAAGTGAGCTAGACACAGTGGAGAGACCCTCAGAAGCCCCCGACTGCTGTGTAAGTGTCAATTCAACACGTCTCTCTCTCGTTGTCTGTCTCAGCCATGCAGTCTGTAAAACAGGATTGTTCCATGTCTCTGATGTGGTTCTTGTATTTTCTGGCTGGCAGCACAGAGCACAAGTAAGGAAAGAGGAGCTCCGAGCTGCATATCTGTATATGGGGCTGGGGTGGGGAGCAAGTTACTGGCGTATGAAGTTTAAAACACAATATTATGCCCAAGAAATGTCACAAATCATCTGAGTAGTGTATGTGTGAAATTTTTATGTGCATAGCAGTAGTTACATGTGCATTATTTGTTGGGGACTATTTTGCAAGGTGGCGGGATACAGCACCCTTGTTGCTGTTTAAACAGGGGAAAAAAACCTTTCTGCGTGTTTTCGCTTGTTTTGCACATAATCCATGTTATAAGTGCAACAGCTCACTCCAGGGTATGGTGTTATTGGGGATTATTCAACACCCAGGTGCTGTGAGGACACACACCCCGGGTGTTGACTGATCCCCAATAACACCACACCTTTCGTGGGTCATTGCTTACTTATCACAGAGCCCCGACTGTAAGAGATGCACTCGTTCACTGCCATTTTATAGTTGAAAAAGAAAAAACTACAACTTGACTTATTAACAGAACAGTTGTCCGTTACCAGTGCAAATGCTGTGTGTATTGCAAATATGTGAGACAGGGTAATACTTTCACGAATCTTCATACAGGGAAGGATTCTGAAATTCACCAGCTGACTACTTGCGATACTACAGGGGTCATTTATTTAGTTGAGTGCACCTGTGGTGCATTCTACATGGGCAAAACTACAAGGAATTTCAAAACAAAGGTAGGTGAACACTGCCAGGCTATTGAAAGGGGTGATCATACTTATGCTACTGCGATGCATGTTTTGGGAATGCAGGCTACAACTCAGCATCAATTTTCCTTTACAGCAATTGATAAAGTATGCCCAAAACCTTGGGGGGGGGGGGACTTTAATAATCTCATCCCAAAACAGGAGAGTTTTGGGATTATTAGATTGAATGCCACTAAAACACACCAGGGTTAAAGGAGTAGTAATCCAGAATTTGCAAAAAAACATATTGTGCAGAATGTTTTGATTTGTGTGTGAAGTCCTAGTGTCTCATTCCCTCTGCCTGCTAGTAAGAGTTTTTCCTAAATTGGCCTGCTAACTTTGTGGTAGTACTGCGACCCCTGGGGATCTCCATCTGAGCCAGATGTATTGCTTTTCTTGTACCGACAATGCATCCTGTCTCATATGACAGTGATGCAGCAGAGACCATAGATTCAGCTGCAAGCACTGCTTTAGAATTAGTTCACAACAGCAGAGCTGGGTAACTGTTCTTATCCAGTGTGCACAAATGGCTACATGTAGATACTTGAGAGTTGAGCGGGGTTTCTGTAAGAAAACAGCTACTATATAACTCTAATTCAATATGTTTGTTTTCTATGTGTGTCAGGTCTAGCTAGCAGGAGTGTTTTGATTTTAACATTTTTGATTTCATCAAACTACACACAACCATAAAAAGCACAGAAATCACTCCAGATGCAACAGTGCTATAATTGGTAAAGGCTCTAGCTATTTTCTTACAGAAAACCCCAGTCAGTTAGCTCTGAAGTATTTGCTAAACTGTAAATGTAGGTACCAGCATTCTATTAGGCAGAACTGGCAGTTGGTGATGATTTTGCTCTGTGACATGATTTTCAATTTTTGTTTTTGTTTTACAAATGTGAAGTATTTTTTAAAGTATTTGTTTCTTATTAAAGATAAGTGTGTGTATGTGTGAGTTATTTAATCAGATTGCCATGCAAGCTTAAAATCAAAACACTTACTCCTGCTAGCTGGACCTGACACACACAGAAAACAAAAATACTGAATTGGAGCCATTTAGTAGCTGTTTTCTTACAGAAAACCTACTCAGTTAGCTCTCAGATATCTGCTAAACTGTACATGTAGTCATTTATGCACACTGGATAAGAAAAGTCACACAGCTCTGCACAACACGTTTTTTTGCAAATTCTGGGTGTACTACTAAACACACTGACTTTGAACGGAAAGCTTTTTTATCCAAATGTAGAAAGGAATGAAGTAACAATCATTCATTTCTGTTTCTTCCTTCCAGGTAAAAAGTCCTGGCAACTGAAATGGCTTTTCTTGCTTTCGTTACTGCAGTGGATTATACAAATGTGTTTTGTACAAGACTATTATTAACTAGCAAGGTCTATATACAACAATAAATTATAAATCATTTTACTGATTATGTACTGTGCCTTTGACTCAGTACTGCATGGCATATGTATTAAACTACAGTATATACGTAGTCGCCAGCTTTTTATTTATATAAATATGCCTTGTTGTGTATATTGTTATCGTAGTCACTGTTTATAGTGTTTCTGTTAGGAGGTTCTGGGTTGTTTTCTACTCTTCGACTTGATATTTATTCCCTATCTTATTATTTGTTTTTAATCTAACGACATCACGATAAGTCATCATCAGTAGCCACGTAAAAAGAGGGGGAAGACCTGTATGCAGTAGGCTTTGAGAAAGGCCCATTTATCCGAAACGTATCAGGTGTGCACTACATCTTGTAATGTCTGCTGAGATTTTTAAATGTTTTTCTTGTATTAATGAAGAGACAGAGGGGCACCTCTGGATATGAATACTGAGCGCTGGTGTCGTTATTTAACCGATGCACTGAATGCCTGATTTCTGTGTTTGAATTTCAGTTACTTTTATTGTCAGTGCCACCCGCCCAGAGCAGACTCTTTTTCTAGTACTTAAATCTTTTATTTGTCACAGGCTCTTGGGCTACTAACTATAAATTAGAATACCTAAAATCATATGGTCGCCTCTCTAGTGTACCAGTTATATTTAGGGGGATAAGTTGCCATCCAGTACACAATTAGGCTGTAAAGTTTATCGGTTTTGTATTAAAATAGATGTTCCTTGACCAGATAGAATTTGTATTTTGTATATTTATATAGAATGAGTAAAACATAATTAGTAAAAAGCAGGACAGGGAAGGAATGGAGGCAGTGCAGAGGAGGTAACCGAGATGATGCAGGGCAGCATGAACATGTACACGCTTGAGGTGAGAAGGGAAGAGAGGAGACAGGATTGAAACATACAGATACCCCCACATGGTAAGTAAAGTGGATAGTGGGAATTGTTCAGACGGAGTGGGAACACAAACATCAAGGGCAACTCCATGAAGCTGGGGGGGGGCAGATTTAAGTGTGACACCAGGAAGTACCATTTCACACAAAGGGTGGTGGAGGGGTGGCACAGCCTACCGGAGGAGGTGGGCTGTGGGATATCAGTGGGGGGGGGGGATTCAAATGAGGGTGGGACTGATACAAGGGGGTTTGGTAAAGACCACACCAGAAAAAAATGGTAGCGTTAAGAGCCTCTAGGGCTCTCTCACTCAATATCAGTCAGGAATGGGCAGACATGACGGGCCGAGGGGCCTTCTTCTGCCAACAGATTCTGTTTGTATGTTTCACCTTCCACTGACAGTTGTCTCACCGTAAGAATGCGCGTGAAAACTTGTAGCCATCAGACTCCCCAACCATATATTTAATTTATAAAAATGTTGCATCATACTATTGTATTGAATTCTATTTTTGTAATTATTACTGTTCAGCTGCAACTTTGTAATTTCACACATGTTCCTGGATGCCACTGTATACATCCTGTTCACCTGCAAAACGCATCTAACACTGACACCAGCACTGCCCCGCTCCCCTAGTATCAGCCATTTTTCCTGTTCATTATTTTGTTGTTGTTTACTGTTTTGTTGTTGTTTAAACTGGACACCTGTGACAATGGGAATCTCTTGCTCACAATACCTTTCTAGTATAATAAATAAACTGAAACTGAACTGAAACTCTTTAATGTTCTTTTGCCTTTTCCACAATTTACTGCATGGTAATTTACTATTTGGCAATTTATTCTTTTAACGTTCTTGAATTTGTATATTTTAAGTTACTTATTTCCATTTTATTGTATTGTGTAACCTCCCTACAAATGGGGGTTCCCAAAAAGTCTTCCTTGAGCTTGCCTAAATGCTCACTGCCAGGCTGGTGTCCTGCGTTTTAGAAGTTTAAATGTGATTACCAGAGCCTATATAGCCTCTGTGTACTGTCTCTTTAAGAGCTGCCTGATTGCAGCCTAAGTACTCTGAGAGGGCACTCTGTTGAAAGATGTAACTATTTGCTGAAAATCATTTAGAGTGATAATGATAATGTAGTTTGTCTAACATGCTTTCTTTGTAGCAAGGACTGTTTTGTTTGTCTCTACTATCTTGGTCCTGGACTGCAAATTGGACCAATCAGTTCTGGTGGGACCTAAAATGTAGCCGGACTACAGGAGCTGTCTGGATTCAAAATCTGTAGGAACTTTAGTTTGGGGTTTTTTTGCACCTTTTTTGCAACTGAAGTGGGAGCTCTTGCTTTGACCGACAGCCAAATCAGCCAACCAAACCTTTGGATCTTGGAGAAGTCCCGGCTGATTGCAGTTTTCAGTTAATTCTTAGCTGGGAAGTGAAATGAGAAGAGCTCAGGTGTATTTTGGGCAGCAATCCTGAGTGGATTCGCATGGGAAAACTGTGAAAGGGCTGAGTTTTTGGCTTGCATATCTGCTAGCTGCTCCTGAGAGGGAGAGAAGAGAAATATTTTGGACTAAATCCAAGTTTGTGTGACTAAAGTAAGCTACTGAAGTGGGCCAAGCTCAACCCGAAGAAGACCGAAGATTTTGCTGAATGCGATCGGCCTGTCAGGAGTTCCAGCTGCCCCTAAGCTCCCAGTGTGTGCAGAGACTTAGCGATTGTGATCGGGGAGCTCTTTGCCTGGTACAGTAGAATTCCCGTACATGTAAATGTGCTATGAGCTGCTAGTGGGTTGTGAGTTAGTTCCCCACTGTGTGAACTGTGTTCTGCTTGCTGGAAGCTGTATCCAGCCCAAAACGGACTGCATCCGAATTTGTCTCCATGCGGTCTGGGCCTTGACAGAGTGGCCCAGCCAGACTATCCACTACACAGAGACCATCGATAAGAGACCTGCCTGGGGATCAGCCCCCTGCTCCACGCTTGAAAAGGAAGGACGCCTCTGCGACTCGTGTGGGCCTTGCTTCTCCTGGCATTCCAAATCAACCACCTGCAGTCTCGATTTTCATCCAGCCTGTGTCCAGTCTTGGGTATCGTGAGTAAATACCAGGGTAGCTCCCTGCAACAACAGCTTAATCTGAGTGTGTCATCTGATTGTCTTGTTGTTTCATTTCCTTTACAAACTGAGCCCTCTGGCTCCGGATTACAAATATTGTGTACTGTGCATGTTGTGTTTTCCATCACAGGACCCCAACCAGCTGCAACCCTGGGCAACAGTCCTGGCTAGCCCATCTCTTCTCCACCTGGGTACCCAGAGGTGTGACTGTGTGGGGGGACTCAAAGCGCATGTATAACTGTTTGATTGATAAAACCTTTACGCTAATTAACCTGATTTTGCCCCTTCCTTGTTCAAGTCCCCTGAAGAAATCAGATCTAACTTTTTCTGCTCGTAATCTGACTGTGGTTCCTGTTTGTGCTCAAAGTACTGTACTGTTGCTATTTGCTGTGCATAACCTTGTTTTACAGGGGTCCCCAGGGTCGAGCCAGAGGAACCAGCCCTGGTGGTAAGTGCAAACAGTGTGGGTACTTGTGTGGTGTACCAGGGGTATTGTGAAAGTGATTATTGTACAGTGCTCAGGCCACTAGAGGGGAGAAGGGGGTTACAGTGTCCCGGAGGGCTGTGCCCAGGGTAGCTTGACCACTACCAACCCTGACCTCCGGGTGGAGGCACCCATTTCAGAACTCAGGCCCCTTAACCTGCTACTAGCCAAGCAGGCAGGGGTAGCAGCCCTTGGGATAGCGCCACCTAGGGGTTACAATTAGTTTATACATTGTACTTTTTATCTGTTCTCTTCTCCTCTCTTCCCCCTCCCCAGGACACAACTGGAAACAAGCTCTTACCAGCTCAGTATGACTTTAATGGTGAAATAAATAAGCTGGATTCAATGGTTTTCCTTTTCTTTTCTGAATAAACATAATGGATGAAATGAATAAACTCTCAATATAAACTTAACCAAGGGTCACTCACTGTACGACCCGGAGCAAATCCTTTAGCTTCCCCGTGCTTCTGTCCTCCCACATACAAACAGAGTGCACTCATGGTGCTATGACCCTGTGCACTGGCAGGGTGGCCAGACCTAGGGAAAATACAGTCTCAAGGAAGCAAATGCATTCGAAGGGTCAAGCAAATAAACTTACAGTTAATGGTCCTGTTTGCAATCGAAGTAAACGTAAAAAACAGCCTGCTTGGGATTGCCCCATGGCCCAGAGTAGCGCTGCGTGCTGCCGCACTGGTGACCCGTGTTTGGAATCGAACTTCGGAAGCCAGCTGGGAGGGCTAGGGCCAGGGAGGAAGCACTGTTGTGCGGCACCACTCCCAGCCAGGAAGTGATGGTGTTAGGTTATGCTGTGCTAGCAATCCTTGCAGTGGGCCAAAGAACCTGCCTCTTCTGCCGGAGTATGCAAGCTGCATGCAAGGTCTGACAGGGCACAGCCCAATGGCAGAGTGGCGGGCAAGGTTAAGGGAGGACAGAGAAAAACAACCTGCCGACAGGGTGAAGCTCCAGCCTGCTGCAGATTCCACAGCACTGACAGGGCCCTGGCTCCTAAAATCTGGAGAAGGACACTTGGGGGGGGGGGGGGCAGATCTCTCTCTCTCTCTCTCTCTCCTGGCCCCACAACGAGGTGCAATCCGTGGTGGATCATCTGAGCCAAGCTAAATCACGGTAATGGGGCTGGCAGGGCAGAAGTAGAAAGGGGCTGGGGGAGAGACTGGGGCACAAACTGCATTTGGAAAAGAAAAACAGTCTGCTCCTACCACACACCAGTTGCCCCTGGATCTTTGGTACTTCTGGCTTCAACTGTAAACCAGAATGTCAGAAGGAATTTTCTGGATATATATTTCGACTAAATCAGCATTTTTAGTTTCACCCTTCAAGGACGTTTTCCTCCCATCTGTGAAAATGGGTAAAAGCAGGACCCCATAGAAAATGAGACAATGCATCTAAGGTATGCTACCTTAGACAAATAAATTGCACAATTCAAGCGGAAGGTGCTGTTTGAATCCATTTACACAGAAGTGTTTAGTCAGCCCTGTCAATGATCACTAGCTACAAGCTTTTCCACACTGGAATGGACAGGGTTATAAGGTTAGAGTGACTGCATATGACCTCGACAACCAGCAGGAGACTAAACAAACACTGCAAGCATGTAGATATGTCAACTTCATTATATTTTCTGCCATTCCCTTCCCCTAACACAGAACTGCCCCAGCACCACGTGCCTGCCTAAATGTTGGCCTGGTGCACTCGTGCTGGTGTTGCTCTCCATGGCCCCCTGTTTAGCTCGGTCTCTTGTCTTCTTCCACATCCAGATGTGAAACTGGACCTATTGTTAGCAAAATATGTCAAAGAACCAGATTAAATATTCACCATACGATCACCTGGTCTCAATGGAGGTTTTTACTTTGTGGGAATCTTACAGATTATGTGGAATAAACTTCTTTCACACACCTGGTATGCGTGTGTGTATGTGTATGTATGTATGTCTTTTCATCCTGTAACAAGATATGTAACTTCTTCTGACCCTGCTTTAAAATGTTCATATACTAAATAACATAAATATATGTGTATAGTTATATATTATGTGCCACTATAGTTGGGGTTTAATAGTCACGTTTATGTTAAACCCAAAAGTTGGCACTTTAATAATTTTGCAACCATTCAACCGATTTGCCCGAAAGTTTGCATGCGCTGTCTGGTACCATAGGTCTCTGGATCTGGTAAGTTTCATTCTGGTCGGATGTACGGTTGCGGAGCTATGGAATGTAAAAAATACCAAAGCGCAGTATTCAAGGAAATTATACCATCAACAGGTTAAACAAGCCATAGAGCCATGAGACTGAAGGGCGTTTGGCCTTTATTAGCTTGTTCGACCCCGAGGATGTTATTGTTTCACGAGTATGCCGGACTTTGCCATTTTTCATTTTATATACTGCATTATGTCAGAGACTTTTTGTTGTGTCCTATGTATAGTTACCATAGTGTTGGGGGGGGGGGTAGACTGGCTGTCACCTGTGTTATTAAGGGCCTTAGTACATGTGTTATTAAGGGGCATGTTACCGCTGGTATTAAGGGACTTCTTACTTGTGTTATTGGGGAAATTTATAGTATGTTCCACAGTAATGTGTTGTTAAGATCTTAATAACACATTAATATTTCTTTATTTCAAAAGTTTCATGAGGAAAGACATACTGAGCAGCAATCAGCGCATTTCCAGATGTGTCCTGAGGGTGAGGGGAACAGGAGATACTATAGATTAAGAGGTGGGGAAAAAACTAAACAGTAATAACAACATCACACTACAAATAAAAGGGAGTCATATACAGCGATACTGTATCTCAGAGGAGCATAATCATAAATACAGAAGGCAAAAATCAGTACATGCAGCATATAAACTGAGTCATGATGTAGTGATTATGTATGCAGATAACATAAAAATATATATATATATATATAGTTCTCGTTAGGTATTAATGTGCTATTAAGGTGTTAGTAACATTAATACAGTGTAATTAGCTAATTGGCAACCTAATACGCTAATTGGCAACCATCACATATGAGGAAATACATATAAAATGTATTTTAATAGGGGCACGGTACAAGCCCTACAACCCCACAGCTGCAGCATCTCATTTTCATGGTGGTCCCAGGGAAGACAGCATCAGTCAGCTGGTTAACATAGTCCAGCAGGAATAATTACGTACAGGCTAAAATATACACAGGAAAACCAAACTCTAAAGGTAAGTGCATCCAAACAGTAATCACAGCCAGCTAATAAAGCGTGGTCACTGCAAACAAAGAGCGTGAGCACTGTTATACACAACACTGTTATATACAACATCATTATATACAGCATCGTTATATACAGCATTGTTATACCCAACATTGTATTCGCAGCATTGTTATATATAACATTGTTATATACAGCATCATTATATACAACAGTTATATACAGCATTGTTATATACAGCATTGTTATATATAACATTGTTATATACAGCATCATTATATACAACAGTTATATACAGCATTGTTGTACACAGCATGATCATGAGCAGTTAGATGGCGATTCTGGACCAAATCGAATACAGAGCATGCTAAGACAGCTGGAAAAACTGGACTTGAACACTTGCATGCTAAAAGAACTGCTCAGCTGGAGAGCGAGTTTGTGCCAGGTTTCTGGTGCTGCAAATGCAAAGGCCTTCCTACTGAATGCACGCTTCATCCTGGGAGTTGAAAAGGTAAGTGCTGCTGTTGAATGGAGTGTGTAGGCACTGCTTGACACTGACTGTGAGGAGAGCCTGGAGACACTCAGGGGCTTTTCATGAGCACAGCTCTACAACAAAGAAAGTCAGTGGAAGTTATGTCTGCTTGAGGGGCTTGTTCGGTTAACCTGGTCATACAGCAGACAATGATGGGTAGACCATCCACAGGAGAGGATGAAACTGCACATTGTGTACAATTGATCCAGGGATCTTTTTCAAGACATTTTTGTCTCTGACTGCACAGAAAAATAACTGTGAGCTGAAACCTAACACGTTCAAGTTATAGTTTGACCCAAGGATACTTCTTTGATAGGTTGCCCCAATGACTGCTGCAGTGGTCAAGCCACCAGTGAGCAGCCCTAGAGTTTGTTTTTTTTTGTTTGTTTTATTTTTTAACAAAATGTAATCTGAACAGCATTCTTTAGACAGGAAAATTTGGTCTCAGTTTTATGGTGGTGCCTTGCCCGGGCATTGAGTTAATCACTGGATTAATTTTGAACCTGTGTCCAGCTACAGAAGATGCCTGGAGATATCAAAGTTTAGTTGTCTTATTCAGTTTGAATCCATGGGACAAAAACAACCTAAAATGACCCAACACTCTACTTTTGTGTGTAAGTGTGATATAGTTTTCCTCTTGTGTAGTGAAACTGTATTCAAGTTGTTTGAAAGTGTCTTTCCAAGATTAGGCACTACGTACATATTTTGTAAGTTTATGCTGTTGAAAGTCTTTTTATTGTAGTTTAATAATTTCACGTGCCATCTGTATCAGATTGAAAGTGATGACGTTTGAACTCGACGACATAGCCAGCTGATTCCTTCCACTTACCGAAGGATCTGCCCTGCTCCTGGGTGAAGGCACATAGTGATGTGCGCCCAGGAAGAGTGCAGGGACACACCCCATTAACGTCAGTGGGATCAGATTTAATTACATTGTTATACACAATTATGGCTTGTTCGAGATTATTTAAGCCCCACCACTTAACTAGCAAGGGTCCCATCACATTATTCCATAAAATGCGGTGCAATTTAGTGTCAATACTGAACAGACTTCAGTTATCTGTATCTCAGAACTGTTTTCAGTAGCAGCTGAACCCCATACTTTGTTTTAAAAAACACATTTCTTGGACTTTCACATCATGAGAGCCACAGTGCATGAATGTCCCCCTTTAAATATACCCTGACGCCTCAGGAGGAATATTGATAAAAATGTTATTTTAACAACTGATTCTTAATGACCTGACTCCAAGCTTTCATTTAAAATAAAGTTTCTAGCCCTAATGGTTCCAAGGTTAGAACTTTGAAAAGATAATTTTACTAAATGGGATAACTTTGGGACATAGAAAGATAGACTCTGACGGCAGATAAGGACCGCTTAAGCCCCCCCAGTCTGCCCATTTCCCTATCTATTGGATAAGCTGCAGATCCTAATTAACCAACAGCCTACTTCCTCCTACCCCCCGCCACTATAACTACCTTATATCTGTCCCATGTGTTCTTAAATTCCCCCACTGTTTCTGACTCCACAACCTCCTCAGGAAGGCCATTAAATGCATCTACCACCCTCTCAGTGAAATAATACTTCCTCACATTGCCTCTGAGCCATTCCCCCCTCTATCTTCAGATTGTGCCCCCTTGTTCTTGCACATCTCTTTTTCTGAAAGATGCTACCCTCTTGGACTTTATTGATTCCCTTGAGGTATTTGAAAGTTTCTATCAAGTCCCCCCTCTCCCTCCTTTCCTCAAGAGTATGCATATTAAGGTCTTTTCGTCTCGCCTCATATGGCTTCTTCTGCAGACCCTGCACCATTTCAGTTGCCCTCCTTAGTTTAGTTTAGTTTAGTTTATTGTTCTTGGAATTACTACCTTTGAGCCGATGGCTCTTTTACAAAGGTTCCACGTCAATTAAGTACAGACAAAAAGGTTACACAGATGGCACAACAATTTGTGCTGTGTCATTAGCAAGTAAAACATAGACAATAAATATCAATCAATTGTGCAAAGGACAGGTAATACCAATAAACACTTATCATACAAAAAAAATCAAGCCAGTTTGTGAAAAAATCAAATAGGGGAAATGTACAGACAGAGAGGGTAAGAGAAAGGAGAGGGGAGCAGACAATAGCAAGAGAAAAGATTCTCTAACATGCCTTTGTCCAGAACTGGATCAGAGTGGGTAAATGATAGATAAGAGGTTTAATCAAGATTTAATCTGGACTGCCTCCATCCTGTCTATGTCCTTGCGGAGATGGGGTCTCCAGAACTGCACAAAGTACTCCAGATGGGGTCTCACCAACTGTCTGTACAGAGGGATAACAACTTCTGTTTTCTACTGGTGATGCCTCTCCCTATACATCCCAGTATCCCCCCAGCCCTCTTTAATGCCTTTTCACATTGTTTGCCTGCCTCAAGGTCATCTGATATGGCTACCCCCAGGTCCCTTTCCATTTTTGTTGTTGTTAGTACCCCCCCATCCATTGTGTACTCTTCTCCTTGGTTTTTGTTTCCCTGGTGCATTACTCTGCACTTCTTTGCACTGCATCTAAGTTGCCATACTTTTGACCATTCCTCCAATCTTGCCATGTGCCTTCTCATCCTTTCCACTCCCTACTTATGTACCAGCCTTGTTGCAGATCTTTGTGTCGTCTGCAAAGAAGCATACTTTTCCTTCCAGCCACTCCACAATGTCACCTATAAAGACATTAAAGAGGGCCGGTCCCAGTACTGAACCCTGCGGTACCCCACTAGTAATTTCCCTTTCTTCAGAGTGTACTCCGTTTACTATTACCTTCTCTGTCCTGTTGTCCAGCCAATTTGTTACTTAGGCTACCACCATGGGACCCACTCCCAGGCTGGCTACTTGTTTATTAATCTTCTGTGTGGAACTGTGTCAAACGCCTTGCTAAAGCCTAGGCAGGCCATATCCATAGCCCTTCCCTGGTCTACTACTTTGGTCACCCAAAGAAATCTATTAGATTCATCTGACATGATCTTCCCACTGTGAATCCATACTGCCTTGGGTCCTGTTCCCCGCTGGCCTCTAGGTACTCAACAATTGTTTCTTTCCGAAGTGGTTTCATAATTTTCCCTACCGCTGAGGTCAAACTAACAGGTCTGTAGTTTCCTGCCTCTGCCTTGCTTCCACTTTTGTGAAGGGGAATCACAACCGCCCTCCTCCAGTCCTTAGGTACCACACCATCATCCCATAATTTGTTAAAAAGGGTAGTCAGTGGTGTCACTAGGTCTCCCCTTAGTTCTTTTAGAATTTTGGGGTGAATCCCATCAGGCCCCACTGCTTTGTCCACCTTGAGTTTTAGGAGTTCTTTTAGGACCCTTTTTTCTGTGAATGGACTGGTATCCCCCTTTCTAGAGTGCTTCTATTGTTTGGTTTAGGTACCTCCCCCCCTTCTTCTTTTGTGAGTACTGAGCAAATGTATTCACTTAGTATCTCTCTGCCTTTTCACTGTTACCCTCTGCCCACCTCCCTTCCCCTTTATTAAGCCTCACTATCCCTCCCTTTGGTCTTTCTTTGCTCCCTAATGTACCTATATAAGGTTTTATTCCCCTTCTTAACTGAGTTGCCTTTCTTTTCCTCAGTTTGGGCCTTCACTATTCTGACTGCCTTCCCTGCTTCCTTCTGTTTTAACTGATACAGTTCCCTGTCCTGCTCCTTCCGTGATTTCTTATACTTCCTGAATACTTCTTGAATGCTATCTTTTTCTCCCTAAGATTCCCTGCCACTTCTTTAGTACCATTAGCAGAAACTTATCTTTTTTTTTAATACTCTCTTTATCCCCCCTGTCCTTGGTGGCCCACGTTCTTGTCGACCACCCAGGCCGATCCACCCGACCGTGCAGGACTACCTCCCTTCTTCCCCCATGGCTAACCCCCATGGCGGGGTGGCAGGGATCCCTCAACCTGCTGACAGGGATTCAGTTTGGGAAGGTGCCTGCTGTTGTCAGGGGCGGCGTGTGTGGGGGTCGATAGCCATCCGACTCACCCAGGACATTTTTCGCCTCACTGGTGGAGGAGCATGTGGCATTGGCAATGGCCAAGCTGTGCACGCTTCCACCCACAGCACACTGACCCACTGCTCCGCCTCCACCCACTATGTACACCCAGCCACCGCTAGGTGTCAGATGTACACTTGCCTCTGTTTCCTCCTCCCTCCCTCCCGGGAGGAGGCTGTCCTCCGGAAGCTCGATCCTCTCCCGCCTCAGCTGACCCCCCGCGATCCACTTGCACCACGAACACGAGTCAACGGCATGGCAAGAGGTAAGACATGATGCCTCAGTCCTCCATGCCACTGGGCCAGCCAGAAACTTAATTTTTTTTAAATAAAATCTTGCAGACAGCTAAGTTAATATATGGTATTGCTACAGCTCCCATACAGTCAAAAAAGGTTTTACAACCCGTTTTGTTTTTTTAAAACTATATTTGTGCTCCTCTGGCCAGTACCTTGGGAATATACACTGTGCAGAGTGTCTGCTGGGTCCTTCCAGCCCCGTCAACCTGCCATCCAGTTCGACTGGAGGACCGTGACTTACCTGGTGTTACAGTGGGGCATCTACCACCCCCTGAGACCAGGGGGAATCCAAGGAGGAAGGCAGGACCAAGATGCTAATCTGGTCAGCTTTGGTGGGTACAGGGCCTGTGAAGACCCGAGTTCTCACGCTGCGGTGGCTGAAGAGGTTTTTGTCCCTTAGTTACTCTCCGCCCATTTGCTGGAGCCATGAGTGGCTACCATGGAAACAGCACATGTGAGAATACGTACTGCCGCAACCAGCCACCAGCCAGACACCCTCCTGCATACGCTGGCACCTCTGGCTTGCACCACCACCTGTGGTCACCCAGGTGGCAGTACTGCAGTGGAGTGCTACCATCACCCCCCCGAGGAGAAGAGTGTCCACTGGGATGCTCAGTCCTTCTTCCCCAGCCAGTCCCTGACACCCAGGCCTCATTCCTGAACTCTGGTCGCCAGCGTAGTGATTGGTAGCACTATCATGCGCTGATGGACCAGCCTCATATCCTGTACTTTTTAACAACATATTATATCGACATTTGTCAACATATAAGAACTGTATCATTATGATCTAGTCATGTTCATTGGACTCCAAGCTTTCATTTAAAAAACTTGCATTTCTAAGCCTAATCATTCAAGCGTTACAGTTTTCAAATTATAAATTCATTATAGAGTCCATATATTCTCTACATATAGCTTTCCCTTTTGCTCTACAACTATGGAAGTATTAAGCAAACAGGATCACTGCCTCCTAGACTTCATCAGTACTGATCTACACCTGATGTCACAGTCCCCTAATTATGACATCATAATCACTTCCACAGCAACAGATTATGACATCACAGGGGGACAGGGATCTTGTAGCCAAGTTAAAATACATAGTTACAGGGAGCTAATGGCTGATCGAGCAGGATCTACTAGTACTGAGCCCTCTGTGCAATTATTTCCAATCAATTCTTACCCTCAGAAGTCTTTTTTAATGCTATTTTTGTTAAAAATGTCTTCCCAGCACAAGTTATCAAAAGCAAAGAGGAACAATTTTTGAAAAATGGAGAATTTGCACAGAATTAATGAATCTGTTTTGCAGTTGTCGGCGGGGCTGACTCGGGCAGGTCTGGTTCAGACTCTAGCTCTGACGACGCTGAGCACCTGCAGCCTGCAACGGGGTTACAGCTGGTAACCCGCTCGAAATATAAACACACAGATAAACCTGCAAAGCCTGATGAACCTAAATGTCTAACTTGTTCGTCCTGATAGCAGACTCAAGAGACGCAGCAGAAGCCTCATTATCCAAATTACAGACAGAGACAAAGTCAGCCTTCTCAGATTTCAAAATTAAAAATGAACTCTATGGTGAGAAATACTACCAAAACTGATCAAAATGTTAAAGATAACAAGGAAAAAATCAAGCAGCTGGAGAAGGATGTTTTAAGCACCTGTAACAACTGTAATTTCTTTAAATGCTGCCTGGGAGGTCCTAGTGTGTAAGCAAGTTGCACTGCAAAGAAAAATGGAGCGTGCCGACAACATGCTTCAAGAACGTAACAGAGTATTAGGAGTATCTATGAGCTTCGGAGGTGAGAACCTTGCTTCTGCTTTACAAGCACTGCTAAGAAAACTTGTTGCCAGCCAGCCCAGTGGCATTGAGGGTTGAGGTGCTGGACGCCACACACCTCGCACCACGCTGGCAACCTAAGTTTGGGAGTAACCTTGGGCGCCAGCAGGGACGGGAGAAGACTGAGCACCCACTGGGCTGCTCTCCTCCCCCGGGGGGGGGGGGGGTAGCTCTGCATGCCAGTGGCTCCTGGTGGAGATTGGGGGCGCTGCAGCGCATCGGCTGCATATCACACTGCATGGATGACACTGGCAGGGTTGCCTTGCACCAGAACGTCAGTGGTGCACCATGCAGGGGGGAGGGGCACTCAGAACATGGAAAAGCCCGGCCCCGAGGGGGAGGCGATGGTACCTGATCCCCATGCCCACCACCGGATCCACCCTGCCTGGTCTTCCAGATCCTCCGCCCAGGGGCCCACTCCCACAGCCAGAGTCTACAAAGTAAAGAGCATTCAACGAGGAGGGGCGGCCCCACCCCGGAGGGGTTGAGCTGGGGGTGCTGGCTGTGGGATGGGTGGGGGAGAGAGGAGGCACAGGTTCAGGGGATCTCAGGTGGGCAGGAACAGGCAGGATGCCTGAGAGGTGCCTCCTCGGGCCATGACCGGAGGGAAACAGAATAAAAAAATAAGAAAAAAAAGAAAACTTGTTGCCAGAGATTTGACTGTAACACATGCATTTGGGATCCCTTTCATCAAGTTGCTCGTACATTACTAGGTAAGTAGAGGAAGCACAAGTTGGAACCTCTCAGGTGGGCCCTACAATTATTACTACCTTATAATGTATGGAGAACCCTTATTATTAACTGAAATCAAGCAGATTACAACCTTATAGTATATGGTTACCCTTTGTTATGTATAAAAATCAGCCTGTTCAAACCCCTTGTCAAGTACATTCTAAACCATTAAGTGCATTCCGAACAGTTGTTATGCACAGTTCAAAGGTCATACAATTTTAAATTTCTCATTTATGCTACACCTAGCTACTTACTAACCACCCAGTGCCCAAAGTGATACCTTTTACCTTTCAAAAGTCTGGAAATTTGATTTTGATATGGGAGTAGAACAAAGAAATGGCAAGATCTTTTGTTTTCACTTCAGTGGGGGGTCTGTCAATCTAGTGTACAAAAACATATAATATAAAAAATAAAATATGGTCAACTACATACAACTCGGCATGTGTTTCCATCTCGGGGCTGAGATGACGGCATGGACCTCTTGAGCTTCACTCTCGAGGTTCATATGCTGTCATCTCAGCACTCGATGGAAACAGCCTTGTTGTGTATGGTTGCCCATACATTATTCTCTATGTCATGCCACTGTTTATTTTATTTTTTATTTTATTTTATTTAAACAGCAGTTTGGAAAACCTTTGAGCCATAGGCTCATTTACAAAGGTACCTTGTCACAGTAAGACAAACGAAAATACACAGTATAACAGTACAACACATAAGTATAACAGTAAATTAAGACATAGATACAAACAAGCTGGTACAGGTAGGATGGATGTTATGACATCACTCTTTGTTAACCCCTCTTGAGAATGTCAACAATGGTATAACAAAATGGAATGCTCACAACCGTCAATGTTCTGTAAAGTAATTCAGTAAAGTAATCCAATCCGCAATTACACAATCTTGGTAGCCTGTGCACTATAAAATATAATGTATGGTCTTTGGTTAACAACCACGCTGGAAACACTTCTCGAGGTTATCATGACATCTGAAAACCTCTTGAGCTGCGCTCTCAAGTTTTACAATGATGTCATGTCAACCTCTCGGAGTGTTTACAGTGTGGTTATTAACCAAAGACCATACATTATCCTCTGTGTCATCTGTTATTGATGAAGAAATTGTTCTGAAAGAAGCTAAAGTGAAAAAAAAAAATCCTTTCAACACGAAGAACTTAACATCCCTTGCTATTCAGACTTTGCAAGAGACACACAGAGATGGCTTTGTGCTTGCTAAATTTCAAACCTGCATTAAAATGAGCTTGGTGCACAAGTGGTGTTCCTCCGACCGACTGAACTCCAAGTTTTGTTTTGAGGACCAGGTGTGTTCATCCACTGATGATGCTGCTTGCTGCACAGGACTTTATTCCTAGTAATGTTTCAGCCACTGTTTTCTGAACCTGAGGATACTGGAGATGCTGAAGGTGATTGCTCTCTGTTATCCAGCAAAAATGAGGATGCATCACTTACTTCTACTTACCTCGGCAAGATACATAGACAGTGTCGGCAGATAAGGGCCTATGGCCCACCTAGTCTGGTGGCACTTAAAGACTTGCACTTAAATGAAATGATGCAGTTTTTGTTGTTTTATTCTTAATGAAAGGTCTCTAGGAGGTTCGTTCTGAGACATGGTCAGCTAGGCTTTCTCTTTGATTGCTGTTTATATGTAGATCCCAAATGTTAAAGTGATTTTTAACAGTACATCTGTGCTTTTTATTAATCTGCATGGTACTTATTTATTTTCTGTATTATTGTTTTATGCCCCAATTTTCCCTCCTTTTCTCCCCGCCCCTCCTTGGACGTGCACATGTAGAGGCACATGCACGCCATGTTCAAGGGAACCCTCCCACTACGTGCCGCCCCCTCTCACCTATGCTTCCATCAGACCTCCACCCGGTGGCAGCGTTACTACGGGGGGGGGCACGACCTCTCCAGGAGAGGAGCGCTGCCATTAGACTGCTCAATCCTGCTCCTCCCTCTCTACCGCCCCAAGCCTGCTCCACAATGACCCAAGGTTGTTCCTGAACCCTGGTCGCCGGCATGACATGAGGCAAGACACAGTACCTCAGCCTTCTGTGCCACTGGGCCGACTCACTTAGTTATTTTTTGAGCTAGCATTGCTTAATTATACAGCATATTATTCCTCAAACTGAAAAGAATCAGCTGAATATTTTTGTTTGATTTTTTTTTAATATGATTACTAAATTGTACAACTTCTTGCCCCCCACTGAGGGGCCAAGTGAGACAACACGCATTAGTTCATGTAGTCAGTCTATATTTTTTGGTTCTCCTATCTGAATTTTCTCCCTGGCCATGCTCTGCCTTTACCGTGGTCCCAGGGATGTACCCTGATCAGACCCATTGCTCCTCCGGCTCACTCTTGGGTCCCTAACCCCTTGCCAGTGTACCTGATGGCTATCCCCCCCCCCATGGTGGGGGCCCAGAGAGGAGGGCCATCCTCCCCCTAAGGCAGCTCACTGAGTCTGGATCTAGTGTAGGCAGGCACTAGAACCTGGGGTAGCCAGGAAGCCCAGGCTGTCACAGAGGTGGTGCCATGGGGTTTTCCCCACCTCCCTCCTCCCCTGGCATGTGAGAACAGTCTCTGGTATGGGATCTGTGATCCACAGCAGTGCAGGCAGATGGCAGCCAGACCCAAACCAGAAAAGTAAACACAAGATGCTTGCACTCCAAATAAACACTCCAGTACTGAGCACTGCAGTTTACTTAATACTCAAAATACAGTGCATGGCAAAAGAGTAACAGAACACAGGTTACATGCAATGTACGGGGTATATAACACACAAATCCAGCCCAAACCACCAATCAGAAACTAGCCAACATGCCCCATATAGGCTGGTTTCTGATCGGTGGTTTGGAATACATTTGTGTGTTATATTATACACACTAGGCGTACTCAGAATCCACCAAATGGAATCAGAGTCATCGGATTCGGACCATTTTTGGATTTAGGATTTTCAGATTTGCAGTTTGAAAATCCTAAATCCCAAACCCTATTTGACACATGCATTTTGGATTTGGGATTTAAGATTTCAAATTCAAATCCTAAATCTGATTTTTAGGTCCCTTTAGGGTTTCAGACAGAAACAGATTAGGATTCAGAAGTTCCTAAAATCGGATCGGAATTGGCCAATGCCGAGCATCCCTAATATACCCTGTACATTGCATTTAACCTGTGTTCTATTAATCTTTTGCCATACACTGGCTTTTGAGTACTAATTAACTGCAGTAAACAGTACTGACGCCCGAGTGTTTGAAGCACAAATATCCTGTGTTTACCTGGCATGTAACCGCCTTGCCTCAGATGCATGCGGTGACATCCCTGCGGAGGGCACCAGCTCCCTTAGCCCACCGCAGGGGTTGCAGCAGCACCAGTTGTGCAGAGCCAACCCTATCCGAGCATAGCGCAATGCCAAGCGGCAGATGCTGCAGTCAGGCTGGACCCCCGGCACAGTGTCCCAAGTTCACTCCCAAACTTGGGTCGCATGCATGGTGGTGGGGCCACCAGGGCACTGTACTCAATTTCCTTTTTAATGGCCCAATATGAATTTATTGTATATATGTATGATTTCTTTAAAAAGGAATGAAACAGATATTAAAAAAAACATAGTTATAAAGGAAACGCGGAAACTACATCTGGAGACTATAACAAATATAAGCTGATGCACGCTTGAATATGATGTTTTGTCAAAGTTTACCCTGAGACATCTTTGATCCTTTAATGCCTGGCATTACTCTATGCTTCACGCCCTTACTATTTGGTGACTGAGGACATTTTTGAAGAAAAATGATACGACACTATAAAAATCAAGGACACTTAACAAATATTGCCAATGCCCTAGAAGAAACTCCTAGGCCCTGCTGCCTGAGGAAGACAAAGAAGAATCAATGGAAGCCTTATTGGCATTGCGGAGAGCCTTACCTCGCATGGGGGACTTCATGGCGGCCTCCACCATCCCAACCAGCAGCTGCAGGCTCTTGGGGTCCTGGGCCAGCCCTGACGCAAACGCTGCCAGCGCGTCTGCATGGCGTCCGAGGTACTGGAGGGCAACACCCTGTCGGAAGTATGCCTGTTGACAAAAAAAAAAGACAAAAGCAATTATTTTAAAGAAGAAAATTCAAATGATCAAACAATAGCACCATTGAGTTATACTGAACCCGTCAGATTTAAAACACTAGTACGAATATTTTGTATGAATCATGCACACACTGATTTCTTAGACTGAATGCCTACTGTTGTTATTTACTTATTGAGCAATACGATTTTTTTTTGGTCCCACCTGCACCAATAGACTTGGTGCTTGAATACTGGTATCGTAGTCTGGCGCACACACTTTAAAAATATATAGTACCATAAACTTCAGGTTCACAGCGCACCGCAGCAGTCAGAGAGACATTATCTATGTCGTTAGAAATTTTCTTACCCTTATCTTGGTTCTCTAAACTTAACTCAATCATAAATAAATTCATATGGGCAAAAGGATCCCCAAGGATAGCTTTAAATAAATTAATGTTACCAAAACTTCAAGGGGGCTCAAAATGTCCTAACTTTGCCTTGTATTACATGGTGTCACAAGCCAATAAATATTTAAAGTGGATTAATAAGGAAAACAATCCTAATCAGTATTACCCCATTTTGGCTCAGATAGAACAGGAAATATTTAAAAAATACAGTCTATCCCTTAAGGCGGTATTCTATACTAAATTCAAAACCTTGCCTAAAAACTTACACCAATAGGTACTTCTCTAATGATCTGTATCCAAAATGTGTAGGTATTTACGCATTAACCTAGAAGCTAGCATTAAACAACCTCTTATTAATGACCCACATTTCAAAGTACAGAATACCCCCTTTACACCCAAACTGTTACCATGTGATTTAAATAGAAAGGCAGCGGATTTGTTAACAGATGGTCTTCTTTCTTCCCTAGCAGACGTATGCAACATTCTGTCATTACGCAAAAAACATCTACAAAACGTTTTTATGTTAATCCTGGCCCTGAAAACGCATTTTGTCTCGTATCCATGGCTCCAAGATAAAGATGACATTATATCTAATTTGGGAATATTAGGGCCTAAAAAATATCCAGTATCTAATATATACTGTTACCTGTCCAAAATTAAAGACAGGGAAAAAAAACTATTAAAGTCCCTTTTGGAATATAACCCTCAATTTGGGAAACCTGAACTGGACGGAAGCATGGCACAATACAAACAAATTTCTTACATTGGATAACCTAAGAGCTATCCAAGTTAAAACCCTTCATAATGCATACCTAACCCCTTATAGATTCTTTAAGATGGGTTTAAGAGAAAATGACAAATGTTCAAAACGCTCTGGTGGTAGAGGCTCCTTAGACGACATGTTTCGGTGCTGCGCACCCATTCAGAACCTGTGACTTTTAATTAAAACCAAGGTAATTGATCACCTTAATATGAGGTATTCATGGGATATGAAAACACTAATTTTGGGTGACTCTTTAAAGGAACTATCAATATCAGACAAATATATTCTACCATTAATTGGAGCTTTGGTTAAGCAAACCATTTTGAAACATTGGTTGGACTCAAATCCTCCTGCTTTCAAAGAATGGTTAGAACAGATTAGACAAAATGTAGTACTTATCAAGGCGATTAACTGTCTGAAGGGAAAGATAGGACTTAACGAAAAAGTGTGGAGCAGATTATCAACTACATTACACTCTCTACAACTAGAATAAGAGATTGCATTCCTTTAAATCATATTGGCATATGTTTTACAACTTATCTATGTATTCAGTGTGGATATTCACCTCAACTATATCAATTAAGATTTCATTTACTATCATGATATTTTGGTACATTAATGGAGGCATAGAGTTTTTTTCTTCCTTATGCAGTACACCTAATATCACTCTTGGGTTGGTGTACTCACTATATTCTTTTTAAAGGTCAGAAATTCGTAAATGGTCAGTAAATTGGTATTCAACTATCTCCCAAACATTATATTGGTGGGGGGGGGGGCTTAGGGGAAAAGGGGCAATTATACATCATTACCCAACTCTGTAATGTAGTATAGTTTGTTGAGGATATTTAGTTCTTTGATATTGTTCTGTATGTTGGATGAAAACATAATAAAGAGTGGAAAGTAAAAAAAAAAAAAAAAAAAAAAGAGAGAAATTTTGGCCAGGAAAATCACACTGAGCTGAAGCTTGTTTCCAGATGGACCAGGAAGCACAGGGAGGTTAAGTGACTTCCTCAGGGTCACACAGTGTGAAAGTGGTGGTTGTGGGATTCAAACCCCCGGTCTTCATTACGGCTTCAGCTTCTCAACAAGGGTCAGCTGTAGATGAACTCTTAGGAACACAACTCCGGTTTTTGTATAAATATCCTCAAGGAGCTAACAGTGTGAAATAGTAGGCAGAAAATGTTATTCGTTTTTAAAAGTCATCAGTTTTTACTTTTTATTTTCTAAGTGTTTTTTTTTTTCATTAGAAGGTCTTCTTCTGGACAGTGTCAGGTGTTAAGAGCAGTATGTTACCTGGAGACTGACAAATCCAGTTACAGTATATTCCTCTTCATACCTCATCAGCATTGTGACCTCACTTACTGGAATATCACATATGATCGAACTGGCAGCAGGTGATTGGCTGTTCTTGGTCTGTTGTGATGTCACTGGCAGTTAGGTCATAGGGCTGATGGTGAATGAGGAGGAACAGAGCTAGCTACATCAGCCTCCAGATATGGAGCTGTTCCACTCATCACAGCAAGTACTGTTAGGAAAAGGAATCTTTAATTAGTGAAAAGGAAAAATATTTGAGATATAAGTAAAGGATAGCACATAACAGGGTGTACAGTTGCAAGGGAATAATGTACACCTTGGGTGGTTGTTAGGCACAAGACATAGCCAAGTGCTGCAATAGCCCAAGAGGAGTACTATTCTCTTATGACTACACATGCTGTGGTGTGTTATGCCACTTATAAAATGGGCTTTTGTTTGTTAAAAAAAATATGTAGTTCTGGTTAGGTGTGCGGTTGTTGGAAAACAATTAATGGTCATGTGATGTATGTAGTTACTGGATCTTCATGGCTCATGTTATAAGAAGTAACAGAGCAGGCAGATAGAGCTGGAGGAGAGGAGAGCGGGACATGATAGGGGTCTTCAAGTACGTAAAGGAATAACCAAGAGCGGAACCAAGGAGCTGTTCAGGCTAAAGAAGGGAACAACCAGGGGGATGTGTGGAAGCTGGAGGGATTACAGAGGGAATGTAGGAGGCATTATTTCACTGAGAGGGGTGGGGCGTGGAATCGCTGCCCAGGAGACTGGTGGAGGAGGGTACAGTGGAGAGCTTCAGGAAGGGGTGGGACAGGTACAAGGGGAAATTGAGGCCAAAGAAGACCCTCTTGGGGGCTTGGGGGGGGCGGGAAGGCAAGCACCCACTAGGTGGCTGGCTACTGAGCAGATATGACAGATCATTAGGCCTGTTCTGCTGGCTTTTAGTATGTTAGACAATGGAAACAAACCTCCACCCCCACTCTACCTGAATGGCAAGAAGATATTACTACCAGATCAAGCTATGAAAGACTAGCCTTTGTAGTGATCGAACTGAGAAATTTCTGGATATATGGAACCCTTTACTACATTCCATTTTTTTGTAAAAGTGTTACATAGGTTCACAATAGTTGTATTGGTTAGGCATCTTTGATTAGTATTGGCTTATGTGAATTCAAAGATGAATTTAATGAATTCAGTGTCAAGTTTTCTGTAATGGCAGTTGATGATGTTTAAAATAACGGCCAACCATATTAAGTGACCTCAACATTAACTTAAAACCTGGTATAACTGAGATACGAAGGCACCCCCTCCAGTTAGCAGGTAAACATTTTCACACTACCAAAAGGAAATATTTTTTTCATGGAAAAAATGATAAATATTTGGAACTCTTTACCTCTAATTAAATAAATAAATCAGAGACTGAGTTAAAGAACAGATTGGACAAAGGCTTTCTTAATGTGGAAATAAGGTATTACTAGTTCAGCAGAGCTAATAATGGGCTTTCTGCCTCCTCAACTCCTACACGCCTCAGTATGATCCAATACCATGATTTTAAGCATTTTCTATTGAAACTCCCTAGATTTTGATGCTTGCAAATAACAGACTCATAATATTGTGCCTCACCGCTGCAATGTGATTGGTCCCCAGTTGGCCCCAGTATGGGATTCTGGGGCTTGCACTGGAGCTGCAGGTCTCGCAGATGGCACCACTGTGTGCTGCCTCGCACCACTGAGCCAATTTAAAAATGTAATCTGTAACACATTTAAAGCAGCAGTGCAGTAAACTGGGCAACAAACATGACCCTGCCTTTTTTCACTATAAAAGATTCCCACTATCTTGTAGGTTTTTTGGTGGTAACATTTTCTACTTCCACCAAAATCTGTGTATTTTATAAATGTTTTAATTAAGTTTTTTCTGTAGAAAAAAATGACGGTCGTCACATTTGGCTCAGAAATAACACTGTAAACATGGCAAGGGTTACAATCGTGAAAATAAAAAAGAACTTAGGATGGCGCCACATAGAAGGTACCTAGAAAAGTAAATTTGACAGGTATGTTAATTTATGAACCATCTAAAACTGTTTTTTTTGGAAAAACATTTTTCATTGCACTGCTGCTTTTAATCTAGAGAAAAGACTTAATTAAAACATTTATAAAATACACAGCCGCGCCAACAAAGAACTCGTTCTCGGCCCTTGACATGGTCCAATTAGTTACCCAACCCAATAGACTTCACCCATCTACTGGTACCCACACCCTCTGGGATATCATTATATCTAACCGCCCCTACAAAATCCAGGATATGCAAGTACTTCCCAACTCCCTAAGTGACCACTCACCCATCCTATTCCAATGGACCTCTTCCACACCCAAACCCATAGCCCAAACAACCTTCCGAAGGCGTCTCCGCCTAGGAGGGTTAATAAAACTTAAACAGCTACTCACCCAGATAGATTGGTCCCCCATTAATTTAGCCCCCAGCGTCGACATTGCACTCAACCTGTTTACACAGGCCTTCACCAAGGCCTGTGACCTCTATGCCCCACTCACCAAACTCTGCACAAAAAGGCAACATGCTCCTTGGATAACCCCCTCCCTACTCCAAATGTTGAGAGACAGGGATAATCTCTGGCACAAAGCCACAGAATCGGGCAGGTTGGCGGACAGACAATCCTACAATGCCGCCCACAATAGATGCACTCGAGCCATCTGTAAGGCCAAAGCAGACCACTATCAATCCACTCTCACAACCACGTGGGGGTCTGCGAGGACCTTCTGGAATAACATCAAAGAACTCAATGGGAAATCTCACTCCCCACCTCCCTCCCAGCTCACCATAAATGGCACTGCCTCCACAGACACACTCAACATAGCAAACTGTCTAAACACCACCTTCTCGGATCTCAGCACTATTCTCCCTAGTTGTTTCTTTGACCCTGTGCCCCAATATCCACCCCCCAACCCTGCAGCATCTTTGTTTCCTCCTGTGCAAAATATCCACTAACGAAGCTTGTCCTTACCTACAAAAAGCGCTAAACAGCAATAACCCCATAAATGACCCCCTAGATGCCAGGCTCCTTCGACTAGTCCTCGATGAGGTCCTAGTCCCCCTAACGGACCTACTCAACAAATCCCTATGCTGGCAATTCCCTAGTGCCTGGAAAACAGCTGTCATTACCCCCATCCATAAAAGTGGTGACAGAGCCTCCCCAAATAACTAACGACCCATCTCCATTCTTCCCCCCCCTCTCTAAAGCGTTAGAAAAAGTGGTTGCCACCCAACTTACAGAATACCTAGCCAAGTATAACATCCTATGCCCAGAGCAACATGGCTTCTGGTCGGGCCCTAGCACCACCACAGCCCTCATAGAATTCACCAACCTCCTGCACTCCTCCCTAGACGCTGGTAACATTGCAGGAGCTGTGTTCACAGACCTATCCAAGGCCTTTGACACAGTCTGCCACCCTCTCCTTCTCAACTCACTCCACCATCTTGGTTTCTCCACAGGCCCCCTGGACTGGTACTCCAGTTACCGTTCCGCCCGGTCCCAATGCGTCAAAATTAACGGAACCCTATCCGACACACTACCCGTCCGCTCCGGGGTGCCCCAGGGCTCTATCTTGGGGCCACTTCTTTTCTCCCTCTACCTAAACTCCTTACCAAAGGCCTGCTCCACAAAAATCTTACTATATGCAGATGATGCAGTGCTCTTTACTTTGCATCACAAACCCACACCCCTTCAGGACTCCCTCCAACATGCCTTCTCCCAGGCCGAAACATGGTTTAAAGACCGTAGACTGGTCATAAACCTAAAAAAGACGAAGTCAATGATTTTCTCTCACCGCCAAAACAAAGCAACAAATGCACCTCTCCACATCCTCCCCTGCACCCAGCACCCCCTTGAACAGGTATCCAACTACAAATATCTTGGACTTACCCTCGATTCGGCCCTTACCTTCCATGACCACATAAACACCCTTGCTGCTGCAACAAACACCCGAATTGGACTCCTTTACCGACATAGGGACTGCCCCCCCCACGCCCTTAGGTTTGGCATCACCTCATCAATACTGTCCCTAGTGGACTATGGGCTCCCTGTATACGGGGCAGCAGATAACTCTGCACTCCAGAAAATCCAGGCCTCCCTAAACAAGGCCTGCAGGCTCCTAACTGGCGCACCTAGGCTCACTCACACCTGCTCCCTCTATACCTCTGCCAATCTTCTCAACCTTGATGAAAGGCTCCGCTACCAGACCTGCTTACTGTCCAAGAAAATACTGCTTGGACTCTCTCCCCCGGGTCACCGCCTCTCTTCATCCTGCAACCCCCACTATCCTCACCCGCAACTCAGAGAAAGCACCTCTGCTTGTGCCCAGGTTAAAAACCTCCCTTGCCTAGAGATCTTTCCACCACAGGGCCCCCACATGGTTTAATGTACTCCCAAGCACCATCACTAGTGCACCCAAGATCGCCCACTTCAAAACCACTCTTCACAACCACCTCTTCAATATCCGCTCCTGTAACTGCTACTAATATCTCACTCTCTCACCCACTCTGATCCAAATTCTCTGACAAAGTCCATTATTGGATTGCAACCTCCGTCAATAACACCAAACCCATGAATAGGACTGACTACTATGTTTAGATGGTTTCTCAAGCTTATAATGTCTTCTGCTGTTTTGTTGTAAATATCGTCATCCAAATATTATAAATAATGTCTGAAAATATCTACATCCAAATACTGTAAATAATGTCTGTGACAAATGTCTGTAACACATGCTTAATGTAATTGTTGTTATACAGTGTTTCTGTATTACTATCTGTCTTACATGTGACGAGGTACCTTTGTAAATGAGCCTCTGACTCAAAGGTTGTAAGCCGATATATCAAATAAATAAATAAATAACGTTTGCTGATATGACATACTTGTATAAAAAATATGTCAAAATAGAGGTAGCATGGTTAACACAGAGTAGATCCATTCCTTTTTGTATTTCCTACTTTTATTTCCATGACTTCTGCCATTTTGACCATAAATATTCCATGATTTTCCCCGACATTTCCCATGACTGAAGTAGAGCTCTAGTCATGGATCACTTGCCCATTATTCACTTCAAACACACCATGCCTCTTTCCCTACTCAAGGAGTTCTTTCTATCAGGCAGCGTAGGAATAGGCTGAGCCTGCCCCACCCTCCCCACCAACACAAAAGTAACATTAGGCAGCTGACAGCAGCCTGCAAATTTTCTAACTGCTTTCTAAGGAATATCAACAAGACGAGTCAAAAATGCTAGCGCTAAAAATTATCCTCGGTTCCATTAAACAACCCTACCTCCCCCACTAGCTCTCCATAATAAGTAAAAGTCCAGAGAAAGTCACTGTGTGGTTGGCTAATAAAGCGAACAAAGGTGATGAACTTTGCTAATGCAATGCCCTCAGACGTCAACCGTGAAAACCTTAAAGGAACAGCATTTGCCTGTAATTCCCTTTTTGCTATTCGAACACTTTCAATAACTGATGTATTTATTATTTATTTACTTCAAATGTTTTACTAGGAAACATATACTGTGCTGGTAGCAGTTCGCTTTCAGATGTGTCCTGGGGGAATGGGGACATGAAGTACGGTAAAATTTGACAACAAAGCAAGAAATAAGATACAATAATATAAAAAAGACACGTTACAGCTGAACAGACAAGTCAAAAATGTAAACACAGGAGAAACGTACAATTAGCTATGACTAATGGACAGATGCAATAAAGATTTGGCACAGACCATGTGCACAGACCCCGGCAGGATTGCACCTAAGAAAGGAGATTGTTGAGGGGGGGGATGCCAGGTAACAGTGCAGTCAAGGGCAGTTACAGGGGTGAGCAGAGAAATCACAGGGTGATTTGACAGAGAGGAGTGTCGAGGCAGAGCAGATAGCAGGGGGAAGGGAAAACCACAGCTTTGCCCACAGAAGATTTCATGTATGGAAGGGTGAGAATCAGGGTCCAAATTACAGAGAGAGAGTAGGCGGGGGCCAATAGGTGACAGGTTAAGGTGGGGAGGTGCCAAGCCAGAATGTCTAAATTAAGGAGGCACAGTGAGAGAGATACTGGCTTCTAGAGAGGGGAGGAAGAGAGAGGAGCAAATGGAACAGAGGTGGGTGCAAGGGCGACTGTCTAGGGCAGTGACACAAAGAGTCAAAGATGGGGTCCCGACTGGCCAGAATGGGCTTAAAAGTAGCACTATAGTCGATGTCACCATAATCAAAACTTGGGAGGATCATTTTTAAGAGGATTTCTCTTTGTACAGGAAGCAGAATGCATGCATAACGCCTGTAAAGGGCCACAAGTTTGAGATGGAGCTTCTGGTGGATACTGTCCACATGTACAGAGACGTCAAGGTGACAGTCCAACCAAGTCCCAAAGGTATGTGAAGGAGGAGACATCCTCAATCAACCCACCAAGGGTCTGGAACAGAGGGGATACATTTGATTTAGTAGTATTTAAGTGGGGGTCTGCGGAGGTATACAGTCCGACTTCCCACTAGGGAGGGAAGGGAGAGTGGCCCATAGACCTCATGGAAGGTACTGTACGTGACAGAGAAGGTAAGGGTGGGGCTGAAGGTGGCCATGCAGATGAGTGCCACACTGAGAATGGGAATAAAGAAAATATTGAAGGAAAAAAAAGCAAAAAAAAACAAAAACTATGAGCTAGTAATGCGTTAATGAGAAACGTTGAAAAACGTAATATTTAGACATAATTACTTCGTATTTCGTATACCGTCCATAGAGCTTTCCTCCTTATTACATATTTCTGAGGAAATCTGCATGAAAACAGGGGGCCTGGCATGGTCCAGGGACAAAGATCCTGTGCACAACTCATTGGTGGGGGAACCAGTCCTTGCACTGGAAAACATGGTATTTTCAGTATTTTGTGGCACACGGTCAGTATTTTATTTTTTTGCGCAGGTGCGTGAACACACTATGATAGGTTATAGCATGCATAGTATTTTGGTGCAACTGTGCAAAAAAAAAATCTGCGCAAGCTGTCATAAAATGTGGAAAAGGATGCAAAAAGGCAACCTATCTGGAAATGAGTGTATGCGGGAAAAACCGTGGTTGTGCAACTTTTTTGCCACACGTGCAATTTTTCTACTTCCAAAAATCTGACACATGATTTCTAGTCCTTATAGCTCATCTGTCTCTGCTGCGTCTTCCCCACTTCAGGTCATAGTCCTCTGGTGTGACTAGGGGTGCTCGGGTTTGCTGAGATCCATAAGAGTAGGTATTTTTATTCTAAAAGATTCAATTCTGAATGGGAATCAGGAATCTTAAAAATCCAAGCTAACATGAAGCACTTCTTGCATGCAATCAAAAAATTGGAGGATACAGAATTACATGAAATATAAGCTGAATTGTGCCTAAATACTACGTTTTCCACAGTTCTCCTGGAGACATCGGCTTCTCTCCCTGCTCTTCTGTTTACGAAATGTATACTCCGGTTCCTATGCCCCGAGATAGACTGCAATCACTAAGGAACGACAAAGCTGTAATGAGGTCTTTAGGAAACTGGACAGGAGAGTCAGGAAGAAGTGCGGTTGGCTAGACAGAACGAACGTCTTGGGGTCTGGTGTGGCTGCACAATTCAAGTTATAACAACAGCAGTGCTGCAGAAGAAATCCCATTTGACGGTGTTGCCTTGATGAAGTGCTGGGCTAATTCCCTGATCCATTCGTGGCCACTCAGACCAGGAACTACTGACAGGACTCCTGGAGTTAGCATTACAAATCACAAAGCTACAGTATGCATAGTAATGGGTCTACAGCACATCAGGCAAAGTTCCACGGCAAGCAGCACAGGTTACATTAAATTATTTAATGGGAAAAAAATTATGATTTGCAGCCTGCTAATGGTAACTGTCATTAAGTACAAATTAGGTTGATTCGAAATCTTAATCCCTGAGTATTCAACTGATGACAGAACACTGCAATAACCCGACCCTTCGCTAAAGGAATACCACTCCATGAGTTTGTAAAAATTGTAATTAAATGGGGATCACAACCTCAGTGGTTAGGAACTTTGGCTATCGCCCACCTGAAGTTTCGACCCTTACACGTGAACCAGGTTGAATGCAAGACCTCTTTGAAAATGAGATGCTGCAGCTAAACTGAGCTATCCAGGGTTTCTAAATTATTTTATATAACTCAATTTTCCCCCGACAGTTTTTATTTATTTATTTATTAATTACATAGTATCGGAATTACAATCCTTTGAGTCCTTTACAAAGGCTCCACATCAGAGAGGAAAACAGCACATTGACAAGCAATTACAGGGTAGACATAACATAGGAACAATAGACATAATACAGTAACTAATGAGATTCATCACAGTACATTATCAGCAATAAAGACATATTGTCACACATTAGGTATGACAGGCATATACATAAGGCAGAGTTGTATAGTTATTGGATGTGGGGTGACCACATGGGCCCAGTGGTGCTCCTGTCAAAGATAAAAGGAAAACAATTAAACAGGCAGGACATGAGTCCATTGTCAGCGGGGAGAGGGGTATGAGAGGGTGGGGGGGGTTAACCACATCATGTTGATTTAAAATCACCCAGCAGTTGTAGAAACCTGTGCCTGGCTGGCCTAGTAGTACTGAGGCTTGAGGTACTGGACACCACACCTCATGCCACACCGGCGACCCGGGGGCCGGGAACGGACTTGGGTTGCTCAAGGGCCGGTGTGGAGTGGAAGGATGGAGCATCCCAGGGCAGCTCTCTTTCCTCGGGGAAGGGGAGATGCTGCAGTGTGCTGCTTGCCTGCTTTCCAGCGGTGGCTGAATGGTAGCACTTGCACACTGCAACGCAGGGGGATCCCATGTACAGGGTGGTGGAGCCATCACTGCAGAGGCGAAGTTCAGACGATGCACCCATTGCACGTCCGTGGGCCCGAGGAGAAAAGTGGGGGGGAAACCCCTCCATCGACAGGATGAGAGACCAACCCCACACAGGCACTGCACTGGTGGTCGGGCATAGCTACGGGTCCTGTGGCAGAGAACCGCAGTGAAGGTAAGTCCTGGGGAAGCCGGGTGACAGGGCTGGGGGGGTTGGTCCGAAGGGGGTTGCCGGAGGAAACAAGGGGATAAATAGTTTAAAAAAAAAAAAAAAGGATAACCTGTGCCCCTGTGACAGACCTGTGCTCAAAGCTGTCTGCTTTAATGCAGCAGAAAGAAGACTGACACAGTCTAGCTGGGGTGAGGTCTGTGTTCCCCGTACCAGAAGTCTACTTCCTGCCTCTACAGACACCTGGAAGGGAAGATCCCAGTTGTTCAGGAAATATGTGCTGGCTATTCTCTGCATCTTATGCTTTATCTACTGGTTGAAGACTCCATAAGCCACCTAGAAAATTTGCCAGCATCCGGCTATAGAGCTAATGGCTAGTGGGAACATAGCAACAAGTCAGGGGGGAAAAAAAACACACGTCTTCCCCTTCCAAGTCAACAGTAGGAAACCAACCTGTCATAAAGGGACTGGAGCCACTATTGAAAAAAAAAAAAAAAACACATTTATATCCAGCTCTTTGCATCTGCAAGCCCCACCAATTAGGTTTGGATATGGTTGTTGGTAACACTGAGCTATGACCAAGTCACATGTAGCCTACAGACAAAAGTTAGGTTGCTTCACCATCGGGGTTGGGGGTGGGGAGAGAGCCTGCCACGGTGGTAGGCAAAAGAGGGTAGCCACAGGCTGTGAGCTTAAATAGTGAAAAACATGCAGAAAAGGATGATATAAAAGAGGAAATGCACCTTTTCTTTCTGCTGGGACTGAGCCTTCTTTGTTAGCAGAAGACATCTACACTAAAAATCTCCTCCTTAAACTGTAGCCTCTGCAAGGCAGGCCTTCCTTCCCCACTCTTTGCACAATAATCAGTAATAAAGAGAGATAAACTAATATTCAAGGTACATTAAAGAAATATTCCATAACCTTTCCCTAATGAAATGGGATAAGTCTATAATTAATATCCAAACTGTTTTCTCATTACAGCTTTCAGGCGGTCCAGTGGACGAGCCCAGGAAGGCAGAGATTAGGAAAAATCAGAAATGACACGGAAAATTTATGAACATGAATATTTCATTTCCTTTACATTAGCCGTCCTTGATTATGGGGCCATTTTTAATGAATTGGACACTGGCAAAATTCATTTCATTAACCTTTCGTCTAAATGTGTTATTATTGAACCAAACAGGCCAGTGTACTGGAAACCGAGTTCAATAATAATTAGATTCCGGGCAGAACGCTTTAAATCAAAGGGAAGGTAAAAAGGAGTCGGAGACTGCTGTTCAGGAACATAAAGCCATTCAGAGATTTTTTTTCTGCTGTTGTTTTGCATCAAGGTTCTAGAAACAACAAGCTTTTATTTTTTTTTATTTGCTTAACTCAACAACCAGCTCCAGTATCTTATTCTCAGATTGTGCAGAGTCTTCTATGGCAGGGCTTGCAGTGAAGTGCCTCCCTCCACCACCCAGGACAGGATTCGGTGTGCGTCTAGGTCACGGTTATGGGCCCCGGTGTGCCACAGCATTCACCCTGACAGCTGCCATTTTAACTCCTACTGTTCTCTGGCCCTAAGCCACCCACTTCCTCTGGCACCACATATGCACCCTGGGGGAAAGGCTCTCACATATTTAGCCAAAAACCCTGCAAGGAAGCAAGCTCCCTGGCCTGCCACTGGATCTCATGATGGTGGTGGAAAACGGCAGCCAACCTCACCATGAGAAGCCCTCTCTGCAGCCAGTCACCAGACTACCACTGTCTCAGGTCTGCACCCAAACTTGGATAGACTGGTTAGCCGCCAGTACTGCAGTGCAATGCACTGCAGTGGCCCATCCAGTGGCCCCCTACATGTTCCCTTTTAACATAGTACTTAACGAGCACTGCAGTCTACGGCTTACAGCTAATCTTACTGACTGTAACAAAGTATAAAATGCCAAGCTCAGTGGCTCATTTCAACGCCTACCCTTCCACCCCTAACACTGGAAGACCTTGTTTTTTTAATTTACTATCTATGCTCCACCCCCTACCCAATGGGTTCTCCTTAGCCTGTCCACAAACCCTGGATGCCATGTCTACTGGTGCAGCTGCCACTGGCCACCACATATCAACTGTCTATCAAACTAATTCCAAATATAGCAAGCTACTGTATGCCCTGGTTTAATTCACAAAGTTCAAATCAAATTTCTCATAAGTGGTGCCACTTGGTTACAGCGTATAGCAACACCCAAACAGAGTCCAGTGCACATGTTAAGGCCTGCCAGCCTTTCCTCATACGACCTCCTCTGCGGGCCTGGATCAACCCTGTGGCACTGCTTTGTACTGTCTCTGTGCGATCCCTGTCTTTCTTGAGACGTGGACTCCAGAACTGTGCACAGTATGCCAGATGCAGCATTACGTGAGACCTGTACAAGGGCAATATCACCTCCATCAAATCCCCCTTCCTATATATGCCAGCATCCTGTTTGCTCATCCATTCCTTCCCCTCAAGCACAAAGTAGCGTGAAGAGGAAGGGGGCAGCCCAGAGGACAGAGTCTGGCAGGATGTCAAGCTTCTAATCAGAAGCCTAGTCTTTCTCCAGAGTGGATCCATTGCAGGGGATTATGGTATATAGCCAACAGCAAAACAAAGCAAGCACTACAGCGGTTCTAATTCAATTAATATTTATATATAATTACAATTTAATATTTATTTAGCATAAATATGCCATTTAGTTACCAGCCCACAGTTAGAGAAAAGGACCCCGGCACGTCGAGGTTTATAAACGTCTTCCTCAGGGGTTGATTATGGGATACGGCAGTCTGCAGCTAGGATCCTACCCTTCGGGGATACCTTTATTTAAAAAAGAGGGGTTCACTGGTTAAATGACACCCAGCCCTCCATGGCAACAACAGGGTGAAAAGAGGGGATATGGCAGCCTTTAGACTATTGTAAATGGCCACTCCGATACATGTATGGAGCCTATTGTAAAAGGCTTTATGTGTGCGCATATTGGGGTGCTTGTGCCACCACACCTCCTTCCCGCTCCCATCCTCACTCAGCTGTATATATACGTGGGATCCAAGCCAGCTGGGATGCACTGGGTTTCGGCAGCTGCATCACGGTTTCCTGCATCTGTAATGTACAGAGAGAGGGCACCCCGGATGTGAGTTACTTAGCCCTGCACACCATGATATAATATGATGTGTAGAGCCAGAATCTGTTTCTGCATAGAGGCCAATATAATTAGCTTATCAATGCAAAGATTCGGACAGTATCTTGAAGCAGAATTATCAACAGGCTGTACTAAGAAAGAAACAGATACAGTAGACAGAAAGACATAGATAGAAAAAGATAGAAAGATCAACTTTGCTCTCTATTGCATAAGGGGTTTTGGAGATGGAGCCCAGAGTGCAAAAAGTAAACTGATCAGAAACCTCAGTTTATTCACAACTAGGTCAGCCTGGCCAAGATGCTAATAACCTCCATGCAGTGCCCACACCAACGTTAATCACAACCGGGTCAGGGATTCTCAACATATAAACCCATATTCAAATACTTAGTGCCGCGCCATGTTAGGTGAATTTCAGCACCACTTGCATATGGGGCGATCTGTGCCTTACTTAAATTAAGACAAAAGTGGTCCTCTTTAAATGCAGTTGTTGTCACACAGTGACTTCAATTCAACTTTCTATTTCTGAGAAATATCTGCTCCACTTTAATGGATACCTAAACAACATTTTGACAACAAACTATTCAAACATCTGACTCCGTAGGTGACTAAAGGAAATACTGCTGTATTGATTAAAGCTAAAATTACATTTACATAATTTACCTAAATGTGGTTCCAGAGCATTTGAAAATTGTAAAATCAGCCTTCCAATTTCAAAAAAACTGTCTTAACTGCTTCCTAAAATGGCTGCCAAATGTGTTATGTGATGACATCATTGGAGCCAAAGTCAGAGAGATATATATGGCTCTCTATAGTGCTAACCAGTTCTTTTTTCCCTTTGTATAGAACTATTTCACCCAAATGGTCAAAACCATGTACATTATTTTGTATAATGCACATGTTAGGCTATGGTTCTGTTCATTTTGTTTACTTTAACATGCTGAAAATGTGTTTTAATCTAACCGACTTTCTCTGTGGCAAGCCACAGTGCAGTACAAATCTTGAATAGCCTGGTGGTCTAGTGGTTATGGTGGATCCAGGATGCTGCAGTGATGGTGCTCGGGTGGTGTGCATGCTTAATATGCACTTTTTAACATTTTTATTAAACCTTTATATTTTCTGCTATTATTCTTTTCTAGCACGCTTTTGACAGAACCTACAAATGTAATCCATAATTTGAATGTAAACATTTGTACAATCAATAAATCAGACTTCTTCAACAAAGTGAAATGCAGCAGCAGTAAGCAAGTACATTACTATATGTGGGAAGGGGGTTGCAGCAACCCCCCTTCCCCAACCCCCTAGAGCCACCACTTTTTTGTAGCAAAGTTCTTATGCAGTTCAATGTTAGAGTTCATACTTTCTTGAAGCTCAAATATATGCTTGTCTTCTTTTTCCATGGGAAATAATAATAATAAGAATCAGCATTTATATAGAGGTTTTCATACACATTATATTCCAAAGTGCTTTACAGGTAACACTAGACTGGTAGTGAAGTGACTGCATGTGTAGTGGAAGCCATTTCATGCATTAATATCCACACACAGCCTTGGACAATTGCATGAACTGCTTTTATGGGAAGGGGAATGTTGGCCAGGACAACGGTGTCTGGTAGTGATCAAGCTGTTGGCAGCCCCACATCTTATTTCTCACAGTAATCTGCTCATATTTCTCTCCTTCTGTCTTTTCCTTATAGATATAGCAGTACCTTGCAAGAGTGGCTTTCTCAGTCCCCTCTGGTATTCACTCTTCACTATTCCTCCTCACAATGAAAACTGGTGAGCTCATCGCCTTCTGCATCATGAATGCAAGTAGTACAGTCCCCGTTTTATTTTGACATATCAAATACAAACATATCTTTCCAGTAAGTCAGGCTCATACCAGCAGGGAACAAGGGGAATGCTGGGCTTTCCTATCCTTAAAAGATCTAGGCTACCTTTGATTAGGCACTATTAAATGATGGGTGTGCACATCATTATGCACATCATCTAACAGTGTGTAATCATAGGTGGCTTAGATCTTATATGAGTAGGGAAGCCTATTTTTCCACTTGTGCCATGCTGCTATCAGCCTGGCTTACCAGAAGATCACGTTTATTATTAATATGTAAATATAACATGAGAGACTGCACTAACCACATTCATGATGCGGAAGGGTAGTGAACTCACCAGTTTTTGTTGTGGGGAGCAGGTGAGAAGAATGAATGCCAGACAGAGACTGAAGAGGCCATTCCAGCAGGGTACAGCTATATTCAGGTTAGTTGAAGACATGAAGGAGGACGTTGAGCAGATCACTGTGAGATCTGAAATGTGGGGCTGTCAACATTGTGATCACTACCTGACTGTGGATGAGAGTAGCCAGCGATGACAAATACTCAGAGTGGCAGGGCTGCACCTAAACTGTTACTTGAATTCAGTGTAGGGAGATTACCCTTGGGGGGGGTGGGGGTGTTGGCGCTTGTTAGGACAGTATTGAGGGTTGTGTATAGCTCATTCGAGATTTGGAAGGGTGGTAGCCAGACAACTCACATTATGGAGTAGAGCACAGAAAAGTACTGGAGAAGAACTGCTGTGAACTGTCCTGCGGGGTTCTGCAGATCACAGGTAAAGGAGCAGACTGACACTGGAAGTCAGGTGGATTCACTCAAGGTATTAGTATGCCTCTCCTGCCAATAATATTGTTACCCATTGTAAGTGCAGCCATGAGGGCATGAACAGCAGTTTTTCTGGTGGGTCATGATGCTTTATTGCTTGGCCCTCCAGGAAGACCTAGTTGTTGGTTAATGAGGTGGGAAAAAAAACCCAACAGGGAACTATACATACTACCTTCAATGTGCAGAAGGGTGGTGATCCACTCAATGTTTACTGTGGGAACAGAAGTCAAACATTGAGAATGTGGACTGGAGAGTGATTTGGGAGGCATTTTTTAATAGTGCCAGCTGATGATGCGTATCAGTACAGGTGTGCACAACTCTATGAGTTACAAGATTACAATCTGAGGTGTGACAATTCTCTTCATGAGACCGCAAGCTCATATGTGGCCCCAGGCAGTACTAAGGACAGGATATGGATGGTGGGGTGTTCAACAGAAGGCAGGCTATATGCAGGAGGGTCACATGGAAAAAGAAAGCCTTATTTGTGGATTAACAAGAGGGCATGCGCTTTGGAACTGAACAAGACCAGTACTTTGCTGTGTGACCCTGAGCAAGTCACTAAACTTCCTTGTGCTCCCAGATCACACCTGTAAGCAAGCTTTCTGCTTAGTGCATCTCTCCTGGTTAACAAAAAGCAAAATTCAGTGCATCATATAACTACTAGATCATCAGGTATTTGAAGTGTTGTACTGTAATGCAGTTTGCCAAAGAAAAAGTCAATTGGATTGCAAAACATTTTCCATAAGTTAAAGTAAACAAAATGAACAAAATCATAGCCTAACATGTACTGATCAAACTAATCCATGAGGTAATACATGGTGTTGATCATTCTGGTACAACAATTCAAAATAAAGAAGGAAAGAAGAACTAGTTAGCACTATAGAAATATATGTGGATCTCTGGCTCTGATGATGTCATCATGACTCATCACTTAACACACTTGGCAGACATCTTAGGGAAAAACCAATGCTTTTTTTTGAAAGTGAAAAGGCTGATGTTTACATTTTTCAAAAGCTATGAAACTGCATTTATGTGTAACCCCTAGATGGCGCTATCCCAGGGGCTACTACCCCTGCCTGATTTGCCACTAACAGGTTGAGGGGCCTGGATCCAATGGCGGGTGCCTCCACCCAGAGGTCAGGGTTTGCAATAGTTAAACTAACTTGGTCACAGCCCTCTGGGACACTGCAACCCCTTTCTTCCCAGTAGTGGCCCACACAATATATCAGAATTACCTTCACAGTATACACTTACCCCAGGTCTAGTTCGGCACTGGGACCTCCGGTGAAATGAGATACAGTGCAACAGTCACAGTACAGTACTTTAACATAGACAAATACCTCAGGCAGTATAACTTTGCTGAAACAAGCAGCTCTGATTTATTTAGGGGATATAACAAGGACAGGGGAAATCAGGTTAATTAGCTTATCACTCTAATAATCTACCTATGGCTCTGTGCACAGGCCTATCCCTATCAGTTACTGTCCCTGGGTACCCAAGCCCTAGTGGCTAGTCCAAACCGTGGCAGCTGGTAGGGCCATTTCACCAGAGAGAAAGGAGAATTAAACAGTCAGCAGTACAGTAATTCCATTTGGATTTAATGTGGCAATTCAACAGGAGCGACCCTGAATTAGTACTCACGACCTCCAAATAAGATAGGGTCCTTCAATGTCAGCAGGGCTCACTTGAGGTACAAACCTCTTCACACATCCATATAAAAGAAAGCACTATACCAGGCAGGCTGCATCTGTATCCCGATCGCAATTACTGCACAATACCGGGAGAACACACAGCAGATTCAGTTCCTGACAGACCGAGTGGAATTTTCAGCAATTTCTCCAGTCTTCTACAGGGTGAGCCTGGTTTCTACTCTTCAGAGATCCTTTGATTCTTTTCACAGGACCAGGATTCAGTCCTAACAAGCTGTTACACAAGCTGCAGACGGAACTCTGGGCCTTACACGTTTTGACTAAAACTACACACTGAAAAGCACAGGGCTCCTTCCTTCTTCACTGCCAAAGCTCAACTGAAACTCCAACCGACAAAAACCGGCACTTCCTTGAGTTCTCCCAGTTCTGACTGGATTGGCTGTCACTCACAATAGACTGCTGCTGTTGGTCCAAAAGGCACTGAAGTCTAAACTACATCTCCCAGAGTCACTGCCCATACAATCCTCTTGTGGCTGGCTCAGATTATGAGTCCAAGTTCTGATTCGTCCAAGGCACCATTTTAGAGCTAGCTTACCTCACACTGATTGGTCCAGTTCAGCAGTTCAAACTAGAATGGGAACTAGCAGACACAGTTCTGACTGCAAAGAAAGCAGGTTAGACAAACTGTAATTTCATTATTACCTAAATAATTTCTGGTAAACAGTTACATCTTTCAGATAGTTCCCTTTGCACTCCTAGTGACTGCAAAAATTAAGTGAATTGGCAGCAGCTCGAGTGGTACTCAGAGAAGCACACAGTCCCCATACAAACTAATTATGTCTGCAAGCAGACAGCTCTTAAAAGACAGTACCAGAGGTTCTAAAACACTCACTGATAAATGGCTTAAACGTCAAACACCATTCAGGCTTGGAGCATTCAAGCAAGCTCCTGGAAGTCTTTTGGGAACCCCCATTTGCAGGGGGGTTACACCCTTCCTGGCCTGGGAAAGCTTGACGTCCGCGTCAAGCAAGTACCCCCATAGTTTCAACTGCAACCATATACATTTGCATTAGGCTCGCACATGTAATCATCAGTCAATATATCATTTTACCAAGAACACATTTCTGAAACATTGCAGTACGTCACTCTTTACACAGTATTACATACACATTGTACCATAACTCAAGTTATTACCTCTTGTACATGAAACCTGAAGAGAGGGCCCTTCCTATCAGTTACCTTGGGGCTGGACCGGGGCAGGGCACCATACTTAGAGGCAACACAAGTAACTTGAGTTAGCACTGATGCTCAGTTTGGGCAATGAGCCTAGGGACACATACACTCCTTTATGGACAACATTGAGAGGCAAATCCACAGGCCTCCCAAGGAATCATAACTGAGGTGCACCACAGGCTTTACAGCTCGACCAGTCTTTCTAGGGGAACTGTTACAGTCTCTGCACTCTGAGCCTCATTTCAGCATTGTCCTCACTTGTCAGGGGAGTCTCCATGGGGTAGAGAGGCTAGAACTTGGGGCACTTTCAGCTCCAGGAGTTCAGTTTCTGAGTCCACAACATTTGGCTTGCATGTGAGAGCTTTCGGACACTGGCAGTGGACTGTCAGAACTCAAAATCTCTTCTTGTTGGTGTATCACCAGTCTGCCCCAATCTATCATTTTCCTCCCTAAAACTCAAACAGTTCAACCATGCACAATGATTCCATTTCATCTGATCTGATGCTTTGCACTTCACTTTCTGGGAGCAATGGCTCCAGGGATGAAGCTGGGGGCTTAGACAGTCCAGAAGGCCCAGCTTTGTCTCCAGTATTGACTAGGGATTGCCCGAAACAATTGACTCAGTTCGTGAAGGATAGTATTCAAAGTCACTCTCACTTTCTTCCGATATGGACTGACAGTCATGCTCAACTGGGACTTGTGGAGGGAACACTGTAACTTGCTTCTGTAGGTGCAGACTTTCTTGATCTTTTCTAGCAGCAGCTCTGGTCACTGGTCCAGAGGGGCATCTTCTAGGGCTCAGACTCAATTAAGATTTGTCCAATGGGCAGTAAATGATTTCTATGCATTGTTTTTACATCTTTTGAATTATTCTCAGGCCTTACTTTGTACACTGGCAGATCATCTAGTTTGCCCACTACAATGTGAGGGAGATGGTGCCATCTGTCAGCAATCTTGTGCTTGCCATGCAGTCCCAGATTTCTTAGCAACACCCGATCTCCCTCCTGGAGTTCCTGTGCTTTCACCTTTATCATACCTTTCTTTGTTGGCCAGATTTCTTTTGGCAGCCATGGTTTGAGCCAGTTGGTACGCATGAGTTAGCTGGGCCTTTAACTTTTGCACATACTGTAAATAGTTGTCAGCTTGAACCCCATCAGGAGACCCCAAACACACATCTACTGGTAGTGAAGCTTCTTCCAAACATCAGGCGGTAGGGGAGAATCAGTGGCATCACTTTTGGTGCAGTTATAAGCATGTACCAGGGTGCTAATTTGTTGGCTCCATCTAGGCTTGCCTTTGGGTGCAGGGTGCCTAGCATATCTAGCAAAGTGCGGTTGAAACGTTCAGGCTGTGGGTCCCCCTGGGGGTGGTAAGGAGTGGTTCTGGACTTGCACACTCCCCACAGAGAAAGCATCTCTTTGATCAGACGACTCTCAAAGTCTCCCTTGATCAGAATGGATTCTTTGTGGAGCCCCATAGTGAACAAAAAGTTTTCTACAAGTACTTTGGCCAGTGGATGCTTTCTGGTCTTGTGGGGAAAGCTTGGGCATATCTCGTAAATGGTCAGTGACCACCAGCACATTACTGATATTTCTTTGATCGGACTCCAAACTCAGAAAATCAATACAGACCAGCTCCATGGGTGCACTGGTAGTGATGTTAACAAAGGGAGCCCTCTGGGGCAAAGCTTTCCTCTGTAAGCAGCGACTACAAGTTCGAATGTGTTGCTCCACATCAGCCCCCATCTTAGGCCAATAGAATCTGGATCTCACCAAGTCAAGTGTTCTGTCTATACCAAGGTGCCCCATGTGGTTGTGCAAGGACCTCAGTACTGAGTCTCGAAAAGCAGTGGGCAGCACTAGTTGTTGTTTGTCTACTTGTCCCCTCTGTCTACTGTTTCTCTGTATAACAGTTTATTGATCAGTTTCAACTTAGGACCTTCTTTGTATAACAGTGCAGTTCTCAAATCAGTGGGCGTAATTTGGACACATCTTTTCCTGCATAGAGGCTTCTAAAGCTGCTTTGATCATGGGATCGCGAGGTTGAGCCACGAATACTGTCATTGTCCAGCTGAGGCAGTGCACCAATGTCTATTGCAGAAAAGTGGCACAAGCAGCAGGTATGCAATTCTCAGAGGCTCCCAAGCAATCCAACCATGCAGTCCACTGCGTCCGTGGACATTTGTTCCTCCTGTCAAACTTCGGCAGAGTGCCGAATGTCAGGTTCTGCCAATCGGACCCAATCATTCTGGGAACAGGCCTCCGGGAGAGAGCATCAGCATCTATGTGGTTCAGACCTGCTCGGTATTCGAGAGATAGTCATATGTAGATAATGCAGAAAGCCACCTATGGCCAGTGGCATCCAACTTAGCTGAGGTCTGCACATAGGTCAAAGGATTATTGTCAGTTTTACTAGTATTTTAGCCCCATACAAGTACTCATGGAATTGGTCAACAATAGCCCACTTCAAAGCTAGGAACTCTAACTTATGTACAGGATAGTTCTTTTCGGATGGGGTCAGGCTTCTACTGGTCAAAGGCCACTGGTCTCAGGCCATTCTCGTGCTCTTGGTACAACACAGCCCCCAACCCTTGCAAGCTAGCATCAGTGTGCAGGACGAAGGTTTTTGGATCAGCATAGGCCAGCACTGGAGCATGGGTAAGTTGATATATGATCTCATGAAAAGCAGTCTCACAATCAGGAGTCCAGCGGGCCCCAAATACTTCACTGGATGAAAATACACTCTTTCAGTCTTGAGGGCGCTGACTTTTGGTATTTTTGTGGGTTGGGGATACCCTTGAGTAAGGTTAAGTAAAGGCGGATCCTCTTGAATAGTCCTTGATGAAGACCGATAACCACAGAATCCCAGGAATCTTTGCAGTTCTTTTAGATTTTTGGGCTGTGGCCAGGTGGTCAAGGCCTCAACTTTACTTAGGGTCGGTCTCTATTCCTCGGTGGATACTATGTGTCCCACATACTTTACTGATGTTTGAAAGAATTGACCTTATCAATGGACAGTTTAAGGCCAAAGTCCTCCAGTCGGTCCAATCCTTAAATAATCTGCTCTCATGTTCCTCCAGTGAGCTGCCAAACACAATAACATCATCTAGGTATACCAGGCACTCTAGTAAGTTCATGTCCCCACTGCACGCTCCATCAATCGTTGAAAAGTGGCTGGGGCACCTGAAATCCTTGAGGCATCCTCATGAATTCATAAACCAAGCCCGGACAGATAAAGGCCGTCTTCTCCACGGTCCTCTGGGGCCATCGGGATCTGGTAGTACCACTCGGAGATCCAGCACAGAGAACCACTTGCTCCCGTTAGGCAGTCAAAGCATCCTGAATGCGGGGCGTGTACTGATCAGGGATAGTCCGCCGGTTTAAGGTGCGATAATCCACACACATCCTTACTGTTCCATTCTTTTCCTCACTACCACAATGGGGAAGCATAAGGGCTTCTGGATTCTTGTATTACACCAGCAGCTAACATCTCTTGCAGATGCCGTCTCACATCATCTATGTCAGCAGGTGCCAGGCGTCGAGACCTCTCACGAAATGGTCTTTCGTCATGCAGACGGATATTGTGCTCAGCTCCTTGCACGCATCCTACATCCCATTCCTTTAAAGAAAACAGCTGGTCTCTCTGGGCAAGCTTCTCACTGATCCTCACTTTCCATTCAGCTGGCAGCGAAGTCGCGAAATCAAACAAGTCAGGCGTTACTCTGTCATTCTTCGCGAACTCTTGCTGCTGGGTAGCACTGCAGTGTCTGCACAATGCACATTAGCCAGGATGCAACCTCTGTTTACTCGAATGTCTCTTTCAGACACATTATGAACTTGGACCATTACCCTTCTGGCATAAGCATAGGCTCTAGCAGGCAAAATACTAAACTTGACCAGCAGTCCCTCTGGCAATTTTCCATCGCCTGGTGCATCCAACATTAATATTTTATTCTTAACATCCTTTCTGATACGGACCTCTCCTGTAAGGTACACTGGGCATTTGGCGCCAGGATCAGAGACTCAGGATCCTTCTTCCATACAATTCCGACCCGGTTCCTCTGGTTCTGTTTTTCAGCATCTCTCTGTGCCTCATAGGCCTTCTTAATTAAAGCCGGAACTCTTAAAGCTCTACTAGTCTTTGACCCCTGTTTTTCATAACACAACTGTGCCAGCCTTCCGAACATATGAGCATTTGTTCCAATCAACAAAGGGACACCATCATACAGTCCAGTGGGGGACACACTAAGGCTAGGGTCTCTACTTGTTCAGCCACTCCAGCCACGGAGGTGGGGAAAGACAGCCAAATCGGATATGCGGAATAGGGTAGGCCTTCTCACTTAACCCCCATACATGCAGTCCTTCTAATGGTTGTAAGAATCGTCTGACAGATGCTTCTGATACCAATCCTGGAACATAATCGTCACTTGGGAGCCACTGTCTAATACAGCTCTTGTAGACACTCCATTCACCTTTACAGTGGTCTCCATGGAAGGACCCACTATTCTGGACCAGTCTGAGAGGCGGTGAGTGGGGGCCTGGGCAACTGACTTTGCCACAAAAGGCGTGAATTAGCATTTTTGGTGCCCTCACTGGGATCATGTGGTGCACCTCTAACCACTGATTTCTTCTCCGAAGCTCTCCTTGTAGCCTATATGCAACTTTGTCAGTGTCTTTTGGGGACTGGCATTCCTTTTCATGTGCCCATCTTTCCCACAATTATAGCAAAACATACTTTCTGGAGTTTGAACTGGCGGCCACACTGGGAGCCAGAGCGGGTATTACTAACTGGAAACCTGGTTGCCATCTCTGTCTGCGGTGTGATAAGCATTTGGAGACATCTCGTCAGTTCTCCACTTCCATGGTCAAGGAATTGAGTTTGGAGCTGTTATCAGCAGGAGATACACGGTGGGTACCCCCACCCCATAGCAGATGCAGTCGGATATAGGTCAGGGCCTGTACTTGCAGGCGTGGCCTTCATAAAGGACTGTTTTGAATTCCCGGATCTCTCTCAACAGTTAGCCCCATTGTGGCATATCTTTTCCTTGTCAGAGCACTCATTGACTGTCAACCTCTGCCCTGAACTTCACTTGATGGGTCACCCTCAGTCACTCGAGTCGTAGCCACAGCTGTTGGTGCAGGTACCTCCCGAGGTCGCCTTTTCTCAACTCCTCGAATTTCTCTCATTAACTCATCATAGGAGGGTGGGATTCAGTCGATTTGCCAGGCGTAACTGGAAGCAACAGCAGTTCTGAGAAGGGGGCAGACTTAAGGATTCTGTCCAGTCTGGTTCGGTCCAGTTCAATCGCTGGCAAACTACCCTTTCTGAGGCATTCTTGCAACAATTTTCCAGCAGAGACATACACAGACAACAACTCCCTTGGTACTGTTGTGCATTTCTTACTCTCCACCATAGGTCCTCATCAGAATCTGGGCTCCATACACATTCTCCAAGGCCTCAAGATAGGCCTGTGCAGTCGCTTCAGGGTTACTGGCCCGTTAGCACGGATGGTAGCCAGGGCAGGACCTCGGAGGCTCACTAACCCTCTTTAGCTGGCCTTCGAGCATTGCCATTCTAGCACTTGGGGCAACATAGTCTATCCAGGTCTCCCAGTCATCCTCCCTTGGGGTGAGGGTGCCAGAGAAGATCCTCAACCTCGGTAAGAGTCGGACTAATGGCAGGTGCAGAAATAGGAGTCTGCATTGGTTCAGCCACCATTACGGGCACTGGAGCAGAGAGGGGTGTTGGGGAGGAACACCCCCAAGTGGCAAGAATAGTTTCTTCAAGTCCTCCACAGTTTTCCCCTCTCCCAGCAACCATTCAGCAAATTTCTCCTCAAAAGTTTCAGATAGTGGTGGGGGCTGATTCCCCCCCGGGTCTTTACTGTCCTTAGTTATCACTCTCCAAGCAGTGAGGGCTCCCTCTGGGGTAATGGTCTGTGGCACTTTGGAGCTATCTATGGGATCCTTAAACTCCACTAGGGCCAGGAAAGTGTGGGTGAGCAGATTAGCATGCCGACCCACCACCACAGGGTTTGTAAACCTTCCACCTTGGAAAGTACTCCCTGCACAGTGTCCGTAGTGATACCAGGGGATGTCCAGGATAAGCATAGCATTTTGGGGATCGATCTCCTCCCAGTACACCCTCCACCAGCGGTGCACAGCCACTCTGTCGGGGTACCCATTTTTTTCTTAACAGTGGTTCGTAAATATGGCCACTAGAGACACACAATCCCAGCGGTGAGCCTCCAAGATGTAACCCTAGATGGCGCTATCCCAGGGGCTACTACCCTGCCTGATTTGCCACCTAACAGGTTGAGGGCCTGGATCCAATGGCGGGTGCCTCCACCCAGAGGTCAGGGTTTGCAATAGTTAAACTAACTTGGTCACAGCCCTCTGGGACACTGCAACCCCTTTCTTCCAGTAGTGGCCCACACAATATATCAGAATTACCTTCACAGTATACACTTACCCCCAGGTCTAGTTCCGGCACTGGGACCTCCTGTGAAATGAGATACAGTGCAACAGTCACAGTACAGTACTTTAACATAGACAAATACCTCAGGCAGTATAACTTTGCTGAAACAAGCAGCTCTGATTTATTTAGGGGATATAACAAGGACAGGGAAATCAGGTTAATTAGCTTATCACTCTAATAATCTACCTATGGCTCTGTGCACAGGCCTATCCCTATCAGTTACTGTCCTGGGTACCCAAGCCCTAGTGGCTAGTCCAAACCGTGGCAGCTGGTAGAGGGCATTTCACACAGAGAAAAGGAGAATTAAACAGTCAGCAGTACAGTAATTCCATTTGGATTTAATGTGGCAATTCAACAGGAGCGACCCTGAATTAGTACTCCGACCTCCAAATAAGATAGGGTCCTTCAATGTCAGCAGGGCTCACTTGAGGTACACAAACCTCTTCACACATCCATATAAAAGAAAGCACTATACCAGGCAGGCTGCATCTGTATCCCGATCGCAATTACTGCACAATACCGGGAGAACACAAGCAGATTCAGTTCCTGACAGACCGAGTGGAATTTTCAGCAATTTCTCCAGTCTTCTACAGGGTGAGCCTGGTTTCTACTCTTCAGAGATCCTTTGATTCTTTTCACAGGACGGATTCAGTCCTAACAAGCTGTTACACAAGCTGCAGACCGGAACTCTGGGCCTTACACCGTTTTTTGACTAAAACTGCACACTGAAAAGCACAGGGCTCCTTCCTTCTTCACTGCCAAAGCTCAACTGAAACTCCAACCGAAAAAACTGGCACTTCCTTTGAGTTCCTCCCAGTTCTTGACTGGATTGGCTGTCACTCACAATAGACTGCTGCTGTTGGTCCAAAAGGCACTGAAGTCTAAACTACATCTCCCAGAGTCACTGCCCATACAATCCTCTTGTGGCTGGCTCAGATTATGAGTCCAAGTTCTGATTCGTCCAAGGCACCATTTTAGAGCTAGCTTACCCCACACTGATTGGTCCAGTTCAGCAGTTCAAAACTAGAATGGGGAACTAGCAGACACAGTTCTGACTGCAAAGAAAGCAGGTTAGACAAACTGTAATTTCATTATTACTCTAAATAATTTCTGGTAAACAGTTACATCTTTCAGATAGGTTCCCTTTGCACTCCTAGTGACTGCAAAAATTAAGTGAATTGGCAGCAGCTCGAGTGGTACTCAGAGAAGCACACAGTCCCCCCATACAAACTAATTATGTCTGCAAGCAGACAGCTCTTAAAGAGACAGTACCAGAGGTTCTAAAAACACTCACTGATAAATGGCTTAAACGCCAAACACCATTCAGGCTTGGAGCATTCAAGCAAGCTCCTGGAAGTCTTTTGGGAACCCCCATTTGCAGGGGGGTTACATATGTTATTTACATAAATGCAGTTTTAGCATAAATGTAAACAGCAGCCTTTACTTTACCTTGTTATGAAGCCAAATTTTGGAGTTTGCAATTTTAAAAAACTGCTTGTTTAGGTACCCTTTAATGCTATTGAGAGTCAGGCTACTGGCACCTTACATCAGAGTTAGCCTTTTTGTGTGATACTTCTCAGATGGACTGTGTCATACTCTGAAACTTAGCTAGTACCACTAATATCAGAAGGAAACACTTCTTGTCACAGTTTGTGGTTTCTGAAAGATCTGGGTCCTTGTAAAATGTGCTGGGGAGGCCTGACAACACTGCGGACTGAAGCACTCGATCCTAGGACTGATCAGACTGCACTGCAACAGTTGTTCCTCACCGATTAGTATCTGACTGGCAAAAATCGTATTAACTCTTCACTAACCTAATCAGTAATAATTACGCTTGACAACTTTCAGATGTCTAAGTAACATTATTACTTCAAGGATGGCAGGGACACTAGGCCCTTCCTGTCCATTACTCATTACTCTGCCCCCACCTCATAAGCAGGGAGGGGTAAGTTGCTGTGCCACTGCAAACATGTACTTATTTAAACAACTAAAAGGAAAAGTTCATTCTGGTTACATAATAGGTGTCTATCAATCCACGTGTAAATAGTTCAACTACTTTTGTAAAACAGCAAGAAAAAATTGAGAAACACCATTGGTCGACAGACATCACCTGACTGTGTATTAAATTCCTTGTACCAAACTGTCAAGTGCCAGATCTCACAAACAAGGCAAAAAAGACTCATTACCTACAAATTTAGGGACTATTTCATGTATATATTTGTTTATGCAGAAAAAATCCAAATTAAACATGTTTCATTTTACGTATAATACAACAGAGCAGAGAGCCATTTTATAAGTACAATAAGCTCCTCCACGGTGTGCATTAAAGGATTTGAATGCACTTCCCAGGAACATAGGAACACTAGGCCTTTGGCCTCATTCCTCACAGCCCAGCGCATGCATTAAAATATTTTAATGTACAACTGCCATGGTTTCTTGCATACGTAAGCCTCTAGTAATCCCTGTTTCATTTTACACAAAGCAACTGCATGAAGGCTAGGGCTTGAAACATATACAAAAGTGCAGCTGTTACAACAAACCCAGAACATCGGACCCCTGATTCTACCTGGCTAAACCAGTCACGATTGCTACTTTTAGTAGAGTGGTACTGTCGTCACAGCTGCCATTAGGCATCTTGCTCTCAGGGAAAAGGCAAATATGTTCCTTGAGCATTCAGTGGTGACATTAGCGCCTCAGACAGTGATGTATGATGCTGCTGAGTGTGCATAACCACTCCTGCTCTTCATGAGGTACGTTTCACAGTTCCCAGTGTGAGATCTGGAATCCTTGCTGTGCACTCCTATTAACAAGCCACGAAAAAAGCAGAGCAATGTCAAAAGAAAATACAAAATCACACATGCCCCCACAATGCAAAGCATCATGGACTGCATATGCAAATCACCACAGAATGTTATGCTGGTCCAACTTTAATTTAAAGTTGGACCAGCATAACATTCTGTGGTGATTTGCATATGCAGTCCATGATGCTTTGCAGTGTGGGGGCATGTGTGATTTTGTATTTTCTTGAAACTTGGCTTCCCAGCCAAATGCCCTTTGGGGTAACCCTTGCCTCAGTGTGTGTGCACAGAGGTTCTTTGTCTTTTAAATAGTTTTTTATTTTAATGGGTTCACCACAATATATCCAAGGCACACTGCCTTAAGGGTAGCTGGTCCATTCCACTGGGGTGTCAAACAGACGAGGCATACTGATGAGACCTGGTAGGACGAAACATGTGTCTATGTTTTCTGTTAGCACCCTTTGCAAACTGTGTGAGAGGCCTTTCGGCACCATGCAATTCTGCTTAAAGTTGGACCAGCATAACATTCTGTGGTGATTTGCATATGCAGTCCATGATGCTTTGCATTGTGGGGGCATGTGTGATTTTGTATTTTCTTGAAACTTGGCTTCCCAGCCAAATGCCCTTGGGGGTAACCCTTGCCTCAGTGTGTGTGCACAGAGGTTCTTTGTCTTTTAAATGTCAAAAGAAGTATGGTAAAGTAAAATGTTATTCATGAAGCTCCTTCCTTTCCAGCTCAACAGTGACTTACATAAAAGAGTTTATATCTGTATATCTCTGTATGCAGAAACATATGTATATGCTTTTCATACACACTTAGCCCACAGTGCTTACAAGCAATCAGACAGACTGGTAATGCAGTTATTGTAAACTTGTAGTGGCAGCCATTCCACACATCCATACCCACGCAAAGTCATGGACAACTGCCTGAACTGGGTTTTTTTTGGTGGAAAGTGAATGCTGGCCAGGATACTGGGGGGAAATCCTTTAGTCTTGCAGAAAGTGCCATGGGTTCTTTGACTTTTCTCTGGTTGCCCACGTGAAAAGCAGCAGATGTGGGAAGAAATTACCTTGGTTTAACATCTTATCCAAAGGACGTCAGACCCTGACAGTACAGAATCCCCCTAGTACTGCACTCAGGTGCCAGTTTTTGGGATATGACCAAAGCTGCAGTATGGGACTAGAACCCACGACCTCCTGGCCCTGAGGCAGATGTGCCACCAACTGAGTCACACCCACAGTCACAGTTCAGATAAAGTGTTACAATTCAAGCAAAAGCCATTCATTTACATTTTTAAAATCCTGTTAAAACAAGAGAGTGTTCAGTGATTAAATGACAGGCTGATGGACTAACCTATTGGCACTGGGTGAGATGCACTGACTACGAAGGGTCTGCGATGCACAAACAGTATTTTCTGAATATGACTATTCATTATTCAGAGCCTAATAATGAACAGTGGAACTGTTAATGCCTATTTGTATTGGGAAACAAAACAAAAGCACTAAAAAAAAGGAAAAACACAACTCCCCACCCTCTTTCCCAGCACAATCGTGTTAAAATCACCCCGTCCTCTGCAACTTAGGCATTGGTTTCATTATTCAGAGACCACTCCACTCCCCGATTTCCCAGATTAACAAGAAAAATTCCCACAATGGACGACCAGCACAACCCCTTTCTCAGGTGGCCTCAGTTGCCCGCCCGGCTTGTTTTTTTTTCTTTTGGAGGTTTACTTTCCCCCAGATGACAGGAAACCGTTATTTAAATTTTTTTTAATTCAATGACACTGTTAACACAGCCCGGGAGACGATGACGCAGCAACAAGGCAAGCGCAGCCCAGCACTCAGTCGGCACTCAGCACAGACGTCTGACACTTCATCTCCTCACAGTAACAGTTCAACCTTCCACCACGCACCACCTGACCACATAGCAGCTGGTCAGCTGATGCCATGACGATCGGCAAATGGCACAAGTGCAGTAGTGCAGGCAGGCTTGCTGGCTGCCTCCCCATTTCAAACAATTTGATGTCAAGGAGCTGCAAGGGAGCAAGCTGCAGGATTGGAAAGCAGCAGCCAGGAGGAGGAGGAGCCCTGGAGCCAACTCCAAGAGAGACAGAGACAGAGAGAGAGAGACAGAGCCAGAGACAGATGGTTACCAAGGCAACCAAGTTCCAACTGACTCAGGTACAAGTGGACGAGCGCACGACCTATGATGTGCCACTGTCAGCCCAGTGTACACTTATTTAAAGGGCAGAGCAACTGCCGGCCTGATGGCAAAGAGGGCTGAGGCACTATGCCTCACCTTGTGTCACGCTGGTGACCCAAGTTCGGGAACAACCTCGGACCGCAGCGAGCCGGCATGGGAGGGAGGGAGGAGCAGGACTGAGCAGACTAAAAGCAGCTCCCCTCTCCTGGGAAGGTCGTTGCCCCCCCCCATAGTTCCACTGCCACTGGATGGAGGTCCGATGGCAGCATAGGCGGGAGGGGGGTGGCAAGCAGTGGGAGGGTGCCCCGGAATGCGGCGTGCGCGTGCCTCCAAGGAGAGGCGGGGAGGAAAGCAGGAAAAAATCGGGGCTATAAAAAAAGTAGAAAAAATAAATAAAAGGCAGAGCAACCAAAATTGTAGTACTTACATGATGGAAGAGGTGCCAGGGCTGGCCCCGGCATGAAAAGAGGTGCCAAGGCTGCTCCCCAGCAAGCTCTAGCACAAGTTAAGCCCTGGAGGTAGCTGCTTTTTTTTTACTCCTCCCCCTACACATGTACACACATAAATAGGCTGAATACCAAAGTTCTGAATATTTGGGACACCAAATTTGAATATCCAGCTGAATATATGAAATAAGGCATTCACCCACACCTACTGCCTACTATGTTGGAGACCCAGATCCAAGTCCATAGAACAAGTGCCATGTTCTGGGCTGGGGAAGTCTAGAGTTGCAGCACACATTGATTGTGGAAGTTGATGGTCACTGGGGACTACAGGATGTTGCCCCCCGATGACTCCAAGATGTAGGGAAAAGGAAAGGCTTACACGGGAAAACTGATAAGCTGTAGCATATGAAAGCTGCCAATAGCCACCACATCATCAGGTCCAACACTGCTTTTGGGTGCCCCCACCCCAAATGCGCAAAAAGGTACTCCTGCTGACCACCGTAGCTGAAACCAGGCCCCATCTTTGGGGCTGGTTCCTGTGGGATGTATGATGTGGAGGCAGAGGTCTGGGAAGGAGTGGGGATGGCAGAGCTGCGGTGGTACCTTGATGAGAAGCCGTATGGTGGATGGTCTGAGATAGAAGAAATGCATGTGTGGTGCAGACCAGGGGCATATCAAATATTAAACAAATAGCCACAAAGGAGACAGTACAAACAGGTCTGGAGAGTGCCTTCCATTTCTGGGGTGCCACCATGGTGAAAACCCAGTGTCCTGCTGAACTAAGCACAGTCACCCATTGAATAACTGACTTGAGCCCATGCTGACCTTAGCCACGTGCTAGGCACCATCAGTTGTTTCTCCCCTTACGTTCTAAAGAAGTATACTAAATTGCTAAGGTCAATCACTAAGAAATAGACAGTAGGTTTAAAATCTGCTTCCGCAACTTTCTAAACTGCGAATTATGACCTTTGGATTTTTGAACGCACAGCTGTGCACTGCATGAGCTTCTACAACCTGGTCTGTGACACTGCTCTGCTTTGAATCACCAGAGTCCCTGGCCCCCATAGACTGGTGGTGGTTGGGACCAGAAGGAGCAAGACAGCATGCTTACAGCCCCAGGGCAGGTAGTGGGGTAGAGCGCAGAGCAACCGGCGGTGCCAAAGTGATTTTGCACTATTGTGCATTCCCAGCAGCATGGAGGCACAGCTCCAATACCAGACCAGACAGTTTCAGCACAGCTGTTTTTTGACTTACCATGCATTATGTAAAATACAAAATGAAATCATTTTGAATTACAAGGTTGTAATTTAATCAATCTGATGACACAAGCCACTCGGCCTTCGACCTCCTTGTGTATATTGTCACCAGAACCCTTCGAATTATTTACACACTATCACTTCACAGCTGACTTTTACTTATTTTATATATAATTGGCTGGTAAGGAAGAGCTCAACGATTTGGGGAGCCCAATGCATTTAAGGCCTTGTATTCCTTCATCCCAGTTCCATGCATTTGGTAAGGTAGAAATCTCTATAACTGCATTTCTTCATTTATCAAAACTTTTAATACAGCTCTTGGCAACAGTTCAGTTTAGGTTCCCGGAATTACAGTACCTGTAGTTACTGTGTATGTACATTGTAACTGCAGGGTAACTGTGCTGTAGTTACATGTAACTACTGTGTAATTACATCTGTTGCATAGAATTCATGACTACCTACACCGCAATTACTTGAAACTGACACATAAAATGAAGTGTCATGCAGCTCTTTTCAAACCTCTATAGATTAAGTCAGAACATGCAGTTATTAAACTATACCAGGGTGAAGTTATACCAAGTGATTTTACGGGCAGGCACATTGGAAAGCAGAGACGTTATTTATGTGCTTTCACAGATGAAATGGAATGTGTACTATTACCATCCTGTATGAATTTACTCTTAAAAAAAGTTATTTCTGGATCATTGTTAAAATGGTTTTCTGACTAGTTGCATATCAAGTCCCAAACTGTTACAATGATTCAAGAAATGAAAAATCTGTTCTGTGCTGCCATCAGCTAGTGACAGCTGAAGCCGAGTCCTAAGCTGCCCGGACTCTAATAAGGGGGCAGGAAGAAGACAGGCACAATCCATAGGTAAGCAGTCCTTCTCTGTTGTGTTAAAACAAAGTCTTCCTCCTGCCTCTATGGATGCCTATGTGGGAAAGTCCCAGTGATGTACAAGCCAGCTGCCCGCAGTAAGAGAGACAGAAAAATAGGTTTGCCCTTTTTTTTTTTTTTAAACTCTTTATGCTCCTGGTTCGGGTGGGGGATTTACCCCTCTCAGCACCCAGACCTCACAACCAGTATCCCCCCAGGCTGCCTGGACTGGGAATGCCCACAGCTTGCCTCTTTGAGGCTGGCCCCCCCCCCCCGAGGGGAGAGAGAGAGACGAGATCTACCAGAGGCCCCAGCCAAGGCTTGCGCTTGAGATGTCATTGAGGCAGAGGTCCAAGGGCGTCTCTGTGCTACCGGGCCAGGGGCTCTTCCACGTAGGTTCCCTGGAGGCGTGGACATGTAATGATGTCAGCGCAGGTTGGGCGTCCTCCCGCACCCGACCTACAGACATCCGCTGAAGCCTCTGCACTGAAACATGGCCCTGGCTGTTGCACACCCAGCCTCCACTGGGTGTCATTGACTTGCCACGGAGCCATAAGCCCCCCCACCGAGGAGGAGAGCTGTCCATGGGAGGCTCATCCTACCTCCCCCTGGCCGACCCTCAGACGCACTGCTTTCACTCCCGAACACGGGTTGTTAGTGCCACAGGTGATAGCGCTACTGTTACGCCAGCAGACCAGCTGAAACAGGAAATGCTTGACAGATAATCAGTTGGATCCATCATGTTAGCCTCCAACTTATGAAACGGTCAGTGATTCCAGTACATTTTTATGGACTTTGGCACTATAGTGAGGAAAAACCACTGGTCTTGCTCCGGTGCAACGGTGCAATACTGCCAGTTGGCTGACCATAGATGGCAGTGTGTTTGGAGAGAGAGCAGTACTAGGTGGGGGGGGGGCACTGGTGGTGACACGCTGCATGCTTGCGTGAAAGCTTGTGTACCACCCTGAGGCCAGCATCCCAGGGGAGAAAACAAGGAGGGAAAATCCTGCACAGAGCAAAGATGAGCGATCGAACCCCTTACAGGCCCCACACTGTGACAGAGCCTTCCCTCCATGCACTGGTCATGTTCTATGGTAGATAAGAGGGGGCCTACTGACCCCATCACTAGGTGGGGGGCCAAGGGGAAGGGATGGAGGTTGAGGGTCGGCGGGGCTGAGAGGGGAGCTGGACCACGATAATAGGGCCCGTATCAGAGAAGCATAAACAAACTACCAAAAAAAAAACCCAGAAAAAAATCCTACCCAGCTTCTTAGTTTTCCTTTTGGGTTAGACAGTAGGCATATGGTTAAATATTTGCAAATTAGAAAAAGATAAAAAAACAAAACAAAACTGTTCCTTCCTAATCTCAAATCATAGATTCTTAGATCTTATAAAGGGTAGCCAAATCTGTAAGGAGATTCAATATAAAACCTCTGAGACAGACAATCTTTTGCAAGCAATCACGTTTCAGTATTGGGAAGTACAGTACATCATTCCACGCACGTTCCTGGCTCAGTTCAGTGACTGCTGAGTCATGAGGGCAGCAATTTAATTATTTCCACATGGGCAGTGAAGTCACCTAGTATCAAAGCAATTGCTGTAGTGACTTTTTTTTTTTTGCAAGCCAGGATTAGGGTCTGTTTTATATACTGCATTCTAATTTTTAGTTTACTCTCAAGCAAAGAGCATTTTGTCCAAGCTTTACTAAACGGCAATTCAGAGGGGGGCATGGCCAGCTACCAACACGGGCAGACATGTGTGGCTCGAGCTCCAGATGCTATACTTTACAAACAGTAATAAAACATATTTTACTTAAGAAACTTGCTGTCGCAGTTGTACTTCCAGATTCCTGCTACAGCAAACAACTTGATCAGAGAGATTTATGTTATTTTGACATGGGTGATGAAACATGGGCACCGGTCGACTAACAAGGCCTTGTTAGTCGACTGGTGTCCATTCATCACCAACAATAACATCATGTAAAAAAAGTCAGGAAAGCCGCTGCCCATAGACTATACTGGCGCTCGTCCCCACGCTTTCCCTAGCATTGTGTCACAACTTAGCAGAGCGCGGGGGTGGAGTGTGGGCGGCACTTTAGACCGGGAAGTTCTTGGGACCCGGTAAAACTATTTTTACGAGTGAAGCTGCGTCTAAATAAATGGATTATTTGGGGGCATCTACACCACGTGCTGTCCATGAGGTAAAGCACCTATATATGAGGTGCAAGGAATGAGACTAGCAAGTCTCTTTAAATAAAATGTAGTCCTCTACTGTAGACTAAAGAGCATGGAAAATCAATTTCCAGCAGCCAATTTGCATATTGTGGGGGTGTTGGAACAGATGGAGGGAGACAATATGGTGGAATTTCTTAAAAGACTGGCTGGTACAACACGTTGGTCTCTCCACTGTGCCAGAGATCTTCAAGGTGTACTGAATCACTTCATGTCAAGTCCTGGAAAGACCGGAGGAGGCATGGACATTGTTGGCAGTGTTAGCGGTCGTCATGGACAGAGACAAAATCTTGGAAGTGGCAGGGAGGGAAGGGCCGATTATGTTAGAGGATGGCCTTAAAATATCTCTGTTTTCTGATTTGGGTTTTGCTACACAGGTGCGCTGCAAGGCCTCTGATGCCGTTCGGGCTTCCTTGAGAGAACTTGGGGTATCACATAATTTGCAGTTCCCTGCAACACTAAAGATTATCTAATCTGGCAAGACATATTTACTGATTCCAAGGAAGCAGGAATACTGTTAGCTACCATTAAAAAGGCTCTGGTCCAAAGGTGGATACCTCAGAAACTGCAAAGGACAGATCAACTCACTCTTTCTCTGAGATATTTAATAACTGCTTTGAACGCTGTAAAGGTATTAAGATTCAGGGGCGAGGGGGAATTAGTTGGAGGTTGGGGTCAATATGTGTTACTGCAGTCATTCTGAATCGTGCTACTTACTGTCTAAACGTATTTTTCCCTGTAATACATTATGGCTATGATGCATGGGACATTTAAGTATTAAAGATGGCACTGGCCTCGTGACAGTCTCTTTTAAGCCCCTCTCCCTCCACTACATTTTTGGTCAGCAGGGTTGTGATTTTTGCCACTGTAATGTTTGGGATGTGCTCGGTACATTGCTCTACATGTTAGTATAATTGGGATGGGGGTTTAAAGAGCACCTGACACTGCTGGGAAAAACTTTAAAAATGTAAGCATTAGAGACAAGTCAGTTTATATTTCATATATATATATATATATATATATATATATATATATATATATATATATTTATGTATGTCTTTGATAACCGGGTAGGTACACTGATCCCAGGATCATTTCCAAGCACGACCCGGGATTAATACAATTCTTTCCCCTTTTTTTCTTATATTACAGAGCAGTTGTATGACAACAAGATCACTGCCCCCTAGACGTTATCTGCTCTGGCTACGTGTCCACACCTCACATCATAATCACTCGTTTATTTCATCACAGTTAGCCCTGCAGAAGCAGACTGTGATGTCATAAACAGAACTGTGGTATTAGGTAAAGACAAGCAGCTGGAGCAGATGGGGAAAAGATCCTGTTCCCCCACTACCAAAAAAAAAGAAAGGGTGAGAATTACAGAAAAATATGGAGAATAAACTAAATTATACCTCAATATTAACATTTTCAAAGTAGTCGCACTGTCAGAGACTCTTTAAAGATAAGTTTCTTTATGAAGTTTGTCTCAAATGTTTCTGCAGACAGCAGGGTTTGTTACTGTGTTAGTTATGATTTATTTTTTTAATTCTTCGGTAACCAGGTAAGGCCCACTAGGCAAAAGTGCCTGTTTTCAGGGGTGACCTGGGAACACTGGGGAGGGTAAGTGACTTGCTCAGGGTCACATAGTATGCAAGTAGAGGTTCTGGGAATCAAACCCAGATCTGCTGGAATATACCAAGCTCATTCACAGCTCGTTACTCTAACCTCTAGGCTATACTGCTTATGTTCATAGGTGGACTGTTGGTTAACTCGACTGGTCCTTTATTTTAGGACCTTGAGTAAACTAGTCAGTGGCTCATCTGAGTGAAGAGTGCACACACGGAAGAAAACTTACGACTTTTCGAAATGCTGATTTTGGACCATTAGTAGCCAATAGGCTTGTTTATGAATATTTAATATTCTAAGATTTCATGCACCGCCCCATGCATATTTGGTAAATAGCTCATCTTCATACATATGTCTGGGAGGGAGCCTGTATGCAGACTTACATTCTGTAATGAAATGCTGTTAAGTTTTGCTCTCATTAATGTACCAACCTGAGTGAATAGTACTTCACATCCTGCTCTAATGGATCTTTATAGAAAATCTGTATGTGCTTTTACTGTGAATCAATTGTACGTTTTAACTTTGTTTTAATTTTTTATTGTGATCTCGGATTAACACCTTTTGAGGACAAGCTCATTACATAGGTTCCATGTCAGAGTTAGACAAACAGTGTAAACACAAGTGATTGCTGTTAAGCAGCAAGAATTAAATACGAAGTAAATTATACATACAATGTTAAACTTAGGCAAGTAAGGTAACAAAACAACAGGTCCAGGTGGCAGACAACTTTAGGGATTAAATCTGGGGGGACTGGAGGGAGATATAGTAGAGTGGATAACTAGGGAAAAATTGCTTTGTAAGGCCAAGGAAATTAGAAACTAAGAACAGAAAACCTGCGGGCCATCTAAGGGTTGCCCTGGGAGGAGAGTATACAGTACCAAGCCCCTGTAAGAGTGAGGGGATTAGTGAAAGCAGTCACCGCTGGAATTTGCAACAAGATGGTTCCTTAGCTTTTGTTTGAAGTGGCCTAATGTGGCTACAGAAGAAATGTCCAGGGGTAAGGAGTTAAGAAACTATGGGGCATGATGGGAAAAAGCCCTCTGTCCTTGGGAGATATGACAGCGCGGGATTTTGAAAACCATATTATTAGTACTTCTGGTGCAGTGCTTATTATCGTGCGGGGTGAGGTGCTTCTGTACCCTAGGGGGCACCAGGCCTAGACTTATTTTTTTAGCCATCAGGCAGGTTTGGAATTTGAGCCTTCCTTCAAATATAAAACAATCAAATATCAGTAAATAAAAAAGGCAATTCATTACAAGCCGAAGTGTTTGAGTCATAAGCTTGGAGGCTTCATAACTCAAAACATGAGTGCCTCTGTGCATTGCCTCTCGTTCCATGGTAATTTTATACTTTCTAGCTGCCAAAAATGCCATAAGTAGGCTGTGGCGTCAATCACAGCCACCTACACTGGCCTCATGGTGCAAGATTCTTACCGATATTTATTACATGGAACAAATCACAATGATTTTACGGGGTCGACTGCCCCACTTTGAAATAAAACGGCAAAGTTTGGTGATGTATATGATGTCAGAAGACGACATTTTTTTTTAATTATTATTTTCATTTTTGTGGTCTGGCCCCTCCCTCCCTGAAAGGAGCTCAGCCCCTGTCAACCCTCCGTGTACCTGTGCACCGGTGGGGCGGGGCCGCAGACAGGTGCTCTACAGGTGCATGCGGTCGTGAATACCATGCACCCTATACCTGTCTGGGGCCACGTAGTTACACGGGTGGGGTACGTGCCCTGGCACATACTTTCTGCCCGTTCTTGCATAGGCACCGTTATTTGTAAACTGTGTGTCACTCTACAATAACATAGATAAATAATAAAAAAGCAACATATGAATGGCTAACCATGATAAACTTATGGAAATGTTCATTTGCCCTTGGTTTTATATACTAATCCTTCCTAAAGAGAAGAAACACCCAGTGGCCCCTTAGCAATTCTTACTGGCCACTAAAAGTGAAGCTTTACGCATTAATTCAGGTTACAGCCCTTTGCCGCCTAGCTTTTTTTTTATTAATCAAGTTTTTCTTGTCCTCCAACTCGCCAACAGCACTGCTCCAGCCCTGTCACCAGCCTTCTGATGGACTTATTGGTTATCTGCCACTTACGCAGGACCACAGTAGTGGTTGGTGGCCATAACAGTGGGCCAGGGCTTTTTCCCTCCAGCTCCTGGGTTTATCCCTGAGAGTGCTGGTGTGCATACACACTGCATGCTTGTGTCCGACCACTTCCCCGCCCCCCTTTGCTGCGGTCCCGCTGTGCTGCATCCTGGCCTCTGCCAGGTGGCAGACAAACTGAGGAATGCTGTGTCGCTACTCCCCCAGGGAGGACACCTGTTCCTGAGATGCTCAATCCTCCCTCCCCAGCTACCCTTGAGCAGTCTGCGTTTGTTCCTGAAGCCGGGTCACTGGTATAGTGAGCAGTAGAGCTACAGCTGTGCTATCAGACTAGCTCTGCCTTCAGTCTTGAAAGAGGCCCCACCCCCACTCCAGTTTTGAATCTGCTTTAACATTCTGTGTAACATCTGAAATAATTAAAGGAGTTCTCCATTAAATATGGCTGCCCCATGTACATATCAATATTCCCTGATATCACTACTCACACAGAAGTGGCAGTAGTAAAATACACTTTTTTTTTTTTTTTTAATACTCCTCTTGCTCCTTCCCGGCCACCACCTCCTTCGGGCCCTCAAGGTCCTATCCCGTCTGTCCGCCATCCCCACGACCTACCCCTACCTCAGATCGCAACCCCCTGGAGGTAGCCCAGCGTAACCCCTTAGCCAGGTGGGTCCCCCCTCCTCAGAGGAAGGCACCGGTGGGGTATCCGCGCACTAAGCATCGGCTCAGGTGTTGCTGGGTGGGAGATTGCCGAACTGTGGCGGCAGTGGGGAGACCGGAGGCCGTCATTTGGCTGGGCAGGAGCCCGTTTCCTGGTTTTCTCCCTCAGAGAGTGACATACCTGACGTCAAGGCGAACGCCGACGTCCGTCACTCCCCTGGAAATTTGAGCCCTGACATTCTGCCATGCTCCCAGCCTCCACCATGGCCAGCAGGTGCCCGGCTCACATCCCCACCCTCCCCCCTGGAGAAGGCGAGCTGTCTACAGATGCTCCAACTTTCTCCCCCGGCCGGCTCTCCGATGACCTGAGTCCGTTCCCAAACCCAGGTTGCCGGCATCACAAGTGGAAATCCAGCCGCTGCGCCAACGAACCGGCAGTAAAATAAATTTTTATTGGAAAAGTCAACTGAGTCAAGAGTCCATTTCAATGGCGTCCAGGATTTGCTTTGCAAATATGGATATGCCAAGCAACGTAGATAAAAACCTTTTGCTACATCGATAAAAAAGCCTCCAGCCGTCTCCAGCAGAGGCACACTGTTGCACGGCAGCAGCTGCCTTAGACTGGCCTACCTACCACTGCAACGATCCACATCCACTCCCGAACCCACACAGCCTACACAGCAGCATGGCATGCTCTCACTGGACCATTGGGGCAGCCAATAGCGTCCTTTTAAAGGTGACCAGCAAGGATTCTGAGAATCAGGCATTGCTCTCACATACCTCAAAACAGTGGAACAGCAGTACAAAAAAGGTATTCTCATAATTTTAGTATGCGTTGTTCTTCTACAGTTCACTACCGAATCATTTCTTCGTACATGAAAGGAAGCAAGGCATTGGACAGAGTGGCAGCAAAGCCTTGTGGGAAATGTTGTCTGAGTGAGGAAGTGAATCCACACTACTGCTGTGAATAAGACAGCAGTGCCCGGATATTAGATTAACATTTTAATGGCTTCTACGGAGAAAACAATGCTTTAAATAATACAGCGTTTAGACCCACTAATCCTAACAGCTACTGTATTGCTTTAAACATTAAACCTTTGCCATTTCTCCTCACCAATGCAGTAACTGGTTTTTCAGTGCCACAACATATTCTGCGCATTATTTCCATCTGCAAAGGCAGGGACCGATTCTTTAAGGCAGGCCTAATTGTATCTGAATACTGGTTCCCCTGCACATGTAAAGAGGTAATTATTCACCCTCCCAGGAGAGCTGAACTCGTGTTCTCCGTCTCTCTGCTGCGGGAGTGGCAGAGAGATACTATCAATTCTGCACTGGAGCAATTTCTTTGTTGTGCTGCTGCTCTCCATGATAAACATTAGAGTGCTAAACGGTGCCAACAGTACAGTCGCTCTGAAGGGCAGCAGCTTTGTCTCTTAAGTAAGGACCAATGCAGGCAGCAGTAAGCACCACTGCGCGTAACTTATTGATGACATCACACCAGAGGTCAAAATAAGCTCTAGCCCATTAGCCAAATGCTGGTGGGTTTTGTATCAGGCTAGTAAAATTTTCCTTTCACTCTGATGGCTTTTATTAGAGAAGATAACACCAGTTGGGCCAGTGGAAAAGTCAGTCGGGTCAGTGGATTTTCCCTTCTGGCTAGTAGCGGCAAAACTCAATTTTGACCCCCTGCCTAGATGCAATATATAAACCCTTAATGAGTGGCTGGGGGTTGGGAATTTTTAAAGCCAGTGTCTGGATGCAATGTTTATATTAGTGTTGCTCAGATGGATCCGGACAAATCCGGATCCACCAGATACCTGCCCTTTGTGGCAGGATAGTGAATCATACCTCTCAACATTAAAAATCATAGCACTATCCTTCAAAAATCATAGCAGGTGATCAGAATGTGGAGCACTTTCTTATTTTAAAGAGTATTATTGTCTACAAATAGTGTGGCCCATAAAGTTAGTGATAAGAAATGTTTCTATTAACTCAGTTTAATAAATTAATAGTTTGTGTGTCCAGAAATAGCTCTAACATTATTTAGAACATCAGTAAACCTATGTGGAGCAAGGGTAAATTTGAGTGTGAAAGTCATAGCGCTATGCAAAATTCATAGCAGTTGAGAGGTATGTAGTGGATTCAACGGATACTTCCACTACCTATCTGTGGATCTGGCAGTCAGATCTGGGGATCCAGTGCAGGATAACGCAGGATTCGACACCGGATCTAACCTCCATATTTGGTCAGACCCCGGGACGGATCCAAACTGAATAGTGCTGCATGTGCCAGATCACTGGTGGATCCACGGCAGCACTATCCGAGCAGCACTAGTTTATATACCCCCTCTCTCCCTGCCTCCCAACAATCTGAGCCTAAAGTAAAGCAACATAGCAAATTACCTATTTTACCAGTAGGAAGACTACTGTAGGACTGCCATCCCAAATTAGCTAACATGGGGATAAACCGCATAATATCACTTTTACTCCTCTCTACCTCCCTTGGCTTTGCAGGCACCATTTACAAATTCAGTCCCCAAACTCCGCACTCTGAAACCTCTTTGGGCGCATCATGGCCCATAAGCATGAACATGGCCACAACCACCTCCAGTATTATTTGACCCCTCAATCCTCCCCCACCTCTCTTTCACAGTCACCACTAAGCTAGCCTACCCCACACTAACCGAAATAGTTAACCTTCCCCCCATGTGATGCAAGCGTCTAGACACCCCCCCTTTTCTAAAACACAAACGACGGTCAAAAGTAAAATAAACATCCTCTATCCATGGAAGGTTACCCTCATGCTATTGCTACTCTCAGCAGCGTTCACCTAAATCCCGGACCCTCAACACTGAGGGTAGGGATGCCCGCTCTGTGGGCGGCCTAAAGATAGCATCACTAAACATCTGCAGCCTAACTGCAAAACTTGACCAGCTCCAGGCTTGGATGACCATTCACACCCCGGACATACTCTTCCTAACGGAAACCTGGCTGTCAAAAAAGATCAAAGATAGCGAGGTGTCCATTGCAGGATTCCAAATTTTCAAACTAGACAGAATAGGCAAGAAAGGCGGCGGCTGCCTCGTGTATGTCAGGGACACACTAAGCTGCTCCATCCTCCCCATCTCCAAAGTTGCTGAGGACTATGAGTTATTAGTCATAAAAACACAAGCCGGCCTAAATGGAAAGACCATTACCATTGCCACAATCTACCTGCCCCCCAAAAAAGCCAAGGATGGACTTCCAATGGTTTTGCAAGAAATAAGCGGCCACAAAATGAGCTCCAATTTCATCTTGACAGGCGACTTTAACATAAACTGGCTCTGTAATGATGCAACAGCCGCCAAAGATCTAATCACCTCCCACAATCTCACCCAACTCGTAACTCACCCCACCAGACAGAACTATAAGGCTGGCACCAGCACACTAATTGACTGGGTTCTGGTCAGCACACCGTCCAGATTCTCTGAACTCAGAGTTCTCCCAAACGTACTGAGCGACCACTCGCCAATCTCCTTTCCCTGGAACAGTAAAATTACCAAAAGCCCACCATGTCTCATCGAGAGCAGGGTCCTGCGAAAGGGCAAACTTGGTTCCATCATATCAGCACTGCCTGCCTACAACTGGTCCCCATACACAAGGCGCCCACCATGAACCAGGCACTCAGCTTTTTCACGGAGGGTTTCAACTCCATCTGTGATATTCATGCCCCACGCACTAAACGAAAAATCCGTGGAGTGGAAAATAGCTGGCTGGATGGAAAGCTCCTCTCTCTCTTAAAAGAAAGGGACTGCCTCTGGGCCAAAGCCTTAAATTCTGGTTGTAAGCACGACTTACAACGTTACAAAACTGCTAGAAATCAGTGCACAAAACTGGTCCGGCTTGCAAAGGCCAACTTCCACAAGACCCAGCTCAACAACGCCTGGGAGATGGGAAGAGATTTTGAGGATAATCTCAAGAACACCTCAGCAAAGACCAGAAGCTGAGTCCAAAACACTCAATATAAACAACACACCCTCCACAGATCCTATAGTCATTGTGGATGCCTTCAACCAGGCCTTCACTGACCTAGCCCCAGTACTCCCCCCAGACTACCTTCTGCAGGTGGATAACCAAGGCTGCGAAAACCACACCAATACAAATCACCCAACTTTCTACTTTAAGAAGGTGACGGAAAGGGAGGTCCTAACAATGGTCAGGAAAGTCCTGGGAAAAACTAGGCTGGGGAGTGATGGGATAGACATGAAGATACTATCTCTGACACTTGATGTTATGATCAAACCCATTACGATGCTATTTAACAAATCCCTGGCCCTAGCCCAATTCCCGGAAGTCTGGAAGCAAGCCCTGATATCTAACTACAGGCCAATATCTATCCTCTCCCCACTATCTAAAGCGCTGGAGCAAATCGTAGCAAACCAACCCACCGAATACCTAAACAAGTACAATTTGCTCTGCCCAAACCAACATGGTTTCCAGCAGAAACACAGTACCACCACTGCATTGCTTGCATACTCCGATTACGCACACAAGGCACTAGATAAAAGTAAATTGGTGGGCTCTATCTTCATCAACCTCACTAAAGCCTTCGATACTGTCAACCACCCTCTACTGATATCCCAGCTCCAAAAAATGGGAGTGGCACCAAACGCCCTAAATTGGCTCAATGATTACCTATCACAAAGGAGTCAGCGAGTCAAAATCAGGCAGACACTATCCAGCTCCAGAGAGGAACTCCTAGGAGTTCCTCAGGGATCAATCCTTGGCCCCTTGCCTTTCAGCCTCTTTATTAATGAACTGCCCACAGCCTATGACACCAGTCTCATCCTGTATGCGGATGATGCTGTGCTGCTAAGCAGTGGCACCTCCCAGGCAGCACTACAAACAGAACTACAAACCTCTTTCAACAAACTCGAGGACTGGTTCTGTAGGAAAAGGCTGCTACTGAACTACAAGAAAACCAAGGCCGTGATCCACTCCAGCCATTACAATAAGCGCAGCCTCCCCCTCTCAATATCTTCAATAATGCAGGTGAGTAGATTGAGCAGGTACAATCATTTAAGTACCGAGGGGTCACCCTTGACGACTCTCTCACGTATACAAACCATATTGACTCCCCTGTCAGGTCAGTTAACACAAAGATCGGGGTCCTCTACAGACATAAGAACTCCCTCACTCCGGAAGCACTCCGACTCTTGGTCTCCAGCTCAATACTTCCCACTATAGACTACAGGCTTGTGGTCTATGGAGCTGCCACTGACACTGCACTCAACAGGGTCCAAATTGCATTAAATAAGGCATGCCGCCTAACCCTGAGCACAGACCATTACACCCATACTTGCACTCTGTATAAAAGCACTAACTGGCTGAGCCTAAAACACAGGCTCAAATACCAAACCTGTCTATTGCGTAAAAAGGCTCTCCTCGGAAAAACACCACCCTGCATAGTAAACCTGCTCGAGGACTCTCCCTTATCACATATCACCAGGGGGAAGAAAAACGGTGCACTGTCCATCCCATTCCGGTGAACCTCACTTGGTCAGTGTACCTTCACCTACCGAGCCCCCCTCTGGCTAAATGAACTCCCACAGAAACTACATACACACAGCCTGCCTCAGTTCAAAACTGGCCTCAAACTGCACCTACAGTCTATCTCACAATGCACGTGCCCCCCAGGAGAAACCTGATAGACTCTCCCACTACCACCGTTAAACCCAGCACTGAAACTGTGACTATTGGAACTGCCTAATGCGCTGAACCTGTATGACTGTATCCTTCTGTTGTCTGTAACCACTGTATTTGTGCTAATCCTGAAACAACTGTATACGATCTGAAATCTGTATTTCCTGTACTGGTGTTTCTGTATCATTTGTCCTCCATGACGTGGAACCTTTGTAACTGAACATGTTCCGAAACCTGTAACCACTGTAATTGTGTTTTGCTATGTTTGTCCACCCTGATGTGGAACCTTTGTAAAAGAGCTCACGCTCAAAGGTTTTTCTGAATACTCATAAATAAATAAATAAATATAAGAATTTGGACATAAGAGCACACTGCATTTGTGTCTAACTTTCAAAGCTAATGTAAACTTGGCTGGATTTTCACAGCCCCATGTCCGTTTTCCTGACACAGGTGTGGAAAATCCATCAAGACTGTTAAACCTAAAAGCTGGTCTAATTTTTGGACACAGTTACCACGAACTGCACTCTGAAACAGACGTATGCATCAAAATTTTGACGCATGCATGATTTTTCTGCTGTAAACTGGGTAAAACTGCAAACAAATCAGTCAGGATGTATGAAAATAGGGCTCAAGCATCCTGACATAGTTAACGCGACTCAGCCGCATCAGAAAACATAATGCAGGTGCCGCATCTAGAGTTTTGAAAATCCCACCCATTATGTCCGATTTTTAAAACTTCATTATGTCCGGTTTTCAAAGCTAACACTTAACACAGAAACACAAAAACAGTCGGCAGATAAGGACCATATGGCCCACCTAGTGTGCCCATTTCCCTACTTACTGATGCAGCCCCAGATCCTATTTGATCTGCATCTCTCCTGCTCTGCACATCTCCAGGGTACCCTTACGTCTATCCTACGCAGTCTTGAACCCCTGTATTGTTTTCGAACCCATCACTTCTGCTGGAAGGCTGTTCCACTGCTCCACTACCCTTTCAGTGAAAAAGTACTTCCTAACATTACCCTTGAGCGTTCCACCCTTCAGCCTTATATCATGCCTTTGCAGTTCCGAATGGGTACTCAGTGCTACACCGCCCGAGGCTGGGGCAGGGGTGTAGCCATCTGTTTTACATCAGAACTGGGTCTTGTGGATGTGCCAGTGGGGTCCACCAGATCCTTTGAGTGTATCGTGGATGTGGGTGTGGGGTGCAGGAAATTGTTCATCTACCGTCCACCCGTTGATGGGAAATAATTCCTGCAGGAAGTCGTGGACTTCATTGTCGATGTGATATTCGGATCCCCCAGATGGTTAATTCTGGGGGATTTTAATGCCTGGGTCAACGATCAATTCTCGCATTTTGGTCATGACTTCCTCCAATTGATGACTTTGTTGGGCCTCACACGGGTTATCATCTCTGTGACCCACATTTGTGGTCAGTCACTGGATCTGGTATTCCTCCTGGGGATGGAGATCACCGACTTGGTGGTGGAACCAGTTGAATGGTCTGACCATCACACCATATGGTTCAGTTTTGTGGCTCCCCCTAATAGGTCTGCTCCAACGGAGATGGTCCGGTACCACCTCTTACAGGGCATGACCCCAGAGGACCTAATGGTGGTGCTGGACCTATTGAGTTTGTCGACTGAATGCATGCATCCAGGGGATAAGTACTCGCCTATAATAAGCCAGTGACAGGGGCCCTGGATTCCATAGCTCCTGTTCGAGTTTGTCCCCTCTCTCGTTGCCCAAGGTCCCAATGGTTTGATGGGACCTTGAGGGAGCTAAGGAGAGTAGGTCGAAGGCTAGAGAGGGCTTGGTGGAAATTGGACATGGAGGTTGACAGGCTTAGATTGATGGACCATTATAGAGTCTATCAATCGACAATCACCCATAAAAAGGCAGAATTCCTGTCCAGGGAGATTGCTGCTGCACAAAATCGACCTGCTCAGCTCTTCTGGACCATTGACAGATTGTGCAATCCAATCTGCATTCAGCCTGGGGAAGGGGAGCCTTTTCACAAGAGAAGTGTGATGAGTTTGCTTGTTTTTTTGCAGATAAGGTTGCCACCATCAGGGCCGGCATTGGCCCAGCCCCCTCTAAAGGTGTGGCGGGGGTCGACATGAGGTCGCAAACACCCGGTTTGCTTGTCTCGACTTTGACCGGCCAGAATTCATGGACATTGTGAGGATTATCCAGACTTTGAGGCCAACCAGCTGTAGTTTGGACCCGGGCCCAACGCGACTCCTTGTGGGCTGCATTGATGAAATTGGCCCAGTCCTGGCTAAGATAGTCTGGAGTTCACTGGAGAGGGGGATCTTTCCTGCTTCCCTAAAGGAAGCAGCTGTACGACCCCACTCCTGAAAAAGCCATCCCTTGACCCGGACTGTCTGACCAACTACAGACCTGTCTCTAACCTGCCTTTTGTGGGCAAGGTTATTGAGAAGGTGGTTGCGCTACAACTGGATGATCACCTTTCCATCCACAATGCCTACAATTCTCTCCAGTCCGGATTTAGAAAGAGGCAGAGCACCGAGACGGCCTCTGTTTGGGTACTAAATGATCTCCTAATAGCAAGAGATCGAAGGACTCATTCCATCTTGGTCCTCATTGATCTCTCTGCAGCATTTGACACTGTAGACCATGGTGTGCTATTGCAGCACCTGCATTTCATCTGTGGACTGTCGGGAATGGTCCTCGGGTGGCTTCGATCATTCCTCGAGGGTAGGACGCAGAGAGAGGTCACTGGGATTTATTCCTGTAACGCTCTCCCCCTATCCTGAGGGGTTCCGCAGGGCTCCATTTTGCCACCCATGTTGTTTGCAGTGCACATGCTGCCATTGGGAGATATCATTAGGCGGTACGGTCTGAGTTTTCACTGCTATGCAGATGATACTCAGCTGTACATGTCCTTTGTGCTCGAGCAGAATGATGCCTTTTCGATGTTTAATAACTGCCTGTCCGAGATGGACTGGATGAGTGCTAGCTGACTGAGGTTGAACCCAGCTAAAACTGAAGTGTTGGTGGTGGACCCAGATCATCGGGAGGTGGGTCAGGTAGCTGGGCAGCTCTCTGGGTTTTGGCTTGGGGATGTTCAGCTGACCACCTCAGATCGTGTGTGTAACCTGGGCATTATTTTTGATGATGGGTCTGACCCTGAAATCATAGGTGTCTGCTGTTGTCAAGACCTCATTTTACCATCTGAGAAATATCGCCCAGGTGAGACATCTGGTTCTTCCTGATGATCTTCCAACTTTGGTCTATGCCTTCCTGACCTCTCATCTTGACTACTGTAGTGCCCTGTACCTGAGGCTACCGGGGGCTGATATCCGCCACTTGCACTAGTGCAGAATGTGGGGGTCAGGCTTGTAAATGGTACTTCTAGGACCAGCCACATTACGCCTGTGCTCCGCAGACTGCACTGGCTGCTAGTACAGTGGCGGATCACCTTCAAGGTTGGCTTGCTGACCTATGAAGCCCTACACGAACAGGGTCCTCATTATCTACAAGATCTCCTTTGCCCCTACTGCCCTTCCCCACCACTTTGCTCCACCGACAAGGGATTGCTAGAGAGTCCTAGGGTGCATCTGAAGACATCTGTGGCCTGCTCTTTTGCATTTGTGGCCCCTACCCTGTGGAATTCTCTACTTCGCTGGGTGACAGAGTGCCTGACTGTCCAGAGTTTTAAATCATCCCTTAAGAAGTATTTATTTAGCCTAGCGTTCACGGTTGATCCCAAATGACAGAAAAATGTGACTATATAGTCTTGCTGCAGTTTATAAATGAATGATTTTATGTATTTTAATGTGACTGATTTTAAGGTTGTATGTTTGTTTATGTATATGTACAGCACCTTGATCTGCTGGAAAGGCGCTTTTATAAATAAAGTTGTATTATATTATTGTTTGCCCCCTTGTTCTTGTACAGAGTTTTCTCTGGAAATATGTTTTCCAGCTGTACCCTGTTTATTCCCCTAAGGTACCTGAAAATCTCTATCGTATCGCCCCTCTCCCTTCTTTCCTCCAGTGAACAGATATTAAGGTCCTTAAATCTTTCCTCGTAGGGCTTCTGGTACAGTCCATGCACCATCTTCATTGCCCTTCTCTGGACTGCCTCTATTTTGTCAATGTTCTTCCAGAGATGTGGCCTCCAGAACTAGACACAGTACTTTAGCTGAGGCCTCACCAGTGATCTGTACAGTGGCATCACCACCTTTCTCCTTCTGCTTGTTATGCCCCTCCCTATGCCCCCCAACATTCTGTTTGCTCTCCCCACCGTCTTTTCGTACTGTTTGGTCACCTTCAGGTCATTAAACATGATAACCCCAAGGTGTCTCTCCAGACTTGTGGTGGCCAGAATTTCCCCACCCATCTTGCACTCCTCCTTTGGATTCCTGTGACCCAGGTGCATGATCTTGCACTTTTTAGCAGTGAAACTCAACTGCCAGACACCCAACCACTCCTCTAATAGGCTTAGTTCCTTTCTCATTTTTTTTCCACCCCTCTGGTGTGTCCACTCTGTTGCAGATCTTGGTGTCATCTGCGAAGAGGCACACCTTACCCTCCAGACGCTCTGCAATGTTACTGATGAAGACAATGAATAGGACTGGCCCCAGCACCGACCCCTGTGGCACCCCGCAGGTCACATTCCTCTGCTCAGATTTCATGCTGTTTACCACCACCCTCTGAGTCCTGTCCCTTAGCCAGTTCCCAACCCACTCTACCACTGTAGGACCCACTCCCAGGCGCCCCAATTTATTTAGCAATCTCCTGTGCGGGACGGTGTTGAAGGCCTTGCTGAAATCCAAGTAGGCTACATCCACACCCCTCCCTGATCTACCACCCTGGTTACTCAGTCAAAGAAATCTATAAGACTTGTCTGACAGGACCTTCCTGCTGAGAATCCATGCTGCTTTGGATCCTGTACATGTGTATGTGTAGACAAAAAATGCCAGGCCAAGTTTAAACTAGACTAATATGAACCTCTCATTTTAGCAATCTGCATCCACAATCAGGATGCTGACAACCATAAACTAGGTTGAAATGCTGCAAATATATCCAACCTTTGAAACCATCTTCTGTAAGGCAGTGCCCAGAGTCTGCCTGTACCAGGGCAGCTTGATCTTGATAGTGTAATCCCTGAGCTCTGGCCCCTGGGCAATGTTGTGCATGTTCATCGTTGCCCCCTATGGCTGTATATATGACTGTCTCCTGCACCTTGAGAGTAGGACCACTGCAATGGGGGTACCTTTGGCCATACAGATTGACTTTGCTGCCCTCTCAATGAAATCCTCCCAGTGTAAGCCTATGAGTATCCTGGTCTCTATCCATAGTCCCTTCTTTAGCCCCCCATTATCAACATCATCATGTTGTAGGTTAGGTCTCCTCTCAGACTTGAGGTCAGGTGAAAACTGTATAGCTGTTGCTACTCTTCTCAATCCCATGCCATGAGGGTGGGGCCCACTTTGTAGGTGGAGAGAGACCCTCTGGCTGTGCAGATCAACTTGGCAGCACCTCATGATATTATCCCTTTAGAGGGCTAGCGCGAGACCCTTCCTATCTAAACTCTTCCCCTTTACTTATTTCCAAATTCAGTAGTGGTCAGAGCTGTCATAAATAATAGCCCAAGCCAAGAGGGATGGTAACCAAGGCCTTGGTTCCAGAGGTTTCCTTCGGGGGGGGGGGGTCCTCTCCTCTGTGCCAGAGGTCATAATTTTAATATTAGTTGACTAATTTTTCACCAACGGTTGGAGCTAGGTGGCATTTCAATCCTGGCATTCCCTTCCTCTGAACTCGTATCCCCTTCTCCGGGCTGCATCTTTTCTCTCTCCTACAGGACGTAAGTGCTTGTCCATTCATTCATTTGCTCTTCTGAGCCTTCTTCCCTAAGGTTCCTTTAATCTAAAGGGACCTCATCCCTGCGACACCTCTGTGGTTAAAACACTCCCCTAGAGGGTCCATGTCTTTATGGCACCTGATAGGGTGATAGTCCATGTAGCAGTGGCAGAGAAAGTATATGGCAAAGTTACAGTCATGTTGTACAAGCATTCTACAAACTACATACCAGAGTACCTCAGTACCTGCCTTCAAATCCCCTGCCTTGCACCAATCCTTCTCTATGTTACCTAAGCACTCCTATATCATGATCCATGCTTCACTGGAGCAGGGCTTTGCCCATATCAGGTAGGGCATTAGGAAATTTCACCCCTCAAACGAGCAGTACTCAAACCCCGTCATGTCTAAGCCTCTTGGTCTGTTGCTACCGCCATCCACACCACCTCCGCTGGTGCCTCTATTTCCTTAGGGCTTGGGCTTTCATTCCTAAGGTACCTTTGATCTAAATGGGCCTCGTCCCTGTGACACCTCTAGTGGTGGAACCCCCCTCATGAGGAATCCTGTATCTTACAGCATGCTGAAATAGGTGCATTCCCTGTAGCCAGGGCAGGGAGAGCGTAAGCCAAAGTTACAATTATGTTGCACAAGCAATCTACATACAATCAACCAGACCACCTCAGTACCCCTTTCAAATAATTTGCCCCGCACCATTGTTCGGATCCTACTTAACCGTACCAATCCACCCCTGTGTTCCCCGAGCCTTCTTAAATAAGAAGTCTGATGGTCCACTGAACTTAGAGTTACATCTATGTCAGGGACGTCTGATTATCCCACCCCAGCTATCCAATTCATGGATTTCATCGTAGCTGATTACTTGGAAATCATTTCATAAACACACTTTATTATATGTTAATATGGCCATCATGGGGATGTCTCTTATGCTATACGAGAATCCAAGCAAGAGGTTTGGGCCAGAAGACCCTGAAAGGAAGCTGAGCGGATTTGGCTGTCCAGACTTCACAAGAAGCATCTCTTATTCCATAAGAGACACCCAACCGAGGTCCTATTAACTTATCAAAAATCATTTTGAGTTAGCTAATGTGACTAATACATTTTTACTTTTTTACAAAATTTCAAATGTTAAATGAAGCAGCCTTCCCCCTGGCTGTGAAGTAGAACGTTCCACTGCCAACATTGCTGCATGGAAAGCCACAGTACGCAGGATAAGCGGTGCAGTGGCTCTGTGTGCTGATTGGCTGAAATCACGTAAGTGATTATACTGCAGTTAATAACAGTTCAGTTTTTATTATTGTTAATTTCACTTGTCTTTGCCAGATTTTGCAAGACATTTTTGCAGACTAATCCATGAAGTCTAACATAAAAAGCTTTTGCTGTAATTTTCTTACTCCATAGTGCCATTTCTTCGACTTCACAGTGCTTAACGTGCCAACGCACCCCAGCTGTGAGGTCAGTTGGGGAGTGTCAGATATTTTTGAAACAGGCAGCGGATTATGTACTTGTCTATTTGAAATATTGAAAAGACTGACATTGAAGCCGAGTCAAAAATGTAGACAACCATAATGCTAAATGGAATTGCTATACCCATACTGTTTTTTTTGAACATTTTATTGCAGTACACAGCTAGTAGATAACTGCTCTTTAAATGGCCACTGTGTAAATGTCAATACGTCTGCAGGCACTGGTTGCCAACAGCTACCTCCTGGTGCACATGCGTATGCCTTGATGTCATGACTAGTAGCTGCAATAATGTAATTGAACAAAAGCAGCATACAGCTTGTAAGCTAGCATTGGTGGCTCCTGAAGCTTTACTTGTGCTGCAGCTGAGAGATCAATACACCCCACGTACAGCAATTTAAACATGCATGGCGTCCCTACCTACGACAATGCCTTTACCATGGTGACAACTCCACAGTCTCCAAGTAATCAGTGCTAGAGCAGCCACAGAGGCGTAGAGCAAAACTGCACTGGACAGCATCTGAATGCAGAGGGGCTTCTGAGTTCCACAGGGGTCAGGTTCACTACAAGCAAACCTACGCAGCTTCAATTCTATTTTTCCAGGTACTGCACTGCGCAGCAACCCGAGGTTAATAGGAGAGAATAGCACAAAAAATAAGATTCATTACAATAGCCACTGAGAGATGAGAAAGAAATGCTAAAGTGGGCATGAACCCATCAACAAAGGTAGGGACGTGTCACTGAACCAAGCTAGGGCAGCATCAGTATTGGTGAAAAGATGAGATGTTGCTAAGCAACCCTCAGTAAATAAACAAATAAATCTGGGGAAGGGGAATATAAATAAAACCAACATTTTTATTTCATCCCTGCTTCAGGAGAGGTGGACCTGGTAGACCTACAGTCCCGTCTGATCTTAAATGACTATGTTACTACAGAAATGTATTTCTGCGTGCTGTGTAAGGCTGCCAGTGACTTTATTTTCTTCTACAGTGCCAGCACTGCCTACTCCTCTTCTTGCTGTGCTTGCCTTCTAATCCGCTGCCCCAACAGTTCTAGGAGCAGTTTCCTTCTGGAGTTGTCCTCCACCTTCTGACCCTATACTGTCCACAACCTTCTCCTCCTGCTGCTGGGTATACCCTCAGCCTCCATCTCCTACCATTATAGCAGCCAATGCCTCCAGCTGACAGGACTCCATACGGAGTGAACAACCAACACACCGCCTTTGTTTACAATTTATTTACTCCGGATAGCCCAGCAGAGATGCAATCTATTGTTTTCAGTGGGGTTCTGCTCTAACTCATTTTTACAACTTGGTGTACTGAAGCACTGAGAGGTTAAGTGACTTGCTCAGGGTCACAAAGTAATAAGCTCTTGTGGGGATTCAAACCTAGATCTTCAAGTTACCAAGTCAGTGCTGTTACTACTAGATAGACAGACAGACAGACAGACATAGATACATTTTTTTATTTATATACTGTAGAGCCTTTCCCTAGCTCAAAGCACTTTACAGCAAAATACACAATACACTTTAGGAATAGGGACTGATATACAATGTCTTGTGTTCAAATATGCAGTTGATTACCATGTGTGAGGGGATGGGACCATAACTCACGAATGGCGAATTCATGAGTGAGTTATGAAAGTCCCACCCTTTCACAAATGGAAATTAACTGGTATATTTAAACACAGGACATTGCATGTTCTGTGTATTCAAGTGTGCTGTGCTCCACCCCCCACAGAAAGTGCAGTGATGCTCTCTCCCACTGTAGCTGCATACTTGAAAAGGCTTCAAAGTTTTGGAGAAAGAATAAGCATTTGTTTTCCCCTACATGTGTTTGAAGTTGTGAGCGAGTGTTAAGTGCGGCCAGACAGTTTGTAATCCTGAGTGAGCTCAAAGTGCGACCGGCCGCATAAAGAGGAAAATGTGATTCTCTCTCTCTCTTCCTCTCCCCAATAGAGTTGCATGAGTGCATACCTGACAATAGCTGGCAGTATAGCCTAGAGGTTAGAGTAAAGAGCTATAAATGAGCTTAGTACATCAAGCAGACCTGGGTTTGATTCCCACAACCTCCACTTGCATACTGTGTGACACTGAGCAAGTCACTTAACCTCCCCAGTGCTCCTGGGTCACCACTGAAAACAGACCTTGGGTCTAGTGGGCCTTACCAAGTTACCAAAAGAATAAATTAAAAAATTAAAAAAAAGGGTTGTGCAGAAAGACAGTGGGTAAATCCAGGATGCATTTTCCCTCAACTGTTTCAAGTCACAAGTGAGCATGAAGTGAAGTGAAGCGGGCCAGTTTGTGGTCCTAAGTGAGCTCAAAGTGCAGCAAGACACGTAATGATGAAAACACAGCGTATATTAGGGAGAAAGTGTTAAAAAGCACGCTGACACAGTGCAGTGTTGTAAATCTGTTTACGGTTTTTACTCACAGTACATTTATCTTTAAAAATTTCTGAGGACCTCACTGAAGCAGGGAACCAAGATGATGGCAGGAGTGGGTTTTACAAACATTACTACTGGCTACTGGCTGCAATCAGGAGGTTGATTCGGCATGGGATTGGCTAGAATACTACATCAGTCAAGCTGACAGTTTACATGAAACATGACAAATTTAAATGGTGATTTGCATATACATCACATGATGCTTCGTATTATGGGAGTATTAGTGACCTTTGTATTTTTATGAAACGTGGCTTTGTTGCCAACTCCATTTTTGGTATCCCTTGCCTCTGTGATTTTGTGCTGAGATTCTTTGTCTTTTTAGCTTATATATATTCGTTAATGGAACAGTTAGGGTTCAGATTAGAGTGACAAAAGTAGGGAAATGTGGTGTTAGGGTTCTCAACCCCATTCCATCACCACATAAGCCCAGATGTGTAGAGTATATGAGAATGGGATGAGCGTTATGGCTGACAACCCCAAGGAAGTCCCCATGGCTGATTTGGGAAGACTCAGGAGAGGTGAAGTTGGAATAGTTTTCCCTTTTGCTGCCTGCAGGGTGGTGGGGGTAGGATGTTAGGGTTGGTAACCCTAACACCACATTTCCTTGCTTTTGTCGCTTTAATCTGAATCCTAACTATTGCATTTACTAAGTTTTTTTGCAAAGAATTTCCTTACTTTTTGAAATAGTATAATGGTATCCTCATCGATGCAGGTCCCTTTAGGACCTGTGTGAACATGTGCAGTTGCCTATGGACGCGCAGGGGCCCTTTGGGCCCTGTGCTTCCATCCCTCAAGAGATGCATGAATCCATCTTGCTGTGGGAGCACAGGGCCCAGAGGACCCTGCACTTCCATTTCTCCAAAGATGCATTTTTTTTTGCTTGGTTGTATAACTTGTTAAAGTTTACATGTTATTCTATTGGAATTTTCATTATTTAAATTTTTAGGATTTTTTATATGGCCCCTAAATGTTCTGGGAGTATTATGTTCTAGTCTTACAGTACTCATTAGGACCTTTGCTTTGATATATAAATGGTCCCTTATCTGCAAATATTCAAGGAGTTATGGTCTGTTAAAATTGAAATGTGGAAAAAAACTAAGTCCAAATTCTTTTTTCATATAAAGGATTCTTTTTTTGTGAGCATGAAACAATCTCACAAAAAAAAAAAAGAATCCTTCATATGAAAAAAGAAACGGGGGTACTAAGTCCCAATTTTTGTTTCGTATGAAGCATTCTTTTTTTCATGAGTATGACACAAGTTCACGTAAAAAGAATCTTTCGTACAAAAAAAAAATTGGAAAAAAAAAATAGTACAGTAGTTTGTTCCCCCAATTCTTTTTTTCATATGAGGCATTTTTTTCATGAGATTGTGTCATATTAATGAAAAAAGAATGTTTAATATGAAAAAAGAAATGGGGAAAAAACTAAGTCCAAATTCTTTTCTCGTATGAAGCCAATCTTACTTCTAGCCATACAAAAAAAAGAAATCTGAGTCATGAAAAAAGATTTATAAATGTGTGAAAAACACATTTGTGGGTCATTTTTCCTAAAACTGCAGAATCCACCTAATGGAGTCCCGATTAGCAAAGGTACATGTATTGGTGTCTGTCACTTATACCATTTCTATGGGTTTTGACTTTTTTTTTTTTTTGAGAAAAACAGAAACAAGGTGATGGCCATAGGAAAAAAGAATTTCCCCTCATGAAGAAAGATTAGTGGCATATGAAACAAAATCTTTTCTCATACGGGCCAATTTTTCTTTTTGTTCCAAGCAACTATCCAAAACAGTGAACTGGGCATGCTCAGACCCAAAATTTTAAATCCTTATAACCTTGGAACCTATTTTTTTTTTACTTTTTTTGCTACCCAGATCTCAGAATTTGAAAATCTGACTGGAACTAACCTTGGCATTTCAAGAGATCCTGCCTCCGAGACAGTGCATGCAAAATTTCGTGCAAATCCATTGAACAGTTATATGGTTAACAAAGTGCAAAGTTTGGGGTTTAACAAAGAAACCTGTGCTCAAGCCTAACTATACTGGTGCTACTGTGCCACTATAATAAATAAGTATACATGTATATATATATATATATATATATATATATATTTATATTTATATGTGTGTGTGTGTATACATCTATATATATATATATATGGCTTTTTCCCATCAAAGTAGTTAGCAGTTATTTCCACGTACGCCCTTTTCTTTGTATACACAACTGTGATTAAAACTAGCCGTAATCACCCACGTGACCCACTGTTCCTCCTATAACCACCCTACTTGGTGAAAATCTTGAGTTTGTGCCGAAATTCAAATACCTGGGTATATGGCTGGATAACAAACTCTCTTTTAAAGAACATACTGAAGAATTACTGAAAAAGCTTAGGCAAAGGCTTGGCCTCTTCTACAGAATTAAACATCTCCTTACTGAGACTGCAAAAAGACAGCTTGTTCATTCTACATTCCTATCATTAATTGATTATGCTGACATTATATATGGCCAATGTCCTGTCTCGCAACTTGCTAAATTGGATGTATTGTACCACAGAGCCCTAAGATTTATAACTGGCCTTCCATCCTCCATGCACCACTGCGCTCTATACACTGCAGTAGGGTGGCCTCACACAATTCTAGACTTGCAGAAATGCAGCTTACATTTGACACTCGAGCTCTCACCAATATACTCCTGGACTACATTGCTGCCTGCCTTCCTCTAAGTCCACCTAGTAGCTATGGCATAAGAAGCCACTCACTAATTTCCCTAAAAATTCCCAGGATTAATAACCACTTTGGTAGGGCAGCCATAAGTCACGCATTGCCCTCATTATGGAGAAGGATTCAAAGCTCACTGAAACTCAGCACTCCTGTCAGTATTGCGATGTTCAGGCATCTTTACGACAAAGCATTTACTGAAATTTGTAAATGTTACCATAGCTTCTAGTGGTTCTGTTAGTGGCCTCATCTCTAAATCTACCTCTCACAGTCTTGAACCCAACCCTGCTAATCCCTCCCTAACCTGTTAAGTAGCCAGCTGCCTTGTTTGGCCCTCGGGAACCTTTGGCACCTTTCTTTACCTACTCCTACATGCCACTTTAATAGTTGTTCAGTTGAAATTTTTAGGCCCTTTCTAAGCCACGGCCACCTTCCAAGCCAGTGACCACCGTCTAAGCTAGAATTAGTTACTGAGGGATGAAATGGTTATGATCTGCATTCCTTCGGCTGAGACCAGCATAAAGTGTCACCTTCATACATGTATAAGAAAGAATGTACATACCACAATACTGTCTTGTGTTGTTGTTTACCTGTTCCCCACAAGTGCAATGGAATGTATATACTGTACCGTTCAAATGTAAATCTGTATTCTTACTTCTACATTTTGTATGTATTCTATGTATGTATATCTATCCTTGACAAACAGCAGGTCCACCTTGTAAATGAGCTTGCCAACGGTGATCGCCTGGATAAATAAAGATTTGATTTGATTTGATTTGACATGAATTATATAAAATAAAAGATGGGTATGTCCACTATCCTCAGAAATAAACCCACCTTTCATGCTCTTGGCTCTATGATCTGGTTAGTCCTCGTTGATGGATTTATTTCCCTGTATACCACACTTATCCATCATTTATTTTGAGAGACGTTTAACTGGTTACTGTTTTACTGCAATTGCATACACAGGTAAATTACTACAAACTACTTCTATGGAGAAAAAGACCTATCCACGTTATTGTAGCCCCCTTCAGAAGCTATGCACCTTTAAAAGTGTCCAGCAACATCTAGGTTGTGCCAGTTTTCTAAGCTTTAGGAGAATCGTGTCAGCTGGTCTGACTTGGCATTCCAAAGGGGAGGAGTCAGTGGTCTGTGCCAAAGGGCAGAGACTGGTTATAGTTGGTGGGAGACATGCGCCGGGCACACAGTGACAATTCCCACTGTTCTGAAGTTTTCCCTATAGAGCTTGGCTTTGAAAAAGTATCCACTCTAGGTGACTGCCATTGTTATAGAGCTTCAAAAGAGGAATGTCCCTCTCCAGCAGGAGAAGAAAGAATTGAAGACAGAAGCAGAGGTCTGTCTGAGAGAAAGTTGGAAAGAACTGTGCGGGCAAAGGATCCGAGGTGATGTTCAATCTATTTCTCACATTCAAGTTCAAGTTTATTACAGGAAAACTCCATTGAGCAGGCTCATTCACAAGGAGGTCCTGATACATATATACAGATAAGGACATCAATACATAGGGTACAAAAAAGATCATCACAGTAGATTGGAAAATATAAAATACAATTTTACGTTCATATGGTACAACCTGCTCAACTCAGGGCATAACATGCTAGATGTAAACTACATTTTCTTGTGAACATTAGTACTCAAGGGTTAGGTTCAAACAGGGGAGATGAATAAAGCAGTCAAGTAAATAGAAAAGTGAATAGAAAGGGAAAAAACGGAGTAAGGGAGGTAAGATATAGCTCAATAGGATCATGGCAGATACCAGTAAATAGGGAGGGCATAGAGAGACATATAGATAAAGGAAGAGTCTTAAAAGCAGTTACATTTATCTCTAATTTTAGATGCAATTAGCTTTTTATAGAAGCTAACGGAGACAGTACTAGACAGTTTCAGAGTGGCTTGAAGCTGATTCCAACTGGATGGGAGAACATATATTGCCCGTTTGCCAAAGGTAGTGCGAGTACTAGGCACATCAAGGGAAATATAAAAGGATTTGCTGAGTGGTACACATTGCGGGAGATTCGAATAAGAGATGTAATATAGCATGGGAGCTTGTTCAGAAGTATTTTCATTGCCCATACACCAGCATGCATCAGGCGTCGAGAGGCAAGTGACATCCAGCCTAAGGCAGCATACAGGTCACAATGATGGGTTCGGTACGGAGAGTTTGTAATGAACTGTAGAGCAGGATGGTAAAGGACATCCAATTTATTTAGGCTTGAGGTTGCAGCTGACGTGTAAATTAGGTCCCCATAGTCAAGTAGAGGAGGAATGTGGCTTGGACCAGCCTAGTTCTAGTCTCTGTCGGAAAGACGGCCCAATTTTGGAAGAAAAAACCTAACCTGATTTTTAGTCTTCTGGAAAGGTCGTCAATATGATCGTTAAAGGAGAGCTTACTGTCAACCCAAAGGCCAAGTTACTTAAATTTGGAGATGACTTCCAATGGTTCGCCTAAGGATGTGACGATAAAGTCTTTGGGTAGGTCAAGGGGGGCGGACGGGGTGGCATTAAGAGTGAAAAACATTGCTTTGTTTTTTTTTTGGCATTGAGAAGGAGTTTAGCGTTAATAAGATTACGTTCAAGTTAAGCAAAGTCAGCTTGAAGCACATCCCTTAACTCCGGCACTGATCTGCCAGAGGCATACAGAACTGTGTCATCTGCAAAGAAGTGTAGCTTGGAATTGATTATATGTACATCCAGATCATTTATATACAGGGAGAATAGGATAGGGCCAAGGATGAAGCCTTGCGGGACTCCCCTGGTAATGGGCTGGGATGTTGAGAATAGGCCATCTGCTTTGATTTTCTGTGTTCTTCCTGAGAGACAGCTGGCAAACCACTGGGCAATGGAGGGAGTGGCACCTAGTTTAGTAAGGCTAGAGGCCAGTAGTTTATGATCGACGGTATCAAACGCTTTACTGAGGTCAAGGAATACTGCACCAGTGATCTTCTTTGAGTCCATAGCAGATACCCAATCATTGGTGACTTTTGCCAATGCAGAGATAGTGCTATGTTTGGTGCCAGAAAGCCAGATTGCGCAGGATTAAGAAGTGAGGATGTTTTGATATGGTGTTTTAATTGAGTATGAATCAGTTTCTCAAGGACTTTGGAAAGAATGGGAAGGATTGACATAGGCCTATAATTGTTTAGGTCCCATGGGTCCCCTGATTTAAATAGAGGAAGAATATGGGCAGATTTCCAGCTAGAGGGAACTGTGGCTGTGTTACTAGAGAGATTGAGTATATGGAGAATGGGGCAGTGAGATGTAAGTAGCCTAATTTTAGGAAAAAAGATTCAAGACCATCGTCACTGGCACTTTTCTTGGTGTCTAGATTGATGAGCAAGTTTTCAACTTCTTTGTAATTAAATGGGAGGAGCTGAAAGGGACAAATTATGGTTGGGGGGTTAGTAAGAGGGTTAGTTTGATGAGTGTGAGTGCATGCATATGGTGAAGAGTCGAAGGCTAATGCCGCAGTGACAAAGTGGGAGTTAAGTTCTTCAAGGATTTGATGCTTATTTTCCACCACCCTCCCATTGCTGTGGATCTTAGTTGGAATGGAGGGAGCAGCAGGATGTCCTTCTGCTTAATTGTCTTAATTGTCCTCCAGATTTTATGGAGATTCCCATTTGCTTGTTCCAAGGTGGAAACATAATAGCCTGCTTTTGTGTAGTCTTTCTTACAGGCGTTCTGGAAGTTCTAAGGCTTATGATGTGGACTCTTAGTTCTTCTAGCTAGCCCAGATTCCGTCCAGTCAATGAGTGCAGACTTGAGGTCAGAGGTGAATCAGGGTTCGAGATATTTACGCATCCTAATCTTAACGAAGGGCGCGTGCTTGTTGGCAAGGGCATTGAGGTTGGCATTAAGTACAGTTACAGCCTTGTAAGCGGATTTAGCCAGATAGAGATCGTGCCAACGAATCACGCCTAAGTCAGCCATAAAATGAGAAGCACTGAACTTCCGATAGGACCGTATGGATATAAGCTTAGGCTGTTGACAAGTTTTTGCTTGTGATCTTATGCAAGCAACAACCCCATGATCACGCATATCGTTATGGAAGAAAGCAGAATGAGAGATTTTATGGGGATGCGTGGTTAGAATAACATCTAGTAGTGAGCTATTGGCAATATTTGAAGTATTAATCCTAGTGGGTTCACTAACCAGCTGGCCAAGCCCATGTTCATCGCAGAAGGATTTTGGGGCTAGCGATTTTGGTGGTCCAGTCCATATTGAAATCCCCGAGAATTACTGTTTCCGTGATGGCTGAGGTGATGAGAGATTTAAGGATATCTAGGATATCAGTGCTACCGAAGGGGCCTATAACCACCAATGACTGTAATACAATCTGTGGACGGAAGGTGGAGCTTCAGGGATACAATCTGATAGTCTTTTTATTTTGAATTACAGAGAATGTTGCTGACTGAAAATTTAGATTTAGTGTAGACAGCTACTCCACCCCTCCCCCGGACCCTCAATCTGCCCTATATAGACTGTAGCCCAGGAGGGAGACTTGTTGGTCAGTAATGTTCTTTTTGTGCCATGTCTCAGTAATAATGATTAAATCCAGATCTGTATGTGAGGCCCAAGCTTGCAGCTGATCAAGTTTCTTAGTCAGACTTAAAATATTGATTAGCATCATTTTGAGTCCGGGTGCAGCAGCAAATTCCGTGGGCGAGGTAACAGTTAGTGGAAGGCCCAGATTGAGGCTCAACGTTACCTGAGCATAGAAGTATCAGTAGTAGTAGTTTCTTTAGGACACTTGTATAGGTTACAAGCTCTTTTTTCCTTAAGAAGCACCCACTGTTTGTTGGCCAAGATAACAGTTTAGTGTTAGGGAGGGATATGTTGAAACGTCAATTGATAGTGATAAGAGTCAGCACTCAAATTGACATAGGTGAGGGAAGTGAGAAGTAGAGGGGAAGAAGCAACAAGAATGGGTGAGGGGAGGAGGGCAAACTACATGGGTGGAGGTACAGTGTCCGGGGGTAGTGTGGGATAGGATAGTAATCTCCCTAGCTGAACTAAGACCAAACTTTTCAAAAGGTAAAACAGATATGTTGCTTATTAATATCAGGATATTAAGGATGAGGCAGGCCATAATTACGATAGTAACGGCTGCTGTGTGGCACGTCAGAGCCAATTTATTCCCCCTATAAGAATGAGAATGCAGTAAAACAAATACTCAGATTCCTGTTCCTCTGCTGGCTAAACAATGGATATAGTGCCAGTTATCTAGGATAGGGTCCTATAGGGTTGCTAGGTCAATTTATTGGGGATAGGTAAACTTAAAGTAATCAGGGCTTTAAACAGAGAAAGGGGAAGTGCAGGCGGGTGCAGATAGCTGTAGCGACGGGTCAGTGAGAATGGTAGTTAATACTGATACTATATCTTTCTGTGAATGAAGGGTCAGAGGAAGGGAATGTACTGAGAGTAGTGGAGGGAAGCTGTAATATGAAGCTATTGCAGATAGTCAGCGCTAGAGAGTAAAGGACTTTAAGGGTATCCGAAGGAGGGCAGAGGTCTCCCGGGATATGCTCAGTTAACAGTAATGTACCAATAAGGTTAAGGCTGGCCGACATAGGCGGGGCTATTACTGTATTTAATAGGAGGCTAGGAAGGGGGTGGAGGGGCCGGGAGAAAAATCCACGTAAAGTGACTTGGTTTGATATCGACTGGTGCCCTCCTTCCCCAAGTGAGGACAAGTGACTGTTGGTAAAGAACTCCTGTCAGAAGTTGAAAATCCAATTGTACAAGTGAAAGGAAAAGTGTGACTTCCACTGGGACATGAACCTAGGACCTTGGCAATCCATGCCAGAAGATTGCCAGTTAACACCAGGTAAACGGCAATGTGAACACCAAGAGACATTTCAAAAGTTCATTCCTGTGGAAAGAGTGGCAAGTAAATAGACTCTGTGGGAAGATGCAGTCTCTTTCAGTTGATTGTGACAGAAAGCAATTTAGTGCCACTCAGCTGTCAGAACTGTATCTGTCTGATCTGCAATGTGATCGAATGTGGATTGAATGTTACAGTAGGTAACTATTCTGTCTTCCTCAAGGATATCTCCCTCCATTGAGTCACATCATGGAATGATTCCCAAGCAGCACCAAAGAACTGAGGGAGGAAAGCAGGATCTAATGATCCTGGGTAAGAAGGCTTTGCAGAACACTGAGTTTGAAGCCTGCATGTTTATGAGAGATGATGTCCGAATTGCAATGTTTAGTGAATGTATGAACAGTATTCCAAGTGGCAGCAGCACAAAAATGTCAGCAGAGGACACATTCTGAAAACAAGCCACTGAGGTAGCCACCCCGCGTGTGGAATGAGCACAAACAGAACCAGGAAGCTGTTTACTGCGCTTCTGGTAACAAAACATAATACAACTGGCCAGCCACTTAGACAGGCACTGTTTATAAATAGGGGAGCTCACCCTCCAGGGGAGCAAAAGCAATAAACAGCTGAGAGGATTTTCTACAATCTTTTGTACAATCCAGGTACCGACGCAGGAGTTTTTTGGTGAGACGCATTGTCCCTCTCTTGGGAAGGGTGGTTTCTGTATGCCTTTCCCCTGTTTCCTCTAACACAGAGGGTTCTGGTCAAGCTGTAGGCAGAGCATGCCACTCTGATTCTAATGGCCTCTCGCTGTCCCAGACAAATCTGGTTTCCATTTCACCAACAATTGGCAGTGGAACCTCCTATTCTTCTCCCACTAAAGGTAGGTCTTCTGACGCAGGAGCAGGGCGATCTGGTGCATACTGATGTTTGCTTCCTGCACCTCCATGCATGGCTCCTTAGGACACAGAGCTCTCCCACTTTGGGGTTCTCCTGTGGTGGCACACTTATTCACAATAATGGAGACATTTTACTGTGTGGTGTAGTTGGTATGTGCTGGATCCCTGCACATGTCCGGTTCCTAAAGTACTACACTACCTATTGTCCCTTAAGGACTCAGGACATGGGTATTCCTCTGCAAATGTCCACATGGCCACTGTGTTGACTTTTCATGCTCTGAAAGACAGCAAGACTGTAATCCAGCAGGAGGTTTCCTGAAGATTCCTAAGGGGCATCCTTCTTCTGTGCCTCCCCGTCAGAGATCCAGTTCTGGCTTGGGACTTTAATTTGGTCCTAGAGACCTTGAATGGACCTCCCTTTGAGCCTATAGCTACCTGTAAGCTGCACTTCCTTTCATGGAAGACACTGTTTCTAGTGGTGATGACACGAAGACACTGTTTCTAGTTGTGACGATGTCTGCTAGATGTATGTCTGAGTTGCAGGCTCTGGTTGAAGATCCTCCATTTACTATTTTCCACAAGGATAGGGTTACCTTATGTACTAATTCTCATTTTCTTCCAAAGGTTGTGTCTGAAAGAACACTAAATCAGACTGTAGACCTTCCAGTTTAGTTTTCATTCCGCACAGATAGTGGGGAACGTCATTTACATATGTTCGACGTCCGTTGGATGCTGCGTCATAACAGGTTGTTGCACATCATATGAAAAAGACTCATCCACTTAAGGAAGGATTTGCGCTCTGTGACTGCAAAATGCAGAAAATGGGGGAGCTCAACTTAAAGGGCACTGTCAGCTCTGCCCCTCCATTTTCCCCCACATCTGAGCAGTGTGCCTCTTGGCACACACCTGGCAAACATTTACTCTAAAATGGCCCTTTAAATTTGAAAAGTAAACCCTTTTACCTGTTTTGCTTATTTTTGTACTATAAGGTTAATCGGTCTGAGCTTAAATCACTCACCTACCGGAAGCATACCCAGGTCGAGAACACACGTCAGCCACAAGCACTATACCCAAGTGCAATTTTTTTACATGCAGAGTGTAAAAACATGTTGCTCCTGTACATTCTGTTATACTAAACCACTCTTGGGGTCTACGAAAACAAACCGAGCTACGAGAGTACTGCTAATTACATTTTTAAACCAGAGCCAAAATCCCGTGCATGTGCGGGATCTTTGCTCAGACCTCTCATGTGCATGTGTGGGATTTTGGCTCCAGTTTAAAAAAGAAAAAGCAGGTTTCCATGCGAAGTTCTTCAACCATAGCAACATTCACGAGAGGTGGTTCAGTGAGTAGCCAGTGCTGGCAATTCAATTTCTCATTTGCATTGTATTCTTGGCCAGGCACAGCACCCTGGGTGCAGCCCAAATCTCTTCGACACTATGTGAAAAAACTGCACTTTGGGACAGCGCTTGAAACAGAGGAGCAAAGCTGACAGTGCCCCTTTAATGGGATTTAGGCTGGAATCCTAATATAAAAATCAAACAAAGTTCCTTGTTGGTTGCAAGTAAAAAGTCAGCAATGGAGTAAGGTCAAATAAAAAGCAGAACTTTAATGCTCCTACATAATTTATAATAGCAATGCTTCATGGCACAAGGAAAAGCCATCAGAAAAAAACACACTGAAAAAAAGGATCTTTTATAATCCAATAATTTTATTGCACAGATTCCAAAAACCATAAAAGTGCCTGAAGTCATACAAAGCAGAATATAAGACCTATCCTAGTCCATCAGCCAGCCAGGGGGACAAAACCCTATGGCGAAGTGCTGGGGTTTGTAGACGAAGCATAACTGTTATAAATTACACAGCAGCATTAAAGTTCTTTTTATTTGATCTTACCCTGCTGCTCCCTTTTTACTTGTTATCAACAAGGGAATTTACATCAGATGAAAAATCAGCCATCCTGAGCCAAGAGTGGTGACAGAGGTAAATCTCAGAGGCAGCAGACCTGGCTGCACCATCAGACGCATCATAGGCCAATGTAAGTAGGTGCTTACCAGCTTCCTGGCCATTTGCTATTGCTTGCTGAGCCAGTATTTTGTCCTGGCTGTCTGGTAATTTTTTCAGCCAGGGTGACCATCATCTTCCAAATACAGTTATGGTATTTAATCATATATGCCCAACAGTCAGCAAGGTCCAGAGTAACAGAAGCAAAAGTCATCTTCTGTATCACATCACACTTCCTCTACTCCTGATCAGGAGGAAGAAGGGCAGGCTCTAGTGCTTCAGAATCATGGATCTGTCATGAGCAGCCATAATTACTACAGAATCTGTTTCTGGCTTTGAAAAATAAGGAGCAGGATGTTACTTAGCTGCTGTCATTGAGCAAGTCTGTGCCAAGCTGCCAAAGCAGCACCCGCTAGTGCAGAACACACAGGAGAAATGATCACAGTAAGAGAGGCTGCAACCACCAAGAATTCATACAGATTTTTCTTGCAGGAATCCTCTCCTTCAGCTTCGAACCCCATTAATTAGCCTGAACTTATTTAAGGAAGGCTTGAAAAGACGCATCCTCAGGGGGAGATTTAGGAGTGTTTTTCACACTCCCCTCTGACGTGGAGCTTGAGTCAACCACATCTATAATCTCCTCCTCCTCATCCATGGCCTCCTCCTCCATGTATTCTGGATTATATTCCAGCTCATCATCGACCATCACTGGCTGAGGGTCAATGGCATGGTGAGACAGTTGAGGAGGAGCCGACAACAGGAGTCCTATCGAAAGTGGCCTATCTGGGCCCGGCACAGTAGTGGGGCAGAAAATTGAAACGTCAATGGTAATGTCAACAACAGGGCAGCCAGAGGTGGCAAGAGGGTAGGTGTTAATGATGGTAGTGGCAGCAGGCAGCAGAACAGCTCTGACATTGCTTGATACACTGCCCGTGCATCAATGCAGTCCAAAGGGGTTGTCAACTGCTGAGTCGCCGATGGACATAGCCCGATGGCGGACTAGCCTGTCAATCCCTGTTTGCAGGGGGAGAATGAGCCTATGCTAAACCCTGACCTTGGTGTCTGAAAGACAGTTGGGGGTGGTCCCCAGGGCTGGAGCCAGGGACCCATCTTTGTCTGCAGATTTACCCCATTTGATAGGTGATAGGGAACCATCAGGAGAAGCAGCTTTTTCCTTTCTGTGCTGTCCTTTTGTGACTAGCGGTGTTTATCCATTGACTTCGAAGATTTATCTTTTTTTTTCGATGAGTCAGTGACAGCCACCATCAACCATAGAGATCGGCGGGCCAATGGAGAACCAGAAATAGAAGCAGTTGACCACAAAAGAGCCACCCTCCCTTCAACCTGTTTCTGTATTTCCTGTATTAAAAGAAAGTTTTCTGAAGCTCTCCAGCGACATCTCCTGATTGCTCAGTTAAAGCCCTGGCAAACTGAGCAGGCTTTAACTCTGTGGTCTGTACCAAGGCAAAGGATACAAGCAGAGTGATTTTCATCTTTATAAAGCTTAACGTCACCACAACGGTAATAACTGAACAAAGGTTCCTTGTCTGCAGCATACAAGTTTAAAATAAACTGAAAGACGTTATAGTGGTAGCGAATACCTGCAAAGGTTCGATGACATTCTTCAGCGGCAGTGGACCGATGAGTGGTTGACGGCAGGAGAAAAAACTGAGGCATGCTGGTGATGCCCACATTATATAAGTGCCGACGAGGTGCCTTGACATGGGTGGTCGCAACCTACAAAAATGTCTGGCTGGACCTCATGCCCACGGCTTGCAGTTCCTTGATAGTGGCTCAATGGAGGGAGATATCCTTGAAGAAGATCAACCCATCACAACCCATCAGTATCTATAAAACCCCATCACAACTGGACATAACCTAACAGAACCTGTAATAACCCATCATCAATTATCACAACTCATCAAAACCTGCAAACAACCCATCCCAACTTGTCTCAATCCATCACAGCCTACCAAAACCAGTCTCAATGCACTGGAATATATAGCAACCCAAAACAACCTGTCACAACTTATGACAGTCCATCAGAACCCGTAGAGACCCATCAAAACCTGACCCAACCCATCACAACACCTCACAGCCTAGACTATAACAACCAGTTACAACCCATCAGATCATACTGTATAACAGCCCAACAAAACTTGTCGCAACCTACCGCAACTTATCAGAACATATAACAATCTATCACAACCTGTCACAACCCATCAGAACATAAAACAACCCATCACAATCAGTTACAACCCATCATAATATATAACCACTCATCAAAACCTGTCACAACCTAACACAGCCCATCACAACATGTCTCAACCCATCACAACCAGTCACAGCCTGTCACAACCTCTCAGAACCTATAAAACCCCACCACAACCTGTTGCAACACATCACAAGCCGTCACAACCCATAACAAAGCCCTCTTTATAGCTCCTGGCAAGCAAGTGAATGTGGACTACAAGTTAACTACACATCTTTAGAAGATACTGAAAAGAGACTCTTGCGTATTTGACTCAACAAAGCTCCATTCTGAAGCTGTTAACAGCAGACAAATGTGGATAAAAGGTCCTTTTATGTGCATCTCTGTGTAAGTAAGCTGCTTAAAAGGACTTTTAGAAAAGAGGCCGATGACTCTGCACATGGTTTCCCTCCTCTTTCATTTCTGTTATACCTCAGGAGGATGCCAAGGGCACATGTAATGCTGGCAAAGTTCAGCTTTAGCCAACACTACTACGTGGCTTTAAGAAATTGTTCCCATTTTATTCAGGTAGTTTTTGAGGGCCTCCACAAAGAAAGACAGAAATGTGATTGTAGCACGTGTGCAAGATCATTGTCATACTGACTCCCAGTGTTACAATGGCACGCTGGAGAAGTGTGATTTAAAAATTGTAATGAAAAAGAAATAAGGTGACCTACTGGGAACTGATCATGGACCCCCCCCCCCCCCGGAATATCATCCCAGTGCTCTACCAAATGAACTATCAGGCTCACATAGCTAGCTTGAGATTCTCACAGTCAAGGCTCACGCAGATGGCGGGGGAGCTCAGGGTGCCAGTGTCCCACCAAAAACATGTTTGGAAAACTTCAAAAAAAAATATTGAGGGAGTGTACTCTAGGAGAGGTGGTGAGAACATATTTTTTCATCGGGGGCACTTTATTTTACCATGTATGCCATGAGTCCAATAGTATCATACATAACAACACAGTCATTTAAGGTTGGAAGGGACTCTTTAGTCCATCATGTCTGCCCTTCCCCCCCCAGCTTTATAAACAGAGACACTTATTTTCACAGATGGCAAATCCTTCAACTACAGGAACAACTAACAACTAAGATGGCAGTTGGTGGTGCAGTAGCATCAGTCACTGCTGCTGCAGCAATACTTGAGTTTCTGCTGTGGCCAGTTCTTCAGCTGCAGAACCACAGAATTCCTAGGGGGCCTGAGGGAGAATGAAAACACTTTTCTACACCACAGAAAGGCAGTCACTCATTTTATATTTTGTTTTCAACTTCAGAACTCATAGAGTGACTGAAACCATTCCTACTTTCTTCTGCAAAAGCCTGCGGCAGCAACCGGGCACACTGGCATCCCCCGGGTGATGCAGCTTGAATCAGCTGCTATCTCTTAGATATTATTCTGTAGCGTCTAACTGCCTGATGAAAACTTTGGCATTTACACCGACTATGGAACAGCAAATCCCCCGCATTTCCAGCAGATCTGAGCAGGACTTCTTTTTAAAATACAACAGGCCAGTACCACATGTGCTGCATTTCTCAAAGGCTGCAGCAAAGGGACACGGCATTGCTATACTTGCAATGCCTTGCCCTCTTAAAAAGTCAAAACTATTTCCCTGATCTGAAATGACAGAACACTAATGAAAGAAAAGGTGAGCTTTAATTACTGCATCATTAATTAGTAATTACTACACTAATTACAACAAGGCTAGATTAGTATTGGCATCAGAGGAGATGACAAAACTAATTTGCAGAGTACAAAGCCTCGGTATATTAAATTATTTGCAACCAATGGTTCTTTAATAATCCAGCAATACGCTCACTTGATCACAGAAATTCACAGACAAGTATTTGTAAAATGTGCCTGCTTGTGTGGAAGCTGTATTTTTTTTTTTTGGGGGGGGGGGGAGTTGGTTGGAGTCCTTTACTGCATTTTTTTTAATTTTTGACTGAAATAATTGACTTTAAAAAGCCAATGTTTTCTACAGAAGTTATTATTTCAGAACTGGTTCACATTTCTGTTTTAGTGCCACAGTGGCCTTTTAATAAACTCCACAGCATTTCTGATTTATACACTGGTTATAAGTACCATGTCAAAACTGTCTGATGCAACTTCCATCACGTCATACTCTATATACTTGCCAATAAATAGACCTCACATATATGTTGACCACTTCACCTTTTTTTTTTTTTTAAACTCGGTTTACTCCTCCTCACCAGCCCCTTAGACCTCTCTCCAGTGGGGTGTGGGGACGCCTGTTTCTCGCCCCAACCTGAGGTCCCCCTGAGCCTGGTTCTCTGCTCCTGGGAGCTCTCCCCCTACTCACCAAACCACCTGGTCCCCTGGCTCTGAGACCCCTGGGGTGGGACCGCCATTAACTTCTCCGGCGCTCTATTTATAATCTAGAAGGGCAGCTGGGGAGTGGAGGAGAGGCACAGTGACCAGCCAGGCGGGACCCAGCTGTGGGCGTGGCATACGTCCTTGGCCCCACCTTCACCTGTCCGGATGCAAGGGCTTTTCCTAGTTACGGTTGCCCCAGGGGTACGGACGATAAATAACACGTGCATGCGAAGGGCACGCTCTTGCACCCATGCATAAGGCATCCTGCCGCACCTCAAACCCGAAGAAGCGTGCATAAGTCACCACCCCGGCCACCACCTGGAGCCACTGGTACTGTGGCATGTGCACCCACCCGCCCCCAGGAGAAGAGAGCAGTCCTCCGGACACACAACCCTCTCTTGCCCCTGCCGACCCCTGAGGGCCCGAGTTCGGTCCCAAACCCAGGTCACCGGCGTGGTGTGAGGTGTAGTGTCCAGCACCTCAATCCTCAGTGCCACCGGGCCCCCTTCTTCACCCTGACTTGACAATTTAGCAAACCTGCAGACGTAATATATTACTGCCCTATGGATGCAAAACTCTGTGTGACTAACACTGGCCACAGAATCTGTTTAACTGGCCAGAAAATCAGGTTAGGCAGTTACATAAAATAGTTGACCACTGTAAATTCCGCAGATCTGTTTACCTCCCCCAATACATGTGGAGTCCCTATTTTTGGAAGCTCAACAAAACTGGACATATACATGAGTATACAATATTTCAAGTTATAAAATGGGTAGAAAAAATGCTGGAAGCTGACTGGGGCTGAGCCAGTTTTACCCATGATGGTATCCCAGCACAACCTCAAAGGTGAAAGTGGAGCCAACAAAATAGCCATGTTTTGATGGTAAACACATAAATGGGTCCATTTTATAATTATGATAAGACATTTCAGGGCGTTTGCTGCGGAGATAACGTCACTTCTCTAGTGGCTGAAGGCACTTTTCCTGTGACCTCATGCCTCACAATGTACCCAAGACGTGACATTATCTCAGCACGATATATCCCCTGGAGTGCTTTATTGCCTTATTATGTAATCCATACAACTCCTAGTCATGCCTTTAATGATTAAAGTATGCCTCAGTATAGTTTTAAAACCTCTTAGGTACAGTACATTCCAACTTTCTTGCAAGCCTTGAACAACAAAATGTAATCATGTTTATTTATCTATTTGAAGATTGGTAACTAGGAAAGGTACACTATGTCAGAGTTTGTTTCCAGGCACGACCCGGGGGATGGGAAGCAGGGAAGATAATAGTTACAAGCAGTTGACACTGCAAATCCATAATGGTATATACAAACAAAATGTGGCAGCAGAAAGCTGCCAGTGACAATAGTGGTGGGACAACGACTCATAAATACAAAATAAGACTGTCACAATGGCTAGCACTAGATGAGGAGAGCTGGCCATTTCAGGTGCCAGTTACAAGAGGACAGGAGCAAACAGGGAAAAAAGTGGCCTGCAGAAGTGTCTTAAAGGAAAGGTAAGAAGGGGCTAGTCTATGGGAGGAGGAGAAAGAGTTCCACAGTCAGGGCAGCCAAGCTGAAAAGGAAGGAGGCCTGACCAGTGGATGTAGAGCAGTGGGGAGTGATGAAGAAATGAGAGTTAGACAAGTGATGGGAATATGCAGAGGGAGCCGAGAGAAAGAGACTGGAACAGAGAGGCCGGAGGGGAGGGACGTAAACCAGAATTTGGAGAGAAAGGAATCATAATAGGTTAGGCACCATGAAGATAAGGAGGGGAGAGAGAAAGGAGATGGTACAAGGAGCAGTGACGAGTAAGGGGCGGGGGGAGCCAGTAGCAAAACAGCAGCAGGAGTGGAAGATGGGGCCCAGGTTGATATTCAACCACACAATATACTATTTGGGTTTCTCCTGCTGCCCAACAGAATTGAAAGGTATAAACAATAAAAAAAAACATTGGAGGTGGGAGTGGAAGATTCGATCTAAAACACTGACTGCAGAGACAGATCCATGGATCTAAACTGGTTCCATGTGGTAATAGCGAAAACTTATTAGTGAAAGGAATAAAGGCGATTGCAAATGGGCAAAACCACAAACAGCCGACGCAATACATGGCGACTGTCAAATGAACAAACTGGCAAGCAAAAAAAAAAAAACACCTAAGTGATGCATGCCCATATAACACACTACCTCCTGTTTCATGAGGGGGGCTTCGCCCTCGCACCCCCTATCTCTGTATAGCAACCTCCGAGGCCACACAAATGTTACACTGGTGTGCCACGGTATACAGCACATAGTCGCTGTTCTTGCTTCCTCCCACAGTCGCTCTTATTGGATTCGCCGTTTATTCCATGTTGCCGTTTTTATATTCGCCCAAATAACTTTGCTCATATCACTGGATACCACCTAGAACCATTAGTTCATCAAATGTTTGCAGATTAGGGTATGGGGTCACATGCTATAAAAAACTGAAATTTTCCTGATACTTGGGACTATGGCTGTGATTCAGTACTAGGGCTGGGTGAAAATGTTTCTTGTGCCAATACCTTAACTCGCAGAAAAGTGTTTTATTGTGACATTTTTTTAAATTGCATGCAGTATTGCAAGTCTGAAAACCAGAGAGTTGCATAAAAGTGGTTGTCAAGTCAGGGAGGCTATCGGGCTGGGCATGGCAAATGATAGCTGCAGAACAGCTATTGCCAGTTAATTGCGGTCAGCTGCAAAATGACTCAGTCCATTCTGAACTCGAGATGCTGGAAAATGTTCAGCGGAAGCATCTGGTGCTACTTATACACTTAGCATGCGGAGGGCAAACAGAAGCCTACAGCACAGAGGGTATTGCCTTGTTTGGTTCGAGCACAGAGCTGTGAACCTGGAGACCCACTCAGCAGATCCAAGTTTAAATCCCACAACTGCCACTTATTTACAGTGTGACCCAGAGCAAGTTACTTAACCTCCCTGTTCTTACCTCTTTCTTTTTCTCCCTACCCATCACCTGACCTTTCTATAACCTCTCTGTGTGTAACTAATGGCAACAGCCAACTCTTCTTGGATTGTAAAGCACTTTAGGGTACAGTGTGTATGAAAGGGGCTATAGAAAACCAAATGTCTTTCCTTCCTAAAGGCCAACTTGCTAAGCAAAAATAGGACTGCACCAGGAATTCTACTACACTGGTAACAAAGTCCCATCGTGTCTTTTATTTGGGTCAAGAGAAAATAGCCCCATATTAGATTAGCATAATGCCATCAATGCAATACTGTGTTACATTCAAACAATTTGAATAATATGGGATATTTATGTGACGGGATGCCTGAGCATATAGCTAAGGGCTAGTTAAGTGCATGTTCTGGCACTCCATGGGACGCTTGTTCTTTCATTGTGTGACAGGGTTGGATAAGACCCTGTTCCATTTGTTATGCAGAGAGAGTTAAAAGCAAGGATCTATTCTGTCCTCTCCTGTTCTGTCATTTGTCTATCTTGTCTTTCTGATTGAGCAATCAAATTTTCCTTGTGGAGGCTCAGAATTGGTCACTCTGACAGTCCCACAATTTCCCCGTTTTCTCCCTCCCTTCACTTACTATTTTTATTCTTTCTTTCTTCCCTTGCTCCTCTGTGGTTAAAAATATATGTGGAGCTTTCTGTGAAACTGGGATCCCTTGGTTGCCAAATGTATACAGTATAGTTACCGTGTTAGAAAGATTGAAAAAAGCTATTTGGAACTCAAGCGGTTAACCTTGAGATGGAGACTGACCTCCACAAGTTCATTTGCAAAGTTGTCAACAGGAGATCAGTTCTGGAACACAGTGTTCTATTTTGCTGCGCTTGCAGGAAAGAAACTGACAAAGTTCTGATACATTTTGTGAGAAACAGGAGATGTAGCTTGACGCGCTCAGGATGCAGGAGTGAATTGCCAGGAAAGTACATTATATATAAAGAGAGCAATCTTTTGTTGGAGAGAAAGAGATTTAGATTTTAAGATGACCTCAGAGGAAGGACATTGTGTTGTTTGAACTGCCAGTATAAGAGCATTTTTTTTATTATTATTTTATTGTTACTGATAATAACAAATTGATACTTGTGAATTTTATAACTTCTCCTCGTTTGCTTATGCTTTCTGACTTGTGTCTCAATAACACATTGCTCCACCCCTCTGCCTACCTCTGTCAGTAGCTTCCTCAATGATAGTGGAAGTTTCCAGACCCATCCAAGTAGCATTGTGGTACATCACGGATTTAGCATACATTACACTATACTACCACTATGCTACTTGTGTGGCTAAGTGGCAGTGCTAACTAAGCATTACTCGGGGTTAGTTGCTAAGGTTGTGTAGCAGGGGATTTTTTTTAATCAGTTTGAGTTGGTGGGCTCTGCCCCCCACACACTCATTTGTTTGCTTTAACAGGGGGTGTGGGGGTGAAGACCCACTCAACTCAAATACACTGATTAAAAAAAACTACAGGGCCATACCAACTAACCCTTAGTACCACAACTAGCATGCAGAAATGAGCAGAGTAGAGCAGTTTGAGTGGCATTGAGAGTGCACTTAGCAGTGGAGGGAGCAGTGATGTGGCACAGAGGGTAGCATAGTAATTAAAATAGCATAAGTTGGTCCGGAGCCCTCCACTATCACCACTTTATCTCCCTCCTAATGAGAACCTACATATGAACATACAAAATTGGCAGCAGATAAAGGCCTTATGGTCTACCAAGTCTGCTCGATTGTGCAGTTAGCAGCCCTTATACTGCAACTGCCCCTCCCACCCTCCAGTAACCTTCCCCCTTACCCTGTCCCATCCCCTTTTGAAGCAGCCCACTGTTCTACAATCTGGCAATGTGTTCCACCCAGACATCACCCTCTCCGTAAAAAAGTGTCTCCTCATTTCCCTCCTGCACCTTCCCTCTTCCAATCTCATATCATGCCCTCAAGTGTCCCTCCCCCTCAATTTGAAAAGCCCCTCCATGCCCGTCTTATTTATTCCCTTCATGTACTTGAAGGTTTCAATCATGTCCCCTCTATTCCTCCTCTCCTCCAGGGAGTACACGTTCAACTCCCTCTGCCTGCTCTCGTAGGGTAAATCCCCTAGCCCCTGAATCATTTTTGTTGCCATGCACTGCACCCTCTCCAGTAACCTAATGTCCTTCTGCAGACAATGTCGCCAGAACTGCACGCAATACTCCAGGTGTGGTATAACCAGTGACCTGTATAGCTGCAAGATCACTTCCCCCCTCCTGGAGGATATGCCCACAATACAACCCAGCATCCTGTTGGCCTTTGCAACTGCCTTTCTACACTGTGCTGAGTTGTTCATTGCTCCCGTTATGATCACCCCAGATGCTTCTCCTCTTCCGTCTTGGCTAGTTGAATCCCCCCTAGCTGGTAGCTCCTCCTTGTTTTTTTGCGCCGAAATGCAGCACCTTGCATTTCTTGGCATTGTACCCCAGCTGCCAAGTGTCCAACCAGGCTTCCAATTTTGCCAGATCATCTTGCAACCCTTCTAAGTCATCCACTACTGTTCCCATCTTCGTATTGTCTGCAAACAGACTGATCTTGCTTTTGGCCTATTGAGATGTCTGCAGTGAAGATCCCAAACAACACCAGCCCCAGTACAGAGCCCTGTGGCACCCTGCTTTTAACTGCCCTGGGAGATGAGAGCTCCCCTCCCACCACCACCCTCTGCCTTCTCCCTTGCAGCCAGTTCACTACCCATCCCACCATCTTAACCCCTGCACCTGTGTCTTCCAGCTAACTTCTTAGCCCCCCCGTGCGGCACAGAATCAAATGCCTTACTGAAGTCCAGGCACAGGACATCCACTGCATGACTCCTGTCTAATTGCCTGGTTACCCAATCACAGTACTCCACCAGGTTGGTCTGACAGGATCTGCCTGAAACAAACCCATGCTGTCTGCTGTCCTGCAGCCCATTAGCCTCTATGAGGAAACCTCACTTATACCTTTTACTAAAAGTACCTTTAGCCAAAGAAGATCACATCTTTGTGGTACCTCTGTGGGGGGACCCTCATTGGGATGAGGATTCCATGGTCAGATGACCAAGCTCAGTGGCACCCAGCAAGGGTAGCAGTGCCTGCTGAGAGATCGAACAGCCAAATCCACATAGTATAAACATTCCAACATACAACTAATCACCCCCTGAACCAGTGAATTAATATTTCCATATTCCATAGCCTTAGACTCTCGTCACCATGTGCACTGACAGTGCCTTGAGCAACCCTCCAAACTCCAAGGCCTATGCTACCACTCACAATAGGGGGACAAAGAAAAACTATTGACTCTGTTTCAGAGATGTCATTGTAATGAAGCTGTCAAAATCAACAACAACCAAAAACACACACACATACCTCCCCTCATCTCAGGGAACAGCAGGGCATTCCAGAATTACTGGCATCAAAACTCAAATGCCCTTCCTTGTGGGGGGAAATTTTCTTGTTAAGCACCATGTACACTGCCCCACAGAAAAAATGCCCCAAGGGTTGGGTGCGTGAAACAACATGAAATCCCCACCTTCCTGGGGGCAGACAAGATGCCAGAATCTCCATATAATCCCCAACATTTCTGCCACATTGCCAAAAGTTTGTGGATAAATTGATTTCTGCATTACTTTAAAGTACACAGAAGACAGTTATGAAAAACATACACATGCTGTTGGAGAGGATTATTCTTTTTTTACTTCAGTTTTTTTTTTTTTGTGACAATGAAAAGCAGTTCGATATGGGATCATGATGGTGCCTTGAAAGCTTTGAAAAGTCTGGTCTCTGTTATTACAGCAGTGAAAACTCCCATCTTTCAAACCCCTGAAGAATAAATTAACTCATACACAGGGTGACATTCTAACTGTAAGACGGTATCATAGCATCGCATCTCCTCTTATGTGGTTTACAAACGCAGCTTCAAGCAGTGCATCCTGGGATGCCTACAAAAGGCTTCAAGAGGCCAACAAACAAAGACGTTATAATTTCTCCTCGATCTGCATCCAAGTTTCATTTTGGTGCAGCGGAGAGAAGAAAGCTATGCTGTGGGATCTCTGGAATGTGGGAACGGAGATCTGAACTACGATTACAAGATAAATGAGCGCCATTTAATTCAGAACACGTGCGCTGTGTCTATAAATATCTTCTTCGTTCCATACTGCTTGCACTAATGTTTTCATTGACATATAGCCTGCAGTGCGAGCTCACACACACACACACACACACACACACACAGCTTTCATTAAAGATTCTGTTTCCTGAATTTTCATTTCAGGGTTCACATCCACAGCTGGGTGTCTTGCAACCTGCTCACCCTAAACCACTTGAAAAGCCTAAAGTCCTGAATCTCTTCTATTCCCAAAATATTGGCCATTGGTTTTCAACTCTGAATACATGGAACGCCTGTCATCACATAGACACACAGTGGCTATCCTGAGGTTCATGGGCAGCGCAATGCTCTACCATTAACAGAAGACTAGACACGGGTTGTCACACTTGAGTGGACAGAGCTGGGGTAGTGCTGCCTACCAGGGAAGCTTGACTACATGGGGGAGGCTGTCTGTATATGCAAGAGTCCACTATGGGGTATGTGGACTGTGCCACTGGGAGTGGGAGGCAAGAATACGGGAGAAAACTGGTGGGAAATGGCAACTGCTGGGAGCATTGCCCTTGTGTGCTCAGGCATTGTACCTACTACCCCCTCCATGCCAGACTGTGTTTTGGTGGGGAGGAAACATAGAATTTGATGGCAGGTAAGGACTGCTTGGCCCACCCAGTCTTCCCATTTCCCTACCTAACAGATAAGCTGCAGATCCTACTTAACCAACAGCCTACTTCCTCCGACCCCACACTAGAATTGCCTTATGTCTGTCGCATCGCATGCATTCTTGAATTCCCCCACTGTTTTTTGACTCCACGACTTCCTCAGGAATGCTGTTCCATGCATCTGCAACCCTCTCCATGAAAAAATACTTCCTCACATTACCTCTGAGCCATCCCCCCCCATCTTCAAATTGTGCCCCCTTGTTCTTGCACATCTCTTTTTCTGAAAGATGCTACCCTCTTGGACTTTGTTGATTCCCTTGAGGTATTGGAAAGTTTCTATCATGTCCCCCCTCTCCCTCCTTTCCTCAAGGCTATACATCTTGCGCTCCTTTAGTCTTTCTTCATATGTCTTCTGGTGCAGACCCTGCACCATTTTGGTTGCCCTCCTCTGGACTACCTCCACCCTGTCTATGTCTTTGTGGAGATGGGGTCTCCAGAACTGCACGCAGTACTCCAGATGTTGTCTCACCAACTGTCTGTACAGTGGGATAACAACTTCCTGTTTTCTACTGGTGATGCCTCTCCTTAAGCATCCCAGTATCCTCCCAGTCCTCCCTACTGCCTTCTCACATTGCTTGCCCACCTTTAGGTCATCTGATATAACTACCCCCAGGTCCCTTTCCAATTTTGTTGTTGTCAGTACCTCACCCCCCGCTGTGTACTCTTCCCCTGAGTTTTTATTTCCCAGGTGCATTACTTTGCACTTCTTTGTGTTGAATCTAAGCTGCCATACATTTGACCACTCCTCCAACCTTGCCAAGTCCCTTTTCATCCTTTCCACCCCACCTTATGTATCAACCCTGTTGTAGAGCTCTGTGTCGTCTGCAAAGAGACATACTTTTCCTTCCAGTCCCTCTGCAATGTCACTTATAAAGACATTAAAAAGGATCGGACCCAGTACTGAACCCAGCGGTACCCCACTAGTAACCCCCCTTTCTTCACTGTGGACTCCATTTACCATTACCCTCTGTGTCCCGTAGTTCAGCCAATGTTTTACCCAGGCTACCATCTTGGGACCCACTCCCAGGTTGGCTAATTTGTTTATTAATCTTTTGTGCAGGACTGTGTCAAATGCCTTGCTAAAGTCTAGGTAGGCCATGTCCACAGCCCCTCCCTGGTCCACTACTTTGGTCACCCAGTCAAAGAAATAGATTAGATTCATCTGACATGACCTTCCTGCTGTGAATCCATGCTACCTTGGGTCCTGTGCCCCACTGGCCTCTAGGTACTCAACAATTCTTTTCCTTCAGAAGTGATTCCATCATTTTCCCTACCACTGAGGTCAAACTGACAGGTCTGTAGTTTCCTGCCTCTGTCTTGCTCCCACTTTTGTGAAGGGAATCACATCCACCCTCCTCCAGTCCTCAGGTATCACACCATCCTCCCATGATTTGTTAAAACGGGTAGTCAGTAGTGTTACTAGTTCTCCCCTTAGTTCTTTTAGAATTCTGGAGTGAATCCCATCAGGCCCCATTGCTTTATCCACCTTCAGTTTTAGGAGTTCTTTCAGAACCCTTTCTTCTGTGAAAGGACACATACCAACCCCCCTACCCAGAGTGCTTCTATTGACTGGATTAGGTACCTCCCCCTCCTCTTCCTTTGTGAATACTGAGCAGAAGTATTCGTTCAGTATCCTTGCTTTTTCACTGACCCTCTCTGCCCAACCACCCTCCTCTTTATTCAGCCTCAGTATCCCTGCCGTAGTCTTTCTTCTCTCCCTAATGTACCTATAAAAGGTTTTATCCCCCTTCTTAACCAAGTTGGCTCTCTTTTCCTCGATCTGGCCCTTTGTTATTGTGACTGCCTTCCCCGCTTCCTTCTGCTTTAACTGGTACAATTCTCTGTCCTACTCCTTCTGTGTTTCCTTATACTTCCTGAATGCTATCTTTTTCTCCCTAATCTTCCCTGCCACTTCTTTTGAGAACCATAGTGTTTTTTTCTTTCATTTTGATTTGTTTATTTACTTCACACAAAGGCTTGCTGCTTCTATGATGGCAGTTTTGATGTTTCCCCATTATTGCTCCACCCCACCTTCTTGCCTGTTTGCTAGTGCTTTTCTGAGGCGCTCTCCCAATTTGACAAACTCGGCCCTCCTGAAGTCCAGTACCTTCACTTTTGTATGGCTTGACACTACAGCTAAGTTTATCGTGAACCACACTGTTTAGTGGTCACTTGTTCCCAGATGGCTACCCACTTCTAGATCCGAGATCCTCTCTCCATCCCTATTTGAGAATACCAGGTCTAAGATTGTTCCCTCCTGAGTGGGTTCCAACACTAGTTGTCTGAGGCATGCCCTCTGTAGGGCACCGAGAATGGCCCTGCTCTAGGATGTGGCTGCAGCAAAGGTGCTCCACTTAACATCTGGCATATTCAAGTCCCCCATCAGCAATATCTCCCCTTTCTCTGCCATCCTAAGGATGCCTTCTATCATTTCCTTGTCCATTTCCTCCCGCTGAGACGGGGGTCTGTATACTACCACTGTGCAGACTGTGGTGCCATTTCCAGTCTCCAGGGTGACCCACAGTGCCTCCTCTCCTCCCTGTTTACCCTTTAGTTCTGTTGCTTTGATCCCTTCCATTACATAGAGAGCTACTCCTCCTCCTCCTCTTCCTCCCTCCCTGTTCCTCCTGTAGATTGTGTATCCTGGTATGTTGACATCTCAGTCATGGCTCTCTGTGTACCATGTTTCTGTGACTGCCACGAAGTCCAGGCATCCCTCTTCCATCAAGGCCACCAGTTCAGGGAGCTTGTTACCTAGACTACGGGCACTGGTACTCATTACCCTCCATTTTTGATGGCCTTATCCCTTTTTGCCCCATCCCTGTCCTTACTACCTTTGTCTTTTTCTCCATTTACCCATGCCCTTCTCCTTACTGACTGCTCTATCTTAGTGTTTACCTCACTAACTACCCTGATTTTTCTTTGGGGGGGGCACTAAGATTTCCTTTCTCCTTTTCAGTGCCTCCCCCTTGGTTAGTTTAAATGCTTACCAATGAAGCATTTACACCTATCACCTAGGATCCTGGTTCCCCTCCTGGACAGATGCAGACCATTGCGTCAGTATAGGCCTGTATCCCTCCAAGTGGAGTCCCAGTCCCCAGTGAAGCCAAAACCCTGAGCTCTGCACCAGTTTTTCAACCACTGATTGAATCCCATGGTGTACAGTACCCTAGCCTCACCCATACCACAGACAGGCAGCACCTCCGAGAAGGTTACCATGTGTGCTACTTGTCTAAGGCCCCTCTCCAACTCCACAGACTCCTCCTGCACTGCTCTGATCCCTTTCTCAGCCAGGTCATTTGCCTCTAGGTGGACAATGACATCCAGCTCCTTCCCCTGTGCATCTGCTCCCGTCATCCTGAGGATTCGCTCCCTGTCCCTCCAAGCCATGGCGCCAGGCAGGTACCTTATCTCCCTCTCCCCTCCCTCCCCCAGTTCTACCATCCTAATAATGGAGTCCCCCACCAGGAGTTGTTTCCATCCCCTGTGGGTTCCCATGCCACCCTCCTGTGGGTCTCCTTTGTGGAGGTTCCCAGCATCCTCCTTGGTCTCCACTGTGGGTGCCTCCGTAGAGGAACCACACTCTGCCAGAATGGCATATTAATTGTGGAGAGGTACAACTGGAGGGATGCACCTCTGTTCCAGCACCCTCACCTTCCCTGAGCCCACTGTGGTTCAACCGCTCCTCTTTCTTGGCAAACTCTGAGGCAGCAGTGGTGGCCCTGGTGGTCCCTGGGTGGGAAAGCGGTCCCACAAATCCTCACCAACTCAGCCTGGAGACGAGCAACCTCTTCCCTCAGCCCAGAGAGGTGCCTGCAGATGAGACAACACCGCATCCTCCAGAACATCTCCAGGAAGACTGCTGCTCCACGGTCACTGAACTGCACCACTCCCATCATGTCTTTATTTTCGGTCCCTTAAATGTTGTTTTGTATACTTACTCTTTCCCCTCTCTGTTTCTTTTATTTATTTATTTAATATATATATATATATATATATATATATTTTTTCTACTTTCCTACTGCCTCCGTGCCCTTAAAGCTCCTGAGCTTCCTCTTCTGAGACAGTAAGTTCATATATTCCTCAGTAGTCTCCTTCTTACTTGCTCAAAGTCAGGCCTCCAGCAGCTAGGGGGTGATAGAGAGCTACTCATTTCCTTATAGGATGGTGATTCTTTTGTGCCTCTGTGATCACTCCCTTCCTGCTCCCAAACAGGAAGTTCCTGTTGTTAGCCAAATCCTGTGCCTACAAAAGTAGAACCAGCTAAGGGTGGGGGTATGGAGGAGAGGGATGGAGGGCAATAGAGTCCCAGTAGAGTAGTATAGTTCTAACAGCACCTCCTTCCTCTTGCTGTTAGAATGCCTCCCAATCAGCCCAGCCATTGAGCGTAAGCCACAGAGGAAAGAGGAGGGAGACGTTGGGGCTCGATATGAGCCAGGGAGCACAACTGGGGGCATCTGGTCTAGGACAGCTTCATTAAAAAGCAGAACAGATTTAGTTTTTGTCATATTGGTCCTCGTAAAAACAAATCCAGAAGCAAATGGTGTGATATCTTTTATTGGACCAACATAGATGTTACTAAAAGAACAAAGTGCTTAAGCTTTCGGACTAACGAAGTCCTTCCTCGGAAGCTTATGACAGTTATTTAGAAACTCACATAGTATAAACACCCAGATCATACATACAAAAACCCAGAAAGAATTCTCATTGGTTTAAATTACTCATTTAAACATCACTGAAGTTAGAAACAATTGAACCAGACCTCAGTTTGCTATTAGCTGAGATGCCTTCAAGGTCAAATGTCATCTGAATAAGATAACAACCTTCCGAGCAGAAAGCACAACTACCATAAATTCTGAATGTTTCAGCATGTGCAGTGAATACAGTCTTTTTCTTGTATTTATAATTTTATTAAATTTTCATATGCTGGCCCAGTGGCGCAGAAGGTTGAGGCACTGGACGCCACACCTCAAACCACACCAGCGACCTGGATTCGGGAACGGACTCGGGCGACAGGGGTCGGCAGGGGAAGGGGTAGGATTGAGTGTCCATAGGACTGCTCTCCTCCCCTGGGGTGGGTTGGGGATGCATGGTTGCTCTGCAGTGGCCCCCGGTGGAGACCGGGAGCACAGCAGAGGGATCGCATTAAGGGGAACACCACAGGAAAACGGAAACACTGCTCTGGGGACTGGCTGGATGACGGCTGCCGGCCCTGGACACCTCTGAAGACTCCCAGGAAGCCACAGAAAGCCACAGCAGCACCCGGGACCAAGGAAAAATAGTGTGCCGGTCTTCTCCCCGCCGGTGCCTTCCCCCTTGGAAGAGAGGGACCCATCCGGTATAGGGTTACGCCGGGCTATCCCGAAGATGGCTGCAGATCTGAGGTAAGGTGGCTTGGGGAAGATAGTAGGAGGATGTCTGAGGGTCATTGGCAGCCCGAAGGAGAGGCAGCTCCAGAGCATGACAGGGGTATAAATATAATACACACACACAAAAAAAAAATTTCATACAATAAATACAACATAAGAACCAGATACATTTCCAATAAATGAACAATGAAACAACCATTAACAAACTATCATCATCAAACACATGTTACTACATAAATAACTGTTACACATATGCTAAATTCATCTGAAGTAATGCCCAAGATTTTATCTAAGGACAGAATTTAAGAAAGGGGACCCAGATGTAGTTATATGTTTCTATTTTGTTTTGTGTTACATAATAGAGTCTCTCATTATTAGCTAACTTTTCCAAAGAATCTAACCAATGTTGTAGCGAGGGAGATTTCTTTTCTTTCCAGTTTTTCAGTATTAATCTTTTAAAAGCAAGAGCAGCGGCTAGAATCCAGAGTTTTATTTTATGTATAATACCAAGAGAGGACAAATCACCAAGAATAAATAACTCAGAGGAAAATGGAACAGTTGATCTTAGAATTATTTGACAATGACTATGGACTTGCTTCCAACCCTTATTAAGTTTCTTGCACGACCACAGGAGATGGGTTAATCCAGCATCAGCTTCTCCCCATCTCCGACAGGCCTCAGTGAATACAGTCTTAATGAACGTTGGATTCAATTTTCACGTAAGTACATGTTAAAATGTGATATTATTGTATGTTAAAAACAAACACCATATAACTGAAATTTTCTATATATGGCATTAAGAGGGTTTAAAATAAAGTTAACCAAGTGTGAGCAACTGTTTCACACCGCTATACAGTTTAAAACATATCTGGAGACATTTTTCCACTATACACTCAACCAGTTACTAAATTTCATAAACCTTAAAACCTTCAGTGTTGTAAAAGGATTTTATACAAAGTAATATCAATTGTCAGTATAAGTGCCAAATTACAAAAAACAAACTTGTCAAGGACCCCTAAGTAAATGAGACCATCCTGATATGTTCAGAGTTCAATAATGTGTCAGTATATAATCAAACTACTATATGTACAGAGACAGTCTAACGCCTCCAAATAAAAACCCAATGGAATTCAAGTTTTTTCAAGTTTATTGCAGGAATAACTCTGTTGAGCAAGCTCATTCACAAGGAGGTCCTGAGACATATATCAGGAGCACATACAAGGTAGCAGCATAGTGTACATACATACATACAAAATCAGGGTGGCAACATAGTGTACTTACATACTTTACATGATACCCCTCCCACCCCGTGGGTAGATAACTAGTTAGAAGGAAGTATATGTTCACTATGTATGTGAGCCAAGAGTCCTAACATACCATCATTTACACCAATCACTACAATATTTGTCCAAAGTAATTTAATCTGTAAGGGACCCCCCAAGCAAATGAAATCATGCATCCCAATATGTTCAGAGTTCAAAACAGAGACAGTATATAATAAAACTACTGTATGTACAGCAACAGTCTAAGGAATCTGAATAAAAACCCAATGGAATTAACCCCACCCCCACCCCCCGGGGAAGATAATTAGTTAGAAGGAAATTAATATTCATTATGTATGTGAACTAAGAGTCATAACTCACTGCAACACCATTATATCATGTACCTGAATCTAAGCCTACCTCAATGTAACAACAACCCCCACACCCACATAATCCCCTCCACACACACAAAAAAATACCCCCCCTCCCACAGTTCTTTGGTGAGGAACCAACAAGTTGATAACCAGTTAAAAAGGGCACTATAAATATTAAAACAAAAACAAAGACATGCTAAATTCCTATCATATGTCCATCCTTTGAGGTAAAGGTCTGTGGATGTTTGTCATATAATGTGGCATAAAACCCAAATCAATGTTCATGCCATCTTCTACCATATTGAGAAGTAAAATAAGCCTGATCTCAGAAACCCGTCTCCATTGTGTACTTTTGAAATTTCCTTTTAAGACCACTATTGACATATCCGAGATTGAGTGGTCAGGCTGAGAGAAGTGTTGCCCCACTGGTTTTTCAGTCCTCTTCACATTAACAGTATGCCTGTGCGAGTTCATTCTAGTGCAGAGAGGTTGGCTTGTCTCTCCAACATACCCTGTTTGTGGACATCTTTTCAACTGAATGAAATACACAACATTCCATGATGCACATGTATAATTCCCCTGTTCCCCGAATTGTCTGTTTTGTGATGTAACCACACAGTCTGAAGTGGACATAAGCTCACAAGTCTTACATCTGAGTTGATTACAGGGTTACGTACCATTTAGTGCTTCTGGTCCAAGTTTACTCCTAATAATCAGCTTGGCTAAATTAGGAGGTTGTTTAAAAGATAGTTGTGGTAGTTCTTGAGAAATACAACTTAGGGTCTTATCCTCACTAAATATTGGGTGGAGGTCCTTAATAATCTTACGTAGAAGTTTAAGGGCAGGATGATATGTGACTACCAAGGGTATTCTGTTGGTAGTTGTCCTTTCCTTATACTGAAGTAGTTGTTCTCTTGGTACCTGTGTTGCACGTTCTACTGCTCTGTCAATTTCTCTGGAAGAGTGTTCCTGCTCAACAGAGGTGTTAAAGGGGCACTGTCGGCTTTTTCTCTCATTTTTCATGAAATGGTAACCATTGTGCCTCTAGGCACATATATGTAAAGCGATCACAATGCAGTGTAACAGTACAGCCCAAAAACAAGATTTTTACCCAATTTGTTTAATATTTACATTTATCTTGTTTCAGTCGTCCCGAATGAAATTCCAATGTTCACTGGAAGCATATTCACAAGCAGAATGCGTGTCTGCTTGGGAGCGCGGTCCCAAAGTGCACTTTTTGATATGCCCATTGAGAAAGGATATGTACCTAATACATCTGGCCATGATGCTTTCCTTGTGTCTAAATTAAAAAACCGAGCAGTCGTAATGCCGCAAAATACATTTTTAAGCGAGTGCCGAAATCACACGCATACGGAACAGCTACAGGATAAAAAAATCTAGCACATGCGCCAGAGTCGCACACTGTTGCGCATGCGTGGAATATTGGCACCAGCTGTTCCGCATGTGCGTGATTTTGACACTCGCTTAAAAATGTATTTTGCGGCATTACGACCGCTCGGTTTTTTAATTTAGACACAAGGAAAGAATCACTATGGCCAGATGTGTTGCCTAAATGCCCTTTCTCGATGGGCATGTCAAAAAGTGCTCTTTGGGACCACGCTCACGAGCGGATGCGTGCTTTACTTGTGGATATGCTTCCAGGGCACATCGGAGTTTAATTCAGGACGACTGGAATGTGATAAATGTAAATATTAAACGAATTGGGTAAAAAACTTGATTTTGGGCTGTACAGTTACATTGCACTGTGATTGCTTTTCATGTATGTGCCTAGAGGCACAATGGTTACCCTTTCATGAAAAATGAGACAAAAAGCTGACAGTGCCCCTTTAATAGTATGTGAGTTCCCAAATAACTGTCATAAGCTTCTGAGGGAGGACTTCGTTAGTCCAAAAGCTTAAGCACTTTGCTCTTTTTGTAACATCTATGTTGGTCCAATAAAAGGTATCAAACCATTTGCTTCTGGATATGTTAAAAAGCAGAAGACACACATTTCTTGCTTGATGGAGATTCAAACATTAATATTTTCTTTCTGTAGTGAATTTGTAGTACTTGTGTAAAGCATTGGATTAACTGCACTGGAGACTGAAGCCCTCTTTCTATCCACGATAGGTATAGCAAGGGCTCCCACAGTGCCAGCCGTCCTACACTGCCCCACCTGTGTGCCTCAGCCTTATCATGGAGATACTGTCATACAGCTAAGCAGGTAAACTGCCATATAGGTGAGCGGGTATTTCTTTTTATTTTTTTATTTATACTTTTTGGTGCCACCTACCGCCATTACCTCAGCTCGGTCACGGACCCCTTTGGTTGCCACTCCCACATCAGCCACGACTCCCAATACTCCCTGGCTTGCCCCCTAGGGCAGGGTTGCAACACCCGACCTCTCTTAAGGTGCTGCAATTGATAGGATAGGTCGGGAGTCGGCCTGGGAGCTGATCGCAGCCAAGGAGTGAGCGTCATCTAGGCAGGTAGGTGGCAATTTTTCTCCCCTATATTTGCGAGGGCGGGGATGTGCAATGACGATCAGCGTCCACCCCACCCTCTGAACATGTTGGCATCGGCATAAGCGGTAAACCCAGCCTCCACTAGGTGTCCATGTAACACCAACACACTCCCCACCCTCCCCCCTGGAGAAAGAGAGCAGTGCTTGGATGTTTGATCCTTCTCCCCCCGGCCGGCCCTCCGATGTCCCAGGTCCGTTCCTGAACCTGGATCGCCGGCGTCACAGGTCGGCGCCATGCCCCTGCGACAACGGGCTGGCGAGGTAAGCGGGTAATTCTAACTCTATGTCATGACCATTCAGTCTCTGACCTCTCATCTGAGACTGCCAACAGGGAGGCCAATCTTGTAATGTGGACTGAGCACCACTTTCACTGGGAACCAGACTTAAAAGAACTACCACAACTCATTCTATAGAAACCACAAAACGGCCATTAGATGATAACGGCTTTTACCCACTACTGACCTAGACCAGACTGGAACCAGTAACTTAAGAGGTCAAAAAGCTCTTCATCCTGCTACTAACCCATGGCGCCCTTCAGTCCCCATCTCACACACGCTCATTTGTCACCATAATGTGCTACCATCACAGGGGCAAGTTTATGTCTAATTAACTTTAATGTAAAAAATAAAACTATGGTGCACAACATATAGTAGGCAGGGCTCATAGCATACTCGAGTTCAAAACTGAGGTATGCAATCACAAGCTATCTGGGCTACAAGCTGAGGAAATCTATTGGCTACTTAGACAATCCGCTGCAGCAACTGGTGTAGTTACAGAAATACAGCCTACTACAGCACAGGAAAACAAAAAAAACAAACACATTAACGGTCAGGCACAAATAAATCAGCATAACTGGAGGACTAAGGGCCCTCCTAGACATGTAGCACAGGAACACAGCGTCACAATGGGAGTAGTACCATATTTCCACTATGCATGTCCAGAGTTACCACAAACACAGTTTAAAAAAAATGTTTTTCAAAAAAATTGTTTTTGTTTAAATTTATACATGTTGGGGGGGAGGGGTATCTGGCACTCTGCTGCACGAGTCAATGGGGAGGAGGTTTTTCTGATGTTCACTATGTCAATTGATGGATGCGGAACCTTTGTAAATGAGCTTTGAGCTCAAAGGTTTATTCCTAGTATTCAATAAATATATAAAAGTTGTGTATCACAATTCACGTTGGAGATACACTGGACCATAATTTCAATCCTGCCAACAACCCTACTGTTAATTTCAAAACAGCAACTTAAATATTAAATAATTAGAGCATGCATTTACTGGAAAACAGATGTCATAATCGCTTGTGTCATGTCCACAGCAGTGTAACTCGCTACCCCATTACTGAAATCTGCCCACTCATGTATAAACTATGTGAGGGTCTGTACTCCCCCATTTCCACATAAAAGTCTCACGGCAGTGGGCACAGGTGCCAGTTTTGGACCCTGCATACAGCCAAAACCATGATGATACCAGGCAGAATTATCAATAAGACACGAGGTCAGCAAAGTCCGGCTGGATAGAGGATCTAATTCACAAGTACTGCCCACAAAAGACGAAAACCACAGTCCAGAAAAGCAGCACCCTGCAGCCAGGCTTTGTGTAAGAACGACAAAAGCAGATCGGCCACCCACACTTCCACCATTACTGGTTAATATCATCAAAGTAATCTATTCCATGTTAAAGTTAGACTCCTACATATTAATAAGGCATACTGGGGGGGGGGACTAATCAAACACCATCAATTTATTAAAGGCATAGTTTTTAGAGACAGTTAATTAAACATATACAACCAGTGACTGTCACTTTATCATACTTGCCAGATTTTCCTGCTTATCAATAATTCATGAAGTATAGCTCTCACTCTAACTCCTTGGAATGTGCAATAAGAGCTGAAATATGGTAGAAGGTGTAGTATCAAAATGTTAAATAAAACCCATATTTACAAATAAATAAATAATAATCCTGGTCTCTTCGGGCATCAGGCAGGGGAACTAATAAGGACAGATACCATTAATCATACAAAATAAAATGATCTTATTACAGACTAATTTTAATTTTATCCTAATAACAATTCCACGAATGTCCCTACATTGTGTCTACATTTGTGTCACACAAAATAATATTTCCGGGATTACCGTTACATAACTTGTTCATTTTCCCCCTTCTTTGTATCCCGAGCAAAAGCATCCTAGGAAGGCAGTTTGGCCTAGTGCAGTGGTTAGATGACAGAGCTGAGAACCCGGAGACCTGGGTTTGAACCCCATAACCACTACCTTTTCACTGTGTGACCCTAAGTAAGTAGCTTAATGTCCCTGGATTGGGGCATTGCCTGGGGACATGAACAGTTTGCCAGAAGTCCCCCCTCCTCCCGCCACCCTTTAGCTTCACAGAGCAAGGAAAATATTGTGGGGAAAAAAAAGATACCCTAACACCAAAATCACAGAGGTAAACATCCATGATCTACACTTAAAAAAAATGAAAAACATTTTCTTTGAATTGGCAGACGTGGATGTGTACATCAATGGCCACAGAATACCACCACTTGACCCTGTACTCAACCTCCCTGTAATCTCACTAATTTGTCTCTGTGTTGTTTCAACCTGACAGAGCACTTGATTGCAGCAGCATTCTGTGCCCACCCATTTCTGGACAAGGGACACAATTCTACAACAAAAGTTGCCCCCAGGCCGGCCACTGGCACAGCAGTAGCACAACCACTCACAACGCTGACAACCCGGGTTCACGGACGAGCCTGGATTGTCAGGGGCTGGCCAGGGGAAGGATGACTGAGCGCCCCAGAGGATGCTCTCCCCCTCCGGAGGGGAGTGGGTCACTGTCCTTGCTGCAATACTACCAACTGGGTGACCACAAGTAGCAGTGCAGTAAAGGTCACTGAGGCGGTGACTGACGCAGGCTGAAGATCCAGTGGGGCAGCATACACAGCGTGCACACACACCTAGAACCTTCCTAGAGTGCCCGCATCCCTACGGGTCAATATCTCATAGACATAACTGCTTACGGAATACTAAGAACATATCACGAAAAGCACTAGCGCAATAGGCTGGCAGAACCCCAAGACACATGCTGCACGCATGGTTTTGTACCCTCATCGCACATGGGTGGGGAGGAGGAGTTACTTGAGGTGAAGACCTCCATTTGGGAGGTGGTCTGCCAAGCTGCCGCCATGGCTCAATGGGATGGGCATTGTCTTTCCTTTTTTTTCTCTCCTGCGGTGTTTCTCCCATCCCGTGTTGAACCCCCAAAGTTGATTATATATTAGCAGGTCAGTAGCAGCACCCAGTAAGGGTGTGTGTGGGGTGGTGGAGCCCCCGCAGAAAACAAAGATAGCACCTGTTTGTTTCGCCAAATGTGTTTTCGGCAGTGTATACGAGGGCAGCAATGTATCTGCTGAATTGTCACGCTGATACGTTGTTGCACTTTTTATGTCTTACTTACATCACCCAGTACACCCGTATAAGAGGGGCAGGGAGGAAAACCAATGAAATGGGAAAATGGCTCCACTACTGCTCAAAGGAAAATGGACCCTGGTGGACCGAAGAGGACTGGTTCTGGACCCCCGCTGCTGGCTGCCTAGTGAAGACTACACACTCTGAGGGGAGCTCCCCTCTACCCAGCCCAGGGTGGTGGAAGAACCAAGGCAGCATGGAGGTAGTCAGTTGCACAGGGGGAAGAGGGTCCAGCAGAGTCACACACTTAGGGGTTCCTGAGGGAGTTTGGGCCTTGGAGAGCAGGAGGGTGTATAAACACAGAAGAAGAAAAAAAAGTTGCCTCCGAGGCAGGCATGCATCTACGGCACCCATTTACTGTTGTACTTAATCCTTCTTAGGTTTATGTCCCTTTTCTTGTATATTTACTATTCTAAACCCATTCAGTCATGGATATACCACTCTAGTGAAATTGTGTAAATCGATTCTTGCCTGGATTCGAACCCCCAGTCTCTTGTTTATCAGGCTGTAGACAATTCCAATATACCACCAACTGGCACAGCAATGAAGTTCAGCTCCTTAGCTGCAGAGATTAAAACCCTGCCTGGGAGGTAAGGGTTGCCTCGGAGGCATATCTACCTTGGAGGAAACTTTCTTTCCAGAAACAGAATATTTACTGCTGTGATGAGAGGAGAGAACAGGTTTCTGTTTAGTTCTTTTCTTCTCCTTTCAGTAACTCTCCCTCTGTCATTCCTTCCCAGTCCTATATGCAAACAAATCTTAGAACCCTTGAACTACTTGAGATGTTCTAGCCCAGAACCAGAATCCAGAACATCAGTGGGTTCTGACAACCCTGGTCATGTCTGACCTTGACCAAAGTACTCTGCTGAGAAAGCTCTTGGCAGTACTGTTTCCAGCTGTCAACTGTGAGGACTATTAAAAGAGCTTGTTCTGGAGTCCTGGAAAGGAAAGGAAATTTAGTTTTTTGTGTTCTCTGTCACACAGACTGTATTCTGAAGTGTTTTATAATTCAGGACTGGCAAAAGACCCATTTCATTGCGCCTTCAGAAAAGAAAGGGAAACACTGTGTGCTGTTCAAAAAGCAGAGTTACAACTGATGGGTTGTAGTTTGACACCGCGGCATGTACGGATGTAGGAGCAAAACATTCTCATGTGCTTCTCATTAAAACATTTTAAAGGGTACTTCCTGATAGTCTGTCTTCCAGACTGGCATTCTCCATTTTTGAAATGTCTGAACAAAAAAGCATTTTACTGGCATTCAGAGCCATTAATACTTAGAACCCACTGGTGTTCTAGTTCCAAATTATTTTGCTTTCTGCTAATACCTTTGCATAATTTATTGCGCCTTAAATTTTGTTCAGCTTCTCTCAACGTACCTACTCATATTATTTTGCATTCTGTGCACAAACTGTAATTTATTATGTTATTACAATGTACCTTCCTGTCAGTGCCCAGAATTGTGCGCTTTCTGTATCTGTCTTTGTATTTGTTTGTTCAATACTTGGAATTGGTTCAGTACCCTCCCAGGTCGTACCTGAAAAAAGGCCTTTAATTATCTAGTATAGCTACCTGGTTACCAAAAACCAAATAAATAAATTAGAACTTGAACCCCTGCGGTCACACTGGTTCTAATATTTTTGACGACTGTACTTCTGACAACCCTTGTCATGACTTCAATTATACAGCTCCGATAAAATCCAGCCTCCCAGTATTTTTGTTCCTCTCCTCACCTGCTGTGGGAAACCTCTCCCAAAAATTACCTTCCAACCAGGGCCATCGGAATCTGGAAGTTTGTTGTGTGATGCTGGGATTCCAATTTGGAGCCTAAAGGAGCAGCAAGAATTCCTGGCATATGGCCTCCGGAGCTAAAAGGATCAATGTGATATTGCAGAGGTATAGTCACTGCTCTGGTCAGCCGCTTCCCTTTCTAGTATGTTTGTGCTGAAAACAGTTAAGCTTAAAGAGCCCCGGGTGGGTCAGGGAGTGCAGCCAGCAGGCAAGTCATGTTTCCTTTAAGTTCCGTAGAACATCAGTTTCATTTTATAACTTGAACATCTTTTATTAACTTGGAGCAGATCAGCGCTACCACTTATGATGCTGAGGACCTGGGTTCAAGAATAAGCCTGAGTCACTGATGTGCTGGCCAGGGGAAGAGGATTGAGGGTCAAATCGAAAAAAGGATGCGTGCTCCAGGGGAGAGAGAGAGAGAGACAGACAGGTGCACAGCAAACGGAGAGAGAGACAAAGACGAACAGAAGCAAGCACTCCCACAGTTCTAAGTTAGCAATTTTAATGCCTGTCAAAACAGAATCCAAACACGACAACAGCGGACTATCAAGCCCCAGGAGGATTGAGGGTCCCACAGAATCCTCTCCTCCTCCTCAGGGCGGGTGTGACTGCAGACTCCACTGCGCTCCTACCACCTGGGTGACTACATGGAACCGGTGACTGAAAGGAGGTATGGTGTCGACAACTATGGATGCGCACAGTCATGCATTTGCATGTATGCACATCCCTGGGCCCAGTGTCAACATTCTAGGAGATAAAAGAAAAAAAGAGGACATGCCCCCGGAACAGCAGTGTAACGCTGCTGCCACACTGCAGGCCCCACACAGTCAACCTTGGCACCCACTGCTAACTAGGCTGAAGTCTATTAGGGGGAACTGGTGCCCCCCATGGCCACGTCCTCGGAGGCAAGCCAGGGAGAACCAGGTGGTGAAAGGTAAGACTCAGAGAAGGCGAATAACACGGTAGGGTGAGGAGGGTCGAGCTGAGATGTGCCGTCTAGGAAGCAAGGTAAAAAAAAAAAAGTTAGAGAACCACTTGACAGATCTAATTCTGTGAAGAATGTACAATCATAGTCTGTACTCACCATCAACAGCAGTGGATGAAATGGGAAGAAACGTGAAAGTGCTGCAGTAGCTACTTCCAGCACAGGACAACAAAGCGCTCTCGCCTCTACTACTCCCCCCTTAGCCCTGCCTGGAAGATTGCAATACAGTGATTTAGAGAATCTTGCAAGCCATGAAAAGTCTTGACAAGAATGCTGAAAATGTTTAGCTAAGGCTAACAACCAAGGAGACAGAAGGGGACTTAATTGCAGCAAAAAGAAATAAACGGTGGCAATGGTGGCAAGAACAGCGACCACTGCTGGGTTAATTAAAGTTGTAGAACAGTGCGCATGCTATGAGGGTGTGGCAGATGTTACCGGAGAAAGGAAAGGAACTAAACTGACAGGCTTTGTGACTGAGCTTAAGGCCCTGGACACACTACAGAACTGTTTTTGAAAACCGTTTTTAAAACCAGTTTAGCTAAACCATTTCAGTGCAGCCACACTACACAGTAACCAGTTTTGATAATGGTTTAGTGTGGCCACACTGCTAGTGTTAAACCTGTTCTCCTTGTAAGTATTTTGTGTTAAGTCCAACACACAGAACTGTGCTTGCCTGGACACACTGCAGCTAGAACTGTTTTAGTCAAAGCATTACAGCTTAAAACACTTTTACTCCTGGACAGACCTGTGAGTAAAACCATGCTAGCTCTAAAACGTTTTTAAAAATATTTTTAAGACTAGGTATCTAGCAGGGTTTAAAAACACTTTTGTTAAAATGTTTTAAGGGGCTTGTAGTCTGTCTGCAAACAGTGTAAACAGTGCTAGGGGGAGTTAAACCGTTTTAAAGCACTTAAACCGTTTTAAGTTCCCCAGTGTGTCCAGGGCCTTAAATTGTAAACCTGCATCTGGAACCGCCAGCTAACATTCAACAGGTGTAAAGCATCCGCACCAACGACCATCCCACAAACACTGATCTGCCTCAGAGCACACTTTTGGTTATATCAGGTAAACATGAAAGGGACAGAGACCTTGTAGCAGTAAAAGACACAGGCAGGCTTAGTCTAGATAAAGATAAACCAATTCACACATTGCCGGACCTGAGCTAAGACACATGGGAGAGGCACAAGACATTTTTGGCAGACAGAGATGTTCAAAAACGGGCAATTTGCTGTAACTTGCAACTAATTGCCAAGTTCCACGTAGAATTATTCAGCTATGACATATTTGTTTGAAGACCTAGTTGAGGTGGGGAATTTAAATTAGCACTGAAGGCCAGAGTGGAATTCTGTCAAGAGGGGGAAGAAGGAGCCCTGCCCCAAGAAAGTTATGACTAATCTTGTGCTTCCCAGCTCTCAGGCCGAAGAAAGTAATCACTGATCCTGCAAGTTCAACACGGAGCAGCAGACATGTGGGGCATGAACCCAGACCTGTAGCCTGAAGCAGCAGACACATGGGGCATAGCCCTGGATCTGTACATTGGCCTTAGGTCACAAATGTTAGGGTCTGGGGAAGGAATGAGCCTTGGGGTTGAAAAACCCTAACACCGCATTTCTCTCCTTTTGAAACCCAAATGATTAAAATAGTTTTTTGCAAAATACGTATATATTATTGATTAAGGGTGTTCAATAATATATTAATTATTTAAGCATCCTCCCCTGGACAAGCCCATTTCCAGGGCACCTGCGCTTCAGACTCTCTTTACAGAATAACAGCACCTCAGGTGCACAGGAAAAGAGTGTTCTGATTGGTCAGGAGTGCTCTCTCAATGTATAATTCATAAAACAGGGAACAAATTACGAAAAATATATGATGTAAGCTGAACTGCATGCACAAATGATGTAAATTAAAAGTTTCTTCAGTGACTATAGATTGCGGGAGCATCCCTGACCTGTCACAGCACTTCCTTCAGTTGCACGAGTTACTCTTATTATCATAAGCGTTGAGCCACTATAATGGGTTTCTCAGTGACTGCTTGCACCATTAGCGTTTTAAAGTAAGAAAAATAACTTTTTGTTTAAAAAATTAGCAATCTATAATATTTTATGGATCCAGCTGGAGGCCTCTTATGGATAAAAGAGTGTCACCTCTTGTGTCCTTAGGACCACAGAACTGCTCACCTTCAGTTCACAGTCCTTTGGTCCTAAGGACGCGTGAGGTTGCACTCTTACGTTCATAAGAGGCCCTCTAACTGGACCCATAAACTTATATATTAGGGACTCTAAGTTTTAACTATCATTCTGGTGGGGTAGCACAACAGTAGCGCTATCACATACTATATTGGCGATCCAGGTTCAGGAACGGACTCGGGATGCTTGGGGATCTGCTGGGGGGAAGGCGGATCAAGCATCCAGCTAGTTGACTGCCACCTGCTGGGCACCAGGAGGCAGCACAGTGGGAACACCTAGATAGGGTGAGTGGCAGTCGCTGGATGCCACATATGCATGCATGTCACTGCACGTTGGCAACCTCAGGGAGAAAACAAGGTGCTGCAGGAAAAAGCCCTGGTCCGGATGTGTCAGGTCATCCACCACTATCGTGGTCCTGGGTAAGCGGTGGATAACTGGTAAGTCCTTGAGAAGGTCAGTGACAGGGCTGGGGAAGGGGTGAGCCATCAGGCAAGTAGGGAAGCGAGAAAAAGCTTGATTTAAAAAACATTTTAACTATCAGGTATGTTTTTACTAATACTGAATAAAGCGAACGTCTGTTCTTGGTTGGAGTTTAACAGAATTCTGAAAAACTGTAAAAGCACTATAATTAATGGTTTCTGTTTTTTTCCATAGGAAACCTGTAGTGTAATTTGCCGTAATAAAGGAGTGTTTATTGAGGCAAACACGTGCCGGGTTTCTCTTCTGCTGCACATGCACTAGGGTCAGTCGCCGCTCTTCCGCATCGCCGCCAGCGAACCTAACGGCCACAGACCAGACTGCCACTCTGACTCAGCAGTAAGTCAAAAAAAAAAAAAAAAAAAAATCAGCAGCACTGAAAGTATTTTAAACTGCCTCGTAAATGAAAAAGGAAAAAAAAAAAAAGAAACAAGCCTTCCTTCCAGCAGCCACATCCAACCACTGACCCTGCTGAAACCTGGTCAGACTGCGGCTGCACTGAGACTTCTTCATTTTATTATGTTTGCATGCGCAAGAAACATCTTGGGACAGTACGACATTTTAGAGGTGTGTGAGTTTCTGCCCAATGCAGTTGACGCTTTATGGGGCTCATCCCTCAGGCACCAATGAATCGGCGAGCTGTCTAGGACAGCAGTTTGAGAGAGAGGACCAGACTTGAAAGAAATCTGCCGCTGCAATGAGGAACAGTTTCCTCATTGCAGTAGGACCTTCCCCCTCCCTCACAACCAGGCACACAGACATACCTTCTTTCTGTTGGCAGCAGCTGACAAAACTCTGGCCATGCGCATCGCAGTGCACAGTAATGCACATGGCCGGAGTTACGGTTCTTGTCGGCTCCTGTCGCTGAGCACCTTGTTTGTTCGGTGTGCCTTTCCTGATGAACCATTTCAATAAATAAATAAATGAGCCGCGTCACGACTTTCCACATCTGCAGATCCTGCCACCCGCCAAACACTCCCCGGAAAGCCGACACTGGGGTGCCCAATCCCCATGTCAGCATGTATCCCCCCCCCAATTAATGTGACACACTGGGACCCCACCCCAGTGTGCCAAAATAATTTTTTTATGTTTCCGACACTGGATGCCCACTCCTGGTGTCAGATGACCCCCACCCGCCCAAATATTTCAAGTGCCAACATCGAGGTGCCCAATCCTGTGTCAGCATGCCCTCCCTTCCCACACACACACACACACACACACACACACACACACACACACTATTCTGCCACACTGAGGCCCACCCCAATGTGCCTAAATAATTTTGGTAACCTGTGAAATAAAGAAACCATCCCTGAAGTCTTTTTTTCCCCTGTAAAAAAGGTCCTTCGTTGTCTCCCATTTCCTCGCCCCCACCCCCACCTCCTCCTCTGCAGACCCACCTCCCCGCACCCCTTCATAACCCATACTTACCTCCGGAGGTCAGCAGCAGCGCTCTTCTATGGACCGGGATACGTCTGCACCCTTCAAAGCAGACCGGCCAACTGAAGAAATGACAGTAAGCTGTATAATGGGAGTCAATGGGGGGTCAACTTAGTTGATATTTCAGCCATTTAATGAATTTTAGCCCCAAATTTTCAGCATGGGGTTCTTTGGACCCCACCTCATGAAAACTGTCACTGTCATTTGGTTACTCCGCCTCGAAAGGTGATTTCACGGTTGTCGCATGGAATCATCTTTTGGGACCAATTAACGAAACAACAGTGCCACTGTTCATGAGGTGGGGTCACAAAAAACCCATGCAGCAAATCTGGTGAAAAAATTCCAAAAAATGACTGTACTACGAGCGTGCGTTGCACAGTTTCTATGCATGCTCGTAACTTCACCAATTTTTAATATTTTCACTCCAGATTTTCAACATTGCCATTTTTTCGCACCTCCCTAAGAACAGTACAGCTGTCATTTTTCACATCCTGCCCTAAATGTGTTTTCGCACCTGTGGTGCAGAATGGCGCAGTCGCTGTGGGAAATGAACTTTCGGGACAGATTAACAAAATCACAGTGGCACTGTTCGTGAGGGGAGGTCCCAAAATGCCCAAGTTGGAAATTTGGTGTAAAAATCCAAAAATTGATTGCGTTACAGGCGTGTGTTCCGCAGTTTCTATGCACTCTCGTAACTTCACCAATTTTTCATATTTTCACTCCAGATTTTCAATATTGCTATTTCTTCACACTTCCTCATGAACAGTACAGCTGTCATTTTTCACATCATGCCCAAAATGTGTTTTCGCACCTGTGGCACCGAATGGCGCAGTCGCTGTGCGAAATCACCTTTCAGAATTGAGTAACGAAATGATAGTGCAACTGTTCATGAGGTGGGGTCCCAAAAAGCCCATATTGAAAATCTGGAGCAAAAATGCCAACAAAAGCTCAGGGCATTAGGGTTTCCAACCGTAACGCCCCACCCTGTAGGGACTGACAGGCGTCAGGAGTGTGACTTGCATCATCGGTCATAATGCTCACACCATTCCACTCCAACCCCCAAGCCAGTGACAGGCATTGAGGTGTGCCTTGGGGTCTTTGACCCTAACATTCACCCCATTCTCCTCTACTGCACCCATCTCAGCTTATTTCCTTATGGAATGGGGTGAGTGTGAAAGGCCGAAGACCCAAGGCACACGCAACACCTGTCAGTGTCTGCAGGGTGGAGTGAGGTGGAATGGCGTGAGTGTTATGGCCAACGACCAAAAGGCACACCCCCAAACGCCTGTCAGTCTCTGCAGCGTGGGGGTGGGGGGTGGCGTTAGTTTAATACTTCACTGCCATTCCTATTACGCATCTAACTCCTGCACTATCAATGCCAATACCAGCAAGCAAACATTCAGCAGTGACAAATGCTTGTTTTATATAATTGCTGTAGCGGAAAAACGAAACCCAGCAATTATATAAAATAAAATACGGGGTGGTGTGTAAATGAGAATTTTACACACATCCTCGATGTTGGATGCCAAGATAAACCCCTTGAGCTTCGCTCTTGGGGTTTACGTGACATCCAACATCACGGGTGTGTGTAACATTTTTGTTACACACTCCAACCCATACTTTATTCTATTTATATTTGCTGGCGACCCCCAATTATACATGGCAAACAGTGTGTATAATTTGCCATTATACATGGTTTTCCACGTATAATGGCAAGAACAAGACTACCACACTTCCTGGTTTTCCTAACACCTTTTTTTGTTTAATTAAAATCTCCCACACATTTCTGAAACCACCCTCCCTCTTCCCCCTGCACCCGATAACTGCCTTTTTTTTCGTTACTTATATGACTGGCCTTCCCTTTTGCTTTGATTCTATTAAGCTAGAAAATAACCAGCAACTCGTGCCATGCTTAGTTTTTCGTCAGCTTAGTTTTCAACCAGAACACAGTTTTACTCAGCTGGCGAAAACACAGCACAATGCAACTCAACAATTCTTTTCAACTTCAAAAGAATCTGAGCAAACGGCAGGATCAACCAGATAAGTTTAAAAACACATGTAAAAAACAGGTTGCTGCCAAAAGAAAGAGATGGGGAAGCAATTTATGTGAAACTCCATAGTAAGTAAGGGGATTTACCTCAGACACCAGCAATTATTTAAAAAAAAAATAGAAGGGAGGGGGAGTGATAGCTTTATTTTTTAATTTTTTTACACACCCTTGGGCTTTGCGCTCATGAATTATGTGCCATCGCACACCTTGGGTGTGCAAAAAAATCTTATTATAGACCACCCACATGTATTATAGTATATGTAAAATTAGACTGCAGAATTTGGCATCTACAGTAGGCCTATATTCTGAAATACAGCAGGTCTTCCTGTAGCAAGTGGTTCTCAGTGCATCAGGACTTCATGATGTTTCAGAAACAAGTGCCAAAGAGAGCAATAAAGATTTAGAATCCTGCACTAATGCATCCAGCAGCTGCCAGTATATTTTCATGTTTTCATTCAAGTTAGTTCATAGGAGCTGAGATGGCTTCAGTTCTGCACATCTTCACTGTACAAAAACTGTCTGTATGCTGCAAGTTTAGGTTCCAGCCTACAGTTTAATGGTGAACATAATTGCAACAGGAGGCAGTGGTCTAAGGCTCTGAGCTGCAAATTTGGTGACATCCAGCAGACCAGACCTGGGTTTGAATCCCACAGCATCCACTCGCATTCTATGTGACCCTGAGCAAGTCACTTGTGCTCCCAGGTCGCTCCTGTAAAAAAGCTTTCAGCTTAGTGTGCTATACCTGGTTAAACAACAAAATAAAGAAAAAAAAATCTAAATGTACAGGAATTCAGGACTTATATAGAAAGTCCACGGTGTAGCAAGGGTTCCAGTTCCCTATGTTTCACCCCACTGCGCCAGTCTTAATGCTCTAACTTGTGACATCACCTGTTAGAATCAGTCAGTGGCTCCTTTGTTAAGGAGGAGAAGAAAAAGAAGATTTTCCATTTATATATGACTTTTCATGCACACTGTATCCCAAAGGGCTTTAGAAGCAATGTGAGACTGGTAGTGAAGTAAGCATTAAGCCACAACGAAGGTGGCTTCTAATGGGGAATTAATGCATGGTTGGGACCACAGGTCTCGTGCCTACAACGGCCCAACCATGCATTAATTCCCCATTAGATGCCACCTTCGCAATGGCTTAATGCGCTTGTAACGTGGCAAGTGCAAGGCAAGTATTACATAGATACTGCTTTTCTTGCTATGAAACAGAAATGAGGAGAACGACTTATTTCACTCCCACACTCCTGCTTCAGCTATGTTACTTTCTAAGGCTGTGTCTAAGTAGAACTATGCGCATGCACGTTGTACAGCCCACATGCAGTAATGTGGCGTGTACCAATTTATGTCAAGTTAAAATTTTGCTTCAAATTCTAACAGTTACATTACAGATTGATCGCACCTGAAAACTTGGTACTTCTAATCGGCTCGTCTACCGCTGATCGTCCGTTTTCAGGTGGGATTCATGCCGTGATGGATTGCGGGGAGAATCTCTTTCATGCATGGCTTACTATGCTGCTAAACTGAGTGGAGTTGTGTGACCTGAGTGTGTATCACAGCGGTCACTGTTACGACTAATATGTGGCGCTTTGAAGATAGGATATGAGTTTTGTTCTCTATAGCATTTATCTGTTTGGTGCGCTGCTAGTTTCGGTATGGAATGTTCATGAGGCTCATACCATTTGCGTCAGTTTGCTCGGTGCATGGAAACCAGCTCTTTTGTGATTTCAATAGATATACTGTGTCGTCTCCATTGTGCGCACTCCTTCACTATTGTAGCCCAGGACAAAAGACCGGGGTTTTAGCACAACGCTTGCTTATTTTCCCGACCAATAGGTGGCGCTTTTACACAACTCAGACACTTTTCTTTTGTTTACTGCTCCCAACTGATGTGTTTCAGTCTGGTGTGACTACTACACTTTCCAATGCGTGGGTGGCTGGCACACAGCACATTTCTGTCTTCACTCTCTCCAGTATTTGACAGCTGCACCAGCACGAAACACAGCGCTCCACTGCCTGTCTGGCTCCTATAGCTTCTTTTTCATACTCTCTTCCACCACCTATTGGTCGACTTCGCGGTATCAATAACATTTGATCGCTTTGGTAGCCTACAATGAGCAGCGCGCTCCACATTTCTCTGGCTCATGCACAGCACCAAGGGTGCTCTAATGGTTCACTGTACACGCTACCGATGCCAACACGGCATTATCGTCCTATAATGCTGTGTTGCTATTGTAACACCTGATGCAATTCAGCCAGTTGTCTTCCTTGTCTAGGCTGCTGTGATTTTTGCCATGTTACAAGTTACTGTAAATGTGTAGTGCCAGCCCTTTCACACATCAACACCCACACACAGTCTTGGACAATTGCATGAATTGGTTTTGAGGGAAGGGGAATGGCCAGGGCATAGCAGAAAATCCCATACTCTTGTGAAAAGTGCTTTGAGTTTATTTACTTCCACCTGGACAGCACCAGAGATGGGCAGAAGGGTCCTCAGTTTAATGTCTCATCCAAAGGACGGCACACAGCAACATCCCCCTAGTACCACACTCGGATGTCAGCATTCATGGTATGATCCCAATCCCTGTATGAGACTAGAACCCACGACCCTGTGGCCCATAGGCAGATGTGCTACTAACTGAGCTACCCTGACAACCATTTATATTTATGTGTCATGTACATTTTATACATGTTTAAATGTTACTGCTATTTTACTATGTATTGTTGGTTCTGTGGCTGTGAGTTTTATGGTTATGAAATGTTGTACTCAACAGGTTCTCTGAGCACTGGGGGAGTGCATTCATGCCATGATTTAAGATAAGTTAGCTACCCCTGCAAATTAAGCAATAAGGCATGATCAGGGGTTATGTTGATGACCTGTTAATTACTTTCTAGGGGTGTAATGTGTTACAAGGCACAGCTGAGTGCCACGTGCCCCTGGAGGGTGATTAGCCTCAATCATGAACTCCTGCTTGCACAGTTAAGCCATTTAGGTGTGTCCACAGAGACTGTTCGCTGGTTTCGAAGCTACCTCGCCGGGCGTGAACAGCGAGTAAAAATCCTTGATACTCTCTCCGATAGCCAAAGCGTTTGCATAGGCGTCCCCCAAGGATCCATTTTGGGCACGTTGCTATTCAGTCTTTATTTAAACCACCTTCCACTCCTGTCTCAAGATAAAATCCTTTTGTATGTGGATGACGCTGTCCTGTACACTAGTCACCCTGACCCTGCTCAACTCGAATAACAAATGCAGCACAACCTCGCGAAGGTTAAAGACTGGTTTCTTGAAGCAAGACTCTTGTTAAACTACAAGAAAACAAAAACCATGCTCTTTGCCTCTTCTCACAGTAAGCACAAGTCGTTCCACCTAGCAGTCCATAACAATTACAACGAAATCCTCGAGATGATTCAAAGCGTCAGATATCTTGGGATCACCCTGGGTAGTTCTCTCAGCTACACACTTCATATTGATGATGTGGCAAGGGCTACCAGTTGCAGAATCGGACAGCTGTATAGACAGTCAATTGTATGAGAGCAGAGCACCTGACAGTGTCTCATCCGGTTTTGTCGGTTATGTACACCATCCCTAAGATACACGAAAATATTGAGAGATCTCCAGGTAGACCTATCATTTCAGGGAGAGGGTGGCTTACTGAGCCCCTCTCCCTATTTTTGGACCAGCATTTACAACCTTTGGTTCAGAATCTTTGGTCCTGTGTCAGAAATTCAACCGAGACTATCTATATTATGGAAAATCTAGACATGGAATCTGAATGGCATTTTGTTACGCTAGACGTAAATTCTCTATACAAGGTAATATCACATCAACAGGGACTAGATGCAATGAGGCATTTTCTGAATAATATATCTGAAACAGAACAAGTTAACGTGCCCACCGAATACTTGGTGGAACTAGTGCAGCATGTACTACTACTAACAAAAAGTGTGTTTCTGTTTCAGACCAAACTGCATCTTCAAATCCAGGGAACAGCCATGGGGGCCACTATGACCCCATGTTTTGCCAGTTTGTTCGCTGGCAAGTGGGACGGACGGTGGTCATCTGTACAGAGCCACCACAAATCCACACCTACATCGTTTGGATTTGTGGTGGCGCTTTATTGATGACATCCTGATCATTTGGAAGGGGTCCCTGAGGGAACTTAATCTGTCTGTAAAATGGTTAGAAGAAATTAGCAGTTGTCTGAGATACAAAGTCACTTCTAATCAGCAGGAAATTACATATTTGGATTTAAAAATATATAAGAATCAACAAGGAGATGTGTGTACCACGCTTTTTCAAAAGTATACAGACAGAAATAGCCTATCAAGGTATGAAAGTTGTCATGCACCCCATACACAGTTTAATATTCCCAAGGGACAGCTAATTCGTACGCTTAGAAATTGTATAAAGTATGAGGAATTTGTTCAGAAGCATGTCCAACAGGTACAGAGGTTCAAGGATAGGGGTTATAGCAATCACAGTATAATGTCAGCAATAACTAAAGTTGATGGGCTGAGCAGAATGGACACGCTTACATATATGGCCAAAACAATGGACACGAGATTAGCATGTCCCTTTGTCACTACCTATTCTAGTGGGTTAGAACAGAATAAACAGATCATTGTAGGAAACTGGTCTATTTTAGAGTTGGAACCAAGACTGAACACCATAGTCAGTAAAGGTCCGAATGTAGTTTATAGACGTTGTAAGACAATCAAAGATATGGTGGTTAGTAGCATATTACCAGGTCCAGAACTGATTAAATCCATTCTTTCCCCTTTTCCCACAGGTACATTTAGGTGCGGACAGTGCATGTGTTGTAAATATGTGCTGCCCTGTAAATCCTTCACACACCCCAGGACAAAAAAAGAAGTCATCATAAAACAAGTTATTAATTGTAGTAGTAAGGGGGTGGTATATAAGCTGTCCTGTAGCTGTGGAGCTTTTTATACTGGAAAACTACTAGACAATTCAAAATCAGAACAGGTGACCACGTCAGAGCACTTCAACGTAATGATGTTACTTATGCTATAGTCCAACATGTAAATGATCTTCCTGAAAGTACCCATGACATTTGTTTTACTGGCACTGAACATGTTACTTTGGGACTAAGAGGAGAAGAGTTAGAAAAATTAGTGGGAAGGAAGGAAAATTTCTGGAGTTATGAACGTGGAGCTAGATCACGACATGGTCTTAATGAGAGTACTGATCTAGCCACTTTTCTAAAACAAAAACAGATGCTAAAAAATTACAGTAGCAAGGGTGGTAATTATCTGGTTAAAATATGCTGGAATACAAAATCCAAGACACATTAAGTGTAGTCTGATTGACATGATATGTGATTTCATGTTTCTACTGTGGATCTTGATTAAGACGGTACCTAGACAATGGCACAGTACAAGCACCTGTGCACTTATTATTGCTAATTTTTGATAACCATATCTAATATGTAGAAGGTATTTCAATGAGTACAACTAGTGTACATGTGTTCTGATACTGGTGCCATGTCCACGATTTCATAATTGCTTATATTTTTAATGTAATGAGTTTGTATAAAGCACATGTGAAATGTTATTTTGTGGACTAAATTATTCTATGTATAAGAGGTGGTATTTCACTTGAAGTATATGAATTGCCATATATGGTAGGCTTATCTGTGATTGATCACATGTTTCTGTATGTCACATGTTCTTTTGCTATTTCAGTGCTTCTACAAGCATGGCTAACTAGATCACTCTGAGAATGCATGGCAGCAGCCATGCGAAACATTAGTGGTTGTTAGCAGCATTGTCGCCAGGTTGGGAGGCTCCTGATTTATCTGCAGTAACTACTGCACAACTCTTTTATGATTAAGGGACAATTTGCTTGGCATAAATAGCATTCCTGCGTGTGTCTGTTTGCTATGGGTGCTTTTTTGCCTGTAACATACAGCTGCATAGACATAATCACTCCCTTACAGTAGACACCCTTAAACTCGATATAAACAGCTCTGTTCTCTCCGTCGTACACTACGGCCTTGACATTTACAGTTCGGCCACGGAGTCTTCTCTAAAGAGGACTGCCTTAACCCTGAATAAAGCCTGCAGGCTGGTTCTAGGTGCAGATCGCCTGACCCACACCTGTGGCCTCTTTTCAGCCTCAGGGTGGCTAGACCTTGAAAATCGAATTTGCTACCAGACGTGTCTGTTTGCTAAAAAAAGCATCCCTAAGCCTTACCCCCACTGGACTCCAGAACATTGTGTGCCCTGCATCAGCACCTCAGCCCACAAGACGGTCAATTAATAATCTCTTCAAGGTTCCTTACCGCAGGATGAGGGATGATTTTAAAATAATGGACAATGAAGGATCTTATCTTGCTATGGTCACTGAATTCCATTATTTGGGTGTGACTTTAGATAGTCACCTTTCTTTTACTCCTCATTTAAATAATGTGACCAAACAGATACATAGCAGAATTGGTGCTTTATACACAGTAAGGGATTTTCTAACAGATGACACAAGGAAAACTGTAGCAGTAGCATGCCTACTGCCTATATTGGATTATGGAGGGCTGATTTTGGGGAGGGTCAGAAAAGGTAAACAGCAAAGATATAGCCGCTACAATTCCCTAACCCGTAGTAAGTGGTGGTGGACATCACTAAGTTCAGGCGCCACAGAAATGCCGTTCTCTGGACCTATAGAGCCATCTCTAATAAGCAGTCTTACTATATCTCCTGCTGTCTTCCCTGAGTATAATTGGGAAATACGCGTTAAGAAGTCACTCAGCTATTACTCTTAAAGTACCCAAAGCAAAATCCCGCTTCGGCAGGGCAGCCATAAGCTTCGTGCTACCTACCTTATGGAATGATGTACAAAAAACCCTCAAATTAGGCACTCTAATCGGTATAAATGCCTTCAAGACGCTTTATTTCCGTTCAATCAGAGAAGTATGTAACTGCTTCACCCACTCAGACCCAGTACCGGTGTCTGTACTGGTATATAGCCACACCTAGACCCAATTTAAGTACTGACCCCCCAGCTTGCTCCTCACCAGCCTAATTGTTCTCTCATCCCCTGTCTTATCAACACTAGGCCCGTCCATCCCTTATTCTTCCTTTCCCAATCTCGGATAGGAGCTCACTGCTACCCTGAGCTGTGACATCCTACCATGCCCCGTCTTTATAGCATTCAATCCCGGGCTCACACATACTCCTTTTCTCCATCCACCTTCTCCACATCCTGCTTTTACCAACTCCTCTCTCTGTGCACCGTGCCTCCTTGCCTTCTTCCCTACCTCCTCCCTTCCTACCTTCACCTCTACCTGGTGTATATTTTTATCTTTATTTTTTTCTTCAGTTACTTCCTCCTGCAACCTTAGATAACCTGCTTTTATCTTCCTATAGACACTTCTATGTATGTAAATACCATGTAATCTGTACAATATCTGTATAATTCTATGTACATATGAACTTCTTTTTCTTCCTCTCTGTAAAGAGTATTATCTGTATTGCCTTGTAAATACCTGTGTTGACCTGTATATACAATTGTTCATGCTCCACCCAGGTCCATCTTGCAAATGAGCTTCTGCTCAATGATGAACGCCTGGTTAAATAAAGACTTGATTGATTGATTGATTAAGTCCTTGGCTAGAAATTTAGAACAGTAGCACTTCTTTCCCCTTTTTTTGTTTTTGTTCCATATATCATCCTCCACCCCTACTACATCCAAGCTTCCTCCATAACACCCTACTTTACCCCTCTCTGCCCAGTCACTCCAGACTCAGCACAGCCCCAAACTTTGACAATATTCCACCCCCCTCTTCAATCCAGCGATTCGGGACTGTGCTCCCGTTACTTTCACCTCAACCCTTCCTCTAGTCTACTTCTCACTCTACTCTCGCCCCCTCTCTCCCTTCCTCTCTTTCTTCCTACGTACCATTTATCCTGTCTCTGCTGGTTCTCTGCCTTCCTATCCTTCCTACCACCCCCTTTCATACTTGTGTTTCTCCTAATTTTTTGTACCATGCTCATTTTGCAACCACGTTACTATTGAAACCTGTTCCAGTTGCTGTATATACTTGCCTACATGGCTTTCCCCCTGCATTACTGTCTGTATTATTGTTTTGTGATATGTTTTCTTGTTCTCTGTTAACTGTGTTGTCCTTGACGTGGCACCTTCGGAAATGAGTTTCTAGCTCAAACGTGTAATCTGAGACTGTAATAAATAAACAAATAAATAGCTTACCATTAACATAACCCATGAGAATGCCTTATTGTTATTACAATACATTTTTTTTTTAAATAGTGTTGTACCTTGTTCAGCATGTGATTTGCTTCTACGTATATGTTAACAAAAGATTAGCATAAGGCTGATAGAATGTTTACAACCAATCAGAAAGCTTTACTTCTCAGATCCTTTTCATAAAACTACTTGCATGGGTTCCTACGTGTGTGTGTGTGTGTGTGTGTATTTGTTATGCCCCTGCTCTCCGCTGACCCCCATCTGTTCAGCCACCCTATCCCCACCACCTTGGCATTCCCCAGTACTTACCTTCACCTCCCCATGTGCCCCCAGGGCTTCCCCCCTCTTGCAGAGGCCGCAGGGTACCCCCCCATTCCCACCCCAGAAAGGATCCAGTTGTGGAAGGCAGTGCTGGGGTAGCCACGTGTGTGGCCTGCAAGTGGACGGAGTCATCTCACCAGTCAGCTGGGGAGGTTCCTACTTTTCCCCCCCTTATCCCCAGGAGGTTGGTGGCAAGGGTGCACAAGCACGCGTGCAAGTGTGTGGTGTGCAGCAACAGCTGACGTCCTCCCACCTATGTGTCCTCTGGACTGCATGATCACTGGAGGTCACCCAGGTGGCTGTACAGCAGTGGAGCTGGCTGCTCTCCTTCCCTGGAGGGGGACAGTATCCTCTGGGATGCTTAATCCACCTCCCCCTGGCTGGCCCACTATGGCCCAAGCTCATTCCCGAACTCGGGTTGCCGGCATCATGGGTGGTAGCCCTGCCTCTGCACCAACGGGCCAGTTATAGCTTCCTATTTTGATGCAAACCGATCACATTGAGGGGCTGCTCCATTTGTATTAATATAGCAGCCCCTACAAGTAGCAGTATCCGTGTTAGAAGCAACTGACTGATTACAACCGATGGTGTTACTGGAGGGAGCACTTCATCATGGCACAATGGGGGGCTGCACATAGAGCTGGTTTTAAAGATGAGGGAAACAGAAAACAAAACCAAAAAAAAACAGACACAAGTACCAAAAGAGAGCAGGGGATTATGTCAATATGAACTGGGATGTTTACATGTTTCTGTTCCCCCTCCAGGCTTCATAACCTGCGATGTTCTTTGCTTAAAGAAAAAAAATGTAATTACCAAGTTCTTTAATCCCTTCATCTGCAGCTTTTTAATTATGCATCACCTATTTCCCCTGGATACTTAATCTGCTCTAAGATCTCTACTATAAATCACTTTCTCCAGAACTGCAGTACCGCTAGTAAATATTTAAAATAAACACTTCACACAGATGGTGAACAAGATGCAGGCTCTCTCCTGCTGTCTTTATCTTCACCACTAGCACCTGGGACGGTATAGGCAATTTGTTTGATCTCTACACAGTCCATCACCCCTGTTTCATGGGGGTTTGGAGAGCTACTCCAGGTGGACCCCAGCCCTTCATCTCCTGTAAAAAATATGGCAGATCAGCTGAAGAAAGCAGGCTGCCTCCGCACCCAGTTGCAAAGCCGCCCAGCCATTAACTTCCCCCACAAATTCCCACAGATCCCACAACAATCTGGTCGACTTGGCCACCCACAGCACCTCCAGGGAAATCAAAGTGCGCGAGTCAACAATCCACAAAGATCAGGATCGTAAGAACACAAGGGTAGGGTTACCACCTTTTAAGAAGCCCAAAGTGGGACATTTCTTACTAATACATGATTTTTCGCAGGACAGTACGTAACCTGGGCTATTGCAACAGACTTTTTTTCTCTACATAATCAGAATTAAGGCTAAGTATTGTAGTTTCTTGGTTGCTTCTATAGTTTCATATCATTTTATTGTAGTTTAGTTAAGGTACTATAGTTTTCTACAAGATTTAGATGAAAGCTAGAAAATATTTTTTCTATTAAAAAGTCAGGACATGTAGTATTTTTCATGTTTTTTTGCAGGACACAGCTGCCCAAATCAGGACTGTCCTGCGAAACGCAGGACAGGTGGTAACCCTACACAAGGGATTGCGAGAACAGGAGAGGCCTGACTGAACCACCAACTCTTCATAGGTTAATTTTCATCACTGCCTGCCTGCTCTCTCTCTTCCCTCTATATCCTGCTATCCCTTCCTTCAGAAGTCACTACTCGAGCTCTTGCTTGAAACTGCATATAGCACACTAGACTTTACTGACCAGGACTTACTGCTTCCATGTGCCAGATCTACTCCCAAGCAGGAGTGCAGCTAGGAAACTGAAGTTTGCACACCATTTTGTACACCAGGGCCTTTTTTGTTGCCCCTCCCCCATTTCCTGTCCCCAGTTGTACCATTTCTGACTCTACAGTCACATACCCCAGTGCTGTGTTAGACATGGGAGAAACCTACAGATGCACTCATCTGTGTGCGTTTTCAGAGTGGTTTGTTTATACAGGGCACAAAAATCATATTATAACACCCGAAGAGTAGGCAAATGCTTCCATTCTGGCGGGGCAAAATGTTGCCCCTCAGAAATAAATATCTACGCCATGGCTTACATGGTGTATGTGTTCCGTAACACTATCTAGCATTAGAAGAGGCACAGAATAATGGCACACTTGGTGACTTAAATATGCATGCAAGACAACAAGCAGGGCACATGAAAGTCCTGGTAGTCCACCCAGGAGAGCTTTTCTCGGTGTCCACCAGGACTTCCATACACCAGCTTGTCTTATTTTGAGCTTATCAAACCTTACTAGCACATTCAATCCCCATGGGGCGCCATTTTCTCGGTCCCTGACTTTGCTTCACAAACTTCTCCATCCCTTCTAAAACTGGCAAAGCAGTCAATGTAGAGTAGGGATTATAAACACAAAATAATGTACAGCAATAAAGTCACATACTGGTTTGTCATTAGAATATGTTGTTTACACTAAGATACTGTATTTCAAAAGCTTCCTCAAGAGAACTATGTTTTTTAAGATGATGTCCTGAATTATTTTGAGGTGAGGGTTAAAAGGTATGCCTTGAGATACTGTGCTTGGTAAAAGAGCCTTGTTGAGCTGGACCTACTGGCCCATACAGGTGTGGAAGTAACGAACAGCATTTCTTGAATATCACCAATAATGTGCTATTCATTATTTGGTTCCAAATAATGAATTGTGGCCCTATCAATGCCTATTCATATTCCAGAAATACTATCAGCCGAAAGAAAGTAAAAAAATCCCCATACCCTCCTCTCCAGACCAACCATGTTAACACAACCTCCAACCCCCCACTCTCCGCAACAAGCCCAGTCCAGCACCCACAATTTTAGCTTTCATTAAAGAAAACTCCTACAAAGGGTGACTGGCACAACCCGTCCGCCTCCACCAGTGGCTGCCGTCGCCTCATGTTATTTTTTAATTTCATAAAATGTTCCCCCACCCTGGCAGCAGCACCCGAATCCGCCCTCCCAGCATCCAAATTTCAGAATATGTAACTGCCCCTCAAGTGCGAAAAAGCAACCAATATAACTCATCGTCCTCCACGACTGGCTGCCTTCTTGGGACCGGCGCTCTTTTACTACGCCAGTAAGTGCAGGAGTGCCATTCACAAGAAGATGGCCTGCCATAGAGGAAGGCGAGTTGTGTTGGTTGCCTTCCTGCACATGGGGAACAGTTACATTTTATGAATTCTAGTGCTGAGGGGAGCAGGTGGGAACTGTGCTGCTGCCAAGGTGGGGATGAGGATGATTCATGAAATTAAAAAACTGCATGAGGAGACGGCGGCTAGCCGTGAAGGCAGGCAGGTTGTGCCATGTGCCCATCATGGGAATGTAATGAAAGCTGAAACTCTAGGTGTTGGGGCGGTGGAGGGCGGAGTGGGTTTGTTGCAGATGGTGGGGGTTCAGGGTGTGGTTTTTAATGTGCTGGACTGGATAGGAGGGGTGGGGGGTTGCTTTTTAACCCTCCCTCAGGTACATGAATATGAATACCAAAGTTCTGAATATTTGGGGCTCCAAATACGAATATTTAGATGAATATTCTAAATAAGGTATTCTCCCACCTCTACAGGGCCGTAAAAGGTTTGAGTATCATCCATGGGACTGGCACCTGTACTGTACTGACCGACTCCAATCTAACAGCATTTATCCAGATCACACTTTACTGTTTTTTTTTTTCATCAAGTGTTTTGGCTCCCAGTACACCACCACGTGCCTGCTTCCTCCCTTGGTGTCCTGGCATTGTTTTTGCCTTCCCATGCATGTCCCCTTGGACGCAAGTAGCATCATCCTGCAGGGGAGACGAGCTTCCTCAGCCCACTGCAGGGGTCGCTACAGCACCGGAATGAGGATGCCTCCCTTCCCTGGCTCAGAGCACTACCCCAGCCCCATGCTACCTGACCACACAACTCGAGTTCACCCCCCGATCCTGGGCTGCTGGCACAGAAGCGCACTGAGTGATCCCTGTGGTATTTTTGTAAGCTACCAGGGGCCCATCACCACCGCACTCCTTTGGGATCCCATCATCCACTTCTGATCACTGTAGCCTTCCACTATCTGCTGGCCTCTCCAGGGTCCAGGGGCTGGTTCATCCTCAGTTCCAGCCTATTCCTCCCCAGGATCCCCACTGATGCTAGCCTTGGGGGGGGGCAGGAATAATGGTACACATAGGTATACCATGAGGTGGGCGCATGGGGAAGGGTGCTGTCTGTAATGGCGACTCCTTCCTGGTGCAATTGCTAATGGTGACAGGAGGGTAGGGCGACCGGATGAGGGGGTGGGCGAACTGGGCGATAGGATGTCGCTATGTGTACGCGTGGGGGGGTCGAGCACAGCGAGCGTGGGCTGGGAGAGGCAGAGGAGCTGTAGGGGTGGCACTGTGGTGGATTGCCGACTGCGTCGGGGGTTGGCTTGTGGTTGGGGTTGGGGTGGGTGAGGGTCCAGGTCCGGGTGCTAGTGCAATTTTATTGCACCTGGCCGGAACCTTTATTTTTTAATGCTTTCACCCCCTCCAACATACACCCCTCTGGAGTTGAGAATCCTTTAGTGGGGGTGCAGGGGGCAAAGCCCCCCACAGAAAGCATTAAAATACATGTCCCGGTGCCGCTGTCCTGTGCGCTGAGGGTGTCAGAGTGCCGAAAATGTTTTCAGCACTCTGACTGCGTGATAACTGTGATCGCCTTTAGGCTTTCACTGTTATCACATAGAACCATACACATAGGAGGAGGACAGCCCATGGGGGATGGAGCTGATACACTAGGGTGCCTAATGGTATGCAATACACCAAGGGGCCGTCATCCAGTGCTGGGTGGCTGTATTGTCATTTTGTTCTCTCCCACTCAAAGGCATGCAAGCCACGGTGTCCTGCAGTGGGGGCACACATGATAAGTTGTCTCTCACATCATTCGTGCCTCATAAGCACCACCATGAGCCACTCCTAGAAGAATGCGGTGACAGGCCCTCCTCAGAAGGACAGTGTCCAGATGGATGCTCTATAACTCTTCCTGCAGGCTTCTACTCCTGCCATCCTGGGCTCCGGGCAAGACTGCAGATCATCAGCATGCTAAGTGGATTCCTCCTTCCCTCCCTCCCCACCTGGTGCTATGAAGTTGGCCTACTGTGTGTTTAAAACATCAGAGGTGTTATACAGATATCAACATGATTCAGTTGGCAGCACATTCGCCTCTGGGTCAGAAAGTCCTGGGTTCTGGTCCCGCACTGGGATTGGGCTCATACCTGAGTGCTGTACTAGGGCGATGCTGTACTGTTGAGGTGTGCCATCCTTTGGATAAGACATTAAAACAACATCCTCCTGTCTGCCTTTTCTGGTGGTTGTTCAAGTGGACGCTAAAGATCCCATGGCACTTCTCAAGAAGAGATGGGGGTTTTATTGAATCAAAATTACTCTGTGGTGGTGGGGCGCTGTTGAGCCTGAGCTGACAGGCAGCAATTTTCTACAGCTCCAGCAGAAAAGCTCTTAAATTGTTTAAAAACTCAGTTTTAGAGTGATTTAAACAGAAAATAAATACTTCAGATTGAAAGAGGACCCCAACAAACACAAAATGGGTAACCCTAAGGAAGGTAGAGGTGGAGGAGCCAGTGCTAAATCGACTACTATATCCCAATCAGTGCAAACTGCGATGGTGGAGCAAGCTGTACCTCACTGCAAGTCCGAGGAGACTGTGTTGTCCATTGGCATTTAGTTACAAAGAATAGTAACTTCGGTAGCTGACCTGAATACTAAAATGAACACCTTCGCTACCCGGGTCACTGTGGTGGAGAAATCGGTAGATGGAATACAGTTGTAGGTTGGAGAAGTAAAACGACAAGTAGACTCAACTGCAGCTGCAACCTCGCTCTTCATGAAAGAAAACAACCACATGAGGGACAGGCTTGAAACCCTGGCAAACCAGGCCAGATCGGTGCATATAAGAATCCTGGGCCTACCTGAGGGGATAGAGGGAGACCACCCTCTTATGTTTCTTTGGGAATGGCTGGACTCGAAGTTTTTACCAGAGGGACAGAAGTTGAATATACCTCTCCAAAAGGCTTATCGGATTACACCAAGAGGATATCGGGAGGAATCGGAGAACCCTAGGACCCTGCTTTTGGTTACAGATGGAGTCGGTTCCAGAGACAGAATACTTAGACTAGCCAGATAGGCAGGGCCTCTCACACAAGACGAGCATACCATCTACCTCTTCCCAATCTGACCTATGTGACACGTCCCAGGAGAAAAAAGTTTGATGGGGTGAGAAAATTTATTTATTTTATTATTTATTTATTGTATTTGTTAACCAGGTAAGCACACTAGACAGCGAGTGCCTATTTTCAGGCGCGACCCGGGAGGTTACAGTACATAAGAACAATAGTACATTGCAGGGTGACATACAGGCCCGCAACTACAAGTGGGCCAGGATGGGGCACAGTAGACAGCACAATGTATAGACAAGGAACAATCTCACCCACACACAGGTGGGAAGAGCATAAGGACAATAATACATAATCTGATCAACAAACTAGAGAGCGACCACAGACTCAAAAGCGAAAGTGCATAATGAAGCAGTAGTGGGAAGGGGTAGGAAGCAAGAATTAGCAGTGGGCAATATAGGGCTAGAACCAGGGGGAACCACTAGGCAGGGGAAAGCACTGCAGCAGGGGAGGGACTGGACGGTCCAGGGACCGGCCCCAGTGGGCGGGTCTGGAGATGGCGAGGGGACCCCCTCGGGAGCCACAAGGGTGGGGATCCGAGACAGCATGGTGGGGGGGAAGTTTTGCGCAGGGAATTATTGAGGGATACCTCCATTATACACACAGTGGTGTTTCCAGCTAGACTGCGATGCCATGGGGGCAAGGTCTGGGCCTTTTCCGATCCCATCAAAGCAGGAAAATGGGCCTCTCATTTCATTAGAGAATGTGGCCGAAGGCGAGACTCTGGGGATACCAACTCAGAAGTGGAGGGATGAACAATGGAACTGTAAAGAAAAAATCAGGCTTCGCCTTTTTTCTATATAAGACTTCCACCATACTTTAAATTTAGACGGTATTATAGTTTAGTTTAATGGAATGTTTCTCCATGCCTGTTAACATATACTAACATACTAAAATGCCAGCAAAATAGGCCTAACGGTCTTTCGTGTCTGCTCGTTTGGTCAGCCTCTACCCTGGGAGCTGACCTTGCTGCCACCCTCACCTTCTCTGGCTTCTCCCTTCCCAGTTCCGGATATTCTCGCTGCACTGGATTTTGCTTCCAGAACCCTTCCCCTGTACCTGTCCCACCCTCTCTTGAACCCCTCCACCGTCTCTGCCTCCATCAGCCCCCTGGGCAGCGCATTCCATGGCTCCACCACCCTCTCAGTGAAGTAGCACCTCCTCCTTTCTCCCTGAATCTTCCCCCTCCAGCTTCCACCCATGCCCTCTAGTTGCCCCTCCTCCTTCCTTTGAAGCACCCTGACTGCTCCTCCCTATTTACCCCTTCATGTACCTGAAGACCCTCTATCATGTCCCCTCGGTCCCTTCTCTCTTCCAATGTGTACATATTTAGCTCTTCGAGCCTCTCCCCATAGGTCCTGTCCCCCAAGCCCCAAATAATTTTGGTTGCCCTCCTCTGGACCCTCTCCAGGAGTTTAATGTCCCTCTTTAAGTGTGGCCTCCAAAACTGCATGCAGTACTCGAGGTGTGGACTCACCAAGCAGTTATACAGAGGGAGTATCACTTCCCTCCTTCTGGAGGTGATCCCCCTAGCGATGCATCCCAGCATCCTGTTGGCCTTGGCTGCTGCCCTTCTACAAGTCTCCGAGTTGTTCATCTTGACATCCACCACCACCCCCAGGTCCCTCTCAGCCATCGAGACTTGTAGCATCCCCCCCCCTCCCCCAGTGTGTACACTTGGCCTGGGTTTCTGGCCCCCAGTTTCAGTACCTTGCAATTCCCTGCATTGAACCTCAGCTTCCACTTTCTAGACCATCTTTCCAGAGCCTCCAGGTCCCCCTGTAGGGCCACTCTCCCCTCCTCCCCATCCACCACTGTCCCCATATTGGAGGTTAAATATTCAGAATACTATATTGATGATGGGTTCCTTGTTATTTGTTCACAGGAATTTAACATAGTGTAAATGAAAAAGGGGTTATGAGTTGTTTTTTCTATTCTGCTGAAGTAAAAGCTCTCAATGAATCTGTTTATGTTACTAAGGCATTGCTGTCCTGGGTATACCTGGAGTCTTTCTACGACTTTGAGGTCACAAAGTATGACACCACTTGCCCTCTGGTAGGGCGAGGATTTTCGGGGACTTTCAGGACCTAAGCTACGTACTTACCTCTCAAGTGCCCCTGATTTTCAGGGATATCCCTGATTTTGCCTCAAAATTTTACTCTGGCCCTCCTAAAATTTGTGTTTTTATGGCTAAACAGTGGGGACTGTAAGCACAAAACAATGTCAAGCATTAAAGTTACAGACTTGTTCTTCTTTAGAAAATGCAGTTTGCACTAAGCCCCATATTCTACCAGCTTTCTGGGTGGATAGCTCTAATTTTGAAGATGTGTCCCTGATTTTGGTCCTTTGTCCCTGATTTTTTTAAGCCTTGTCCCTGATTTATGAGGCAGGAGGTTGAGAGGTATGCCTACGTAGTAAAAGTCATACTGCTCATGGGCTTATCACTACAGCTCAAATTGTTATATTTACTTACAGAAATGATTGTTTAGCTATCCCTCCAAGTGGTATCACAATATCTAGAATGCATATAAAACCTGAATTTTAAGGGGAAATGTAAGTTCTCCAAAAAGGCTTATTATCAAGAATATGGTCTGTTCTAGATACGGATTGCAATGTATATGTCTGCATATATATATAAAAAATAGAAAATAAAGTTTAAAACAATAAATTAATTCATTAATCCGTACAACCAAAATAAACAGAAAAGCAATCAATCACATAGATTCTTAACGTCATATACAGAAAAACAAAAAGGAACAACAAAAGCAGAAAAAAATCATAAGCACAATCTGATGAGGACAAGTCAGTAAATCATAAACAAGGCTATAAGAAGCATGAAAAGACAATGTAACAACTTAATGTAGTATTAAAAGAAAAATGAAAAAACAAAGGCAATAAAAAGGAACAAGAATAATAATCACGACAGTATACTCCCATGTCCCCTGACTGACTTCACATGCTTGTGCGACTCGGTGATCAAGGGCATAGTTTGCCATAAGTCATGTAAAATCTTCCTAAGGATGCATTTCCGTTCCAGAATATATAGTTCATGCAATTCATAGGTCACTTTTGCCAAAAGCTCCTGCAAAGCGAACTATTTGTGTTGTGCGGAGATATGACATCTGTTTTCCAGATATGCCATGTAGAACAGGCAAGTACAAGTGATAGAGTACTCTTATTCCAGAAGAGAAGAGATGGGGAATCTCCCCAGTGTCCCGGCCAAATGTCCCCCATTTACTTAAATGCCACCAACAGCTTAATCAACTTCACTACTAATCAGTTTGTGTCTGTATCCCCCCCCCCTCTTCCTGGTCAACAAAAGTTAATATAAAGAAAGTTTGTAGCCATATTAGTCCTTGGAACACAAGAGTGGTTGTATAATTTACGTGAATCAGCTGCTTGCGACATCACCATGACCTGTATGGCTTGCAACCATCACTCTTTATTAATGTACATACGGTATGCTGCGAAACGTGACTATTTATATTCATATCTGCCATCGGGCCTTTAAGTTGGAGCATTAAACTGACACCTGCTAATGAAAGGTCAAGCACGAGTTTACTTCAGGCTAATAAACCAGGCATGAGACCCCAACTGGCATGGATCAGATTTCTACATCTCCTTTGGAATTTGTGGATCCTTGTATCTGCTCTTCGTAGCTGCCACAGTCCCGCAATTTTACAGCTAAGGTTTTTTGTTGCTGGGGGCTACATGTTACTGGATCTTTTCTCTCTCTCTCTCTCTCTCAATACCCAGTGGGAGCTGCGTTACTTCAGACAGTGGTCAGCCCAGCTGGCTGCTTTGACACTACTGACACTCTCCCCAGCCACTCAACAAGGATAGCAGAACGTCCCCCAGAAGTGGAAACATTCTAAGATTCCCACCAGAACAAATGTTAATACACTTTTACTTGATGGCTATAAAACTTCTCTGCATACAAAAATACTGTCAAACTGCATGCCCAGTTGCTGAGAGGTGATGCTTAAACATTTACTGGCTGCAGGTCTGTGGAAGCTAGAGGAGGAGGAGCAAGGGGCCAGCCAAAATAAGGCAGACAAGGGACCAGGACAACAAGCATGGCTGTGTACACAGTTGGAAGAGGGCATCAAAGAGAGCCCTGGGGCCTGATTTTCAAAAGACCTGCCATGGCACAGGGACTAAGTCCCCATGCACAACTCACCGGTGTGGGGAAAATGCTTTTATTTTTGTTTTGTTTTTTGCTTTGGCATTTTGCACATAGGTAGCATTTCCCATGTTTAGCGTAGATTATTACTCCTGGCAATATCAGGCATAGCATCTGAGCAAAACTATTTGCACAAGCTTCTGTAAAATGTGGAAAAGGGTGCGGAAAGGCAACCTTTTTGAAATTGTGTGCATACAGCAGCAGCCATTGCAACTGCACTACAGCACCCTACCTTGTGCAACTTTTTTGCCACAAAAGTGCAGTTTTACCACTCTGTCCACGCTACACCACTGGTTCAGACTACTATAAGAAGATCAGTAAGAAACAAGCCAGCAGTAAAGAGGTTTTCTACTCCTTGCAACAGAAACTGATACACAGTATTATGTTATTGCAATCACGGAGCCAACAGCATGAATACGATGGACCATTCACTGCTGCAAAGAACCACTTAGGCACATAAAAAAATTCAGCCGTTACATGAACAAACACAGTATCTGTGCGATATTTCATGATCTGAAAGACTCTTTATCTGCTGCAAAACTGACCTTTAACTCAACAGAACATTTTGTTGCCTGAGTGGGTAATCAGCATTTAAAACAAACCCCCTGGACCGCATGTGGTATTTCAGGGGTTGACTGACTGTGAAAAAAGACTACTGCAGTTCTTGCTGCTAATTAATTAATAAAGAACCACAACACTGCATAAAATACATCTATTGCAGCACTCGGACATTAGTGCTTTGGCATGTCACTTTAACCATGGCAGAGGCATCATGGTGATGTTTTTAGCCGTTAGGGTTCAAGAAATAGAAAAAGACCACGAGGTCTATGCAGGCGACATCCCCCTCCCCCACCATCTCAACACACCGCATTCTGTTATATCCAGTAGATGTAACGTACTTGTGTACATAGTAATGTTTCATTTTCATTATGACATGAGGACAGGAAAAACAGCCTGCGGTGGAAACGTCCAGGAACCCAAGTCTCAGTGCTTCTGACTGTTTTCTCCAGGCATATTGTCACCGGTACTGCTACTGTACCTGTTCTGAATTGTAAATCACGCTTAACCTACATTATACAATGGCAAGAAAAAATCCTGGACTCTGATTGGTCTGTCTTGGGCTGGACCCGTGATGTTATCCCAGCACATCACAGGTCTAGACTCAGTCTTACTGTGACCCTGCAGATGAGCTTCAGCATCTTCACCATTGAGCTTGATTGTTTCATCTGCTCTTAAAAAACAAAAATATTTTTCCACACAAAAACATCTTTAAAATGATTTTTTTATTCTGTATAACAACGAGTCATTGTATAATAGCAATAATGCTCTCCAGGGTGTGTGTCGTTTTGGGATAACGCCATGCCTCGGTGGTTGGACGCACTCGGCCTGCGGCCTCATGCCCAACCATCTGAGGCGTGACGTTATCCCAGCACGACACACACCCTGTCGGGCATTATTGCCTAAGTACATCTGCCATCTGCAGTGTCTTCACTTGCCTAAGCCAGACTTATCTACAGTAAGTTTATGGGTCCAGTTAGAGCACCTCCTGTGGATATAAGATTGTGTTATCTCTTGGGTCCTTGGAGCACCAAAACTGCTCACCTTCGGTTCCCCGTTCCCTCATCCTATGAACACATGAGATGACACTCTTAAAGCCATTAGAAGCTCCCCAACCAGACCCATCAACTTATAGAATAGTGACATACTAATAAACACGAAAGCCAGACTCAGCCACTGGCGACCCAAGTCCAGGAATGAGCTCAGGCCATCGGGGTTGGCCGGGGGGGGGGGAGACTGAGCATCTCAGAGGGCACTCCCTTCCTCTGGGGGGGCTGTTGCTGCTTTACTGCCAACTGGGTGACCATAGGTGGTTGTGCACCACACAGCATGAGTGGAGATGGGGATGTCTGATCCAACTGGGCCTCCTCATGCATCAGCATCCAAGGAGATGAGACTGAACAAGTGATGTTCTCTGTGCACTTGGGCCTCAACTCTAGCCACTGCCTGCCCTCAGGAGCCCCAGAACCTACTGCTTCAGTGACCAGGAGAGGGCAGCAGGTTGACGCCATCGCTGCAAGACCCCCCAGTGGGTGGGGGAGGGTAAGCCAGTGGGGTTGTAATCCTGCAGGGGTTAGTGACAGGGTCACTGGGGGTGGGGCAGGGCCCATCCAAGTGAGATGGGTCAAAAGAAGAGACACAATAAGTTTTATATATATATATATATTTTAGAGGCAAAAAACTCAGTTAAATGCATTAGTTAGGGTTGTTCCACAGCGACAAAAGCGAGGAAATTCAGTGTTAGGGTTGAAAGCCCCCCTTGGACCCCCTAGTCCACCCCCCCAACCGGCATCAGGGTGCGCATAGGGGTCATCGGCTCTAACTCTCACCCCATCACACGTGTAAAGAAGCAGAGGTATAGGAGAATGGGGTGAGAGTTAGGACTGAAGACCCCAACACGCACCCCGATGCCGGTTGTGGGGGTGGACTGGGGGGGTCCAAGGGGGCTTTCAACCTTAACACCGAATTTCCTCGCTTTTGTCACTGTGGAACAACCCTAACTAATGCATTAAATGGAGTTTTTGCCTCTAATTTCCCTTCTTTTTGAGAATGATGACAAGAAATAGTGTCCCCACGCTCCCACCATGTGATGTCTTGTGACACAGTAACAGGAACAGCAACGCAAACACAAGGTGGAAACGGAAATGGTAACAGTAAGGAAAACGCAAGCGCAAATGACAACGCAAAGGGTAACGCACACAGTAGTGTACACGGGAACAGTAATGCAAACGGGGACATAAACGTGAGTTGAAACAGTAAGTGTAACAGTAACGGAACTGTATACCCTGTTTTTGCTGAGCAACTGCATTGAGAAACACAGTGTGCATAAAGAATGTATGCATTGTAATGGGAATGGAAGTTTAAAATGAGCATTGGAAGTACTTAACTGCTAATATCTCAGCAACCGTATGACGTAGAAAAAAAATTTCAATTTCACAGAAATCATTATTTTCCTGGCTACTGTTTTGTCACAACAAAAATCTGTATCTTGCACCGTTTTCGAGATACGAGCCCCAAAATGCGCAGCATACGCCACCATGTTAGTCTATGGGAAAAAACGTCAACTTTGGAGAACCGTAACTTAAGAGCCGTGCAATATTTTTTTCACCAAACCACCGAAAGGCACATCTGTGAGATGTTGGCTGCTTTCCTTCCAAATTTCAGCTCAAAAGACCAAACCGTTCTTTTGCAGCAGGGTGGCAAAGAAGTGTTGTAATTTTGGCCATAGTCTGAAAAAGTAGTGTCACAATTTGCGACACCTTTCGCAAATTTTTGCGAAAGTGTCGTGAGTGAGACACTACTTCTTCCAGAAATTTGGAAAACATATTTCTGGGGTGTTTAATCCCAAAATAAAGACATGGCTATCATCCGCAGGGTCCGACTAGGTGAACACAAAAAGAATTGTGTCCCTAGAGGGTCCCAAATTTAAATGCCAAGCATTTCTGTGATCACTAACTGAAAAAAATGGCTGACTCATGACACTACTGGGGTCATTTGCAACACTAAAAACTGCATGTACGACACTTTCGCACTTTTTGTTAACTTTTCCCATTGACTTATAATGGGAACTTGTTTTTTGAATAACTTTTGAACCATTTAATATTTTTTCACAAAATCTTCAAAAGGCACATCGGGGACCCCAGCCGCATGTTCCCTGACATTTTCGGACCAGTTGCGCAAACCGGCGACCTGTAGGCAAGAGCAAATAATTTGCAAAAAAGAGTAAATGCACATTTAGTTGGCGCTTAATAACTCCGCAGCCGTATATCCGACCGCTACGAAACTTGGCAGATCCCAAGATCTATCACGCCCAATCATGCATATGATACCAAATGTTAGGCAAATCCTTTGAACGGTGGCAAAGTTATTAAGGTGCAAAGTTTGGCCCTTTAACCTTAAAATGGCTCCTCAACCCTAACTATAGTAGCACTACCGTGCTACCATAATGTGTATATATATTGAAAGTTGTATTGCTGCACCCTTGAGTTCATCTGTTCTGGTTGCTTGTCTATGCCTGTGTAACCCCCCTGCAAATGGGGGTTCCCAAAAGACTTCCAGGAGCTTGCTTGAATGCTCCAAGCCTGAATGGTGTTTGGCGTTTAAGCCATTTATCAGTGAGTGTTTTTAGAACCTCTGGTACTGTCTCTTTAAGAGCTGTCTGCTTGCAGACATAATTAGCTTGTATGGGGGACTGTGTGTTTCTTCTCTGAGTACCACTCGAGCTGCTGCCAATTCACTTCATTTTGCAGTCACTAGGAGTGCAAAGGAACCTATGTGAAAGATGTAACTGTTTGCCAGAAATTATTTAGAGTAATAATGAAATTACAGTTTGTCTAACCTGCTTTCTTTGCAGTCAGAACTGTGTCTGCTAGTTCCCCATTCTAGTTTTGAACTGCTGAACTGGACCAATCAGTGTGGGGTAAGCTAGCTCTAAAATGGTGCCTTGACGAATCAGAACTTGGACTCATAATCTGAGCCAGCCACAAGAGGATTGTATGGGCAGTGACTCTGGGAGATGTAGTTTAGACTTCAGTGCCTTTTTGGACCAACAGCAGCAGTCTATTGTGAGTGACAGCCAATCCAGTCAAGAACTGGGAGGAACTCAAAGGAAGTGCCCGGTTTTGTCGGTTGGAGTTTCAGTTGAGCTTTGGCAGTGAAGAAGGAAGGAGCCCTGTGCTTTTTCAGTGTGCAGTTTTAGTCAAAAAACGTGTGTAAGGCCCAGAGTTCTGGTCTGCAGCTTGTGTAACAGCTTGTTAGGACTGAATCCGTCCTGTGAAAAGAATCAAAGGATCTCTGAAGAGTAGAAACCAGGCTCACCCTGTAGAAGACTGGAGGAATTGCTGAAAATTGCACTCGGTCTGTCAGGAACTGAATCTGCTGTGTGTTCTCCCGGGTATTGTGCAGTAATTGCGATCGGGATACAGATGCAGCCTGCCTGGTATAGTGCTTTCTTTTATATGGATGTGTGAAGAGGTTTGTGTACCTCAAGTGAGCCCTGCTGACATTGAAGGACCCTATCTTATTTGGAGGTCGTGAGTACTAATTCAGGGTCGCTCCCTGTTGAATTGCCACATTAAATCCAAATGGAATTACTGTACTGCTGACTGTTTAATTCTCCTTTTCTCTGTGTGAAAGGGCCCCTACCAGCTGCCACGGTTTGGACTAGCCACTAGGGCTTGGGTACCCAGGGACAGTAATCATAGGGATAGGCCTGTGCACAGAGCCATAGAATAGATTATTAGAGTGATAAGCTAATTAACCTGATTTCCCCTGTCCTTGTTATATCCCCTAAATAAATCAGAGCTGCTTGTTTCAGCAAAGTTATACTGCCTGAGGTATTTGTCTATGTTAAAGTACTGTACTGTGATTGTTGCACTGTATCTCATTTCACAGGAGGTCCCAGTGCCGGAACCAGACCTGGGGGTAAGTGTATACTGTGAAGGTAATTCTGATATATTGTGTGGGCCACTAGTGGGAAGAAAGGGGGGTTGCAGTGTCCCAGAGGGCTGTGACCAAGTTAGTTTAACTATTGCAAACCCTGACCTCTGGGTGGAGGCACCCGCCATTGGATCCAGGCCCCTCAACCTGTTAGTGGCAAATCAGGCAGGGGTAGTAGCCCCTGGGATAGCGCCATCTAGAGGTTACACCTGACATCATAATCCTGTTTATGATGGCATAATAATTTCCACAGCAACAGACTGTGATGTCGGAAATAGTCAAGCAGACACAATAGATAAGGTCTACAGGTAGAGGAATCCTTTTTTTCATGCTAATGTGCAGTTACAAAGAACAAGGGAGAAGTCAAACACAGAAAAAAATATGTACTATAAACTGGAATGTATCTAGAGTTGGCCCATCAGCGCAATGGTAGCACTATCACTTCTGACAACAGCGACCGGGGCTCAGGAGTGAACCATAGTCGTCAGGGGCCAGTCGGGGGGAGGGGGATTGAGCTTCTCACAGGGATGTTTGTCTTCTCTGCGGTGGGTGGCTGCACAATGCCACAACAGCACCTCCTGGGCAATGCTACAGGCAAGGCTTCACCTTCGAGGAAGAGAGGTTGTTGGTCAACACCATGCAGCCGCAGACTTTGTGAGCATGGCGTCCACCATGGCGGCAAACCTAGTGGAGAGAAAGCAGGAAAATGGCTTGGCTGCTTGCAGATGAAGGATCCAATCTATCCAGAGCCCTGTGCTTCCAACCACCACTGCCTGACATAGGATGCTATCACGTGTATATTACCCACCCTGACTCACTGGTGGGGGGGTGATCTAGAACTGCATGGGGGCAGGTGAATGTGGGCTAAAGGCATGGGGTAGGGTGATATGCCTAGGAACTCCTAAGGGAGACAGGCACCAAGAGTCAGGAGGTCAATGGGAATACAGATAAAAAAAAAATCGGAATGCATCTAAAAATGATGGTTTTTCAAAGTTTTTCAGGCAAAGTCAGCAGTCGTTGAACTATTAATTTCTACGTAACTCAGGTAAAAAGGTGTTAGGTTTAATTCATTGGTCACCTGCTAAATCAGGCCCCTGTATGTTCTGAGATAAAGCCCAGGACTAGCCATCTGAAGAATGCTGACAAAGAGAGATGTTGTCTCCCCCTTTGATTGCACGGTGGAGATTACTTCCACTGACACTGTGATGTATGAAGTCATTTGCAGAACGAGAGTATTGCCTTTCAGAAAGTAGTCAATTTGAGCGAGGACTTCACAGATTGCTTGTAAACACTGTACGTAATAGACAAAAGTGACCACGAAGGTTAGAAAACATCTTGTCATCCTAATAGATATTAAGCCTACATAATCAATGAAAGCCACTATTATGAATGGGATACCAAGAAGAGATGAAACTCTTATTTTTTTATCCCTCCAGTTGACTAGCGGAACTAATAACTGAAAAATGGACCCAAACCCAAAGAAGAGATCATTCTGATGTATTAAGTTAGTCAAGATTTCTATGGTAGATTTTTTAATATTTCCTATGTAGTCTTATGGCTGGCAGTTTTATTTTACAGTGAAGGAGAAGCACTGCTGTAGAGTAGTCTCATTTAATATTCGCTTAATCCCTTTTTATTTATTGGAATTAGTTTACCAGAGGCCGGCCCGGGGGTGCTGAGGTTTGAGGCACTGGACACCACACCTTGCGTCACACCGGCGATCTGCATTCGGGAATGAGCATGGGCCACCGGGGGTCGGCAGGGAGGAGAAGGACTGAGCATCCAGAGGACAGCTCTTCTTCTCCGGGGAAGGGGGGGGTTTCGGCAGTCGGTGCTAGTCTGGCCCTTAGCAGTAGCTGGGGGCTGGCACACCGATGCCGCAAGATGGGGGTCTGGGAATGGTGCAGACGGTTGATGGCGGTGCGGACGGGAGCATGTGAGGCGCTGTCGCAGGTGTCATTGCACGCGCTGCCCTGGCAACAAGGAACACCAGGAAACTGCACCACAGAGGATGAAGGGGGAGCTTGCAAGCCTCACATCTGGCCAGCCATGGCACAGGAACACTTGATCCAGTCTCAGAGGGGAGAGCCCCCCTCCGCCCCCCACCAGGGGGGGTAAGCCCTGGGGCCACTACTGTGCCGGCTGGTGGACGCCGGGATGACGAGGCTGGGGCTCCCCCAGATTGCGAGGGCTGTGGGGGCAGGAGTATAAATAATCACACACACACACACACACACACACAAACAAAGTTTACCTGCTGACCTGTCCACTTAGCGGTAGGGCTACGGCTCATGACCCCAGTGACCAGGGTCAAGAACAACCCCAGGTCAGTGGGGGCCAGCTGGGGAGTGATGGATTGAGCATCCCAGAGAATGCTCTCCCTTTTCAGGGAGGCAGGCTGTGTGCGCTGCCACTACAATGCCACCTGGGTAACCGCAGTACTGCTACAAGGTACAATCGCACCATGGGGAGGGCAGGAAGTAGGACCAACACTGCATGGCTATGCACTAGTCGGTGACTGTGCATGTAGCATCTTCGACATCCAGATTCCTGCAGAGGGAGGGCAGAAAAGGGACAAAATCGTGCGGTCACCTAAAGATGATGGACCTCAGTATATCCAGGCTCCACGCTTCCACCTGACATGAGATCCTGTCGGGGGTACATCCCCTCCACCAACCGACCCCACCTGGAGGCTATCCCAGGCACCATGGAGGAGGCAGATAAGGGGGAGAAGCACAGGGGGGTGAAGTGTGCCATGGGGGCTCTACAGGGAGTCATGCACATGTCCACAATGGGAGGAAAAATTCCAGATAAAAAAAAAGAGAAATTATTTACCAGGTAAGCAAAACAGAGAACATACAAGTCTCATTTACAGATGCAACTCCTCCACCGTCCTCCCACTGCTCGTGGCAGCGGCCAAAGCCGACCCCGCATGTGTGCATCAACATCCTATGGGGCAGTCAGCTCCCTCAGCCATTACAGATATCACTGTGACACTGGTACCAGGTGCAGGCTGTCCCTAGCTGGAAGCGGTGCAACATAGTAGCACCTCCCAGCCTCACCCAGGTTGCCAGAATGGCAGCATGGCATGCCATCGGGCAGCTCCACAGAATCACACTTTTTGTAAGCTCTTACAGTACAGTTTAATGTCTTAATTTTAGATCTGGAAATAACTTGTTTTCTTCTAGGTCCATCCTGTGCTCCAGTTATCACATTACAGAGTGCGTTATGTACCAGCAGTGCCCAGTATAAAAACATCTGGTACCTGGTTGTGAACGACTGCACACCAGTGAGTCTGCAACCCATGGTTTTGGGGGGAGGTGGGGGTTGGGTGCTCAGTTACTGAGTCACCCACCAGAAAGAGAAATGAAGGCAAGGGGGAAAAAACAGCCAATCTCCATTAAGAATGTCTGGTTCATTTGGTTATCAACCACATCACAAATCTGCAGCGGAAACCACACCAGGTCGGGTGAGTTCCAAGAGAAGGCAGTAAACCCATTCAAAAATAATAAGCCCTTAACACAGCAGGCAATTAGCTATTGCAAGCACTCGTTAAAAACAAAAAAAAGGAACGTTTTACAGGGAGGCAACTAAGGATTTCTGGCTGAAGACTCAAGTCTTCCCTTAACCATTTTACTGTTTTTTTTCCCTGGTTTCCACAGGAAAGGGAGGCGAGTTTTCCCTAGTATGCTCAATCAGCCCTTCCCCCAGCCGGCCACCAATGACCCATGCTTATTACCAAACACGGGTCGCTGACATTCCGAGCTGTAGCCCTACCGCTGCACCAACAGCACTTTTCTCCGGTAATGCCCCCTCCGCCCCATCTTTATCCTCTCCTTCCCCCAGCTGGTCTCCCCTGTCTACCCCTCTACCCTCCTTGAGGCCCCCCCCCACCGGACCTCATTCATTCAATAATTACTAAATAATCTGCCTATTAACCGTGATCCATTCCTGCAAGGAGTTGACTCCAGGCTACATTCAATTTCTGTACTATGTTCCTCAGATATGCCACTTGTAATTAAATGCATTTTCCAGAGGTATGATATAGTTATCTGTATGTTATGTCACAAATGCGGCAGTATGATTATTTATGATATTTTTTAACTGTATGTCTTGCTACAAATGTAATTGAATGTTTAATGTCTCAGATACGTTAAATGTTAAACTGTATGTCTAATTCTTCATCTAACTGTACCCCACCCCCAGGTCGCACCGGGAGACGAGCAACTTGTTGTTCAGTGTGCCTTCCTGGTAAAACATTTCAATAAATAAATAAATAAAACAGGCCGGCAGCCCAGACCTCTGTTTTGACAAAAAAAAAATTCATTAGGGGTGGGAGGACCGCAAAAGGTTTCTGAGGTTCTGAAAGATTTTCTGATGAGACATGAAAAGTTCAGAAAGTTATCCAAACCTATCAGAATTTTCAGAATCTTCAGAACCTTTTAGTTTAAAGTACAAAACCTGTTTGAAAAATCATGTGTAGAGATGCTGCTAAGTTTTGCTTTGCCGGTGAAGTTGCAAAATTTGCCTTCGTGGATAACTTCGCGAATTGCCCACTTCACCACTGTCCCACTTCGCACTGAGTTTTCCTGGTGAGATTTTTTCCGGTGAAATTAAAGCAATACCCTCACCTAAAAAAGTGCCACTTCCCTTGCAAAAACTTTGTAAAATGCCGGCCAGATACTGCAGTGGTACAGTTACCACTTGTCATCCAGATGACCCGGGTTCGGTCCCTGAGCCCAAAATGTCTGGTGCCGACCAGCGAGAAAGGGCTCGGGCATCCATTAGATGCCTCCTGCCTCCGGGAGGGAGGACTGTTCCCCTTTGCAGGACTACCCAAGACCAACGATCCTTCTTTTTCAGAGCCTACTCCTGGTTCAACACCCTGCCAGCAGAAGTTACCAGCAAATCAACCCTGGGTGCCTTTAAGCTCAGCCTGCGTCAATACCTCATCTCCTGTGCCTCCTGAGACTGCTACACCTAAATGGTTTCTCCCCCTCACCCCATACCCCACCTTTCCCTCGCTACTCCTTCCCTCTTCCTCTACTCCCTCCACACTCCTCCTCGCTGACCCTGACCCACCCCCCACTCCCTCCCTTTCTCCCTGATTACACCAGCCTCTGGCCTCGCCTCCCTCTGTCGGATGGCTACCTATATAAATCTATATTGTTTAATTTGTTATAGAAGTGATTTGCACAATTGTGATGTTTTGGTAATTGACAAAGCCCTCCAGCTGCTACGTTTATTTCTCTTTTGCACAATAACACTGCCTGTCCTAATGTTTCAAGAAACCTGACATGGAACCTTTGTAAAAGAGCACCTGGCTCAAAAGTGTATCTGATTCCCTTAAATAAATAAAAAAAATCTGTTGCACAACTGCCCCTGGTGACCCTGGGGCAGTGGGTGTTGTGCGGGAAGGAACAAGTGGTCCCTCTGAGTTGCCCTTACATCAGCACATATCCACCCACCTGGCAGATGAGACGCAGGCATCATACGCCCAGACTGGGGCCGGCAGGGGCGCACCGAAGGTAGGGTGGGGCTCACCCACTCTTCTATGGCCATGATAGGCGTTTTGCCGGGGTCACCTCTCAGGAACACATCCCGGGGGTCAGATAAGGGGAGGGCCTAGTAGGGGAATAAAACCCCCTGCAGCTCCAGGCAGATGAAGTCGCCTCACCTCCCACGCCACAGCAGGGTCTCTTTGACTCCTCCCACAGCTGACTGGCTCCGTCCCACGGGCCTTGACTGTCGAGTGAAGTATGTTCCTCCCAGCTTGGGGAACTGGAGGGGGTCATGCCCAAGGGGGATAAGCCATGGGTTACAGTCGAGGTACCCAGAAGATTGTCGACCAAAGGCTGGCATTGGGCTAGATCACTGAAGGGCACTTCACACGGCAGATAGAAGGCTTGGCAGGTGGAAGGAGGTCCTAGCAGCTGGCGAGGCAAAATTGGGGACAATAATCAGAAAATAAAAAACAAAACAAACATAAAAAAACTTTGTAAAGTCGGCACTTCGTGAATTTGGAAAACTTTGTGAATTAGTTCGTGGAGCAAAGTTTGTCAAGTTTGCAGATCTCTAATCATGTGTAACCCTAAAGCTATTGTCAGTCATGGGAAAGGAATCTAAAAACGGCCTGGTGGGGTACCTCAGTAAATACGAGTGCCATATAGCAGTAAGTACCCCTTGTGTAGCACCTGTTTTCTTTCTTGCTGATATCTATGTTATAAGGAATCTGCAGTGTAGATAAGCATGAGAAATCTTAAAGCTGCAGTGTTAATTAATCATTTAGTGGCTGTTTTTTTTATTGTTGCCTTGCAAAGTTTAAATTCAGATTTGCTTCGGCCGGTGGTGTAGAGGACTGGGCGCTGGCACCTTACCTCGACCCACACGGCGACCGGGTTGGGGAACATACTCAGGTCGCTGGGGTCGGCAGAGAGAGGATTGAGTGTCGGAGGACTGCTCTCTCTCCTGGGGTGGGCTGTTGGGTGTGTCGCGCTGCAGTGACCTCCGGTGGAGACCGGGGCTAACGCAGTCGCGCACAAGAGAGGGAACTGCACCAGAAAATGGAAATTGGCCCCGTGCTCAACCGGATGATGGCCACCTGGCAGTCCAATGCCGTCAACGTCCCAGGGACCGTCCCTCAGCAGTACCCCAGGGCTAAAAAGTACGCTTGCCTGTCCCACAGGTGCCTCTCCCCTCGGAGGACGGGGGCCCTCCCGGCGAAGGGTTATGTCCGGGTAACCCTGGGGATTACTGCAGATATGAGGGATGGGGGCATGGGAACAGGATGGATCGGAGGTGCCTTGGCATAGCCTGAAGGAGTGGCCGAGCACGGTAGCACGTAAGGGAAAAAAGATAATACAAAAAAAAAAAAAAAATTCAGATTTATGAATTTGTAATGTTTAAGTGAAAATTCTCCTTATTTTTATTTTTGTGAATATGTAATTGAACTGTTGACCCACAGAAAATATATCCTCCACAATGTTTACCACTCACTCGCCAGCAGACGTGCCTGAATGACTTCTGTGGCTTCTGTTTTCAGCTCATTAGCGCTTTCCACAAGTCAGTGGTTGTGGGGATGGGGCAGTATGGTGTTGTCTGTCACTTTCTAGTGCTGTCTCCTGCTGTAATTGTTTTTTTTAATTTGCTGACTGCTTACTATTTCAACCCCCTCACTCCAGTGGTGTGCCGTTGCCCTCCCCATCCCTAATCCTTGCTGTTTGTCCAGAGATCCCCCCGAAGTGTTCTCTATCTGTACTAAATACGCTGGCCTCCCATCTGTCAGACCCTTGTAAATTTCTTTAATGATTCCCCTGCCCCACCACCATCTGGCCCCTACCACCCTTCTCCCATACCCCTCAATCCGAAAAAACAAGGGTATTGTCCCACAGTGGCGACCGGCACTACCGTCCCTCCACCGTGGCCAGATTCCATGAATCTAATGAATGAGAACAGAACCGTGAACAACTGGCACAGCCCTCCCTGCACCTCAGTCAGTTGTCGTGTATATAATGAATGTGAATGGAACCAGGGCTGTGCCAACAACTGTAAGGGCCCCCCCCTGCAAAATATTTGGTGGGGCCCACCTCCCCACCAATAAATGTAAAATAACGATTAGTGCATATGACATTTTTATAGTGTGAATTTTTTTTGTATCAGTCCTGCTGAACATAGTTTGTCCATGCTGCCTCCCTCCCTTCCCGTCCCTCTTGCTGGCACCACAATCAGAGAACTGAACAATGTAATTTGTTCCTACTCCTCCTGGGGATACCAGGACCAAGATTAGGTGTTTTGAGTTATGGGCCCTATTGCTTCTGTGTTCTGTACTCCCCAACCATGTGAAACTGGAGTTGGAATCTTCTGACACCACTAATGACAGACCCAGTTTCAAATGGATAAGCAATTTCCAAAGTGAAACTTGCAAGTTTGTCTGTGAGAAAAGGTTTTCTTAATGCTGACCTCTGAGGCAGTGGGCCCCCTAACAGTGTGGGCCCCACTGCAACTGCAGCTCTTGCACACCCCGGTCACTGCCCTGAATGGAACCGCAAGTGTTACCTGAGCAGCTGATTTCTATTGGAGAGCTCGTAGTTCCATTCCCATTCACTAGATACATGGTGGCTGGCTGAGCTAGAAGGAGGGCGGTGCCAGTCGTTTGCATTTCCATTGTCATTCATTACATACATGCAGGCTGGCCACGGTGGAGGAAGGGCTGTGCCAGTCACCCACCGAGGGGCACCACCTTTGTTTTTTGGGTTGAGTGGAGGGTGGTAGGGGCTAGAGGGGTGGGATACACTGAAGAACTTTACACTGTCCGACCATGCTGACTGCATAGAAAAAGACCAAGACCTGCCAATATGAATGTGCACACAGGCCAGGAAGAGGTGGGCCATCATCTGGACACAGGTTAGACATGCATGTTTGCAGTATAGGGAACATAGTGCACAGTAAAACCAAATAAACAAAGCAGTAATACAACATGAGAGCCGGCCTGGTGGTGTGGAGGGCAGAGGCACCAATTTTGCCTCATCTGCCATCACACCGGTGACCAGGGTTCAGTAACGGACTCGGTTCACCGGGGCTAGTCAAGGAGAGGGTAACTGAGCAGACAACTCCCCTCATAGAAACATAGAAGTTGATGGCAGATAAGGACCACAAGGCCCATCCAGTCTGCCCATTTCTTTTTCTACCTTATAAATGTGCCATCAGCCTTTGCTCTGTCAATGGCCTATCTATTCATACTCATCTGTATTGCTCCCTTATGCCTATCCCATGCCTGTTTGAAGCCCTGCACTGTATTCATATCCACCACTTCCTGAGGTAGGCCGTTCCATGCATCCACCACCCTTTCTATGAAAAAGAACTTCCTCACATTACCCCTTAATCAGCCTCCCTCTAATCTCATGCTGTGTCCTCTTGTCCTGCTATTTTTCTTATACTGAAACATGTTATACTCTTTCACCTTGTTAATGCCTTTAAGGTGTTTGAATGTTTCGATCATATCACCTCTATCCCTCCTTTGCTCTAGGGTATACATGTTGAGCTCCATTAATCTGTCCTCATATGTTTTCTGATGCAGTCCCTGCACCATTTTGGTTGCCCTTCTTTGGACTGCCTCAATTTGGTTAATGTCCTTGTGAAGGTGTGGCTTCCAGTACTGCACACAGTACTCCAGATGGGGCCTTACCAGTGTCTTGTAAAGAGGGATTATTACCTCCCTCTTCTGACTTGTGATACCCCTACTAATAAACTCTAATATCCCCCTAACCTTACCTACCGCTTTAGTGGTCTGCTTGGATGATTTCAGGTCATCGGTGATGATGATGCCCAAGTATCTTTCTTCTCTTGTGACTGCCAGCAACTTCCCTCCCAGCCTATAGGTGGGCTTCTCTTCCCTATGTGCATGATCTTGCACTTCTTTGCATTAAACCCCAGTTGCCACTCTTCCGACCATTTTGATAGTTTATCCAGATCCCTTTCTCATTCTGCCCACCCCATATGGATCATCTACTCTGTTGCAGATCTTGGTGTCATCTGTAAACAGACAAACCTTACCCTCCAGTCCATCTGCAATGTCACTGATGAAGATATTGAAGAGGACTGGCCCCAGGACTGATCCCTGAGGTACCCCACTTGTGACTTGCATCTCTTCTGACTGTATACCGTTTACCACCACTCTCTGTTTTCTGCCCATCAACCGGTTTGCCACGCAGTTGACCAACTTCTGACCCACCCTGAGCCTACCCAGCTTATTAATCAATCTTCTGTGTGGAACAGTATCAAAAGCTTTGCTGAGGTCAAGGTAGACGACATCAACTGCTCCCCCTTGGTCCACCACTCTGGTTACCCAGTCAAAGAAATCTATGAGATTAGTTTGACAGGACCTTCCTGTTGTAAATCAATGCTGTCTTGGATCCTGTGCTCCTATGGATTCCAGGTGTTGCACTATACTTTCCTTAAGGAGTGCCTCCATAATCTTGCCCACTACTAAGGTAAGACTGACTGGTTTGTAGTTCCCTGCCTCCTCCCTTCTACCACTCTTGTGGACCGGGATCACGAGCCCTTCTCCAGTCTTCTGGGACCTCTCCTGTGCTCAGAGACTCACTAAACAGTTCTGTTAATGGCTCTGCTAGTTCCACCCTTAGCTCCTTTAGTACTCTGGGATGTATGCCATCAGGTCCCATTGCCTTGTCCACCCTGAGCTTATCGAGTTCTTGTAGGACCTTTTATTTTGTGAAGGGACTAGTGCTCACCTCCCTCCCCCCGTGTCCATGGTGCTGAGCTGTAGGCCCTGCCCTACCTTCTCTTCCGTAAATACTGAGAAGTATCTATTTAGGATAGATGCTTTTACAAGGTCCTCCTCCTCACATGCCCCCTTATTTCCTTTGATCTTAGCAATACCCCTCTGGACTTTCTCCTTTCACTAATGTATCTATAGAAAGTCTTGTCACCTTCTTTTACTGTTTGTGCTAATGTTTCCTCGGTTTGGGCCTTTGCCTGCCTTACTGCCTTCCCTGCTTCCTTTAGGGAAGTTTGGTATGTCTCCCTATCTTCATCCCACTGTGTTCCCTTATATTTCCTGAAGGCCAGCCTTTTGGCTCTGACCTTTTCTGCTACTGTTTTTGAGAACCCTCCTCTGGGGTGGGAAGGCTGCGGGTCCTAGCACTTGTCTGACCCTAGCAGAGGCCTGGGAATCGGCAGCCAGTGCCAGCACAATGGGGCTTGGAGGGCTGGTGGTCACTGACATCCAACACACAGTACAGGGTGTCTAGACAACATTGCATGTCCACCCCTCCATGAGTAAATTAGAAAAATAGGCTAGTCACAGCATGGATAAAGCTGATACTCCACAGGCTCCGCGCTGGACTACAGGACCCCTTTCACACACTGGATCCATAATGTTGTCAGGCGGCCCCTACCATCAGACCCCACCATGGGGTGGGGGTAAGCCATGGGGAAACAATCTGGATCTGGGTCTTCAGCGGTGGGGAGCCCCTTCCCCATCGACACCCCGCCATGGGAGGGGGGCAAGCCATGGGATAAGACTGGGCAAGGTGAGTCCGGACGTCAGAAATAGGGCAGGGGGGAGGGTCAGTGGATGGTTAGGCTATGCTGTGTACAAACAAATTAATGGCAAAAAAATACACCAAAAGGAATTACATTAAAAAATGTCTGGAAACAAAACAAAATAACATCAGGTTAGTGCACAATGGGGTATAGAGAACCTAACCAATGCAAACACAGAATGTATTTTTATTTTATCTAGTACTGCTGCTCTAAAGAGCCCCTGACAGAGTTTGGAAAACTCTGAAAAATGTAAAATTAAACACAATTACATTTATATTTCATGATGCACAAATTAGATGATTTGATACCTTTCACTGGACCAACAGATATTACAGAAAAAAACTCAAGCTTTCAAACTCAGAGTCCTTCTTCAGAAGAAAAATATTTTATATAATATATTTATATTGCATATATTTTCTGTAATTTTTATACCCCCCTTTTTCTTTATTACTGAGAAAAGCTACATGAAAACAGGATGACTGTCAGCTAGATTACTTCTGTCCTGGCAGGTTGCCTACAACTGACATTATAATCTCCTGTTTATGACATAATGGTTATCACCACAGCAACAGATCGTGACATCATAAACAGAATTGTGATGTCAGGTGTAGACAAGCAGCCAGAGCCAATACAGCAAAGATCCTGTTTTTTTTTTTTTGCAAAATACCCTAACTCATAGAGAAACAGGGGTAAGAATTTTAGAAAATATATGAAATATAAACTGAATTATGTCTAAATATTAAACTGTCCCAAAGTAGACCCAATGCTGTCAGGGGCTCTATAACAGACATGGGATTCAATGCTGTTGTACCGCAATAGTGACATAGCTACTGTGGTACAACAGCATTCTGACATCGCTACTGTGGTACAACAGCATTCTGACATCACTACTGTGGTACAACAGCATTCTGGCATCACTACTGTGGTGCAATAGCATTCTGACATCACTACTGTGGTACACCAGCATTATGACATCACTACTGTGGTGCAATAGCATTCTGACACCACTACTGTGGTGCAATAGCATTCTGACATCACTACTGTGGTGCAATAGCATTCTGACATCACTACTGTGGTAAAACAGCATTCTGGCATCATTACTGTGGTGCAATAGCATTCTGACATCACTAGTGTGGTACACCAGCATTCTGACATGACTACTGCGGCACAACACCATTCTGACATCACTACTGTGGTACAACAGCATTCTGGCACCACTACTGTGGTACAACAGCATTCTGGCACCACTACTGTGGTACAACAGCACTGAATCCCATGCCTATTATAGAGCCCCTGACACCATTGGGCCTACTTTGAAACACTACTTTGGTATCGTACCTCACAGAGGCAAAGAGCGTTTGCCTATAGAGCCCCGCTCTGGATGAATGGTCTCAGCAGTGACATCTCCTCCGTACCCAAGCCAGGCCCTTTCACATACGGGCTCCATCTACTCCTTTTAGCCTCTAGCACCTGTGACTGTTTCCATTAACAGCTCTCCTTTACCACCAACCATTCCCTGCTGCCACCACTCAATCTACTCAGCACTTGTTTTCCCCTCCCAACTTCCTTCCCCGCCCCATTGCACCCCTCCCCGCTCCACTTCCTCTGCACTTTCCATATGTGCTTCTGGCAATGCCTCTGGCTGCTCCTCCCTGTTGTATCCTTACCTAGTATTGTTTCAATATGTATGTTTGCATTTACTAAATAAGTTATGCCTTGATGAATCTGTAACTCAGTGTTAATCTGCAACTCATTGTACTAAATTGTCCTGTGTTGTATTGTCACCATCTGACGTGGAACCTTTGTAAAAGACCCTTGGCTCAAAGGTACTTGTAATCCTAGATTTAAATAAATAAAATAAATAAAAAACAGCAGCATTCTGACACCACTACTGTGACACAACACCATTCTGACATCACTACTGTGGTACAACAGCATTCTGACATCACTACTGTAGAACAACACCATTCTGACATCGCTATGTGGTACACCAGCATTCTGATATCACTATTGCATCACACCAGCATTCTGACATCACTGCTGTGGTACAAAAGCATTCTGACATCCCTGGTGTAATACAACAGCATTCTTACATCACTACTGTGGTACAACAGCATTCTGACATCACTATTGTAGTTCAACACCATTCTGACAAGACTACTGTGGTACAATAGCATTCTGACATCACTGCTGTGGTACATCAGCATTCTGACATCAATACTGCGGTACAACAGCATTCTGACATCACTACTGTGGTACAGCAGCATTCTGACATCAGTATTCTGGCATCACTACTGTGGTACAACAGCATTCTGACATCACTACTGTGATATAACATCATTCTGGAATCGCTACTGTGGTACAACAGCATTCTGACATAACTACTGTGGTTCAGCATCATTCTGACAAACTGTTGTGGTACAACAGGATTCTGACATCATTTCTGCAGTACAACAGCATTCTGACATCACTGCCGTTGTACAACAGCATATTGACATCACTACTGTGCTATAACATCATTCTAGAATCACTACTGTGGTACAGCAGCATTCTGACATCTCTACTGTGGTACAACAGCATTCTGACATCACTACTGTGCTACAGCAGCATTCTGACATCACTACTGTGGTCTAACATCATTCTGGAATCACTACTGTGGTACAACAGGATTCTGACAACACTTCTGCAGTACAATAGCTTTCTGACATCACTGCTGTTGTACAACAGCATTCTGACATCACTACTGTGGTACAACAGCATTCTGACATCACTACTGTGGTACAGCAGCATTCTGACATCACTACTGTGGTCTAGCATCATTCTGGAATCACTACTGTGGTACAAGAGGATTTTGACATCACTTCTGTAGTACAATAGCTTTCTGACATCACTGCTGTTGTACAACAGCATTCTGACATCACTACTGTGGTACAACACCACTCTGACAAAACTACTATGGTACAACAAAATTCTGACATCACTACTGTGATACAACAGCATTCTGACATCACTACTGTGGTACAGCAGCATTCTGACATCAGTATTCTGGCATCACTACTGTGGTACAACAGCATTCTGACATCACTACTGTGGTCTAACATCATTCTGGAATCACTACTGTGATACAACAGCATTCTGACATAACTACTGTGGTTCAGCATCATTCTGACATAAACTACTGTGGTACAACAGCATTCTGGCATTGCTACTGTGGTACAACAGTATTCTGACATCTCTCTGTGGTACAACAGTATTCTGATATCACTACTGTGGTACAGCATCATTCTGACATCAGTATTCTGGCATTGCTACTGTGGTACAGCAGCATTCTGACATCACTCTGTGGTACAACAGTATTCTGATATCACTACTGTGGTACAGCATCATTCTGACATCAGTATTCTGGCATTGCTTCTGTGGTACAGCAGCATTCTGGCATCACTCTGTGGTACACAGCATTCTGACATCACTAGTGTGGTACAACAGTATTCTAGCATCACTACTGTGGTACAGCAGCATTCTGACATCATTACTGTGGTACACCAGCATTCTGACATCACTACTGCAGTACACCAGCATTCTGACATCATTGCTGTGGTACAACAGTATTTTGACATCACTAGTGTGGTACAACAGTATTCTGGCATCACTATTGTGGCACACCAGTATTTTGACATCACTACTGTGGTACACCAGTATTCTGACAGGACTACTGTGGTACACCAGCATTCTATCATCACTACTGTGGTACAACAGCATTTTCACATCACTACTGTGGTACAACAGCTTTCTGACATCACTAGTGTGGTACAACAATATTCTAGCATCACTACTGTGGTACAGCAGCATTCTGACATCACTACTGCGGTACACCAGCATTCTGACATCACTGCTGTGGTACAACAGTATTCTGACATCACCACTGTGGTACAACAGCATTCTGACATCACCTCTGTGGTACAACAGCATTTTGACATGACTACTTTGGTACTGCAGCATTCTGACATCACTACTGTGGTACAACAGCTTTCTGACATCTCTAATGTGGTACTACAGCATTCTGACATCACTACTGTGGCACAACAGTATTCTGACATCACTACTGTGGTACATCAGTATTCTGGCATCACTGCTGTGGTACAACAGTATTCTGACATCACTGCTGTGGTACAACAGTATTCCGACATCACTAGTGGTACATCAGTATTCCGGCATCACTGCTATGATACAACAGCATTCTGACATCACTACTGTGGTACAACAGCATTCTGACATCACCACTGTGGTAGAAAAGCATCCTGACATCACTGCTGTGGTATAACAGCATTCTGACATCACCACTGTGGTACAACAGCATTCTGACATCACTGCTGTGGTACAACAGCATTCTGACATCACCACTGTGGTACAACAGCATTCTGACATCACCACTGTGATATAGCAGCATTCTGACATCACTACTGTGATACAACATTCTGACATCACCACTGTGGTACAACAGCATTCTAACATCACCACTGTGGTAGAAAAGCATCCTGACATCACTGCTGTGGTACAACAGCATTCTGACATCACCACTGTGGTAAAACAGAATTCTGACATCACTGCTGTGGTACAACAGCATCCTGACATCACCACTGTGGTGAAACAGAATTCTGACATCACTGCTGTGGTACAACAGCATCCTGACATCACTGCTGTGGTACAACACATTCTGACATCACCACTGTGGTACAACAGCATTCTGACATCACCTCTGTGGTACAACAGCATTCTGACATCACCTCTGTGGTACAACAGCATTTTGACATGACTACTTTGGTACTGCAGCATTCTGACATCACTACTGTGGTACAACAGCTTTCTGACATCTCTAATGTGGTACTACAGCATTCTGACATCACTACTGTGGCACAACAGTATTCTGACATCACTACTGTGGTACATCAGTATTCTGGCATCACTGCTGTGGTACAACAGTATTCTGACATCACTGCTGTGGTACAACAGTATTCCGACATCACTAGTGGTACATCAGTATTCCGGCATCACTGCTATGATACAACAGCATTCTGACATCACTACTGTGGTACAACAGCATTCTGACATCACCACTGTGGTGAAAAGCATCCTGACATCACTGCTGTGGTACAACAGCATTCTGACATCACCACTGTGGTACAACAGCATTCTGACATCACTGCTGTGGTACAACAGCATTCTGACATCACCACTGTGGTACACAGCATTCTGACATCACCACTGTGATATAGCAGCATTCTGACATCACTACTGTGATACAACATTCTGACATCACCACTGTGGTACAACGTTCTAACATCACCACTGTGGTAGAAAAGCATCCTGACATCACTGCTGTGGTACAACAGCATTCTGACATCACCACTGTGGTAAAACAGAATTCTGACATCACTGCTGTGGTACAACAGCATCCTGACATCACCACTGTGGTGAAACAGAATTCTGACATCACTGCTGTGGTACAACAGCATCCTGACATCACTGCTGTGGTACAACAGCATTCTGACATCACCACTGTGGTACAACAGCATTCTGACATCACCTCTGTGGTACAACAGCATTCTGACATCACCTCTGTGGTACAACAGCATTTTGACATGACTAATTTGGTACTGCAGCATTCTGACATCACTACTGTGGTACAACAGCTTTCTGACATCTCTAATGTGGTACTACAGCATTCTGACATCACTACTGTGGCACAACAGTATTCTGACATCACTACTGTGGTACATCAGTATTCTGGCATCACTGCTGTGGTACAACAGTTTCTGACATCACTGCTGTGGTACAACAGTATTCCGACATCGTTAGTGGTACATCAGTATTCCGGCATCACTGCTATGATACAACAGCATTCTGACATCACTACTGTGGTACAACAGCATTCTGACATCACCACTGTGGTAGAAAAGCATCCTGACATCACTGCTGTGGTACAACAGCATTCTGACATCACCACTGTGGTACAACAGCATTCTGACATCACTGCTGTGGTACAACAGCATTCTGACATCACCACTGTGGTACAACAGCATTCTGACATCACCACTGTGATATAGCAGCATTCTGACATCACTACTGTGATACAACATTCTGACATCACCACTGTGGTACAACAGCATTCTAACATCACCACTGTGGTAGAAAAGCATCCTGACATCACTGCTGTGGTACAACAGCATTCTGACATCACCACTGTGGTAAAACAGAATTCTGACATCACTGCTGTGGTACAACAGCATCCTGACATCACCACTGTGGTGAAACAGAATTCTGACATCACTGCTGTGGTACAACAGCATCCTGACATCACTGCTGTGGTACAACAGCATTCTGACATCACTACTGTGGTACAACAACATCTGGAAGCATATGGCTTTCCATACATAACACTGAACCATGTATTATAATACCATGCAAACACTTAACCATTGTGGTTGATCAGAGTACCATTGGTAATATGTTTCAAACAGAGAAAACCCCATCCACAAATTCACATTCTCACTACTGCTACTGCTACTGCTGACTCTGAAGGAAAATACCCAGAAAACTCAAACTGACATGCTCCTGCCAAGCTGGCATATTTAGCCATCTTTCACTACCAAATGCCAACTGATAACATTGAATAAGGTCTGACTACGCTCTGGTTATTAGGCAACAGGAAAGGCTGGAGTGCCAAAATACCTTTCCAGCAGGGGATCAACGGAGCAACAGCTGTGTGTCTGACACGATTAAAGTTGTTCTGCTCTCCTGGGGAAGGAAAAGAAGAGGTAGGAAACGGCCCGTGCAAGGACTTGGAAGCACACCTCATATCACTTGCTCCTTAGGAAACAAGCATTTAGCATGATGGAAATGGCTGAAAGACAGCTGAGTGGTACAACAAGTTATTAGAACAACCAGTCCATAACACCATACATTTTGTCACTCAAATGTGGAACCCTATGTGACAGATACTGGTAGAGTTGGTTCTGAAAAGAAAAGAATCTCCTAGAAACTGTCTGGTTCTGGGCCCCCTCAATGGGCAAGTGGCTGTGAGCAGTGCTGCCGTGCTGGTGAGCTGGGTTCAGGAGTGGACCTGGGAGATGCAGCGGGGTGAGGCTATGGGCTGGAGTAGCTACCGCAGGATAGTGAACTCCGCGCAGGGAATGCTGGTAGTGGGGTTCCAGAGCCACAGCAACACCTGAAGAAGGGCCAGGGAGCTTGCTCCTCGACCCTCCAACTGCAGTGCACTGTGGACACACTCTGCTGAAATGGCTTTGTTCACACCATGGGTGGAGGGAGGGTACGGGGAGAAAATGGGGTAGAAAAATATCCAGCTGACGTCTGAATGGTGACTTTGGCTTGAGACAGGTTATATCCATGGAATTAGGGTAGATCCCTGTTAGATGGGCAGCTGGTCAGAGAAATAAAACTTTATAGAATATTTAAGTTTTATTTCATTTAATTTTTTATTTAAACTGGTAAGCAGATTGGCAAAACTGCCATTTTTCGCAGCGACCAGTATAATACGTACAATATATATATATTGCAAAAAGAATTTGTTAATGCATCAGTTAGGGTTAAAGCAACAAAAGTAGGGAAATGCGGTGTTAGGGACACCCCAACCCTGCACAGATGAAGACTGATCGGGGGATGGCACTGGGGTCATCAGCCCCAACGGCCCCATCAGCCCCATTCCATTAGATAATAAGCTGGGTGGCACAGCATAGGAGAATGGGGTGAGCGTTAGGGCTGATGACCCCAATGCCACCCTCCATCCCTCTTCATTTGTGCAGGGTGAAAGGTATGTTGGGTTGAAACCTAACACCACATTTCCCATTTGTCGCTTTAATCTTAACTAATACATTAATGAAGTCTTTTGCAATATTTTCTTACTTTTTGAGATAGTATAATAGTATCCTTATTTTATGGTGGGAGCATCCCTCCATTAAGATAGTACAACATAGAGGCCCGGATATTCAGAAGGGTTGCGCAAGGTGCAACAGTGCTGCGCCATGCGCAACCCACTGATGTGCCCTGGCACGATATTCAAATGGGGATTGTGCCTGGCACAAATCCCGATGCACCGGAGCGCATCAGTAATGTATGCGGTGCAGGTGGGGGGGGCGTGCTCATCCATACTCCGCACATCCCGATATTCAGCCCAGGATGTACTGAGTCCATGCATGTACAACCCCGCTACGCTGCACAGGTGAGCCAAAAATAAAAAGGAACAACGGCTGGCCACCACAGGTGAGCTGCCGTTTGCAAGCGCAAACACGGCAGCTGCCACTGTGGGTGGCCACCTGAGCTCCGGCTGCACCTTCGTGGCGGCGCCCCCCCCCCATGCCCGATCGCAGGCATCTGTGTAAATAAATAATGTCCTACATCCCTGGTGGTCCAGTGGACCACTGTCAGCCCGATCGCGGGCTTAAGTATAAATAAATTCACGTCCTATATCCCTGGTGGTCCAGTCGACCGCTGTCAGCCCGAACGCGGGCTTCAGTATAAATAAATTCACGTCCTATATCCCTGGTGGTCCAGTGGACCGCTCGCAGACCGATCGTGGGCATTTATATTAAAGAAATAAAGTCAAATATCCCTGGTGGTCCAGCGGTACCCCCCTCCTCACCTGCCCACTGAGCCTCACCACCCTGCTCCTCCCCGGTCAGCGCCGGGCAGCAGCACTGCACCCGCCTGCCTCCCCGCCGCCCGACACCGTAGGTAGGGCTGTACGCCCAGTGGTCCAAAGCGTGAGCCAATGGGCGTGCAGCCCCTACCGCACTACACAGTCCAGATATGTGAATGGAAATATTTAATTTAAAACCAGCCAATTCTTCAAATCGAGATAGAATTTTCCATGTTTCTTTGATCGAGTCAGAAGGGGATATTAAGGAAAGAAGTATATCATCCGCAAAAAGGCTAATCTTGTTTTCTGACTGTTGCAATGGGACACCCTCCACCTTTTCCGATATTCTTATCGCTCTTGCTAATGATTCAAGGTATAATACAAATAGTAGAGGGGAAAGAGGACAACCCTGCCTTGTGCCCTGACATATTGAGATTGGGGAGGAGAGGCCCCCATTTATCCGAATATATGATTTTGGTGAGAGATATATCTGAGTCAGTCAACGCAGCAATGAGTCCGGAAAACCGAATGTTTTTAGTGTTTCCCAAAGAAAAGGCCAACTTACCCTATCAAATGCCTTTTCAGCGTCGAGGCTTATAAAGGCGGCTGGGATCTTCCGAGTTTGGATGTATTCTATAAGTATTAAGGATTTTCATACTTTGTCTGTAGTGGATCTATTTTTTATGAAACCCGCTTGGTCTGGATGTATTATTGTTGGGAGAATAATTTCTATTCTCTTGGCCCATATTGCCAAGAAGGATTTTATAGTCTGAATTCAATACTGATGTCGCGCGATAAGCAGAGGGGTCTCTTCATTAGGTTTTGGGATGGCGGCTATTGTGGCATATTCGCAGGATGGGGGGGGGGGGGTATTTCCGGCTGCTGTTTCTTTGAATAGTTTTAAAAGTCTTGGGGTTATTTCTTTACTGAAAGTTTTGTACCACTCATTGGTATATCCATCAGGGCCAGGGCAACGACCAGAGAATTGTTTAGTGACTGCGGCCTCTATGTCTTCAATTGATATGGGAGCTTGTAGTTTCTGAACTTGTGCTGTTGAGATTTTTGGAAGTTGTAACTGGTCGAGAAAGGTTTGTCTGTCTTCTTGAGAAGAGGTATTATGTGTGGCATAGAGCTGTTGGTAATAGTAAGCGAAGGCTAGTCTTATCTCCTCCTTTCTGTGGGTTATTTAACTGTTTGGGGACGTTTAATTTTTAACATTGTTACTGCATTTTTCCTTGCTCTCAGCTTCTGTGCCAACCGACGTGTTCCCCTAGATCCACCCTCATAATTTGTTTGTTTTAAGTATATAAGAGAAATTTGAATCTTTTCATCTATTATTTTTTGGAGGGCTGATTTGGTTGCTCTAATTTTTTGTTTGTATTTCTTTATCCCCTTCTCTGTAAAGAAGTTGAAGGTTTTGTAAGGTGTTAGTAAGATCATTATATTTCCTCTCCCTTTCCTTTTTTTCCTTGAAGCATAGGCGATGATCTCGCCTCTAATGGTGGCCTTCATGGCGTCCCATAATATGGCTTCAGAAACAGCCGATGGGGCAGTCTCTTCAAAGAATTGGGGGATTCTTTTTTTTTTTATTTGGTCTGTAAATTCTTTGTCCTTTAGAAGGTAGGGGTTTAGCCTCCAGAGAGTTTGTTTTGTTATGTATTGGGATTTTGTATTTTACTGGACACCAATTAACTGGCATCTGGTGGTGGTTAAACCCAGGGCTTTCTTTAGGTTGCCCACCGCCAAGTTATGCCACAGGACATTAAAGGCTTCTGGGAGGTATTGGGTTAGCACACAGTTTAGCACTAGCAGTACCGTCCTGAGCTGAGCTGGGTTGGGAGGGCGCAGAGAGGAGCAGTGGCACCCACAGTCAGCTCCAGATGAAAGTTGGTGATTTGGCACTAGTGTCATTTACAGACTGGATCAGGGAGGACATACTTAGAGACTGGATTTTAGTTTCTGCTGCCAGTGGGGGGTTGGTGGGGTACTTGCTAATGGACAATGGATGGAGTGAACGGAGCGCAGCACAGTCGGAGCAGGGTGGGGGGGGGAGCTCAATGGGGATTACAAATTTACCTGAGGAACTGCAGCAGTCTTTGCTGGACCGCCTCCAGGGACCCCAGAGCCCAGCAGCCTGTTAAGGTAAGAGGAGAGAAGCAAGGAAAGGGTGGGGTGAGCTGGGGAGGGCTTTGGCAACTGTTTCTGTACCGGGTAGGGGGAAGTTTTTTTAAGCAGAGGTATTATGATTTGGAAAAATGGGTATCAGAAATTCCAGTTCCGACTCTGACTTGGCTTTTATGCCTTAATCAGAAGTGGAACAGAATTTCCAAAAATCCAATTTCTGCAAACGGAACAGATTCTAGAGAATACAAGCACCCCTAGTACATATGTGTCTGTAAGTCTGTAAAAGTTTGCCACTGACTGGGCAACAAGGACTCCTATGAGTTTGGGCTTAAACGGATACTGTTACCCATTGTTGCATCCTGTTATTTCTAGTTGAAAACATATATTTGATGATTACTTGCCTTCTCTAAAACTCCTTGATGTTGCTGGTTGTTTCATTTGCCTCCTTTCTGAGGGGAACTGACATGCATGACAATAAAGCAATTATACCCAACCTTGTTTTGTTTCAGAGCCTTGATCTACTCTTATTGCATGCTTCCTGAACTTTAGGATAACACTCCCAAACTGTGCAGCCACTCATGATGCAATAGTCTCCTCTCCTCCCACTGTATCATGAGTGGCTAGACTGTGTTGGATGTGTTCCCAAGTCCAAAAAAGATGCAGGGGTAGTTGATCAGGACTAGGGATGCTTGGATTCTCTAGAATCCATCCCGTGATATATTCGTTGGAACTTAGGACATTCCAATTCCGACTCTGACTACAAGCCCAAACATTGGAATCCGAATTCTGATTCCAGCTCTGAATGCCGGTAGGTGTGAAAAAGCTGTTACCCTCACCCACACGGTGCACAGCAATACAGCAGACACAACATGAGACTATGAGGAAGCCACTGCCGTGTGGTATCCTGCCTGCCCCCTCCCCATGTTCAACTACTTCCCTGCCCTGATCCATCTTATCTTATCTTAGTGGGTTGGGCTGCCTCTGCTGCTACTGTGTGTGTTGGCAGTGTGGTCACAGACAGTGTGTGTGACTGTGCCCTGGCAGTCCTCCTGACTTGTCTGACTGTCCAGTCCCATCCTCAGCTGCTAGTTCTGCCTTCCAGTCCTCCACCAACTTGGTGAACACAGCCATAAAAGGAAAGCATTAGCCCACTTCTCCCACTGCTGCTAAATATGATGCTACTTCCTTACATAAAAACAAAAAACACTTTTATTATTTATACAAGAAATTAACAGCATGCCACTGCTGCTATCTGTGCAACTGCGTCCACATGACCATCCCTGACTCAGAGGCAGCTGGCCCATCTGCACAAAACCCTGGGGTGGGCCACTCCACTCGAGGACAGAGTATAGGCTACTTTCCCAGGGTTTTGTGTCACTGGGCCACTCAGGGAGGTCACACGTACCTCCTCACTCTTAGTTTCATCATGTGGCATCTGATGGCAGGGCAACAATGTAGGGAGGGCTACGGGTGCATCATGGTCTGTAGACTTGCAGTTCTTTTTTGGCGGGGAGGGCAGCCAGTCAGTTACTAGGGCTTGGGGCTTGGTGCATGGGGACTGATGGATTAGCTGAGGACAGGACACACAGACCCAGCACAGCGGCAGGAGGAATAGGAAAGAACTGACCTAGATGGACTGCTCCTAGGAGGGACCCCCAGGCCCATCCCCAGCATCAGCCAGTGGAAGGTGGTAAGAAAGTAGAATGGGTGGGCGAGCTGCCTACAAGTCAGGGTGGAGGAAGGGGGGAGGTCTGGTATGTATGAAATTTACTTACTTGTGTAATGTGCATCTCTTTCCTGCTTCCTCATTGTGGTGGGTAAGAGGAGGTTTTAACATTTTGCATGTGTGAGCCCCCAATTGGGCTTACCTGAGGGCTCCAGCCCCGTGCTCCCCCTCAGCGGTCCTGTGGTTAGTCTCTGGTGAGACTCGAGCCCTGCATCCTCCCATGGCTTCTGCAGCTGCGGCCACTAAATCCTGTGACCTCGGCTCATATGGTAAGGGGAGCCAAGGTCTGGACATTATTTCTTGCACCTCTGGGTGCATTTGGAAGCTGCTAGTGGTTCCGGCGGTATGGAAAAGCTGGATCGCAAATGTACACAAAGAAGATGGTGGCCCGTGCCCCTCTGCGCATGCACAGCCACCTATGTGTGAAATTTAAAGGAGCCATGGCTCCTAGGGGCATATTTTGATAGTGGCCACAAAATAAAGGACTCACTGGCTCCAGGGCAGGAAGCAGAGTCGGGGACTAACTGGATTCAGAACTGGACAACCTCCGGAGTTGAGGGAAATGGTTGTGTGCCCTGAACAGGGCTTAACTAATAAAATATAAAGGGAACTGCCTTTGGGACCAAATGCAATCAAACATGGCAGCCCCCAGGGATTCAGGCAGAGAGGGGGCTGCTGGAAAAAGTTGAAAGGGCACTGGTAAAGCCCGGGCATGCAGCAGCCAATCAGTGTAGGACTTGAGAAAACTATAAATGCTGCTGTTTTGCATGCCAAAAGAGGAATTCGTTCTAGGAGAGTGCAGAAGAGACTGCTGAGGGCTTCCAAGCCCAATACCTGCACCCAGACCCCAACGGCCAGTTTAGCCCCAGCTTGTCTCAACTGTGTTGAGTGCCTAGAGAACAGTGCTGCTGCAGAGGGAGGAAGGAAGAGAGTTTGGAGTGTGCTACGGAGACAGGCAGTTGGAAGCCTGCAGCCAGAGAGAACAGACCGGGAACTGTAGTGAGAGAGCAGAGACTGTAATTGTGCTGCCTGATTTTCCAAGTGCTGTAGCCGTGTGCAACAACAGAGCCCCTGTGTTGCCTCTTCAGTGGGGTGAGTTATCGAAGACTGGAAATTGCTGCACGCAGACAGCCTGAGTGTGCTGAGGCTAGAGACTGAGCCAGAGCCCAGCCACTACTGTGCCTAGAGAAGCTAAGTGAAAGTGCTGGGGTTAGAGACTGAGCCAAAGCCCAGCTACTAATTGTGTCTAAACAGGGTGTATAACAGAGGGTCTAGGGTACCACATCTGCCCTGTCCCTAGACCAAAGAAGAAGAGGAAGACCAGTGGAGGAAGACAGCCAGAGGCTTGCTTGGTGAACTCTGTCCATAAAGGCCTCAGAGGCGAAGATGGCAAGGCCAGGCAGGTGAAGACTAGCATCCTTCAACTCTTCATGCTGCTCCTTGTTGCTGTGGTGCACCGTCAACTGATACCTCCACCGTACAGTCAAAGCCAATTTGCTAAACCCCCTCTAAACTACTGAACTGTAAGTACCATCTAGCTGTGGCTGTGGGGACCCTTTATTAGCTAGTTAACGCGACTAGAATTAGGGGGTTAGATCTTAGGCAGGACTCTGCCAGAAAACTGTGCCCAGACCTGAAGTTATTTATTTATTTGACTTTGGTAACTGGGTAGGTGCGCTGATCCCAGGGACCGTTTTCAGGCATGACCCGGGCCACGTACTGTGACCAGAATATGTTACATAACAATATAAGATAGCTAAAGTACAGTGTAAATCATAATTGTCAAAGCATCAAAATGACAAGCACAGGAAAATTAGTATGCAAAATCACAGATAAATACGGTGGTTTGTGCAATCAAAAAGAAAATGCCCGGATGGACTGAACAGTACTGTGTGGAAAATAACTGTTTTGCAATTCATCAGTATATTTCATAGACCAGGTTCAACGGTGAGAAGACAATACTCAGGGATAAGCGAAGCAGGGTGTGTGTGGGGGGTGTTTACAGTTATTTGGTCCCAAACAAAGGATCTCTAGCAACATCTACACCATGGTGTGGTACCCACCAAAGGAACCTCAGAGACATTTTGGGTAGCTGCCAGTGGGAAGCCGGGTGCACTCGTAGGTGAGAGGTAGGGATTGATTGGGGAAAATTGTGCAGCAGTTATTGGTGGTACTGAAGTGTTTTGCCTTCCCTTTTTCCCTTCCCTTAAAATAAAATACTGTTATTGTTCATGTTAAATGTGGTCATAGTGGATAATTGTAAAAATTGGGGGATTGTTATTGTGTGGGGGAGTGTTTTGGGGGGCAGCTTATGTGTTTTCCTGGGGGGAGGGTGATAACCTGCAATCTGTCCACAGGTATTCCCTGCCACTTACCCAGGTGGCGGCACCGTGTCAAATTCTACTCTCCACTCCAGAACCCAGCCCAGCCCCTCGGAGGTGTGTGCAGTGTAGACCCGAGGGCCCTGGAAACAGCTAAGGTGAGTCTAGGGGCTGTTCCACATGTTAATAAATTGGCTGCAGAATAAGAACTGGATTCCAATTCTGCATTTAATTTCAATGTTTTTCGGACTCAGGGTTTTGGACCTAAATACTGAAATTTCAAATACCGAAAAAATGCTTGAAATCTGATAAATCCGATTCTGTTGGACATACTCCAAGCAACCGTAATCAGGACTGTAAACCAACACGTGGTGTGTTGATACCAGTATGGTGGGCAGTCTGTTTTTCACTTTTAAAAAGGAAAAAAGAATCAGACTCAAACTACCAGCTATATCCGCAGTCTACAGAGTAAGACCAACCATAACATGTGTTTGTTTTAAACTCAAGAAGCTTTGAAGTGTAAGGGGTTGACAGTGCTCCTTTAAACAGTGCACCACATGGCGGCACCTGTTCTATGTGTGACGGGACTTCTGAGGGCCGAGTTTGATGAGGGGCTTCCCTCCAAAAGGGGACACACTTGAGATGTACAACCAGACATTTTGCAAAAGATTTCAGATATCTGCTTCTTATAATTTAAAGAGCTGCTGATGCCTCAAAGAAAACTTTGAAAAACATGATATTTAGGTACAATTCAGCTTGCATTCCATATACAGTATATTCTATAGAGTTCTCCTCACCATTATTTCTGAGGAAATTTGCATGAATAAATTATGTTTATACCTTAGGTTTCATCTGTCTCTTTAGCTTACTCCCTACTTCAAGTTGTAACCCTGTGTTGTGACATCACATCTGTTGCCATGGGAGTAATGGTGATGTCACAAGCAGTGCATTATGACCTCAGGTAGAGAGAAAGCAACTGGAATGGGTGAACTCTTCAGGAGCAAAGATCATGTTTTCATGCAAACTACACCAGTAATAAATAATGGGGAGGAAGAATACAGAACTAATGTGAAATACAAGCTGAACTGTGTCTAAATATAATTTTTTTTTAAAGTTCTCCTGAAGGCAGCCAGCCCGCTGGTGCAGGAGCAGGTTGCCTACCTGCGATGCCGGTGACCCAGGTTTGGGAATGAACCAGGGATGCTGGAGGGTCAGCCTGGACAGAAGGATTGAGCATCTGATACTGCTCTCCTTCTCCGGGGGGAGGGGTGGAGTGCTCGGCACAACACGGGCACCTAGCGGAGGCTGGGTATACCGATCACGCCAACACCAATGTAGCTCAGGGGGTGGGACAGATGCTGGATGTCATTGCACGTCCTGCCCCCACATACCGGGGAAAAAGATGCTGCCGACCACTGTAAATGAAGCCCACCTCGGCTTCAATCAGCTCCCAGGCCAGCCCCTCGACCTATCCTGTTGTCTGCGGCACTGTAGGGGTCTGGTGCCACAACCCCGCCCTGGGGGGTAAGCCATTGGGTATCAAGGGGTCAAGGCCAATACAGAAGTGGAAGCGGGGGTCCATGACTGGACGGATGCACTGGGCAGCTGGCAGCGGCAAAAAAAAAAATTCCCCTGAAGGCGTCAGCTGCTCTTTAAGTATGTGATCCTCCAAGCTCACCAGCATTCAACTTGTTTGAAATTCTTGGTTTTTCCTCAGGAAATGTGAGGTGCACATATCCCACCTCATTTATCTCTCAGCCCTCCTGCCCTCCCATCTGGTGCCAGTGATTTCAACATAGTGCTTCCCACGCCCTAACTAACTCAGAAATGCTACCATGTAGTGTGCACCATTTTGCGTGTGCAAATTGCAGCAACTGTGACAAAAAAAGTTATACTAAGTTTAATGTGATCTAACTTTTTGTTGCACATTATGCGATTGCGCTAAAACGGTACCACAAATCGCAGATGCCCTGTTAAAAATCCAGCTTTCAGTCTTTAGTGATAACCAGCATTGGTATTCAGATACACCATACTAGCCACTACCTGGCAACTGAGAGGCCCCAGCATTCAGTCCTTTTGTTCAGTGCTGTCCAAGGGCTAGGGCCACATGAGGCACCCCAGGGAAAATCTGCTGTGGCCAAGCTTCAGCTCCCCCCCCCCGCCCAACAGTGGGGATCCAAAGCCATGGACATAGTCCAGATTTAAAAATCAAGGCACAAGGCCCCTGTGCCATGGCTGTCTGCCGGCCATCTCTTAGTTCCTAGAGGTGCAGCTGTCTGTTGCCATGCTGGGACGTCATAATGTCTATTCATACCAGATGGACACATGGACACCCTGCTGACCATCCCCATGTTCAACTGTGCTTCAATGAGTCAAATTTATAATTCTGACACATAGAAAGATGTCATAATTCAGTGCCTGGATAGCGTGGGATGGTTTAACCCCTTGGCTACCATGCTTGTTTCACTCTGATGTTTCGCACTGTGTACACATGCCCCTGTAAATGCACTATCCAAACAGAGTCAAAGGAATTTTTTTTAATTTATATAAAACAAGAAGGGGAAAAAACTGTTTGAATAATGCCAGAAATACATAACTATCTGAGAAATGCTGACAGCTTGCTGTTAAGAGTTACCTGGTGAGAGCGACGTGAAGCTACTCTGCTCCCCCATGTGCATGAAGAAGCTTGTTAAGTCCCTGCTGCAGCTTGTTAATTAAACAATGAAGTGGAAGGTGCTCTTCTTGTAGAATTTCTGTCAGTTAAAACGTTCATACAGTGGGTTGGAATGAAAGGGTCATGCACTTTCCAGATAACATTCTACCAGCTGGCGAAATTAACAAGACTCCATGACCTCCATAGTTGCAAAGATGAGGGAAATCCAGAGATCATCTAAAAATTTAAGCAGCACTTTCAAATGTAGTTTTTTCTCAACAGAAAATTAAAGATCAGGCGAACCTACCACTTCTCTGGTGTTCATATAGCAGATCGAAGTTCAGAAATTAATACTTTTTTTTATTACTTTTAACCATTTGTAATGGCAACCTGCAACTGTATTTTATTAAGGGTAGTAGTATCCCCCCTAAAGAAAGTAGTTTCCTTTGAAAATACAAAATCTCAGATTGGGGGGGTGCTACATTATTCATTTATAGGACTTTGAGAACCACAAAAGGTTCTGATAAGATTCTGATAGCTATCCTAACCTTATCAGAACTTTCAGAACCATTTAGTTTGAATGTACAACAACTGTTGTAACCATCATTGTCCACCCTTAAGCTAATGTCAGTGAAGAGAAAGGGATCTAAGACCAGCTTGGGGTGGTACTACATTACCTCCAGCCTCCTTTTGGGTCTTTCTACCACCACCACCAGCCTTCCTACTAGATAAAGACCTGCTGGGGCGTATATGACGCTCCAAAATCAGTGTTTTAAACAGCGCCAATTTTGGTTCTTTCCATAAGTCACCCACTGATAGCTGGCCTGCACCAAAGTTTAATGCTTCATGTTTGAATCTTTTTCATTGGATAGTCTGTGAACGGGAAGGGATCCTAAAACTGAGCTGCCTGCTCAATCCCTTCCCCCTTCCTGGTCCCAGTCTAGTCCAGTGGTGTCCCCATACCGCCCCCGTGCTCCTACGTTTTGTGATGTAGGAATTTTGTAGAGTTCGGGGTGCGCGTCATTGATACCAGTGGATGTATCAGCAAATCTGTTTTTCTATTTCAGAGGTCCACTGAGGGAAAATGAAAGCCACAGCTCAATTGACAAGGGCCTTGTCAGTTAAGCTGAGGCTTTGATTTGCCCTCAGTAGACCTCTAAAATATAAGAACAGATTTTATTTTTTTTGTTGTATTATCGGATTTTATTTTATTTATTTCGATTGGGATTAATACCTTTGAGTCCAAGACAGGGACAAAACAGAGCAATACAATACAATGCAATAAGTACAAATTAAGATAACAATGAAAAAAGAAAAGCATGGTAGGAATCATGAACATCATTAAAATGGCACATGAGGTACAAGACTTGCTAGTTTCAGGTACATCTTAAAAGTAGAGTAAATTACATTACATCAAGTTATTGCAGGGTAGGTATACACTGGGAATAGAGACACATGTCAATAATAGGTCCGTGTTAAGCTTTGGGGATGATGGGGGAAAAGGTAAGCAGTCAGACTGGTGTTGTCAAAGTAGCTAGAGGTGGTGTGGGACAGGACTAAAGGGGAAAGGTGGTGTAGGAGGGTTGTAAGTCGAAGGAGGGGGGAGAAGTGGGGCGGGGAAGAGGTGAAGAGGCAGGGGATAAGGCAGGAGGAATATGTCGAATTATTTTCTTGCACAATTACAGGTGGTTACATTCTTAAGGTGGGACCATAGCCCCCTTTTGAACAGACTCAGCTTTGTGTTTCTGGTTAGCATTTCGGGCAGCTCATTAAACCATTTGGGACCCTTAAAAGTAATGGATTTTTGGGCTAGTGATGTGCACTTGAAAGGGACTTGTAGTCCTCCTTTTGTCGCATTTCTTGTTTGTTTAGTGTGCACAGCCTTCAGGAACAGACTGCTTATGGATTCCAGCATGAGGCCTAGTTGCGCTTTTTTTATGATCAGGCATGTTTGGTATTGGGCTCATTGGTACAGTAGGAGCCAGCCCGTCTCAGAGTAGAGTGCACAGGTGTGAGTCCTTCGATCTGCCCCAAGTGCCAGACGACAAGCCCTATTCACGAGTTTTTGTATCCTGTTTAGGGCAGTGTCTGATCCTGCGATGTATATTGGTAAGCCATAATCAACAGATGACAATATTGTGCTGCCTGTGGCTAATTTGAGGGCTGCAGGTGTCATTGAGTGCTTGTTTCTGTACAGGATGCCCAGTTTCATGTTGGTGGTTTTGACAACTTGATCAACGTGGTGGGAGAAATTGAGAGTGTCATCAAGGTAAACACCCAGATATTTAAACGAGGAGACTTGTTCAAGTGTGGCGCCCTTTTGGTTCAGAATTCGAAGGGGGCCGAAATTCCTTTTGTTCTGTGGGACCGAGAACAGCATGCTTTTGTTTTTTTTTATGGTTTGGTAGCAGTTTATGTTGACAGAACCAGGTTTCAAGTTTGTGGAAACTATTGAGTAGGCCTTCCTCGATGGTCAAGTGGTTCCTAAATGGGACCGATATAACAGCATCATCTGCATATAAAATAATGCTAGCAGGGCAGGCTTCATGAAGGTGGTTAATGAACAGGCTGAAAAGGAGCGATCCAAGTACAGACCCTTGCGGTACTCCAAGGGCCACTACCTTAGGGTCAGAGAGTGAGTCACCAATTCTAACGCGTTGAGTTCTTTGAGTCAGATAGCTACGAAACCAGGTGACTGTATCGGGCCAGTCCCATGGAGTGCAGTGTGTTTAGTAGTAGCTGGTGATTAACTGAGTCAAACGCTTTTGTAAGGTCAATGAAGACTGACCCCACCGACATCCCTAGGTCAAAGGCATTGTAGAGCTGAGTGGTGTAGTCCACCAGTGCGGTGATGGTAGAGTGTTTTTTGCGGAAACTATACTGATTGCTGCAGAGCAGTTGGTGACTGTCCAGGAAATCAGTAAGCTGTTCAGAGACTATTCTCTCTAGGGCTTTGGAGAGGGGTGGGAGGATGGATACTGACCTATAATTAATGATGAGTGTTTTATCCCCGGATTTGAAAACTGGTGTAACCAGGGTGGATTTCCAGGCATCTGGGAATACATCTGATTTTAGGGAGGCATTAAAAACCTTGGAGACTGGGTCTGCTAGTACATCAAGTGTTATGGCAACCAACTTATAACATAGAAACACAGACGTTGACGGCAGATAAGGACTGCAAGGCCCATCCAGTCTGCCCATTTCTTTTTCTACCTTATAAATGTGCCATCGGCCTTTGCTCTGTCAGTGGCCTATCTATCCATACTCATCTGTATTGCTTCCTTATGCCTATCCCATGCCTGTTTGAAGCCCTGCACTGTATTCATAGCCACCACTTCCTGAGGTAGGCCGTTCCATGCATCCATCACCCTTTCTGTGAAAAAGAATTTCCTCACATTCCCTCTTAATCGGCCTCCCCTCTAATCTCATGCTGTGTCCTCTTGTCCTGCTATTTTTCTTATATTTAAACATGTTAGACTCTTTCACCTTGCTAATGCCCTTAAGGTGTTTGACTGTCTCGATCATATCACCTCTCTCCAACTTCATCTCTATCAGATCACTTCCCTTTCTGGTCTTTCCGAGAACCCTCTTTACTTGCTTGATGGTTTCAGAGATTGAGACTTGCCTAAAATTGAAGAGTGGCAGCCCTTCCCTCTCCGAAGAGGGTATGGTGTTTCTGTGAGGTTGGTTATCCATTGGGTTTAGGAACTCACTGGGATGCACCCCCTGATAGATCAGTGAAAGTGTTACTGAACTCGATGGCAATCAGTAGTGGTTCCTGGAGAGACCCACAGCCAGTGGTTAATAGGTCCAGTGATGCCCTGGAGGTCCTTCCAGTAAGGGATTTTAGTGTGTTCCAGAACCCTTTAGAGGACCCACAGCTTTTGTTGAGGAGGTCCTTGAAATAACTAGCTTTTGCAGCGCGAATGAACCTGGTACAGGAGTTCCTTGCAGCTTTGTATGCGGATACATCGTGCGGCTTTCCTGAGTCCTTGGCTTTGTGCCACAGGTTGTCTCTATTACGCATGTGATCTAGGAGTGAGGTATTAAGCCAGGGGATGTGGGCATATTTAATGCCCCCCGCACACCTGGCCGGTCTTCCCTTCAGGCCCCCACATGGATTGCCCCCTCCGGTACTCCTGCCCCCACCGCCCCACATCGCAGCCAGCCCAGGTACCCCTGATGTATCCCTTCATCAGGTAGGTCCCTTACCTTCATAGGGGCTAAGCCTTACCGGCGTCCAATGACCCTGGGTGCCGCTGGGTGGCTGATGGAGATCAGGGAGCCCGGGAGTGAGGATCTGGGGAGGCCGTCACCTGATTGGTCAGGGCGCCATTTTTCTATGACTTCCTCCGAGGAGAGAGACGTGCCATGATGTCTAGGCTGACACCGACGTCTGTCTCTTCCCTACATCATGGGTTGAACATCATTCTGAGCCCCTGGCCTCCGCCAGGGGTCAGCAGATGCCGAGCCGCATCCCTTCCCTCCCTCCTCCCAGAGAAGGCAAGCTGTCAGTGGACGCTCTCTCCTTCTCCCCCCAGCCGGCCCTCCAGCGACCTGAGTCCATTCCCGAACCTGGGTGGCCGGCGTCACAGACAGAAATCCAACTGCTGCGCCGATGGGCCAGTGAACAGATGTTTTTAATGACACTTGCACTGCTATCAATGCAGTGTGCTCCCATGCTCTATGAACTCCTATGTCACAAAACACAGGAGCATGGGGGTGGTATAGGAATGCTGCTGGACTAAACTGGGACCAGGAAGCGGAAGGGATCAGGTGGGCAGCTCATTTTTACAATCCCTTCCCTTTCACAGGATATCTAATGAAAAAGCTTCAAACATGAAGCATTAAACTCTGGTGCTGACCAGCTGTCGGTGGGGGGCTTCTGGAAGTAAAGTGAAATGTGCACGATTGGTGCTCTTTAAACCTTATAAAAACCTGAAAAATGTTAACTTATCGAAACCAGTTCTCCCATCCCTTTTCACTTATTAATCTATCATTTTTGACCAGAAAAGGCACACTGAGCTTCCACAGCTTGTTTCCAGGTGCGCCCTGGAATGGAGGGAACGGTTTAAGTAAATCTGTTTTTTTACAGATAGGGGAATGTTGGCCAGGACACAGGGGAAAATCCCCTATGTACTATGTTATAAGTTTCTTCTCTTGATATGTTTGAATAAAGAATTCCCCCACTCTTACAGGTGGTGACTTACTTTGCTTGTGAGTTCTTTTTTTTTTTTTTTTAACCTTATGTTTATCAGCCTACTGCACTGTCCCTCCACTCATTAAGAGCTCCTCAAGTCACCTTCCCGACGTCCTGTGGTACCCCCAGGAGTCTGCTCCTACAGTGTCTGGCTGCTCAGAGAGAGATTCTCAGGTAGCCAGTGTACCCCCCAGGTGGGGCAGGGAACCCCAAGCCTTCCCCTAACAAAGGTGGAGCGAGCGGGACACAGCGGAGTCTGCCCCCAATAAGCACTAGTGACACGGTACGGCTTTGGAGAAGTCGTCACCTAGGAGTGACGAGCTCCATTTTTCTCCTGTTCTGGTAAACCCCTGCCCCTGCAGATGCCGGCACACTGGGAGAGCCAATAAGGAGGCATGCGTCGAGACGCAACTCCTCCCCGGGCTTTCGGCTGGCGCTGCCCCTCCCTTCTGTGTGTGTCCCAATCTGCATCATCATCCCGGGTTCACCCAGGAGGTGGCGCTAGAGCAGCGGGACAGACCTGTAACCCTCTCTTCCCCTGCAGACCCTCCAGCGGCCCAAGTCCGTCACCGAACCTGGGTCACCAGTGTGGAGCGAGATGTGGCGTCCAGCGCCTCAACGCCACCGGGCTTGCTTGTGAGTTTTGATGGTTACTTTAATGAGCAGTGGGGGGTTGATTTCCCCTTAGTTTATTTAACTGCACTGATTTCTTTTTGCGATACTGTGCACTCCAGGCAACTTGTTTTTTTCTCTTGATATTCTTGTTTTTTTGTGTATATATTTTGCAAGTTGATTTTGTTAAATTTTTGTTTAATGAAATTCCCACACTGTTACAATCAGTGCCATGGGATTATTAATTTCCACCGGAAGTCTAATGGTTGAATTTGTAACCGGACCATTTTAGGATGAGAACGGATCATTATTTTGGCTTCGTGAGACTCGGCAGCCCAATCCTTTCCATGTCCCTATTTCAACCCCAACCCCATGTACCAATGTTTTCTGATGTAACTTTTTGTTCAGCGCTATAGTTCTCTCCTTAGAAATCAATAGCGGTCTCTATTAATGTATAGTTCTTTTTTTAATATTTTAGAAGGCATTTGTTTCAAACCAAAATCACAGCTCAAATAATAGAAAGCCGCTCATCTGTAGTGGTTGGTTGTCTACATCTGACATCATAATCCTCTGCTTATGACATCACTGTAAGCAACAGGGGAAAGCCTGTGGATGTATTATTCTTGGACTTCAGCAAGTCGTTAGACTCTGTCCCCCACAATGGCCTGGTGGAGAAACTGACAGGGTTGGGAGTAGGCCCTTTGATGGTCAGATGGATTGAAAACTGGCTAGCTGGACGCACCCAGAGAGTAGTGGTCGGTGGGAGCTCTTGAACCCTAGAGAGGTCGGTAGTGGGGTACCGTGAGGGCTGGTCCTGGGTCCAATCCTGTTTAATGCATACATATCGGACATCAGGGAGGGTATAGGGTGTGAAATGAGTCTCTTACTGATGACTCCAAGATGGGAGAAGTAGTTGAGGAAGAGGAGGTTGGCCTGTAGGGACCTGGACACCCTGGAAAGCTGGGCTCACACATGGAAATTAAATTTCAATATCACCAAGTGCAGGTGTTACATCTTGGTAGGAAACCCTAAACACAGGAGCACCCCTAGGAGGGGCGCTGGAGGCCTTAACAGGGAAAAGACCTAGGGGTCATGGTTGATGCATGTATGAATAACTCTGAGCAGTGCAGGAGGCGGCTAGCAAAGGCAAACAGGATGCTGGGATGCATCGTAAGGGATCACCTCTAGGAGCAAGGAAGTGATTCTGCCGCTGTACAATGGACTGGTTAGACCACACCTTGAGTACTGTGTACAGTACTGGAGACCACACTTGAAGAGGGACATACAGCTCCTGGAGAGGGTACAGAGGAGGGCAAATAAGACGATACGAGGACTAGGGGATTTGACATATGAGGACAGACTTGAGGAGCCCTGCCTGTTTTCATTGGAGGAGAGGAGAGACAGGGGGGACAGGATTGAGGTCTTCAAGTACCTCAAGGGAATAAATAAAGTAAACAAGGAGGGGATCTTTAGACTAAAGCAGGGAGGTATCACCAGAGGGCATGGTTTCAAGTTGGAAGGTGGAAGTGTGAGGGGGGAAAAGAGGAGGAGGTTTTCACCGAGAGGATGGTGGACCCTTGGAATGCGCTGCCTGGCGAGCTGGTTCAGAGATCCACAGTGGAGGGCTTCAAGAGAGGGTGGGACAGACACAGAAAGCGAATGTATCAGATGATGGCCTGGCCCAGGGGGGTGGGGATGGATGATAGGGGTTTCTGGAACACAAGTGGGGGGAGGGCCTCGGCACCCAACTAGGGATCTGAGGTTCGAGCAGACTCGATAGACCATAAGGCTTAATCTGCTGGCAATTAGTATGTTAGTATGTAACACAGGGGAGGGGATGTTGCTTTGTTGAGAACTCTATCCTTCAGATAAGATCTTAAACAAAGGTCCTTTCTGCCCATCTTTGGTGGCTGTCTGGGTGGACATTAAAGGTTCTATGGCACTTATAGTAAGAGTATGGGATTTTCACCAGTGTCCTGGCTGACATTATCTCTGTCAATAAAATAGGTCCACGTAAACAAGAAGAAGACAAAAATGCCCAGAATAACCCTGGGAACAAGCTGTCACAGCTCAGTGTCCTGAGAACATGCTGTCACAGCTCCGAGTAACTTTCCTGGGCACAAATTACAAATACTGTCAATAAATAAATAATGATATGTTTATTTTTCTTTCACTTCTACCACTGTGAATACCGATTGAACTAGGGTTGGGGATCCCACAGAGTTAAAGAGACTAGAACAGCAGATGCTGACATAATACTCTGATAAACATACATATGTGCTTCTCTCGTAAAACAAAATGAACTCTTAGAAAAAACACTGCCGTTCTAGCTTCTCTAGCCCCCATATTCAGAAGGTTAGCGCAGCATTAACATGAACAGCACCATGCTAACCACCATACAGCGTCCACACAGTGGCCAATACTCAAAGGGTCCCATAACACAGCACACAGCAGATAACATGATCCCATTAAATACACCACTGCACCTATGCAAATGAGGAACCCCTTTTGCCTACAGGGCCCAGTGGTATACTGAGAGGGTTTTGGAAGCACTAAAAGGCCCCCAAAAGCAGCGCTGTTTACTGCTTATAAAATCCTACTCTTATCAATGCACAAAGGGGTGGCATGACACCCCTTCATCGGCAGCACTGGGACCAGCGACACCCTCTCCCTCCCCCCACTCCCCATGATAAAAGTTGGAATTTCCTTGGTAGCCAGGTGGCACCCCCTCCCCATCCTGTTCCCCATTATAATAGTGAGCAAATCCCTGGTTGTTTAGTGGTGCCCCTCCCAGCCAAGCTCCCAGTTATAATAGTAAGAAAATCCCTGGTAGTCTAACAGTATCCTTCCAACCCCAATCCCTCTTATACAACACTGAACTCCCCCACCCCATCCAAGGCCCACCCACTTGGCACCTAAAACCCACCCCCACCACCCAACCCGTCCAGCACTGACTCACCCTGGAAAAAAACATCTAGGACAGTGGGCAGAGCAGTAGAAGGTGGCCTGAATGACAGGGACCGAGCACATGTACTGTACAGACAGCTGTTTCTATATTATGTGCACACTCCATCCTTGTCTTTCAAACAGCTGCCAGCTGAAGCAGTGAGAGCTGGGTCTGTGCCAGTTGCCATCCTCTGCACTGCCCCTGTCCTGGGTGACCTTTTTTAGAGTGAGTCGGTACCAGACTAGGGTGGGTGGTGTTGGTGCTGAAGAGGGTCATGATGCTGTGTAACTGGGATCGGTCCAGGAGGTGGTACCGCTAGACTACCAGTGATTTATTCAATATTATAATGGTGTGAGGGACATGAAAGATGTTCAAGGAATTTCTGACTGGCACCATGGGGATCAGGGCAGGAGGAAGGTACCGTTCAACTGTCTGGGTTAATACTTACTGAACGGGGACTGGGAGACGTTGGGGACGATGACTGAGGCGGAGACACTCCACAGAGCTGCTTATGGCACATAATGGCATGCAAATAGCCCCTTGGCACCTTGCATGCCATATGTGACCATTAGAATGCCAGTCCCTGGCTTGTCTGTGTTTTTTGCCAGCAGGGGGCAGGGTACGCTGCATATATGCACATTGCTTGGCACTGTCATGATCCGATATTCATACATACAGGCAGCACCTGCCGGACAGGGCATGATGCCTTATGAATATACCTCCCTGACGGCCATGCGCTATTTCTCGTGTGATGCTATTTTTCACATGGTGCATATGGCTGAGACTGAATATGGGGGTCTTTAATTCTATAAGAGGAGGAGTCAATCGATTCTAAGATTCTAAAAGGTTTTGTTTGGAAAAATTTAACAAAGCTAGATTTTTTCGAAGCATACAGATATTCAGGTCACTATAGGTTCTACAACGGTTCTGATATGGTGTGAAACGTTCTGACAGCTGTCCGAGTCTGAACCTCATCAGAACTTTCAGAACCTATGTGGTATTTCATATTTAAAGAATGCAACCTGAGCTACATTTAATTCCCACCCATAAATATTTTTTAGTGAAGGGAAAGTATGACACAATAACTTGCACTGGTTACACTTTAAAGTGTCAATTAACTACACTGTAGTTACAGTGTAACTACACTACAGTATAACTACACCGTAACTGCCTTACAACTGCAATGTAGTTGCATGCAACAACCATGTAGCTACAGTGTAATTGCCCTGTTGCATGTAATTAATGATTTCTTGAATTGTACTAAAAGTGTTGTGACTTGTATTGCTAATTACCATGTCTGCACTCGGCTGGTTTTTGATATTTGAATTTGTGATACTGGTATTTGTGTCTCTAGTATTTGTATCTGTAACTGTATTTGCTTCACATTAGTGCTTGCAGAATATACATTTTTTTTACATTTCACACTTGCTTTTGTTGTTAATGATGGCACAATACCAAGGGTTTGACAGGATTCAATAAAATGCAGTGGTATCAATAAAATATGCATTCACACTATGAGCGATGGTAGTCATCTGTGCGTAATACCAGCCTCAGTTTGGGTCTAATACTACTTTACATAGGCCAACACAAATACAAATATTTACGAGTGATATTTGCATTTGTAAAAAGTGCAGCATTTGTGTGCATTTGTCACAAACTGTATTTGTTTTGCACCGCCCTACTCTTTACCTACTGTATTGCCCCCTTGAGTAACACCGCTGTGATCATAGCAACTTCATATAAATATTTTTTTCCAATTGTTTAACCAGGAGTAGCACACTAAGCTGAAAGCTTGTTTACATGTGCAACCTGGGAGCACACGGAAGTTAAGTGACTTGCTCAGGGTCACACAGTATGCAAATGGGGGCTGTGGGATTCAAATTCAGGTCTCTAGATTTGCAGCTCAGAGCCTTAAACCACTGCGCTATACTGCCTCCCATATAGTACAGAGCTGGCACTGTGGGTCCTGTCTCCACCACCAGCCTTTTTTCTGAGTCTTTTCCCCCACCCCATTCTTTTCGCTGGGAAAAGACCTGCTGAAAGGGAGTATATTAAGCTCAAAATCCAATGGTTTAAACATTATCAAAACCTCTTCAGAACTTGTGAACTTGCAACCATCCCGTCTCACCCTTTAGCCTAAGATTAAGTGTGGATCAGGTCCTTTTACAGAAAATGGCATCACTTCTGGGTGGATCTGAACCTATCGGAACCCATTCTCCCATCTCTTGAACAAGCTATACTTAAAGAGATCCACCAATATACCTTGCAGTGCCCTTGCACCCCATGTATAGGTGCCTCACCTCCACAGCAGTACTATGATTCAAAGCTGCACCCCAAGAAGTAATCCATAACAAAGTTATTTTACTTGTAAAAGGCACTAAACGGGGTCCCAAGGACTTCCCGAGTTTTTTTCAGCAGTCCCTCTCCGCCCCGCACTCCCTAGCATGATGGCAAGATGCTAGGGAGAGCCTGGGAACGCAGCTCCATTATAGTCAATGGGTGCCAGCTTTGGGCTGATTTTTAATATTAGAATGGCCTGTGTATTAAGCGTAGGCAGCGGTGCGCTAACAAGAGCCTTGTCGGTCAACCGTGCCCGTTTCATTATACAATGGCCATTCTAATATTAAAAATCAAACCGAAAGCTAACGCCCATTGACTATTTATTTATTTATTTCAGAGTTTTACCAGGAAGGCATGCTGGGCGGAGAGCGGAGACCACTCGATTTCAGATGCGTCCTGGACGAGGGGAAGCAGGGATATATACAGTACAGTAACAAGGCAGAAAAATACAGTACAATAATAATAATACAATACATTGACTACACAGAGGCAGCTATTGTACAAATAGGCTACATAGCAGAAATCCCATCCGGTTACAGTAGGTGGGAGATCGGAGTAGCAGCAACGATTTAACTATAATGAAGCGCACCCCCATGCTCTCCCTAGCATCTCATCATCATGCTAGTGAACACAGGGGCAGAGGGGGGTGGCTGAAAAAAAAAAACAGGAAGTCCTTGGGACCCGGTTTAGTGCTTTTTACAAGTAAAGTAACTTTTGTATGGATTACTTCTTGGGGTGCAGCTTTGAATCATAGTACTGCTAGGTAGAACATCAGGTGCAGGGGCCAATCTTAGTGGAGCTCTTTAAGAAACTAACAGAAAGAACTGTCACAATGAAAATTCCTGACGCTCTTTAAACTTATTCTCACACATTCACCCTGATTTCATTTGAGCTATGGGAACCAGGCAGGCCTTGTGAATAATTAAAGACAAACTAATGAAAACTCAGAATGTCAGGGATGTAATATAGTTTTGTAGAATTCATCACGGAGCCTTTAAATTCACAAATACGACATGATGAATTATTGATCTAGGTGTCAATAAATGGGGTGGCAGCTGTTCGCCTGCAACCAGCTTTAACCCACGCAGGGCTGAAATCCATGCCGAGCTGCAAAGCCGATGGTGTGTAACAGGGAAATGAGGGATTACTCCTAACTCAGACCAATAACATGGTTAAGAAAGAGTGAGTACATTTCCACAGGACATTGTTGATTTCATGAAAAAATAGTGATCGATCCCTGGAACTCAATGAGGGGCCCCAGGTCCTGGTTATTATTACCATCATTTATATTACCACCTATGTGATCCACAGACAGGACTGTGGAAAAAGAGATGGTGGTGGTGGTGGTGGTGTTGCTATGTACGCATGTCTTGGCTTCTGCCATGATGTCTTATCTCTGTTGGTCATCCCTTCCCCCATAAACACATCCTGTGCCAACTCCCGTTCCCCTCCTTACTCCCCATTTCCAATCTTATGTTTCATTCTCCAATATCATCTGTTCCCTGTGGTCCCCTCCCCAGCTGTGTCACAGACCTTCCTGTGGACTTACAAGATCTCCACTTCTTGCCCAGGACCATACAAGGCGGTGTGTGGGCTGCCCTGTTAGTTGTGGAGTGCCTGCCGGGGAGGATGCCAGATTAGGCTGCTTCATTTTCCTCCTGTGCTTTTCTTCCCCAGGGTGTGAGCGTGCAAAGTTGCGCAGGCATGTGTGTAACCCACCCCCACCGGCCCCCCTTTTTTAACTAGCAGGGCTGATCCTCTCACCACATGGTGCCAAAGAGAGGGATGGGGGTTGTCACTACAGTTCAGTTTATTAATACATCTTCTTCTGAGCCTGCCATACACAGACAGGCAAACCAAGTGTGGCAACTACCTGGCGCACACCTGGTGGGACCATTTACCAAGACCATCAACCTGGGTCCCTGGGAGAAAACATTTCTCACAATTATGCTATGTTTGTAGTTCTGGTCAGGGGCACCCAAGTAAATCCAGACACAGTGGAAGCAGTAACAGTACTGTCCAAACCAGGTCGGAATTCTATAGTGTGGCTTTTATTCACAAACACAGACAATAATCACAAAGCAAAGATAGACCCCCACAGGGCTACTCCTACTAGTAATTCAGATTACGGAGGTGCAGACATTCCTAAATTCCCATTTAGCACAGGCATACTGAACACACACAGCGAACTCTCAGGTTCTGAATTACACAGCGAACTCTCAGGTTCTGAATTACACAGTGAACTCGGTGGTTCTGAATTACGAGATTGGCACACACGGCCAGAACTGGTACATTTCCTCTTGACTAGGCACACATGGCCAGTACTAGGACACTTTCCCATATTTCATGAGGAATTACTGGTGGCACCCTCGACCACCAAAGAGCACATACAGGCTCACAGAGAATTCAACCCACGTCTGGGTAAACTGTTTTCTTCAGGCACTGGCCAAATGCACTGAGAGAAAACACAGGTGCCCAAACTGAACCCAGAGAGGTAAACTGGTTGCTCGAGATGGGGGGGGGTCTCCCACCTTTTGCTTCCAAATTTATACTCGGCCATTCACCTGGTTAATAACACCCTCACAGAAAACTTGTAGATGCTATCCTGAAATGTCTTTCACACTTAACATACTACATTACACACCTCTGAGGTGTCAGAAAGTTAAAAGTTCTGTAATTGGCACTGTCTCTTCACTAGACCCCAACTTTAGCAGACGCTTTTAAACAGAAAACAGTCTAGGTGACAGGATCCCTCTGACAGAGAAAATTCACCACAAGGAATACAAGGAAAGGGCTTTTCCAAACAAAAGTCATAGGTAATCACAGAGCAATTAAATGTCAGGCAGCTTCAACACAGTCCAGACTGGGCCAGGGAATTGCCGCTGAATCCTGGAATCCACCCAATCCCTCCTGGGATGGGACAATGTGAGAACCACTTCGCTTGGTTTCCACCACTTCACCACTAGGCTGTACTGGCTCACACTAGGGTGAGAAACAAACAAAAACACTACTGGTAGCTCTCTGTCAGAGCTAAAACTGAGGAGCTGCTGCAGGCTGCAGCCTCCTCCTGGGACTCCACTCTCAGAACTGACTGAACATTCTAAAGCTAACTCCCTGCGGTTAGCTTGAGTGTGGCTTTTCACAAGCTGCCTCTCCCTGCCTGCCACTGATTCTAATGGGATTCTAGTAACCCCTGGGAACAAGGGGGTTACATGTGCACGTTGGCACGCTGTCTGCCAGCATCTTGACAACCCTGCCTGCCCCTTTTTGTTGCTCTCACCGGCACTACCACCTGGACTGCACCCAGTGGCGATCATGCGGGGAGAAGCAGAATCCAACCCTCTGAGGGAGGAGAGCTGTCCCTAAGATGCTCTTTCCTCCTGTCCTGGCTAGCTTCCTGATGACCCATACTTTCCTGAATATAGGCTGCCGGCTTTATGTGCAGCAGCCCTACAGCTGCACCGATGGACCAGCCTCACTCACCGTTTTCATTGGATATGCGTCTCCTAGGGCCAAACCTAATTCCATTACAGATTCCCTCGTCTCCATCTCCTCTCTAGCTTGCTCTGGTGAAGGCCTGTTACTTAGTGACCTTAACACTGATTGGCTCTCCCCCTCGGCCAATCCCACTGTTCGCATAACTGAATCCCTCAATCTTGCACAGATCGTTACTGAGCCTACCTGCCTCAGCCCCCATTCCTCACATTATTCTCTGACTCGGTCCTTTCCTCTCACATCCTCCACTGCATTGTATCCACTAGAACCTGTACAGTGGCACACATGGGGGTGGGGAAAGTTGCCCCCCCTCCAAAAAAATATTTTAGAAATACATTGAGAAAATATATTCGGGGGGAGGTGGCAACAAGAGGATTTTGTTCAGGATGCTTTTAGGGACTGCTACATGGTCTACTGTGTCCGTAAAATCTGCCACCCAAAATCCTCCCCAAGTTTGTCTGAGCTAGGGCATTCGGATCTCTTGATCTGGCCTCCCTACTTGCCAAGCTTTGTAATACTGACTTGTCCCCACTCTCAATGTCCACTGACACAAACAAAGCTCTCGTAATATTCCAAACTAAACTCACTACTGGCTGGGGTAAACATGCCTGTTTAGAAAGGTCTTGTGTCCATGGTTCCCACTTGCCCTGTATCTCAGCAGAGATTATTGACCTCTGTAAGGACTATGACTCTGCCCAGTGCCTCCACAAGGCCTCTGGATCCCCCCAGCAATTACTGAGATACAAGCAGCTCAGGAACCCCTGCAAAAAAGCCTCCAGGGAGCTAAATCAAATTATTTCTCTACCAACCTCCATAAAAAATTAGTTCCTGCAACAGGTTCTGGAAGGTAGTTCACTCCCTTTCTGATACCCCACCTAGGCAATAACCCCGGTTCTAAACCCAGGTCATTCATTCTTATATCCAGTCCCACTTAGATAGCCTCTCTTTCAATTAATTCTTTACCTCTTGTGCTCCCTCTCTGATCCCTTCCCCCTCCCTACATTACCCCCCCCCCATCAACCCCAGTCACCCTTTCTCCCTATCATCTATCACTCCCTCTGTCACCTTGCATCCCTCTGGGCTCTCAATCTCTAAAGATCCAAGTCCATATGATCTAGACCCCAATCTTCTCTTCCTATTGAAGCCAGCTATCGCGGACCCCCTTACTACCCTACTTAACCTCTCCTTCTGTCTCAGTCCACTACCCTGTGCACTGAAACAGGCCAAAGTCCTCCTCCCTACACAAAGAGGGGGGACCCTACCCTCTAGGAACTACCACCCTGTCTCCCTACTCTGGCCAAAGTTCAGGAGAAACTTGTCTTTTCTCAGCTCTCTGCACTCCTTAATTCCTCTGACCTCCTCTCCCCCTACCAGTCTGGCTTTAGGAAGGCCCACACCACTGTCTCCTCCCTCCTTCATTTCACTGATTCCATACTGTAAGGGGTGAACCAGGGACATGTTACCGCTGATATCTTCATCGACCTTTCCAAGGCCTTTAATATGGTGTTAGACAGCAGGGATCGTCAGGGGGCAGCTGTTGGTGGGGTGGGGGTGGGTAGCTCGAGCGTAGAGGACGCTCTCCTCTGGAGAAGGTGGGCAGAGTGCCCTGCTGCACTGCCACCGCCTGGTTGACCACAGTTGGTGGCACAAGCGGAAGTGGCAATGGGGTGAGCAGGGATGCCCTGATATTCATAGATGCATGCTGTCAGCTGCAGTATACTTAGTCTTGGTAGGGCAGCAGGATCTGCAGCTGGCAAAATGGAGCAACAAATAGCTCCAATAATCACATATGATAGGTGGATCTCCTGATATGATAGGTGGCTGATCTCTGGCTGTGATGTCAGCTGCAGAAGATTCTGGGATGCGCCACTGGCTGCAGGGATTATAAGATGCCAGTCAGTAGTAATACCAGGATCAACCAGATAGAATATAAAGTATGCAGCAACAACTTAGGTAAAAATAACATTTTTCTCCAAAACTACTAGCTGGGGGCTGTTGCACATTATGGTGTTGGGCATTTACTGACGTACATTCCCCTTTAAGTCACTTTCATGATATCATTTGAGTCGAATATCATGTGTCTAAATAACGCTATCAACAGGAATGCCTGCGTGAACACTATAAGCCTTGAAAAAGCACCAATAAAGCATGAAACAGAATCAGATGTTTTTGTAGCTGGGTGGGAATCACGAGCACACTTGCACCTGTTTTCTTGTACACTGCAAAATAAAAAAATAACTGTTTGCACTTTCCAGTTTTTGACTATTTATTTACTGTGTGAAGGGTGAGTGCTGTACTTTTAATACAGATACAAACAATCAAAAATTTAATTAGCATATATTGTCTAAAAAAACATATATAGTTTGGAAAAGTGGCATCAGCAGTTATATGATGCATGTCGCTATCATGCAAGATACTCGGGTACATACAATGACCCCGACTCTCTGCCCGAGGCTGGTAGCCTTGGGACCACTGCAGTTACGGTGCTCTTAGACTCGTAGGGGGAGAATGATGGTCCACGTACTACATGAGCTGCCCCTGTGGTGGGGTTGGGAGCAAGATGATGATGGCAAGAGGGACTGGTCGGCATCCCCCCCTGCACCTCTCCCTCAAGAGGCCAACGATGCTGCATGGATGTCCACACATTGGGTACTTAGTAGGTCTTTATGTGGGAAAAATCTGGGCCACCACTAATGACAGCCTCTTGTGGGCCACCCTCATCATCAAACACCTAGTACCTTACTCACCCTCCAGTGAAAAACAAGTAAACCACATGTAAGCTGCCCCCCCCCCCCCGATAACGGGGTAGTTCCACTGAGGTGCAAGGGAGAGGTGACAGTGGTCTATACAGGAGACAATGGTATCGTTGAACATACCAAATGGGAGTGGGACTACAGAGGGGGTTTGAGAAAGGAAGGAGCAGATGCAGATAAGAACAGCCCAGCCAAAAGCAGTAAAAACAAGAGAAAAAAAAAAAGGAGTTACATGGTTTATGAATAAAAATGGTGGTATGAACTTCACCAAGTATTATACCTGTCCAACTCTGATACTTCTCTGAACAGGAGAACAAAGATAAACCCTTCCACTATGACAAGGTCATAATGAGCACACGCACAGAGCGACCAGTCCTCTAAATCATTCTGCAGTGCTAGCAATAAACTGCACCTACGTTCCCCACAATTCACAAGGTGGTACTATGGTTTTTAATAATAGCACTGTTTCAGGCAGTATACATAATTCATTGATGCAGTATTTTTCACAGATGCCTCCAAACTGGTAGTAAATGTCAGAAATGGAGAATCAATACACTGTTTGGTGGTAAAAGCGCACAGTCTGAAGTGCTATATGTTACATTTGTGACAAGGGGACCCCCACTCTCAGGAAATATCGCATTTGCAAGCCTTGCTGCTGATCTAAAACTGAGAAAAACAAGTAGTCATTTCTGAAAAGCAAACCAGCTTCCTGTTCCTGAGAAAGAAAAGCCAAAATGGCAAAATATTATCACCAGTTTTTAATCAGAATACTCCTAAAACCAGAGTTATCTTGTCAACAATTATGGCCCCTGTTCCTAAAACTCAGACCTAGCACCATGCATCCCTTGTTCATCCGTGTCAAATGTAACACAGCATTTCCCTTGCTCAGCTGCATATGTACAGGAACAGTCTGCAGCTAAGTCAGCGCGCCATATTCCGTGTCAGTATGAAATATGCATATATCCCATGAGGCACTGGGAATGAGGACCTTTCACCTGGGCTGTTCATCTGGAAAACATCTGAAGAAAGGAAACTAGTGATGGAATTTAGATCCAAATCGTACAATCTCACAGCTCAGTAGAGCAGAATTTCTCTATAATATACTGGTCACAGGCAATATTACCAGCTCCTTTATTTTGTCTCTAGGAATGGCACCCTTAATTGAAATAGACAGTATTGCTTGTCAAAGAGTACATGGCTTCCAGTTCTGAAAATGTCAACTTTAATCTTGGAACTTTGATTTTATTTCCTCTGAGCGGCGGTACTTGTTTCTAAATAGCCTGTTCTGTCAGCTGGCCACCTGCAAAATTCAACCAAGCAGTAGCCTACAGGTAGATGGAAGGGAATCATAAACACAGGGTGGACTAGCATTTATAGCAACCCCCCCTTTCCTTCCCCAACATGAAACGTTTCTGTATGTGACTGATATTTCATTACTGATGTTAACACGGCCTGACATTGTCTGCACAAGGCACAGCAAGACTATTATTTATTTATTTAGTTTTTGTTGACCGGGTAAGTGCACTAGACAAATCCTATTTTCAGGCAAGACCTGGGAGAGGGAGATACAGATGAATGCCAACTGACCTTGAACCAGATTAAGCTGTTGGTGGTGTTTTTTTTTTTTTTTTTTTTCAGTGAATGAGGAAAATTTGGCCAGGACACCAGGGAAATTCCCCTACTCTTTTCGATAAGTGCCATGGGACCTTTAACATCCACCTGAACTACCACCAATCCAGGCAGATGGGACCTCGGTTTAAAATCTCATCCGAAAGATGGCACCTCAGAAGTGCAGCACCCCTCTCATGCTGCACTACAGTGCCAGTATTGGGATATTAACCCAAGTGCCAGATATGGGAACTGAACCCACAGCCCTCTGATCTCCCAGCCTCAGAGGCGAGTGTGCTACCTACTGAGCCACTGACACTGCTATATTATGCTTCTCCTGCTGCATTTATGTTTTCTTATGAAAATAAATGCAATCTTAATATTAAAAAAAAAAAAAAGGTTTCTGCTGAAAGTTGCATGACAAGGAGGAAGCTGCCTTCATACTGGATAGCACAGATCAATTTTCCAGATAGTGAGAATTTGAGAATCTATGCCATAAAATGTCTTGATGCCAAGGAGCTCCCATTATCTGTATCTCCTGTTCCAGCCCTAAATTATGAAATCAGGTTGGCATCTGGAAAGCCCAAGGATTATCCAAGTCTCTTTTGTTAAAAAGGCATTCTAAACCAGATTGGAGAGGAGACTACTACACTCTGAATCTTGGCAGAAACAAAACAGGAAATATTGGGTCTCACAGATCAATCATAAGAGCTATTAGCAGAATCACCCGTTAGCGTAGCGGAGGTGCATTGCGCCTTTGTGTCAGTGACTCAAATTCAGGAGGGAGGTCAAGGAAATGAGACTGTGGCAGCCAGAATTGGTGCATGCTACAAAGTGCACTGTGAGTCAGGCTAGGAAGGGAGAGGACTGGGTCCAGTCCTCTTTAACATCTTTATAGGTGACATTGCAGAGGGTCTGGAGGAAAGGCATGCCTCTTTGCAGATGACACAAAGATCTGTAACAGAGTTGATACACGGGGGTTAGAAAGGATGAGAAGGGACTTGACAAGGCTGGAGGAATGGTCAGATATATAGCAACTTAGATTCAGTGCAAGAAGTGCAAAGTAATGCAGCTGGAAACAAAAACCCAGGAGAAAAGTACACAATAGCAGGGGAGGTACTAACAACAACAAAAATGGAAAGGAACCTGGGGTAGTCATATCAGATGATCTAAAGGTTGGTAAGCAATGTGAGAAGTCAGTAAGGAGAGCCAGGGGATACTGGGATGCATAGGAAGGGGCATCACAAGTAGAAAAAGGGAAGTGGTTATCCCTCTGTACATACAGTTGGTGAGACCCCATCTGGAGTACTGTGTGCAGTTTTGGAGACCTCATCTACGCAAGGACATAGACAGGATGGAAGCAGTCCAGAGGAGAGCAACTAAAATGGTGCAGGGTCTGCATTAGAAACCATATGAAGAGAGACTGAGAGAGCTTCACATGTATACCCTTGATGAAAGGAGGGAGAGGGGGTACATGATAGAAACGTTCAAGTACCTGAAGGGAATCAACAAAGTCCAGGAGGGTAGCAACTTTCAGAAAAAGAGATGTGTAAGAACAAGGGGGCACAATTTAAAAATAGAGGGGGGATGGCTCTGGGGTAATGTGAGGAAATTTTTTTTCACGGAGAGAGTGGTGGATGCATGGAACCACCTTCCTGGGGAGGTTGTTGGGTCTAAAACAGTGGGGGAATTCAAACATGCATGGGACAGACATAAGGCAACTGTAGTGGGGGGTGGCAGGAAGTAGGCTGTTCGTTAACTAGAATCTGCAGCTTATCCAGTAGGTAGGGAAATGGGCAGACTTGGTAGGCCAAGTGGTACTTATCTGCCGTCAAAGTCTATGTTTCTATGTAACTGGGCCCAGCAGTTGCAGTGGCCCATCATGGGAAGGTAGTTGCGTAGTTGCACCATCCTGTGCAAAGCCCAGTGGCATAGCCTGCTAACAGAGGAGGTGGTAGAAAAGGAAAAAAATGACCTGCGATATGGGATTCTGACGTTTTTTAAAAGTCCTCCCTGACTACCGCCTGCCATGAAAACATTAAATATCTAGGTGTGGTGTTACGCAGTTCACCATCCGAAACATGTGGGAACACCATCCTAAGGTGTGCACAGTATGAACCTGGTATGTACAGTCAAAAGGTAACCTCAACAGAAGAGGTTTTAAAAAAATTGCAAGTGGTGGCCATTTTTAATGACGTGAGTCATTTATTATAAAATTAGTTATAAAACCTGTTTCAGAATTATCAATACACAGATAAGGAGCCGGCCTAGTGGTGCGGAGGGCTAAAGTGCCATGCTCCTCACCTGCTATCACGCCGGGGCCCGGGTTCAGGAATGCATTCAGGTCACTGGGGGGTCAGCCAGGAGAAAAGAAGTGAGCATCCCTGGGACTGCTCTCCTCTCCTGTGGAAAGGGTCGCAGTTGGCACCAACCCACTAGCCAAATGCTGGTAGATTTGGTATTGGGCTAGTAAGGTTTTCCTTTAACTAGCCCTGTGGACTTGTAGTGGAGAAGGTAACATTTTGATAACTACGCCAGCTGGGCCAATGCAAAATTCTGTGGAGGTAGTGGATTTTCCCAGTCACTAGCCCTGCTGGCTAGTGACTGCAAAACTTAATTTTGACCCCCCACTGGGGGTCGAAGGACTTCTTGCTCCGCTGTCAACTCTCACAAGATGGAGGCTTGCTGGCAGTGGAAGTAGAAAGGCATTAAGGGAGGGGCTACAGACAACACAGTGTACGGTTTTGTGTGTGTGTGTGTGTGTGTGTGTGTGTGTGTGTGCACACGCGCACACGCTTCTCATATGCCTCCACATGGCATGCACTGTCATCTGCTGGCTGTAGCTGGGGTTGGGCAGAAATGTGGAAACATGGCAGAATGGGCTGGACCCGAGATCTGGATTGTGTCTCGTCGGAGGGGTGACCCTCACCTTCCTGGCCCCACCACAGCAGGGAATTTGTGGAGGACTCTGTGGGCCAATCCTTGCAGGAGGTGGCAGTTGGTCAGGGGCTTGCTGGGATGGGGCTGCTAGCCCACCACTCAGGCCAGGAGGATAAACAGCAATATGAAAATAATACGTAGGTGATGAATCTGGTGGCTCATGTGGTGCCTATCCACAAAGGGGGGTCTAGGGAGGAGATGGGAAATTACAGGCATGTCAGCCTTACGTCGGTGGTAGGCAAATTAATGGAGGGCTTCATCAAAGGGAGGATCGGGAGGCAACTGGAAAGGCTGGGGCACATGGATGATAAACAGTATAGTTTCATCCCGGGGAGATCATGCCAGACCAACCTCATAGATTTTTACGACTGGGTGACGGGGACCCTGGACCGACAAAGACTGGTGGACATCCTATATCTGGATTTCAGTGAAGTGTTTGACTTGGTACCCCACATCGGGTTATCAACAAAGTTGGGGGGGATGGGGGTGGGAAGACAGTTGCTTAGATGGGTAGAAAAATGGCTTACAGATAGAACACAGAGAGAAGTGGTTGGTGGGATAGTCTCCTCCCCTAGGAAGGTCTTCAGTGGGGTACCCCAAAGTTCAGTGCTGGGACCACTCCTGTTCAACGCCTATGTCTCCGATATAGGGACAGGGGGTTAGGAGTAGGATGAGCCTCTTTGCGGATGATTCAAAACTGGGAGCACTGGAGGACAGGGAGGAAGCGAGGGTGGCAGTCCAGAGGGATCTGGATACCCTGGAGGGTTGGTCAAGGAGGTGGGGGCTGAGGCTTAATCCAGGGAAGTGTAGGGTGTTGCATCTGGGAGTCAGAAACCCAGGTCATGTATACACCCTGGGAGGTGTCTCACTGCAAGCCACATCGAGCGAAAGGGACCTGGGGTGGTGGTAGACACCAGAATGAACAACACTGAAAACTGCAGAAGATTGGCGGCAAAGGCAAACAGGATACTGGGCTGCATAGCTCGGGGAATAACGTCCAGGAGGAGCGAGGTAATCCTACCTCTGTATAATGTCTTGGTCAGGCTGCATCTTGAGAATTGCGTGCAGTTCTGGAGACCTCACCTTAGGAAGGATGCAGCACTGTTGGAGAGGGTCCAGAGGAGGGCAACCAGGATGATCCGGGGCATTAGTGATAGCACCTTTGAGGAAAGGCTGGAAGCCCTTGGGCTGTACTCGCTGGAGGAGAGGAGAAACAGGGGGGGCATGATTGAGGTATTCAAATATGTGAAAGGGATTAACAGGGGTGGAGCCAAAGAAATGTTCAGGCTAAAGAAAGGGGGCACAACCAGGGGGCATGAATGGAAGTTGAAGGGGGGAACCTACAGGGGAGAACGTAGAAGGCATTACTTCACTGAGAGGGTGGTGGAGCCATGGAATGCATTGCCCGGGAGTCTAATTGAGCAGGGCACTGTGGAGGGTTTCAAGAGGGGGTGGGACAGATGCATGGGTGTACTGAAGCCAGGGTTGACCCTCTCAGGGGCCGGGGGGGGGATCTAGCATCCAATAGTGGCTGGCTACTGAGCAGACACGAAAGACCATTGGGCCTATTCTGCTGGCTTTTAGCATGTTAGTATGAATCTAAACATGTCAGAAATACTTGTTTGGTTTAGAACTATATGATGGCATTTCTGACGGCTCTGCTTTAAAAACCTTTGTTATATATTGCAGACGTGATGTAAGGTCTCTCTGATTTGCTCATATTTATACTCATAACTGCTCCGTCACATCTGATAATCATAATACTTTGGTTTCTTTTTCAAGTGGGCATTCGTAAATGGTTGTTATATCAAATCGGCAGCACCCTATGCTTATGAATGTACCAGAACATTTCTCTGGAGCTTCGTAATATTTTATTTCCCTTACAACTGGTTCCTTTCGTCTCTTAGGCACATGCTTAGAGCTGCCAGTACAGCCTAGAGGTTAGAGCAACTCAGATTCCAGAAATATAACAAGCTGTGAATGAGTTTGGTACATTCAGCAGACCTGGGTTTGACTCCCACAAACTCCACCTGCATACTGTGTGACCCTGAGCAAGTCACTTAACTTCCCCAGTACTCCCAGGTTACCTCTGTAAAGAGACATTGTGCCTAGTGGGAATACCTCAGTTACAAACAAAAATGATAAGAAATTCAATTTATGACCTATTAGTTACACTGATGTACTGTTCATTTTTAATAATTTTGTCTCTCATATTTTTTAATGTACCCATAATGAGTTTTCTTTGATTCTTTTTATCTTTGATTTATTGTTTTTGCCCTTCCTTCACCTACTGACCCCTTTCAGCTCCCCCCCCCAATCCATTACCCGCTGTCTCCTGGACTTACCACCTACACCTCCTTCTTCCATGGGTTGCCCTTCGTGGGGGGCTGTAGGGGTGGCCCATCCCAAGGGAAGACGAATCCAAGTGGAGGAAGGATGCTAAGATCAACAGTGTTGGGCCTGCAGGAAACCAGCATCATCCTACTGCGGTTGGGGTCTTTTCCACTGCTCTTCCAACTCTCCCCCCAGGACGCTGGCAACAAGGGTGAGTAAGAGCGCACACCCAAGCATGCTAACATGCAGCACTGGCTGACGTCCATCCTCCCCAACAGTGCTGCCTGAAGTGTCCCCTGTGGTCACCCAGGTGGCGCTCGCACAGTGGCATCAGTCTCCCACCCTCTCTGGAGAGGGAACGCATCCAACGGAATGTTCCATTCTCCTTGCCCCTTCAGCTCATGATTCTCCAGGCTCATTGTCAAACCCTGGCCACCAATGTCGTGTGCGGTAGCTCTACCACTGCAGCAATGGGCCACCCATTTCCTTGGAGTCTGATTAAACCTCATAAGTGAAAATATTTACAAAAAAATAAGACAAAATAGAAAAAACGTAGAAAACACTAGAGTCAAACATAATTGTTGTAAATATCATAGTTTTTTTAAATTTCTGTTTATGTTCATTCTCCCCAGCCCCTCCTTACTCTCAGGACCTTCCAGGCACCTCCCAATCCCTCTGCCTCCCCCAACCATGGTCACCTACCTCCATGGAGCCTTGGATGTGCCCCCCCCCAGGCAAGGTTGGGGTGGGTGGATGTACCTCCACATTTCTTGGTTTCATCAGGTGGTGCCATACGCTGGGGAGGCAGAAACCCTGGATTTACCACTGTCTTCATTGTGTAGGTGCTGGGGCCATTTTACATGTTCTTCCATCCCTCGGGGATGGCACATACAAGGACATCAAGGCATGCCTGCACACACTATGTGCGTGTCCGCCCACCAACATCAGAGACGGCCCCCATCCTCCCCTTGGTCCTCCAGCCACACTGCCACCTGTGGTCACCCAGCTAGCTGTACTCTGGCGGAGGGTGGAACCCTCCCCAGGGAAGGAAAACGTCCCGTGAGACGGTCAGTCCTCCTCCCCTCGGCTTGCCCCCGATGACCCGAGCTCATTCCCAAACTTGGATTGCCTGCATTGTGAAATATCACAGTTTTAAGCTTCTTATTTAAGTAGCTAACTGTTCTTTTAAGAATATTTTTTTGAACTTTTATACTTATTTATCTACATATACTGTGTGTTGCAGTTGTATTACTGGGAAAGTCTTAAAAATGAAATTTATTTTTTACTTTTTAATTTCAAAATTTTCTCAGTCAAATACAGAAATTAAAAAACCCTTTATAAAGCCATCCAATCAGCACAGAGGTAGCACTACCACCTGCGACATCGGCGACCTAAGTTCTGGAGCGAGCTCAGTCAATGGGGCCGGCCGGGGGAGAAGGACAGCATGGCCCATGGATGGCACTCCTCCTTCCAGGAGAATGGGAACTGTGCCCGACAACCAGACTACCACCTAGAGAAGACTACACCACAGGGACATCACCTGGAGAGGGCCACCGCTGGCCACAGTTACGTCACACATGCCTCACTGCACAGACAGCTCCCAGGAGGGAGAGAAATTGCAGAAACCGAATAGTCTGCCAGGGATGATGTTGGCACCCCACAGACCCACACACTACAAATTGACACTCCATCCCCCACCACAATATTGCTGAGTCCAGCAAGTTGTAAGTAAAGAAAAAGGTAGGTGATGGGCTGGGGTGGCGCCATCCTGGAGAAAGAGGCGGGCCAGAGGATGGGAGATTAAAACCATGATGAAAAGAAATCCTTTAGCATATTACAGTTCCTCAGATAATTAAAATTATAAGTTCATAGCACCTGTGCAGGGTGTCTCTTATGGTACATGAAAGTCTTAGAGCATGCGGTTTCGGCAAAAGGACAGCAAAGCAAAGTGTTCTGGTTACTCACGCTTTACGAGAAGTCTGTCATACAGTAACAGACACCCTGTGGAGGCCCTATTAACTTATAAATCACTCAAGTTTGCTACCAGGATTGAGGGGATTTATAATAAGTTTTAAGTATATTGGTTTTAATTACAAAAGTTAAATGAAGCTGCCTTCCCTCTGGCTGTGGTGGAACATACCACTCCGGCATTTTTTTTTTTTTTTTACCTTTATTCAGTTTTAAAATGTGACAGTGCATCAAAACTATCCATGGCTTAGAGTATAGGATAATAAAATTACATATACGCAACACAGTATTCGCGCACTTCTGCCTTTGACACAACACTAAAGGAATTATCTTATTGACAAAATACATCCACAAAGATTTAAGAATGAAGCCACATGTCAGCCCGGTGGCGCAGAGGGCTGAAGCGCTGGACGTCTCACCTCGTGGCACGCCGGCGACCCGATTTCGGGAGCGAGCCTGGGTCATCGACACGGGAGGGGAGGGTGGAGCTGGATGGAGCAGCCGACAGGCAGCTCTCCTCTCTGGGGAGATGGAATGGCATCCCTTGCTCACGGCTGCCCCCCTGGTGGAGGTCGAGGGGCTGCGCAAGCAGGGTGACGGAGATAGGTCAATGGAGCGGGCGGAGGAGGGTCGCTACCGGGGCTGTAAGGCACATGCGTGTCTCCATACGCATGCAACCTTCTCCTGGGGCCCTCAGGTAAAATGGGGAGAAAAATGGAAGAAACAAACCGGTGGCAGGATGGCGAACGACTCTCTGCAGGCACCGCTCCCGGACCGGGCATAAGGTAAGCCCCAGTAATTCTGGGGGACAGAGCTGGGGGAGCCAATCAAATGGGGGCTGTTCAGGGAGGAGTATAAATAATAATAATAATAAAAAAAAAAAAAAAAAAGGAATGAGGCCACAATGCAGCATAACTGTGAACAGTCCCATAAACTGAAGTAGTCCAGAAAGGTCTGAATGGCGCAAAGGTGACGTGAAGTCGACGTTCAAATCGACACATGAATTCCATTAATAAAAACTGACCATTTCAAAACTCAGATTCCAGGAATATAACAAGCTGTGAATGAGCTTGGCACATCCAGCAGATCTGGGTTTGATTCCCACAACTTCCACTTGCACATTGTTTCACCTTGAGCAAGTCACGTAACCACCCCAGTGTTGCTGCCAGGTCACCCTTGTAAACAGGCCTTCAGCTAGTGTGCCTCACCTAGTTACCACAAAAAAAAAAAAAAGAATGCTCCACCCCTAAAGTTCCAGCATGAGAGACTGGATAAGACAGTACATTGGCTCTGTGTGCTGACTGGCTGAAATCAAATACATGTTCAAAAGCCAGGAACAGGTGGTTTGATTCTCAATCCTAAACAAAAGTACTGTAAGCACCAGGAAAGCCAAGACTAGCAGATGAAACTTTAACTATAGAACGGAATGGGTAATGAGGAAAAAAGACAAATAACGAGGCTCACCATCTGAGGTGCATCATTCACCCTGACAAAGGGGTATTAGTACCCCCAAAACGCTGGTGGACAGAGGCTACCACTACCTAGTGTACATGAACAAATTCATTTTATCTATAACATTGGTGAGTTCCCAAACTTTTCTTATGCCCTTTGGGGTTTTAATGCGACTTACATAGGAGCAGGCTGGTATATATATATATATATATATATATATATATATATACATACATACATACATTTTTTACATGGTCACAGAGGCTCCCATATTTCCCTTGAAGAAAATGGATTACCCACGTCTCGTGTGGTTATGTCACTTGGCTGCACCCCATGACACACCGCTCATGGAGTGGGTAAACCCCCTAATAACCCACACCCCGTCATGCCTTATTGCTCAATTCTGTTTGTAATACACATTAGAAACGGCAAAGAAAGTTATCATCTATGTATCTGCTGAGCAGTGCAACTGCACCCCCCAAACCCAATTTTGGGATGAGGGCATAATTTTGGCTCCACGCCCACTTACAATAATTATGTGCCCTGTTTAAGCAAAGATTTTGAAAAGTGTCAAACTGTATGGTGCCTGTTCCCCCCCCACTGCTGCCGCTAGGGACAGAGTCAGGCCACTGCCATCTGCTCTGTTATTTCCCAGTGCCATTAAACCACAGACTCTTACAGAAGTAAAATATGGTAGCAATTTGTCTCTATGGCAGCAGAGGACAAACTGTTTTGTCAACCCAAATATTGTACAGTATATGCTTTTCTTATCCTGAAGCAAAATACAGGGTACCAGTGTGGTGAAACCTTCAATGCATATATGGCACAGATCAAAGCAGCAAGAGAGCAAAAACAGGTTGCAGAGCAGTTTCTTTATAACGTAAAATCCAAATAAAAAATTAGTACCAATGGGAAAAAAGTATGATGCCCTTAGAATAACTTGCTCAAAGTTTATATTACAAGTCTCCAAACTGAAATTAAAATAACACCATGCCAAGGAATCTGTCATCATTACTGCTAAAAACAGCAAGAGAACTCCTTTGCTATGATTGGAGGCATCTGGTCACAGGGCCATGACTTATTATTATACAACCACACAGTAGCACAGATCTACTTTCGCTACAAGACTGGTCCCGTGAATGGAGTTATGTTGTTTACCATTTCTATACTTTTAAATTTAGTAACTCGTCTTATAAGCACATAACCCACTTCTGGGAGTGTGTTATACTAAATTATAAAATGAGTATGAGAAATACTGTACTCATAACTCTCAACCTTTTGTCACTGAAGTGAGGGACATCGACACTCAAAATGAGGGACACGACTCTCATAATAAGGGACACATTCTCAAACATAGAGATACAAGTTCAGAACACTGTGGAACCATTGCCTTTATTTGTACAAAGTTTATTTTTTAATTAGCATCTCAGAATATTATAAATTTCTGCTTTAAATTCCGAATTTACAGCACATTCTATGTGTGTGCAGCACTTTTTCCATGAGGGACAGATGAGAGACAGGGCAGTTTTGAGGGGCTAAATGAGGAATGTCCCTTGTAATAAGGGACGCTTGAGTGGTATGACTGTACTGTGATTGGTGGCATCCAGTCACATGACCGTGCTGATATCCCAGCACAGCAGCACTGGTCAGAAATGCTGAACTTTCTGGACCTCATCACTTGGTCCTAAAATAAAAAAAATAAAAAAATCAATAAAGCCATTTTATAATTGCAATAAGGCGTTCCAGAGTGTGTGCAATTATGGGATAACAGCACTTCTCAGGTCCATAAAGCCCTTGGCTTTGCCTCGGGCCTCACTTCCAGAGGTGTGCCATTATCCCACAATAATGTACAACTTGTCATGACTTACTACTTCAGTAATGCAATCCCAGCTGCTTAAACTTAGTTTTGCATTAAACCAGCACACCAGGTCAGCCCGGTACCACTACTACTTGCTACACCAGTGACCTGGGTTCAAGAATGGGCTTGGGTTGCTCGGGGGCTAGCTGGGGGAAGGAGGATTTGGTTTCCAAGGGACAGCTGTCTTCTCTCTGGCTGGGGAGACTCTGTGTCTCGCTGCGAGACTGGCGCCTGATGGAGGTCAGGTGGTAGGACAGCAGGAACACAAATTAGGGGTGAGAGACACTGCCAGAGGCCAAGCATGCATTCATGCCACAAAATGCATGTGTGTGTGCATGTCACTGCATGCCCGCACCTTCAGGGAGAAAACCAAGAGCTGAAGGAAAAGGCACTTGTCCGCCATTGTGCTGGCATTCCCCCGCATAATAGAAATGGCAGGCCACCTACCACTACTGTGAAGAAGGTCAACAATGGGGCTGGGAGGTGCGGTTGGGAAAGCCAGGAATGACAAAAAGTGTGATTTAAAAAAAAAAAAAAAAGAATTCAGCATACCACCTGATCTGTTGTGGTTTACTGCTCACTTGTAACAGTTAGTATGCAATCTTAAAGGGATTTTGTTTAAAGTAAAACTCTCATTATATAAACCGTCCCACCCCCAAAAGCCTTAGCTCCCAATTAAGCTTTCTGCACATGAAAGCGTCTGTTTTAGCAAGTCTACTTACAGAATTTTAATTTTGAAAAGTCCCCACTTCCCAAACATGGCAGAGGGTGTGCGGCTCCATTTCAGCTGAAGTTGCGGCGCTGCACCACTAGCCCCAGTACGTAATGTATTCCAGCATGTTTGGGAAGTGCAGACTTTTCAAAATTAAAAATCTGTAAGTAGACTTGTTAAAACAAATGCTTTCATGTAAGCCATCTGCACCATCGGTGAGATGATGTTGGCCCCGGCAGAATCACCCACATCCCAATAACTGGCCCAGACGTGCCTGGATCCCTCCAGGGCCGACCAACGACAACAGGTAAGGCTCTTCATACTTAGGAGCCAGCCGCCGAGGGAGGGCGGAATCAGCCCCTAGAGATGGTACCGAGGGTCGAGCTTGCCTGCGATCGTTCGGGGGAGGAGATCAAGGGAGATGCAGGGGGTTCAGGCTGGGAGTAGGGCAGATTCCGAGTGGGCACTCCTGAAGGAAAAACAGGGGTATAGATGCACAAATAAAGTAAAAAAAATATATATATACATATATATATGGAAATGAAACTGATAATGGGATCACATTTGTATAGAAAATATCTGGTGCTACTGTTGAAATGATATATATTTATGATTTGAGATGACTGTAGAAAACTAGAGATTACTTGAGTGCAAATGTCTCAGCCTTTTGCAGCTGCTGTGGGGACTTCAGGAAGCTCACTATTCTATCAGATCCTGCCTGAAACTGACAAGAACAAAATGTTTTGCTAGAACAGGATGCTTGCTAAGGATGGGGGTTGAAAAGCCTTATAAAATAGCTAAGCTGCAATTGCAGAGAGAGTTTTTCTGTTTTGGAAGAACGAGAGAGAGTTTTACAAGAAAGATTTTTTTTTCTCTCTCTGTACATAGTTATTCTAAACAAGCTTATTTTTTTATGTTACTGCAACTGCAAATAAATAGTTCTGCTGAATTCTACAACTGCTTCTGGTTTTCCCTATGCTTCCTGACCTGTGCCTCAACGACAGATGGTGTCAATAGTGGGATTTAAGCTGTGCATACCCTAAAACAGGTTCCCTCTCAAAGAGGGGATATATGTGACAGGGTAGAATAGGATCCTGTCCCATTTGTTATGGAGAAAGTGTTTAAATGCAAGGATCTGTATTCTTTCCTTTTCTCTCTTCTCTGTCTGGTTGCGCAACCAAATTTTCCTGTGAGACTTCAGACTTGATCAACCCGAACAGTCTCGCAATTCTTTGCCTCTCACTGTCTCTCTGTTGTCTCCTGCTGTCTGTTTTTCCCCCCTTGCGTATCTACATCTGGTAATATAAGAATATGTGCAAATTAATATATGGAAATGAAACTGATAACGGGAACATGTTTGTATAGAAAATATCTGGTGCTACTGTTGAAATGATATATACTTATTTATGATTTGAGATGACTGTAGTAAACTAGAGGTTACTTGAGTGCAAATGTCTCAACCTTTTGCAGCTGCTGTGGGGACTTCAGGAAGCTCACTGTTCTATCAGATCCTGCCCAAAATTGATAAGAACAAAATATTTTGCTAGAACAGGATGCTTGCTAAGGATGGGGGTTGAAAAGCCTTATAAAATAGCTAAGCTGCAATTGCAGAGAGAGTTTTTTTTGTTTTGGAAGAACAAAAGAGAAAGTTTTACAAGAAAAAATTTTTTTTTTATCTCACTGTACACAGTTATTCTGAAAAAGTTTATTTTTTATGTTACTGCAACTGCAAATAAATAGTTCTGTTGAATTCTACAGTTGCTCCTGGTTTTCCCTATGCTTCCAGATCTGTACCACAACAGCAGTCCCACTCCACTTGTTTGTGACATCATAATCATTTCCACAGCAGCAAACGATGATGTCACAAAGATGAGGTTTATGACTTCAGCAAAGGATTAGGCAGCAGGAGCAGACAAATTCTACAGGACAAGGATCCTGTTTCCATGCAAACTGACATAGTAATAAAGGGACCAAGGGAAGATAAATGCAGCCAGTAGTTAAATATAAGCTGAACTGTGTCCGAATAGCAGGGTTTTCAACATTTCACGAAAGTGACAACCGCACTTTAAAGCAACAGAATCTGTTAGTCACCATGTACATTTTTCAGCAATGATATATTTTTTTTCTGGCAAAAACTTCAATATACCCATTATTATTTTGTTTTTCTTTCATTCCTGAACTAAAGATACAAGATTTAGAAGTTTATAAAGTTCCCGCTGCCATGCCATGGCCGCCATGAAAAAAATAAATATCCTGGTACAGTACTGTGCTGCTTACCTTCAGAAACATGTACCCCCATCTTACTATATCTACCATCTTTAATTACTTGAATCATTAATTGCAAAATTAGCTATACCAGCTGTTTTTTAAATATTTGAGAAAATGAAAAATACACTGAGGCTGAATCTAGAGATGCCAGAAATCTATTTTTGCTAACAAAAACTATGCTGAAAATGTCTGCAGACTAACAAATACTGATGCTTTGGGGACAAGCACAATAGCACAGAAGATGGCTGAAAGTTTCACATCCGTCAAGTTAATCTCATTGAATGCAAAAGCAAGTGTGTTCTGTATTCCTTTTTTCAGATCACTTTTTATCTCAATTTTTCACTGCTTTATCTGTTTCCATGATAACTTTTCACACAACACCCCCTGCTAAGGTGGGGGGGGGGGGGCTGGAAGGTGCTGCATCGTCACACACACACAATGGAAGCCAACGCCCTTAATCAGCTGAGTCATTATACACTAGGTACTGTCTATGCACTCAAGGTTCTGGAGCCTGAAGCCCATTTTAGACTCCTCTGGGAGGAGTGGGGGGGAACGATCTACAGTCCTCATGACAGTGGGAAAATAAACCTACTTCCACCCACAGCGCAGCACAAATAAGATCGAGAATTCCAAACATAAGCACCCCAGTCTGACCGCCTCTTTAGTTCCAAGAACCAAAGATGGCATTGGGAATCCAGGGCAGATCCAGGATTTTGTTAAGGGGGTTACATTTTTCACAGTACAAAATCTATACAGGTCTGTTTACAAAGCCTGATAAGACGTAAATAGAACAGCTACTCTTGGCCCACCAAGGGGTGCAAGCAAGTGTTACACACCCTCAAGCTCAAAAGCAGTAAATTCTGGGGTAATGTTAGGAAACACTTTTGCTTCCAGAAGGGGGTGAACCTATGGAAGAGCCTACCAGTAGAGACAGTGGACATGAAGACAGCACAGGTCTTCAAAGTAATTCTGGGCAAATTTCTGCTTACCAAGGGAATTATGGGATATACGGGGTATTACAGTGGATAGGGAAACCTTTTACATTAGTACACATCACAGCATACTAATTCGTACCTGCTTATGAAGTGGGGGATGGGCGGACATGATGGACCTGGAGTTCTTTACGACTTTACATTACTATGATACACAGCTGGGTTTACTAGTGGCTCATAATGGCTAAAAAACTAGGAAGCCAAGGGTTGACACACTCTTGGCACCGACACCACTGCACTGCGCAATGGCACCAGCAAGTTTAGTTTATTATTTCGGAAGACACCTTTGCGCCAAGGCTCTTTTACAAAGGTTCCACGTTGGGGAAACAACACAGTACATAGTGAGGACAATAACAAGTACAGTAGTTTCAAGCAGCCATAGGCTTTGTCGGGTGCATTAAAGCTTTCAAATGGAATTACTGTAATATGTGCAATGATTCACAGTATGTATGTTAAGTTACAGTACTTTGCATATGTTATTCAAGAACATATGTACAATAAAAAAACACAGCTGTAATATGGTTCACTAGAATAAATTAGAAGCTGCTAGGAGAGATGGTAGATACATGTAGAGGAAGCTATGGGGAGAGAATGTAGATTATAGTGGGGAAATAAAAAGGGAGGAGATAGGAGAAAGTGGGGGGGTAAAGGTGGAAGGGACTTAGACAGGCGGAAATTAGAGGGAAGAAGAGTACGTTTAGTTAGGAGAAACATTTACAGGAGGCCATTGTGACAAGGTGCTGACACAGGTAGCGCTTGAAAGTGCCCAGGGTAGCGTCATTGGTAACAGCGAGTTGTACCAGGATGAGGCTCTGTATGTAAGTATTACACACATCAACAAGATCTACGGACATCAATAGTAAAATGCTTGGTGCACTGCCTGCTTCCACTCTCAGACCAAGGTCAATCCATCATGTCCCTAATGCAGAGGATTTCCAGAGAAAAGATATTTGAACCATAACAGGCAAAGAGCATTGCTTCACACAGAAATTTCCAATGAAACATATTCTTGCATCAGTATTTCAGTGGCAAAGACATTTCCTCACAGTCCTCCTGGGCAGCATGCCAAAGCCTTTATTACAGTGTAAATATTTCTTGATGAAGGATACGTAACACAAGCCTAGATCTTGCTGTGCTTCTCTGTACAAAGTTTGCAATGCTTCGTAAAGTATGCAGAGACTAACGATGTTCTCAGGCATGGACAGTGCCCCTTAGTCAGGGGTGTGGGAGGGGAGCTCAGTCCCAATTATCAATCACCACTTTCCAAGTGTCAGTAGCTCCACACAACTCAGGGGTACTCAACTGTTCCAATTCAGGGTACCCAACTGCCCCAGTCTTAGGCTCATTTAGAGGGGATTACAAAGAAAAAGCTGTGAAATTTCTCTTCATGTCAGCAATCTTTGACATTAAAAAACACACAAAGGTAAGGAAAGGATGGGGGGGGGGCGCTGTGAAGCCCGAGCACCATGGTCACGAGGTTTTGCTGCTCTACATCAGATCACTGTTAAAACATGTAGGGGGGGCGCTGTGGAGCCCGAGCAATATGGCCGCAGGGAAGTGAAGCTCCTCGAAACAATCAAATAAAACACTGTTTTATATCTCCTACCAGTGCAGAGCAATAGCTACAAACCACTTCTGTGGACTTCAGAACATCTCTGGAATCCAAATGGGGAACCCAAAACAGGAGAGACAGGCTGGAGAAGGCACAAAAAGGAAAAGCCCCTCAGCTACACCAGACACGCGGTCAGTCCAAGGCCACATTCTTCCGGAGCCAAATAGTGGAGAGGAGACCTTACAGACATAGGGCACAAGATGAACCGAATGCTAGCTTCAATGGCTGGACTGTCAGACCTCTTTAATAGATAGTTGCATAGTCCCATTTAGTGTATGATATATACAGTTACATAGTCTCATTTAGTGTATGATACAGAAAACATTTAATGTATAAAATAGGCATGTTGTATAGTCCCATTTAGTGTATGGTACAGAAATTCTGGAAAGCAGGATACAGATTGTAAAGACAGTGTGAGGGAGGTGGCGGGGTAAGGGAAATAGATGTGTCGTCCTCGGTTCTCTCTGTGCTGGACTATGGAATTGTGTTCTATGGCTCAGCTGATAGCACTGCTCTCTGTTGCATCAAGACAGGACCAAACAAGGCCTGTCGCCTGGTGACAGGATGTGATAGAACTACACACACATGTGACCTCTACAGCTGCTCTAACTAGCTAAATTTCGAATGTCGCCTTAAGTACCCCATATGCCCCCTAGCGAAGAAAATACAGTGGAATCTCACCCCACCTAGCCTACAGGGCCTCATCCAACACTCCTTCTCACAAAGATTCACCAGAAGTACCTCCAAGGTCCCCTTACTGGTACACCGCTGCAGGACATCTATGAGTCAGAGAGCCTTTTATCACAGGGCTCCAAGCTGGCTAAATGACCTACCTGTTGCTCTGACTGCTGGTACAAAAATTGGCCCTTTTAAAACCTCACTCAAGGTATTTCTTGATAACAAATCTACTTGCGACTGCCCCTAGTAGTACTATTCCAACCCAGCCCCTGCCACCTCCCTCTCACTGTCTTTACAATCTGTATCCTGCTTTCCAGAATTTCTGCTGCTGTTGTTGCACACGACTCTGGGTTGTCTCTGCCCTCTGCTAAGGAATGTTACTCTGCTCATTCACTGTGCCTACTAATGTAATATATGGACTGATTGAAGTCCAGCACTGGTCTTGGAATGTTGTACTATCTGCTGTTTTTGCACACGATTCTGGGCTGTCTAGGCCCTCTGCTAAGCTATGTTACTCAGTTCTTTACCTTACCTGCCAATGTATCATATGGACTGATTGATGTTTCTGTACCTGTACTTGTGATGTTGTACTCTGTGTATTGTCGAAGAGCCTTTGCAAAATAGTCTCTGACTCAAAGGGTATAATTCTGATTTCTCAATAGATAAATAAATAAAAATAAAATACACTAAATTTGGCTATATCATACACTAAATGTAACTATGCAACTGTCTAAATCATACACTAAATGGGAACAGGCAACAAGTCTGTACCATACACTAAATGGGACTATGCAACATGTCTGCTTCATACACTAAATGTTTTCTGTATCATACACTAAATGAGACTATATAACTTTATATCATACACTAAGTGGGACTATGCAACTATCTACAGTATATCATACACTAAATGGGACTAGGCAAAATGCCTGTATCACACACTATATGGGACTATGCAGCATTTCTAGTTCATACACTAAATTTGTCTATATCATACACTAAATGGGACTATGCAACATGTCTATTTCATACACTAAATGTGTCTATATTATCAGACACTAAATGGGACTAGGCAACATGCTGTATCATACACTAAACGGAACTACGCAGCATGTTTATTTCATACACTAAATTTCTCTATATCATACACTAAATGGGGCTATGCAACATGTCTATATCTTACACTAAATGTGTCTGTATCAAACATTAAATAGGACTATGTAACCGTCTATACCATACGCTAAATGAGACTAGGCAACATGCCTATATCATACACTAAATGGAACTATGCAACATGTTTATTTCATACATTAAATTTGTCTGCATCATACATTAAATGGAACTATGCAACATGTCTATATCATACACTAAATTTGCCTATATCATACACTAAATGGGACTATGGAACATGTCTATATCTTACACTAAATGTGTATCATACACTAAATGGGACTGTGCAACATGTCAATATCATACACTAAATGTGACTAGGCAACATGTCTGTATCATACACTACATTTATCTATGTCATACACTAAATGGGACAATGCAACATGTCTATATCTTACACTGAATCTGTCTGTATGTCTGTATCATACACTAAATTGGACTGTGCACCATGTCTATATTATACACTAAATGGGAGTGTACAACATATCTATATTATACACCAAATGTGTCTATATCATAGACTAAATGGGACTATGCAACATGTCTATATCTTACACTAAATTTGTCTGCATCATACACTAAATGGGACTATACAACACGTCGATATCATACACTAAATGTGACTAGGCAACATATCTGTATCATATACTACATTTATGTCATACACTAAATGAGACAATGCAACATGTCTATATCTTACACTAAATCTGTCTGTATCATACACTAAATGGGACTGTGCAACATGTCTATATTATACAGTAATTGGGATTGTAAAACATATCTATATCATACACTAGATTTGTCTATATCATAGATTAAATGGGACTATGCAACACGTCTATATCTTACACTAAATTTGTCTGTATCATACACTAAATGGGACTGTGCAACATGTCTATATCATACACTAAATGGGCGTGTCTATATCAACACTAAATGTGTCTGTATCATACACTAAATGGAACTATGTAACTGTCTATATCTTACACTAAGTGGGACTAGGCAACATGGCTGTATCATACACTAAATGGGACTATGCAAAATGTCTATTTCATACACTAAATTTGTCTGTATTGTATACTACTGTAAATGGGACTGTGCAAATGTCTATATCTTACCCCCAGCCCTGCCTTTTGTTCTGCACCTAAGTGAAAAGCGTTTTGGGTGCAAAATTGTTTTCTGTCTAGTGGAATTGCTTTGGCGCCATAGCCAGACAACCCCCCAGGTACTTGGCTGCTAACTTTCACACCCCCTTTGATCTCTCTCTCTCTCCTACTCTCCCACAGATAGCCTTTCTTTTTCTCTCTTTCTCTCTCTTACCCTTTGTCTAGCACCCGCCCACTGATTTAGACTCCAATGCCCTACTAACCCCTCACTATTTCAGGGCTTCTAACACCTTGTCTCTCCCTTTCAGATCTAGTCCCTGAGCAGGGTAAAGCCGCCTCCAGCCAGCAACACAGCCATCCTCTCCGGCCGGCTGTGCTCACCCCTCCACCCATAGAAGAACCATAGGCGCTCAGGTATGAACTCTGAGATCGGATGCCAGAAATCCAATTGGTGGCTTTTACATCAACCTTACCTGCCACTGGCTGCTTGTCTCCTGGCTCTCCTCTTATTGGCTGTTCACTTTGGCTGCTGTTTTTCAGCTCTGGGGGCAGGTCGCTGCTTTATTCACCGTGCACTAGCTCCAAGCTGATCGGCGGCGAAAAGCTGCTTTAAAACTTTTAGAGTATAGTTGGAAATTTGTCCCATGCCCTCCACCCCCACCCAGGCCTCCTTTAAATGCACTCAAACCCCTCCTCCTTCCCCCTCGCAACCATTTCTATTGGCTGCAGCCTCCTCTGTCTACTCCCTCACACTATACCGAGCTGGCACCCCCCTCCCCTCTCTAAACGTGCAACATATGTATCAATTGGAGACCCCTACGTGCATTATCTCAGCCGTGTTACTTTATACTTGGGCTGATTTTTGCGCACTCAACTCCAGGCGCTGCGTCTCTTCTGCATAGGTATACTAACTAGGCGTATTATCTCAGCATTGTTACTTTATATTTGAGCTGATCTTTGCGCTCAACTCTAGGTGCTGCATCTTTTTTGCATATGCTGATTAACCTATCACCCTGCTGCTTCACCCCCCATGCTCTATCGCTCTAAACATTCAATTTGCTCATCTCTTGTTGCTTTCAGTTTACCTACAGTCCTCCCCACCATGACTTGCCCCCAATCACAGCCTTCCCTTACACCAGACCTCAGAGCCCTTTCCTGTCAGCTACTTTGTTGCCCTGACTCTGCGCCTTTAGCATCCCTTCCAACTCTCCCTCTCATCCCATTTCCATCATGGGACTATAACACATACCTGACTGCAATAATACTCACGACCTCCTACCCCAGATCCTTTCGGACATCTGTGATTTTCTACGCTTTATTTCCATCCTACCAGTGCTACTCCAGCGCACAATTGCCCCTTATCTACCCCCTACACAGGCGCACAACCCTATTCAGAATTAAACTGCTATGCAGATGGTCCATGAACTTAATCTTCCTGTCACTAATCTGCACAGGAAATGTAGAACTAAACCCCGGCCCCTCACAGTTCATAACTGCACCAGCCGACTTCACATCCTTGAAAGGCCTTAAGTACTTACACATTAATGTGTGCAGCCTAGTAAAAAACTTGATCTCGTCCAAACACGGATCACCCACTCGGACCCTGATATCCTGGTCCTAACCAAGACCTGGCTGAAAAACTCAACACCTGACATCGCGATATCCATCCCTTCCTTCCTTCAACCGCTTCCGATGTGACATTCCTACTATGGGTAGGGGGGTGGCAATCTATGTCAAAGACAGATTTACAGTAACTGATACTGCTCCTGCCAGTGTACTCAAGCAGTTTGAAGCCCTGACTTTAAATCTGTCACTATCCCCCATGGAAACCATTACAATAATAGGTTGTTACAGGCCGCCATCTGCGGGTCTGGAACTCCTGAACTATCTGCGATCCATATCTTACGTAAGACAGAATGAAATCACTGTCCTTGGTGACTTCAGTACTGACTGGCTAAAAAACTGTAACCCCTACCATAAGCTCAAGGAGTTCTGCAACGAATCCAGCTTCTCTCAACTAGTCCCTGAAGTCACTAGTCCAAACCCCAAATCCCCCTCAAATGGATCCCTGGTTGACCTAATCCTCATAAACAGACCCCATAAATGTACCCACACAGCTGCATTTAATAACAATGTCAGCGATCACTGCGCCATGGCCAGCATCAGAGGTCAACCCCCACCCAAGCCGGGAATTAGATTCACCTGGAAGAGGAGCTTCTGTACATTTCACTTGGCATAATACCTATCAGACCTCACAGACACTGACTGGACTGATTTCTATCTGGCCCCATGCATTAACACTGCTGCTTCCTTCTTCAACAACATATTAACTAGTATTATCAACAAACATGCCCCCATGATCAAATGTAGGGTCCGGAGGTTTTCCTGCCCCTGGTTCACACCTGAGATAAAAGCAGCATTAAACAGGAGGGATCGTCTCTGGGCCACAGCCAGATGAACAAAACTTCCGGCAGACCGGGTTGCTTTCAGAACCTGTCAGAACGCTTGTACCAAATTGATCAGATCCACGAAGGCAAATTACTATTTATCTGCCTTCAACTCAGCCAAGGGTAACTCCACCAAATTCTGGCAAATCATTAAGTCAGCAGAGGGTCACAAATCATCCTCCTCCTCCTTGCCCAGAAAGATCTTGATCAACGGTAATACCCTCTCCAATAAGTCTGACATTCTACATGGTTTCAATTACCACTTTGCTACAGCGGGCCTGACCTTTGATACCTCCAAAGCAGCCACACTCACCACCGGCCTACCTAATACTACACCGGCCACTCTAACCAACAACTTCTCCTTTACCCTGCTCCAATACAAAGAAGTTGAGGACCTCCTTCTCCACATCGACACTAACAAAGGTGCAGGTTCAGATGGAATAGAACCCATCTTCTACAAAGCTAGCTTCCATTACCACACAGCTCCCATACTGCACCTGTTTAATCTGTCCATTAACACCAGTTTGGTTCCCGATGCATGGAAGGTGGCCCAGGTCATACCTCCGTTCAAATCTGGCAACCCTACGGATCTGAACAACTACCGCCCCATATCCATTTTACCTCTACTCTCTAAACTCCCTGAACAATTAGTAAATTCCCAGCTAAGAGACTGTCTAGAAACTACTAATTTAATAAACTCTGCTCAATCTAGATTCAGGCAATCACACAGCACCACCACAGCCCTGGCCTCTGTTACCAATGACTGGCTACTCTCCATAGATAAGAAACATGTGACAGGCATAGTCTTTCTGGACCTCAGTAAAGCCTTCGATACGGTTGACCATGCTTTACTTCTCGACACTTTACACTGCCATGGCATCTCTGGCAACTCACTATCTTGCTTCAAGCGCTACCTGGTTGATAGATGGCAACAGGTAAAAGCTGATGGCTCACTCTCTCCACTCCTCCCCATAACGAGAGGCATGATTCTTGGTCCTCTACTCTTCACAATCTCCATTGACTCTGTTGATAATAACATCACCAAAGCTAAGCTTCACCTATTCGTGGATGATATTGAGATCTACCTCTCAGGGCCTTCAATTTCCGGTGTCCAAAAGGAACTCCAATCCCAGTTCAATCTTCTCCAGCTCAGACTGGCGCAATCCAAACTCCTTCTAAAAGCCAAAAAATCAAAAGTCATGTACTTCTATTCCAACCACATCGCTTCCATCACGAATGCCCTATCATCCCTGCCCCCCATGAGAACTCTCCAAGGTAATGACCTTGAGGTAGTCAACAACTTCAAATACTTGGGCTGTGTCCTTGACCAACACCTAACTTTCGCTGCACACATTACTTCCCTCGCAAAAAAACTGCGTCAACACACTGGTTTCTTCTACAGGAAAAAAATCACTATTCACAGCCAAGGCCAGACTACGGCTAGTCCAGACATTCTTTATGCCACTCCTCGACTATGTCGACACTGTCTATGGCCGATGCTCAGACTCCATACTTCGCCAGCTGGACACACTATCACAGAGCTATTTGTTTCATTTCCAATGCACACCGTTGTACGCACCACTGTGAGCTATACACCCAGGTAAGCTGGTCCTCCCTATCGACTAGATGCCTCATCCACTCCCTCATCTAGTTATATAAAGCCCTTCTGTCTAAGCTCCCCCTATACATCTCAACTCTCTTCCATCAAACTGTCAGCATATACTCACTACGGAGAAATAATTACATTATATGTTGAAGTACCCTACTCCCGATACCATTTTCGGTGAAATATAGCACATAAGTCATGCCATTCGGCTTGCTGAATAAAGCACAATCCTGCCTCAAACTTCAAAATCTCAGTACCTTATATGCATTTCAAACACTAGTCTTCAACAAAATTGGTGACTCCTGTGTATGTCATTGAGCCCTGTTCGCACCCACTCAATCCCGCCCTTTCCTATCTCTCCCTCCTTCCTCACCCTCCCCCTCACTTTAACATATTTCCCCACTACTCCTCCCACTCCTCACCCCTCTCCCTAGTTCACCTTCTTATACTCCCTTACCACTCCCTAGCATTCCATCCCTCCCCCGCTCCCCCTACTTCTCTCCCCGGTGCCTGTCTGCCCCCTCCCACACCTTCAAACCCTCCTCTGCCACCACCTTCTCACCCTTTACCCTGCCCCTTTACCCTCAGTATTCTTCACCCTCTCTAATATCCCACTTCCCTGCTCTCCTCTATGCTTCCTGCCCCACCATACACTACCTCCTCCCCTTATGTGCTACTACCTTCTCCCCTTATTCACCTTATTCGCCTTCTTATACTCCCTCACCCCTCCCTAGCATTCCATCCCTCCCCCCGCTCCCCTACTTTCCCCAGTGCCTTCTGCCCCACCTCCCACTGCCTCAATCGCTCCGCTGCCACTACCTTCTCACCCTTTACCCTGCCCTTCACCCTCAACATCCTTCCCCCTCTAATATCCCCCAGTTCCCGGGTCTCCTCTGTGCCTCCTGCCCCACCACACACTACCTCCTCCCCTCATGTGCTACCACCCTCTCCCCTTATTCACACCCTCCACCTCACCCCACCTCTTCCTCTAAAAATCCCTACTAGTCCTTTGTCTCATACCAAATCTGTCCAAATGTTTAGCCCTTGTACTCCATATGCCTACTCACATTCTCTCCTTTCTTATCTTTTACTTTTTGTTAACCTCACTGTTCAGCACACTGTGGCCTGAACTTGTGTATATAGGTATTAACTGTACATAGTCTTGCGAAGCTTATTGTTATTGTGACTCATTGTTACTCACTTGTAAACCCTATTGTTGTTACTCTCCCTACTGAATGTATAATTGTTGATTATGTTTTGAGCCTTCTTAATCACTCAGGACCTCCTTGTAAATGATCTTGCTCAACGGAGTATCTCCTGCCAATAAACTTTGACTCGACTTACCCAGTCGGTCTGCAGTTGTAATGACAACACTTGAAGTTTTCTAATACCGATTACATTTACACTTTATAAATATTGTATATCAGTGTGGAGATACCACAGTTTGCATACTGCATATTTTATTGTGATTTTAATTAAGTTTGTTGAAATCTGTTGGATAGTTGTTTGTGTTCTTATTGAACTCCCCTTCCCCAGGCGTGGCGGAAAACAGGTCTTTCACCCAGTCCACTTTCCTGGTAATTAAATAAATAAACAATATAATAAAAAAATACACTAAATGGGACTAAGTAACATGTTTATTTCATACATTAAATTTGTCTGTATCATACACTAAATGGGACTATGCAATATGTCTGTATCATACACTAAATGGGATTATGCAACATGTCTATATCATACACTAAATGGGGCTATGCAATATGTCTATATCATACAGTAAATGGGACTACATAACATGTATCTTACACTAAATTCGTTTGTATCATACACGAAATAAGACTATGCAACATGTCTATATCTTACACTAAATTTGTATCATACACTAAATGGGACTATGCAATAGTGTCTATATCTTACGCAAAATTTGTTTGTAGCATACACTAAATGGGACTATGCAACATGTCTGTGACATACACTAATACAGGTAGAATGGAAATATGCAACATCTCTGTTATCTACTAATACAGATAAGTGGGAATATTCAGAATGTCTGCATCATACTCCAATACAGACAGCGTGGAAATACACAACATGTCTAAATCATACACTAGTACATACAGAATGGGACTATGCAACTTGTCTAGATTACACACCAATAACAAACAGAATGGGAATATGTCTATATCATATACTAATACAGTAGAATAGAAATATGCAGCATCTTTATATATTATATACTAACACAGAGTGAGACTATGCCACAGCTTTGTATTACCATATATACTCGCCTATAAGCCAACCTCACATATAAATAGATTCCCCTTTACCATGCCAATTTAAGAAATCATTTTGCTGTCCCTTTTGAAAAAATACATGCTTATTTTCAGGTACGACCCAGGACAGTTCAAAAGAAACAACAATAAAATCAAGTGGGAATTACAGGAAAAGCAGGACCTATCTATTTATAGGCGAATCTGACAATCCAAGCCAAGGCTATGAATGCGGTCAGCGCTGACGTGCGTTCACAGCACTGGCTTGGATTTTCAGACTGCTTGCTAATGCGGTTTCAATGCTCACTTTTAAACAAGACATAGATGTAGACCTTAGTCTAACTAAGTCCTTTCTGGCCATATATTTTGCACACGATGGTTATTTTTCACCTAACATGGTTTATAAAATGGGCTTTTCAAATCCAAGCCTCTGATTGGCTAGTACATCATCTGAGCCGTGTCCTTATCAGATGATATACTAGCCAACCGAGACTACTGCCCACCAAGATGCCCCATGACAACGATGAATCAGTGAGCTCTGCCAAGCATAAACAGAAACGTGAACTGCCAGAGATCACTGAAGTGGCAGCGATGCGGGAAGCTGTCTTTTCTCATACTGCACCAGCAAGGAAACCATAATTGGTGAACCTGTGACAGCTACAAAAACACACCTATATGAGCTGCTGACTTTCTACCTGCTCTTTTGTATATTTTTTTTCTTTCATTGTCCCCAGCGTAACGCTCTCACTCCCAGCATTTTTAAACTTCCAGTTCCACAAACATTCTCAACTTTTTTTTCCTTTTTTTTTTCCTCACTAGCCTTCAGTTTTCTCATACCTCCATGTTTCAGCAGTTGCTTCCACTGCTCCAGACTGTATTCAGTCTCCAGACTCCATACCCCGTCCCCACAGAGAGTGTATTCGGTATTCAGTCTCCGGAATCCATACAATGCCTGCCCAGTACACATGCGTGTCTTCCATCTCTGGACCCGATTCGCGATTCTCCCCTATTTCCTCTTCCTATTCCCAACACCACATATAGCAATCCCCAAGTTGCTCTCCCAAACTACTTTCACCCATTACTGTGTAAAAACCATTTCACTTCTGTTCCTCAGTTACGGTTACTGAAAACCGCAAAACCGGAAGCCAGTGTCTACGGCAGCCGTTGCCAGACACGCTCGCTCCCAGACATGCCAGTACTTTACAAAGAAACCCATATGTAGGAAACATTTTAAATGAAATAAACATAAAGCAGATTAAATGCTTTCTGTTGGGGGATGATAAGAAACATTGCATCAACTTCACAGCGGAAATGGGACATCCTCACTAATGCTGCCTGTGAAATTGGGAGCAAACTTAAAAATATATATATATATATATATATATATATAAAAAAAAATCTGCTGTTGACTTCTTTCTCTGGCTGCTTGAGGAGTGAAACACAGACACACCACAACACCCAGTAATGACTTTTAATTAAATTGAAACAGCTCCAGTCTTCCATTCCAACACAGCAGCAAGGACTTCTTTTCTTGTTTCTATTGATCTTATAATATTTTTTACTATTTTAGCTATACTTGTTATGTTCATCTTTTAAGTAACTTCTACTGGGGCCATTTTTATAATAACACACCAGTAGGTGTGGTATCGCCTGATAAGAGCACGCCAGTGGCGTAAGGCACTCTCGGCGCCATGCGGCTTTCATCAGGCGATACAAACCACACCTTGTCGTGTGTTATTGCTTGCGTATACAGCCCTAAATGAGCAGTACCCAGCACCATTTTACCGTACATGTACTCTTCTCTAGTCATTGTACAGCAACGCACACTCAGGGTATTCCATAGCAACTAAGTCGGCACCACTTAAGACACATAAACGGAGGTAGGCGCGATCCTCTCTTAATCAGATTTTGGATTAAAAATACAAAAAAAACCCCACACAATAAATCATCAAACATTTTGCCATTTTTGAAACCTATTATCCAAAATGTTTCTGAGGGTCAATATATTTCATTTTCACGTTCTCAATGCAAAACCTGACAGTGTCCCCTTAAAGAGCACCCTTTCTGGTGCCCAGTGTAAAAATGCTAAAGGAGTCTTACCTGCTCCAAAATTTATTGGTGCACAAATTATAATTTTCCTGTGGCTATAATTTGGGATTGAAGGGCTCGTATTTTGACACCATGGAGCCAAGAGCCCAATCCCTTCCACTTCCCAATTCAGAGACACACCCCTGCGCGCTAACATTTTGTGATGTAATACTACGGAAAGTGTGGAGAAGCGCTCCAAAGACTTGTATAGGACCCTTTGCAAGTATATTGTTTTAAACATTTTAGAGTGGCGATTTCAAAATCAAGGCTGCACAGCTCTATACCAAGGCCCTTGTTAGTTGAGCGGTGGCCTTAATTTGTTGAAATCGGCACTCTAAAATGTTCAAAAAGTATTTGAAAACTGGACTCTATACAAGTCTATGGCGCATGCCCTCACACTCTCCACAGCAATACATCACAAAACGTTAGAGCGCGGGGGCGTGTCTCCAAATTGGGAAGTGGACGGGATCAGGCTCTTGGCTCCAGAGAGGCAAAATGTGTTCCCTTCAATCACAAATTACAGCCACAGGAAAATTATAATTTATGCAGCAATGAACTACTGGGGGAAATTTTAAAAAGAGCAGGAAAAGTGCTCTTTAAACAGGAGAATACAGTGCCAAAGGGCCACTCACACAATCTGCAAAGGCTGAAACTGGGGTAGAAAGTCATATTTGCAAAAAACTGCTCTTAGCAAAGCACATATTTGATAATGTACAAGTTAGTAAGATGTATCATAAGTCAGTACCTCTGTGTGGCCATAAAATCACCTTTGGCTAATAGCCTAATCTTCCTTGGTGGCCATTTCTACAGAAAGCTGCTTTTCTAACCCTGGTTATACTCCAACAGTAAATATTTTAGCAATCACATACTTCTCCTATAAAATGCATTCACTTGTGTGCACAGAAGGCAGCCTGCCAAAACCGTTGTCACTTAAAGCGCTAAATTGGGGTATGAAGCCATATTTGTAATAAACTATTCTCAGCTACGGTGAGCACGTCATGCTGTACACAGACACTGGACCATTTCTGATCAGAATGGAAGGTTTCTGGCAAGCCCACAGTGGTCCAAAAAGCCAGACTGCCCATCCTGCTCCACTACAATAAGGAGGAAGGAGGTCCAAAGCTGTAAAGTGCAATGAGCTTGTAATATTTTTTTTATACAAATAATGATCTAAAGAGACTTCAGATGTGTGCACTGGTATTTTTCTTGGGTTGGACCCATCTGAAATATGCTTTATGCCAAAACTGTGTCAAGCTGGACAAAACTGACAATAAGCACACACCTCTGTGTTTGTTATAGCCTCATTAGCTCTCCCAACACCACTGGGCAGCAAATCCTGTTCGCAGCAGGGTATTCAGTTTGAAATACATCTGGTATTTGAGTTTTCAAACCATGTCACACAGTATTGTGTGTTTCTCTTTGTGTTGTATACACACACACACACACACACACACACACACACACACACACACACATACTTGTACATGCAAGTTTCAAAGCCATGTAAGACCTTGCACCCTTGGAGCTGATCAGAAAATGACTTGGAAAGTCCTGCCCCTACAAGTATAATTACCTGTCACCGTAGGTCAAGATTGTGGCTGCTTCACTAACTAATTAAATTGTCACTCATATTCTGCCTATGACCTCCAGAAATGCTACTTGTATCTTGCAGCATGCGTTACAAATTTTGAGCACAGCGGTGTCCTTTACTTCTAATTAAAGCAGCAATCAATGATGGGACTTCAAGTGTCAACAAACCTGAATACTGCTGAGAGCAGCCTCAAAGGCCCTGTATTAAAGAGCAACTCTCTGCTATAATAAAAAGCTTAAAATCACTAGACTTGCACCAATTATATTTTAACTTTAGTGTTTTCGCGTTTTTTTTTTTTTATGTTTCCCTGGTGTTGGCCTACTAAATATTATGGATAGTTGTTTGTCTACTAAATATTGCAGATAACGCAGTACTTATTTCACAGAGTCTTTCAAAATGTATCGGACTCTTTCCCTGCCGATCTCACAACTGCTGTTTGTGACATCACAGTCTGTTGTCAAGGTAAGCACTATGATGTCATAAACAAAAGCACTGCAACATTAATTAGAGAAAGGCAAAGCTTCTTATATAGCTATTTTGGTTAGACTACGGAGATGTGCTGTAAACCCTGGAAAGGAACACTGAAAATGGTTTAAAAAAACCCAACTCTGGTAAACTATAATAACTGAAACATCATATTTTTGAAAGCACATGCTGAAGTGCAGAGCTGCTCTTTAAACACTGAACTGTGAGACCCGAGATAAAAATGTGGCCACATTCTTTTATTTTGGAGTTTTCCAAATTATTTATTTTCACTGTCTTGTTTTTAATGGGCCACACAGTGCCCCTTGGTTACATTTACTAGTTCCCTTCTATGGCTGTCCTTCTGGGCCTTTTGAACTCATGAACAAAAATCATCACCTTGTCTTGTGACATATTCGACTGGAGAAATTATTTTTTCCTCCTGGGGCTTCATTATTTCAACAAGGGGATGCTGCACGTGTCTCAGACATTATTCTCATCTTCTTTACCTCACTTTGAATCTGTCACTTTGATTGTGATGAAAAATCTCAGAGGCAAGAGCCTCCTCCCTACCTCCCTCAAAACGTATACCAATGCCGGGATGACCCCAGAAGAATTACAAGTCTTAAGCCCCCTGCCTCTGCCCCTAATCATCTTCACGTGAAACAGACAAGCGCAATTAATTTGCAATCAGTCATCGCTGCATCTCTTTAGCTAACTCTCAGAATGCAATCCGCTCCATGCTCCTTCGAGGCCTAGAGCACCATTTGGTCACTCGAGTTTAATATGACAGCTAGGCTACATTTCACTGGATTGGAACGATTTAAAAGTACTGCCTTGGACTTGTGTTTGCCTTATGTTTTAGGTATATCAAGTCCTCCTGTAGGCTTATATTGCAAGTTCAACTTTTCTATTACTTTGAAATCTATTTTGCACCTCTTATTAGATCTCAAATCAATTTCTCCTTCAGTTAGTAGGTACACAAGGATGAGAAGCACCTCACAGAGGTAACACACCTTTGGTATCCTGACATTCATTAATGCCACCTGATCGTCTTTAATCACAGAGCTGTCAAGGTAATGCAATCCAAAGACGCTCAGTGTTAAGGAAGAGCATGGCAGACTTATAACAGCCCACTGACATACATCAGGAAGTCCCTTACTGAAAGAACGAAGCAGCTTAAAGGAAGTCCCCCCCCCCCCCCGAAGTGAAATTAAGCACGTCTTGCTGCCAAGAAGTGACACTGACTAGAAATGTCAAGGTGCGATAACAGTGAAACTTCTTTATGGTAAACTGTACTTATTAAAGTGTGATTGTTTTTGTCAACACTGATGCCACAGATGTCACAGCAATTAATGTAATTTGCAGTCTGTTATGATCTGTGTTATAAAATGACTCGGGGAACTGATGCAATCTGTTTGATAAAGAGGATTTCAAAGGTGTGTATTTTTCTTGATATAATCACAACTTTCCCCCTCTCCCTGTGATCTAATCTCCATTTTTTTTTCCATATGGATTTTTATCCCTTATCACGGATGTTATCTTCAGGGATATACCCTGCTACTTGGGATATACCCTGTGCAAGTGATTAACACCTTTTTGCTGGCGCGGGGGGGGGGGATTTATTTCTATGTTTTCTCCCTCAAACCACCCTCCTCTCCTTTGGGAAAAAGTTGTTCCCGGTCAGCCTTGGCGTCCTGATGTAGTGCCCAAGTCCGTTCCCAAAGCTGGGTCGCGTGCATGGCAGCACGACATGCTGCCGCTGCCCCACTGACGACCTTAGCACCATTTTTTTTATAATTTGTGTCTTTCAAAAGGCATATTATCAGTCCAGAATTGTACTACTGAGTGCATGTTCATCAAAAGAGATGCAGATTTCTAGGATGGTGAAAGGCACCAGGTGAATGCACCTGAGATGTAAAGCTGTACTGTCAGGGTGTACCATCCTTTAGACGCGTCGTTAAACAGAGGTCCTTTCTGTCCATCTCTGGTGCTGTCCTGATGGCTGCCCAGGTGAAAGTAAAAGAACCAAAGGCACGTTTGGTAAGACATGGAAATTTTCTCTGGTCTTCTGAACAACATTCCCCTTCATGCATCTGTCCTAGGCTAAGGGTGGGTGCCAATGTATGAAGTGGTTGCTACTGCACATTTCACTAGCAATCTCTCATTTATGTAAAGTGCTTTGGGATACAATATGCATGAAAAGCGCTATATAAACGCTAACCCTTCTTCTTATACACTGTGACAAATATGCACCATCATACATTACTGCTTTCTTAGAATATTGTTGTGGTATGGGTGTACGTGTGTAACAAGGATATTCCCCCCCCCCAATAAGGAAAGAAAGAATGAAATGATATCCAGCGCTAGATTTTGAAACTATAGACATGTCTATTTATCTAAAATGAGGTGATCGAAATAGGCATGCTGAGTCAAAGCTCCTTCCCAGGTGAAGCTGAGGGAAGGGGGAAGAGTGCTGGTGGTGGGGAGGGGTGATGCAACATGTAACAAAGCAAGTGCAAAATACACATATTGTCATAAAAAAACAGAAAGTGTGAAAACAAAGCACCACAGGTGTGGAATAGAGTGTGCAAGCATGAGGCTGATTTGTGATATTTGTGTTTCTGGCATTTGTATTTCTATCTGTATTTGTGTCCCTGGTATTTGTATTTATTTATTTATGTCTTTGGTAACCGGGTAGGTGCACCGATCCAGAGGATCGTTTTCAGGCATGACACGGGCCACAAGGTGACAGCAACAGGAAAAGCAAACAATACATACAGTGTCTCTGGTACTCGTATCCGTATTTGTGTCTCAGGTATCTGTATTTGTGTCTCAGTTATCTGTATTTGTGTCTCAGTTATCTGTATTTGTATCTGTGTCCCTGGTATTTGTATTTGTGTCCCTGGTATTTGTATCTGTGTCCCTGGTATTTGTATCTGTGTCCCTGGTATCTGTACTTGTGTCCCTGGTATCTGTATCTGTGTCCCTGGTATCTGTATTTGTGTCTCAGGTATCTGTATTTGTGTCCCTGGTATTTGTATCTGTGTCCCTGGTATCTGTGTCCCTGGTATTTGTATTTGTGTGTCTGGTATTTGTATTTACATAGATACATAGACAGTGTCGGCAGACAAGGGCCTATGGCCCACCCAGTCTGCCCATTTGAGCTTTTAAGTTTATTTTATGTTTTCCTAGAAGTCTGTTGCCCCTTAACCCTGACCTCCAGAATTCCTTTATGTCCATCCCATGCATTCTTAAATCCTGTGATTGTTTCAGCCCCCACCACTTCCTCTGGCAGGGTGTTCCACTTGTCCACCACCCGTTCTGTGAAGAAATTCTTCCTCACATTTCCTCTGAATCATCCTCCTTCCAACTTCATCCCATGCCCTCTAGTCCTGGAACATCTTTTTAGCTTAAAAATAGTATATTCCAGCACCTTGTTCCTCCCTTGTAAGATACTTGTATGTCTCTATCATATCCCCTCTCTCCCTCCTCTCCTCCAGGGAGTACATATTCAATTCCTTCAACCTGTCCTCATAGGACTTGTGATGCAATCCATGTACCACCTTTGTTGCCCTCCTCTGAACCTTCTCTACCCTGTCTATGTCCTTATGTAAGTAAGGTCTCCAGAACTGTACACTGTACTCCAGGTGGGGCCTCACTAGTGTCTTGTACAGTGGAATTATGACCTCCCTTTTCCTGCTGGTGATGCCCCTGCCTATGCATCCCAGCATCCTATTTGCTTTACCTGCTGCCTTGTCACACTGTTTCCCTACCTTGAGGTAATCAGAGATGATAACCCCAAGATCCCTTTCCTGCTTAGTGCATGCTATATCCTCACCCCCCAACTGATACATTGTGCCAGGATTTTTGTGCCCCATATGCATTATCTTGCACTTCTTTGCATTGAATTTCAACTGCCAAACCCCTGACCATTCTTCAAGTTTATGCAGGTCCCTTCTCATTCGGTCTACACCCTCTGGTGTGTCTACTCTGTTACAGAGCTTTGTGTCATCAGCAAACAGGGAAATTCTGCCTTCCAGGTCCTGCACAATGTCACTGATGAAGATGTTGAATAGGACCGGTCCCAGCACTGATCCCTGTGGTACCCCACTGGTCACTCTTCCCTCTGTGGAGTGACAGCCATTTACCACCACCCTCTGTGTCCTGTCACCCAGCCAGTTACCTACCCACTGCACTACTGTCCTGCCCACACCCATATTCCCCAGTTTGTGTAATAGTCTTCTATGTGGCACAGTGTCAAAGGCTTTGCTGAAGTCCAGGTAGGCCATATCCACTGCCCTCCCCTGATCCACCTCCCTAGTCACCCAGTCAAAAAATTCAACGAGGTTGGTCTGACATGACCTCCCCTTGGTGAAACCATGCTGCCTTGGGTCCTGTAGTCCATTGACAACCAAATGTTCCACCAATCTCTTCTTCAGTAGTGCTTCCATGATCTTCCCCACTACCAAGGTGAGGCTGACTGGTCTGTAGTTCCCTGCTTCCTCTTTGTTCCCACTTTTGTATAAGAGGACTACATCTGCTGTCCTCCAGTCTTTGGGTACCTCCCCTGTTTCCAGTGATCGGCTAAACAGGATTGCTAGACGTTCAGCCACCACCTCTCTTAGTTCTTTAAGGACCCTGGGGTGCACCCCATCTGGCCCCATTGCTTTATCGACTCTTATTACTTCCAGTTCCTTAAGGACCCTTTCTCGTGTAAAGGGACTTGTGTCCATTTCTGTACCATTCCCACCCCTTGTACTCCCTTCAGACCCATTACCCTCCTCTTTCTCAGTAAAGACTGAGCAGAAATACCTGTTCAACATGTCAGCTTTACTGTTGTCATCCTCCACGCAGCCCCCATCCTCCCCCTTCAGTCTCACTTTCCCTCCCTTTGCCTTTCTTTCTTCACTTATGTACCTGTAAAAGGTTTAGTCCCCTCTACCCACTGATTTTGCAATGTGCTCTTCTGTCTGAGCTTTGGCTTCCCTTACTGACCTCCCTGCCTCCCTTTGCTTCTCCTGGTACTTCTTCTTATCCCCTTCTGCCTGTGTCTTTTTGTATTGCCTGAATGCAATCTTTTTGGCTTTCACTTTCTCCGCTACCTCCTTGGAAAACCATAGTGGCCTCCTCTTCCTTTTCCCCTTGCTAACCTGCTTAATGCATAATTCTGTTGTTCTTGTAATCCCCATTTTAAATACTGCCCACTGTTCCTCAACCCCTGATTCCTGCCCCATTCCCCTTAATGCCTCTTTCAAGCATCTCCCCATTTTCCCAAAGTTTGTCCCCCTAAAATCCAGGATATGTGTTTTTGTGTGGTTTGGTTCTGCTCCTTCTGTGATTCAAACCGCAATGACTGGTGGTCACTTTTTCCCAGGTGCTCCCCCATTGTTACCCCCATCACTCTGTCCCTGTTTGTGAGCACAAGGTCCAGTATTGCCTTCTGCCGAGTTGGTTCCATGACCAGTTGCTTGAGGAAGGCACCCTGAAGGGAGTCCAGGATAAATCTGCTCCTAGTTGATGCTGCTGCTGGGATGCTCCAGTCCACGTCTGAAATACTGAGGTCTCCAACCAGCACTACCTCACCCTTGTCTGCCATCCTTTGGATGGCTAGCATCAGCTCCCTATCTGTTTTTTCCTCCTAGGCTGGTGGTCTATAGACCACACCTGTGTAGATGGCTGGCCCCATTTTCCTTTCCTGTCTCTGTATTTGTGTCTCTGGTATTTGTATCTGTGTCACTGGTATTTTGTGTGTCCGGTATTTGTGTCTCTGGTATTTGTATTTGTAGCACTGGTATTTGCATCTGTATCTGTATTTGCATCTCTGGTATTTGTGTCTGTATTTGTGTCTCTGGTATTTGTGCCTCTGGTATTTGCATCTGTATCTGTATTTGCATCTCTGGTATTTGTATCTGTGTCACTGGTATTTGGATATGTATTTGTATCTGTGTCGCTGGTATTTGGATATGTATCTGTGTCATTGGTATTTGTATTTGGATATGTATTTGTCTCTGCATTTATGTCGCTGGTATTTGTATGTGCATTTGTATCGCTGGTGTTTGTATCTTTATCTGTGTTACTGGTATTTGTATCTGTATTTGTGTCTCTAGTATCTGAATCCGGATCTGTATTTTTGTATCTGGTATTTGGATCTGTATCTGTGTCTAATATTTGTATTTGCGTCTCTGGTATTTGGATCTGTATTTGTGTCTCTAATATTTGTATCTGTATTTCTACAGTATATGTCTCTGGTTTTTGTATCCTTATCTGTATGTATGTCTCTGGTATTTGTATCTGTATTTGTTTGCAAGTTCTTGCTTAGGAAAACTATATATATTTTACATTTCAGACTCCTTTATGTGGTTAATGTGGTAACTTTGGGCCCAAGCCAGGTGCTCCAAGTCCCGAGCTGATTGGCAGGCTTTCAGAACTGCCAGAAACTCCTGCATCAAACTAATCCACTCAGCAAAATCTAACTACTATGTCGATGCTCTTGAACAGGCCAAAGGAAGCTCAGCCAAGACCTGGTACACTATAAAATCCATAGAAGGACATAAAATGTCCCCACCCCAACCCCCAAGATCATCGACAGTGGAAATGCTCTTGAAGATCACAACCTTAATGTAGATAAAAAAAACTCTCACTTTGCCACCACCAGACTAGCATTCGACTCTTCCCCCTAGGCAGGGCTATCTGCCCTCCTCTGCCACCACTCCTTCTGTACCCCCTGCTAGCACCCCCGATGTCTTCCGGTAACATATGGGCGTAGGCCACCTTCGTAGACCTGACACTAAGAAGGGTGGTGGTTCCGATGGGCTAGAGCCCTTTTTTCTTAAACTTGGATATTACTATCTCACTGCTCCCATTCTCCACATTTTTAACACGTCTATCTCAATGGCCATTGTCCCCTGCTGCTGGAAGTCGGCCCACATTCTGCCCCTCTTCAAATCTGGTGACCTCTCCGATTTAAACAACTATAGACCAATCTCGATACTACCAGTGCTCTCCAAAATCCTAGAAAAACTCGTATACTCTCAGCTGAGAGACCATATCGAAACCCACTCTCTCCTTACTCCTGCTCAGTCAGGCTTCAGACATAACCATAACACTATCTCTGCCCTAGGTAAAGTCACCAATGACTGGTTCTCTGCCTGGGACTCCAAGCAAGTAACAGGGGCAGTGTTCCTCGATCTGAGTAAAGCGTTCAACACTGTGGACCATAATCTATCCCTGCACACCCTCTCCAACCTAGGTGCCTCTGCCTCCACAATCCATTGGTTCTCCAGCTATCTCACAGGTCACGTTCAGCAAGTAAGAGCAGATGGTCTCTTTTTGAACCTCCTTCCCACCACTCGAGGCATCCCCCAAAGGTCCATACTCGGCCCATCCTCTTCTCCATCTACATGAACAATCTTAATTCCAATATCACTAACTCAAAACTGCACTTCTTCGTGGACGATACTGTACTTTACAACTCCAAGCACTCGCTTCTTGTTGTCCGTGAAGAACTCCAAACCGACTTCCTTCAGCTCGAATGCAATCTTATCTGTGCCAAGCTTTTGCTCAATGCTAAGAAAACTAAGGTAAATGTACTTCCACCACAACAAGGCACCCCCCGTTGGGACCAAGTCCAAACTCGCAACTGTCAAAACTTCCCTAGGGGAACCACTTGAAGTTGTCAACAAGTTCAATTCAAATACCTACGATTCTGGATCGACAACAAACTGTCCTTCAACGCCCACATTGATAATCTCTCTGCCAAGTTTAAAGCCAGATTAGGTGTATTTTTTAGGCACAGAGCCCCCTACCCATCCGAGGTCAGACTCAAACTCGTCCAGGCAACATTCCTCCCGCTCTTAGACTGTGGTAATATAATATACAACTGCACTTCGGTTACCAACCTCCATAGGTTCGATGTCCTCTTCCACCATGCTCTTCGTTTTATTACTAACACATCCCCCAGGATCCATCACTGTGACCTATATTCTACTGCTGGGTTGACATCCCTAGCCACTAGAAGACTGCTCCGCCTTGGCACATGGATGCTCAAAGCACTGCATAATAAACTCCCAGACTACATTTCCTCTCTCATCCACATCTCGGACTGCGCTTGTTCCCTTAGGAAGTCTTCCTTCCTCCTCCTGGATATCCCCAGAACTAGAACCTCCCTCGGCAAGGGAGCTCTCCCTGTGGCTTGGAACAGCATTCAAACGGTGCTCAAGCTCACCGGCCTGGTCACTATTAAGTTTCTTCCTGTCGCTCGCCTCAAGATTCTTCACGGATCTTTGCAAATGCCCAAGGGCTTTGCTCTCTGAATCCCTCTTCTCCCCCCTCCCCCTTTCCTCTAACCTTCCCCTCTGGCCCTGTCTCATGTGTTATCCTATCACTGCCTAAGTCCCCTACCCTCTCCTGTAGCACTCCCCTCCCTATTAACTATTTCACGTACTTACTCACTCACTCCTGTTCTGTCTCCTCCCTCTGCTGCATTCCTTGCCTTCTCTACATCCTACCGCAGATTGCCACATCATGTAATTTGCCTCATTATTGCACTATCTTGTTGCCAGGACCCGTTTTTACTGTGATAGTATGTTGTTATGTACTACACCCATTGTGTTATGCAACCTACTGCAGATTGTCACACTGTCGCATTATGTAAATTGCCTCATTGCTGCTCTATCTTATTGCCAGGACCTGTTTTTACCGTGGTTGTACATTGTGATGTATGAAACACACTGTCTTATTCACAGTATGTTCCTTTTATTTTGTAAACCTGTTGTTATACACTTGTCTTGTACTAAGATCTCCTTGTGAGTGAGCTTGCTCAATGGAGTTTCCTACAATAAACTTGAATGAATTGAACCAAATAATGGCGGCATAAGACAAAGGGGTTAAGAGCTATCAATACATTATGTAGATGTATCAATAAAATAGCCATTCATGTAATGAGCAATAGTAATCATACGTGTAACTGGGTTACTGCTTGGATCTAATGCTACTTTATGTGGTCCACCACAAATACTAATATTCAAGAATGACACATAACGCCATAATGTAAAGCATCATGGGATGTACAGTTGTGGCCAAAAATATTGGCGCCCTTGCACTTTTTCAAATAACTCACAATTCCTCTAAACATAAGTTGAAATTAACAACAGTACAGTATTTGGTCTCCACAATTCTTTATTTCTCTGTTAATATTACAGAACTTTTGTTTTTGATTCAGAATTTAATATGTCCTTTTAAATCAGAAAATGAAAAGAAATGGCACTGACAAAATTATTGACACCCTAGACTTAATATTTGGTAGCACAGCCTTTGGTCAAAATAACTGCAATCAACCGCTTCCTATAGCCATGGATGAGCTTCCTGCGCCTCTCTACTGGCAGTTTGGCCCACTCTTGTTGTGCAAACTGCTCCAGTTCTCCCAGATTTGAAGGGTGCCTTCTCCCAACTGCTGTTTTCAGATCTCTCCACAGGTTTTTAATGGGATTTAGATCTGGACTCATTGCTGGCCACTTCAGAACAGTCCAGCGTCTTGTCTCGAACCATTCCTGGGTGCTTTTTGAAGTGTGTTTGGGGTCATTGTCCTGCTGGAAGACCCATGACCTTCGACGGAGACCCAGCTTTCTGACACTGGGTTCAACATTCCGCTCCAAAATGGCCTGGTAATCTCCAGATTTCATGATGCCATGCACACGTTCAAGGCACCCAGTGCCAGAGGCAGCACAGCAACCCCAAAACATCACTGAACCTCCTCCATGTTTGACTGTAGGGAAGGTGTTCTTTTAAGGCTTCATTTTGTTTTCTGTAAACATAGAGATGATGTGCTTTACCAAAAAGCTCTAATTTGGTCTCATCTGTCCACAGGACATTCTCCCAGAAGGATTTTGGCTTGTTCAGGTGTGTTTTGGCAAACCCCAGTCCGGCTTTCTTATCTCTCTCTCTCTCTCAGCAGTGGGGTCCTCCTGGGCCTCCTACCATATAACCCCCTTTCACTGAGTTGGCGACAGATGGTGTGAGTTGAAACTGTCGTACCTTGTGTCTGAAGGTCAGCTTGAATCTGTTTGGCAGTTGATCGAGGTGCTTTCTCCACCATTCGAACAATCCTGCGCTGCAATCTTCGATCAAGTTTTCTCTTGCGGCCACGTCCAAGGGAGGTTGGCTACAGTGCCATGGGCCTTAAACATCCTGATAACATTACGTGCGGTGGAAACAGGAACATCAAGGTCTCTGGAGATTGATCTGTAGCCTTGAGATTGTCCATGCTTAGCTACAATCTTCTCTCTGACCTCCTCAGACAATTCTCTGGCTGTCTTTCTTTTCTCCATGCTCATTGCGGTACACACAGTGACACAAAACAGGAGAATGAGTCCTTTTCTCTATTCAAACTGGTTGAATGAGTGATTTTTATATTGCAGGCACCTGCAACTCATCACAGGTGAGTTCAATTCCAAAGTGAAGGAGAATCACCTGCTTGAAATCTAATTACTTCTAACTACTTCTAAAAGGTGCCAATAATTTTGTCCGGGCCATTTAAGGATTTCTGTGTGGAATTAGCTAAGATTTAGTAAATTTTTCTGCTTTTTGTGTTTTATTCCACTGCAAACCAAAGAATACATATGTGGATACCAAAATATTTTTTAATTTCAACAATTTTCTAGAAGGAATGGTGCATTATTAGAAAAAACTGCAAGGGTGCCAATATTTTTGGCCACGACTGTATATGCAAATCACCATGGAAATCTAGGCTGCTTCAGCTTTAAGCAGGTATGTATGGTGCCAAAGTGCCTCTCATACAATCTGCACATGGTGAGAAGACACAGCTTAAAATGTTGTGGTGATTTGCATATATATCCCATGATGCTTTGCATTATGGGGTTATGTGTGATTCTGTATTCTTTGGAAACCTGGGGCTCAATTTTCAAATCCCAGAGAATGCCGCAATACCCTGGCGGATTGCTCGTTTGGCATAGGGGCTTGCAGCATTCTCCCGGCTAGCAACTGGGATTTTCAATCCCAAGCACCAAATGCTGCAAGTTAGACCAGCTTTTTCCCTGTACTAAAACTGGATGCAGGGGCATCAGAGGAGTTTGGCGCAGCTGTGCCATAGAATGGGTCTGATGCAGGGCTTAATGCAAGCCATGCATCAGCCTCTGTAAATCGAGCACCTAGCTTTGTTGCCAGTGCCCTTTATTGGTAACCCTTGCCTCAGTGCGTTTGTGCTGATGTTCTTTGTCTCTTCGTCCTCAAGAAGGATATCTGTATTTGTAAAAAGTGCAGTATTTGTGTATATGATCCCGAATATTATTTGTTTTGCACTGCCCTAGTGCAGATGTACAGATACGTGAAAAACAAGGATGTGCAAAATCTGCAATTGTAACCACAGTAACACTTCATATGGTAGTGCAAGAATGAATGAGCAGGGGAGGAGGCCATGTAAAAAGAGCATATTCCACAGAACATCCAGGATCTTGCCCTCTTCTTATTGTTCTGCTATTTTCCCTTTCTGTATATATGAGCGTGTGTATTACTTTCTAAATGCCTTCATTTACTATTCTGCTTGTAATATTTATAATTCTGCTTGTAAACTATATTATTGTATTTTACCTTATTTTATTGCTAGCTATCTCCTACTCCCCTCTCCCCCAGGACACATCTGGAAACAAGCTGTTTTCAGCTCAGTATGTACTTCCTGGTGAAACGTTTAAATAAATAAATAAGCTTTTTAGTCACTCTGGAGTGTTGCAGATAATGCTTCCTAGCAAAATGTGGTACAGACACTAGTTTAGTTTTTTAGTTTTTTTTTTTTTGTTGACCGGGTAAGCGCACTAGACAAATCCTGCCTATTTTCAGGGACGACCCGGGGGAGGGGGATACAGATGAATGCCAACTGACCTTGAACCAGATTAAGCTGTTGGTGGTAATTTTAGTGAATGAGGGAAATTTGGCCAGGACACCGGGGAAATTCCCCTACTCTTTTCGATAAGTGCCATGGGATCTTTAACATCCACCTGAACTACCACCAATCCAGGCAGATGGGACCTCGGTTTAACGTCTCATCCGAAAGACGGTACTAGTCTAGTATTATGGGCACCTTCCAGAGTGATTTAAAAGCTTATCTCCATCCAATGGAATGTCCTATTTATACCATGGGACTCAAAAGAATTGCCGTGTCACTATGATGTCACCAAGAATTGGGAATGAACTCTCCCTAACACTTCTCAAGCCTACCAGCCAGTCAGTGCAGCTACTCACTACTGTTTGCGAAGCCAGAGACCTGGGTTTGGGAATGACCCCGAGTCACTGGTGGGTAGGTCTGGGAAAGGAGGATGTTCTCCCGCTTGGGGACAGTGGGTTCCAACATCAGCTACACAACCACCCCCTGTGTGACCACAGGTGATGGTGCATGAAGGGAGTGGAGCATTGGGAGGGGAGAGGCCGAGTGGACTGCGCGTGCCCTCATCAACGAGCTCCAACCCTGTGTCTTAGGGAAAGGGAGCAAAAGAGTGAAAACTACCCATAAGCGAGCAGGATGATGCTGAAGGCACTCTTCATTACCAACATGCTGACTGTCCACCATCTCCTGGAACCAAGATGTTCAAGGGCGGAGTCTGGCTAGCACCACTACTGTCTCACTCCAGAGGGGGGAAGTCCAGGGTAGGAGGACAGTTGGGAAAGTTGCAGAGAAGGTGAGAATGGGGCCAGGAAGTTGTCTCTACAGCAGATAGGGGCCACTGCATTCAGGGGAGGATAAAAGAGGATATAAAAAAATACTTAGTTAATCCCCAGCTCTGTTTGTCCCATTCCAGACTGCCTGATTGCCCAGTGAAAGCCCAATGTGCTTCCATGCTGGTGACTCAGGTTTGAGAGTGGACTGGAGGCGGCAGAATCATGACAGCCAGAGCTATGGAGTGCTGCCGATTTCAGTGTGAGCCAGTCCAGAGTGGGAGATGGCAAGTGCCTGGCAACGATGTGACCCCTTGCGGTGGGCCAGAGATCCTGCGCCCATGCAAAGGCCGGAGCATGCAGTCAGAGTGTACTGTGTCGGCCAAGGCTAACAGTAGGAATACAAGTAGCTCACCAGGATAAAAATCTATATAAAAAAAATGAGTTGAGATCAGATTATTTGAGGGTGTTCTTACATGACAGTAATGTGTTGTGCTTAGTACATCTATTGGTGATTGGCTGTGTGTATATGTTACGTTATTTCATGTTTATGTTATTGTGATAGTAAGTCAACAAGTACATTAATGCCAGTATATTATAGTGATAATAGTACAATGGCAGGGGTTCACAAGGTATTATGCTGGCATTGGAATGCAGTGCTAGGTGGATATCGTACTGTCGGGTGTGTCATACTTCAGGTGAGACATTAAACCGAGGTCTAGTCTGCCTTTCTGGTGGTCGTACAGGTGGACATTGATCCTTTGGCACTTCTCGAAAAGAGAATAGTACTTCCCCAGTGTCCTGGCCAAATGTTCCCCATTCACTAAAATACCACCAACAGCTTACTGTAGTTCAGTTTTTAGCTGGTCCGTATTTGTACCCCCCGCCCCCCAAACAGGAGGCTAAAATAGGAGTACTGTCTAGCTTTCTTTAGCTGGTCTACAAAGACTAAATAAAATAAGGTACAATAAAACACTACATGTGTGGCCCCTCTTCGCCAGTCACAAGCCAAAGTCACAACAAGGCTATTCTACAACAAACTAACAACTGCCACGTTATTCTAAATAAAATGACTGCTGAGAGCTCAGAACAGTCCCATTAATGGTCAAGATGATAACAAACACTGACATCATCATCATCCTCTTACCTACACTGTCTGCAGTCACAGAAGCAGCTGTAAACAAGTGCAGTACAGGGAGTGGGGAGACATGGAGTGTGCAAACACCTGAATCCAGGCAGGATCTGACTGGTTGTCGAGTGTAACACAGACTTCTTGGAGCCTGGCTCTGGCTGAGGGATGGGAAGGTGCAGGTAGTCTGGAATTTGTGCCCCCAGCTGACCAAGGAACAGCACTGGTGTCGGCTGTGCAAGCAACTGCTCACGTGCAAGCCCAGCAAGAAGAAGGGGGGGGGGGCAGCCACGGTGATCCCAAAAATCAGGGTGGGGGACGGGGAATAATGAGAAAAAAAGAGGTCAATAAAAAAAAACATTTAAAGCCATATTGCATTGCTTATAAATATAATTCTGATGTAATTGCTATTATAATCATAAAAAGAAGACAGACTGCTGGTATATAACTGCCTACAGTGCAGTAGTTGAAACTTCAATTGTGTTTCTAATAATAATAAAACCACCTATTTCACAGTCCCTAGTTTTTCAGCTTGTAGGTGGCAAGATCCAGTATCACTTTGTGGTTCACTGCATTACCACCTAATAAAAGCTGTCTATATCTTGGTTCCAAAACCTAATTAAGACTACAGACAGCAATAGTGTATCCATTACACTAATCAAGATAATTTGCCCCATTTTCTTCCGTGATTTTCTTTTACTTTTTCCAATTATCACTTTTTCTTCCTCAAACTCTGATTAGAAAGTGGTGTGAATGCTACCGTTTCACTCCCCTGGAAATTAATTTATTAATTTGTATGTCACCCAAAAAATTCTGTACGTTCGTGACAGTCGTAGGTGGCCATTCATTTACAGCCCTGATAGTGCTTCTAGGAAGCGACAGCTTTTTCAGTTCTAATTAGCAGCCCTACTTTTAGGCACCTTGTCATCTGCAGAGCTGAAACTGGAGCCCTGACGGAGTCTTCTGGCACCACATGTATTGTAAATGCACTTAGCATATATATATATATATATTTTTTGTAAATAGTGTTTTATTAACCATTTTACCATTTTACAGACAGGACAATGAATGAATACAGACAGTTTATGTTATTGAAATGCAGTTATTCCAGTAAACACTTTTTCCATACTGTTGTTATGTATATGCAATTCTATTTGGAATTACTATTCCAATGTTGCATTTTCGACATTACCACCTGGCATACTACTGTTCAAAAAAGAAACGCAACCTCTCTCTGACTGAACTCCGCCTATGCACCCTGAAACTTGTGCTCCTCCTCCTGCTGCTATCAGGGACTGTTCACCCTAACCCCAGACCAAACACCTCCAACCAAAAGAAACCAGCAGGCACTCTCTCAATCATGTGCCTGAACATCTGCAGTTTACTTCCTAAGCTTGATGCACTGCAAGCCTTTGTCACCCAACACAACCCAGATATTCTGTCAGTAGTTGAAACTTGGCTCACCCCAAAGATTCCTGACCAGGCAATCACCCTTCCTGGCTACAATGTCTTCCGGGTTGATCGTAAGTCCAAAAGAGGTGGAGGGTGTGCCTTATATGTGAAAGACACTTTCCGAGGACACCCCATTGTTTCCAATCTTCCAGCAACACCTGCTCAGATTCTTCCCATCAGACTCCTACTAGGTGCCCACAATAAGGTCCTCACAGTTGTCACTGTTTACATACCTCCTAAGGAACAGGGACCTGGTCTAACCGCTGTCCTTGACTTTGTCAAATTTTTAATTTTTTTTATTTATTAAATTCTCAGATTACAAATACCTTTGAGCAGAAACTGCTCATTTACAAAGGTTCCACGTCAAAGGATGAGGGTCAACATACATACAGAGGTAGTAAAAGAATGCACAATAAACAACCAAAACAACTAAAAGAAAAAATAAAGATACTCAGTTATAACATACTTTGAGATAATATTCATATAACGAGCAGCTTGAGTAGGCAGCTGGCTGCGGTAACAATAAGAGACAGAGGGCACCGTGGGCAGTTAGTATTGCAGGCGTGCGACCGGGAGAGGAAGTTGGCAGGCTAATGGGCCACTGCCCGATGGTGGTGGAAAATGTCTTGTACCAGTGGAGATGCGAAGCAGGAAAGGAGTCACAAGGAAGGCCCGGTGCCAGAGGGAATGAGACTGGGAAAGGGCGGGCTGTGAGACATGAGTGAGCTGGTAGGTGTTTAGAGAGATCTCTGTTCAGAGAAGCAGTCACATTGAGTGGTAGAGATGAGGTAAAGTTTGAGATTCCTTTTGAAGGGTCCAAGTGTAGTACAGGAAAGTGCCTTCAGACTCCGAAATCATCCTTCTTGGAGACTTTAACATTAATTGGCTCTCAGCTGAAGGTGGGTCATTTAAGGACTCCGTTATATCAGCTAACCTGACTCAAATGGTTGACTATGCAACCAGAAAGAACTACAGAACTGGGACCTGCACCCTACTCGACTGGATCCTAACCAACCACCCCTCTCGGATCACGAAAACCTCAGTCCTCCCCTGACTCACTCAGTGACCACTCTCCCATCAGCTGTACCTGGTCAAACAAATTCTATAAGCCCCCTCCAAAAATCATCACCAGCAGAGTCCTACCCCGTGGTCAGCTACCCCACCTCAAATCGCACCTCAGTCTGCAGGACTGGTCCCCCATCTTCAAGGCAACAGATACTAATACTGCACTGGAGCAATTTATTCACATTGTCGATGAAGCCTGTAATAAATTTGCCCCCTCAAAAAGCGTAAAGTTAAATCGCTCAGTAACCCTTGGTTGTCAGGAGACCTCCTAAAAAAACTTAAATCCAGGGACCACCTCTGGGAACTGGCTAGAAACTCCAGTAAGCAACTTGACATCCAGAATTATAAACGGGCACGGAACGACTGCACCAAATCCATTCGGCAACAGAAATCTGACTACTATAAAAATTCCCTCACTAACTCCTGGGGAAATGGGAGGGATTTCTGGAAAAACATTAAAGATGTCACTGGGAAGCAGTCAAAATCTTCGCCGAACATACTCAGCATTAATGGGCACACTACACTTGACTCTAAAACTATTGCGAACACTTTTAACATCGCTTTCACTGACCTTAGCAGTGTTCTCCCCTCCGACTTCTTCCATGATGTGTCAACTCCCATCCCTCCCAACTCCTCCACCCACGCCTGTCACCCACCTTTCTACTTTAAAGCACTAAAGAAACATCAAGTCCGAAACTACATTGCCAAAGCCATCAGCAAATCTAGAACAAGCAATGACACACTTGACCTCAAGCTACTGGCCCTAACGCTTGACGAGGTACTTGGGCCCCTCACCAAGATCTTTAATCTCTCTCTTTCCTCTAGCCAGTTCCCAGACAAATGGAAAATGGCCACTGTTACCCTGATTCACAAAAGTGGTGATAAGGCTGACCATGCGAACTTCCGCCCTATCTCCATTCTGCCTCCCCTATCGAAGGCACTGGAACGTATAGTAGTGGACCAACTTACCGAGCATCTGGACAATTATAATATTCTCTGTAAACAGCAACACGGCTTTAGAAAAGGTCATAGTACATCCTCTGCCTTACTCGAATTCACCAGTTCTATTCACAGCTCCCTCAACAATGGACAACTAACTGGTGCTATTTTCATCGACCTGACCAAAGCCTTTGATACTGTCCACCACTCCCTCCTGCTGAGCCAACTAAAAAATGCTGGTCTCTCCAATGATTCAATCTCTTGGTTCAAAAGCTATCTTGAAAACCGCACCCAGCGTGTAAAAATTGGAGATGTGCACTCTGATTCCAAACCTGTCCTCTCTGGAGTCCCCCAGGGTTCAATACTGGGCCCCCTACTCTTCAGCCTGTTCCTTAACACCCTACTGGACTCCTGCACTGAACATATCACCCTGTATGCCGATGATGCAGTAATCCTTGCCACACACCAGGACCGAAGAAATTGCAAGAAAATCTCAACTCGGCTTCTCCTCGGTTGAGAATTGTCTCACAAAGCACAAACTGATCCTTAATCAAAAAAACAAAGGCCATGATCTTCAGCAGCTCCCATAATAAACATAAGCACTTCCAACTCTCCGTTATCACCAGACAAGGTGCCGCACTGGAACAGGTCAAAAACTTTAAATACCTCGGGATCACCCTTGACCCTCACCTCTCCTACACTGCCCACATCGACCATGTTGCCAAAGCCGCTGACTCCCGGCTAGGCCTGCTATTCCGTCATAGGAAACACCTGACACCCGAAGCCCTCACTGTCGCTGTCCAGAGCTCCATCATACCCATCATTGATTATGGCATTATCATTTACGGCTCTGCTACAACCACCGCACTCAAACGTGTATCCACCGCCCTCAACAAGGCCTGTTGATTTGTCACTGGCTCCCAACGCCTAACTCACACCTGTGACCTCTATTCTCAAACTGGATGGTTGAATCTTGCCAATCGAATAAAACACCAAACTTGTATTACTACTAAGAAAATCTTGCTGGGCCTTGCCCCCCCCCTGGAGTCTGTGCCCTCATACAACCGAGAATCCACACCCGACATACCAGGGGATTGAAACCTCAGCTTCTGCAAGTACAGCATTGCCGCACAACACTAGGCCAAAGATCCTTTGCTTACCGGGCCACTAGTTGGTACAATGGTCTTCCCAGTGACATCTCATCATCACTATCGCTCAGCACTTTTAAGACTCGTCTCTGCCTAACACTCACTGCCTCCAACCTCTGTGACTGTTGTGGCTAAACATGTCTTTTGGTTCCATAGCTGAAGATGCCCTTTTGGATCCACATCTACTCCTGCACTTTGCCAGCACCCCCTCCTATCTTCACCTCCCCTGCTGGCCCATGACAAATGCCACCCGGCTGCACTACCTCTATTCTTATCTGCCTTCCCCTCCTCTCTCTGTCCCCAACCTACCGCCCTTTTCTCCCATCCACTTAGTCTCCCTGATTTCACCCTCCTCCTTTCCCTTTCCCCTCCCCAAAGTTTCACCTTATTGTTCTTTTTCATCTACAAGACTATGTGTTTTTTTTTCTTTAATTTTATAAACTGTTATCTTTGCTTATGATTGTCTCAATTGTACCAATGACGTGGAACCTTTGTAAAAGAGCCTCGGCTCAAAGGTATTTGTAATCCTAGAACAAATAAATAAAAAATAAAAATAAAATAAATATTGTTTTTAAGTAATTTATCTATACAATCATGGGTATGAGTACAAACTTATACAACTGAGAGGGAGTTATGTTCATAACTCTTATAAGTGTCAACATTAAGTCCTATATGTGTCAACATTGCAGTTTCGGTCCCATGCTAGTAAACTGTAGGTCATGACCGATACAATTATGTATATTGTCCGGATCCATCCTGGCAGACAGACACATACATGGACAAACATAAGCAAGCCGATATATCTTGTGTGAAGCAGTACTGTCAACAGGTTCTAGGACTCTCTGGGCAGTCAGGCCCACCACCCCCTTCCCGTCCACCAAGATTAATCAATTCCTGGAACTCCCTGTTCTAGCTATTGGTGGTCCCTGCAGGTAATCAGTATCTATTCATTTGTGCCCTTCGCATGATTTTAAGGGCTCTTATTTCTAGAACCTCAGGGACCTGGAACACAGTAAACGAGGAGGAAAACCAACCAACCCCTTCCCCCAGTACAATTCAGAGATCAGCTACAGCCCTGTGGCAGACATAATGAGCTGTGGTAAACAGCAGGTCCGCTCAGGGATACCAATCGATTGGGTACTACTCCTCCTCCCCATCCCACCTGTCCTGATCTGACACGACAGAATACTTCATTCCCTCCCGGGGTTTTTAGAATTTCATCAGATGTAAACCCAGCAGCTGCTATTAATACTGTGGAATTTCTTTTTGGTGGAACTCAGCAGCTGCTTTCAACTAAAGAAGATTATTCCCCACGTTACAATGGCAGCCTTCTTAATAGCAGAAGCAGGGGTTTCTGTGTGTGTGTGTATGAATGTGTGCGTTTTGTTGGGGGGTTGTTTACATGTCCTTGGAAATAAATAGACACAATGTAGACAGACAGACAGACAGACAGACAAATGATAGTGTTGCTCAAATACTATCTGCCCGGAATCAGATACCACTGGATGGCACCAATTTTCTTGGAGACTGGATAGCATCGGATACCACTGGCATCCAACGACTGGATCCTCTCATCTACGATCCAATAGGATACCAACTATCCAATGTGACTAATCGGGATCGGAGGCAGCCGCTCAGTTCAGTTCAGTTTATTTTTGAAGGGATAACAGCCATTGAGCAAGCTCATTTGCAAGGTTGTCCCTTGTACATAACCATAACATCAACAATTACAGAACAACACGTAAATGGTTACAAGATTAGGGCTTAGGGCACATAACACAATTGTATTATGTATATTTAACAACCAACAACTAAACATTAGCAGAGCAAATACCGGCCACGCCAGGTACATACAAAAATGCATAATGGATAAGTGTGATTTTACATTTATTTTATTTACTACCATAGAAAGAGGGGAGGAAAAGGTGAAATCAAAATATGGATAACAACAGAGCTAGGATAAGGATAGGGAGAGACGGTTAATAACAATGGCAGATGTCAGGAGTAAGTTTATCAATAAGCGATTTGAAGGTGCTCAGGGTGATAAAGTTTTTTAATCTGAGCATGGATTGAAGTTTGTTCCAGGCTATGGGAAGAACATAGTTCATGGCTGACTTATCAAAGTAAGTGTGAATTTTGGGTACCTCCAGTGAGATGTATGCACATTTCCTTAGCGTACAGGAGCTGTGGGAACGGTGGAGGAGAGAAGTGGTATGGGGGGCAACTTGCTTATTAGTGCTTTGTAAACCCAGGTGTATGGATCAATAAGTCTTCTGGTTGCCAGGGAGGTCCAGCTTACCTCCTTATACAAGGAACAGTAGTGGGTTTTGACTGGAGCATTGGTAATGAACCCAATAACACATCAATAGAGGGTGTCCAGTTTTCGAAGAATGGTTATTGAAAAGTTAGCATATATAACATTTGCATAGTCTAATAGGGGCATGAAGGTGGCCTGAACAAGTCTGATTCTAGAGTCTTGAAAGAATAGCGATTTGTTTCTGAAAAAGAACACAAGTCTCTGCCTCAGTTTTTTTGATAATACCTCAATGTGGGAGATAAAGGATAAATGAGAGTCAAGCAAGAACCCCAAGTATTTGAAGTTATCCACTGACTCAAGCTTATCATCTAGGAGTGAGGTAATGGAATTGGTAGTGCTAAGGTTAGAAGAAGCAGTAGGTGAACTGGGTGGGTGAAAGAAAATTACCTTAGTTCTTTTAGCATTCAATAGTAGTTTCAACACTATTAGGTTCTGCTGCAGCTGGTTAAAGTCCGTCTGGAGTGCTGAGCAGACTTGGGCGAGGGAGGGTTTTGAGGTACACAGAACAGTGTCGTCAGCAAATAAGTGGATGTTAGAGTCAGTGATGTTATTGTTTAAGGTGTCGACATAAATCAGAAAGCGCAGTAGGCCCGGAATGGAGCCCTGAGGGACCCCTCTTAGCAAGGGGAGTAAGGATGACTGAGTACTATTGGCATTTATCTGCTGATATCTATCCCCCAGATAACTGGCAAACCAGTTTAATAGACAATTTTTGAAGCCCAGTTGTTGAAGGCTGTTGAGGAGAAGAAGATGATCCACCATATCAAAGGCCTTACTCAGATCCAGGAAAACAGCCACTGTGATTAACTTTTCATCCATGGCCTCTAACCAGTCACTTGTAACTTTGGATAATGCTGATATTGGGCTATGTAGTGGTCTGAAACCAGATTGTAAGGGGTTAATTAACTGGTGTTTGTCCAGGAATGTTCTGACTTGTATGCTGACTAACTGTTCCAATCATTTTAAGAGGACTGGCAGGATCAAAACAGGCCTATAATTATTTATGTCACTAGGATCCCCAGATTTAATGAGGGGTATCAGGTGGGCTACCTTCCAGTCATGTGGTACGGTCCTCTCTGCTAATGATAGGTTAAATAGATGGGCAATCAGGGGCGTAAGGTAGTGGTAGCCTAGTTTTAGGAAGAAGGGATCGATATTGTGTGCCCCAGCACCTTTTTTAGTGTCAAGCTTAAGCAACTGATCTTCAACCTGTTTACAAGTAATGTTGGAGAAGGCGAAGGAAGCATGGGTGGAAGGGCTGGGTGGTGTAACTGTACAGAGCATTGGAGGACGTAAAGTATCTCCTAAATCCCATTATCTGATCTCAGATCTCATTATCGACCATGGATCCAAGGGATTCGAGGCAGACATCCAACATGACCTCAGGATAATCTCAGATCTGGATTCAGATAGCTAGATTATCTGTCAGATGCCATTTTGGATAAGCAGAAGCAATATCACAGCATCATCAATAGATAGACACTGTAAACACAGAGATAGGTGGATGGATAGATGAACGGACAGACATATAGAAAATCATCAGCAACAAGTCTGTAATTTCACTGAGGGATTCTGTTGGCATCCTCAACCACAAGAGCAAAATACAGGTTACTCACCTGTAACAGGAGTTCTAGGAATGGTATATGTTGTTCATCCACACTCATTGGCAGTATCCTTGCCGCTTTAAATCTTGCCGGAAGGTCTTCAAGCTTGCTCCTCCCACCCACCCGGGTGGTATAACTCTCGGCTCCGCCCCATGACGCCAGATCTGGCCCGCTGGAAGCTCAGGTTGTGCGTCGAAGCCGGGGAGGTCGGGTGGTCGTGTGGATGAACAACATATACCATTCCTAGAACTCCTGTTACAGGTGAGTAACCTGTATTTCTAGGGACATGGATATGTTGTTCATCCACACTCATTGCAGAACTCCTAGCAGTTCTCGGGAGGAGGGAGGCAAGACGCACCCCCATTATACTTACTTGGGAAAGAGAGACTGGAGAACCGAGGCCCCAAAACCAGCATCCCGCGTGACTCAAGGTCGATGTGGTAGTGGGTAATGAAGGTGTTTGCTGACTTCCAGGTAGCAGCCCTGCAGATTTCCTGGATAGGGCGTCCCTGGAAGCAGCCACCGTTTACCAGTATGGCGGGTAGAATGAGCTCTTATCCCTCTGGGAGCTCCATGCCGCTAACTTATAGCAGAGATCTATGCAGGAGGTTACCCACCTGCTTATATCCGCTTGGCTGCAGGTCTGCCAGATGCGGCTTCAGCGTGAGGTGACAAACAGCTGGCGAACCTCTCCCAATTTCAGCGTCGCTCCTTATAATAAGCGGCCCTTCTAGAATCCAGAGTATGGAGCCTATGTTGACCCTCCGGTGTGATTGGGGTAGACACCGGCAGAGTCAACACCTGGTTAAGGTGAAACTCCGACACCACCTTCGGAAGGAATTTGGTGGGGCGCAGGACAACCTTGTCCCTGTGGAAGACCAGGTAAGGAGACTCGATGGAGCGCCTGGAGCTCTCCCATCCTTCTGGCTGGCGTGATAGCCACCAAGAAGCGGTCTTCCACGACAGGTGAGAGAGAGCACACCTGTGCATGAGTTGAATAGGCTTGCCCATGAGCTTTGCCAATACCAGCAGTAGATCACGGTGGGGGTTCCCGCACTGGAAGGAAATGTGATCAAGGCCTTTGAAAAGCCCAGACCACCTTCTCCTCGCACCGACTGCTTCGGCCAGCCCGGTAAGCAGAGATGGCTGCCAGGTGCACCCTTAGGGTCGCCGACCTAAGCCCTTGACTAGAAAGGGACCATAAATAGTCCAAGATGCTTGCCAAGGAACAGGAGGAAGGGTCAAGCCCTTGCCTGACACCAAATGGAAAACCTTTTCCATTTGAAGGCATAACATTTTCTGGTCGACTCCTTACGGGACGCCTCAACTACATTGAGAACCTCGTCGGAAAGACCCAAAGCCTGGAACTCTAGCAGCTCCAGGAACCAGGCCGTCGAGTGCAGGGATTGAAGGTCCGGATGGAACACCTTCCTGATTGACTGAGAGCAGGTCAGGCGACTGGAGCTGCCGCGTGAGTCCTGGAGCTGAGACTGAGGAGATCTGGGTACCAGAACTGGCGAGGCCAGTCTGGGGCTATCAGAATCACCTGCGCCTTGTCCCTCCTGCCTGAGAAGCACCTTGTGGATCAAGGGAAATGGGGAAAGGCGTAAAGAGGCCGGGATCCATTGCCTCGAGAAGGCATCCCCTGCAGCGAGCCCTGCTGAGGCGGGCATGGAACAGACTCAGCTCGCGTTCTCCATGGAGGCAAACAGGTCCACCTGAGGTGTGCCCAAAGGAGAACAGATGCTGTACTACTCCGGCAGGAGAGACCACTCGTGGGATGCAGCCCCTATCCGGCTCAGGGCATCGGCCAGGGTGTTGGGCTCCTGCCACGTGAATAACTGGAGATCGCCTCCAGGCTGCGCCGCGAGTGACCAAATTTGGGAGCTTCCTTGCATAGAAGCATGGAAGCGCTCCGCCTGGCGGTTTAGATAGTACATGGTCGTGGTATTGTCCGTCTGGACTCGGACCACTTGACCCCGGAGGAACGACAAAGGCGGTGAGAGCTAAGTGGGACAGCTCAGACTCCAGCAGGTTGATATGGCATCGGGACTCCAGCGGACCAGAGGCCATGAGCCGAGTGTTCCCTAATGGGCACCCCAACCCATCAGAGAGGCATCGGTCGACAGAGAGACCGTCGGCTCGGGCGGACGAGCAGGATGCCCTCCTGCAAATGATCTGGAGCGGTCCACCACTGGAGCATTCCACATCCCTGTGTCACCGACACAAGCTGGTCAAGGGATCGCGGCGTTGTGACCACTGGCTGGCCAGTCCCCACTGAAGGGGCGCATGTTCCAGCAGACCCAGCGGGACCACGCTGGTACAGGCAGCCATGAGACCCAGGAGGCGCAGGAAGTCCCGGGCAGGAGCGCAGTGCCCAACCAGAAATGATCGGACAAAGGAGGAAAGAACCTCGGCCCTGTCCGGGAGCAGCTCTGGCTCGAAGAGAGTCGAGCTGCGCCCGATGAATAAAATCACCTGCTTCGGCTCGAGGTTCCGACTTGGCCTGGTTGATAGGAGGCCCAGTTGAGAACAGACCTGGAGGGCCAGATCTCTGGACCACTCCGCCTCCTTCCTGGAGGGGGAGCTGCTATCAGCCAGTCGTCCAGGTAGGTACACCCGGACCCCTCGGCGCCCAGAATGCTGTCACCACTGCCATGCATTTGGTGAAGACCCTGGGAGCTGGAGACAAGCGAGGGCATGGCTTGGAACTCGAGAGAGATCCTTCTGCTCGAGGCGAAAGATCTCTGGTGGGGACAGACGGATAGGGGCGTGAAAAGCGCTCCTGCAAGTCAGAGAGCAGAACCACACGCTTACGCGTTCAAGGATGGTATTATCTGAGCCAGAGTGACCATCCTGAAGGTTCGAGACAACAAGGAACTTGTTTAGGTCGTGTGAGTGAGAATGGGCGCCAGCCCGTCCGTTCCGAACCGGGAAGTACCTGGACACAAACCCTGGGGCCTGAAAGAGGTCCACCACCTCTTACCACCTCCTTCTGGAGGAGGAGGTGATGTCGGCTCGACGAGCCACCAGTGAGCTGAGGATCCCGAAGCCCCCGAGGCGGCGGCTCCTGAAGGGGTGGTGCCTGCTCGAATTCCAGAGGCAGGCCTCTTCCCACCACCTCCAAGACCCACCTGTCCGTGGTAACAGCGGACCAGGCGGAGCAGGAAGTGCGAGCCGTCCCCCGAGGGGACAGGTAAGAGTGGCGGGGATGGGGCGACACCCCTCAGCCCGTCACTGGGCAGGCTGGAGGAGGGACCGGCCGAGGGACCTCCTGAGCCCTCCTCCTGCCTCCTGTTAGAGAGCCGGCGGCTTGGTTTGGGATGCCAAGGCCGAGCCTGCTGGCCCTGGCGATTACTGGGCCGGCGCCGGGGGCACAGAAGGGCGAAAGATTGAGCTGTGGTTTGCGGCCTTTGTCCTTCTGGCGGAAGAGACCCGAGTCCAAGGTGGCATTGGACTTCTCGATCCTCTGCAGGTGACCTTCCACCCCAGGGCAAGAGGTCAGTCCCCAAAAGGAACATCCGCCAACTTGTGCTGGGTATCCAGTAAAGGTGGATATCCTCAGCCAAGCCGCTGACGCATAGCCACTGCGGCCGCCACCGATCTAGCACATGAGTCCCCTACATCCAAAAGCAGTCTGGAGCTGCTGTTTGGCCACTGCCCTGCCCTGGTCCCGCACCTGCTTAACCGTAGTCTGCAGATCGGCGGGAAGATGAGATGACCTCATCCAGGGAGCCCAACAGGGCATGAGAAAAATGTGCCATGAGGGCGGCGAACTGGCCTGGCGAAGGCCGAGAGAGGAGGCATGGCGTAGACTTTTACTTGGCGCAGTCAATTTCTTGGACTCCTTGTCAGGGGTTTGTCACATCCCTGGCGTTGCCGTAGGCGGCAGCTGTCGGTAACCAACCCCTCAGCAGAGGGGTGTTCCAGCGCCGGACAAGAGCGGTAGGGACACTTGCCCGTTCCTAGCCATCCTGGCCCGGCCAGGGCAGGAAGCAGAGGCTACCAAAGTTCCAGTGCGGACCCACTATGGCCTCAGCCCACGGAAGAGCCTCCGTCGAGTACCCTCGGTCCAGATCTCCGTGAGGATACCTGGCCAGCTTGGAGAAGCGGGTTGAGCTCCATCGGTAGACTCCGAGATGAGCCGGAAGCAGTCCTAGGAAGAACCGACCGGGCTATCGTCCATTGACTGACCTCCTGAAGACTCCAAGTCCAGTCGCTTGGAGAAGAAGGAGGAATCATCTTCGGACTCGGAAGAGTCCTCGAAGAGCTGCCTCTGGCCTGAGCCACCCTTCACCTGCCGAGGTCGGTCGGGAGTGAGGTAACTGACAACCGATGGGGTAAACCCTATGCCGACCGAGAATCCTTGGTCGGGCCCCAGTGAGTGGCTGTGGGGCGGAGGTTCCACGGAATCGGTGGAGCAACTGGTTTGGCGAACAACCGGCCTGGGTATAGGCTCCTCGGACAAGTCGGGTTGTGTCGGCCGTTCGGTGACAGCCATAATGGCGGGAAAGGCGCCGGAGTCGGCTTATTCCGGCCAGGAGCTGTTGCAACATAAGGTCCTCGTGCCGTCGGCGTAATTTACGCCAAGCCTCCCTCATCCGAGGAGGAGGGCGAGGGCAGCCAGCGGCAGCCACCCCGCGGTGCCGGGACGGAGACCGCCTATGCCAGCGGTGAAACGGCTGGACCGAAGAGGTCAAGACCGAGACCGAGAGTCCCGAATTTCCGGGGTCGGTCTGAGGAGGTGTCGGCGGAACGCCTCCCTCCGGCTCGGAAGGTCCATCCGAGGGCTCCGGAACACGGAGGCACAGAAACCCACCAGGATCCTCAACTCCTCCCGGGGAACCGGGGAGAGAATCTCGGCTGCTAAAAGGCGACAGCCCGTCAATGGGTCAGAAAATCTACGACTTCATCAGTCAAGTCTCGGTCAACTGACCTGGCCAGAGGGGACACCCGTGAGGCCAGTGGCAGCGACCCGGCCAGTCGGTGGCGGCCGGCGGTCGGCGGCCCGAGGAGGACCTTCCGCTCCCAAGAACGTCGACGGAGGGACTTACCCTTGTCCCTCTTTGGACCGAGAATAAGGTCCAGCAGGCGCGAAGCCCTTCTCGCTAGTGGAGACCAGACCAAGCTCCTTAAAGGAAGCGTGTAGGAAGAACCCAGAAGGCGGGATAAATGCCACGGCCGAGGAAGATACGGCCCGCGCGCCGCCTCCTCTTGAGGCGACCATCCGCTCGGGCTGATCCTCGAGCCCGCCGCCCAGCGGACACATCAACCGGGCCCTCCTTGGACTTCACGGAGGAAGCAGCTACCGGGGCGGCCCAGTTGCAATCGGGCACCTGCGGTCTTCTTGGGGCGTGGGCGAGGAAAAGATGAGCACAGGTCCAAGCCTGCGGGTCGTGCTCAAGGCTAAGCAGTAGACACACGTGGAGTGTGGATCCGTCCGAGACATCTTCTGCCCGCATGGGCATCTCCGAAACCGAGTCGATTTGTCCATCGCAGGCGCGAGGGATCGAAGACTGAAGTCTTTTGCAAAATATTATTTTAAATCCATAAGCGGAGAAATAAGACCAGTCGCAAGCGCGGAAGGCGTTAAGGAGGAACCTGAGCTTCAAGCGGTAAGGAAGATCTGGCGTCATAAGCGGGCGAGCCGAGTTATACCACCCGGGTGGGTGGGAGGAGCAAGCTTGAAGACCTTCCGGCAAGATTTAAAGCAGCAAGGATACTGCCAATGAGTGTGGATGAACAACATATCCATGTCCCTAGAAGTGTGAGTTTTTTATATAACCGGAATCCCGAGCTGCAATGACAAGTATAGTTACTGCTGGTTTCCTTTATTTCTGTAACACATGCAACTCTCTAAAAGATTCCACCTCATAATACCATAGATCTGATGGCAGAACATAGAGGATAATGTATGGGCAGCCATATACAACAAGCCTATGTCTTCATCGAGAGTTTTTTATGACAATAAGGAACCTTGAGAGTGAAGCTCGAGAGGTTCACTGGTTGCCAGACAAAACTCGAGATGAAGACATAGTCTTGGTCTGTGTATGGATGCCCACAAATTATCCTTTGTAATGTATGAGTATCCATGCCCATTTCAGATACTGCACTTCGTTTCAGTGAACTGGTGGTTGGGGGTGGGGCACTAGAGGGTTGGTGGCAGGTTAAAATTACTGACACAGTGTGCTGCAGATGTTTCTGCAAGTTCAAGTTTAGAAAAAAACAACATCCAGCTTAACTGGATAGAGGAAAGCAACTATATGGCAGCATTCCAAGTTGTTCTGCTGCAGCAGTGCCATCACTACTGCAGCAGAACAACATAATGATGTCACTGCTGCAGCAGAACAAGCACGCTCTCTCTCGAGGTACTCTGTCGTCATAGTACCAACTCAGTGAAAGAACAGCCCTGCCGTTAAATGGTATGCATGCACTGTTCTATATAGTGTATAGTGGAACGTTGTTGCCTCAAAAGAAAATTACTACATCTTTCTTTTTAAAATAAGACTAACTGTCAGATTGCTGCTCGAGGACACCATGTGTGACGTCCGCACTGCAGCAAAACGAAAAGTCATTCTGCTGTCCTGCGGACGTCACTTTTTGATTCTGCTGCACTGCGGATGTCAATAGTGCAGCAGAACAACATTTTGAGAGTGCTAGATTTCAGTGAACAACGACATTCCACTATACACTGTAGTAATTTTATACACACACACACACATACACACACACACTCACACGCCTTGGGCTTTGACCTGCTGTTTTCTACCTATCAGATAGAAAGCGAACCATTTCAGAGCCGTGTCATCCAGACCAATACCTCTCAACATAAGTAATAATAACTCATGGTCTACCAAACGTCTTGCTCAAGTCCAAAAAGAGTGTGCTGATGTGGTTTTTAGAATCTAATACAACATGCCAATCATTTGTTATCTTTGCCATTGTTGATACCATACTATGCTTAGGTCTGAATCCGGATTGGAGGGGGTTTAGGATGGGATTTAGCCTTGTCCCTGTGCACTGTAACTGCCCCATCTCTCTCTCTCTGGTCAGGAGATCGGCTCCCTCATGGTGGGGCTGGGGGGAGGGCCCACCCCCAAAAGCACATAACCAGAATTTGCTCTGGACTGGCGCAGCAGGGTGGGTTGCAGAGACATAGGCAAGGCTTCACAAAGCCCGATCTCCATTTCTTTCCACTTTTTTGGTTCCTCACCCATACTGCGGCAGCAGGGCATGCGCATGGAGGCACAATGCCCTAAGCTGCCATGACCCCTCCCTTTGAGCCGCTTGAGCTGCCATGACCCTTCCCTTTGAGCCGCTTGAGCCTGCACGGCCACTGGACATCCACCAGGTGGCAGTAACTGGCCGAGATGGCTAACTACCCATCCCAAGGAGAGGAGAGCAGTCCCTAAGATGCTCAGTCTTCTCCCACCATGCGACCCCCAGCAACCCATGCTTGTTCCTAAACACAGGTTGCCGGCATGGCAGGAGGTAAAGCATTCAGTGCCTCAGTCCTCCACGGCACTGAGCCTCAGACTTTTTTTTTCACAAAATAAATGACATAACTAATGCTAATGCTTTAATTTTTGTAAAAAAAAAATGGCCAATTGTATTACAGTACTAAAAACCATTGCGCCAATGGCAAAAAATAAAATCACGTGATTTTTTTACCTTTTTGAATTCCTTCTCGAGAACTAAAAAACCATTGCGCGCCTGACAGAAAATAAAAAGGGTCTGATTTTTTTCAACCTTCATAAATTCCTTCAAGAATACTGAAAACCCTCAAGCAAACAGGGAAAAAATAAAACAATGCATTGATATAGTATGTTAGCAAATTAAAGTCTGTTCTGTTTACTTGTTTATTTAAAATCTGATTAAGTCCATGAGCAAAGGACCCGTTTTCATGGGTGACCAGAACATAGAACATAGAACAATGAAACATGCAAACAGTCAAAAAAAAAAAAACATACAGAGTAAATCTACTTAAAAAAAAAGTCTAGCTACGAAAACATTTGCACTGACAGTCTGAGACAAGATCATTTTACAAAGCAAGGTTTTAACTAGATACAGTGGTGCTGGCACTGGTTATAGAAACTGGCAGTGAGTTATAGAATGAAGGCAGATTATAGGAAATAGTTTTGGACCAGCAGTAGTCCTCATCCTTGGTATATGAAATTAACAAGACGTGGATGAAAGGGCTGAAACAGAGTTGGCATGATTTTTGAAAATGGAACATAATAAAATGGGAGCACAACCCAAGGTCACCATCTTAGCATAAATCCCTAACTGTAACAGTTATCTCTGGTCCAGCAGAAGCTAGCCCATTTGACTATAAAGTACGCAGTACTGGATGTGACATGGTAATTGTGTCACAAACCCTGCCGTCTGACTATAAGGGGTCCTCACAGGAATCCCTCCCCAATAGAATAACAGAATATTATGTCATAGTCAATTACCGGGAGAAGAAGGCTCTGTGACAGTGACCTCTTTGCTGTACATGTGAATAATTAATTTCAATCAATCAATCAAAATCTTTATTTACCCAGGCGAACACCATTGAGCAGGGCTCGTTTACAAGATGGATCTGGTAGGGCCGAACAGTTACAACAGTTACAAAGTGGGTTGCCCAATTAAAGGGGCAGGCCCCATTGTCCCAGGCCCAGGCCAAGAGTGGGAAGTGCAGGGAAGGGGGAGGGAGAAGGGGCAGAGCTAGAGACAGGAGTCACAAAGAGGGGAGGAACGAGTGAGGTCACAAAAGGGGCGAGACAAGAGACAAGGGAACAATGAGGTGGCAACAAATGGTTGGCTGAGGCGAGCCTGGGGGCAGGACAAAAAAGTGCAGCTAAAAAGGGCTGCACAGCGATGGTGAGCTCACAAACTTGCTCCAAAGTGTTTTTACCACCCTCCCGCCCAAATGTTAAGGCAGAAGGGCACTGTGGTAGGTGGAGCACAGTGCGCCACTGTGATTAGGTGGAACACAGTGGCAGGCGGCAGAGTCACTGCTGAAGGTGGACAGCAGTAAAGGGGGGAAAGGGGAAGGAAGACAAGAAAAGGGGGGGAAGGAAAGAAAGAAAATAAGGACACAGGTTGGACAAGTAAGAACCCGGGCACTGTGTGTACGCTCGTGCCCCCGTTCAGGACATAAGAGGAAGAGGCCAGGCCCCCCCCCCATGATGTATGTCTGGGGGGGCAGAAGAGAAGAAGAGATCTTTTAGTGATTAAGAGGCCAACAAGACTGTGAAGGAGATAATGTATGAAGATAATGTAAATATAAATATGATGATAAAGGGACTACACATGAAAGATGGATATGTACCGTTGTAAAAATATTATTGTGAATTATTATAACTTTGACAAACAGTAAAGTTATTGTTAAGACCGACAACCACACATTTAAATTGGTCAGTGTCTTTATTGGAGGTTCAGGGGACAATGGACAGTATTTACAAAACAATAATATTTACAAATCTGACCTGGGAGGGTCATTCCCAGTTCATCATACGGATTTACAACATGATGTGAGTATTTTACATATATGTACATATACATCACAGAGGAATATACACTTCACTGTAGGAGAAAAAAATGGGACAATGTCGTAGTAGGCTAACAACAGTCAGTATAAGACATATCTATGGACACTGACCTGCTAAAGCTATCAGGAGAGGGAGGCAGTGCAGGTATAACTTAATTGAGGGATGATGACCAGAAACCTGAGAATTTAACCTACATAATGCTCCCAGTCTTTGAGGAACTGTTTTCACCATAAAGGTTATATACAGTTCATAGGAGAAGGAGCTGTCCAAGGTGAGGCCAAGATATATGAATTCCTTGCTTGATCAATTTCTACTCCCTTTAGGGTACTTAAAGAGCAGCTCACACACTGGGGCAGGCAACTCATACTAAGGAGTTGCCTGCCTGAAGAGCTAACCTAGACCAGAATGAAATTTTTTAGCGCAGTAATTAAAACAGAACTTATATTTAAAAGCCTGGCTCGTAACTTCCGATTAGGAACCGAGCTGCAGTCGAGCACTGCAGTGCCACCCTTAAAAATAGCACTTTAATGGAGAACTGTGTAAATCTGACCTCCCGCCCTGAAGAGCTTACCCCCAATTACGCTTTTGCTTTGAAAATCACTTTTTTTCCAGCAGCCACACTTTATTTTTATTTAAGTAAAGTCCATGGAACTGGAAATATGGCAGACTGTGCACAGCTCCATTTACTGTAGCAGTGTGGTACCACACTGCTCACTTCATGTGGGGTGCGCCGCACTGTTACAGTAAATGAAGCCGCATACAGTCCGCCACATTTCAGTTGTGGACTTCTGAAAATAAAACAGAATCGTAACTCTGAGAAATACTATGCTGTCGGTATGCCTTTCGAAAGGCATCAATATCTACAAATTCTCCTTAATGTTTTATATGGCATGGCGAGGCTGCAGACACTACACAAAAAACACTGCGATTGTGCTTGGGAGAGGTATGTCTACATATACATACAGTACCTCTGATTGCAGTTTTACATATGTGGAGCTAACATATAATATATTCTCTAGCCGAAAATAAATGCATTGATTGGTTAACCGCTCCACAGAAAAACAACCTCTAAAAAGGCATAACATTCCCTGCCCTAAAACCCTGTCATTACCCAAAAGCCTCCCTCCAACCTTCATTACCAACTAGCCATGTCCCTTTACACTCCAACTCTAACATGTCAGCACTCTATGCTGCTACCAATCCATGCTGCAGGCGTGGGCTCTCAGCCACTCCACGGCACAATGCCACACTGCTCCAGACCATAAATTCCATGCCACTCTTGACCACATACTCCGTGCTGCACGGACAACAGATGCCACTCCTGAGTGCAACCCTGAAAATGAATTAAAGGAAGGCCCACCATGCCTCCTTTTATAGTGGAACTGTACACTACATAAAAATGAAAGGAACAAAAACCTACTGTACCACACCAAAAGCGCCATGCTCACCACACTACAGAAAACAAAAAAATGAAAAGACAAAACCAGGAAATGATTGCCAATGCAGTCTTAAGCTAAAAAAAGCCCCTCCTAATCTGCTGCAAAAACATAAATGAACGGTAAATGTACCATAGGGAAATGTACTATCTTGGTGGACTAATCAGCTCGATAAACCCACTCACCCTTCAAGTTTATGGATTATTAACATAATTAGTCCCTCCCCCCAATAGCATATTTCTCTATACACCACACTTACCTATAATTTAGATATATATAAGGGACACGCAGGAGGGACCTGTGTGATACATGATTTATTTACACTAGTACTGTCTGACCTTGAGTAACCTCATGAGTGGTGTAAGCCAGGAGTGAGGTGCCCAAGGGCAAACATCATGAGTGAAGATAAATCACATATCTCACAGGTCCTCCCTGCATATTTCATTATCTGTCAGGGAAGGACCTTGTGTAACTTAAGTGGGAAAGTTGTTTAAAATAAAGATATTTGTAAAATTATGTGGGTTTATTTGGTTATGTACCATATCACTGCACTTTTGGTGTGCTGTTGCTAAGGCCGTCTCTATGGATGTGGTGTCATATCATGTTTGCCATGGGACAGTGCAGCTGATTGGCTAATGGCAGCTTCGACAGTTTTTTTGAAATACAAATATGGTGGCTGTGTTTAGCAATGCACAGTAGTGATTGGGGCTGCAGTAGTTACAGGCAGCTCTGTTCCTGTCTTGGTGTGCCTTTTTTTTTTTTTTTATGTTTTTGGTCGGTACAATAGCTGCTGGTTACAGCCAGTGGGACCGGAGGATTCGGAGAGTATGACCAGGAGCAAGAGGACTGCAACTGAAGTGAGTGGAAGTGGATGGAAAGAAAGACAAGAGAGTGGAGACCTGCTAAAATGAGTGCTACAATTCAGGTTACAGAAAAAAAGTCTAGTTAATGCAGGTCTTATTTTCATCTACATTTACTGATGAGTAAGTGGCACGGCAAGCAGGAGCAGGGCCAGCTTTGGGATTATCTGCAGCATGTTTTGTTTTTTTTTAAAGTTGTTTAAGTTGTGGCTGCAGAGCAGAAGGGACCTAGATGCTGGAGGATGTGAGGTGCCATGGAGTGACCAGTGACGGAGAGGAGGAGAGGATGTTTTCCTGGTGTGGCAGTTAATAAAACAAAGAGTGATTTTGTGGTTGTTGTGCTGTCCTGTGCAGGTATAAGAGGCTGCTGCAGCAAGAGGGCGGATGGCGAAGATGCTGCAGGTGCAGGAGGTGGGGAGGAGGGTTTGACGGATTGGGAGCAGAGCTGAGCAGTGAAATGTGGAGGGACATTCGAGAAAAGAAGGTGGAAGAAGTAAAGGCTACAAAGGTACTGAAGAGCAGTACAATGTAAAAGAAATTACGGCAGTTTGTTTGACTTTAACACACAGTGAGACAGTGTGCAGAAAATGAAAGTTACTGATGGTACTGCAACTAGAAATGAAACTACAGTAAGCCGTGCTGGACAGCCATTTGGAGGGGCATGCTTACCGATGATGAGTTACTACTTGTATAAATCTGTGAGGACAAGTTTACTGTATGTATAACTCTTAAGATTTTACATTTATACACACAGTAGTTTAGATAAACAGATTTACATGATGGCTTTTGTGTCACTACCTATTGCACAAATATACTGTGTATATATATATATATATATATATATATATATATATATATATACACACATATAAATTATATATATATATATATATAATATAAATATATATATATATATATATATACACATTGTATAATATACACACACACATATATATATATATATATATAGATATATATATATATATTGCCTCTGGCTGCTCTTTCAGCATTTCATCTCACAATTTCACTTTTCTCCAGTTATTAACAACTGACTCTACTTAAACAACCATTAAGCAAACTCATACAGAAAGTTGCCTTTTGGGGGGGTGCTGTTGAGCACTTCTACCAAGTAGACGTGGTTCTCAATAACTCTGCAACTGATATCAAATAATCTTAGAAATTATCTGATTTTTTGAAGAGAAGCAGTTAGACAACAATTACCATCGGATTCCTGAAGTCGAGCTGAGTAGTTTGAGACTAGAATCGACTATGGGTTGCACGAATAAAAGCGGTACAGGTGGAACAAAAAATCAGCTCTCAACAGAACAACAGGCCGTGCCTACCTCGACCGTTACTGCTTGAGTGAGCCACCATGGAAGGCCTTTCAGGCGACTATGCAAGCCATTGATGGGAAGATCGAGTCAGTCCTCCAGCGACTAGGAGAGCAAGATTTAAAGATTGAGGCTGCTACAAAAACGGCCTCATCTGCTGAAAATCAGGCAACAAAAGCCTTGTTGACTGCAGCCAAACTTACGCAACAGAATGGGCAATAAGGTATCGCTTAGAGGCGCTGAAGAATGCGAGCAGAGCACCTAATGTTCATCTCATTGGGCTACCAGAAGGCTCCGAGAATCCTGATCTACTTTCATTTTTAAAATCCTGGCTACCTGTGGCTTTACAGATGGATCGGTCCCTCTGGGATCACCTCATCAAAGCTTATCGTATATCACCGCACTCTGCTGGGGCACAGAAAGATCTCCCTCGCACAGTTTTACTGGTGACAGCGAGTACAAGTGTAAAGGAGCAGATTCTTCAGGCGGCCGTTATACCGAATATCTGAACTACGAGGGGCATACCTCACACTGCTTTCCAGACCTCTTTATGCCACGAGCCTGAAGAAAGAAATTTGACGGGGTTCATGCTTCCTACAAAGTCTGGGGTGGCTCATACCCTGATGATGCCGGCGCATTTGAGGATTTATTATGGGGCCACACTTCCAATTCACGGATCCAGAAGAGGCAGGCAAGCGAGTGCAGCAAATCCAGAGAGAGTTCGAGGCCTCTAAGGCTAGTATCAGAGTGGCGTGGAACAAGAGCCGGGGAAGAGAATACTTGACTGGGGTACAGTAAAGAGCCTGAACATTAATAATAACCCCTTTAAATCAGACTCTTATAACATCAGCCACAGATGAAGGGCTTCCATGGTTACACAATATCTGCTGATCCATTTTGAGAGACTCTTGACGGGTTCTGATATAGTCTATTAAAGTGTACATAATATGGTTTAATTCTCTTTTTCAGGGAAAGTTGTATCTCGATCCTTCTAAAATGTTTAATTACAAGGAAGTCCATTCAGACTAAACAGCTTGTCAACTCTTAGCAACTTATAATTTGTTAAAACAGCTCTACAGTTGCAATTGCAGGGTGTAGGGAGCTCACTAAGTTTCTAGTTTTCCCATGTTTGGTAAGGATCTAATCAACACTGGATGTTGAATTTTCCTGTTTTTTTTAATATATTTTTATGAGGATTGACCCCACCTCTTGTGGAAGTGCAACTTATGGGACTTTTTATTGATTAGATCTACGAATGGAGTTGGTATACCCCAAATCCGAAAACCAGATATCTAGACTGTGTTATACTGTCTTTACTTAAATTTTTCTGTATTAAATTACAAGTGTCTGATATCTGTATTGTAACACTATGTGTTTATGTGAAACAATAAACATAAAGTTAAAAAAAAAATTGCCTTTTGCCTCGTTCCTCACAAAGCATGCAATCGCTCTCACTCATGTCTTTCTGTTCAGTTTTATTATTTATTTCTGGGGGCCTCCAAAGGACTTTGCTTTTATTACAGCCAACCAAATAGCTGTACATCAATACTAATTCATCTGGCATAAGTAATCGCCTCTCTAGTTTTCTTTTTAACTTACGAGAATAATTCTTCCTTAGCCTCTCTGTTCCCAAGGGTCGCTCCTCCAGAGATTTGTGTCATCCCATCAGGCTCAAATAAAGTGAATTAGCTTACTTGGAGTATTCTCCATGGGTTCGCAGCATAGCTTCCTTTCCATTACTTATCTTTTACCCAACGCTTAGATCCATTTTCTAAACTGGGTTTCAACTGATTGTCAAGGGACAAGGTGCTTAACATAATTTATCTCTCAAGTGCGTCTTCAAGCAGGCCGTTTGCTTTCTAGCCTCCTTTGAAAAACAAATCCCATTTAAATTTGAATCTCGGCCGGGTGAGAAGGCGGCCTCCCAATTAATGTTGCATTTGAATGCGTCCCCCTGCCCCTTACAGAAGGAAACAACCAAGGAATTTTCCACCAGTTTGTCCTGCTGAACAGTGGCACCTCTGCTTTCTTCAACCGTCAAGAGATTTCCTTTGAATCCATGACACTCGGAATATTTTAAATACACTCTCTGAGCTTTGACTATCAAGCAATGGGATTTGAAAACCAATTAATTAGCACTCCAAATGATCAACTAATGATCTGGAGAAGATTTCAGAAAGTACAAAACAAAGAAGTGCCTCATCTGTAGATTATAGAGATTCGATTGCTAGCTTACTGCATTACAGACAGACCTGCTTGGAGCTATAATATAAATCTGCCTCATACCATTCTAAGAATATTCGTATGTTTTAGCATGACTGGACACCATGCACAAATAAGGTGTACATCCATTGGAAAATACAGGCGTGCCTGCAGTGCGTGCTGAGGCATGTGGTCACAGGTCAAGTCCTCCTCCACACGCACCAGAGGCTAGATCTATCAAAAATGCAGCACTCTACAGTGTGTTATTTCACGTATATAACACCCTAGTAGTATGACACATTTGGCATAGAAAGCAGCACCATGTATTCATGACTACATACACAGTAGGCATGGCACATGAGCTGGTTCATCCAGTCAGAGTGCAGTATTTATAGGTGCGGTGCTCATCCTGAACCGTATTATAAATATATACTGTAGCAAGATAGACAGGCAGATAACAAAATAGAAGGATAGAGTACAAGGTTCTTTTGTTTACTTATGGACTTTTGGAGGCAGTATAGCATAGTGGTTAAGGGCACTGAGCTGCAAACCTGGAGACATGGGTTTGAATCCCATCAACCCCCACTTGCATACTCGTGACCCTGAGCAAGTCACTTAACTTTCTTGTGCTCCCAGGTTGCACCTGAAAACAAGCTCCGGCTTAGTGTGCCTTTCCTGTTACACAACCCCTCCCCGTATCTCCAGCCCCGCTTATATCACTGCAAGGGTAATGAGGCCCATGGAGCTCCTGCCAGTGCCATCCTCTGGGTAAAATCTGCAGATCATCTGGCTTTTGCAGTGGCAGCTCCTGCTTCTGGAACTGTCTCTGTGCTGAGATCCAGTTGGCTCGTTCTTTGACTGTCTTCAAAGGTCATCTTAAAAAAATATATATATATACAGTATATATATATATTTTTACAAGCTACTCTGCTTTGTTAACTAGTTTATCTGATTTGTTCCTGCACTTGTTCTTGGAACTTTCTCTTTATTAATGATACCAATATGGAAAAAATCTGTAGTACAATACACATATAAAAACATTTTCCACGTTTCTTGTGCTATAGCCCCATGAGGATAGTTGTATCACATACCCCATTCATGAAACTAAGCGAAGATAGCGCCCCTTGCCAACTCAATACATCAATGGAGTGGTTTACCACTAAACTTTAGTCCCCCTCTAAAAAGAGTTAAGTAAAAAGACAAATTATGACCTATATGCATCTCATAGCTTGGGAAAAAAATATATATAGTTTGAGAATAACAATGTTTTCTTTGTTGCATATAGGAACCTTTGGCCTATAAACTGCCCTTTCAGCTCCCGAAGTTACTATTAACCTTTTTTTAAAGAGCACTTTCCCCAGCATACCAAAGGCAATGCTACATGAAGTCTTATATTGGCCAGAGTTCATCCATGCAAAAAGTGTAATTTTTAGATGCACTGTTTAGGTAAGGGAAGGGACTGTATTTTGGATCTGTGGAGCCGAGCCGCCAATCCCTTCCACTTCCTTCTCTTGAGCGTCATCTCCATGTTAGCCTGTTTTGTGATGCAATTATATGGCGAGTGCGGGAACACGCTCCATAGACTACATTAGGGCTGACTTTTACGTGTTTATTTATTTTTTTGGGAGTTACTATTTTCTCCCCCTGAAGTCCTCTGCCAGCATCTGACGTCCCCCTCGTGTAGGCACCGGTGTGAGACCCCCTCCTAACTCCCGACTACCTCATGGCAGGGGATGGGAGCGACTCAACCCACCGGTCCGGATTAGCGTGGGAGGTACCTTCCCATTCCATCACGGAGGGACCATCGTCATATGTGAGATTCCGCACCTGTATTCTCCCCTCTTGAGTGCGGCATGTACAATGGCGTAGCATTCACTTTCGCGGCTACGCTGAAGTGTACGTCCCATCAAGCGCCTGCCGCCTCGCTCTATTTCCAGTGCTGACGTGATACCTCCCAGCCTCCGCTAGGAGGCAGGCAGTCGCCGAGCCCTGCAAACCCTCCCTGGAGAAGGAGAGCAGTCCTGGGCGCCGATCTCTGCTCCTCCTCGCTGACCCCGTCCCATGTCTGTTCCCGAACACGGGTCACCGGCGTGACGCGAGATAAGGCGTCCAGCGCCTCAGCCCTCAGCGCCACCGGGCTGGCCTTTACGTGTTTATTTTAATAGTTCAGGGTTCCGATTCAGACAAATCAAAGACACCGCTTAACTAACAGGTCTTCTGTTAGCTGAACGGTGGTTGTGATTTATCGGAATCCTGAACTATTAAAAAACCACATAAAAGTCAGCACTATAGTAGTCTATGGGGTACATCCCCATGCTCTACATATAATACATCATAGTAGGTGCTAGTGTGGGGGTGGCACTGAAACATGGAAGTGGAAGGATCGGCGGCTCAGCTCCTCTGAGCCAAAATATGACCCTTTCCTTGCATCAACCCATAGCTCTAAAAATAAACTGTTTGTATGGATAAACTGCAGCGAGTAAGGCTCCTTACCCTCATAGTAAGGGCTTTTGCTTACAATGCTGGGAAGGTACTCTTTAAGTCCTATGACTACTGCTAAGAGCTCATGTCTCCTAAAAATAAACTGTTAAAACATTAGTTAACTGGAGATTTTTGTACCCTGAAATATTCAGTAAAGCAGAAAATCTGCAAATATTGAAAAGGGAGAACATTATGTGGAACTGTTATTTAAACCACAGTAAACCATTTCTCAGTGACCCCCCTCCCGACAGATTCACAGCATACATAATGTTTTTATTTTTAAAAGTTCAAGTCCAGAAATTAATGGTAACTTTACACGCTGCCCTGGAGAGAGACAGAATCAAACATGTGCAACTCAGTGGATTCGGGGAAGGCACCACGAGATGACCAAATTAATCTTCAAGTCTGGGCTGGCCGAGATGAAAAAAAGTAATTTACACAGAGTAAAACCCCATCCCAAATGTCCTGACAATTAAAGTTCCATTAATTTGAATCTCTTCACCACCTAACCACCAGTGCAAAAATACAGTTATGTAAGAACTTACCTTAACAGTAGATCTTGAGAGGAGCTCTTGCAGCAGGCTATAACCATTGAGACTAATGCCATGGCCTTGGACCCACCAGAAAAAAGCTAGCAGTACCCAGCAGGGGCTGCCCCTGATATCAGCTCCACCCCTGGCGTCGGTCATGCCATAAAGGGGGCAGTCCCTAGCTCACCTCAGTTCACCTGCGAGGACCCAGCGAATGGACCCCAGCAAGCGAACCAAGCGAAGCTTGCCCCACTCATGCTGATAACTCTCCAGGGGAAGAGGGTGGGAGTGCTCGCTGCAAGAGCTCATCTCAAAGATCTACTGTTACGGTAAGTTCTTACTTAACTGTACTATCTTACTTCGAGGGGGAGCTCTTGCAGTAGGCTATAACCATTAGGACTGAATCCCAAGCGGTCCTACTCTAAGAAGGTGACTAGCCCCAGGAGGAGGAGGATGACAGGAACTATAATAATGGTATCGCCAAAAAAAGTCAGGAGACAGCAAATCAGGACAATAGACCCTGAAGGACCGCCAGCCGAAAACGGCTTGGCGCCTGGAAGCACATGTCCAGGCCATAATGCCTGACGAAGGTGTGTACTGAACTCCAAGCAGCAGCTGCACAAATGTCTCAGATAGAGACATTTTTAGAGGAGGCGAAGGAGGTAGAAACTCCTCTGGTAGAATGACCTCTAACCATTCCTGTTAGAGGTTTGTTGTACTTGTTGTAACAGAAGACTATGCAGTGGACTAGCCACCAAGATAAAGTCTGCTTAGACACCGGTTTGCCCAGGTCTTGAGGCACAAAGGCCACAAACACTTGCTCCGATTTGCGGTGTACCGCTGTACACCTGAGGCAGTACCTCAGTGCAAAATGTGTGTAAGAGAGCTTCTCCCTTGTTAGAAGGTCAACCGACTGGTTCAGGGTTAATTAAGAAACCACTTTGAGTAGGAACTTAGGATTTGTTCTGAGGGAAACCCTTTCCCTATGAAAAATTAAATAAGGCTCCTTGCACATCAGGACCTGAAGCTTGGAAACCCTTCGAGCTTAAGTAACAGCAACTAAAAAAAGATACCTTCCAGGAAAGATAACGCAGCTCACACTCTGCTGCGGGTTCAAAGGAAGGGAGAGTAAGTTTCTCTAACACAAAAAGGAGATCACGGGGGGAATTGGATCCCTAATGGGAGGCCTGAAATGTAGAATGCCCGTAAAGGTGTGGGCCTCATCCAGCTGGGCTAGCGTTCTGTCACTGAAGAGGACATGATAAGCAGAAATGCCCACATATGTACCTTAATGGAGGAGTAGCTCAAGCCTTGCTGATATAAGGAGAGGAGATACTGTAATGCTGAGTTCACTGGACGGGTAGGGGGTCCAGGTGATGAGATGAAGCCCATAAGCAAAAACGCTTCCACTTCATAGCATAAGTGGAACGAGTAGAGGGCTTCCTCACTGAAACGAAGACATCTGCCACCTCTTAGGAGACCCATACCTTGATTTAACTATGTCTGCAGGAGCCATGCATGAAGGTGCAGGGACTTGAGATCTGGATGTACCAGCTTGCCCTGATCCTGGGACAGCAACTGTGAACATATTGGCAGCGGAACTGGAGGCTCCGACGACAACCGCTGAAGTAGTGGGAACCAAATCTGCCGTGGCCACAGCAGGGTGATTAGGATCATCTGACCCCCCTTGGCCTGTACCTTCAACAGAAGCTCTGAATGAGATGGAAGGGAGGGAAGGTGCAAAGAAACCTCCCTGCCCAACAAAGGGACAATGCTTCTGGTCAAAACCTACCAGGCGCATGCTCTTGCAGGCAAAAATTGGCAGTTTTGAATAGTGTGGAGGCATAAGAGGTCCAATTCTGGATGACCCCAAGTGTCAAACAGCTGGTCCGCTACTGACTGGAGTAGCTCCCACTCCCACTCATGCACCTTGGACCGAGACCGGCTCAAGCTGTCCCGAAAGTGTTTTGGGCGATGGAACATGAAAGGCGGACAGAGAGATGTGATGTTCCAGCGCCAATATCAGACTCTCATCGCCTCCTGCACAGGGGTTAGGAGTGTGTTCCCCTTGCTTGTTGATGATGTGAAAACAACAGCCGTGTTGTCCATCTGAATGAGGAGAGCCTGGCACTAGGTCCTCCTGAAAAGCCTGTGGGGCACTGAGGACCACCCGCATTTCCAGAACATTGATATGGAGGTTGCGCTTCTCTGGGGACCAAATGCCCTGAGTCTGGCAGTCCCCTAGGTGAGCTCCCCAGCCTAAGTCGGAGGCATCTGTTGTCAGTGACCAACTTGGCAGCTTCTGTCAAAACAAGACCCCTTTTTCTAGACTGAGGGGGTCCAACCACCAAAGGAAGGTCCTTCTGACTGGCTCGGAGATCCTGAGGACCACACCTATAAAGATGAGTCTTTGGCTGGGGTTGGGGGATGACTTTGGCAGGTTCAGGGTGATCCCCAACTCTCAGAATAGAGTATAAGTGTCTCCGAGAGCTTGAATGAGGTGCATTCTTGACAGGACTGCCAAGAGCCAATCATCCAGATAAGGGAAGACATAATGCCCTTTGCGCCTTAGAGCCGCAGTTACCACTGTTAGGCACTTGATGAAGACTCAAGGAGCGGAGGAGAGGCCGAACGGCAGAACCCAAAACTGGTAATATCCCCCTTGGAAGTGGAACCTCAAGTACTTCCTGTGAGCATGCATGTACGCATCTTGCATGTCCAGGGAACAGAGCCAGTCTCCTTGGTGCAGCAGAGGAATTAGACCTAGAAGGGTCACCATCCTGAACTTTCGGTATTCTATATAATCATTTAGGGAGCTGAGGTCCAGGATGGGCTAATGATCCTGAGTTTTCTTTGGAACCAGGAAGAAATGGGAGTAATATCTTTTTCCCTGCTGCTGCATGGGGACTGGCTCTATTGGCCTTTTTCACAAGAGGGTCTGGATTTCTCCTTCTATGAGAGGTACTGTATGTGAGAAGGAGGATACCTTGACGACTGTGGTGGAGTTTCAGGGGGCATCTGAGTGAAATCCAGCATATGTCCCCTTCTTATACTATCTAGGACCCAATGGTCCAAAGTGATTCTGCTCCATCCCTCCAAGTGGAGAAAGAAGTGACCCCCTACAGCCTCTCCTTGTGCCTACACTGGGAGGGGTCAACAGGGAAGTCACTGGGAAGAACGGGGTTGGCACAGAGGTTTGGGAGGACTTTGGGCCTCGTGAACGAGAATGCCTCCAGGCTGCTGGTTTCGGTCTTCCTTTTAAAGCCACCTCTCTGGGCCAATTGGTTTCCACGGGTTGATTGGCTTGAGGACTTACGAAAAGCCCATTTTCAAAAATGTTTCTGTTCCCCCTTATACATCTGTTGGATGGACCAGATGGATTTGCCTGACTCCTGGAGATGAGCGATAAGGCCCTCGGTCTCCAACCCAAACAGCTTGGAACCATGGAACGAAAGGTCCCTGATTCCAGTCTGCAGATCCTGGGAGAATCCTGAGACTCTGAGCCAGGCATGGCGCCTTAGGCAGACACCTGACACTGCCGCCCTAGATACCGTATCTGCAGCATCATATGAAGCACGCAGAACATGGGTGCCTACGTCCGAGCCCAATTTTAGAATGTCCAGGAGCTCCATTTTTTGTTGGAGTCTGGCAAGGCACTGACTAGCTCCTGTCCCTTCTCCCAAAGAGCATTCTGGTACTGGGCCATATGTGTCAGGAAGTTCAGGGAACATATGGAGCAGGTGGATGCAGAGTATACCTTTCTGCCCACCTGGTCCAAATAGCAGGACTCCTGATCGGGAGGCTGAGAGCTGAGGTGTTTGGGCTGCTGAGATTTGTCATGAGCAGCCACTATAACCATGGAGTCAGCCTGAAGGTTTTCCATGAATGGGCTCATCCCTTGGCGCTCTACACAGCCTGTCCGATTTTTAGGAACTGCCGGACTGTGGCTGGATGCTTCAAGTTATCCTGGTAAGGTCTTGGAATGTGTCCACCAAAGGAGGCACCACCAAAGGCTTAGCTCCTTTTCCCTCTGGTAATGTGCCAGCCTCAGCGTCCAGATCCAGGTCCTCCGTCTCCCATTCGTTGGAGGCCTGGCTGTGCACCTCATGATATCCATGAAAGTTGGATCATCAAGAGGCAAATGGGTAGTTCCTTATCCTCAGGAGTACCCCGACTCTGAAAGGGATGAGGAAGAAAAGGCAGACTGGCTCCTGGACCATGAAGAGTCTGAACTGTACCTATAAGGACTACTGTCCTTAGAGCATTAGGTACTTCAGCCGACGTCGGTCCTGGGACTGACGACGGCTCATGGACCAACAATGGGCGGAGACTGGCACCTGTCGGGGACCGATGTCGGCTAGTAGAGGCAAGCCCGCCTAGAGAAAGACCTATGGCGGCTGCAGGACTTACTCTTCGGCCTGGACCAATGACGGCTGGAGGACCGTGAATAGCACTGTCGGTTCCTGGACTGAACAGGGATTGAGCCACCGTGAGCAAGTGGGACTTGGAAGGCTTATGCCACTCGACAGGGTTTTAGCTGGCGACTCAGCAGGGAGATCCCAGTGTCCTGGATGTCCAGTTGGTCAGGAATCGGTGTCGGGTCTGGCTTTTGGGTAGCCCTCATCCTTCTTGGACTTGGCTCCACTAGAAGGAGAAGAGCCCCTGCAAACTCCTCCTTGTTGAAAACAGAGGCCACCATCCCATTCAGGGAATAGGTGAAGCCGGCAGGTCCAGTAGGGCCTTTGGGAAGAACCTGAAGAACAGCCTCCAGAGTGGAAGACTTGGGCCAGCGACGGCACCTTGACCGGCGCTGGCTCACCTGTAGTCCCGTCAACCTTAGACACAGTAGCCGGTGCTGGTGTCTTGGCCTGGGTTGGCTCCGATTTAACTGATTTGGAAGGGCGGGACCCAGAAGAGACCTTAGCCTGAGAGTCCCGGTCCTTGTCTGATGACTTACCTGACTCGGGTAAGGCCATGACCGAGGCCTTTTTCGGCGGGGCTGAAGCATGCGCCAAGGTAGAGACCTTGGTAGAAGCCGCCGAGGTCGAAAAGCTGTGCAGCAGCTTAGCCTTCACCTTGGTCGGTTTGTCTGAAGGAGCCCCTGCCATGGCCTGCATTGGTGTCTTGGAAGGGGCATTGAGCCTCGACTTTTCCTCATGTCTGGAGTGCTTGAGGCGGTCGGACCAGCCCAAGCCAGATGAGGAGGCCTTCCTACAGGGAGCATGTGATCTGGACCGATGGTGGGACCGGCTATGGTCCTTCTCACAGGATTTGTGGGATTTGTCCCAGTGCTTACCCATCTCCCCAGGAGAGCTCTGCAAAACATCCATCTTTTTCTCCAAAAGGTGTGCTTTCAAGGGCTTCAGGTGCCAGATGCAAGTCCTGCTGGTGAAGCCCTTGCAGATCTTGCAGGAATGAAGGTTGTGGTCTGGTCCCAGACAGAAGACACAGGCTTCATGGCCATCCTTTGACGAAATTTGGTGGCCACAGGCACACTTAGTCTTCTTGGGACCAGAGGAGGAGGAGACCGACAAAGGGGGTGACATGTGACAAAGAAGTACCAGAGAAAAAGAGAAATCACTGCAAAAAAACAAGGAAGCAGACGGAAAACAAAAATTTGCCACCAAATTTCACTGGAACTGCTTAAGAACATGCTAAGACTTTCCCAACAAGAGTGGGTCTGTGGTGAGAAAAGAACTGAGGTGGGAGCTAAGGACACCGCCTCTTTTATGGCATGACTGATGTCGGGCAGAGTCGACATCGGGGCGGCCCCTGCAATGTACTCTAGCCAAGTTTTGTGGTGGGTCCTAAGGCCAGCGGCATGAGTCCTAATGGTTATAGCCTGCTGCAAGAGCTCCCCTCAATAAAGATCTTAATTTCAATAATGTCCCCAATGTGAGCACTTATCTGTTTAGTCTCCCTCTCATTTCAATACAGCCTTCACTGCTACGTTCCGCGTGAGTTCCTCTGCTTCAACTTCATGGCACATTTTCTGGTATCAGTGGGTTTGAAAAATAAACCGTTTCCATCCGTAAACTGTGGCATCAGGCTGGCATGAGCACTGGTGGGTGACCTAGTACTCTCACAGCACCAATTGCTCCGTCTTTGCCTTGAGGCAAGCTCAGATCTGGGTATAGTCTCACCAGTGTCCCATCCACTTGTATTTCCCTCTTTAAATAAGCCAAATAGAGCACCAGTCTCTGGCCTGAACCCTGTCCATTACCACCAGCACAGTTCAGGGGCATAAGATTGGGCAGCTGATCTCCTCAGGGGGATGCAGTAGGCTTTTTATTTACCCAAATCTGCTCTCTGTCAGGCTCAAGACCCAGTACCTCAGTGACCACACCATAAGGTACAGATACAGGGAGTCACCCTACACTCCTCTGGGCAGGCAGACTACCTGGATAATTGTCCCTCTTGCCCGGTTCTCTATTGTTTCTTCGTGTAGGTGTTTTCTTTTGCCAATTGAGACATTGCTTGTTTTGTCTGTCCCTATGCTGCTGCCACTGCATTTACTGACAATGTTTTCCCACCCACATTTGTTTCTACGGTCATCAATCTGTTGGTAAAGGCTTCAGTCTTGGAGTCTATGCAGGTCACGGTTTTGCAAAGGGCGTCGATCTTGTCCTCTAAATTTGCCTAGGAAGTCTCTTGCCTGAGGACCTTTCCCTGCTGCAGCCTTTTTACTCTTCTCAGGCTCCCCAGCTCTCTCCGGTTAGACCATTTTTGGCAAAAAGTAGGAGGATACTTTAATATTCAGGTAACTGCAATTTTTGTAGTAAAATGTTTCTTTTATGAAGGTCTAAAAGTCCTTAAAGGAAAACAGTCAACAATATAGGCTCCTGCCCCCACAAGGCTTACCCTATGGTTAAGCCTTTTAAGTATGTTGTGGCATTTTTTTTGTGCAGCGAGATACTTTATTTTAATAAAGAAAAGTCTGCAACTGGAAGTATGGCAGATGCTGAGGGGCTCCACTATCTGTAAAGGTGCGGTGCCACACGTCAGCTGTACATTATGTAATTCAAGCGGCGGTGCGGCTCCACCGCCCCGACATGGAAGACAGCGTCCGCCATACTTCGAGTCCGGACTTTCTTTTATTAAAAGTATGTTGCAACACAAGAAAAACAGCACAACATATACTTAGAAAACTTAACCGGTGGAAGTAACCTTGTGAAAGCGAGCCTGTATTGTTGACCGTTCCCCTTAAATTATATGAGCATTGGTAAAGCTCCTCTCTGCAGAGCATCCTCTGTGCCAGGATGCAGGCCACGCCTCTGCTCCTGCTCTTTTCTCATGTTTAGTATGCATGTATTTCTTGACTGAAGTTTAGTCTGTTTGCTTACTGTTCATGTACAGTGCTTTGAGTCATGGAAAATACACTTAATATATTCAAATATACAGAACTACTACAACTACAGACATACAGAAGAAGTAAAGATTTGTAGACAGATATATATGATAGAGATAAACCAACAGAAAGATTGAATCAATCAAAATCTTTATTTAACCAGGTGAACACCATTGAGCAATGCTCATTTTCGAGATGGAACTGGACAATACATAATCATAATGTACACAAGGATTACACAACCAACAAAATAAGATGTAACTGCGCAGAAACAGAAGCCATGACACTGATAATAGTAGCATGGCATATACAATGGTAATTACAAATACATAAGAAGTCACAGCGATTAAATAATATGAACACAATGGCCTGAAGGAAACCAGAGGAAGGAGGAAGGGGTCAAGGATGCTGTATAAGGTTATTAAGAAGATTTTGACGGGGGTGGGAGGAGGAGGAGGTAGCAGGGGAAAGGAAGTAGAGGAGATGAAGCAAGGGGGCCCAAGGGTAATCCGTGGGATACAGGGACAGTTGTCATTGCCAAGTGGATTTCGTACAGACTCCATGTTGGGGTTGGTAGGGGGAGTCGTTCTCAGCTTAAGGGTACAACCATTGGATATGGTTACAATAACATATAACAGTGGCAACTGAAGGGAAGGAATGAGAGGGAACGTAAAATGTAGGAGGAGACAGGAGGGGGGAAGAGAATGTTTATGGAACAGCACGTAGCTGCCGCTAGACCCACTCCTGAGGATGAGACAATGAACATGGGGAGTAATTACAGGATTCTTTAAAGGAACAAGCAGATAAGTGTTTTGAAAGCTGTTAAAGTAATGGAGTGGACCAATTTCAATGTTTTTTTGCAGCTTGTTCCATAATAGAAGTAGCATGTAACTTATAGAAGCCCAGCCAAGATAGAAAGATAGATCGAAAAACAGACAGATAGATACTGTTGATAGATAACTACTGTTGATAGATAACTACTGATGGACGGTAGGTGGTAGGTAGGTAGATAGATAGAGACAGATTTAATAGGCACACACGGTAGATAGAGAAAGGGAGAGATATAGATGATAGACAGACACACACTAGCTAGAGAAAAAGAGACAGACAGACATACAGACAGGTACTTACTGTGCTCCCTTGCTATAGCGAACCCTGTTACGACTAAAATTCTAGTATTATGAATACTGACTGTGGCTCCAATATTTCTCACCTGTTGTCAGTTTCCCAATCCAGTTTTATTCAGTACAGTATTCAGTTGTTTTTAAAACTGTAAACTTTAAGCTGTAAATAAAATGAAAATAGGTTAGACTACTGTACTGTACAGCATCTGCGAGCACGAAACAGAGAGCCGTTGTTGGAAATCCGGGACACAGGGACAAAGAGGTACTTGCAGTTTTCTTTTTTATTTCAAATTAAAATACAGCTTGGTAGTGGGCACAGTTAAGATCTGTCCAGCAGAGGGCGGGGGCAGGGCGGTGAGCACAGGGCATAAGTCGGTACTGTATTAGCCATCGATCTCGTTAACACATGAAGAAGCAGCAAGGAGTTTTTTTAAAATGTTTTACTTTTTTATTTCCAATTTCAAATGCTCTAAAAGTACAGCCAAAGCTGCAAATCGTTAAGGAACGTCAGGACAAGAGATGCATTGGCAGACAGTGCTACATTCTAGCCCGAGTCAATGAAACGAACAGGGATGAACATATGTTATGGCTCCCTTTCTGTTCGTTGTAGTGGGGGACTACTGTACTAGGTCACTATTTGCAGGCATAAATGCAGTACCATTTTTACTGAAATTCTCTAATGAAAGCCGCAAATCCCAAATCCACAGTCTCATATCTTACTGTTCACTCCTAGAAACCTCCGCTGCCAAATAGCAAACTCGTTTGTTCATATCTGATGTAGACCATGTGGGACACATTTAGATGCAGCTGAGTTTTCTCCGGTGTAATGCCTCCCTGATGAAACTGATCTTTTGGTTCAACAGGTTACAAGATTTACAGTATATTCCTAATAAGAAGACAAAATACGCTATCAGCTGAGCAGTGAAGTTGTTTAGAAAGAATAACCACAATAGCTCAGCTGGCTAAGGCCCTTGGCTTTGTGCCACTGACATCCGCACCAGACATGTGTTCAGTCCTTGCTGCTACAGGCTGAGCTTTGGAACAAGATGCTGCAGTTTGCTATTTGCTGTATCTTCTTTCTGGCAAAGCGGCTGGCAATTTCCAGAAAGGAGAAGAACGCGGCACCCCTTTCTAAATGAAGGTTAGGGTTTGTTTTTTGTTGCTATATTTAGTGTTTATTAACACACACAAATACATCCAAGATACGTTCAAAAAGCATCAAACATAGCAAATACGTGGTCACAATATAGACACCATTTCTCTGTTACAGGAGGGTCAGTTTTAAAGCTGGCATTATGCTGTTGTGTCCTCAGTATTTCCCTCTTATATTGCCCATGCTGTCAACTTGTATTTGAAATGTTGTCTTTGTACTATCATGTTGTATTCTCCCGGGTCGTTCCTGAAAATAGGCATAATACTTGTCTAGTGTACTTACCTGGTAAACAAAAGCTAAATAAATATGTAACCCCTAGATGGCGCTATCCCAGGGGCTACTACCCCTGCCTGATTTGCCACTAACAGGTTGAGGGGCCTGGATCCAATGGCGGGTGCCTCCACCCAGAGGTCAGGGTTTGCAATAGTTAAACTTACTTGGTCACAGCCCTCTGGGACACTGCAACCCCCCTTTCTTCCCACTAGTGGCCCACACAGTATATCAGAATTACCTTCACAGTATACACTTACCCCCAGGACTGGTTCAGGCACTGGGACCCCCTGTAAAACAAGATACAGTGCAACAATCACAGTACAGTATTTTAACATAGACAAATACCTCAGGCAGTATAACTTTGCTGAAACAAGCAGCTCTGATTTATTTAGGGGGAATATAACAAGGACAGGGGGAAATCAGGTTAATTAGCTTATACTTTACTTATCTACCTATGGCTCTGTGCACAGGCCTATCCCTACCAGTTACTGTCCCTGGGTACCCAAACCCTAGTGGCTAGTCCAAACTGTGGCAGCTGGTAGGGGCCCTTTCACACAGAGAAAAAAAAAATTAGTTAAACAGTCAGCAGTACAGTTATTCCATTTGGATTCAATGTGGCAATTCAACAGGGAGCGACCCTGAATTAGTACTCACGACCTCCAAACAAGATAGGGTCCTTCAATGTCAGCAGGGCTACTCTTGAGCTCCACGAGACTCCTCACACATTTATATGGCAAAAGAAAGTACTATACCAGGCAGGCTGCTTCTCTATCCGATCAATTACTGCACAATACCGGGAGAACACACAGCAGATTCAGTTCCTGGCAGACCGAGTGCAATTCAGCAATTTCTCCAGTCTTCTACAGGGTGAGCCTGGTTTCTACTCTTCAGATATCCTTTGATTCTCTTCACAGGACGGATTCAGTCCTAACAAGCAGTTACACAAGCTGCAGACCGGAACTCTGGACCTTACACATGTTTCCGACTAAAACTGTGCACTGAAGGAGCACAGGGTTCCTTCCTTCACTGCCAGAGCTAAACTGAAACTCCAACAGACAAAACCGGCACTTCCTTTGAGTTCCTCCCAGTTCTTGACTGGATTGGCTGTCACTCACAATAGACTGCTGCTGTTGGTCCAAAAGGCGCCAAGTCTAAACTACATCTCCCAGAGTCACTGCCCATACAATCCTCTTGTGGCTGGCTCAGATTATGAGTCCAAGTTCTGATTAGTCCAAGGCACCATTTAGAGCTAGCTTACCCCACACTGATTGGTCCAGTTCAGCAGTTCAAAACCAGAATGGGGAACTAGGCAGACACAGTTCTGACTGCAAAGAAAGCAGGTTAGACAAACTGTAATTTCATTATTACTCTAAATGATTTCTGGCAAACAGTTACATCTTTCAGATAGGTTCCCTTTGCACTCTAGTGACTGCAAAAATGGAGTGAATTGGCAGCAGCTCGAGTGGTACTCAAACAGAAGCTACAGTCCCCCATACAAACTAATTATGTCTGCAAGCAGACAGTTCTTAAAGAGACAGTACCAGAGGCTCTAAAACACTCACTGATAAATGGCTTCAACGTCAAACACCATTCAGGCTTGGAGCATTCAAGCAAGCTCCTGGAAGTCTTTTGGGAACCCCCATTTGCAGGGGGGTTACAAATACATTTTAGGACCTGTGAAAAAACTGACAGGTCTGTGAGCTAATCAGAAGACGATACAAAGAGGAGACAGGGCACAGGAATATAAAGATTAGAACCATTGTAAAAAAAAAACTTCAGAACCCTGTGACAGCACTGCCTCGAAACATAGCGCAAAGGTGGTACTGATAGGGGAAGCAAGGGACGCATCATTCCTTTCGGCTACTATCTTGACTGCACATGTGAATAAATGGATTTACGTATAGAGCACTCGTATCAAATCAGGGGTAGTGGTACAATAAATAGTGCTGGTAAAAGACAAATTCTGGATAACATTTCAAAAAATTAGCATGAAGATATGTTGTGAATTTGAACTGCTGGAGAATTTTGTACAATGTTGGAAACTGAGGGTTCTGTCTTTGCTCCAACTTTGCTGGGCAAAGTTTAAGAAAAACCTCTTGTGCAAACATCTCCAATCCCCTCCCACTTCCTAGATGTGTGAAAATAATTTCCATCAACCCTACCACCCACTAGCAGATACCTCCCTCCAGTCTCTGCAAAGTTCCTTATAATAAAGTACATGCTCAACATAGCTGGCAAAATCCATTCCCCTAACCCACACCAAATCAAGTAGCCACCCTCCCCGCTGAACACCCTGACTCCGTAATTCAGGTAAAAGCCTGATCACCCAACTTCCTTCTTCCTCCCCAAGTCCCCAAAATCAGAGGATATGCTGTACTGCATCTATAAAAATCACAAACTGCAATCCCTCAGAGCACTGGACTGCTCTCTACAGTGTAATTTACTATATGAATGAATGGTGATGCCCTTGGTAATAACACCTGACTGGCTTATAATTCAATCAATCAGCACTCAGGACTGCACTGTGTCAGGACCTCTTATAACCATAAAAGTACTGCAGGTGCAGGGTTTGAACACGTGGAATGTTCCATTGCGAAAACAGGGGAAGGGCTGTCCACTTCTTTTACATTTTTTAGGAATTTTTTTTTCCATCCTGCTTTTTCTGCTCCTCTGTCCCAGTTGCCCCCCCCCCCCATGACAGCACCTCTCTGAGCCCCTTCACCAACCTTCTCCTGAACTTACAGATTTACCACCATGGTGGTACGTTGCCTGGCACATTGGTTGTGTGTGGGACTGGGGAGGGTGCCAACCTCGACTCTGGCAGACCTGGGCTTTTCCCTCCATGTTTCCTCCCCGAGGGTGTTGGCATGCAATGTTGCTCACACATTTTATTTATTTATTTTAGTCTTTGGTAACCGGGTAAGGCTCACTAGGCACAAATGCCTGTTTTCAGGGGCGACCTGGGAGCACTGGGTGGTTAAGTGACTTGCTCAGAGTCACACAGTATGCAAGTGGAGGTTGTGAGAATCAAACTCAGGTCTGGTCTGCTGGATGTATCAAGCTCGTTCACACCTTGTTCCTCGGATGTATCAAGCTCGTTCACACTTCATTCCTCTAACCTCTAGGCTATACTGCCAGCCCATGTGTACAGTGGTGTGCATGTGTGTTGGCATCCGGTGGTGGTCACTGCCCACCAATGTGCTCCTGATGTACTTCCACCTGGCATACACAAGGTGGCAGTCAAGCAGCAGGATGCAGCACCCCAACAGAGGAGGACTGTCCATGGGATGCTCAATACTCCTTCACCCGTCCAGCTCCCATGTGACCCATGTGCATTCTCAAACCCAGGTCTCCAGTGCAGCAAGTCAGCCAGTCATTTGAGGAACTGTTTTTAAATGTCTTACTTTATACTAAGTCATCTAAACACAGTTTAATGATTAATAATGCACTTATAAGGCCTTCCAATGACATCAGCACTGCGGACACAGCAATAATTCTGAGCTCTGCTTTCGTCCAGCTAGTGTTTCCATAAACTGCTCAAAATCTTACAAAAGTCATCTAAATCAATACAGACTTTGTGGCAATACTTATATATGGGTGATCAAATAACAAAAAAAAAAAAACAGTGACAGATGCTGCCCGATATAGCATCACCAGCGCAGCAGAACCACCAACTCCTGCAAACAGCATGGCCTTTTCTCCCCACTCTGCGCCATCTACCACTGATCATGACAAAGAGGTCACCAATCCGCGTATTTTTAGCAGAGCTCCTCCAGGAACGCGAGTCTATTTCCAAAGCCGGGTCACGAAAGCATGACAAGAGGTAAGGTGCCCATCGCCTCAGCCCTCCATGCCACTGGACCAGACTGGGACAACTATCTTTTAGCCCAAGTATATCATCTCCATCGATGGTCCTTATGTCCAGGAGGGGGAGGGTTAGGGTTTGGTCCCTCCTCCCTAGCTCCTCTCAATATTCCTGCTACCAAAAAAGCCATTACTTGGCTGTGGATACAGCAGACTCCTCTAACTGTGGAACAATGGCAGGGGAACGGTCAATAACATTTTTGCATTGGAAAAATGCACCCTTTTCCTTAGAAACAGATCATCTTACTTTCAAACCAAATGACAAAGCTGGACCTTTGTAGTATGTCCAAAGATGCACCTTTTGTTCCCTAACAAAACTACTGTGTTACTGCAGAACAAGAATGAAATTTCTTTGACCAACTGTTTGTCCTGTATTATCTTGCTTTACCAGGTTTCATCAGTCTTTGTACTTCCTCTATATCTGAGGGGTAGCATTACAAACTATGGACCTTTCATTTTTCCGCTCTGAAGGTTGATCACTTAATTTGTATGGCAGGATTTGGTCGTTTCAATGGACTATTGTCTTCTTAACTGTAGTGTGATCTACATGATGCTCTGTTCTGGTTCTGTGTGTTAACCTGTATTCTGTTTAATAAAATATAAACAGAAAAAGATCATACTTATAAGGACAGCAGAGGTTCGCCACACCTGGAAGTGTCACCATTTGTGCCCTTAAGGTGCCAAACATCTTTCCTTTGGTTTGCGGTTCTCTTGCCCTACAAATCAGTGAGAAGGCACTTTGACAGCTGCAAGACACCCCTAGCCTCCTTCTCATTGTAAAAAAAACAAACAGTAGCATAAAATAATGACACAAACTGTGATGAATCACAGAAATGAAACTCCTTATAAGTTGAATGTTCCAATGGGCTGTAATAGTGAGGCAGACTCAGCTGAAGAAGAAGCCACACTGGTAAATTCTGACCCTCAGTCTTTTTTCTTTGTCATTTATATGTTATCAAGTTTAAAACAGATATAGGAAGCCCATGTGATGGCGCTGAGCATACACCTCGCACCACACTGCTGGCAACCTGGGTTGGGAGCGCTCGAGCCACCAGGAGTTTGCAGGAGGGAGATAGGCTGGGCGCCAATGACAGCTCGCCTTCTCTGGGGAGGGAGGGTCTTTCAACCTGGCGTGGTGACCCCTGGCGGAGGCTGGGGTGCAACAAGCAAGCTGGTGTCTCAGGGGCCTGATTGGTGAGGCATAGGCCAGCGACCAACTGGCCTCAGAGGCTACTCCTTCCAGGAAAGAAGGGGGGAGGGATGTTGCCGATGGCGCTTGCACCTTGATGTTGGTGCCACAACGTTCCACAGAAACGTGGAAAAAAAAACACTGAAGCTGGGAAGACAGAGCGCTGAGCCGGGTCCCAATGTGCTGGTGCCTGCCTGCAGCCTCGGACTCTGACGAGACTAGCAAGATTCGGGGATCTGTCCCCACCCTGACCCCACCCGGGGTGTATCTGAGGCCGGATGGAGGAACCAGAGACTGACAGCTAAGGCACTGGCAGGGACAGACAGGCTTGATGGGCGACTCCTGATGGTGTGGCTCCAGTGGGGATAGCAGGCAGGGAAAAATAGAAATATAAAAAAAAAAAAAAACACAATATAGAAAACACATGAAGAGAACCCAACCACTTTGTCCTCCAATAATACATGAACAAGGACTCTCTGATTTCTTTTCTTTTTTTTTTCCATATGTAATTTACTCCTCTGGCGGAGTTGGCAGGCAGCTCTGGCCCCCCCCAGATGGGACTCGTCTCTCCGACAAGGCTTTTCCCGCACCCACCCTAACTGACCATCCCCACTGCTTACCCCACCATGACAGGGCTGGTGACGAGGGGTGCCGGCCTCCCCCCACCCTGGAAGCCAACATCTCAACGGTCGGGGGGAGGCGCAGGCACAGTCTGCCATCATGGAGCCTGCCAGCACCGATTCCTTTTTCTGTTTTCTCCTGGACCCGCACATGCAACGGTGGGGCGACTAGGGAAAGCAAACAGAATGCTGGGGTGCATAGGAAGGGGCATAACCAGCAGGAGGAGTGAAGTGGTGATGCCACTGTATAGATCACTGGTGAGGCCTCATCTGGAATACTGTGTCCAGTTCTGGAGACCGCATCTCAGGAAGGACACAGACAGAATGGAAGCAGTCCAGAGAAGAGCAACAAAAATGATACATGGACTGCACCACAAGCCTTATGAGGAAAGATTCAAGGAACTAAACATCTATTCACTGGAAGAGAGAAGGGAGAGAGGGGATATAATAGAGACTTTCAAATACGTTAGAGGAAAAAACAGGGTATAGGAGGGGAGCATATTTCAGAGAAGAAAGTGCGCAAGGACAAGGGGACATAACATGAGGCTGGAGGGACCGAGGCTTATGGGGAAAGCTAGGAAATATTTTTTCACAGAGTGTGGTGGATCACTGGAACCGCCTACCAGCAGAGGAGGTGGAAGCGAAACAGTACACGGATTCAAAAGTGCATGGGATAAGCATAAAGGCACCCTGCTGTACAGCAGAGTAGGGAAGAACAGTCCAAATTAAGAGTAGGGATTGCCAAACCAAGTAGGAAATGAGCAGACTAGGTGGCTGTATGGTCCTTATCTGCCGACAGATTCTATGTTTGTATGACTGTCTCCACTTCCACAAAGGCAGTCTTACGCCCCTGTGCGTGGGTCCACCCCTTCTAGCATCGCGCCTGGGCTGACCCCAGCCTCCACTGGGTGTCAGTCTACAGCGTGATGCTGAGGCCCCCAACCCCCAAGGAAGGAGAGCTGTCAGCGGATGCGCAATCCTTCCTCACCCCGGCCGACCCACGAGTGACCCGAGTCAGTTCCCGAACCCGGGTCACTGGCATGGCGCGAGGTAAGGCATTCAGCGCCTCAGCCCTCTGTGCCACCGGGACAGGATTCTCTGATTTCATCTGGCATTTTGCAATGACAAATTGCTTCGATGCTGATGCACATGCTCGGAGTTGTAGAATTACTTTTCAAAGCTTGTTTGTAACAGGTTACAACACTTGTTTTCATTTGGGAGTAATTTTATCCAGTTTATGTAAATGGTGGCTTTTAGGACATACTTTTTTTTTTTTTTAAGTATGTTTTTTTACCTGCTGAGGTTGCCGGTAACTCTGCCCTTGGTCATGGCCCCTCAATGCCCCCATCTCCGGCAATCGCCAGGCTTCTCCTCAGTCCTCCTGGCTTACCCCAGGGGCAGGGTTGGGAACTGTCCCTACTAGCTCCGCACTACTAGTATCCGGCCGAGAGCACTGGCACCGGAGGTTAATTGGGGCCAGAGGAAGGGCACCATGGAGGCGAAGCAGCAGCATCCCCCCGTTAGCAGGGCAGGGACATCCCTCCCCGTTAGCAGGGCAGGGACGTGCAATGACGACCAGTGTCCGCCCGCCTGAAGTCTTGTCAGCGCCAGCGTGTTGCGAGTGAACCCAGCCTCTGCTGGGTGCCGCCGTGCGTAAGCACAGCCCCCTCCCTCCCTCCCGGAGAAGGAGAGCAGTCCTGAGGATGCTCGATCCTTCTCCCCCGGCCGGCTCTCCGATGACCCGAGTCCGTTCCCAAACCCAGGTCGCCGACTTCGAATGCGGAAATCCAACCGCTGCGCCGATGGACCGACCTAGGACATACTTTTAACTCATAGTATTTGAAAAATGAAAAACTCATGCATGCACAGATTTATTGGTGCCTCTGTGCCACATCGATCACAGGATGGTGTGTCAGTGTCCAGTGCCCCCTAAAAGTATGGTCGCCAAAAATAGGATTTCTGACAAAATATCCCAATAACTCTTAAGTTTATCTACATCAGGGTCCATGTATGTAATCAGTAAATACACAGATGGCAACAGGCACCATCAACCACCTCTAAATTATAAGTATACATAAAGCTGACAGTGTTGCTTCAAGTGCTCGTGTTTAGTCTACAAGACAATTACCTTTATAGTAAAGCTATCTAAATTGGTGGAATAAGTATTCTACAGGGTTAGGAGGAAAGGTGTGTGACATGGAATGCGAGGCAGCCTTGTAAACAGGTTTCTCTTGAAAAGGAATATTAAGATGCCATCTGTTCATTAACATAAACATTACATTTGCTGTTTTTCATTTCAAAAAGAAGGGAAAGGCTGGGACTTGTTTTTTAGAGTAAATTAAAACTGTCGCCTTTCCAACTGTCCAAAAAATAAAAAAAACCTCCGGCATCATGTGCGCCCATCTGTGAAACACTGCTTCAGTAACAAAACGTGCTTTTCATGTCAGCTTGTCCATAGCATCTCATTTAAAGGGACACTGCCAACCCGTTTTGCACTGTACTATTTCTAGCTGAAGCCCCACGTTTTATGATTGCTTACCTCTCTAACATTCACTGGCACTGCTGGTTGTTTTATCTGCCTTCTTTCTTAGTAGAGTTGATGTAACCCTTAGGTGGTGCTATCCCAAGGGCTACTACCCTGCCTGGGCTAATAGCAGGTTAAGGGGCCTGAGTTCTGAAACGGGTTCCTCCACTCGGAGGTCAGGGTTGTAGTGGTCAAGCTAACCTGGGCACAGCCCTCCGGGACACTGTAACCCCCTCCTTACTAGTGGCCGGAACAATACACACAATCACTTTCACAATATCACTGATACACCACACTGTTTGCACTTACCACCAGGGCTTTCCTCTGGCTCAGCCCTGGGGACCCCCTAAAACAAGCTATATAGCAAATAACAGCAGTACAGTACTCTTCCACAAACTGGAACCACAATCAGGGTAACTGTAAAAAAGAGTTAGATCTGATTTATTTAAGGGACTTGAATAAGGGAGGGGCGTAATCAGGTTAATTTGCTTAGAGACTCTATCATTCAAACAGTTATGCATGCACTTCAGGGTGCATAAACAGTCACACACTCTGGGTACCCAGATGGAGAATGGTGGGCTAGCCAGGAACACAGACCCTCCAACATTTCACAGATCAAAATAGGTACACTTCTGTGTTGCGGGAAGTGCTACTGCAACAAAAAGGGGGCCCCCTCACTGCAACACAGAAGTGTTAGGTGCCCCCCCCCCCAAAACTTAGACAGTGATATTCAATAAATGATGGGGAGGTGTTTGCAGTCCTTACTACTTGGCTCTAAAAAACACTTGTTATCTCAGTCCGACTCAGCTTTTTTGGCACTCTTCCATGCAAAACAGCACACATTACCTGGTGAACATTTATTATTTTCAGTGACTGACTGTCACTCTGTCAACAGTCATCTTTGACCCCCACCCTGACCCCCCAAAATCAAGAAAACTACCGGCCAGCCAGAATGAGCATCACTACCATGGCATTGTCACCCCCTCCCCCCGTTCCCCATAACCTGCAGAGATGCCATATCATGGATCGTTGGGAGAACTTCTTGTGAGTCGGCGTGGTCAAATTAAATTATCCACTCCAGCCGTGTAGATGCAGTTGAGACTTAAACTTTGCAAGTTGTGACCTATCCGCCTGCGCCGGTTGGACGGTTAAATTTATCTGCAACAAGCACTCAACTCTCTCCACCGCACCATGGCTTGGCCTGGACTCTCGGACTGGGAGAATCTCCTGTCACTGACTGCGTGATACAGTGCACCATCCCGCCAGTTCAGTCAGGGGAAAGGGCAAGACGCCTGCGCAGCAAGCTCATTAAGCACTCTGAGCTACAGTGCTTCCAGGGGTCACAGTGCACATACAGGAGCCCTCTGTTGGCAGAACCACGGTAAGGGCAGCAAACACACTGGTGGTTACCATGGGGACACTGGGACGCTCCCCACCTTGGACTGTGCCGGCTGAGCTCATGACAAAGAAATAATTTTTTTCAGGGAAACAAATTTAAAAATAATTATTTAACCAGGAGGTGGCAAATTCGGTACACGGTACGATCCAGGCAGGATCCGGTACCAGTCTTAAAAATACGGTATTGTACCGCCAAAAACAGTACAGTTGGAGGGTCTGGGAACATTGCAGCTGGCTGGGGCCCTGTGATAGAAGACAACAACATACACAACACACACTATTTGTAATCCGGAGCCAGAGGGCTCAGTTCGTGAAAAGAAAACAACATGACAGTCAGATGACACACTTTTAGATTAGGCTGTTGTTGCAGGGAGCTACCCTGATGATTACTCACGATACCCAAGACTGGACACAGGCTGGACGAAAATCGAGACAACAGGTGGTTACTCTGGAGTACCAGGAGAAACATCATGGCCCACTTTCAACACACAGCACATTTACATGTAAGGAAATTCTACTGTACCAGGCAAACCGCTCTCCGGTTATGATCGCAAAGTCTCTACACAAACCGGGGATTCAAAAGCAGCTGGAAATCCTGACAGGCTGATCGCATTCAGCAAAATCCTCGGTCTTCTTCAGGTATGAGCCTGCTAGAAAATCAATGGCTTACTTCATTCTCACAAACTCGGATTTAGTCCGAAATAATTCTCTTTTCTACCTCTCAGGGGCAGCAGACAGACATGCAGGCCAAAACTTAGCCTTTTCACAGTTCTCCCATGTGAATCCACTCAGGATTGCGGCTCAAAAACACTTGAGCTCCTACTCATTTCACTTCCCAGCTCAGAACTAACTGAAAATTGCAAGTAGTCTGGGATTTCCCCAAGATCCAAAAGATTTGGTTGGCTGATCTGTTTGTCAGTCACAACAAGAGCTCCCCCTTCAGTTGCAAAAAGGCACCAAAAACCCAAAATTACAATTCCTACAGATTTTGACTCCAGAAAGCTCCTGTAGTCCGGATCCATTTTAGGTCCCACCAGACTGATTGGTCCATTTCAGCAGTCCAGGACCAAGATAGTGGAGACAAACAAAACAGTCCTTGCTGCAAAGAAGGCAGGTTAGACCAACTACATTATTATTATCACTCTAAATGATTTTCATCAAATAGTTACATCTTTCAATAGAGCTCCCTCTCAGATTACTTGTGACTGCAGTCCAGGCAGCTCTTAAAGAGACAGTAGACAGAGGCTATACAGGCACTCTCTGGCAATTACATTTAAACTGCTAAAACGCAGGACACCAACCTGGCAGTGAGCATTTAGGCAAGCTCAAGGAAGAGTTTTCGGGAACCCCCATTTGTAGGGGGGGGTTACACTGAAATGCATGCTAATGGTGTAATTATACCCAACCTTGTTTTGTTTCAAAGCCTTGATCTACCGCCACTGCAAACTTCCTGAACAATGAGAACATTCCCAAACAGTGCAACCACTCATGATGCAATAGTCTCCTCTCCTCTCCTTCCAAAGCATCTTGACTGTGTTGTGGGTATTCCCAAGTCCAGGAAAGATGCAGTGGGAGTTGACTTGAGGAATGTAAACAAACACATTTTGGTGTGGTAACATCAGTATGTGGGCAGTGAGTCTGATTCTTCTTGGAAAAAGAAAAGGAATCGGAATAAACTGCCAGCTACATCAACTCATTCTACAGAATGTTAACAATCATAGAATGTGTCTTTAAACAAGAGAATACAAAATCACACATGCCCCCACAATGCAAAGCATCATGGGCTGCATATGCAAATCACCACAGAATGTTATGCTGGTCCAACTTTAAGCAGAATTGCATGGTGCCGAAAGGCCTCTCACACAGTTTGCAAAGGGTGCTAACAGAAGACATAGACACGTGTTTCGTCCTACCAGGACTCATCAGTATGCCTCGTCTGTTTGACACCCCAGTGGAATGGACCAGCTACCCTTAAGGCAGTGTGCCTTGGATATATTGTGGTGAACCCATTAAAATAAAAAACTATTTAAAAGACAAAGAACCTCTGTGTGCAAACACTGCCCATGATGCTTTGCATTGTGGGGGCATGTGTGATTTCGTATTTTCTTGAAACTTGGCTTCCCAGCCAAATGCCCTTTGGGGTAACCCTTGCCTCAGTGTTTGCGCACAGAGGTTCTTTGTCTTTTAAACAAGAGACCGTTTGAGGCCTAAGGGGCATGGACACTGTCCCTTTAACTCCTTCCATGCCCTTTTGAAACCTTTATTTAAATAACATATCCAAGCTGGGGGGTCTAAATTCCCATTAAGTTTAGACTTCATTTCTGTGTATCTGTTTTTTAAATAATCTGTATGTATTAAGATAAAGTACTTATTCAGAAAACATTCTGTCTTTGCTGTCTACAAGTCCAAAAGACCCTCACTATACACCAAATCACAGGGCACTAACAAGTGAAAAAATCTGAACAAGTCCCCACTTTCTGGTTTTGATAAGACCCTCAATAACTGCAATTTGAATTGAGGCGTGGCCAGCTCCACAGCAGCTTGCACCCAGAGCCCCATATGCTAGCAGCGGAGACTGGCAGCAAAGGATCAAGTGCCCCACCGAATGCTCTCCCACCCTGGCCGTGGAAGAGTCTTCTCACTCTGCTACATGGCTGCCAGTGTTAGCTGATGGCAGCGGGCTGAGACAAGGGACTCCAGTGATGGCTAACGCTGGGAGAAATGTATTAACGTGGAGGCCCTGCATCCCAGAGGATGGGCTGGACATACAGGTGAAAATGCCACCGCTGGTGTCCAATGACAGCCATCTACTTCCACCCTCACAACTGGGTTTGTATTCCACATGGCATTCTTCGGACATCCCAGGTCGCCCCCTGGCCAACACAGTGCTTCTCTCTTTCCTGCACATTGTCCCCGATGTGAGGGAGAAGATGCCCCCCATTAGGGATTGATATGGAGAGAGGAAGTACACAGACCTCTTAGAGATTCAGACAGGAGGAAGTGTAAGAAAGACGCATTGTCTAAAGCATGAGCTGGGGTGCAGGCAGGCCTGAAGGAGCGACATGGGTGGAGAGGCAGGTGAAGAACAAAACCAAACCATAGAAAAAACAGTGGACTGATGGTCCAAACAGAAGACCTGCATTTGAGAGCAAATCTAGGTCACTAGCACTCAGGTGGCAGTGTATGTGGAAATGTGGTCTGTTGGGGGTGGGGTGGCCCCATTGTGCCATGTCTAATGATTCGTGCATGCACTTTGACCATCCTAAATGATCTAACATAGAGTCCATCTATCCAACTCCAGATCTGAGATCCTATCTGACTCCATTTGAATTCTGGATCCAAGGCTGGATAGTGGAATCTGTGGTCTATTTGCCTCGGATCTCATGGATTCCAGACAGCCAACAATAAATAGTTTATATCCCACTGGATCCTAAGTAACAGGCTCCAGTAGTCGAATACCAACAGTATCCGATGCCATCCAGTATCTGAGAAAATCACTGGTGTCTGACAGTATCCAGCTGCATCAGGGACTATCTGTTCGAGCATCATCGGCCAAGACCCCTCTGGTGGGGGGGGGGTATACTTCTCCATGGGGCATGCTGCACGAATGTAAGGCAGTATGTCAAAAGCATGGCATCAACAGGTGGTAGCCAGGGAAAAATGGGACTGGGATGAAATGAGCAAGAGGAAAACTGCCAGTCACCAGAGTGATAGTGAGGTGCACTCGGGCTACCTGCCATCCCGTATCCAAGAAAACTGGCTGTATCTGACAGTATCTGATTCCATCAGATACCATCTGAGCAACACAATGTGCGACCCCTCCGGTGGGGACGGGGAGAGAGAGATGGCTTCTCTGCAGAAGCATGCTACATGAAGGTGAAGCAATACAGCAAAAGCGTAGCATCAACAGGTGGTAGCAGGGATGGCAGGGTCTGGGATGAAAGGAGCAGGAGGAAATGTGGCAGTGGCCTGAGTGACAGTGCTGTGGTAAACCTGAGCCATGTCATGTACCCCACTTGATAACTAATTACCCAGGTGAAGGTAAGTGTAGTGATTGTGGCTGGGGGGGTTGCCTGACCTGATATGGGGCACCTGGCAGGAGGCTATATATAGAATAAATGATGGGAAAGTGTGATATCGTAAGCATTAAGCCCGCGAAGGTGGCATCTAATGCTGGATTGATGCATGGTTGGGGAGGGTTGTGGCCTGAGGCTGGAGCGAGGCGGAACAACCGCCCCACCATGCATCAATCACGATAGATACCACCACGAATGACTTAATGTGCTTATAACATAACATGACCCGTGGCGTCGCCAGGAGGGTGGCCAGTGTGCATTAAGGAACATAAGACTCGGAGTCGGTGCTGTAACAAACGAGTTTTACTGCACTTTGAAATCACGGCAGACAACAATATTTACATACTGATGCGGTCAACTTTATCACTACCTCTAACTACAGAACAGAGTGCGGCTGAGATAACTGTCCCGAAATTCTGCACTTCCGCGCTGGTATTACCTTCATACCCGCCGTTGGAGGTCTCCAGTGCAGTGTTCAGTCACCGCGATCAGTGCTTGGGTCAAGATTTGCATACAGACACCGGTCACTTTCTCCTGCCTCCCGCTGACTGCTCCGACGTCGGCGTCTCCGTCCTCTGCCCCGAGTAGCTAGTCTCCCTGTCCTGTGCCTGTCTTGCGCCTCTTAGACTCGCTCCCCACCTGTGTCCAGTGCTGCTAAGCTGGGGTCCTGGCTAGTTTGGGGTACTACTTTATCAGGTACATCTATCGTGGATTAATACCATCACTTGATCCTGTGATGCTGTTTCGCCAATCGCTGCTGTCCATTCCATCTCTCTGATTATTGCCATGTTACAAAGGGAAATAAACCCACTGAGAGATTAAGCCACTCCACGCCCAGTTTAAGACAGCCCAGTGCTTTCCCCTCCCTTGGCATCCTCCCTCTGGTCCTCTTACACTAGCTCACTCCTTTCCCCCAGTTGCCTTCCCCTTGTCACCCGGCCTTTTGCCTTTGTAGCATACTTTGTTCTGTGCTCCATTTATTTGCATTACGTATTCCTTTTGCACCACTGGCATTTTGAACTGTGACTAATAGACCTGTATGTCTGAGGATACCACTCTGCTCTTTTACCACTGTGTCTTGTGTACTGTGTCTCCCACATACCTGCCTCCCTGAGTCACACCTGAAAATGAGCCTTGCTCAGTGTCCCTTTCCTGGTCACCAGTTTATTATAAATAATTAACTAATTGATCTGGTTATCATTTTCGATCACGTTGTTTCCGAGTCGTGTTCTCTGGTTGCCCTAGGTTATATGTAATACTGTATTATCCTTATTATGCTGCTTGTTGTCTTGTAAATTTGTCCAAAATGTTGTACTGTACTCTGCCGGGTTGTTCCTAAAAATAGACATATAGGTTCATAGGTTCATAGAAGTGTACGAGCAATGAAGGCATATGTAAGGATGCCCATTGTATGCTCGCCACCCATATGTCCTATGGGTGGAAATCAAACTTTTTGTTTCCCATATGTTTATCTAATCTTTATTTAAAGGTACTTAGATTATCACTATTAACAACACTTACAAGTAAGTTATTCCACAAACCCACAACTCTCTGTGTGTAAAAAATAGACTCCTTCTAGTGGATATGCATTTTTCTCCAATGAGTTTATGACCATGACCCCTAGTTGACTTGGCGTTGGAGGCAGTAGTAAGTCCAATTGTAGTTCTTAGATAATCATTTTTTAAGGTTTGGTATACCAATATTAAGACATATATATGCCTAGTGTACCTTACTCGGTCAACAAAAGCTAAATAAATAAATAAATATAGCATACTTACTCATATTTTATTTTATAAAATGGCAAGAAAAAAATCTAGAAATGTCATTCGCCGAGAGAGGTCACCTGAATGTGCATTAAATCTCTATACATGCACAGTCAGGTGGCAAATCTCATTTTCCTCCCCCCAAAAACCTACTGAGAGCCATTTTAAAAGTGTAATAAGCCCCTCCAGGGTGAGCATCATAGGATTTTAATGCACTTCCAAGGAGTCTGCCTCTGGCCTTGTACCTTACTACACCCCTGAGGCATGCATTAAAATCCTATAATGCACACCCTGTCATGGCTTCTTACTTATATACTACATCTGGATGGTTACTGTTAGTTTTGATCGCAATTGTTTATACAGCGAAAGAGTATACAGGGAATAATCTGTTAACCACTTCTGTAGGGAAAAGTCCCAACCATGTAGTACAAAGCTATTCTGAATCCACCCAACACACAAAACAAGTGATGCTCTGTCAGCTACAAGCACGTATATTACTCAAAACAAAATACTTCAGAAGAATTTCACTAGTCAGGTTTTTTTGTGGCAGCTCAGTTGGAAAAAGTACTTTTTTTAATCAAAGGGGGATACTATTAGTTAGGATTCCATCATATATCATGTTCCAAATATACGTCTTAATTTTGCATCATAAGCATAAAACTGCTGCATACACTTTTTTTTTTTTTGAGAGACAAAAATTCTCTTTGTGGTTTGCCTCTGTGGCATGATTATGATACAGACATGAAAATTCTAGAGTTACAGAAACCCCCGCTATTATCCCTCTGTGTTCCTGCTACCAGTTCTGAGTGGGACACTCTTAATAGCACTGGCCTGTTTCCTACATGCAGTGTTAAATAATGTTAACGGTTTTCTGTTTTAAATAAATTCTAATGCATACCAAAAATGTTAGGAAAAAGCACCTCAATCCGAACCAATGAAGACTTCCCCTGCGGTCTGGCTAGCAACACTGCACAAAACCTGGGTGTCACAGTTTGGTACCAGTCCCATACTAGGGTTAGCGGATGGGAGGGGCAAGTGAACGAATATTGATGTTCTCTTTTCAAAACAATAATTTCTATAAGGCCAAATCTTACACACAAGATTAGCACAAGGTTTTCACAACAATTTGGCACAAAGGCGGGTGGAGGGGCCGGTTTGTGTGGAAAATTAATGGTTAGTAGAGGTGGGATGTGTGAATAACTGGGCACTAAGTATTGTTATTTAACCAGGAAAAGGCTCCATTGAGTAGAGCTCATTTTACAAGGAGGTCCTGGTTTGGACAGGATACAAAACAATTTCAAAAAACACTTGAGGTACAAACAGGATACATTACAATAGTAGGAACGATACAATGACACAGCATGGCCTTACAAACAGAAACTGAAAGCAGGAGACTTTACATAACATACATAAGGAATATAAAAAATGTATACAGAGAGTAGATATAACAGCATATTCATGGTGTGCAGCACAAAAAACATATAGCAGCTTGACAAAGTAGGGTAAGGGTATGAGACCGAGGATCATGGTTTAGCCACATGTACAAACATCAGTACAGCAGTCATCAAGAAGAGCTTTGAACGCATTACAACTGACCACGGACCCCAACTTAAGAGAGGATTACAGTTTGCTCCACGCAGTGGGGATAGTGCAGCTGAGTGCAGATTTACCAAATTGCGTGAGATACCCAGGAATTTCAAGGAGAATGGAATTGTTTCTCCTCAGAGCATAAAGACCGGTATTTCTAGGGAACAGCTCTATAATATGGGGTGGTAGGTAATTTTGTAATACCTTGTAAATCCTTACATAAAGATTTTTTAGCTGCCTAGTTATTAGGAGGGCCTATGAAACCAACAGTAGTGTACAGAGAACAGTGGTGGATCCAGCGGGCGAAGATGGTTGTATATCTGAGTGCCGTGTAATAACGCATGTCCAGCTTGACTAAATATGTAACAGAAGAACAGCTGTAGAGCAGATCAGCCTAGTCTATGACTCAAGAAATGTGGCTTGAACCAGACATTTCCATGCGTCAGCATTGAAACCCCTCCCATCCCTCCCTCCCATTCTGCCTTACCATCCTAACCTGCCCTTTCCTCTTGTTTTTGCCGCTCAAATTCCTCCTCACTACTGCTGCCCTCCCTCTTGCTCCCTTCCCCCTCTCTCCCCCTTCCCTATCGGTAGACACCAGCAAGAATCAGTAGCTCTTTCGAGTGACAAAGCCGATTCCAAGGCAGCTTATGTGACCCCTTAAGCTTGTACTCAGTAACTTCCTCTAACCAAGCACTTAGCAACTGTCTTGTTTATCTAGTTTCCCTAAGTTAGGTACCCGAACCCTTGTCTCTGTGAATTGTACCTTTATTGTTGTTGTGTTGTCCCTGACGTGAAACCTTTGTAAATGAGCTCCAAGCTCAAACGTTATTTCTGAAAAACAAATAAATAATTTGTATAGCAGAAGCCCAATCTGGCGCAGAGTTTCTTATGCAGGGTTTCAATGCAAGTGGTGAAAGACAGTTTGCTATCTATCTTTAAACCCAAGTACTAGCGGCTGTCCACCAGTGAATCCCCTAGTAATATACCAATAGTGGAAGAGGGAGTGCAAGGAGGGAGGAACCCTTTTATTGAGAAAAGCATTACCTTAGTTTTACTGGCACTGAGTAACAATTCTGAATGGAAAAGGTTAAGCTCTAACCTACAGAATGTGGCTTGGAAATCATATAACACTGTTCAATGGTTGGTCTAGAAATGTACAGGACAGTAGTTTTTTGATTTTTATTTATTTAAGTCTCGGATTACATACAGTATATATTTGAGCTAAGAGCTCTTTTACAAAGGTTCCACTTCAGTAGAAAGGACAACAGATTAAACAGTACAGTAAAGTACGGTATAATAAAAAGTAAATAGGAGGTACAAAACTCATAATGGACACAAAATCATAATTGACAGTCAATGTAAAACAACAGAGACACATTATGCTAATCAATTTCAGGCACAGGACATTGCATACAGTACACTGATACCACCCAGCAGGCTTTGTCAAGACAAACAGGGCACAGGGTGTAGGAAGGGATGTGGGAAGGTGGGCTGGGAAGAGTAAGAGAGGGGTGTGGGAGTGGAGGACATGAAGAGAGGTGGGGCAAGGGGAGGGGGAGGAAGGGTGGAGAAGGGGTGGGGGGATGCAGGGGGAGGGGTAGGAGGCAAAAGTGCTCAGTTACTATAAAAGAGGTTGAGTGCTAAGGTCGAGGTTTGGGAAAACATGGTTAAGGGAGACAGTGACAGGTGCTAGCTGTAGAGAGTTGTGACCAAAGCTTGGATTTGAATGGGCCCAGCTTAGTTTCGGAGGTGATGTCACTGTTGAAAGCATTCATCCAGAGGGGGGCCCATCATCATCGGGTTAAAAATGCAGATTGGCTTCACCGATGTTTGAACCCAGATCAATGATATATTGATATAAAACATAAGGAGAGGACCTAAAGCCAACCCCTGTGAAACTCCCTAACATAGGGAACATATGAAGGAGAGGCCTTCTACTTTCCCCTGTTGTTGCTGCCCAGATAAGTAACTGAAGAACGAAGGCAATGTGGATGCGCTTACTCCTATGAGATAAAAGTTTCTGCAGAAGAATATAGAGGACAATGGTATCAAAAGCTTTGCTGAGGTTGAGGAAGATAAGAACCCGTGAGGAGTTTATGTTCTTAGGTACAGAGCCAAACATTCATACCTTTAGCCAGGGCAGATGTGGTGCTGTGCTTGGGTCTAAAGCCACATAGCAGTGAAGTAAGGATGTCTGTTTGCTCAAGATAGTTGAACAACTGCATAGTTGATTGACTGATTGATTTAGTTATTCATGTATGTATGTATTTCAAGAGTTTCACCAGGAAAAACATACTGAGCTAAACAGCTGATTTCCAGATGTGTCCTGGGAGGGAGGGGATGAGGACAGTGAAATGGTAGCACCCATGTAGAGCGCTGATTATTAAGCGCAGCACTTTTAAGCGACTCAATAATAGCGCTCTACAAGAGAGCGAGTGGTGCAATACATTGCTATATCCTGTATAGCGAGTATAGCAAGGAGCTGTACTCACTACTACAGGATATAGCATCCTGTGTGGCCAATTCCCACCGAGCTGCTTGCATAGCACACCGCTTATGATGCGAGCAGACCCAGGTTCAGGTCTGGTTATGGGCACAATCATTTTTTTTGTCACAGAATCCAATAACTTGCCCCGTGGTCCGCACCCCCCTTGGAGTTGATTATTTAACTTTTGGGGGTACGGGGGGCTTGATAAAATAAGATTTTTGTGTGCTTTATTAAAGTACTGTATCGACCGTCGCTATTTCTGACGGTCGGTACAATATCCGTTACCCTTTTGACTATGGGCTCATATTTGCTTGCTTTATGTGATAGGCGGTCTTTCAGACTTGCCTTTGTCAAATAAAACCCAGTGAAATTAGTTACATCAGTAATGTTACAATGATAACAACAATTATTAATTAGCAATGATAGAATAAAATGGGGAATAAGCAACCAATGAATAACGGCAGAAGAGGGTGGGGTAATACGGGGGGGAGGAGCTTTAAGACTAGCCTAGGATCAACACATTTACTAGCTTTTCAAGAAAGTTCGCTAAAATGGGAAAGACAGATGAGGACTATAATCATTGAGGTTACTGATATCTCCTGATTTAAACAGGGAGATAATACATGTGGGTTTTCATAAAATGGGAAGGTAATTTTGTGATAGCGAGAGGCTGAAAAGATGACTGACAGGGGCTGTGATGAGATCATGCCTTAGTTTAAGTAAGCGTGGGTTTAAATGATCAGCTCCAGCATTTTTCTTGGTGTCCAAACCAATGAGGAGCTGTCCAACCTGATTATAGGTGATTTGTTGGAATTTAAAGGGACACTGTCTATCCCCTCAGACCTCAATGAGTCCCTAGTTTAAAAAACACGTTATGATTGTTCACATCCTGGAAAGACAGTTGATATAGCTGGGAGTTTGAGTCTGATTCTTTTTTTCTTTTTTTTAAAGTGGAAAAGAGAGTACCCACCATCTTGGCGTTACCACACAAAAACATGCTTGTTTACATTCCTTGATCAACTCCCACTGCATCTTTCCTGGATGTGGGAATGCTTCCTTCACAGTCTTGCCACTCATTATGCAGTAGGAGGAAAGGTACAATCCATCATGAGTGTCCGCATTGTTTTGGAGGGGGTTCCTAACGTTCAGGAAGTATGCAAACAGAGCAACATAAGGATCTGAAACAAAACAAGGTTGGATACAACAATACCATTCCGCTAAGAAAGAAGGCAGATGAAACGATCAGCACATCAGTGAATTTTAAAGAACGTAAGCAATCATCAAATGTGGGTTTTTAACTAGAAATAACATGATGCACAAAAGGTAGGAAGTGTCCCATTAAAGGAGAAGTCTACGCTAGCCAAGTTCCTCGGTAATACCAGATTACAGAGGGGACAGAACGCAGCAGGGGAGTTATCAACAGTCCTCCCTGCTGCCGCAGTGAGTGTTTAGTGCCTCCAGTTGTCCAGTACAGTTTGCTTCTCACTGATCAGCTTCAACTATGATTTGTTTGGGGGAGGAAGAAGCATTTACCTCCTCAAGCGACTACTACTCCAGAATTTGGAAACGTAAGATTTGTTTTACTCTAAAAGGGTTAAATAATAATTAGCTTCAGTCTTTCTGATAAATTTGGTGCAGGTATTTCTTTTTGTCAAAACAGCCCAATCTACTGCAGTATTTTGGCATCTGGCTATGGCACAGTGTAAATCTCTGTCTCTAAAGAGAAACTGTCAACTTCCCAGGAAGAACAACGTGGACCTCTAGGTCCTGCTGAACTAAAATGCACTGTTGTGACATTTGTTAATAACCTGAGGGCTACAATTTTAATGTTCATCTGGTTGATCCTGTGACCCTCTGCTGCCATTATTTTCCCACAGTCCCCACAGCCAGCCTCCGATGATTAGCCTGTTGGGCTATGTGATGGGGACTTCTATCTTTTCAGACTACTGAAAAGATTTACACTTACATAATGCACGTTTGCAATTTCCTAAGGCTGGTACCAATTGACTGAGGAAAGCTCTGGTCCATTGGTACCAACCTTAGAAGCGCAAACATGCACTGTTTAAGTGCTAATCTTTTCAATAGTCTATAGTGGGACATGTATGCCTCCCTGCAACTTAATTCATCAGGGCATCATCAGCCGGGATGGCCTAGGGGACTGTGGAAAATAATGGTGGGCAAAAGGTCGAGGATCAACTAGATAAACATTAAAACTGCAGCTCTGTAAGCTAGTAACAAAATGTCACTACAGCCAGTTTTAGCTCGGCGGGACCTTTAGGTCCCATGCTCTTCCTCCTGGGAAGCTGACAGTTCCCCTTTAATGCTTCCTTCAGTTCCATACTGAATCATGGCAGTTAACATATTAACCCTGTGTTTAGCCAGTGGGGCATGCCTGCTTAAAACTCCCATTTATTGAAGCTCTTTTAGTTTTATGGGAATCAAACGGGTGAGGGTGGGTAGGAGAGGAGGGGATCTCTTGACAAGACTATTACAACATGAAAGCTTCTGGATTTTTTTACTTAAAGCATTGCAACCCCATGGGTTAAATCACTCTTGGGATTTAAAACTATACCTATAAAAAAATGTAGCCAGGTACATTAGGTATCTAGTGTAACAGTAACCTTGTCTTCTCATAACACTTTTATTTTTCATTACACTTTTATTTTGTGTTATTTAACTTTCATATCCGGCCCCTCTCTCTTTGATCAAGGATCAGATTGTGAGGATTAGGAAAGGCGGGGGCTGGGTGGAGAAGGGAGTGGACCAGGGGGAGGCGCTGAATGGGCACTTCTGCTCCGTGTTCACTACGGAGAAAGGGAGGCAGATATCACCTGGGAGAGGAGGAGTGTGCTGGGGGGGGGAGTAGTAACTGATGAAGGGATTATATAGGACAGGGTGTTGAAGGGATTGAGGGCTCTGAGGGGGGACAAGGCACCGGGTCCAGAAGGCATTCACCCTAGAGTACTTAGAGAAATGGCAGTGGTCCTGTCAAGACTGCTGGCTGACCTGTTCAATATGTCCTTAGACACTGGATGTGTGCCACAGGACTGGAGAATGGCCCAGTGGTACCCATACATAAAAAGCAGACCTAGGACGAGAACCAGGGAACTACAGACCTGTAAGCCTCACATGGATTGTAGGGAAACTCATGGAGACGATCTTAAAGAGGCTGGTGACTTTTGAAATCAATGGTCTTCAGGACAGTCAGCAGCATGGGTTTGTCTCAGGAAGATCTTGCCAGACAAACCTGATTGAGTATTACAACTGGGTGACAAAGGAACTGGACAAAGGCCATGCGGTGGATGTCCTGTATTTGGACTTCAGCAAGGCCTTTGATTCCATGCCACATGGGAGGCTGGGAGAAAGCTGGAGTATACAGGGGTGGGATCAAAGATGGTAAGCTGGATCACCAATTGGCTGAAGGGAAGGCAGCAAAGGGTGGTGGGGGCTCTCATCGCTAAGGATGTGACGAAGGGTGCCGAGGGATCGTATGGGACCAGTGTTGTTTGGAATATTAAGGGACATCTCACAGGGTTCGGAGTAAGATCAGTCTCTCTGCAGATGACACAAAGATGGGTGCCATGGTTGATGACATCAAAGGGTGGAGGGGCTGCAGGAGGACCTGACCAAATTGCAGGAATGATCGGATGTATGGCAGTTGGGGTTTAATGCCAAAAAGTGCATGGTCTTGCACTTCGGGGCTAACAACCAGGGGAGAAGCTATCAGCTGGGGGGCTAAAACTAGAATGCACCGAGGAAGAAAGAGATCTAGGGGTATTTATAACAGGGAGGATGAACAACTCAGCTCAGTGTAGGAGGGCGGCAGCAAAAGCCAACAGGATGAAGGGTGCATAGCAAGGGGAAATCTCCTCCAGAAATAGGGAGGTGATCCTGCCCCTCTACAGGTCACTGGTCAGGCCGCACCTGGAATACTGCCTGCAGTACTGGCACCCATTCTTGAAGAAGGACATCAGATTGTTGGTAAGTGTATAGTGGAGGGCAACAAAGATGATCCAGGGGTTAGAGGGATACTCCAATGAGGAGAAGCTGGGTGAGCTGAACATGTATTCCCTGGAGGAGAGGAGGGACAGGGGGAACATGATCAAAACCTTTAAATACTTGAAGGGAATTAACAGGGCTAGTAAAGAAGGATTTTCCAGGTTAGAAGGGGGGTCACGAAGAGACACCAATGAGATTAGAGGATTCAGGAGGGAAGTCAGGAGACAGTATTTCACCGAGAGGGTGGTGGATAAGTGGAATACTCTGCCAGAGGAGGTGGTAGCCTGTAGTACGGTAGACTGTTTTAATAAAGGATGGAACAGAGGTGGGGGGGCAGAGTTGGTGAGGGCGGGTGGGGCAGCTGCAAGTTGAGGGCTAGCTGCACAGTTGAGCAGACTCGAAGACTGTGAGGCCTGTTCCTGCTGGCATTTTCATATGGCCTGTCTGCCCCCCCACACACTAACCTTCTGACCTCCCATTTCGTCTTATTCCTTTTCATGCTGATCTAACTGTGGGATTTTAATGTGATGATCACGTAAATCAAATGGATGTCCCTAATTATAATCTGTTTCTCTCTGTTCTTTTTCACAGCCTGAGGTTGGATAGAGTACAGGTTGCCCTGCTGAAGTCATGTTCTAGATGTCTCTGAACCCTGGTTGGAAACCTCTGCTTTCTTGCTGCTTCATACAATTGGTATATATGATTGAATAAGCTTATTGTAAAAGAAAATTATGTACTACAAAATTTAAGAACATAGAAAAGTCAAATCAGTTTTTGTTTAATAGCAAATCCCTTTTTTTTTTTTGTACTTTCTATTTTTTCCTCTTCTCCCCGTAGCTCTGGTCTCCTCGGGAGCAACTAGGAGTCATCCCACTATGGTCTGTTCTTACCTGGGCAGTCCTCCATCGCCCATGTAGCCTCGGTTTACCCCCCCGACGAGGTGGGCCCCAACACCCCGAACTTCTCTGGCAGTGTCGGTCGGTCGGGTGCCAGGAGAATGGCCGCAAACTGTGGACAAGCTCCGGTGCTCCGTCTGCCAGATGAAGGAAGGTTGAAACTGTTTGCTGTACTTATGCCTGTATGTTCCTGTGACGGTCAAATAAATAGCATAAGCCTACGTTTGAGCGTTCGTCTGTGTGTTTTTGTCACTATTTGCATGCTACCTTCCATTTTATGGTTGTGGAATGCTGGAACTGTTTGGTGCTGGTGTTTAAAAGGGGAATGTACCCCCAGACTAGCACCCCTCCTTTTTCCTGGTGAGCATAGCACCTCTGGTCTGGTTAACTCCACATTGCCTGGCTAAGTAAGAGAATGTACTGCGTGCAGTTTTGGAGGCCACACTTAAGAGGGACATTGAACTCCTGGAGAGGGTCAGAGGAGGGCAACCAAAATTATCTGGGGCTTGGGGACAGGACCTATGGGGAGAGGCTCGAAGAGCTAAATATGTACACATTGGAAGAGAGAAGGGACCAGGGGGACATGATAGAGGTCTTCAAGTACATGAATGGGTTAAATAGGGGAGAAGCAGTCAAGGTGCTCCGAAGGGGGAGCAAATAGAGAGCATGGGTGGAAGCTGGAGGGGGAGATTCAGGAGAGAAAGGAGGAGGTGCTACTTCACTGAGAGTATGGTGGAGCCATGGAATGCGCTGCCCAGGGGGCTGGTGGAGGCAGAGACAGTGAAGAGGTTCAAGAGGGGGTGGGACAGGTACAGGGAAGGGTTCTGGATGCAATGTCCTGTGCAGTGGGAATATCCGGGACTGGAAGGAGAAGCCAGGAGGACGAGGGGGCAGCAAGGTCAGCTCCCAGGGTGGGGCTGACCAAACAGCTGAACCACGAAAGACCGTTAGGCCTATTCTGATGGCATTTTAGTATGTTAGTACATTACCTGCTTATGTTACGTAATGTGAGTGCTGGTGTGTATTCCTTTTATATGACCTCAGATGTTTGTAGGGTAGGCAATGGTACAGACAGTACCACAGCATACTCTCTGTAGTAGGGATGGGAGAATCAGTTCAGATAAGTTCCAAATATACAGAATCTTTGCCCTTTTCTGTCCACGAGCCTCATCAGAATCTTTTCAGGTTCTAATAAGGTTCTGATAAGGCTGAAAAATATTGATTTCTGAGTCTAATATACTCCCCAGCAGGTTTTTATCTAGTAATAAAGCTGTTGTGATGGCAGAACATCCCAAAAGAAGGCTGGAGTAGTGTAGCACCACCCAAGTTGTTCACAGATTTATTTCCTTCACTGAAAACAGGGTGCACAATTATGGATAAAACAGTTGTGTACTTTCAGCTAAGAGGTTCTAAATGTTCTGATGAGATTTGGATAAGTGTCAGAACATTTGATGGCTCATCAGAACCTTTTAGAACCTCAGAACCTTTTGTGGTTCTCCCATCCCTACTCTGTAGGCAAGGGGCAAATGTCAAGAAGAGGGTACTTAAAAAGAGGGGCTTGGCAGAGGTCAAATGCAAGGCCAACAGAGAGGTATTTATTTATTTTTTTGATTGATACTTTTTGCGCCTCAGGCCACCAGTCTGCCTACCTCTACACGTCAGGCATCCTCCTCGGGTCTCCAGCCACCAACTCCCGGGGATTCACCTCAGCTCCTTGTTCGGGTCCCGCAGCTACCCCTGCGGCAGGGTGGTGGGGAGCTCTCCCCCTAGCTCTACCCACCAGGTTAGAATCCAGTACTGCCGCGTAACCTCGGCGCCGAACAAGTCCCTCTACAGAGACGGCCATCATGCCGCCACAACTGGTGCCCTATTTTTCCCCTATTCTCCCCCGACGTCTGTGGCGTGCAATGACGCCTCACGTCCGGAGCGCGCGTGCTTCCGCATGCACTCTGATCCAGGTACCAGCCCCAGCACATCCCCTCCAGGTCTTGCCAGTGCCCTGCAGTCACCCCCAGCCACCGCCAGAGGTCACTAGAACACCAATGGCAACTCTCCCCCCCTCCCCGGAGAAGGAGAGCAGTCCTACGGATGCTCAATCCTTCTTCTCCCCTGCCGACCCACGATGACCCAGGCTCGTTCCTGAACCCAGGTCACCGGCGTGGTGTGAGGTGTGGCATCCAGCGCCTCAGCGCCACCGGGCCAGGAGAACAGAGAGGTATTTAGGTTCCACAGCAGGGCAGTACCCAGTGAGGGGCTGAAGAGAACCAGTAGTCCAATGGGCAACACTGTAGCAAGAGTCTTCATAACAACGCTCTAGTATAAATATGGCCACCTGGGACTATGGCAATATACAAAAGCTGCACCGTAAACAGCTGCACTTAATCAATAACCAACAGAGTTAAATACTTGAAACAAGAAAACCACTCAGAAAGGGGGTATCTGGTAAGCAGTTTAGCCCGCAAGGTCAATTATACCGGCTACTCAGATGAGGAGAGTCTGTGCAACAGTTTAGGCTGCTTGGTTTGAACACCAGGACAACCCAGCTAGGGATTATTTAGGAACCTATTTCATTCCAGATAACAATATCAAATAAAAGGTCACCCAAATAGGAGTATTTAGTTAAAAATTTAAATTAGGCTGCGATTCACAATACAGAGGTCACTCAGACAGGGAGTAGCGGGCAACCGGATTTAAATTCAGGCTGCTAGTTCACGAACAAGAGCCACCCAGTTAGGACGTATTTTAAGGAGCAATAAAAAATTGCATGACAAATGCACAATACAAGGGCCACCCAGATAGGGAGTAGATATGGACACTGAATTAACTTGAGGGTGTGTACCCTAAGCTGTGGTCACAGTTCCTAGTGATACAGCACAAAAGGGTATTTCTACCAACCTAATCAATAAGTAATATTCAGTACAGCTGCAAACCACTGAAGACAAAACTAGCATGTGAGGTCAGCTGGAAATAACAAGTGTAGCATCACCTAATAGGCAAAGCCATCAGTACACTATCTGGCTACACAGCATAGTAAGGTACAAATACTGTATATTCACGTGTCAGTGTAAACCAGTATGAGGTAACAGACATTTTATACCATAATGTGCCTTCGAATAGTCTCAATCCCTAGAGGTCACAGTAGTGAGTCAGGTACAATGCCACAGAACAGGAGATTTCAGCAAGGCAGTTGATGCAAAGTAAAGTGACACATCAGTGGGGCAGCATGGGTGTCTGGCTAATGCCACAGCTCCGGGCCACAGGCGAAGGGTGCTAAATGCAGAGGACTTTTAATAGGAGGAAGAGCAGTGAAGGTGCCACCTGATTGGTGGGTTGCAGCAGTGAGTGAGCAGCTTCAGTCAGGGACCTCCTAGTCCCATAGCTACAAGTCCTTGGAGGCAGCGGTGAGGATGGTAAAATCGAGCAGCTTCACCTTTGGGACCAGCTGGAGGTTAGCTGGCAGGGGCAGACAGATGTGCAGCATCCTGGAATGACCTCTCTGTTCAGAGTTCGTGCTGCTGGTAGAGGCCACGCCCACTCTCGTGAAGGTGCTCTCCAACTCGGGTTGCAACAGCTTTAGTCAGCGAACTTCTATTCCTGTAATCACAAGACCCTGGAGGTGACAGTGTGTGTGTGTGTGGGGGGGGGGGGGTGAAGTCTGAGCAGCTGTTAGCCATCACAGCCTCTTGGAGGGCTGGCCAGGGCTTTGCACGATAAATGTAAGCACAGAAATGGAAAAATCACCAATTCCATTTTCCACCCCAAAATGGCTAATCATTTTGTTCTGTTTGTTTTTTCATTTTCATGTTAAACTATGAACTTATAATGTGTTGTGGAACTGAAGAGCTTAACTCCTATATATGTATATGTGTGTGTGTGTGTGGTGTGGGGTGGGGTGGGTGGGGGACTGCATGACGACTTGACATTCAAAACCCCCATGCCAGTTGATCACGGTGTGGTAATGGAGTCCGTTGCAAAAGACATTTGGTTTTCTACAGTAACTCTTATACAAACTGTGTCCCAATGTTGTTGCCATGTAGATGCATGGGTTGATGCAAACAGCACAGAGATTGGAGCAAGATTACAGGCGGAAGCCCAGGAAGGTTAAGTGACTTGCTCAGGCACACACAGTGCGTGGCGCTTGTGGGAATCGAACCTCTGCCTCCAGCTTCACATCCCTCCACAAGTTTACAGTATCTCCCAAAGGAAGGCAGATCCTTGCTCCTCTTCCATCAGGTGAAACACAGAAGCATAGAAACACAGACGCTGATGGCAGATAAGGACTGCAAGGCCCATCCAGTCTGCCCATTTCTTTTTCTACCTTATGAATGTGCCATCGGCATTTGCTCTGTCAATGGCCTCTCTATTCACACTTATCTGTATTGCTCCCTTATGCCTATCCCATGCCTGTTTGAAGCCCTGCACTGTATTTATATCCACCTCTTCCTGAGGTAGGCCATTCCATGCATCCACCACCTTTTCTGTGAAAAATAACATTCACATTACCCCTTAATGGGCCGCCCTCTAATTTAATGCTGTGTCTTGGGTCTTGAAATTAGCAGTCAACTTCATCCCTTGTGTCACCCGTTATTGTCTGGATGTGTGATCACTACCCAACATATATTGCCCTGTAGCAATATATTAACAAAATAAATAAGACCCCTCCCCTAATCACGTCTGAGCCTGAGAAAACATTTTTGTGGCATTCTTTCCAACTGGGGGAACTCACGACAGCAATTTGTGTGGCTTTCTCTGTTTATTTGACTTTGTTCATGCAGTCTACATCTTTAATGAGACAAGCACACCCTTAGTTTACTTTTACATATCTGTGACAGGCAACAGTACAGAATGGGACAATGTGCCTCCAGGGAGGGGTGTTCTTCTGGAGATAACATGCTGCGACTTAAATGAGGTGCTACAGAATGGCAGACATAACAAATAAAGGCATGGGTTACATAAGGAATAGCACGTGATTGGCTGTATACATGATGCGGTTTCATTTTGGACAGCTGGAGAGATTGATGCTTTAGCCAAAGAGGACTGCATTAGTCGCTCACTGGCACTCATGCATATTATAAACCAGTGCACTGTCCATTATTGCTCTTCGAGTCGTTTACAGAATGACACATCAAATATGGCAGACAAGACTTCCAGATGAGCGTTCATGAGCAGCTTCTTCATTTTTCATTGTTTTATTGTCTGGGATTGCACTATTTGATTAAAAAAAAAAAAATTAAATGGGGTATGCGCCCTGGATCTTTAAATAAATCATGATTTGTCACACCTCAAAACTCAAATCTTGGTCGGAGATCTCATCTGCCATATTGTTTTAAAAAAACACGTGTTCTGACTGGCCCGTTGCCGCAGTGGTAGTATTTCCACTTGAGACTTGGGTTCAGAACAAGCCCAAGTTATCAGGGGGAAGGCCGGGGGCCGAGGCATGAGCATCCCTAAGGATGCAGTCCTCCTCCAGGAGGAGGGAGGGTGGGATGCAGCTACCGCTGCACAACCACCGCCTGGGTGACCACGGGTTGACGATGCAGGTAGCGGCACTTGCTGGGGAGGGAGAAACCAACTGGCTTGGTTGATGGGTCACCACACCTTGTGTGCTGATGTCCATCTCAAAGCCCAGCCCAGCATCTCCAAGGTTCCACCAAGTCAGTTCGACAACAAAGTTGTCAACATCCCCCACAGTGACACGGATTTGCCGACATTAACCAGGTCGACTGGCAAATCCGTTGACTGACCACCTCTGACAATGGGTCTGTTCTACATTGTTTAAGAGGGCTTTTCTCCCCAACCCTGCACCTCCCAGACTTATAGACTGCCAACTCTGGGGGAGGGCAGATTCTGAGGGACAGCGGCTTACAGCGGAGCCACTGTATCTTACAGTGCTCTGACAATCTGTTTGACTTTTCACGGCGCGTCAAGCGGTTGTGTCGCTGTGATGGTTTCGCTGTCAGGGTTAGATTCTCCGACGGTATACTTATCTCCAGGGAGTGGGAGGTAGAAAATGGAGGAAACTACCGAGCAGCACCGAGACACCAATGGATACTCTCAGGGGCCGACATGTTGACTGTACCTTCCCTGAAAATGTGCCATTCGATGTGGGAGCCTGGCCCTCCCCACCCACTTGACCTCCCACTGCTGCAGTCCCTCATGGTTCGATCTCCATGACAGAAGGGTCCTGGGGAAGTCCTGCCTCCGTGGCCCAGAGCTGGATCCAGTTGTCAGCAGTGGAGCAGTGCAGTGTGGGACCAGGCATACTGGCAGCCATTAGCCTCAGTGGGGGACTGTGCATGTCTTCCTTCCTCCCCTTTGGCCTGGGCGCAGCCATTTGTTGGATTCACAGTCGCATACTGTGCCCTCGTGGCAGGAGCAAGATCCTTGGTCCAACCGTTGCAGTCCCTCTGGTTTCTGAACCCACCACCAGCACTCCCTGGCTGAGACGCACTGCCAAATGACAGTTGCCCCTGCCTGTCCTGGCTCCTGATGCAAATGACCCGAGTCCGCCCACAAACATGGGTTGCTTGCGTAGCAGAGCATGAGCCATCAGGGTGGCCTTTCCCATACACTCGCTTTCAAAACCTTCATCTTCATTTTCCCCTGTTTGCTACATAACAGAGTGTCCTTGGACAGATAAAGCTGAACATGCAGTCATAGACAGAGAATTTAGGAATGAGAACAGCACTGTGGAATTTGCCACAAACTGCATACTTTGATAAATACCGCACTGCTGCAAGACAGGTCCAAAACATTAATACACCCACAACTTACTTCCTTAGCTGTTTTCCTTTTTAACTTGAATTACCGGCTACTAGAGGAACTCAGGATTTATAGGAATGAATCCGTTTATCTGCACACATGTGACCTGCGGGAGACCGCTGCACTAGCCCCCAGCTGGGCTGTGCCAAGCATACGAATGAAGCCCAGTAACCATATCTGCAGTGGCTCACTGCCCTAATGCTGATCACTGCTGGATTGTGCCGTACAGACTCCCCCCGTAGGTAGTAGACTGGTGGTACAAGAGAAGCCTGAAAATAATGGAGGGCTGGGTCTCTCACATCATGGCTAGAGGGTAGAAAACTGCGCAGGAAGCTAAGCTCGGGCACCCTGCCCCCACCTTGAGGTTTCTAGGTCTTGCCCAGATCCAGGCCATTAAATGCAGACACACAGCCTTGCCTAGGTAGGCTATTTAAGTCCTCAGGCAAAGCAAAAACGTGCTAGCTCTCTTAATACAGAGGAGGCAGAGGCAGATATACTGCAATTCCAAATCAATTTATTGAAAGGGAACAGTCAGCACAAAAGGCCCCACACTCAAGGGTGGGGCTGGTCCCAGTGAGCACGTTGCATGCAAAAACATTTTGGTTTACTGTAGCATAGTAGATAGTATCAGACTGATTTTGTTTTACTTCTAGGCGACATCGTCTGTTACTACAAATCCCAGAATCCCTGCAACTGATCTCTTGTCTGGAGTTCCCAACCAACCATGATACTACTGTTTCTTATGCTGTAAACCTTTTCTCTGTACTGCATACTTCTTCTATGCCTAGCTTGGGCTTCCTACATATTTACAAACAGGGCTTAGGGGGAGGGAAAATCAAGGGACACCAAGGACTAAAGCTGAATTACTGCATGCTTGGGACCACTGGCCCAGCTGGGATGACTTAGGTGGACACAGGCACACCAGCCCACAAGCAGACAAGGCTGGGGGGGCATCAATGACAATAGTGCCACATAACCAGGAAACACTGTTGAGGGTACCAAATTATTCGGCTGGACCTGTGGCAGGCAGCGACCCTTGGGTGGATGCTGGAAAACATGTCAGTGAGGGAAATGCCCCATTTGGACAGACTAGCATCTGGACCAACTTATCTGCTTATACAGTAGTACTGGAGTGACACTGTTGGCAGTGGAAGCTAGAGGCTGGCATGTCCAGTTCTCTGCATATACAGTAGTACTGGAGTGACACTGTTGCTGTGGAAACTAGAAGCTGGCATGTCAACTTCTATTCCCATTCATACCTCAGTACCTGAACTCAAGGAATGTGACAACACAGCTGAGTTTGGCAAGTGCTTGTTTAAAATGCATTTTTTGACGGTTTTAGTTTCTTAAACTATGAACACATCTAACTTATGACTGCATAAGCACCCAAAGAAGCAGAGATTTCATGGGCTTAACAGCCCCCTGCTGTACCTTGGACCATCAGCTGGATCCAGGCATTAATCCCCAGGAAATGCTCACCTGTTCGTGTATTATTGCTTAATTATTTTTCTTTTTCCTTTGCCACTTAGTGAGATTTCTACCTGACAATACTGGCTGAGATGCACAGACAAGCACTCTAAGAGAAACTCAGACGCTGATGGCAAAAGAATACCGCAGGTCCATCTGGCCAGCCCTTAACACCATATCCTACCCCGAGACCTAGTGCCTATATGGGTTTATGCCCACACTATCACCCTCCGTTCCCTGCCTTGCTGCTACCCCGGTGACTATTAAACTTTAACTCTGTCCTTTCCGTGTTTGAAGTCATTAATGGTCTTGACACCCACCCCCCAACCAGCAGGCTATTCCACGCTCAACCACTCTCTCAGCGAACACAAACTTCCTCACGTCCCTCCTGGATTCCCTCTTGCCAGCTTCCTTTCATGGTGACATCACTAGCGACCAATTTGGCAGAAGGGATGGGATTCCTTTTTGTGCAGCTGTGTTGTCACAGTGATTTCCCAAAATATGTTCGTGAAATTTTTATCAGTACCAGTTACATTCAGAGAGCTGGCAGAGATAACTGTATCCCAATCAATCAATCAATCCGTCCATCATCTTTATTTAACCAGGTGGAACACTGTTCAGTCGAGCCCATTTACAAAGCAGGCCTGGACCAAAGTACAATGATGATGATAACAAAACCCAGTTATACAGTGTCAAGGAAAAAACAAAAATAGAAAATAAAAAGCAAAATATATGCACTTGTACATGGTGGAATATTACAAAAAAGGGGGAGGGGAAAATATACAATATACAGAGTATACAATATATACATAATTCTGTGTTGCTTGACAATGGATTATAGTGCATACAGAGAACAAACAAGTTGTTTGCAAAAATACCCTCAACTTAAAACCATGACAGTATCACAGTAGGGCTATATAGGGATATTGTTGGTTTGGGAATAGTACTAGTAAGGCTTGCATAGACAGAAGGAAGAGGAGTTAGGAACCCTCAAGGAGGTAGAGGTGAGAGGAAGATGGAAGGGCAATGGGTGGAATTAGTTTCATTTCATTACACGCACTTAGTAGAGCGTGTAGAAATAAAAAGGAGGACAAGGATCAAGAAAAGCATTTGCAGGAGTCAGTTATGTGGCATCTTAATAAGGATTTGAAAGTTGGCATTTTTATAAGGGACGAGAGCTTCAAGGATTTCTGTAGAGTGTCCCAGAGGGCTGGTAAGGAATGGCTTAATGTGGAGGCCCTGAAGCGAGTTCTAATTTGGGGAATAGGTAGGAATGACTCCTAGGTGAATAGGTACCAGTGGGATATGTTAGCAGGCTGGAGATACATGTCGGTAGCTTACCAGTTAGAGCTCTGTAGGTCAGGTGGCCACATTTCTGGTCTTCTGGTTTTAATGACTGTCAACCCAGCATAGTATGTAGTGTACAGTGGTGCACCCTGAAGAGGCGCGGTGATAAATCTTAGGGCTCTATTATATAATGTATTTATTTATTTATTTATTTAAAGATTTACCAGGAAGGCATACTGGGCAGAGTACTGCTCGATTCAGATACGCCCTGGAGAATTAGGAAGCGTGGTGCAAAGAGAACACACATTGAATGCGTTTAGTACAAACAAAACAAGGAAGAGACTGTCATAGTGCAATATTGTAGATACATTTACATTACAGATAAATCAGTTCAACAATAGGAGCTGGCAGCATGTGTTATAGTTAAGCTATAGCAGAGCTAGGGCCTTGACTGTATAGTATGTCTGCATAGTCAACAGTGGTAGAAATGTGGAATGCACAAGTCTTAGCTTGGCTAGGTTAGGAGGTGTTTGATTCTGAAGAACAACCCTAGGCGCTGTTTCAACTTCTTACCCAGTTCCTCAATGTGGACTGTATAAGAGAGTTTATGTCGAGCCAAAAGCCAAGATATTTGAATTTTCTACAGTTTTGATAGGCTTCCCCAGGAAGGATGTTATTGTGGCGGGTTCCCTGGGAGGGAGAAGTCGAGATTAGTTTGGGAGTAAGGATCAAGGCATCTGTTTTCTTTGCATTAAGCAAGAGTTTTGCAACTCAGGAGGTTATGCTGAAGGGGTTAAGACAAGTTCACGTGAGTAGGCTCAGTGGCGTAAATAACAGTGTCATCGGCAAGCGAGTGCACACTTGCTTGACCAATGCCTGCATCAATATTGTTAATATATATCGCAGAAAGAAGTGGCCCTAAGATGGAACCTTGAGGGACACCTCTGGGTAGTGTCTTACGTGGGGACAGGTCTCCTTGTGCCTTAATTTGCTGTTTTCTGCCCTTGAGGTAACATGTGAACCAACTGACAGCAACAGCATCTAGTCCGATATCTTGAAGAACAGACAACAGTAGACTGTGGTCAACTGTGTCGAAGGCCTTACTCAGGTCGAGAAATAAGGCGCCGACGAAGTGTTTGGTGTCAAGTGCCAGGAGACAATCATTGGTTACTTTGGCTAAAGCGAATATTGTGCTATGATTTTTTCTGAACCCTGATTGGGTCTAGATGATTTATTAACTGGGTATTTATGACTTTTTTGAGCAGTCAAATGTAAAATTACATTTCAAATTATAAACCACTAATGTGATTTCAGCCAATCAGCATGCAGAGCCACTGTACCTCTTATCTTGTGTAGTGTGCTCTCGTTCGGGAGCATTAGGGAGAGTGCTCTACGCCGACAGGGAGGGAGGATGGTATATGTAAATTAAAAAGAAGGCTCTAAACTTATTATAAATCACTCCAGCTAAACTCAGATGATTTCTAATAAGTTAATAGGGCCTCCTAGGGGTGTCTCTTATGGCATAAGAGACACCACTTGTGACTCTGGGGCAGACAGAAATGCTCAGATTCACTTCATGGTCCTCTCGCTTTAACCTCACACTTGGTGTCTCTTATACCCTCAAAGGGCCCTACTAACTTACAATAAGACACATACAATGACACACTTTCTGGTCTCAACAAAAATACCACTGAAATTAGGACTTAAATGTCCTACTTTGCACTGTACAATAAATAAAATAAAATACTGTCCCTTTTGTAAATGATCTTTTCCAGAGTGGCATACCCAGTAAGAGGGGGCACTGGGGTCCTTCCAGGATCTAAGGTTAATGAGATTTGTACACGCCAGAGCATTATATAATACTTTAAACTGTCCAGGTGTGACCTCTTCAATTTCTTCTAAATCACCCAGTAAAATGGCCCTATGCAACAGAGTCAGATACTTCCCTAGGCAGGCCCCGGTGGTAGCAATTATGTCAGCCCAGTAAGTATGTAACTGGGGGCATGATAATAGTAAGTGAGGTAGCTGGCATTTTTGGCCCCACACCTGGGGCACAGACCATCAGATCTGGGGGTATACTCCTTAATTTCCCAGGGGTATAATAAGTCTGATGTAATGACATATATTGAACCACCCCTAGCTTGCTAGGAATTAGGATCCTTATGCCATCCTCTTGCAGGTCTGCCTAATCATCATCAGAGATTTCTTTTCCTAACTATGTCTGCCACTTAACCTTATAGCTAGAGAAGGAATTATGTGAATGGGACAGAACAGTCTTATAAAGACAAGAGATGAGCCCAGCAGTCTTGTCTGCAGAATCAAGTGTATAGGCCACAGAGGAGGGGGTACTACAGCTGCCTCCCTCCCCAGTTTGTTAGTAAGGTAACGCTGTGCTGTCACGGTGATTCAGGTCACGGTGCTGAGGTATGAAAGAGAGCAGAACTTGACATGCTGGCCTCCAGGTATAGTACTCTTCAAAACACATCACTAGTGCCAACAGAAAATCTTCTAATTATCGAACTGGAAAATAAAAAGTATTGCAGATACAAAAAGTGCAACCGCTGACAACGTTCAGAAGTTAAAACTCAGCTGCCTGGTGTCCCAGCGGTAGAGCATCATGCTACTGTGTGGACGATCTGCGTTCTGGAGCAGACATGATCATCCCACAGAGGCAGGTCATACAGGCTGCCAGGAAGCACTGGTGGGGGCGGCACATAGCAGCCCTTACAAGCAGGTCAGGAGCTTCCTCCTTTGCTGGGGCATGCTTTCGTTGCAGAGGCCAATCACGGCCTGTCTCATGCCAATGGAGAGATGGGAAGAATACAGGGAGAAAGCAGGGCAAAAACACTTCTCTGCTGCCTGTATGATCACACAGCCTGAATAAGATAAATCCCTGAAATCAAGTTACATCCCTGGCGACAATGGGGGCAGCGGAGCAAACTTTATATAGAAGAAACAACATTAAAACTTATTTCAAGCTATTGCGAATTTATCTGGATTATACTACCCCACCCCCACCCATTTGTCCCTTGAAGCAGGTGGCTACTATAATCACCATCTGATCCACGCAGCAAACAATCCAGCCCCGTAATCCTACAAACTGAAGTTAATACAGAGGGGCTAATCAATCAGATACTTATGTCCTCATCCCAGTAACAGCTATCCAGCCATAAAAATATTATTAACATGCAGAAAAAGATATCAGTCTCATAAGACAGGATATCACAAGACCAGAGGCCTCTATCAGTCACTCTCGCTAATAAGTTTATAATAACCTGTTGAAAAACATCCCAAGAATATATATAGCAGATGAGAGGTAATTTCCTAAATAAACACACAAAACACAAATTAATTTCTGTCACGGCAGCAGCAGCCAAACATAACACAGCTTGCTAAGTAAACTACTAGTTGATACAATACTGTAGATAAAGCAGCAAATTGCTATGTGGTCTCATGCATTTGCAACATTATAAAATGGGGTTGTACGCCTTTTGTATTTCCGGTTTCACATCAGCATCAAATGGCCAACTTCCTTATCTAAATAAGCCTAGAATCTGACAATCATAAATAATCCAGCTTTTAAAACCTCTCCAAACTGCAACAGGGCAATAACCTGTCGTTTACGTCTCAACAGAAATATTTGAACTTATTATGCTTGCCGGATTCAGCTGTAAGTAATTAAATTTGGGCATCAGAGCTCGCTCTTTAAATGGAACCTACAAAAGCAATTACCATAACTTAACGTTCAACTGGTAAGTAATGGCAGCCCCACTTGATATTAATTTAAAAGGAACACTGTTTACGCTGTGCTTGAACTGGGCAAAGCTGAATAACAGCAGAGCCTACAGTTTGGGGATGTTCCTTTTCAAATAGTAACCAGGCTTTGCAGATGAAATGAAGTTAATTATGTTTTTAATTGCAGCTCCCCCCCACCCCAGTCTGCTGTCTCTCATGCTTACTCAAAACAGACACATGAATGCAGGCGGTCTCACTGTGATGCTAAAAGCACAGATACGATGAGACAGACCGACAGATAGACAGACAGATAGATAGATATAAACAGACAGACAGGCAATGGTGTCAGTGTGGGCGGTTGGTAACATCTGCCACTGAGCCAGAAGGCTGTGGTTCAAGTCCCTCACCAGGACTCGGGCTCATACCCCAAAATGCTGGCACTCCGTCCTGTGCAGTACTAGGTGGTACTGACTATCTGGAGTAATGCCTTCAGATAAGATGTTAAACTGAGGTCCATTATGCCCATCTCTGGTGCTGTCCTGGTGGGTTTCAAGAAGAGCAAAGGGCTGATCAGGTGAGTATGTGCCGGCAAACCATGGAAAAACATGGCACCAGACCAGCCTCTGCAGTGTTGCTATATATCTGGAATTAGTGCACTGGATGCTAGAGTACTGCCAATGAAAAATGGTTTACTGCTTACCAAGAAGGAGAAATGGGACACAGACAGGAACACCCCAAACTAACACCCCAACTAGTCTGATGCATAAGCACTTCTTCAGAGAGGGGGCCACACCCACTAAGGGTGCTCAGATTCACTGCAAGGAGATGTAAATCTTAAGGGCACCTGGACAATCCCCTGATGGTGTTTGAACAGCTGTTTAGGTAGGCAGTGACTGAGGCATAAAGAGGAGGAGAATTAAATATAAAATGGAAAAAAAAAAGAAAGACTATACAGCAAGAGGCACATGGTGCATAAGTTGTTACACACCTATGCCTCACTACCCCTAGCCTCCACCCTAGTCTGGCAAGATCCTGGACCCAGCACACAACCCCCACATGCTGGACCATCTCTTTAAATCAAAGCACATCTGGGTTGCTGGGAAATAAACCCCAGCCGTGGCACAAAAACATACCCAGCCATGCCATCAGTGGCTCTTGGGGTTTGTTTGCCCATTTTGCTAACTGCCACAGTCATTCTTTCATATGACCTTACTGAGCTCCCACTAGCCACAGGTGGTAATTCATTTTTGTTCCAGACCCTGGCCACAGCAGCACCTGTAAAATTCTGGCGCTCTACTAGTTAATAGTCTGTGTCCTTCAGCTCCCAGCATTTTCTGTAAAAAAAAAAAAAAAATAATAATAATTAATTAATTAATCAGAAAGCAGTGGGATCCAGAGGTTTAAATTTTAATAATTTCCCTTTGCCTTTAACCTGTATCTCCCAGGAGCAATCCTCACTTCAAAGTCCTCAGTATTTCAAGCACCTGAATCAATAACATTTGGCTCGGCAGTCAGCGGGGGCTGCACTCCGTTGGTTTAAATTACACACAAGAATCCTTAATTCTCAGGCCATGTTTCTGTAGCCACACTGAATTACATTTCTCTCTCTCTATAAGGTTTGTCAATGTTGAAAGAACAAAAATGCCCCGATATTTGTTACTGCTTAAACTAGTTGCTGCTGTTCTCAGTGGCGTTCCACCCATCAGAGTCCAAATGAATATTCTGCTGACACCACCTTATTGCCAGGTGTAAGGATCAATGCCAAGACAGTAAGGTCCCAATTAAAGCACCCTTAGCTAATGCCATACAAGAAAGCCCTACCAAGGCAGAATACCCGATATCCTGGTCCCAAGCAACAAAATTAAGACAATTTTAAAACCAAACAAACCAGCACACCTCTGTGATTCATATCGTCCCATTTCTGTACTCAACACGGCTCTAAAATCTATACTAGTATTCTAGCACAATGTTTAGATAATATCATGACCGACTAATACACCCTGACCAGGCAGGGTTTATAAAGACCCGTCAAACCTCTGATAATATTAAAAGAACTCTTTTTAATAGAACATGCTGCCGCACTCATACACCTCTGGTGCTACTCAGTTTAGATGCCCAGAAGGCGTTTGATAGAGTATCATGGAGGTTCTTACACCATACCATGGTGAAGTTTGGGTTCGGAGGATTTCATTAAAATATACTGAAATTTATACTGCTCCTACAGCAGTGGTTAAGGTCAATGGTTCTTGCTCTTCTCGTTTTCCATTAGCTTGAGGGGCTCATCAGGGATGCCCACTGTCTCCCTATCTTTTGTGTTATACACAAAACATGGAGATCGGGATACGGATACAAGATCATGAGCATAAAGTTGTCGTCACGCAGAATGACCTACTGGTCTATGTTGCGAACTCAACATATCCCTGGATGCCCTTGAGGAGGTTTGAGGAAATAGAGGACTGACTGGGTACAAATCAATACAACCAAACAGAGACACTTTTTATGGAGGTAACCCCATGAGTTACAGAAATGATTTCATTATCAGTGGGACCAGCGTCCATCCGCTACCTGGGTGTTCAGATCCCTGCAGACCCTAAAAAGGTGTTTTCCCTTAACTATAACACTTTACTTGTTCAGGTTAGAGATGAACTTAAAACTTGGATATATCTCCAAATGCCCCTAATAAACAGAGTCCAATCAGTACGGATGAATCTGCTACCTCGCATATTATACCTTATACAGACCATCCCACTACCCCTTCCCTGGGGAGTAGAGCGGAGATGGAACAGAATAATCTCTAATTATTTATGGCAGGGGGAAGGCCGCAAATATCCCTTTGCAGACTTCAGGCACCTAAGGAGACAGGTGGACTTACCCTACCCTCTTGGGCGAGATATGCTTTAGCTGCCCATCTTACCCATATGATGGCCTGGCTTGCACCACTGAGGGGACCACAGTGGGTGGCAGCTGAGCACCGGAGTTCTACTCTACCACTGGATCATACAACAGTATTTCAACCACCACCTGTGCTGAATATTTCAGAAATTTCATTCTATACTAAAAGCTATCTACAAAACTGGCTGCGCATTCTAAAACTGCCCAGGAACCATCAGGGTGCAAGATAGATGGGACTACAAGTCTGGGATACATCTTTCCAACCTGCAAAATTGGATAATGGATTCCGTAGATGGGCCAGGGTGGGACTCTTGCATGCTTTCCACTTCTATGACCACGAGATATTTAAAACATTCCAACATCTCAGTGAAGAGTTCTCACTCTCTCAGAGAATTTCTTCGCTATATACAAATTAGGCATTACTTAGAATCCACCTTGAATTTAAACAAAGAGGTTTCAGGTCCACCTTATCATTTTTGATGCATATATCTGATAACCAAATCTGAGACATTTGGTCTCACGTTTTATAAAGCAGAAATGTCTTGGACCGATCCAGCGTGGAGTGTGGTGCAGGAGACCTGGGAGGTCGATCTGGTAGCTAATTCACACAAAAAGGCTGGCTCTGGATCTGGGCTGAGCAACACCGTAGAACAAATTTGTATACCTGGCATGAATTCAGATGGAAAGTGACAACTACATATTCGTACTCCTCGGATCAAATTTTGTTTTCCCAATTGTTTAACCAGGAGGGCACACTAAGCTGAAGCTTGTTTACAGGTGCGACCTTGGAGCACAAGGAAGTTAAGTGACTTGCTCAGGGTCACAAGTATGCAAGTAGGGGATGTGGGATTCAAACTCAGGTCTCCAGATTTGTAGCTCAGAGCGTTAAATCACTGCGTTATACTGCCTCTCTGGTCTCGGTTTCTGGAGACTCTCCATGTGGGTGCGGGTGTGGGGCCGCAGTGGCTACACATGCCCATGTTTTCTGGTATTGTCCGGGATTATCTAACTACTGGGTAGGGGTAACACAAATTGTACAATAAATTTTTCCAGAAATGGGAAATCGCACCCTGGAAACAGCCATACTTTTACACTTTCCTCCACACTTTAAACATAAAAACCTTACCTATCAGTGCTTTTGACAGCAGCAAAAAGTTATCACCAGAAACTGGCTGAAACGGACTCTCCCTCTTTAACACACTGGCAGGATTTGGTGCAAGAAATTTATACCACGGAAATGATGACGGTCAGATTACAGGACACAGCAGACAAAATTAGAAATAGGTGGACTAAATGGTTCTTAAGCATGGAGACACACCGACCTGATATACTGTCTTAAGACACTTTAACCCTGACCTGACCGGGATTTGGAATTTAAAAAGTTACCTCATTAATAGGAGGTAATAACGGAACTGAGTCTGAGATATATTGGGGCAGCCATTCCAAACTAAAAACTGAGGGTGTTGAGTGGGGGCCGGGGTTGGAGCGAAGGGCCGAAGGAGGGCTGCCCTCGGTCCCATAGGTCTTCCCTCCCTGCTCTACTCCCTCCTATTCCCCTACTTGGGGGGCAGCTGACCAGTGTCCTCTGATATTAGGAATAAGGTAATAACTCCTGTAACCTGTTTATGAATACCATCTTTGGTTCCCTATTCAACGTGGATTGGTTTTGGAAGGGATTGGAAGCTGAGAAACCAAGGCTGTGGGAACACATTATGCTTCTGTTCTTTGTTTTTTTAAGAAACTATCATACGATATGTAAAGCCACAAGTGATTACAAATAGGATGTATTTAATGTACTGTGCTGGACCCTTTGTAAAAGTATAATAAAAATCTAAGTTTAAAAAAAAAAAGACAGTAAGGTCCCTAGTCACTATAGTGTCACTTGAGCATCACCCCGGGACCTGTGGGCATATTTCAAGAGTCATCGCTGTGACTGCAAAAAACAAACAACTCAAGTCGAGCCGGGCCCAATAATAGCACTAAGGAAGTGTCAATATTTAAGGTTTGTCAATTAAGCAATAAGGCACGACAGGGTGTGTGTTGTGTGTAATAACGTCACTCCTGGGGTGGGCTGAAGCGAGGCGAGCCGTGCTTCCACCACCAGGAGTGATGTATTACACAATAACACACACTCTGGATTGCCTTACTGCTATTATACAATGGCTCGTTGTTATAGAAAATAAAAAACATTAAAAAAAATGTTTTTAGTAGATTTTTAGTGTGGCAGTATATCTTTGTTTCTTAAAAAAAATGGCTCAAGCGTATGCTCAGTGATGTTATTGTGTAATAACATCACTGTCTCAGGCAGGCATACACTGACCAATCAGAGTCTAGGATTCTTTCTTGCCATTGTATAATGTGCATCATGTTTCTTTGTCCAGCACAACCTAGCTGAGATACAAATGCTTTTCTATAGTCTCGTGAGGGGCTGACTATACCCAGTAATACAGCTTGGATGGACTGAAGCACAGAAAGGTTAAATGACTTCTTCAGGGTCATAGAGTGAATATGTGGCTCTGGAGGATTTGTCCTTGAAGCTACAGTTTTATACCAGACCACCAGTGCTGCCACTGTTTATAAGTAGTTCCCCACCCCTTCTTTGTTTCCTATTCCTTCGACCCCTGGTCCCTTCAGCACCCCCCAACCCTATCACCGACATTCTCATGGACTTTCCAGTGGTACTGGGTAAATATGTCACAGACCAAACATGCAAGGATAACTGTGCGGTCTAAAGCACATAATGAAATACAGCGACAAGGGTATAATAGTGGTAGCGGAGGAAGGAGTGAAGATACCACAGGTTCTGTGCCTGGTTGAGCTGCTCCCATGGTGGGTGGCTTGAGCACACACCTGGCGCAGTGGAGAGCCCAAGTATCGGGCTTTGAATCCCGTCTCCCAACATGTTTTTTTTTTTTTTTCCTCAAAAAAAAAACTCGTTCCCCACTCCGGGTTTCCCCTTTTCCCCTCGGTCCACACCCACCTCGGAGTTAGATATTTAAGTTTGGGGGTGGGGAAGCCCCACAAAACAAGGTTTCCTTTTGTGTCCCACTGGTGTGCACTTTTGGGTTGTGGTCAGCATTTTCTTCTGACCTGATTTTGCCACACACTGTAAAGTCTGCAGCATTGTTGTTTTGCACAGTTTTGTCTGCAACATAATGACCCCATGCCCTTCCAGTTATTCATCACTTGCTGAAGACCCCAAATGGCAGTAGGTAGCCAGCCATATCGGCTGTGCGGTGCCCTGCGGGGGATGGCGGACTGGTCCAGGACATCTTCCTCCAGCGTCTCCTCCCAGGGAGTCGGGTGCAATGGCGTGCGTGCACACACACACACACACACACACACACACACTGGCGCGCTCGTGCAGTGTCTGCCAACAAGCCAACCCTTCTAATGCTTTCACAATCACTTGGCTTCTGCCATGTGGCAGTCCTGAGTGAGATGCAGTATCCCCTCCTCACTCCGAAGAAGGGGAACTGTCCCTGGGACATTGGCCCTCCCTCCCATGGTCAGCCCTGATAACCCATTCCCGAACCCAGGTCGCTAGTGCTGCCAGCGGAAGCCATACTGCTGTGCCCACGGGGCAGACAAACATTTATAAGTTCTTAATATAGAAGACAATGAGGACAGGTTTCTTCGTTCTTTTGACCTTAGAGTCTGCACTTAGTTAAGGCAGATGGCAGTTTGATGCTAAGTCAAGTGATTCTCCTTGGGTTGCAGGAAGGGGTGAGATCAGCATTCCCCAAAAAAAAAAACACTCGGTTTGGCTCTACACAAGCTCCTGTACACATTCTACAACAGCCTCATTGCTGCACCAGCTGGAGGTGACAGGACATGATCTCACAGTTACTGGATACGTGCGGCAGTGAGCTGCAAGGCCTACCTATCATCTGCATACTAGTGCAGTCTACTTTTCCAAAGGGATCGGGCAGATCTAGTTTAATTAATGTCTCATAACCAACTAACTTAGAAAATAATCACTTACAGCCCTACGCGCGAGGCTCCTGCTGAACAGTGAGACATGACTGCAGAATCCTGATGTACTGTAGGTCAGAAAGAGGGTGGAAAAACTCTTTACTATATCTATGACTGGTAGGAGAACTTGGGTGTGTTGAATCAAAGGCCTACAGTTTTTGCTTGTGTAGCTGAGCCATTTCACAAAAAAAACTCTTTTGTCCCCCTGTAGGCTTGTTTCACAGTCTTAACAATTTCTTTCTATGTTTTGAACAGTCATGGATATTTTAAAATGTCTGTTCAGGCAAGCTTTAGCTGTTACAGACACAAACAACCACTAGCTACTAGGTGCTTACGGGTGTTGCTGTACTAAAAGCTGCCAAATGGCAGGAAACACAAAAAAGTGCTGTGCTCGCTTTGGAAGGTACAAACAGTGAATCCTTTATTAGGTGAACATCAGCAAAACATGCCCCAGCACTTCGAGGTCACACTGCCTCTTCATCAGCAGTGTGATCTTGAAATGCGAGGGTCATGTTCTGCTGATGCACACCTAATCAAGGATTTACTGTTTGTACTTTCTAAGGCGAGCGCTGCACTTTTCTGTGTTTCCTCCAGTTTCAGCTGTTATAATGTAAAAGTGCCGCAAAGTAATATGACATCATCATATACGTAAGAGGTGGGCAATGGGGAATAATATGACATCATTGTGTGTAAGTGTTGGGGAATAATACGATATCATGTAAGAGGGTGGGTTTTTTTTCAGCCTTTTTTTAGGCTCCTACTTCCATCCATCTCTGGGACCCACTATTCTGCTCCTTATCCCTCACTCCTAGCTCAGTCACTCTGCCTTCTCCTGGGGCTTACCTCCCTCTGATGGGCTAGCGTGGCTTATCCCCCTAGCAGTGCATTCGAGATTACTCAAGTCCCTCTGGATATTTTACACTGTAGTCGTTGGGAAGGCTACCTGAGTCAAAAGCTATATATAAAAGCCAGCCTGCCAACACAGCAGTAGAAGTACCGCTTGCAACATCGGTGACCGGGGTTCAGGAACGAGCCTGGGTTACCAGAGGGCCAGCCGGAGGAGAATGGCGGAGTGACCCATGGATACTCACCTCCTTGGTGGTGGGAGGGAGTTTGTACTCCGCTGCAACACACCACCTGGGCAACCACAGGTAGTGGTACAAGCTGGAGCCAAACGACTGAGGAAGGAGGGCGGCGAGGCATGCCACAATGTGTCGGCCAGCTCTTGCCGACATCCGTGAGTCAGACCAGAAAAAATGGAAAATCCTCTCGACTGAGCAGAATGCCTTCCGCCACAGGCACAGCACCGCCGACCGGGCTCCCCGCTCCAAGACCAACACTGCAACTCTGTTCAGGGATTAAGAGCCTAACCCCCTGTAGCCCTTGCCATGGGGGAAGGGGGCATCCACGAGGGACCGAGGAATGGAGGTAAGTCCAGAGATGGTGGGTGATGGGGCTGGGCAGTGACAGAACTGATGGGGGTTGGCCAGGCTGAAAGGGACAGAAAGTGAAGTTAATTAATAAAAGCTATGTGGTGTGTAATGGCTCTAGTTTATTCAGCTTCATAACAGCACAGTACGATATTAAAATTGCCATTCAGACAACAGTTTCTCTTTAGATGCCCAAATTCAGGAGACTGTAATGCGTCAGCAGTATACTCCAGTGCTACATCTGAACTTTGGGAGGCTGTTCAGAGAAGAGCAAAAATGGTGCAAGAGTCTGCACGAAGACATATCGGAGAGACTAAAGTAGCTTAATATGTATACCCTTGAGAAAGGGGGGACAAGATTAGAAACTTTCAAGTGTCTCAAGGGAATTAACAAGGTACAAGAGAGTAGTATCTTTCAGAAGAAGAGATGTGCAAGAACAAGGGTGCACAATTTGAAGATAGAGGGCTGGCTCAGAGGTAATGTTAGACAGTATTTTTTCACAGAGAGGGCTGTGGATGCATGGAACAGCCTTCCTGAAGAGGTTGTGGAGTCAGGAACAGTGGGAGAATTCAAGAATGCATGTGTAACCCCTAGATGGCGCTATCCCAGGGGCTACTACCCCTGCCTGATTTGCCACTAACAGGTTGAGGGGCCTGGATCCAATGGCGGGTGCCTCCACCCAGAGGTCAGGGTTTGCAATAGTTAAACTAACTTGGTCACAGCCCTCTGGGACACTGCAACCCCCTTTCTTCCCACTAGTGGCCCACACAATATATCAGAATTACCTTCACAGTATACACTTACCCCAGGTCTGGTTCCAGCACTGGGACCTCCTGTGAAATGAGATACAGTGCAACAATCACAGTACAGTACTTTAACATAGACAAATACCTCAGGCAGTATAACTTTGCTGAAACAAGCAGCTCTGATTTATTTAGGGGATATAACAAGGACAGAGAGTCAGGTTAATTAGCTTATCACTCTAATAATCTACCTATGGCTCTGTGCACAGGCCTATCCCTATCAGTTACTGTCCCTGGGTACCCAAGCCCTAGTGGCTAGTCAAACCGTGGCAGCTGGTAGGGCCTTTCACCTGAGACAAGGAGAATGAAACAGTCAGCAGTACAGTAATTCCATTTGGATTTAATGTGGCAATTCAACAGGAGCAACCCTGAATTAGTACTCACGACCTCCAAATAAGATAGGGTCCTTCAATGTCAGCAGGGCTCACTTAGGTACACAAACCTCTTCACTCATCCATATAAAGAAAGTACTATACCAGGCAGGCTGCATCTGTATCCCGATGTAATTACTGCACAATACCGGAGAACACAGCAGATTCAGTTCCTGACAGACCCAGTGCAATTTTCAGCAATTCTTCCAGTCTTCTACAGGGTGAGCCTGGTTTCTACTCTTCAGAGATCCTTTGATTCTTTTCACGGGCAGTTCAGTCCTAACAAGCTGTTACACAAGCTGCAGACCGGAACTCTGGGCCTTACACACGTTTTTTGACTAAAACTGCACACTGAAAAAGCACAGGGCTCCTTCCTTCTTCACTGCCAAAGCTCAACTGAAGCTCCAACCGACAAAACTGGGCACTTCCTTTGAGTTCCTCCCAGTTCTTGACTGGATTGGCTGTCACTCACAATAGACTGCTGCTGTTGGTCCAAAAAGGCACTGAAGTCTAAACTACATCTCCCAGAGTCACTGCCCATACAATCCTCTTGTGGCTGGCTCAGATTATGAGTCCAAGTTCTGATTACGTCAAGGCACCATTTTAGAGCTAGCTTACCCACACTGATTGGTCCAGTTCAGCAGTTCAAAACTAGAATGGGGAACTAGCAGACACAGTTCTGACTGCAAAGAAAGCAGGTTAGACAAACTGTAATTTCATTATTACTCTAAATAATTTCTGGCAAACAGTTACATCTTTCAGATAGGTTCCTTTGCACTCCTAGTGACTGCAAAATGAAGTGAATTGGCAGCAGCTCAAGTGGTACTCAGAGAAGCACACAGTCCCCATACAAACTAATTATGTCTGCAAGCAGACAGCTCTTAAGAGACAGTACCAGAGGTCTAAAACACTCACTGATAAATGGCTTAAGCATAAACACCATTCAGGCTTGGAGCATTCAAACAAGCTCCTGAAGTCTTTTGGGAACCCCCATTTGCAGGGGTTACACATGGGACAGGCATAAGGCAATTCTAGTGGGGGCAGGAGGAAGTAAACTGTTAATTAACTAGAATCTGCAGCTTATCCATCCGATAGGGAAATGGGCAGACTGGGTGGGCCAAGCGGTCCTTATCTGCCGCTAAATTCTATGTTTCTATGTTAATGTTTCTATGCTTCTGAATCTGAGCCACCTTATCACCAACTGAGGGGTAGCTTTTCATTTCTCCATGACTGCCAGACTCAAAGCCACCTTTGCTCCTCTAGCATCAAACACCTTTTATACCAGTGTTGTCAGGAGTGTAAATAACACCTGCTATAAGGTGTGAATGTGCACTTCGGCAGACAGATGGACAAACCAAGACGCAGCAATCTGTGTACTTAGCCAACATTTGCATTGAATCCGTTTGCACTTATCAGGATAATTTAATACAGGGAAGACAGGAGAGAGAAAAAAAAACAAGGAAAATGGAAAAACTGCATTTAAGCAAAATGTACGTGTATCCAGTAGCCTTTAAAAAGCACTTTTCCAGGCATCTTCAAGGCAAGTCAGTAAAAACCCTTACCACCACCCAGAGTTTGTCCATACATAAATCATAATTTTGAGAGCCACCGTTTTTGGAACGGAAGAGATGAGATCATATTTTGGCTCTGTAGAGCGGAGCCGCTGATCCCTTTCACTTCCCTGACCTGAGCACTGCCCCTGTGGTAGCATGTTCTGTGACGTAATTATATGGCAAGCTCAGAGGCGCACTCCATAGACTACTGTAGATGCTGGATTTAAAGTATTTTTTTTTGTTTGTTTTGTTACTAGCTCAGGGTTCCGATTCACATAAATTAAGGCCAGCGCTTAACTAACAAGGGTCTTGTTAGTTGAGCAGTAACCTTGATTTATCTGAATCAGAACACTAAACTATTTAAAAAAAAAACAACTTTAAATCCTACAACTATAGTAGCCTACAGAGCGCACCCCTGCACTCTTCATATAATTATGTCACAAAACATGATAGAGTGGGCGTGGCACTCAGGTCAGGGAAGGGGAAAGGATCGGTGGCTCAGCTCCATGAAGCCAAAATACGATCCCTTCCCTTCCAAAACCATTGACTCTCAAAATTATGATTTATGTATGGAGGAACTATGGGGGAGGTAAGGGTTCTTACAGTGTTTTAAGGGACTTTTTCTGAAAATGGCAGGAAAGGTGCTCTTTAAGTGGGGTCTGCTGAAATGTGCAACAAAGACAATCTGAATGAAAAGCTGTACACACAGATATACACAAAAGAAGAGAAAAAAAATGAGAGAGGAAAGACTGACCAGAGTTTTTTGTCAACCGTAGCTGGACCTGCAAGGTCTGGGATACCTGATAACAGGAAACGGTTTCCTTCCACATTACTTTTGAAAAAATCTCATTCACTGCAACGAAGATAATAAAAGGAGAGAAAGAAAGGCAAGCATCCTTTTTTCTTTTGTGGTTTACCAAATCAGCAGTATTTTTTGTTTAAATATTTTCCCCCATCATTCCTTTATGCTGATTCAGCATTTTCAAAATCAGATAATTGGCAAAGAAAAAAAAAAACGAAGTACGTTAATAAATGGTAAGAAAGCTGAGATCATCAAAATGAAGCGGAAAAAGGTTCCTCTCAACAAGCGCTGCTGGTACTACTCCTGGCCCAAGCAGTCTGCTTTAAAACTGAATTCGCAGAACAAACTTTTCGGGGGGAGGGGGCTTACCTCTCAGATGTCCCACATAACGAGGGACATCCTGACTTACCACTCAGAATAGTTCCGTCCCACATCTGTCCCTGACATAAAATGTGCAGCCCATCCAGAAAAGGTGGCAATGCCTCGCAGTCTAGGGGAGCACTAGGTGAAAGGAAAGGTTTAACCACATACGGTGAATTGGCGGACCACTGCTGGGGGGCAGGATGAGTCTGAAGGACAACGGAGTGGCGACAAACCAAAAGGACATTTAAAAAAAAAAAAACCTAACTGGGCTAGCTAAGTCCCTGACCTCTACGCTACAAGATATGGTAACAGGACATCACGGGGTGTCTTAGGAGTAATCTACCACATAAAAAACAGTCACCCTGCACTGGAGAATGCAGTATTTGTGGTTAAAAAAGCACAGTAAAATTGCAGTGATTTTTATTAGCCACATTTGGTTTTCATTAGTATTTGGCTACTCTGTGACTATCCTTGGTGTTCACCCAAGACAATGTATACCTGTACTTTAACAGAGAATACCTGAAATGTTTCAAAACCCTCCCATCAACTGTTATGCTCCTGATTTGCCTTTTCGCCTCAAAAAACATCTCCATACCTCATTTGTCAGAGCAAATTTGCATACAGTGAGGGGTGAAACCCACAGCGTTCGTGTATTTAAAAAAACTAGAGGGGTCATCAAGTGACCCCTCCACTCATTTCCACATTATCTCTACAGACAGAGTATAGGCGACGTGCATATAGCAGCATTAAAGCCCGTAGTACTCCACATGATGTCCCCTCTATAATATATAGGATCTTCATGGTGGAAGCACTCTGTATGCTATGACTCGAGATGGCGCTGGGAAGCCAGTAGGTTATTTACATTACAGAGCAGCATATAAAGTAAATTACTTAACAAATGGTATGTAATATATATATATATATATATATATTTTTTTTTGAATAGGCTAATCTGGAGCTTAGCATCTGAGAGGAGGAACCTGAAACATTTCAGGTGTTCTTTTTTTTCCCTTTTGCACCAACCCACTCCTCAAGACACCCTACAAGGTACCCCCCACACACACACTGCCTGTTGGACTCACCCTGTACTGCTGTTCTTGCTGTCAGATGCCCTGAGTCCTCAGTCAACTGAAAAGTCTGACTTATCCCTGTCGGGGTCCCTCCCACTGCCATCAGAAGAAAAGCGCCTTTTATCAGAGCCCAACGGTCAAGGGTAGCAGGCCAGCTCACTATGGGGGACCCAATGTTGTGTGAGGGGCTACAAAAGTGGCCACCATCTAACATGCCTGGTGCCATCCCTTTTTTCTGTTCCTGGGGCCTCACCCATCACCTGCTAACTCCGTTCCTGATAACAGTACTAATACTCAGTGATGTGAAATCAAAATGAAACTCGGCACAAAGGGGTGGAGGAGGGAATAAGTAAGGAAGGACGTTTGGCTAATATACACACTGTATTCATAACTGCTTTACAATCCATGAAGTACTGGCAGTAGCCATTTAGCAAACACAGAAAGGTCAGGGACTGGAAGAAAGAGAATTCAGCAGACTGAAGCTAACTTGCTCAGCGTCACATTTTAAGTAAGCGGTGGGAGTGCGAGTTCAAACCTGGGTCTGCTAAGTGTCAGTCTCCCATATTTTTGCAATAGAAGGATAAGAGGTATGGGCTGTGCCACCAAGCCACTGCTCATTTAGGAGCCTGATGCAGGGTCTGAAACAGCAGCCCTGCAAACTGACCTTTGAGGGTCATTATTTAATCGCACTGCCAGGTGGATATACGACAGAAGGGGGCCAGGCACACCCAGTTCTGCTTGGAGCCAGTTCTCTTCCAAATCCCCAAGGTTTTGAAACGCTCTTGTTTTTGAACCTCTTTTCAAATTTCATCATTTGAATACACTTGTGTATTAACCACATGATAATTACACCCTATGGTCTAGTCTGAAATTGGAATCACTAGGACTGTTTTTATTTATTTTTTTAATTGACTGATTTTATTATAGAAAATGACTCGCTGAGTCTGAGGGAACTGCTTTTATGAGAGCGTCCTGGGGCAGAAACAGTATTACAGACTTTATACAGACTTCTATAAACACAATATATAATACAAACTAGGGCTCCTCAGAATCCACCAAACGGAATCGAATTTGTCAGATTTTGATCTGATTTTCAGATTTAGGATTTTCTGATTTACAGTCTGAAAATCCTAAATCCTAAACCAAATCCTAAACCTATGTAACCCCCCTGCAAATGGGGGTTCCCAAAAGACTTCCAGGAGCTTGCTTGAATGCTCCAAGCCTGAATAGTGTTTGGCATTTAAGCCATTTATCAGTGAGTGTTTTTAGAGCCTCTGGTACTGTCTCTTTAAGAGCTGTCTGCTTGCAGACATAATTAGTTTGTATGGGGGGACTGTGTGCTTCTCTGAGTACCACTCGAGCTGCTGCCAATTCACTTCATTTTGCAGTCACTAGGAGTGCAAAGGAACCTATCTGAAAGATGTAACTGTTTGCCACAAATTATTTAGAGTAATAATGAAATTACAGTTTGTCTAACCTGCTTTCTTTGCAGTCAGAACTGTGTCTGCTAGTTCCCCATTCTAGTTTTGAACTGCTGAACTGGACCAATCAGTGTGGGGTAAGCTAGCTCTAAAATGGTGCCTTGGACGAATCAGAACTTGGACTCATAATCTGAGCCAGCCACAAGAGGATTGTATGAGCAGTGACTCTGGGAGATGTAGTTTAGACTTCAGCACCTTTTGGACCAACAGCAGCAGTCTATTGAGTGACAGCCAATCCAGTCAAGAACTGGGAGGAACTCAAAGGAAGTGCCGGTTTTGTCGGTTGGAGTTCAGTTGAGCTTTGGCAGTGAAGAAGGAAGGAGCCCTGTGCTTTTTCAGTGTGCAGTTTTAGTCAAAAACGTGTGTAAGGCCCAGAGTTCGGTCTGCAGCTTGTGTAACAGCTTGTTAGGACTGAATCCGTCCTGTGAAAAGAATCAAAGGATCTCTGAAGAGTAGAAACCAGGCTCACCCTGTAGAAGACTGGAGGAATTGCTGAAATTGCACTCTGTCTGTCAGGAACTGAATCTGCTGTGTGTTCTCGGGTATTGTGCAGTAATTGCGATCGGGATACAGATGCAGCCTGCCTGGTATAGTGCTTTCTTTTATATGGATGTGTGAAAGAGGTTTGTGTACCTCAAGTGAGCCCTGCTGACATTGAAGGACCCTATCTTATTTGGAGGTCGTGAGTACTAATTCAGGGTGCTCCCTGTTGAATTGCACATTAAATCCAAATGGAATTACTGTACTGCTGACTGTTTAATTCTCCTTTTCTCTGTGAAAGAGCTACCAGCTACCACGGTTTGGACTAGCCACTAGGGCTTGGGTACCCAGGGACAGTAACTAATGAGATAAGCCTGTGCACAGAGCCATAAATGAATTATTAGAGTGATAAGCTAATTAACCTGATTTCCCCTGTCCTTGTTATATCCCTAAATAAATCAGAGCTGCTTGTTTCAGCAAAGCTATACTGCCTGGGTATTTGTCTATGTTAAAGTACTGTACTGTGATTGTTGCACTGTATCTCATTTCACAGGAGGTCCCAGTGCGGAACCAGACCTGGGGGTAAGTGTATACTGTGAAGGTAATTCTGATATATTGTGTGGGCCACTAGTGGGAAGAAAGGGGGGTTGCAGTGTCCCAGAGGGCTGTGACCAAGTTAGTTTAACTATTGCAAACCCTGACCTCTGGGTGGAGGCACCCGCCATTGGATCCAGGCCCCTCAACCTGTTAGTGGCAAATCAGGCAGGGGTAGTAGCCCCTGGGATAGCGCCATCTAGGGGTTACACCTATGTAACATAAGCATTTAGGATTTAGGAATTTAAATCTGAATTCTAAATCTGTTTTATAGGTCTTTTTAGGATTTGAAATACAATCAGATTAGGATTCGGGAGGTCCTAAAATTGGATTGGAATTGGCCGTTTCTGAGAATCCCTAACACAAACCATTACAGCTAAAACAATTGCATATCTCCTGCAGGACGGTAAATACAATTTCTTGTTAAATTATTTTTTAGCACTATTTCTGTTCGTCCCTAATTTAAAACTGCTTTAGCAACACTTAAAGAGACTTACCAGCCTCGGACCCTGCACCTGATATCTAGGTGCTGTGCCTCATGGGGCTGCTTCTAATGTAGAACTAGATGAAAATAATCACTAGGAAAATGGTAATGCTGTGAAATTAGAAATACGGGTCCCAAGGACTTCCGGTTTCTGATGCATATGCTCTGCTACGCTCTGTAAAGTTGTGCACGATGCTAGGGAGAGTGCAGGACACAGCTCCATTATACTCTATGGTGGCACCTTTTCAATCTTTTTACATTATAATGGCCCATTTGGTGATAAAAGCGTGGCGCTGGTCGACTAACAAGGCCTCATTAGTCGACCAGTGCCGCGTTTTATCACCAAATAGCCATAATAAAAACCATTGAAAAAGTGTCACCCATACAGTATAATGGAGCACATTCCTGCGCTCTCCCTAGCATCGTGTCACAACTTTGCAAGCCAGGAGGATAGGTAGGAGGCACCAGAAGTGAGGAAGTCTTTGGGACCCGGTATTTCTAATTTTCTGGCGTTGCCATTTTTACTAGCGAATATTTTCATCAAGCTTTCACATTAGAAGCAGCCCCATGAGATACAGCACCTAGATATCAGGTGCAGCGGCTGTTTCGTTTAACTTGGTAGGTCTCTTTAAACCTAAACGCTGGGGGAAGGGGGTGCTTTGGAGCCCAAGTAAGATGGCTGCCTGACTTTTGAGTTCTGCTTATTTACTGGAACTACAAGTGCTCAAAGACACATTTTTTCCTCAAAACAGACTTTTTAAATTTTGTGGTTTGGTGTTGTAGCCCCTTTAGAACAACAAGGTCCGGGGGAAAGCGTTAGACCCTTTGGAGGAGGCTGCAGAAGAAACCTTGCAATCTTTGTGTGTTAAAATAATCGCCTGATCCAGACGGTCTCCAGGTTGGCAAGTAAACTGGACTCACTTACTAACAGAGTGGTAGTCCTGGAAACATCGCTCTATTCTGTTAAAACTTCCACGTCAGAGGCTGACAAGCGAGCTGACTCAGCATTAGCAACAGTGGCCACTTCAACTGAAAAAATGTTCACCTAATGTACATGTCCATAGACCTGGAAATAGCTCGCTCTGCAAAACTCTTGATTGGTTGGCATACCAGAAAGGAGCAAGGAGATCATCTCTCTTTATTTCGATGGACTGGCTGATTCAACAGTTAGGTGAAGCAGTTGTAACTTACCCGATACAATATACAGAAGCGTACCTTCGGCTCCTTGTGGTAGGTCAATCAATCGAGGCTCCGAGCCATATTAATGGTGACTGATGCAGTGTGCAGCAGACTTTCTATAACCCTGGCTCCTCAAAGGGCCTTTGATACAGGATGGGCAGAGGGTGAGGACATTCCCTTACTTGACTTATGCTGTCGTCAGAAAAGGAAGAGGTTTGATGGGGTTCAAGCCTTGCTTAGAGAAGCACAGACACCTCACAGCATCATGTTTCCTGCCCGGTTGCAGATTATATACATTGGAAAAGTGTCTGTGTTCTCGGATCCTGCTGATGCACTGAAATGGGCACAGAAGAATGCTTCAACCCCACAGGCTTCTACAGAACAACAGGAATCCTCCACCGAAGAGGAAGCCCCTTGACTTTGGACTGTGGTGCTCTTTTTGCCCCTTTATGGGACTGTGTCGTGGGTAAGTGGCTTGTCCCCAGGTAAGGCCTTTTGCTGCAGTTTTGATTGTTACACTGTTTTTGGATTGCCTATTTACCTGGGGTGGCCTGCCACCGTACATGAAGTGAGGTTTTACTAGCTCTGTAGAAATGTTGTCTTACGAGTCACTGTGTTACTGTTTTTCATAGTTTGTTTTACTGATGTGTTACTGTTTTTCATAGTTTGTTTTACTGATGTGTTACTGTTTTTCATAGTTTGTTTTACTGATGTGTTACTGTTTTTCGTAATTTGTTTTACTGATGTGTTACTGTTTTTCGTAATTTGTTTTACTGATGTGTTACTGTTTTTCATAGTTTGTTTTACTGATGTTACTGTTTTTCATAGTTTGTTTTACTTAGCTTCTATTAGTGCTCAGGTGATTTTTATTCATTTTGTGCTATAAATAGTACTTCTAGACATTGGGCAAGCATGGTACCTTTCTCCGTTCCTCTTTTTATGGAGGTGCAGAGCACTGGGGATTCTTCACATGATACTGACTTACTGGACTTGATCCATGCCACTCCTGAGCCCTTTTACACAGCAGTGGGTACTCTTATTTGTTTCGCATGTTATCTGCGTTTGTTTTCCTCCCATATGTCATAGCTATATTGCATCAATCTACTTTTACTGTGTGTATTAAAAGGGATGGGGGCTCTCATTGTTTTACTTATTTCCGAATTTTTGGTGTTCGAAGCATTGTTTGTATGTATTTGTTGTCAAAACAAGAAACATAAAGTTTAAAAAAAATTTAACTCTATGGCCCCTCGATGGACAAACTTAAGTGTGTTATTATTTTATGGCAACGGCCCTGTTCAAGAGCGAATTTAGGAGCGTGTGTTCAGGCTGCCAGGCTGGGGGCAGCCTACTGCCGAAGCCTGTGTGTCAGGCAAGTGAGGTATCATATGCCGGTGTCACCGTAGCCAATCCTGGTGGGCTGTGGAGCTTGCTCTCCCTGCAGGGCGCAGAGTGTGCATCCGGTGCCCCTGCCCCACACCCTGGGGAGAGAGAGAGAAAGCAGGAGGAAAATGGACGCTAGCTGTAGCTGGATATATGCCTGGCCCTCTGCTAACTGTGGTGCTCATCTCACAAACCAGACCCTGAAAGAGAAGGAGGATAATAGCCCTTGCTGGCTGGGCTGCTTTTGTAGAGACAGGTAAGTCCTAGAGATGGTGGTTGTCGGAATCGGGGGCAAAGCAAGAGCACAAACATTAAAAATAAATAAATAAATAACTAAATAAACTAAACCCTAAATACAAATGCCTTCAAAATATCCAGAACTGCGAGAGAGACAGTTGCATGAGAAATAATAGTTTAGTGTTTTTTCGATGGGCAGGCAGAAAAGTGTAAGGATGGAGATCTACAAAATGTTCTGTGGTTCTAAAAATTTATGATAGACATGAAAAGTTCTTTTTGTTTTCTTTTTCCTGATATTCTCTATTTATGCCCCGTTCTGCACCACTGCCACGGCTTTCGTCCGGGTCCCTAGGCGCCCGGCTCAGCCGAACTCTGTGTCCCTCCAGCCACCCACCGTAATGCTGCCATGGTTACAGTCCTCTTCGGGTGGGGAAGGGGAAGAAAATCCCCCTCCTGAAGGTTTTTTTGTCAGGCTGGTAGCTTCAGGGTGCAGAGTCGGTTCTTCATTTGGTCCACCAGGGTCTGCCAGTGTTTTTTTTTTTTTTTTTTTTTTACCGTTTTCTCCCTGCCCAAGAATGCAGGCATGTCGGGAGGTCCTAGACACACATGCCAGCCTGCGTCCAACCCTTCCCATAGCACCCTCAACTGCACTGCCACGGGGGTTACCCAGGTGGCAGTACTACAGCAGGGAAACAGCCCACCCACCTCAGTGGAGGACAGCGTCCCTGGGGCACTCAATCCTCCCCAAAAGCTGGCCCCTGACAATCTGAGCCCATTCCCGAACCTGGGTCCTCAGTGTCATTAGTTATTGGAGTCTTACCATTTCACAACCTTTTATTTTTAAAGTACAAAAATGTTTTTCACCAGTCTTTCCAACCATACTCTATTGTCAGTGATGGGTAAGGAATCTAACAACAACTTGCAGTGGGTATTACAGTAAGAAGACATTACTTACCATAGTAATCCTGTTTCTTCCAAGGGAATCTTACTGTATTCTGACATATGCAGTACTGTCACTCCACAGTACTGCCCCAGAGCTGAAAAAGGTTAATAGAACCTATGCAAATGAGAGAATGCTAGGCTCGAGCTCAGTTTTCAAACCACCGTCTCTAGTAAACAATCCAACAACTGTCAGATTCTATCGAAGCTTGTCTAGGAAGCTAACTAATACTAATCTGAAACAGTAATAATAATAAACAAAATAATCAGACTCCCAACTACTTTATCGTCCTCCAATTGATAGGAGTTGTTCCCCAAGACTCAAGTCACAGATAGTCTAAGTAAAACACAGCCCAGGAGTTCACCACAAAAAGCTGTAGTGCAGTGCCCCCAGGTTCTAGCAGGGGAGGAAGGGTGGGAGCTCAGAATACAGCAAGATTCCCTTGGAAGAAACAGGATTACTATGGTAAGTAATGTCTTCTTCTAACACCAGGAAATCTTACTGTATTCTAACATATGCAGACTACCCAAGCAGTGCCTTTGGAGGTGGGCACAGAACCTACTTAGGAAACAGGCTCTGCAGTACTGCTGTGCCAAACTTGGTATCACTCCTGGTGAGTAAATCTATAATGTTTAACAAACGTGTGAACATTTTTCCAGGTAGCTGCTTTGCAAATATCCAATAAGGGTATGTCCCTTGAGGCTGTTATGGAAGCAGCAGTGCCCCTTGTGGAATGGGCTCGAAGGCCCACAGGAGGCTCTTTACTAGCTTTGCTATAACAAAACTGGATGCAGGCCACAATCCAGCGAGCAATGGTCCTCTTTGAAGCTGGTTTGCCCTTTCCTACCTCTCCATAAGTAAAGAGCAGCTGGGTTCTGTTCTCTCTATGACCCTTGGTGTGCTCCAGATAGTAACTGATAGCCCTTTTGACATCCAGGCTATACAAATCTGCGTTTGCTTGAGCATTAATGATCAGTAAAAAAGACAGGCAGAGTAACAGACTGATTAAGGTGAAAATCAGACACCACCTTAGGAATAAATGTCCTGTTTGTTCTCAGGACTACCTTATCCTTATGGAAGGAAATGTAGTCCTGATCTACACACAGAGCCTGTAACTCACTGATCCTTCTGGCTGAAGTAATGGCTATTAAGAATACAGTTTTCCAAGTAACATACTTGAGCTCTGCTGATGACATGGGCTCAAAGGGTGGCTGCATCAGCTGGCCAATATAGATGTTCATATCCCACCCTGGGGTGGGCTCTCTGTGTGGGGAATCCAGGTGCAGAAGCCCCTTACAGAATTTCTTGAACACCTGTTCAGAGGCCAAGAAGGCCTTCTGCCAACTGAAAGGTAGGCTGAGACTGCTGCTAAGTGAACCTTCAGTGAAGAGTAATCCAGTATCAGGGGTACACCTGCCTGGGTACTAACCACATCTTGTTGCTGGCACCAGCAAGAAAACCTCTTCCACTTAGAGGAATAGGTTAACTGTGTAGAGGGTTTTCTGAAGCTCCTAAGGACCTGGAGGACCCTCTCTGAAAACCCTAGGTTGGCAAATTCTACGTCCTCAAGAACCAGGCCTTGAGTTTAGAGACTGCAGGTTGGGATAGAGGATTCGGCCCTGTGAGGTAGTAAGGAGATTGTGTCTGCAGGGTAGAGCTATTGGCTTGCTGACAGACAGAAGTAGAAGCAGTGAGTACCATGGCTGCCTAGCCCAATTTGGGGCTATGAGGATCATGGTTGCTGACTGAGACCTAAGTTTGTTCAAAACTCTGAGCAGTAGAGGGAAGGGGGGAAATGCATACAGGAGTTTTCCTGTCCAATCCAATAGTCGTGCATCCATCGGTACTGTGCCCTCTGTGGGAGGTCTGCAACAGTACTGTGGCAGCTGATGATTGTCTGGGTGAGCAGAGAGGTCCACCTCCGGGGTACCCCATTTTCTGAACACTGTTAGAAGTACCTGCCTGTTCAGAGTCCATTCGTGATGGTTCTGATTGATTCTGCTCAGTGCATCTGCTAGAGTGTTGTCCTTCCCTGGTAGGTACACAGCTATGACAGACAGGTTCAGAGAGTAGGCCAGCTTCTATAGCAACATGGCTTCTATGCACAGTAGGGAAGACCGGGTGACTCCTTGTTTGTTTATGTAGTACACTGTGGTGGTATTGTCTGTTCTGACTTGTACCACCCTGTTTGCAAGCTCTGAAGCAAAGGACTGGATGCCCAAGCGCACTGCTCAGAGCTCCAGCAGGTTTATGTGAAGGAAGGCCTCCTTTTTGGTCCAGGTGCCATGAGCTGTGCAGTCTCCTGTGTGTGCTCCCCACCCTAGGAGGGAGGCATCTGTAGTCAGGTCCCTTGAGGGGAGTTGTTGCAGGAAAGGAATACCCTGTGTTAGGTTTTCCCTGTCCTGCCACCACTGCAGGGCCAGAAGCAAAGAGCTGTTGACTGGTACCAGAGCAGACAACTGGCACTTTCTTTGTGACCAATAAGATCTGAGGTGAAACTGAATGTCCCTCATTTGAAATCTGGCTCCTGATACTACTGCTGTGGATGCTGCCATGTGTCCTAACAGCTGGAGAAAATGCCTTGCTGGCCTGGGACAGGATAACTAAGGAACTGGCCAGCTGTACCAGCTTGTCCACCCTTGCTGGTGGAAGGAAGGCTTTTCCTTTCAATGTGTCCAGCTCTGCTCCTATGAAATCTAGATGCTGAACTGGGACCAGGACTGACTTTTTGAGATTTAGAAGGACCCCTGGGGACAGAAGGAGGCTTTAAGCCTGAGCTAGGGCATTCAAGACTTGTTGGGGGGACTGACCCACCAGCAGCCAGTCATCCAGATAGGGAAAAACTGTGACACCCTGCTTTCTTAGATGTGCCACTACCACAGCCATGCACTTGGTAAATGCCCTTGAAGCCGAAGAGAGGCCAAAGGGCATTGCTCTGAACTGATAATGGCCTGATTTGAGCCTGAACCCGAGTAACTTCCTGTGTGATGGCCTGATGGGGATATGAAAATAGCCGTCCTTCAACTCTAGTGAGGCTAGCCAGTCCCCCTTGCCTGAGTGAAGGCAGAGTGGTGGTCATAGTGACCATCTTGAATTTTGGTTTTGTTAGATATCTGTTTAATTGTCTGAGATCCAGAATGGGTCGCCACTTCCCTGTCTTTTTTACTGTTAGAAAATACCTTGAGTAGAATCCTTTCCCCCAGTGTAGGGGTGGAACTGGTTCTACCGCCTTGACCAGTAACAGTTTCTTTACTGCCTCCTCCAGTAGCTGGGATTCTGATGAAAGACGACTAAAGACCTTTGCCCTCAGCTTGGTCAAGGCCTTGAAGCTGAGGCGAGGCCCCATCCCACTACCTACAGGACCCACTTCTGAAGTTATAGAGCCTGCCCCACAGGAGAGGGGAGGCGACCCTGACAGATATGTCAGGCGCTCTGCTTCACCTGTGGGGTAGATTGAGGGCTTGGACCCGCTCTGCCAGTACCCCTTCTACTCCTGCCCCTGAAATAGCCCCTCTGGGTTTGGTAGGTCAGAAGGGCCTGGGTCTGGAAGAAGGGCCTATAGTAAGGTCGTGCTCTTCCAGCCCTGGGATGTTGTTTCTGGGGAGTATCTGCCTTTTCTTTGGCTGCTGCACTCCTGTAAGCCATGTTGTATTCATCCATCTTTTTCATATAGATTTCAGTCTGTTGGCCAAAGAGGGATGAAGGGTCACAGGGGAAATCCAAAGATTCTGACCGAGTGTCCTGGGATAAATTAGTGGTTCTCAGCCATGCAAATTTCCTGAAAGATATGGAATTAGCCATAAGCCTGGCTGCAGTGTCGCTGGCATCCACATGCACTCTAAACTGGAACTTGGATGCCTCAACACCCCCTTTTAACAGCCTCTGCCAAATCAGCTGTCATAGGTTCAGGGCAGGATTTTGCAATTTCAGATACTGTGGCCCAAAGACTTTTTTGAAATCTGACACATAAGCTATGTAAGTGGCCTGTCTAATGGCTAGAGAAGAACCCAGATAAGACTTCCTGGTCATTGAGTCCATCTTCCTGGAATCCTTATCAGGGGGATGGGATGCCAGGGGGATGCCAGCCCTACCACAGGCTACAGCTTGTACAACACCCTCATGACTGGGGTGTCCAAACATAAATTCTGCACCAGACTTGGCTTACCCAGTACTTCCTATCCAGTTTTTTATCAACTGGAGAAATTGAAGTAGGTGTTTGTAGAACCCTGAAAACATGTTTTTTAAGGGTTTTGTGGATGGGAAAAAGCAACTTTTTTGCTGGAGCCACATCCATCATTTCCACAAAATTAGCCTCTTCTCCTCATCTGCTGTCTCTTGAGTAGGAAGGTCTAAAGTCTGAGCCACTTGTTGCATAAAAGCAAACAGGGAGGTAAAGTCCTCTGATCCCTTATCAGAGGAATCAGGATGATGAGGGTCAGGAGAAACCTCCGGTTCTACCGGTTCTCCACAGTCCTCTTCTTCTTCTTCCTCCCTAAAACCATAGCCCCTCTCCTCCTCTGTGTATTTAGAACCAGGATTGAGGGAACTGGGAACAGAGGGAGAACCTGGAGGCACAACCCACAGGAAAATTAACTGAGGGCCATGGAACCTGAACCAGAGGAGACTGAAGGGACTGAATAATCCAATTAGTGTTAGCTGTCTCCTCTGCGGTAGGAACCGATAGTTTCACCGGTTGAGGTACTGTGTGTTTCTCCTTTTTCTTGCCTGCGGTTACCGGTTCAGTAGCCTGATCAGCGGTGCGTTTCTTTGAGTGTGAACCAGTACCCTGGTCAGAGGGTGTTTCTCCTGGTTCGGCAGTACTTTTTGAATTAGAGGATTTGTCTGTAACCGTTCAGCGGTTGTATCAGACATTTTTTCCTCAGTCAGTTCAATCACCTGTCAAGAGTGGACTGAGGGGAATTCTTACAAATTTCACAATCTATCTCTAAGTGGTTAAAACCGAGACAGAAAACACACATCAAATGGGGATCAACTTTGGCAAGAATTTCCCTTTTCGGTACAGTGCTGGAAACCAGTTGGGCCAGTTCTTTTCTTAGGCATCTGAGACTTGGCCAACTACACCAAACTAAAATATTTTCCTTTTTTTTTGGTTGGTTTAAGGACCACAAAATGAACCAGGGTTTAACCCAGTAATGTCCTCACAAAAAGAAATTTAAACCAAGAAACTCTACTTACAAGGAAAAGGAAAAAAACATTTTGATTCCTGTCCGGAGAACCAGACAGAAACCGAGGACTTACCTAATTCTTTCTCTATCTAATACTAGTTTACCTTTGTGAACCAGAGACAGCGGTTTAAAACTTGAACTAAAAGCGTAGAAACCAAGATAATAAATGCGACTTTTTGGCACAGATGCAGAGGATTCTCCGAGGCGCCTGACTAGTCAAGCAGAGTGAAGAATCTGAAGGTTATGGATTGTTACCAGGGATGGTGGTTTGAAAACCGAGCTCGAGCCTAGCATTCTCTCATTTGCATAGGTTCTATTAACCTTTTCAGCTCTGGGCAGTACTACGGTGGACAATACTGCATATGTCAGAAGACAGTAAGATTTCAAGGGTTAGAAATATTATTAGTGCCATGTACTCAGTTAAAAGTGGGTTACGAAAATCCTGTAACTAGATTTGCTGACAGTGGTCAAAAGGCATAAGTTTATCAGGCAGCAGAGCCCTAGAAACAGAGTCCACACTGGTCCTGTATAAGGACTAAGGCCCACTGGTCCTGTATAGGACTACTTTAAAATACTTTTTTTAATTCTGTTACTAAAAAGTCCACAGTAAGACTCTTTAGGGTGTAGGGTGGCTCTTCCAGGGACTGTAAGGCCCTCTGCCTGAGACATCAGGCCTCACTATTCCTGGGCATGCAGGGGTCCCCCAATACACCATCCCACACCCTGTCGGGTCTTATCGCTTACTTAGTAACTTAGCATCCCTTGTGTAACACCACTGAAAGTATAACCACGTAATAGAGATCTTGTTCACGTGGTCCTTTCTCCTCCTCCAATCTTCTTTCTGGGTCTTTCTACCCCCACCAGCCTGCTTTCTGGATAACGACCTGTTGGTGGAGTTAAGCTTCAAAATCAATGTTTTAAAAATCATCAGCACGTCACCAGACCCTGAAGAAAAAGGTTCCGCTAAGGTTCTTTTACAGAAAAGTGACAAGCTTCTGGAAGGGTATGAATTTATCTGAACCTGTTCCCTCATCCATACAAAAAAATGATACTGCAGCCTGTATTGTCTCGTTCCACCCCCACCCAGTTTGCCTTTGACCTCTGGCGGGTTAATGGCGCACACTTCATTACCATCTGAGCCATCTCCAGCAGCATCCTTGCTGCCGTTAATTTAATTACATTAAATATGTGGTACATGCAATTTGAACTGACCCTGCTCTGAGGCAGTGGTGGTAAGTCTGGATAATGAACCCTGACAGACCAATTCAAGTGGATATTTCAGTCACCGGGTTGCAAATTCCTTCTAAGGATTCAAATGCCACTTTGCCTTCTGTGAAGCAAATTAGAACACAGGCTCTCTGTGGTATCCAGTCTGAGCCCAATTCTCAGCCATCATCATAGCTTTTGTGCTGCTTTATCTACTAAGATCTTCATGGTGTTTCCTTATAGCAGCAGCACTTGAACTGGCTGTTGCTGAGCCAGGGCTGACCTTAACTGCTTTTTTTTTTTTTGTACTAACCATCATGACAAGTTGATTCTAAATTGAACTATCTGTAGCCCACAGATGGTTCCACTAGTCCATCATTATAACTGGAGAATTTTGCACACAAATTATTCCATAAATACTGCACATCTATCTCATTCCTTCTTTGCTCCCAACCACAGAGCAAAAAGACATGTCTTACAAGCACGCATGCACATACGACGCGTATACACACACACACACACACACACACTTTGCACCTCTATCCCCCTATTGTTGTGCACCATGGATGCCTCTCTGCCTCTTTCCACCACCCCCATGAACCAGATGATTCTATGGTAGCCGATATTCAGTCATGCAACCCTGGCCCTTTATGCGCTGTTGCTGACAGAGCTCCATCAACACTATGCGCCCCATCACATTCTCGCCCTCACCCACGTGACAGCGAACAGAGTCAGGCAGAGAAAGATATGCTCAGCCCCCCATGCTGCAACCACAGAACTGAACTTATGGAAGGGACCGCACCATGCCAAGTCAGCAGCTGGGGGTCACAGCAGCAATTTCAGTGTCAGACAGGTGCAAGGTTAGATGCACTAGCCCAGGGCAAGCCACACTATGCCCTGGACAGTTCCAACAATGTTAAAATTTACCCCTGATTGCCAGTGTTCGAGAGATTCATATCAAGATGCTTCTTGGCAAAACAACATTCAGCAGAACAATACGTACTGTCATTTGTTTTATTATTATACTGTTGTCCCATTTTCCTCTCTGTTCCATAGCCACCTTCCTCTAGTTGAAAGAGAATATGATTGACGCCAAGCATTAGAGTTGAAAACCAAGAAAATAATGGGAGGAAAAAAAAAAGAGAGTGCCTGTGTAGAGAATCAGCTGTTTGATGTGATGGAAACGTACAGCAGACTGTGCCTTCCACTTTAAGGAAGCAATTTAAGAAAATAACTACTAAAGCAGCTGAATACTTGAATACAAAACAGGCACAAAAGGACTGGCTTAAGTAAGTAATAACCCACAACAGGCATTCATTTCTAGTTTTTTTGTACATAAAGATTTTTTATTGCTTTTTTTAACTTTATGTTTGCGTCCCTTCTAATGTCCAGCACCTGCTTCCTTTGGGAGAACCAAGGCACACTCATCCAGCTGGACTGCCACCTGTGAGTGTGCCATCTTCCATGGGGCTGGCGATTTACTCCCAGGTGACGGCGTGAGTGCAGGATTTACCCCTGTGTTTCAGTTTCATTGGGAGGCATTTCTGGTGGTGGGGAGGGCCTAGATATGCTGGGGCCTGTCATTACTGGGCGGGGTCATTTTCCATGTTTCTCCTAACCCTCTAGTTTGGTTGCATGCAAGGGAGAGCAGTGCAGGGGCACACACAACAGCATGCAGGCCACATGTACCTGGCTGACATCCTCCACCCACTCTGGCTTCTGCTGCGCTATCACCCTCACTCAGGGGCACCACTGCAGCAAAATCAGCGACTGTTCTCTCCCTTGAAGAGTGTCCTCTGGGACACTCAATCTCCCCCACCCACCGGCTGGTCCTCTGATGGCCAGAACTTGTTCCCAAATGGAAGTTGCCGATGTTGCGAGCAGTAGCTCCACAGCTGTGCCAACGGACCCACTTTTTATTGCTCTGAATTCATAATACATCCACCAAGATTCTGTATGACTTACACATAAATATCCCAAACTCATGTAAGAATACACAAAGAATCAAGACAGAAAAATGGAGAAACATACAGAATCATCAAAATAGTATCTATCAAAAGTGGAGGAGGTCAGACATATCTCAATACCTCATACTGTGAATACACATTAAATAAGAGTTCTATTTTTATAAACCCTGCAATATTATTCCAACACGTATTTTGTTGCTCACATAGGGCACCCTATTTAAGGGATTTATGAAAGATTCAAAAAAACAAAAAAAATCAGAAGCATATTTAAGGTGGAAAAGGAAGAGAGCATATAGAAACGATGCTTATACTGGCATTTTCAGGTCATAAAGGATAAAAAAAAAATATTTTGTACAGTCCCTGTAGGAGTGACTGGTATATATGTAAATATATATATATGCAGCTGTTATGTGGCGGTTCTATTGTTATGTTCTCAGATTCTTTCTTCCTTGATTGTCATTATATTGTTAATTGTCCTGACCCCAGTTCAACTCTCATTGACTAGTACTGCTGTAACCTCGATGTCCTTTACTGTCTTATTGTTTTATGTTCAGGTCCATCTTGAAAATGAGCTTGCTCAATGATGTTCGCCTGGTTAAATAAAGATTTTGATTGATTGATTGATTGATATGATCTGCTTTACTCGAGAGCACAGAAGCATCCCTATTATTACCCCCTCTTTCAGAGATTTAATTTGAATCCATGTTGCTCTTCTTCACAAAGTCCTGGACTGCGGCCTACTCGGTGAACAAGTATACTTCCACGGGATACTTCCCTTCGATGACCACACATAACTTAGCCGATTTTACTAGAACAACATGTGCCACTCCTTTTTTCTTTAGCAATATTTAGAACAAAGTTCTCTATCAGACATAGATCGCTGTAAGTGTACATGCAACCTGTTGTGTTGTCTCCATCACCACGCTTACATGTCGCCATAGCCCTGGCTGGTGCAAAACGCTGCGGCCAGGTTGTTCACAGGGTTGTCAAGAACTTGCCATGTCACGCCTGTGCTGCACAGCGGATTGCACTGGCTGCTGGTGCGGTGGAGGATCACGGCTTCAGGTCGCGTTGCTGGCCTATAAGGACCCTACACAGACAGGGGACCGGGTTCGTGCTAGACCTTCTTTCGCCTTACTGCCCCCTGGTCCTCCGCCCGCCAATGAGGAATTACTAGAGGTTCCCAGGATCCGTTTTCAGACATCAGGTGTTAGGGCTTTTTCTATTGTAACCCCGACCCTGTGGAACTCTCAACCTCGTCGGATTAGAGAGTGCCTGTCCACCAAGACATTTAAATCCTCATTAAAAACATATTTATTTGGCCTGGCATTTGGGGATGATGTTTCGTTGTATTATTGCTGCCTTTTTATTTTTGATATGTTTTAATTAAACGTTTGTTTTTATACTGTATATGTGCTTTGGCTCTGGAAAAGCGCTTTATAAATAAAACTGTGATTGACTTGATTGATTGAAACAGGTACACAATAAACTTTAACAACGTCCAGTTCTCTGCCCACCAAGTGCTTCAGTAGTATGGGCAGATGCTTCAATCAAGCCAGCTTGACCTAAAGTAACAGGCAGCCCAAAACCTATAGGTTTGTTTCCCTTAACATGTTATCTAATCTTTCCATGTTCTTGTTTTAAGCACCTTTACTTTCTGAACAAAAAAATTCACAAGCTGCATTCAAATAACCTATAGTGTTCTTTATTTTGACAGACTCTTTCATTCTCTTGAGAAACAACCCTTAGCAACCAATATTGCCTTCCACATTGTTGGCGAGTACTGAGAATGCCTCAGTAAACCAGTCAAACTTAACATTTACAGTATGTCACTGAAAAAGTTCTTCATTATTTTGCTGCAGATAAGATATCACCCTCTCCATTAGATCTCTAGAATCTCTGACCAGCTGAAAGCTAGCCAGTAATGTAGATTCCTTAAATTGTGCAACAGCAAAAAAAAAAGTACGGAACCCGGAAACATGCAACTCTATGCAGGAGTCCTGCATCCTTGGGGCTGGAGACCGTATCACACCCAACTCTGAGTTCTGGCCAGAGCCTGCTCTATGGTTTCTTGCATAAAAAACTTGGCTATTTTACAAGTTTTCTGCAGCTTTTTTTCCATCTTGTTGCTCACTCCACAGACTGCCACCTCCGCCCATCTTCAGGACAGAGTCCAGCAACCTTCCAGCCCATGAGTCGCTCCCGCATCTGTCAAGCCAGTGGGCATCTACACAAAGTGAAGCTCGAGAGTACTGACAGCTGTCATGCAGCAGACCCAGGAGACAGAAGCTTTTCTTGCCTTTTTTTCCCCCGTTACATAGCCCCTTCTACCTACTGCTGGGCAGTGCCCCATCGGGCCTCGCACGCATGCAATGATGCATCTGTGAAGGAGGCAAGTTCCTTAAACAAAAACTGGGGTCACAGCAGTAGAACTAAAGCACTGTCCCTCTCCGGCTGTAGTAGCACCGCCCCCAACCCTGGCCACCCAATTTATTTCCAGGACTCTGCTTCTGAACCCAGCTCCCAGCGCAGCAGCACAACTTCCTACTGGCTGGTCCCTCAGGAGGCCCTTCTCCAACTTGTTTACGTTTTTTCCTTTGGGCTTCTGTCAGTTTAATTTGGAGCTCATTAGCAAAAACGGATAATATAAATAAAGGCCGCTTATGGAGCTCATCAAGGAAATCCATCTTAGTCTGCAATACAGCATGCATTATTTGGGAATTAATGCATGCCCCAGGTACATTGTGAGGCACAAGTCTGAAGGCTGAGTATCCTTCACCTGAGAAGTGCATTCATTTGCAGCTAAAAAACGTGCCCTGGAGTGGCACTTTGCTCTTATATTGGCATACTGCTCTTATAAACTGGGTGAACAGTAATGTATTAAAAATACACATGTTGACATTTGAGGCAAAGTAATATGAGTAGGCTGTTACTAGGCAGCACAGCTTCTTTGGGTCATCAGATGAGCATTTCTTGGGAAATAATGCATGGTCTTGTGATGTGTTTTAACCAATGAAGTTTCTAGGATTAACAGGTCTTTTCAAGCACATTTTATAAGTACTAATAAGCAAACTCATTAGGACCACTCCCCTGCAAAAAGCAGACAGATAATCAGAAAAATAGGGGATTAAGTGGCCAGCTGTACATCACCAATAAAATGAGTATTTTTGGTGAACTTGGAGAGTGAGGTATCAGTCCTTTTCAATTGCTTTTAAAGTATAGGTGTAAATTCACCTTACTAAGACTTTGGACTTCACAGCCCAGTACCCTGGGGCAGCGATAGCGCTTCTGTGCCAAGAGTAAAAATTTTACTGTGCTGTGTAAGGTTTTGGAAGGGATCGTAACTTTGGCTGAGCTGCCAGCCAGCTGATCCCTTCCCACTTCCTAGTCTGCATGCTCATGGCGCTCCTCCGTGTCGTGGCGTTTAGCCAGGGAGGCGCGGGGACACCTTCGCCTAAGTATATGGGGCTACTTTTCCGAACGTTTTGCACACTTTGGAGCCATATCTAAGGAAAAATGAAAGCCGCGCTCGACTACTAGGAACCTTGATTAGTCGGCGGTGGCTCCCATTCAGTCTAAGTGTAGCATTCAGAAACCCCCGGCATGTGTCCCAGCGCTCTCTGGCATCCGTCTGAGGAAAAGCACACTAGGAAGTGAGGGCAACTGACAGCTCAGAATAATCCCTCAAACATCACACAACACAAAGTAATCTTAACACCAGAGAACTATCATTAATTGCCAAACCAATATCAATCTTTACTTTAAACTTGGTAGCATGGGGCCAGCTCCTCCCTGCCTTTCCTCCATTTTCCAGGTTGCTCCCAGATTCGTCTGGGCATTATTTTCACTAGCGAACAAAACAAAAAAGGTAAAAACAAAAGGAGACTACTGTAAATGGCTAACAAACTCAAACTCACATGGTAAATGTGGGTACTTTGATGGACAGTTACTACAATCCCCGCGAAAAGGCTGAGGCTAGTTGACTGTTCACGTCTCTATCCATATACTCAGAAGTTTAAAATAAAAATAATTGCTGGGACTATTTATGTTTAGGTCCATTCAATGTGACATCCTATTTATGAATGATCCAGACTTAGCGATGACTTCGGTCACTACAAGACCCATCTAGTCAGACAAGATACTGTTCAAAAAACAAAAATATAAATAACCAAACGCTGGTAACGAATGTCAAGGCTTCATAAACTGACACATACCCCAAAAAGAATGACTACAAACAGACATTACATTGTTTAATTATAAACATTTACATTGATATTGATGAGGCCAACTAGTATCTCAGTGTATAGTACAGACACACACTGACCTATAACCACTGTAGCATGATGACTCAGTGTACAGTACGGATACACATTGACCTGTAACCACTGCAGCATGGTGTCTCAGTGTACAGTACGAATACACATTGATCTGTAACCACTGCGGCATGGTGTCTCACTGTACAGTATGAATACACATTGATCTGTAACCACTGTGGCATGGTGTCTCGGTGTACAGTACGAATACACATTGATCTGTAACCACTGCGGCATGGTGTCTCAGTGTACAGTACGAATACACATTGATCTGTAACCACTGCGGCATGGTGTCTCAGTGTACAGTATGAATACACATTGATCTGTAACCACTGTGGCATGGTGTCTCAGTGAACAGTATGCACACACACTGACCTATAACCACTGTGGCATGGTGTCTCAGTGAACAGTATGCATACACACTGACCTATAACCACCTGGATTATCTCAGTGTACAGTACAGATACACCTTGACCTATAACCACCTAGCATGGTGTCTCAGTGTACAGTGCAGGCACACACTGACCTATAACCACTGTGTCATGATGTCTCGGTGTACAGTACAGATACACACTGACCTATAAGCTCTGCAGCATGTAGTTCAAACTCTTCGACTAGTGCTTGGTAAAATGGTAATGTCGCTGGTCAACTGTGAAATAACGCTGCCGTGGTTGTTAAGTTCCATGCCATTGAAAAACATCTGCAGCATTTATCTGTAAGTCTGGGACTTTAATTATTTTTTTCAAGTAAAGACTTATGTTTTTGGAAAGTATCCCCTCGTGGATTTTAATTTTTGCATTTCCTTTGTGTGTGTGTGTGTGTGTGTCTGTCTGTGTGTGTGTGGGGGGGCATCTATAAATCACATAATTGGTACATTCACATATTAACAACTTCATAAAGTTATGTCAGTTTTGCCAATTTTCCCCCCCGCATTTCCTGAAACTTGCAAGAAGGAACACCACAAAATTTATCCAGCCCTCTCTACAACAAAAACATGGGAGCTCCTAAAAATGTCGGCTTCTGGATTCAGCTAGATAGAAACATGCAGCTGAAAACACCTATCAAACGTGACTAGCGGATTTAAGCCAATGAAGAAGAAGAGCAATTTATTCACCATGCTTCGTCATTACTATTTTGGGTGGTGATTTGCAATGATCACTAAAGCCGCAACACTTGGCCAGTCTGAAATTGACAAGAATTGGTTTCTGTCTGCTCCAACAATGTGTACAGTTTCTCTACATTCCTTACAACAGGGCACTATCTGGACGATCCTGATATAGAAAAGGGGGATCCAATCAAAGAACCAAAGACTCAGTTTTGCATGTCACTGTCACAGCAAAGAGATCCACAGTAACTGCTATGAACCACGAGTACCCTCAAAGATATTTGAAATGATAGAAATACGTTAGTCCTATGGCCAGACTCCCATGGATTTGATATGCAGAAGTTGTTGAGGTTTGAAACATGAATTGCCAAGAGATATTCTCACCATATACGACACAACAGCCTGGTGTACAACAATATTTGGTGACAAGGATGGAATTCCCAGACCCTAGTAACAACCTGGGGAAGTAGTGTTGTACATGTCAAAGCAGTTTGCAGCCATCGCCGTCTAGATGTGAGATGCTGCAATAACAGAATCCTAGAGCTCTGAGGAATTGAAAACAGAAGTTGATGGCAAGAAAAAAACATTCATTGGTCCATCTAGTCTGCCCATGAGACCTTATCCTACAACAGCAGTACTCTCTATAAGTGAGAGACTAATCATAATAGAAAGGCAGCAGCACAGTCTAATCCCTTCCGGACTCAGGACTCCCCAGTTTGATTTTCTGAATGGGCTCTACAGTAGGAAAGGACAGACTTAATTTATTTTTTTTCTTATTTTTCTCCTCCACTGTGGAGCCAGGCTCTTCTTCTTCTTCTTCTTCTTCTTCTGTTGTTCCACAAGCTCCTCCACATTGCTGAAGTGGTCACTGCTAGCCCTATATGCCCACTGACCCCCCCCATGTGACCTGACTTTCCTCCTCTGAGTGGAGACAGCTAGCTAGGCAGGTGTAACTTATAGCTGGTGCCATTCAAGCTCACAAGCAGAGGTGGGGGACCCAAAGGTTCGAGTACTACAAGTGGGTGGGGTGGGGGAGCGCAGCTGGTATATCAACTGTAATCTTGTTTGTGCCTAAATCTTTGTTTTTTTGGAACTATCTGGTCAATTCCTGTGCCAAATGGTTGGGTTAATTCAGAAACAATAGCTTTAGGTAAGCTTGCTGTAAATTAATAAAAAAGACATGGATGGGGCTTATTTAAAACCCTTTGAAAACTGAATATGTGTGAACATATATAGATTCTGGACGTATATATACGTCCACAGTCTTCTAAGGGTTATTAAACCTGCTTATAGAGCTGTGACAGAGGTTTACAGAATGAAAAGAAACTCCCAGGCAAGTGGTTTTGGTCGCTGACGTTCTCTTCTCCCCAAACTTGGGCCTCTTGGGAGGGAGAAGAAAGAACTCAGCCAATGCCAGTGTCCCGGCCCCAACCCATCAGGTCTTTCAAGTCAAAAATCATGCCAAAGAAGAAAGATGCCAAACACAACATGGAAACCCCTCTTTAAATGTCAGGTCTTTTGATTCAATCATACTTCTCAAACGAGTTGGGCAGGAATTCAAAGCTGCTTCTAGATGCAGATGTTGGCCTCAACCTCTTATGTAAATATTACTTTATTTTAAGATCCTCTATTCTCCACAGCCAGCAGGTTGCTTGAGTCAACTGAGGAACCGTCAACCTTACTTTATGTTTATTTTTAGTTTCCCTTTTTGTTTTTGGTGGTTGATCGTGCATCAACAAACATCAACCCAAACTTTAAAGAATCTCCTCATTCTAGGCGAGAACAACCCAAAATGGTCCACCTAGCTGTGGAAGTGGCGAGGATCAGGACCCCACCAGAAACGAAATGTTGCATTTCAGCTGGGTTATACTGAGTAAATAAACTACAAAACTGAAACAAACAAACAAAAAAAAACTTTCATTGTCCAAGTGTGGCATGGTGACCTTTAAACAATGGAACACATCATCATCAAATATGAAGACACAAGCTCGGAGTTCTGTAAAAAGTAGTGTGCTAGTTTTAATATAGTTAACTGTCAATACAGCATCAAAGATTATAAGGAGGACTCCAAAGTAGCAGCAGGGCCCAGATGCAGATGGTCACAACAATTAATTAATTCATTTATTTATTTATTTAGTTTTTGTTGACCGGGTAAGTGCACTAGACAAATCCTGCCTATTTTCAGGCATGACCCAGGGAAGGGGGATACAGATGAATGCCAACTGACTTTGAACCAGATTAAGCTGTTGTAAGTAAGTTACAGTGGGTGGTAGGGATAATGGGCGCTACAAGCATGGGGAGAAAGTGGAAGGTCTTTCAGCTGGGGGGACTTTGTTTACACAGTACAGTAATGTTAGTCAGGTGGGGAGGTAGATTTTTTTTAAAAAGGTAGTCGGATAGGGAATCGGAATGGGATCAGATTCAAAATCAGAATTTCCAATAGTCAGACGGATAGGCAACATAACAAAGTCCACCGTTTCCAAGCACCCCAACTCATGAGATTTAAATAAAGGGCATACTGATTGCATCATTTATACACTACACCCCAAGACTGGAGAAATAATCAGCAGCCTTTAGCAAACGCAATCAGATCAGGTTGCGGGGGTTACACTCTTAATGGCAACCCACACAAACCCGAACTTTCAAAATGACATACGTAATTGTTTAGAATCAGGTTCATTCCACATAGTATCACTCCTTATGCATGCTCCACAGGCTAGCTGTAAATCCACTTTGCAACGACAGCCAGAATCTGGTAGAGAGATGCACATTTAGAAAAAAATAAAATAAATATTGTACATGGACGCAGATGGCAAAAAAAAAGGCTTTTGGCCCTTCCAGTCTGCCCACCCTACCGAACCATTCTGCCTTGCCATAGTGGCAATCCTCCCCTTTTTTACTGGTCTCCTCCCTTATTCTAAATAATTAACCATGAAACAAATAAGTATCATAACCATAATGATAGTCATGTCAAAGGCAAAAGAGTGTACGTCAGAACAGACAAAACTTTATATCGCTAGATTTAATTATGTAAATGTATACATCTGGTGTTGACTTACTGCACCACTTACTCATGGACTCCAGCCATCTGAAGACTGTGGTTTTGAATACCAGAAAGGGAGCATCAGGGAGAGACCACACCCCTCCCTTAAAGTTTTTTTTTTCCCTTAACCATTTTACCTTAAGCCAAACAAAGAAGAGAAATACAAATACACCAAATCGTCTCCATGAACGAAAATGTACTTCTGTCAGAACAAGAACACAACAGTTCTTTTTTCCCCCCTCCAAAAATCATCTCTGAAAATGTTCCCGGTCCAAACGACTCCCAAAACGTCATGATATGCAGGGTGCCTATTTTGATTCCAAACTACTTGCTACCTGTGGTTACTGTGTATGGGCCAAAGGATTTAAGGTCCACCTACACCTGCCTCCATTCTCTTTTGCTTTTGCACTCAGTGTAGCTGCAATTTCATAGATGCGCAGCCATCTGACATGGTGCATTACTCACAGTGTAAATGTCCGATTTTCAAACGTTCAGGACGCTTGCGGCAAAAGAAGTGCGTAAAGTGCTCCTTGTGCCACACTTTGCACCAGTCCGATTTTTAAGCCACCCCTGCACTGGGGAGCTTGTGCCATCTTGCAATGGCCACAATGATGCTCCATGGTGAATCAGGGCTTGTGCGGGGGCAGCACTGTAATATCCCCTAATGTGGGATTTTGCAAGCCCCCCCAATGGGTGCATGGACCCCGCTATTAGACCAGCCCAGAGCTGGTCTAACCTGCCATGTGCTACTCCCACAGCCAATGATGGGTGGGGGAGTGACCCTGTTCCCCCTTGGGGAAAGCGCCCTCACAGCCCCCAACACCTGCCAGACCACTGCTGGTGCGGCTGATGGTCCGTGGCAGGTACAAGCCTGCAACCCCCTCTTTGGTGGCACTGATGCATCCTGCCCCCACATGGACCCATCACTGCCCATGTACTTGCCCTGTTAGGGGCAGTGCTGCCACCTCCTCCCACCAGCCCAACCCATCCCACCCCACCCTCCGTGAGCCAGGGTATGCCCAGATAACCCACCTGCCGCCAGAGAGACCAGCTGGTGGGTCACCATGGCTGGCTGCTGCAAGCCCATTCCGTGGCTTGCATCATCCCCCGTGTGCCATTTCTTTGGCACAGCTGTTGGCTTGCAACCAACCCAGGGACTTTGGCACTGGGACCCCATTTACTGTAAAATCAGGCGCAGGGTCTCTGGTGCATCTGGGTTTGCCACAAGCAGTGGTTTGGTGCACCATGCACCGATCTAATGGTGCTTTGTAAAATCAAGTCCCAGATGTCTAAAATTGTATGTGAGCCTGGGGCCCTTGGTGGGGGCCTGCTACATCAAACACTCCTCCGAAGGGACCGACCACGGTTCTGGTGGTATAGGCTGTTGCAGGTGAGCTTAAATGCCAAAGCTGCCAAAACCAACTCCTCCCTCCTGGTTTTCACCCCTGCAGGCCCTCCACTCGAAAATGTCCCATCTTTCAAGTACTTAGGAGTTACCCTTGACCCCTCCCTTTCCTTCTCTGAACATGTCAACCATACGGTATGGAGCATCCACCAGAAGCTAGGCGCTGCATACCGACACAAACATTACCTGTCCGCTGAAGCATGCCTTGCCAACGCACGTGGCAACCTACTACCCCTGCTTGACTACTGCTCCCCGGTCTACTCGCACACCTACTCCACCCTGCACTCACAGCTAAACTCAAAATACAACTCTATTGTTTTGTCCTTCAAGCCCCCTACCGTTCCCATCATTGCACACCCTAACAGTCGCTAGGGTGGCTCACCCTACAAGGTCGCTTTGATTATGCGATGGGCTGTCTGGTGGACAACTCTCTCCGAAACCAACACCTGTCCCCTTACTCACCCCTCCTGACAGGCAGAGTGGTCCCAAGGAGTCTTAGGGCATCCTCTGTCCCCTCACTAGAAGTACCCCACATCACCAGTACCATGGGGAATCAAGCTTTCTCAGTCACAGCACCCTCCCTATGGAACAAGCTCCCACCATCCATCTGCTCGTACCCCACCCACTAAGCTTTTAAACAAAATCTCAAAGCCTGGCTCCTTATGGCTGCAAAGTGTCACTGTGCTGTACAAAAATGCTAGAACCTACAACTCACCTATGCTCTATAATGGTCAGGCAGCACTGACTGCCCCTCCCTAGCCTGCCCCTCCTTTTCTCAGCTCTGTGTTTCCTTACCCTATCCCCTATAACCCCAAGTCTACCCCTGAGCCTCCTTGGTCCTCCTTTCTTGATCCTTAATGATGCTGTGAATGTGTTTGATCTGTTTGAATTTGTACAGCTATTGTTAATGCACCTGTATTGAACTGGACCATGTAATTGTACACTGTAACTGCACGTATCTTGTACCATCTGTATTAACTGCTTGTGTTTCGTTTATGTACATTGTCACTGTATAATCTGTTTATCCACTGTACTTTCTCCTTCCTCGCCACCATTTGTTGGGTGTGCGTGTACTGTATCTTGTATATACCATTGTATCTGTATTGTATCATATATTTACTATTGTATCTCTATTGTTTTTACCACTTTGTGACCCGGGTCATGACTGAAAACGGTCCTCTGGATCAGTGGACCTACCCGGTTACCAAATAAATAAATAAATGGCACGGTGCCTCTACCAAAGGTGGTCCTTGGAAGATACCTGCTGGTACTTAGAATATGACCCTCAGGAAATAACTACTTCCCTGTCTCAAACAGTACCACCCCACAGAACTTTAACAATGCACAGACAGTACCCCACTTAATTAAGAGCAGTACACAGTAATGAGGTACAAACAAAGGGTTAGGGCTTATTACGGAAGGATGGGACAAGGTTCTTGGAAAGGAAGAGGTAAGGGTACGCAAGGCAGTAGGCAATCCCTCACCTTTCTTGCCACCCACCGGCACTCTCACAATGTTTTTAGCTAGCTGGTGCACCAGTATTACCTTTACCCACAATAGCTTGGAGCTCCTTGTGTACGGGTACGGGGTACCACAGTGCTGAATCACTGCAGGCCCAACGCTTGTTGTTGGTGAGGATTAGTGCATGCACAGCGGGTCAAATAATAAACAGGAAGCGTAACCCTGGACCAGATGGTCAACAACAAAACATCTGCCTGAGCTGCGCCCCTCTGCAGTGTCTGTACAGCTCAAAGTTTTCTGTCACCCTACACGCCTCAACTGCCCCCCACCAGTAGCTCAAAAAGAGAAAAGTTGTAGGGCCGAGACTGATAAGAGTTCTTACAGTTCAGCAGACATCACAGACCCTGGAAAACCTCCAGCTAATGGTTCAGGTCTCTCTGGAAGCAGCTTCTGCATCATGGCAAGTAATCGACTGCTGACTATCTGGGCAGTGTCACAATGGGCACTGCTCCTTGAGGGGCTTTCAGGAGCAAGCTGTGGTTGGGCAACCCTCCAACCCCATCACTGCCCTTCCCATAGTCTTACTGTTATCCACCACTTACCCAGGACTAAAACGTGGTGAGTGGCCAGCAGTGTTTGTCATGCAAAAGCCTGCGAGGGGGGGGACTGCCTTGGACAGCCCAGTGTTTTCTTCCAACTCCCTATTTACTCCCCAGGGTGCCAGTGTGCAATGACGCAGTGATACACGTGTTCCTTGGCTCGCATGCATGATAGGTATCCGGCGATGACCTCCTCCCCTTCTGATGCTCATTGCTGAGCTACCACGTGGTCTCTATCAGTTGGCAGTCACACAGGAGGAACAGTGCCTCCCCGAGGAAGGAAAGCAGTCCAATGGTGTAATTATAAACAACTTTTTTTATGTTTCAAATCTTTAATCTACTCTTATTGCACACTTCCTGGACATCAGGAACACCCCAAATGGTGCAGCCACTCATGATGCAACAGTCTCCTCTCATCCCACTGCATCACAAGTGGCTAGACAGTGCTGGGGGTGTTCCCAAGTCCACGAAAGATGCAGGAAGACTTGATCAAGGACTGTAAACAAACACTGTTTCTGTGGGGTAAGAGCAGTATGGTGGGCAGTCGGTTTTTCAATTAACAAAAAAGAAAAAAGAAAAAAATAATCCGACTCAAATTACCAGCCACATTTCCAATCTCCACAGGACATGACCAATCATATTATGTGCTTTTTAAGCTAGAGAGACTTTGAGGCCTAAGGGGGTTGGCAGTGTCCCTTTAAGGCAGTAACTGGAACAGGCTGGCTCCCTTTTCCTAAAGGTGTCTAGTATGCTGTGAGCCCCGTTAGAATAAGTCTCTGAAGTCTGCACAAATTACACCATGTGGAGTATAGTCTCTTGACAAGCTGCTAACCTGCCCAGGTCCAAGCACCAAATGCCTTTCTCCCGTTCAGTCAATGATTCTATCTGCCTCCTCTGAAAAGCAGAATGTCATACTCTGTGCTGCTGGCTCTCACACACATACCTCTCTCTCTCTGCAGCAGCCAGAACTGAACCCAGGATTTTGTGCTGTTGTGCCCAATGGGGGTGATCTCAACACCTGATTGGTTAACAGAGCCCATGCATCTGTCATGCAGTGCCAGCAGGCTCTGCAAATCCACAGCTTCCCACTGACCAAAATTTGCGGCCATAACTAGGGGCCATCTGACCTCTAGCCCATAAATCATAGAGACCAGGGGGGCGCATGGTCACCAGTCATGTTTGTTTTGATTATACAAGGGCCTGTTTTCTTTATTTTGTCACTTCAGCTGCATTACTTCTGTGCTCCGAGTTGTTCAGTTGAACCTGACCTGACCCTACTGCCTGCACTTGGGCCAAGAAATAGGTACCTCAATGTGTCATCGGTCACAGACCAGTCGTGCTGGTTCTGTGAAGAGCAGTGGCAGCAGAGCCACTCTCCCAAGGTGTCCAATGGCTATTTATTTCTCCTTCCTCCTGGCTCCACCGCCTACCCTAAGGCTGAGGTTTACTGTGCGGCTCGGCAGCCATGTCTGCTGTGCAGCAAAGCCACTGTGTTCACCAACCACAGCGACGAAAATGAAAGGCATTGCTCCCACTAACAATGTGGAGCCCTCTGGGGCTGAAGACAGCCGTGCTGCCGCTCCTTCTTCATCTCCCGGTCCTTGATGCTGCAGTCCATGGGGACCAGGAGAGATGCCAGTGCTGCTGGGGCCCGAGAACCCATGACAGTAGGCCCCTGAACTGGGAGGGGGAAATACAAGTAGGCAGCACACTTTTCAAATAACAGGCAGACCACTTTCCAATGTAAAACTTAGGATTTCCGGGTGAACCTTCAAAGAGTTCACTCAAATATCCACTCCATGCTGGTAAAAGTACACCTAATCTCTTATTTTATGCTGCCCAAAATCAAAACATTGGGCTCCAGAGGTCTGTTAATGCGTGTATTACAAGCTAATACAGGTATCTGGCACCAATTAATATGCTAAGGGGCATTACAGAGTTGAAATACAAAGATTTTTATAGAGTGCCCATAGAAATTCAGTATATGTATATGACTTTTTGTACTTCAGGAGTCTGTATCTCTATGCAATGTGTAGCCTGTTGTAGTAGGGGAGTATTGCATTATAGTGTACCTGAGTCTGTATTATATTGCTGCTGCTTGGAATGCAGGGGATCTGTAAGGGAAACTGTTTGGCACGAATCCCAGGGAGTATTGTGCATAGCCTGCAGTCACCCGCCACTGCCCCTCCCCCTTGCCATCTTGTCTTGTTCCCTCTCTGACCCCGCTATTGTTCTGGCTGATCTCTTAATCTGTCTTCTTTCCTTTTACAGGCTGTGTTCCTCCTGCTCCCCCTCCGGATATCGCCGAGAGCTCTCCCCCCTCCCTTCTGTAGCTGGAGCCTGCCTTCCACCTTGCAGGTATTAACAGACAGAGTTGTACTGCACAAGGATTACCTGCCGCCGCTAACATGGCGGCTGCCCCCCCACCCTGGACAGTCATGTCATTCAAAGGTAGGAAGGGTCATGTGCCTGTGTCACATGATCACCACAACGTTTTTCTATCTCCCTAAACCCCCCAACAGCTTATACTGCTGAACCACCAGGGGATGCTGGACTCTCCCACCACCCAATCTTAAATAGAATAATAGTGCCCTATCCTTAGCTGTCCCCCAGCTCATCCTACCTCTTCCCCCTTTCACTCATATAATCTACCCTCCCAGTAAATCCCCTCCTCCTGCTTTTTTCCACCTGTGGATCTTGAACCCAGGCCTGTGATATCCAGCCCATTTGGAAGCCCGTAATTCTATCCACTAGGCCACTCAGCCTGTTAATGTTTCCATCTGGTGCATTCCTTTAGTACCTTAGCCCCCCCAACACACACACACACGCACACACACTTAGTACAGCCCACCTGTCCTATTCTCTCTTACACCTGGGTCCTAGAAGTACCCCTATTATTGTCTGTGCCCTTCCCTCAAAAAGAAGGTGGTTGCCTTCTCTATACCTGTCAATGGCAGAATCAATTGGCCGACTTTCCACATACCCCCAACTGTCAACCAAGCAAAAACAGCATCTTACCCCAGCCTTTTCTAGCAGTGCACCAAATTTTGTACTGTTATTACTGTAAGTATTCTAAGTCCGCTCTAGAACGCCACTGGTGCGCATTATATGACTCCCACCTACTCTTACACCACAACGTTTTAACAATGTCAAACGAGAAACAAAGTCACAACACTCTGCGATCACATACAAGTGGCCTCTTGCAATCACAATGCTAGCCTTATTGATCTCTGTGCTTGCATCTTATCCCCACCTGATACAGAATACACAGCCCCTGTCACCCCTATCATCCCCCCCCCAGACACTTCTAAATTTGTGTTTTATTCCCGATACACATCCCATCTGGGATTCATCTTCCATCACGCCTGCATATACCCTCATCTTACCACAAAAATTAGTCATCCAGCCGGCCAGGTGGCACTGAGGGTTGAAGCGCTGGATGCCACACTTTGCTCCACGTCGGTGACCTGGGTTCGGAAACAAGCTCGGGCTACCAGGGGTTGGCCAGGGGGAGATAGGCTGGTGCGTCCGACGACAGCTCGCCTTCTCTGGGGGTGGGAGGGCTCTACAGTCCGGCAAGCGGTGACCCCTGGCAGAGGCTGGGGGGTGACAGCAAGCTGGAGCCACTGGGGCATGACTGGTCACAGGCATAGGTCTGGGGGACCTATCAGCTCCAGGGGCAGCTCCTTTGTGGAAGGAGGGGGAGGGACGTTGCAGATGTCGGCGTATGTGCCTTGACGTATGGGCGCTCAACGTGTCACAGAAAAGGGAAAAAAAAACTCTAGAACCGGGAAGATGGAAAGCCAGTGCCTGCCTGCAGTCCCGGACCCTGACAAGGACCACAAGATTCTGGGGTTGGCCCCTACCCTGACCCTGCCAGGGGGGGTTCTGAGGCAGGATGGAGGGACCGGGGGTTGTCTGGTAAGGCACTAGGCAGGGACAGGCTTAACTGGCGTCTCCCGATGATGCGACTCTGAGGGAAGTAGGAGGGGAAAAACAGAAATTTCAAAAACAAAACAAAAAAAAATTAGCCATCCAGGCCGTCTCACTCGCCTGCACATCTTATCCGTTTTGCTTATACCGCGTATCTAAGTACCCCACTCTACTATAGCCACAGAATGCTATTACAAATAAGAATAAGGTTCAGCTTAAAACACTCATCATGCTATTACTGTTATGTTCAGGTAATAGGGAAGTAAACCCAGGCCCCCCCCCCCTTACTTGTCCAAACAGAATTTGCATCAGCTTCAGGCCTGAAAATGATGCTGATTAATGTCTGTAGCCTCCTGAAAAAAACTGATTTACTAAAATCTTGGGTAGCACACACAAACCCCGATGTATTAGTTGTCACTGAAACATGGTTAAAGGGAACCACTAAAGAGCAACAGATAACCAGATACTTAGCCAGCCTGGGATTGAGTCCCACGGTGGTAGCCTGGGTAAAACATTGCCTGGACAACAGGACACAGAGGGCAATAGTAAATGGAGTCCACAGTGAAGAAAGGGGGGTTACTAGTGGGGTACCACAGGGTTCAGTATTGGGTCCAGTAATTTTTAATGTCTTTATATGTGACATTGCAGAGAGACTGGAAGGAAAAGTATGTCTCTTTGCAGACGACACAAAGATCTGCAACAGGGTTGATATGCAAGGTTGGGTGAAAAGGATGAGAAGGGACTTGGCATGGCTGGAGGAACGGTCAAATGTATGGCAGCTTAGATTCAACGCAAAGAAGTGCAAAATAATGCACCTGGGAAACAAAACCCAGGGGAAGAGTACACAATGGGGAATGAGATACTGACAACAACAAAAATGGAAAGGGACCTGGGGGTAGTTATATCAGATGACCTAAAGGTAGGCAAGCAACGTGAGAAGGCAGTAAGGAGGGCTGGAGGGATACTGGGATGCATAGGGAGAGGCATCACCAGTAGAAAACAGGAAGTTGTTATCCCTCTGTACAGACAGCTGGTGAGACCCTATCTGGAGTACTGCGTGCAGTTCTGGAGACCTCATCTCTGCAAAGACTGGAGGCTGTCCAGAGGAGGGCAACCAAAATGGTACAGGGTCTGCACCAGAAGACATACGAGGAGAGACTAAAGGAGCTTAATATGTATACCCTTGAGGAAAGGAGGGACAGGGGACATGATAGAAACTTTCAAGTACCTCAAGGGAATCAACACAGTCCAAGAGGGTAGCATCTTTCAGAAAAAGAGACGTGCAAGAACAAGGGGGCACAATTTGAAGTTGGGGGTGCGGCTCAGAGGTAATGTGAGGAAGTATTTTTTCACAGAGAGGGTTGTGGATGCATGGAATAGCCTTCCTGAGGAGGTCGTGGAGTCAAAAACAGGGGAATTCAAGAATGCATGGGACAGACATAAGGCAATTCTGGTGGGGGGGTAGGAGGAAGTAGGCTGTTGGTTAACCAGGATCTGTAGCTTATGCATTAGGTAGGGAAATGGGCAGACTAGGTGGGCCAAGCGGTCCTTATCTGTCATCAAGTTCTATGTTTCTTTAACGCCTTTTGACTGGATAGACCAACTTGGGGGGGGGGTTAGTTATCTATGTTAATGCTAGATACCCCATCACTGAATTCCTATCACTGTCCAAACCTAGGGAATTTGAATGTTTAACCTTAAGACTCTCACTGCCCTCATCTGAAGCGTTCAATAACATCAGCTGCTACAGACTGCCAGCAGGGGGTGTAGAACTCCTATCAACCCTTAGAAACCTTGTTGAAGGGGGCGCTGTTGAGCAGCCCACCAGCAAGAAGCACACTATAACAGCTCTACTGGGGCGCTGTTGAGCAGCCCACCGGCAAGAAGCACACTATAACAGCTCTACATCTAGGTGGAATTAAAACTCAAAAAAATACAAGGCAGGAATTGTCCTTTATTTTTGCAGATCTCAACAGCTGACTTTAAGAGGAGTCGATTGATACCAGATACTACCATGAGTCGTAATCAAAAGGTGAGTGGCAGTGGTCCCAAAACAACCCAGGCAGCAGAGCTACAGGCCTCTATAAATCCACCAACATTGACTGTCTCGGATCCCCTATGGAGAGCACTGCAAATTTCAATGCAGGCCATAGACCTGAAAGTGGAGTCAATTCTCCAGAGGTTCATGGAGCAAGACGTGAAATTGGAGGTGGCCACTCAAACCGCTACATCGGCAGAGAAGACCGCTAATCAAGCGATGGCCACAACTTCCAAATTGGTGCAAGAAAATGCACAACTAAAGTACCGTCCCGAGGCCTTGGAGAACTCGAGTAGGGCCTCTCATGTAAGAATCATCGGCCTGCCAGAGGGTAGTGAAGACGGAGACCTGCTACCTTTCCTACAGAATTGGTTGACTGAAGTACCGTTGATAAGTCCTCGAGCAGCAGACCCACGTGTTGAGGCCCCGAGAGTTGTTCTCCTAATAACGGCAAATCCCTCAGTTAAAGAATCGCTCCTTCACGCAGCTAGATCAGCAGATGGTCTAAGTTTTAATGGCTCTACTGTCCATTTATTTCCGGATCTTTCGTACGCAACCAGGGCGAGGAGGAAGAAGTCCGATGCGGTCCGGGCATGGCTTTGTGGTTTGGGAATAACACACTCATTGTTGATGCCGGCCCAGCTCCGCATTTACTATGGGGGGCATATGTTTCAATTCAGTGACCCTGTGGAAGCAGTAAAAAGGTGGAAGCCATCAGTCAAGAATTTCAAGCGCCAGAAGTCGGGACATGCCTGAATCTGATGAAGAGACTTAAACTGCTCAATCGGAGCCAAGGGACAAGTAAAGTTATAAATGAGTTTAATCATTGTTTAACATTATTTTTCGACTTATGGGGCTAGTTGAGCTCAGAGCAACGAATGAGGTTGCAAGGACTGTAGTATATAGTTTAAAATACTGCGTTTGAGCTATATTACAAATAGATGTATCTGTAACCAGTGTGTTATAAATGTTTGGAATACCTATTTCTGGTGTGGGGACACATCAACACTAGTGGTTGAGTATTATTACACTGCTTGGACTTTTAAAATTCAGGAATGGTTTCCCCAAAAGCCTTGGTGGACTGTAGGTTTAATGGATAACCATGTTATGTGATATTTTAATTTTTGTCCCCCCCCCATTCCTAATACAGGTCTGTGTAGGCTATCAATCCTATCTATACATTGGATGTATCTGTACAATATATATGATGTCTGACAGGAAAATGTACAATATGTATTGTTTTTTGATGACAAAAGCAATAAATATAAAATAACAAAAAGAAACCTTGTTGAAACCAACCCCAATGAATCTATTATCTTTGGCGACCTGAACTTGGATTGGCTTATACCCATAGCTAATACCCTAAAAGACTTGTGCGACAAGTTTGGTATCTCGCAGCTCATCACTGAACCTACCAGAATCAATGTAAAAAATAATGATAAAAGCACTATACTGGACTCGAACCTCACAAATAGACCTCACAAAATTTCGCACACAGCTGTCTTTCGTAATGATCTAAGTGACCACGACACAGTCATCTGCACAAGAATCCAGGAAAAACGCATCTCTTGCTCCAAATTTATCACAAAGCGAAGCTTCTGTAAATTCAATCTTGAAAATTACCTAGCCGACCTTAGGCACACAAACTGGCAAAGCTTTTACTTAGCTACCTCAGTAGACGAGGCCGTCGACATCCTTAATGCAAACCTTACAACTCTAGCTAACAAACATACCCCACTCATAAAATGTAGAGTGAAAAAGACCTCATACCCGTGGTTCACCACTGGACTGAAAGCAGCTCCAGCCCAATGGGACAAACTCTGGGCACTAGTGAGCTGGATCAAAGCCGCCGCAGACTGGACGGCTTTCAGAACCTTGAGAAACTCTTGTACAAGACTTGTCAGAGTAGCCAAAACCAATTATTATGTGGAAGCCCTAGAGGGTGCCAAAGGTAATTCAGCTAAAATTTGACAATCAAAACTGTCGAAGGCCATAGAATCCCCCCTTCAATCCTCCTCAAAATCACAACCCAAGGCACCATGATCTCTGATCAAGGCACCATCCAGAAAAATTAAATGTGCACTTTGCGACAGCGGGTCTAGCATTTGACTCCTCTCCAGCTGCCGGGCTTGTTGACTGTGCTGCACCTAAGGATATTCCCTTGGTTCCAATGATCCATGACTCCTTCTGTCTCTCCCCAGTAACAGTCAAACAAGTCGAGGACCTCTGAAAAAACTGGATATGAAAAAGAGTGCTGGCACGGATGGAATTGAGTCCACATCCCTAAAACTAGGGTACCATCTCCTAACCATCACGATAATGCATATTTTTAATCTATCAATCTCCTCTGGAACGGTTCCCTCTTGCTGGAAAACAGCCTTCATACTACCTTTGTTTAAATCGGGTGGCCCATGTGACCTTAACAATTATAGCCCTATTTCCATTCTCCCGGTTCTGTCAAAACTCTTAGTAAAGCTAGTTAATAACCAGTTAAAAGAATGTCTTGAAAACTCTGATTTATTCAACCCATTACAATCGTACTTCAGGAAAAATCATAGCACAGTGTCAGCACTGGCCAAAGTAACAAACGACTGGTTCACTGCCCTTGATAATAAACACCCCACAGGAGCCGTCTTCCTAGATCTAAGTAAAGCCTTCGACACAGCTGACCACAGGCTCCTGCTTGTTAAACTTAAAGAACATGGCCTGAACAACTGCTATGTCAACTGGTTCTCCAGTTATCTTTCGTGTAGACTCCAACGTATTAAAGCTGACGGGCTCCTTTCCTCTCCCTTGCCACTCACAAAAGGGGTACTCCAAGGCTCCATTTTAGGACCGTTGTTTTTCTCAATATACATCAACTCCCTAAGTAACAATATCCATAATTCTAAACTTCACTTTTTTGCAGATGACACCGTATTACACACATCAAAACCCTCCTTGATGGACGTGGGCAATGAGCAGCAGTCAGACTTTAATTGCAACATAATCTTCTAAACTCCAAATTTTTACTGAATGCCAAGAAAACCAAGGCAATGTCCCTTCTCCCGCCTCAGCCTTCAACATCTCTACGTAAGCAGGCTGCACCGGCACCTATCACAACCCTCCTAGGAGACTCACTTGAGGTCGTGGATACATTTAAATAATTAGGAATTTGGTTGGACAGCAAACTATCTTTTGCTGCCCGTATCGAATCCCTCTCTAAAAAAACTTAAAAGCAAGAATGTTTTTTTTCTATAGGAATAAATCATTATTCCCAGCAGATGTTAGGAAAAGGTTAGTACAAGAAACCTTCCTTCCACTTATCGACTAAGCGGACATTATTTACAGTAGCAGTACAGCGTCCAACCTACATAAGTTGGACATCCTCGTTCACTGTGCCTTATGCTTTATAACTATAGCACCTTAAAGAACACATCATTGTGCCCTCTACTCGGCAGTGGGCTGGATATCACTTGTGACACGGAGGATGCTCCACATTAGTACCTGGGCTCTGAAACGTCTGCTGAACAAACTACCAGCGTACATCACTTCTCTTTTTCATAGGTCATACAGCTGCTATTCCCTAAGGAAAAAACACCTTCATCTTGCTAGATGTGCCCAAACTGCGCACACTTCGCGGCAGAGCTGCAATCAGTTACGCCATCCCAGCCACCTGGAATAAAATACAATCTTCACTCAAGCTTACAGAATTAGTCTCTGTAAACGTTTTAAAATCCCTGTCCAACAGGATGCTTAAGGAAACCTGCTGCTGCAATAATGGCTAGTACTTCCACTCCTTGGCTATACTAAAACAATATGCACTCCCCCCCCCAAACTATCTTTCCTCTCTTCCCTAGCCTCTAGCTCCTATAGTATCCCTACATGTATAGGCTTAGCTATATTTCCTGCTCTCATTGTTTTTAAATGATGTCTCCCTCCCTGTTTTTGAATTGTGTTATGCAAATGTATTGTAATGTGTTTTGATGTTGCCTGTCTCCTCATTGTCTGAATTGTGTTATGCCAATTTATTGTACTGTATTTTGATGTATCATACTGTCCTATTAGGACCTCCTTGTAAATGAGCATGCTCAATGGAGTTTTTCCTGTAATAAACTTGAACTTGAATATGCTTGCCTTCAGTCTCGCTTAAGTGCCATCATTCCACATGACATCATTGTCATTCTAAGAGCTATTCTCAGTGCTAGCTTCCCATGTTAAACTACATATTTAGAGATAAGCATCAAAATTATTTAACAGAGGGGGTCCTTAACAGATCTATGGATCACAATTTTCTGATTTCAGGCAGCATAAAATAACGGGTTAGGTATCCTTTAAAGTTATGTAAACCACAGCTTTAATGCAGCAGCGTATGTTGGCTGTGAAAAAATGGCACCGGGTTCCTTCCAATACTGTGAGGGAGCATCTAGGCTCCCTCTGTGAACTTGGCTTCTGTAACCTAAAATAACTTTTGAATAGTTAATTTTTACCTTTATTATTACTTTTTGTTTTATGCTGTTTATCACCCGTCTTTGGTGCTGTTCTCTTCTACTCAGGTGCCATCCCAGCCCCATCCTCACTGCCTCTGGTACTTCTGTCCTCACCCAGGGGTTCCACAGCATGCAGTTCCTGACACTGTGTTGAATTTCATTAGGGACAGGAGACATCCCCCTCTGGTCCACAAAGTGTGGGGAGAGGACCAGAGAACAGGTTTGTGTGGGCCCAGCAGGGGGTCACTCTGGGGTGTTTTCTCCCATGCCCATCAGATACCAGTAAGGAGGCTGCGGTACGTGCATGTAATTGCATGACTGCACACAACACCAGCTGGTATCCTCTCCCCCACTCGCGGCTCTGTCTGCAGTGTCACCTCTGGTCCTCCCAGTGAGAGCCTGCTGTCCTCCCTCCCCAGAGGAGAAGAGTGTCCTCTGAAATGTTCAAATCTCCTCCCCTCGGCCAGTCCTCGGCATCACAGGCTCATTCCCGATTTCAGGTTGCCAGCGTCACGAGTAGTAGCCCTACCGCTGTGCTTATGGCCCGGCTTTATGTTTTCAGCTAGCTGCCTGTCCTCCACTGCCATCCTGCCAGTCAGGAACTAGTCATGAAAGCCTGGACGCCCCCTCGCTGACCTGAAAACAGCTGCTGCCAATTTTGTACAGCTGACATAAAACTGCTGCTTCAGGTCATGGTCAGTTCTGGAGATGATGTGAATCCATTTTAAGAACTGATGAAAAGTAAAATAAAAAGTCACTGGAAATGTATGTCGGATGGAAGAGTGTCAGCTGGAATTTTTTATTCTGTAGCATTTTGGCTACTCTCCACACAGTGTCTTAGCCAAATGACAGAACTCATAGCCAAACCATACAAGTAAAATAAACTGCATATCACAAACTGCAGTAGCTTTCGGTGATTTGAACACAGCAAGTCATCATTTAAATACCAAGATGTATACACATTTCACAAAAAAGCAATTTGGCGAGAGCAGCTTTTACTGTCTGGAGATGTTCTCCACCAGCATGCTATAAAAAATATAGAGAATACTGGATGGGCAATTATGCACAACCAGTGTGTTCTGCTCTGGAGGGGTTCTGATTCCCTTAGACCTCAAAAGCAAAGTGCAAGAGGTCTGTGGGAATCAGAACCCTGAGGTGGCAGAACACACTAGTTATGCACCCTATATACACCCGGGGGGGGGGTCACACTGCAAGCCACATCGGGCGAGAGGGATCTAGGGGTGGTGGTAGACATCAAAATTAATAACTCTGAAAACTGTAGAAGAACCGCAGCCAAAGCAAACAGGATATTGGGCTGCACAGCCAGGGGAATTACATCCAGGAGGAGGAGGGGAGGTGATCCTTCCTCTGTATAATGCCTTGGTCAGGCTGCAACTCAAGTACTGTGTACAATTCTGGAGACCTCATCTGAAGAAGGACATAGCACTGCTGGAGGGAGTCCAGAGGAGAGTGACCAGGATGATTCAGGGCATGGGGGGATGCCCTATGAGGAGAGACTGGAAGAGCTCGGGCTGTACACACTGGAGGAGAAGAGAGACAGGGGAGACATGAGAGGGGTCTTCAAGTACATAAAAGCAATAACCAAGAGCAGAACCAAGGAGCTGTTCAGGCTAAAGAAGGCGGGAACAACCAGGGGGCACGAGTGGAAGCTGGAGGGGGGAAATGGGGAAATTACAGGGGGGAACGTAGGAGACATTATTTCACTGAGAGGGTGGTGGAGCCAAGGAATGCGCTGCCTGGGAGGCTGGTGGAGGAGGGCACAGTGGAGAGTTTCAAGAAGGGGTGGGACAGATACAAGGGGAAACTGAAGCCAAAGAAGACCCTCTCAGGGGCTGGAGGGGCCGGGAAAGCGAGCACCCACTAGGTGGCTGGCTACCGAGCAGACATGACAGACCATTAGGCCTATTCTGCTGGCTTTTAGTATGTTAGTATGCATAAAGTTGCTCATCCTGTATTTTTTATAGTGTTATGTGAAATGCGTGCATTGTGTTTTTTTCTCTTTCACAATAAAACTGACTTGTGAAGTATCTAGAGGTTCTAGAATGCAATTCTACCACCAAAGGGTACAATCATATTCCATAACCTTTGAACTGTGGCACAACAGCATTTTGAAAAGGATGGATTTCTATATAGAACAATGCTCAACTATACACTATAAAGCTATTTCCACTTCTACCTGCTGACTTAAGAACGAGGAATGGGAGACCCACAAAATGATTTGGAGGTTCTGACAGGTTCTGAGAAGCCGTATAAAGTTCTTTTTTCTTTTTATTTCTTTTTTTATTGAAATCATTTTTAAAAAACATACAGTGTCACAATTAATTGTTACAACAGAGTACATGAGCAAATTTACAGAGTTGGTACAATCAGGGTACACGAGATATTTAGTAATAGTCCATTATGCATTTAGTACTTTTGTATCATGTACATCTGGTACTGCAAGTTAGTCCAGGCAAGTTTTAGAAATCTGTTATCCATAAATAACCATATTTTTTTCATTATACTCCACAGGTTTCCATATCCTACCAGTATTTTCCTAGTGTCACCCAAGTCCTGCACCCTTTTCAGTGGTGTATTGTGTTTTTCTTTGAGAAATAGGAGGAAGTTACTCTGTGGTACAAATGCAACTCTTTTCTCCAAAATAGGAAGCAACCAACTTTGCCACCCGTTATTGAAAGAAAGCTGTCATAATCCTCGCCCCCCAAAGCCTTACCCCTGATTAGGGTTTCACCAAAGAAAACCCTTTTTTAATTTACATTTTATGCCCTGTTTTTCCTGTTTTTGACCTGTCCGGCCATCACGGGTGTGGAGGCGCGCATGCAGTCACGGGACACCCTCCCGCTGTGTGCCGCCCGCCCTGCCTACAGACTTCCATCCGGGGCAGTGGAACTATGGTGAGCAACAGAATCCTCCCCAGGAGAGGAGAGGAGAGCTGCCTTTTGGTTGCTCCCTCTCTCCCCTCCCCTCCGTGCCGGCTCCCCGACGACCCGGGCTCACTCTTGAACCTGGGTTGCGAAAACATCTTTTTTCAGATGTTCTAACTTACTTTATCTTATTGTTTAAAAGTCTGGGATTCCGCAAAATTGTGCATGCTGTGCAGTTCCATTTCACGTCAAGTGTCGCTTCAATGCAAGTAAAAAAAAAGGTGGTTTCTTTGCAAAACTCCTACCCGGGGGGGGGTAAGGCTTTGGGGGTGGGGAACATACAATTATGACTACTTTGCTTTAAAGAGTTATATCTGCTGCTTTGTGAAGTTGCTGTTTCCATTGTATAAATACTAATTAATCTATCCCTCCATTGTTTCACGGTCAGTGGCTGCTGCTGTAACCAGAATTTAGTTATTACAGTTTTTTTTGCTGCTATCAATATGAATAAAATACTAAGCAGATGTCTCTGGTGTTGATCGTTTTGGATGAAAACAATAGAAAGAATGCTATTTGGGCCGCTAATGTTGAGATTTCAGGACAGAGCTCTTTAATCTCTGTTTTCTACATCCATCCGGAAGCAGTGGCGGCTCTACACCAGGGCCCACCAGGGCACATGCCCTGGTAAAAAAATGCTGTGCTCCAGTTGGTGCCCCATATGGTGCAGAACTTCCCCCATAGTAACAATATATCAGTGCCCTGGCTGCCATCAGTTGTGCCTCAGCTGTGCCCTGGTAACCATTTGTGGCTAGAGCCGCTACGGTCCAGAAGGTAAAGCCGTGTAAACTTTGGACAGTTATTTCAGAATTATCAGAAGTTTCAGAACCAAAAAATAGTTTTACCCATCATTTTCCACCCATAAGCTATTGGGGAAAGGAATCGAAGTACAGCTTGGCAGTGGTAAGACAGTAAAAATACAATTAGCGCCATCTATTGCTAGTGTGTACCCACTGTGTAACACTATGATACGAACTGGCTCACGGGGTCATTTTATGGCTTCTTTTAACCAGGAGAGACGACCGGGAGACAGCATGTGCTCCCAGCTAAGCTTACTGTATAAAGGAAATGAACAAATGATGAAAACAAAGGGCTGTGGTCCTCTGTCCAGGCAAGAATATGTCGCTTATGAGGCACAAAAGACACTAACAGAGTGCTTTAGCAGAAGCTCAGAGACTGAGCAATCAGGAGAAATAACACAGCATTCATAACGGGCCCCAAGAAGTAGCAAAAAGGCTGCAAAACGTTGCCCAGGACAGCATATGTGTTTGTGAAATAATAAAGAGAACTAAGAGTGGACATTCGAACAAGTGGTGTTCACCCATTTATTTGACCTATTTGACTGCAATCTTGTCACGTAGGCGATGCAAGACAGACTTTATGTGACACTTCAGTAGAAGTGAGGGCAGCCTGGACACTTTTGGAGATTGCAGGAGTACATTAAGCTCCAAAATCAATGTTTTAAAAATTATCAGAACCTAAAAAAAAGTTCTGATATGGTTCTTATACAGAATATGTTACAAGTTCCGTTTCTCCCATCTGTATGTTTGTTACACACACACACACACACACAATATATATCAATCTGTTACAATAAAAGGTATTTTGTAGCCACTTCTTTCTGTCTTGACTATCTCGTGTGCATCAGTTTTGTTGTCCTTTGCTGCTGCTTCCTGTTCCATGCCACCCTCCGCATGGTCTCTGTGAGTGCTCAGCTCTGTGTTTCTACATGCTTTCCTGCCTGCTCCCATTCCTCCGAAATTAGCGCTGCACTTGGATGACAGGTTCCCGTACTGCAAACACACAGCAGTGGTACTTTCATGAAGTATGCTACCACTGGTGGTAGCGTGCTGCTGGCCACTCACTGTGCAATTCCCAAGTGGTGGTACTGTGCCTTGCCATGGTCCTGCTCCTGACTCAGTAGAAGACACGCCCCTTCACTAACACATTACATCCAGCTCCGGCAATGTTTAGTGGGAAATTGAAAATGCAGCCCATTTTGGTTACTGTAGCCAACTAGCTACTCCTCTGTTGAGTGGCACAGTGGTACAAATAAAAACAGGTACTATCACTTGACCCTTACACATATGTTGATAAACAGAACGTGACATGACCTGACTGACGATATCCTATTTATCTTCATTCAATGTCACTGATATTAAGATATCTGCTCATGGCTTTGGCACTCAGCTACCATATCAGTGATTTCTCATGAAGGTAAATAAGAATATCCTCAGTCAGGACATGTCATATCCCCTAAATGTATACATAACATGGGATATACAATAGGCTGACTCAAAATATGCAATTTATCTTTACGTGTTAGGGGTCAGGACCATAACTCATGAATGACGGAGCAGCCACTCCCAGGTTATTTTTGGGGAGTTACTGTACTCCCTAACTGAGTGTAGCTCTTATCCAGTATTCCATCAAGATAGCGACTTTAAAACTTCAACGCAAAAATGCAGCAGCCGCGAGTGCCATGTTGGTGACGGAGGTTCCCCTCCCAGCTGCACCCCTCCAGGTTGGTTGTATTTAGTAAGGGCCGGGTGGGGCAAAGCCCCCACAAGGGGGGTATGGGGGCAGAGCCTCCCGCAAAAAGAGTGATCGCCGTATGTGGTCGCACTGTATTGTGTGTGCCATTTTCGGTCGTTGCCGTTTTAAACTCACTATCTTGACATGGAACACTCTTATCCCTATCTGATTTCAACATTTCCACCCTATCAGGGTGTCACTCACTTCCTCACACCTAGTCTCAGCCTCCTCCCTTTCTGGGAATAGTCAATAATTCACCTCCCTTCATTCACTAGTGGCTTCCCTTCTGGGTTCAGCGTAGTATACAGTACCTACATTTTATAGTATATTTCTTGTATAGCTGGTAGCTTCAGTTTTTCCTTACCTATTATCAGTTAACTCCAGGCAACTGCTTCTTGCTCTCCATCATGCTGCTTGTTATACTCGCTCCTCCCACTCCTAGATAGCCTCTCCTTCTTCCATCCTCTATCTACCCTTACTCTCTCCCCTCGATCTCCCTGTACCCTTCCCTCCCTTCCTCCTGCCTTCTCTCCACCTTCCACTCCTCCTGGCTTCCTGAATGCAGCCTCTTCTTTGCTCCTTGGATCCAACTTGAAGCACTGCTGCCTAACATCCCCCTCTCATCTCCCCAAAGGTTTGAGAGTGGCTCATGTCAACCTCTGCAGTCTACCCCCCGGAAACTGACATTCTGCAGCTGCTCACGGTTAACCTTAAATCCGATGTGCTGGCAATCTCAGAGTCTTGGCCCCACCCCCAAGACCCCCGGATACTGCTATTGCCCTCCCAAGGTTCTCTATCATCAGACAGGACTGTACAAAGAGAGGTGATGGAATAGCTACCTACCTTTCCTCTCACATCCAGTTTGAATCTGTGCTGTCAGTCACATCCCCTTCTGCCTGTGAGATGTTCCTCCTCAAATGTTCCCTCCTCTTCACAGTCCCCATTTTCACTGCTCAAGTATATTGCTGCTTTGGCATATCTCCATCCTTAGTCACTGAACTCATCACCACTATATCCACTCATACCTCTTCTGGTGAGGTACTCATCCTTGGTGACATCAATCTCAGCTGACTATCTCCAGCACATCAAAAATGCTGCCAAAACGTAAAGTCCCTGCTGCTCTCCCAACTATTCTCTGACCCCACATGGCTCAATCACTAGTCCCTTAATGATCCACTCCTGAACTGGGTCCTCTCCTCTCATCCCCACCATAATGTGGATGCTGGCACACTTCCTGATACCACCAGTGACCATCATATTGTCTACTTAGTGTGCACGTCATATTGCCCCCTCACCCCCCCCCAAAAAAAAATTCATCTAGATCTGATCTTTCCGATCTCTGGACCAGTCCTCCCTTCATTCTAATTTACTGGCTACTGACTGGTCCCCCATTTAAGCTGGTAGCAACATCAATGCCACCCTCAAGTTCTTTTAACTCCAAATTCATGTCTTTCTGGGATTACCATGCCCCCTTGAGGAAAACTAGTGTCTGAGGTTCACACCTCCTCTGAGTCTTAGCAGAGTTGCTGGCCTGTCATCAAGTGCATGACCTTGGCTGGCAGATCTATAAGTCCACTGGCTCCCTTTTTAACCTTACTAGTTACTTGGCCCTCTACAATGCCTGAACCATAGCTACTAAGCTTGCGAAGGCCAATTACTTTGCATCCACTCTCCACACCAACCTTACCACCCCTCAAAGTTCTGGAAAGTCATTCACGCCCTCTTCTCCCTTCCATCCGAGACCCCTCCCCCAGTCCTCAAGATGGGCAACATCCCTGTCTCAGACCCTGTGGCAGGTGCCTCATCTTTCAACTCCTTTTTTACCTCTTGTGTCCACTGCCTATTTTCTTCCATCTCCCCCTTTCACCATCCCCTCATGCCTCAACCCTCCCCATCCCCCTTCTCCTCCCCATCTCCTTTTCAGCCCACACCCCTGTTGCTTCTCTCAAAGCTGTCTTGGCTCTAAATCGACAAAGAAGTGGCAGCCCTGATGGCACTGACCCCAGACTCTTGTCTTTCTCTCTGCTCCTGCTATTGCCCTATCACTCTGCTCCTTAACTGCTCCTTTTCCCTAACCTCCATCCCCAACACATGGAAACAGGCACGGTCATCCCCTTTCCCGAGGAAGGTAACTCTCTCCTCCCCTGGTAACTACTGCACTATCTCCATCTTCCCCATTCAGGCTAAACTCCAGGAATACTTCTCAACTATCCCTTTCCTTGATGTCTCCTTCTACCTCGCTCCCTACCAGTCTGGTTTTGGGAAGGCCCACTCCACCTCCACCTCCCGTCTGCGGATTACTGACTCCATTCTATCAGGCATGGATTGTAGTTTAGTCACCTCAGCCATTTCTGTTGACCTGGCCAAAGCCTTTGACACTGTTGCCCACCCCTTCCTGCTGGACAAATGTAAGGCAGAGGGTCTTTCTGTTTCCTCAGTTGAGTGGCTTTGCTCTTACCTTGAGGGTAGGTCTCAAACTGTCCATAATGGTGACACTATATCCCCTCCACTCCCTATCTGTGTTGGCATACTCCAAGGGTCTGTCCTTGGCCATATTCAAGTCTATATATTCCTGAACAATCTCCCCTCTGCGTCCATTCACATGTATGCAGATAACACTCTCCTCTATGCCTCTGGATCCTCTGCCTTTGATCTCATGGCCTGGCTCCAACTGGATTTCACCTACATCCAGCATTGGTTCCAGGCAATTGGGCTATCCCTCAATGACAAGAAAATGGTCTGTATGACTTTTGGCACAAGGCAGAGACTAGCCAGGCTCCCCACCTTCCATGCCCTTAATAGTGTTGCAACTGAGGATGTTGCCTTTAAATACCTCGGCTCAGCTGGATCATCACCATGACTTCTCAGCTCATATGCATGCAATCCACCAGGAGCTACACCCCAAACTTGGTGCACCTACAGTAACAAAGCAAGTATTCCCCTTCCTGCCCGCAGAGAGATCCTTTTCAAGATGATGCCCCTATTTTTGACTGTGGTGACATTGTTTACAGTGCTGCTCCCAAGTCCACCTTATCCAGATCGAACCCCCTTTTTCACTCCTTCTGCTGCTCTGCCCATGACTGTCCACCCTGAACCACTACTATATTCCTGCTTCTCCTTATCATCATCCCTTGATGCCAGGAGCCTTACTTACTTATTGCACTACCTTCATCTCTAAATTCTAGTTTGGGTACCCCCACCACCACCATCTTTCCTCCCTCCTCAATCTCCCCCCTTCTACCTCCTACTCCCTCTGCAACTCTGACCCTCACTTTCAATAAAATATATTAAATTGAAAAAACTCTGGCCCTCACTCTCTGGCACTCCCCTCAGTAAAATCATCCACAGGCCAAGTTGCTTTCTCCTCCTGCTACCCTAAACTGTGAAGCTCTCCTTCCCCTCCACCTGTTTGCACTGCTTCTTCCTTCCACTCGTTCAAATATCTGCCCCATTAATTTTCTTCTCACTCCTGCAGCTGCCCCAACTCTTGCTTAGGCTTACTTATGTTTGTACCCACTAACCCCACATCCCAGGTGCTCACGCTCCTGCCATAAGTCAGTACCTCCCTCCACCTCCCTTCATACGTATCTGTATATTGGCTCTACTGTTGCGTGCTGTGTATCTTTTAATTTTTTTCTAATCTAGATGCTCCTGTCATGTCCACTGCTCCTACTGTAAATACTGTCAAATTTGCAAGTATTGTTTTTACCTTTTTCTCTGTATCATCGAATTTCTGTACCACTGGACGTTTGTGAAAATGGCATTTTTGCTCACATACTTTCCAGTATAAAAATAAAACTGAACTGAATTCTCCCCTATCTGCTGTACTGTGGTGCCCTGCTTACTCTCACGTTCTGGCCTGCATCTGCACATTTTACTGAGAATGCTGGTGTATTATTCACACTAAGGTTTTGCTACTATTCACTGTATTGGACAATTTTTTCTTGTACCGTTTTGATTATTGAAACTTATTTGCTGCAACTTGTTGTACTCTTCCCACTCCCACCCCCACCCCCGACGCATCAGGAAATGAGCTATTTCAGCTCAGTATGTCTTTCCTGGTAGATCTTTTGAAATTAATAAACAAACAGACGAACTGTATTTTGAGTCCAACCATTGTATATTCAATTTGTACAGTATCACTTTGCTAGTTTGAGGCAGTATAGCGCAGTGGGTTAAGGTTCTAAGCTGCAGAGCTGGAGACCTGGGTTTGAATCTCACAGCCACCTAGGTGCACACTGTGTGATCCTGAGCAAGTCACTTAACTTCCTTGTGCTCCCAGGTCGCATCTGGAAACAAGCTTCGGCTTAGTGTGCTACGTCTGGTTAAAGAGCAGGTTCCTACCCTGCATGGTGCTGCTCTCCCCCAGTCTGCTCGACAACTTACCCCCTCAGTAGCGTTGTCACCAAGTGTAGCTATAAAACTTCATGTATTTTAAGAGATACATCCCTTATAAAATTGAAATTAGCAGCTAGGGCCAAAAAGCGGACTGACTTCGGTCCTGAAGCATGCCCCACGTCAGGCCCACAGCCCTCTTTTGTGATGTCACAAAGCGAAGGCTGTCTTGACGCATCCATCTACTTGTATGGGGCAGTATTTTCTGATAGTTTTATACCCTTTGGTGTTGGGATTTTATTCAATCAAAGCGATCGAATGACTAATAGGGACCCTATTGGTTGATCAGTTGCTTTGATTGAATAAAATCGCATAAAGGATAAGTATGTTAAATATTGACTATCCTAATAAAGTAGGTGGCGCTCACGCGTATCGTTTTGTGACATCACCAAAAACAAGCTCGTGGGCCAGTAATGAGCGGGATTCCGGGACAAAATGGGATCGTTGGCCTACTGATCAATTCCACAAAGATGTATCAAAACACAGGAGTTTATGCTGCCTTTAGTGACAACGCTAATGGTAGTATCGCAGACCGACAAAACAGACTGCTTCACCAGAACCTGCTCTTTACAATGTTTCCTTTGCCTTCCTTCCCCCTAGTTATACCTTCTAAATCTGTTGCTTTTCATGAATATTTAATTGCTTTTGTTTAATTTTTTTTTTGGCCTCTGCGCCTCTCGTCGACCATCAACTCTGGTCATGGACCCCTGGAGCCCCAACCACCGGATAGTGCCGTCTCCCCCGGTCATCCCTGGCTTACCCCCCAGAGAGTGGGGCCACGGCTCCGACCCCAGATATCGGACCGCGGAACTGTGACTGGTTGGAGAGCGGCTCGGTGGTCAGTCGGGCTTCCAGGTCAGGCGTCACCGAGGCATAAGGTGTAGGATTTTGTCCCCCCTTTAAGCAACATAGGGGCGTGCAGCCCGTACGCCGCCCCCATCCTGAGAGTTCTGTTATGACCCGGCGTGGGCGTCAACCAGCCTCCGCAGGTGCCGCTCGTACGCCGGGTTGCAGCCCCTGCCCCCCAGGGAAGGAGAGACGCCCATGGGACGCTCAATCCTTCCCAACCCGGCCGGTCCTCCGACGACCCAGGTCCGTTCCCGAACCTGGGTCGCCTCTTTTGTTTAATTTAAACTGCTGGCTTTAGGGCTGCACATGGCTATTAATGATGCCATCTATGTTGTGAAAGCTGCTTTCTGATTCGTCCAGTATGCACTGTCACATACCCACCTTTGCAAGATAATATCTTGCTATGTTGGTTCAAGATAACACTTTATCTTGCTATTTATCAGTACACACCTGTTGTATACGTGTATTAAAGTCTCTCATTTCTATGCAAAAACATATCTACAAAAAATGCTTTGCCGTCTCAACCACCTAATATGATAGCTCAGAGAACCAGCAGTGAAGGGCCTAGGTCCTCTACTTCTGAAGACTCGGGCTGCAAGCTGAACCTCTCAGCCTGCTATCTTTCAGTTTCCACATCTGAACAGTAAAAACCAAAAGCTGCTCTCCCCTTGGAGACAAGATAAATAGCTGACCTGACATGACCTCCTGCACACCCCCCAGGGGGAAATAAAATAATGGAATTTCTGATGCCTTCCAATGTACTCCAGCAGCCTGTTAGTGCTCAGAAACAGGCATGGGCAGGATGCTAGTTATGGGGATGTCTCGGGGCAATGGAAGGCTGGTGTAGTAACCTGGTCATTAATATATTCTGCTCGCTGCAGAGTGAGCCCTATTTTTTTTCCTCATTTGCTCCAGGCATGGTCTGTCACGTTTCTGTTCAGAGGGACGACTAGATGTTGACACAGCTGTGAAAAATCTAAAAACCCTCAGCATTAGATCATCAATTTATAATGCACCAATGAAATAGTTTGAGAATTCACGGAAACGACCAAATTCCTGAACTGAAGCGGGTCTCTGTGTGCTTCCTGCAGTCTTTGCTATGCAAGCAATGACACATCTGCTCACATGCAGGTAGAGTTTTACTGAAGCAATAAGACACAAGGTTGTGTCATGGGCTGTCTTTCACTGCATTTAAGGGGTCCCAGCCTAAGGCAAACACATGTGCAGGAATAACCGTAGATGGGAAGAGTATGACTGTAGCATTTCTCCCAAAACTGAGACAAAGAACCTAGCCATCAGGCACGTAATTTTGAGGAGGGTGTCAAACTGCTCTGACTTCCACTTTGCATTGACCAAGATATGGCTCCATTTCTTCTCCCAATTCATCAATTAATTCTTTAATCTTCTCCCAATTCATCAATTAATTCTTTAATCACAATATTATGTTGCGCCAAAAGTCTTGTTGCACTTATAAATACTGTTTTGTTGAAAATTTGCTTGAAAATAAATATTTTATCTGGAATTGACTGAAAGGAGAACTGCTGAACCTGTAAGTTATTATTCCCGTGAAATGTGTTTTTTTTACATTGTGGTTCCAACTAACGGGCCAACGTACGGCTGCACTGTCCATCAAGCCTGCAACTTGTAAAAGTTTTGAAGTACTGGGTACCCAGGTTATAGTGTGGGATTGCAGGGTCTCATACAGATTTGTGGACTGGCATCAGTGTGAGCACGAAGGATAAATGTAAAGGCCAGTGCAGCAGCTAGCTAGATTGTCAGGGACCTGACTATATCAGAGGTGGGTTGGGAAAATGTGATTGACAGCTAATTTAAAATGCAACTTGATTATTGTGATTATTGCAAACTGAACCAATCAAACCCATGCCAATCTTGTAAATAACATAACCTCTATTCCAGCATTACCTTTCCTAACCCTCCCCTTGTAAATAAACTTGTTTTTGCATAATCCTGTCTCGTAAGCATATTATTAGAGTCAACTCATTAAATGGCAAAAGTGTTGAAATGTGGGGTTTTACCTGTTGGGTCATGGTTGGGGTGGCATTATAATAGCACGGGTGGATACAGCTTCCCAGAGGGCTGCATTAGCTAACGTTAGACCCACTTAAAGGTAAACTCTGGGTGGAGGCACTGCGCAAAATGTTATCTTGGGGGGGACCTGTTTAATGTCAAAAATAAGAACCCATGCACCTCAACCTTGTTGGTAGCCACCAAGGCAGGGGTAGTAGCCCTTGGTATAGCGCCGCCTAGGGGTTACATTATAATACTGTGCATTATTTGGAATGATAAAATCTCTTTACCTTGGGCACTATAACCTTGTAGCTCTGTGGTTGGCAAATTTTTAAATAGTACAGCCATGGTGGACGCCATGTGGCGTAATGTGTCTTTGTTTATATTTTCTTCTCTTTTGCAGCGGCCACCTAGCCCCTCGATTTCAATCCTGCTGCCTTTACACCTCGCTCCCTACCGGCGTAATGTGTGTTTGCCAAATATACGCTCACGTTTTCTTTCGTTGTCTTGGTTTTACTGTACTGCTGCCACAGTAAGCTCAATTCCATTTTGACTGTTTATAGAGCGTTTACAATATATGGGGCAGGTAGATCAGTTTACTGTGCTGGTAAATCCACGGACTTCCTTTAGATACAATATTTTAGTGCCTTTTTATGCAGATTAATGACTGTTCTGTGTTATAATACATCTATTTCAGTAGTGTTTTACCCTTTAATGTTAGGACTGTGAACATTTTATTAAGACTGTGTACAAAGCGGTCATCTCGTGGATTTGCCGTGCTCAGGCGGTGCGTTACCTTTTCGTTTGACTTTATAATGTCTGGATTGACATCACATCAACATTTTAGTTGAATCAAACCCTGTCATAGATTAACCTTATAGAAGAACTGCCACACTCTTGTGAGTCGTAGCTGTCCTGGGGGGACACTATTTTACAGTTTTGTGTAAAATACCTCCAACTCCTTAAGTAAGATTGCTTAGGCTTTTTTATATCCTGCATTCCATTAAATGGCTCCTGGTATCTAATTCTGTGTGCCTGGTAGGAGGTTTGAACTGTATAAACTGGTAAAGCGTAGAAGCAGAGCACAAGCATGGTGGTGCCGTCCAATAAATTGATATAGTACAGTCAGATGGAAGCACCCACCACTCACTCAGAGAGCAACGTCCAAACGAGCATCAAACGCGAAATTCTCAAAAGTTTTAGTCAACAGCCAATGAATCAAAGCAAGCAATCTAACGAAGCCCATTGTACTGGGTGAAACATAAGCACGAGGTTGGGCAGTGCTTCGCACTGTCCGGATTGACTGCTTTGATGCACTGGCTGTTGAATAAAACTTTAAGAATTTCACACCGAATACAAGTTTGGACTTTGCTCTCTGAGTGAGCGGTGAGTGCTTCCATCTAACTGTACTAAGGTTTTAACTGTATGTTGTTGTTTTTTGTTTAAAACAATAAAATATATGCAGATTAAAAAAGACACTGTCAGGCGGGGATGGGCCGGTGGGATGATGCTAGATATGGGATTTATTACACAGGAGGACCAGGGAGGGGGTGGGGACAAAAGATGACAGCAGGGATCTCGTGCTGGCCACCTATGGGAGTTTAAAGGTTATTGTTTTACATGTTTGGCCTAAAGTGTGCCATCTGAGGAGTATTGAATACTTTTCTGTCCTAATTACAGCAACATGGGACTCACACACAAAACCTATACATTGTGAAACTATATGTTTATTGGGATGTAGAACAAATATGATACACGACGGGGGAGGGGGATCATTCATCACTGGGGCTACCAGGCAAAACACAGCAGGTGGATGACCCCAGTCTTCAATTCTAACAATATCACTGTCACTCAGGTACTGGGCCAGCCGCTTCAACTCCATGCTGTGCTCCCAACTCCGCCAACATTTGTTCATGTCAGCTCCTGTTTCTAACGCGCTTAGTATCAACGTTGCTCTCTAGGCCAGGCAGACGGCTGTCTCCCCCATGGCCACATTTAACCTTTCAGAAGCCTTAATTCAGTAGCTTTTTTTAATTCTGAAGCAACATACAGACAGACCCACAGGAGAGCCGGCAGACATTCATCGGCCTATCTTTTGAATGATCCTCTAGTCTCACAAGGGAGCTCCTAAGTCTCCTGGCTTTGAAGTACAAGATCCGGAGAGTAGCTTCTTAAAGTGTTAAGGGACCCCAGTTGGCCTTTGCAGTAGGCTTACTCTTAATAGTCTTAAATATCATACGCTTTTCAAAGTATTCTCTTTTCTTGGTTAAATGTGATGAAGTCAAGCCATTAAACTTTAAAAAGCCTTTCAAAGTTGACACTGTTATTACCTCTCATTATAAAACAATAGCTGGAAATGCAGAATTCCAAAGGGATATGATTTATTTATCAAACATTTTACCAGAAAAGACACATTAAGTTAATAACAGCTCATTAATGGATAGGAACCCTTTCGTGCAACAAAATTTTTTTTTTTTTCTTTGCAGTTAGTGCTGTTTCTCCCTCAGCCTTCAAGCAGTCCTCCCGACGCCAGCCACCCCAGCCCTGCTCCCCCAATTTTCCTCCAGGACTTACTTCGCACATACACAGCATGGCCTGGGTGTTTGTCAGGGTGCCGGGCTACCAAATGGCTGGGGTCAGTGGCCACTTGGGAAACGATTTTCCCATTTTCTTCCATGGGGAGTGGCGTGCAATGCCACCCAGACGTCCCCATGCATGCTTCCATACGTGGAATGTCAGCAGCCACCATTCATCCTACCATGTCAATATGTTGTACGCGCTACAGCGCACAATATGAAATGAGGTAGGAACAGCGTGATAGGGAAAAGCGAGAGGGTGCAAAACCACGAAAAGGAAGTATACGCGGTAGTGTACCCTCTCACTCTTCCCAGCGCAGGATGAGAATCTTGCTGGGACAGGGGTCTGCCGAGCAGCTGCCGTGGCTCGACAGGATGAGCCACTGGCAGCAAGGGACGCAGGCAATGTGTTTGGGACTGGGTTTTGATTCCTGGTCCCAGACGCATGTAATTTTACCTTTTTCACACTTTGTGTGATTTTTACTGATAACTACTCCCACCCCCAGAGTTAGAAAATTTAGTTGGGGGGAGTTTGGGGGGGGCAGAGCCCCCCTGCAAAAATAAGACTTATGCCATTTGCAATGTATCACGCTGTCTTGGCAGTGCGGTATATTGCTGCGCCATAATGTCTTGCAACATTATGACCCCGTGCCGCCATTCATCCCCATTCTGACAGTCCCGGGCTGCCTTACCTCCAGCCAACATTAGGGGCCGGACTAATTCTGGACACTGAAACTTTCCCTCCCTGGGACAGGAAAGCAGTCCTCTGGATGCTCTATTCTCTCCCACCCCAGTCGACCCCCTGGCAACCTAAGTCCCCATCTGAACCCAGGTTGCCAGTGCAGCGCAAGGCATGGAATCTAGTGCCTTGACCCTCAGCGCCAGTGGGCCAGCCCTGTCAAAACAATTAGAAAGTACGGAGAACCGTCTCTATGGCACTGCACGATGAGGCATCGCTCTAGCACTCTGGCAACCCAGGGTCACGGCCCGAACCCTGGACATCAGGAGGGGAGGCCGGCAGGGAGATATTTAAAGTGTTCGTCAGAAGCTTCCCTCATGCAGGGTGGGTAGCTTCATTCCACTTCGACAGCAAGCGCCTGGTGGTGGCTTTGTGGAGGGGCTCTTGGCAGTGTGGGTGACCACACGCTGCTGAACACACCTGCCCCTGATCGCTGCTAAGGTAGCATGCCCACAGGTGGTGGGCAGAGCCCCAAACATAGAAAAGGGCAGCGCTGGACACCATGGCTGTGGACCTCTATGGCAGCCCCTCCCACACTACCAGGCCCCCAAAGAGGGCTGGCCCTTCCACTTCCAACTGTCGCAGACAGTATAAGACTTCTCCTTCCTGGTGGCAGCAGGAGGGCCCCTTCCTACTGGGATATGTCAGATTCACCGGATGATGGAGGTACCAGAAGACTGGGTGAGGGCTCCAGCAGAGCAGGCTGAGTCCGGTGGACAGTAGGGATGTATCTTCTGGACAGCCTGAAAGAGTGGGTGTCCAGGTTAGTAGCAGCAAAAAAAAAAAAGGAAAAAAGTACAGAGAATATGTAAAATACATGCAGAAATGTTTCTGGACTCTACAGATTATGTTTTAAGTTCCACCTGTGGCATCAGGAGCTGTTTTAGTACACACAGCAGAGGGGCAACCCATCAGCACAGTGGTGTCACTTCTGCCAGTGATGTTGGGGACCTTGGTTCATGTGCCAGTCTGGATTGTCCAGGCTGGCCGGGGGGGGGGGAGGTGGAATGAACATCCCACTGGACATTCTCCTACTTGGAGGAGGGAGGATAGGGCACTCTGTTACGATACTACATATCTGGTGGTGGTGGTGCAAGCAGACACAAAATGGGTGGGCGGACACCTCCTGACAGCAGCATAAGCAGAATCTGCATGCACGCACCACTGCTGCCATAGCCCACGGGGTGCGTAAGTGAACTAAGGGATACAAAAAATGTGGAAATACCACCTGCCCACAGGAGGAGGATTTGGCGATCCTCTTCAGACTGCACACCACCTACTGGGGACCAACCTACCTACCAACCTTGGGGAACCCCGACAGCCCCACCACGGGAGGGGGATTTGTGGAGGAATCAAGGAAGACCCAGAGACAATAGGTGATGGCGCTGGGGGGGGGCAGCTGCAGATAAGGGCAGGCGGGGTAGAGGAAGGAAAACATGAAAAGTAAAAAGGAAAAAAAAAAAGAAGATACTGGAGGTCTTCACTCTGCTGACTCCAATCCCCAGTCGACAACCATTCGCTAAACAGACGGTGAATATCTGTCACTGCAAGCACAAAAGGCAGGGCATTCAGTTTAAAGCTCATGAGTGTTTGGTGAGTAAATGTAAGAGTAAAAAAGGGAAACAATTTTCCATTTGAAGTTTAGTTGTCTTTCTTGTTTTTATAGCAGTCCTCTGAGAAAAAAAGAAACGAATCAGGCCCGTCAGTTACAATACTTGCCCAGCCGCTCGCCAGAGCGTTCCTGTGCCTAGAGAGTGGGCAACTGGTAATGACACTAACAAAATCCCAGTGCAAACTGGCAGTGCATTTGAGGTGCCATTTGCTGTTTGTTTAAGACTAAAACAAACTCTTCCCCCTCCATGCTGAGGCTTATTTCATTTTAATTAGACGTCCAAATTAAGCTATGGCATACTAGCTTTGACAAACCATATGTCATTTAATTCCAGTCCCCCACCAGCGCATGACCCCCCCTTGACCCTTTTTCAAAGCCAGATTCCCCTTATCTTATTACAGAGGATAGGCTGACTGTCTGACTGTTAGCTTCATTTTAATTAGCCGTCCCCAATGCGTAGCAGCTGTCAGGCATTGAACATGACACAATGTGGAGGGGCTCGTTATTTTTCACCTATGACTTTTTTTTTTTCACAATGTCAATTGTGCAGGGTCCAATAAAGATTGATATATATATATATATATATATACACACACACACACACACACACACACACACACACACTCATATACACACACAGGCATGCTTGATAGATACCCATTTGTCAGAATGGGGATCTTGGAAAGATGCAAGAATTTTGTGCACTCCATAGCATTGTGGAAACAAATTTAGAGATAGGCAAAGAAACAATAAAAGATGCCCGATAAATTATCATTCCGGCCCTAGCCCTTAGCAGATAAGAGTCATGTGTCAGCTTGTGAACATCTTGTGAGGCTGGGTTAAATAACAATTTTGCTGGCTAAGTTCCTGTTGAATAGTGACTGTTCACCGAATTCTGCAAAAAACGTAAGACGTCATCCAAATTTCAAACTGCAAATTTTGCAGCTTCCCTCAATCCCCCCCCCAAAAAAATATGCTCCAGTCTCAAGCAAAAGGGTCATATTTGTTGCTGCCACGTTCCCCACATCCACTGAAGATCACCTCCGTGCAACAGCAATGCGATGTGTACTGCGTAGAGTGGAGATGGATTGAGCTGGTCCTGTTAATTCATTTTTTAAATTGCTTTCTCAGGTCTTAATATTAAGAAACTTATAACAGCTGGCCGGTCTTGGAAGGGGTAGCACTACCACCTGTGCCACCGATGGCTCAAATTTGATAACTAGCTTGACTTGTTGGGGAAGGGCCGGGGGGGAGGAGGATTTAACGTCTCAGAGGGCACTCTCCTTCTTCGAGGAGGGATGCAGCCTCCACTGCTATACTGACACCAGGTTGACCACAGACAGCAGCACAATGGAGAAGATTACTGGACGAGAGGACATCAGCCAGGCTCCATGTAGCATGCCTACATGTGCCACTTGGGTCTACTTGTGTGCCAATGTCCTGAGGGAGTGGGAAAGGGACAGAAACACAGGATAAGCCCTGGGCGAGTGGGATGATACTGGGTATGCTCTGCCTCCCCGCAACCTAGCCACCCTCTCACCCAAAGTTCTTCCGCCCTATCTCCACCCACCACCACACAGCCAGGAGATGTGTGTCGCTCAGCCAGGCCCTGTCACAGTGGTCAAGCTCACTGGGTTATAAGGCAGAAGGGGTATGTTCTAGGGACTCAGAAGGATGGGGAGTGGCCCAACATGGGGGACAGGGGCCACACCAGAAAAGGAGCATAAAATATATTTTGAAAAAAAACAACATGTAACATTCTTTTTTTAAATCACACAGTACCCTAAAAAAACAGAGGAGACTAAAGTTACCTGTATCAAGATGAAGCTCAGCGGTTAATAAAAGGTTCTCACACAGCCGGCCCGGTGGCATAGAGGGTCGAGGCGCTGGCACCTTACCTTGACTCATGCCGGCGACCCGGGTTCGGGAACAGACTCAGGTCATTGAGGGTCAGATAGGATTGAGCGTCCGATGGACTGTCTCCTATCCTGGGGTGGGTTAGGGACTGTCTTTGCTCACGTAGCAGCCCGCAATACAGATTGGAGGCACTGCATGAAGCGACGCAAAGGAGGAACAAGAAAAAATGGAAAACCACTCCGGAAGATAGCCGGATGATGGCTGCCGGCCCCAGGCACCTCCGAAGACTCCCTGAGAGCCACAGAATACCTCAGCAGCTCCCGGGACTGAGAGAAATAGAGTGCTGGTTCTTCCCGCCGGTGCCTTCTCCCTCGGAGGAGTGGGGACCCATCCGGTGAAGGGTTACACCGGGCTACCCCGCGGAAGGCTGCAGATGTGAGGTAGGTGGTCAGAAGGGGGATAGTAGGGGGAATGTCTGTGACCATGGCAGCCCGAAGGAGAAGCAGCTCTGGGGCACGTAGGGAGGATAAACAAATAATGCAAAAAAAAAAAAAAAAAAAGGTTCTCACATATGCTGTGCAATGGAATTGTTATTCATCAAAAGTAACCAAATGTCATCAGCCATTTAACACTTAATCTTATCTACACAAAGATAATTAACAAAATATTTCATATTCATATTATACTCAGATTGCAAAGGACTGAAATGTCACTTAGTCCCTGCATCATGATATAGGGGCAATAACACAAAGCAGGTTGCATGTTACTTGGGAGCTACATACACTCTTGCGGTGTGTGCTTAGGCAAGAGATCGCAAGTCACAGGGGTGCCTATTCATCAACAAGGGCGGCACCCTGGTGTGTGTTTCTGCACTAATAACATAACTTGGTATTAAACATTCTGGCTCAAAAAATGCAGCACTGTGCATACACAAGTATGTATAGGCATGACATGTGATCTGGTCTGTCCAACGGAAAAGCAGTATTTGCAGCAACCCTCCTGATCCATTTTATGGCTAGGTACACATTATTCAATATACCTGTCATATCCATTATCCAGTAATTTCAACTAATCCTAACATTAACTTTGTTTGAAAACTCCTTCCTCCTTGAACCTCACTCTAAATGGCTGCCAGACTGAATGAGCTAATTAGCATTTAGTGGACATGAAGACAATACAGGCCTTCAAGGTAAGCCTGGAAAATGTCTGCTTCCAAAGGGAATCACAGGGTACCCTGGGTAGTAGGGTGGGTGGGAAATATTAAAAAATTTGTGCATGAGTGCCTAGCACCTTACCTCTTGCCACACAGGCGACCCATGTTTGGGAATGGAGTCGGGTCATTCGGGGGCTGGCCAGGGGAATGAGGATTGAGCCTCCCATTGGACAGCTCTCCTCCCTTGGGGGAGGAGGTTGTGAGTCGCACTGCTTGCCTACTACCTGGAGGTGTCTGGGTGGTAGCGCAGTCAGAGCACACACACAAGCCAGTCAAACACAGCCATTTGAGGACTTATCCACAGAAGCGGAGCTTGTCCGTTACACCACTGCACATGGGCGGCTGCAGGGGCAACAGCTTTGGGAAGAAAGATCAGGTGGAAAATTGAAGGTTGGGCTACATGACGCCCAACCAGCGAGCACCAATGGCCCACCCTGTCTCGGGGGATAGAAATAGAGAACAGAGACTCGGGACGGCCGGGGACTGTGGGACAGGCTGATACAGCTGCCCAGCCGGCCACGGAGGGATAAAAACCTGTATGGAAAATAAAATGTGTGCATGTTTGTACAGCATACTTATTATTCCCTGCTTATGAAGCAGGGGGTCACCTTGATGCACCTGGAGTCCCTTCCAACCTTAAACTACTGCATAGGTATTTCTTCTGCTCCAACATCTGTATTTCCTTTTTTTGTAATTTCTCACCAGTAAAGGCCCACTCAGCTGACATCTCAATGTCCAGGTGCATCCCACACTGGATGGCTGGGTTACAGGGACATGCTTTACTAACTGGTGTTCTGCATGTTTTACTGAGTTCTCCATACAGTGCTTTAAACAAAAGGTCTCCCACAGAACACCTGCCCTGGTGCTTTGTTCACCCAGAGCTTTGCCCCACCCCTTGACATAGCTCTAGGCGAACTAAGCGGCAGACCACAATTGCACTGTTTGTAAATCTCTTCTGCAGAATTTGTGCCCAGTAAATTAAATTTTGTTTGTTATTCTGGTCCAGTGGTGCTGAGGCATTGGTCGCCAAACACCTTGCTCCACGCTGGCGACCGGTGTTCGGGAACAAGCATGGGTCGCCGGGGGTCGGCTGGGGAGGAGAAGGATTGAGCATCCAAAGGACTGCTCTCCTTCTCCGAGGAGGGGGGGTTCACTGCAGTCGGTGTGTGGTTGCCTCCTGGGGGAGGCTAGGAGACTACACGCTCTGTTGCACATAGGGGTGGTACTGAGGGCAGACATCTGGAGGGAGCACATGCGGACGTGTGCGTGCCCCCCTCCGGCAATGTCATTGCATGCCCTCTGCTCCGAGGGGCAAAAACGGGCACCCAGTTGAGTGGCTTGATGGCTGTCCACGAGCTTCACCCGGTGGCCGGGCAACCGGGCTGGATCAGTGTTCCGAAGGGAGTCTGGGGGGCTCCCTGCAGCCCTGCTGCGGAGGGTACAACTGCAGGGAATATGGGTGTCTGGGACTGACCGGGCAGAGGCGGATGGTGGCCGGAATCTTCGGACCAGATGCGGGGGCAAGAGAAGAGCAGACTGAGGCAGCCAGAAAATGGTAAAAAGTAGTAGTGGGAAAAAAAAATTTGGTTTGTTACTGTACCATGGGCTGGCTTTAACCTCTACATCGAACTGCCTAAGTGTGCCTGCCTCTGGATTGTTGGCATACCTCTCAACGGCTATGAAATTTACATAGCGCTATGATTTTCACATTCAAATGTATTTTTGCTCTGCAAAGGTTTACTGATGTTCATCATAATGTTAGAGCTATTTCTAGACACACAACCTATTAAATCATTGAACTATCTTGGTAGAAACATTCCTTAACACTAAATATATGGATCCCACTATTTGTACACATATTAGTCTTAAAATAAGAACGTGCTACACATTCTGGCCATTTGCTATGAAGTTTGAAGGCCAGTGCTGTGATTTGTAATGCTGAGAGGTATGACTGCTGGTTGTTGTTAGGAGCTAGCCACCCCATAGGTGCAGTTTCCCCACACCACGAGTGTGTTCCCAGTTGTGGTTTGAATTCTTTTTCCATCTCTGCTAAAGAAGGATCAGTGGAGAGCTTTCAAAACAGACAGGAAACTCCTTAGCTAATGAAAAGTACTCACCTTCTCCTCCGTGGAAAAGCAAACCGACCAGCTTTCTCTTCATTTTGTTATTATAATCATTTGTTCTTAGACAGATTCTTTTATACTTTGTTTTACTCCACTGATTCTAACCCAGCAAAACAGACTCTGCACCCAGCCACATTAACCTTCCCATTTCACGCCAGCTCCAACCTGATCTGCCAAACCATGGTTTATTCCCACTCCACCCTGCAGGGCACACCCATATGACAGGAGAGACTCAAACTGGAGCTCTGCCAAATAGGCCAAGGCTTCAAGGGAGGCTGGAGGTGCTGAAATGTAATGTGTCAGACACTTCCTGGTCCAGCCATAGCTGGTTGCTGGTAAGGGGAGGTGTCATGCTCCCCTCACCTCGGCATGAAGCGCACTGACTCTGGCAGAACTAAGTTCCACCTTTGGCACCAAAATGCTGTGATCTGGGTGTCCTTATAACTATTCCGAGGGCTTCCATTCACCAGCCAGTTACCACTGCAGCATTATGAGAACGGTCAGCTCTGTTATCCTTTGTCACACCAGCTGCTGGTTGCTGACCAGCTGTGCAGCCCTTTTTTGATTTTTGGGTCCAAGTGCCATACGGACTTCGCTGCACAACAGAACTAACCAGTCTACCCTGTGTTAATGACACAAATGCTAAGGACAGGAGGGGGAGAGAGAGGGCTGTGACCCAGCCTATCCAAGGAGAACTACGTTAAGAAGTCCAGACCAAAATCTGAGTTGATCCACATTTTATTTAAAATGAATAATGTTACTGATTTTACAGATCAAACTTGTACAGAGCAATTAATTAATGCAGGGCAAAACAACATTTTGTAAACTCAGGAATGTATCACAATCAAAATCCATCAAGGTTGTTGGGTGAGGGAGGGATAGCCCTCTCCCTCCATGCCTAAAGCTTGGGAGATTAGTCCTTTGATGTGTATGGGGGGGCTTGCTTCCTGGACATCTTTCATGCATCAGAAATGAAGACAGATCTTTTTTTTTTTCCATTGTGGACATGGCCCAACTTAGGTGCTACACAGGTTGAGTCATGATAGCGGTGTAGTTCGATCAGTGAAAGTGTTCCTTGCAGATAAACTTAAAGGTGACAGAAAATGATTTTTACTCAGTTAACTGTCCTTTCTTTTTTCCTTTCCATGCCACTTGTGTTTTCTGATATGTTTTGACCATTTTTTGATAAATAATCTAGCTTCAAGGTGCCCTCAGATCTACCCAGAGATCCACTCTCCTCAGCAGCTACTAGGGGTGTGCTAATATTTTATTTTGAATATTCAGGTGGAATACTATACTTGGCCTCCAAATATTTGCGTATTTGTTATGTTCACCCCCACCCTCTGCTACAATCCCATCCTCCTCCCCCCAGCACCCAAAATTTCATATTACAAAAAGAGCTCCTCATGATGGGAGACCAGCACAACCCACCCACCTTCACAGATGGCCACCATCTTTAGCACTCTTTTTCTTTTAAATCAATATCCTTTGCACTTCCACCCCCCGTCCCCACCCCACATCCTGAAAAGCTGATCTATAACAAGATGCCTTGGACCTTGCCATGCACTGAACCCTGGCTCTCAGACCATTTTGAGTTGTCTTCTGGTTTCCTACTACTGTGTGGGATTCTGCTCCAGAAATGGTGGAAGGTGAGGTCCAAATATTCTGAAATATGTGTTAAGGATTCTTGCTAGTATGTGATACTGTCTTAGCTAGTCATGTGTCCTGCTGAGGGTAACAAGTCTGTCTCTACTGTAACAAAAGTTGTCTTTCAGGATTCCATGACTAGAGACATATATAACCAGTGTAATGAACCCCTGATCTATGTGGTTCAGCGTCTGTGTATCCCTCCAGGATCCAGAGTCTGGGTAGTACCCTACCCAGCACTCGCTGGCTAGTATTAATGACCTGTGACCACTAAATCTGTGCCGGCAGGCATGACCAATGGTTCACATTTTTGAAGGGTCTCTCATAGTCTAAAGGCACACGAAAAGCTCTTTCAGATCAAGTACTGGGCAAACCAGCTGGTTTCAGCCATCTACAGATATCCACACCTTCGTCAGCCCTATATTATATCAAAGCAGCAGTCATTTCATGGAACCTTGAGACAGAAGACAATGTCCCAGTTTGGGAAGCAGAGTGCTGTTAAGAAAAACTTTTGCAACTGTGACATCACTTTCTTTAACAAAATGCACTTCCTTTGCACTATGTTAAAGCATGTTATCTAAGATTTATGTATGTGTTCTTTTTTTATTGTTAATAATGCTGATAATGTACTTTTTTCTACACAGATTTTAAGTTCCTTGGCCGGCTGCTGTCAGCATCAGATATGTACCCTGTATGCAGGCATACACCTTGTTTAGGGCAAGGCTATAGGGTGTTCCTCTCACTTCAGGGGAAGAGTGTTCCATAACACTGAGGCCACAACCACTAATGTCCAATCCCCTGAGGACTGTAGCTGGGATATACCAGCTGAGAGAAGACCCATTTCAAATGAATGAGATGGGCGGCCTGTGGTGTTATGTGTAGTGCAGCTTTAAGAAATGTTTGTGCAGCTTTAGGAAGATGCACTTCCTGTAAATGCTCTTTCCTGTGTGTGTTGAGAACAGTTTTCCCCTTATATCTGAGCTGAATGGAAGTAAACAGAGAAGGCCGACATTTCTGTGGTGCATGTTTTTCTTTCTACCAAGACCCTGATGTGTTTAAGGTACTTATTTTCGGCCACCAAATACAACAAGGAGCATCTGGAATCAAGGGGTCTTTTAAGTAGCTAGGGCCCAAACCGGGCAGAGCTGTGGTCTCCCTGTCATTCGGAGAGCAAACATGGTTTTCTCCTCATTTTTTTTTCGCTACTCACTAGCCATCTTGTGGCCCCAAGCAAAGCATCATGCTCTGGGTGCGTGCACTACTCTTTTGCATAGAAGCAGGCTCCCTGGGCCACCACAAGGACCGCTACATCGCCAGGCACCTGACCTCCTCCATCCCCACCTAAAGTGTGTTTGCACTGCTGATAACAACACTCCCTGGCCCTGGCCACCACAATTCCAGCTCCCCAAGTCCACTAACCCAAGCACAGAAGCACATAAAACGTCTAGTGGGCCACCCTGGTGTCCCTGATACTGTACTGTTAATGGCTTTGTTGATTATTACTTGTCCTACGGACATGTTGTGTGTATCTGCAGTATTGCCTAATCACCCCGGGATATGGAACTCTGTCAGTGTTCTATAGATGTCTGATCCAGTTCATATAAACAAGTAATCCCATACCTTGGTATAGGAATGAAAGAAAACAAAAAGAAAAATGTGTATCTTGGTATTTTGTCCACAAAAACATCACTGCTGAACACACAAACAAACAAAAAAAAACCTATATGGTCACTGACAAACCCTGTTGCATTAAATGAGAGTTTACTGTGAAGACAGTGCTGAGAAACACAAGGCCATCTAAGAAGCTGCGGTAGAAAAAGGATAGCTGCTGAGTATCATGTCACAGGAAAATGAGGAACAGTGGCAGATCCCTCATCAGATAAGTCTTCCCGAGATACAATCTTGAAAAAGCTGGTATGCACGGCTAATGAGAATGTAGCAAGTTTGATCTCCATAGTGTATCAAATGTCCCGGGGATTACAGTGCTGAAAGCCACTGCAGGAAATCACTCGGGCTGCTACTATTCCAGCTGGAAAAATACTGAGAATTGTTCATCAGCACTGGGGTTGAGGAATGTATAACGTTAAAAGGCTATATGTAGAATAATGCATAGGTGACAGTGTGTTATGAAGTGTTTTTTTACACACCCGAGGTGTGTGTAAAAACTGTCATAAGCACACAGTTGCTTATGTTTTATTTTTTATAATAATTGCTACAGGGACTTACAGAGTAGTGTGTTTCCCACTATTGTACTGGTAGTGACAGTGACGCGCGAGCGCTCCAACTGCCATAGTAACGGGGCATGACCTCATATCTAGTTATTATGGTATTTGATCACACTGATAAACAGTGATAATGGGGGTCAGTAGTTATTATATTAAGAATATCGAAATGTATCCTATTTAAAGGTGATAGGAAAAATGTTTTGTATTTTTCAATGTCCTCCTGTTGTCCTTTTTGTATCTATCTGCTATTTTGATATGTTCTAACCTTTTTTGGTGTAACTAATAATTTCATCATAAATACTATGAGCATTTTTAATGCTCCCATGACCGGTTTGTAAAAGTGCATTACAACTGCCCGATTATAATTATGCATTACAATCGGGTAACTGTAATTGCTCTCTGTCAATCAAGCTCACACTGCGAGCGGCATGAGTACTATAGTCACATAACTGCCACGGTATTAAAAAATGCTAAGATAGACAGGAAAGGGGTGCTACTGATGTGGGGGTAGTGCAGCCTGTAAAAAATGAGTACAAGAGAATGGAGAACTGGCGCAGCTCACCGACACCATCACAAAGGCACAAAAGTCCAGAGAACTTGTTTTACTGCTGGTGCCAGATTTATTAAGTAAGTAATAATACCCAACAGGGTGGGCGTTATTGGGATATAACAGACCGCCAAGGGGTGTAATGAGGCCCGATGCCACAGGCGGAGGGCCTTATAGCCCCTGGAAGGTCCGTTATATCCCATAATGCCCACCCTGGAGGGTATTATTACACTTAGATAATGGGTTTATATTTTTAGTAATTTTTTAAAAAATAATGATTTTAATAAAAATACTGTCAAATGCTAGTAAAACTTTACTAAAATGTTGGCTTGTGCAAAATAGTTCTTTTAGTGCCACTAGAGGGAGCTGTTGTTTATTCTCTGTGTTTTTCGTAGTGTGTTGCAGTGCTACGTTTTGATAGTGATGTCTGAGGAACTGTTTCGTTTAAATTTTTTATCCTGCTCTGTTAACTGTTCACTTTATGTTTAAATATATTATTTAATTGCGAGAATGAGAGGCAGGACCGAGACGTGTGAGCTGTACAGCAGGAATCACGTGCTGTTTTGTGAGAGTATTGAGGGATACGGAAGTCAGCCAATGGCGTCTGGGGTGAGAAATCAAGGAGGTAATTTGTTTTATTTAAAGAGAATGTTTGTCAATGAAGGAGCTGAAGTTTCATTTTAATTTTGGAATGAGAAGGAGCAGCGGTGCCAGGTGGTGGCAGTTGCGAGAGTGGGAGACGATGCAAGGTTCTGGCTCTTGGTAGTGTCGGCGTGAGGAATGAGTGATATTAGGATGTGATGGGTGCTGTTCAGGGGAACTTGTTATTCAGCGGGCCGTTGTTAAGAAATAACAGCCCGGGTAGGAGGCTGTTTCAGCCAATCAGGAAGCGAGTCTGACTTTACCCATTATCTAAGTGAATATAACCACAGCAGAAGTGCAGTGAAGCAGGCATGGACAAGTCTCACGTTTTGAGCCTAGCCCCTTGTCAAGAGACAGGTAAACAATGCTGGAGGGATCTAAGGAGTCGGAGGGCTGGCCGGGGTGGGGGGGGGATCAAGTGTCCCATGGACTGCTCTTCTCCGGGGAGGGGGGGAGGCTGTCGGAGTTTGACTGACCCCTGTGAAGGCCAGGGATCTGACCAGAGCTAGGCAGTGTTGGGAAGCGTGCCAGACATGTGGCGTATGCGTCATCATGTCACTGCATGCCACACCTCCCCAGGATACCATACTAATAAAAAAATTATCAAATTGCACACCATGACGTCCATCCCATGCCACAGGCCCCACGCCACCAACCGTAACATCCTCGCTCTCTATACCAACCAAGTCTTCGTCGGGGTAGGGCCCATCCTGGAGGGCAAGCCAGGGTGCTCAGGAGTTGTGGTAGGTCAGGGGTAGCGGGGGGTGGGCACAGGGAACAGGACCAACATATGGCCAGCCTGATGGAGCAGCAAAAAGAAACCAATATAAAATTAAAAAAAAAACACAACACCGGGGGACCGTATTTACAATAACACTCTTAAAAAGATATTGGGCTCCATTCTCAAATGGGCGAGAATGCCACAAGCCCCAGATTAGCCGAAGTTATGGAACACCAGACTTGCGGCATTCTCCTGGCCAGCGATCAGGATCTTCTATCCTATGCGCCAAGTGCCGCAAGTTAGACTAACTTTTTGTGGTCTAGTTTGTGACAATCCCAGGGGCCTTTTTTTACAGAGCTTGCGCCAGATATTTGGCGCAAGCTGCCGTAAAATGTGGAAACTATCATAACTGTGCCCAAGACTGTAAAATCAGGTGCAGTTGTGGTGAAAGGGTTTGGTGCACTGTCAGATCCTATGTGCCGTGGCACAGGGCCTGGCACAAGCCTTGTGCCATACTCTGAAAATCCGATCCATTGTCCTTACCAGTATGGAAACAGCATAAGTGCAAAGCAGCTGTCATGTGCAAACAGGCAAATGCAAATACCAGTATTTAAAGTGGATATACTTAAACAATGCACATTCAAGGGCGTAGCTACTGATACTCCAAGTAAGCCATGGCATACAAAGTTTATTAGCAGGGGGTAGCAAACAAGCTGGCCAGCATTGCTCTACCCTCTCTAGTCCACCAAGTTTAAATTCCTTTGTTTGGCTTTGCAGGCTTTTTCTTTTCTCTTTCAGCTTTGTTTTGGGGGTGGGGGTGGCAGAGTGGACCGCAGATGTTAAAGCTGAAGGTCTCAATTACGTCCGCATGGCCTGCCTGCATAGTGATTGGCTGCGGCATCTGGTAGGGGGTGTGGCAAGTCTGGGGCAGTGAGTTTAAATGTGCCAGCAAAGTTGGAAGCCATACTATTAGTTCAGCTGTACTGAGAGTGAGAGAAGCAGTAGAAGAACTGAGGAGCAGCAGACGGAAGAACAGACTCCGAGCCAGCTAAAAGAATGAAGACTTCATGTGGAGTGATAAGTGGAGTGAATCTGCCTACCAACGGGGGAGAGAGAAGAAATTTCTGCCATGGTCTTGGACTCATGATGCAGTCAGTGGCGTTTACCAGTGGGCAGCAAACACCACACTAGCAGCGTAGACAGACAGCAGGTCTAGTGTGGGAATCATCTGATTGGAGCCAGGAACCTTGGACTCAAGTCGTGGAGGGGCAAGCTTGAACAACAGTAGCGGAGGGGGTAGCATTGTGGTAGGTTGGTGTACAAATCTGAAATGCCTGGCTACACCCCTGTGCACATCTGATTCAGAAACTGATTTAGACGAAGAACCACACTGGACGAAGCTCACTAGCCAGATGGGCTAGTTTGGCTAGTAGCCAAATGTGCACTGGAGGCATGGGGAATTGATTCCTCTCATGCATACTGCACATAACGGATGATCTATAAGACAGATGCAGACTCCATGCCCTCAGTGGTTCACGCTGCAAGAGATACAAGGGTAAGAATCAGTACACACGTTTTAACCAAACGGCAGTTCATAAAAAAAGACACAATTTCAGTTCTGTCATCAATTCCTTGGAGACCATTGGCTGCAACTTAAAAATTCAGAAGGACTCTTTTTTTTCACAAGTTGCTCTTCTGGGTCTCCCCCTCTTTGTCCAATCACAACTTTCTCAATAGCTGTGAACCTCCAGGTGTTGGAGCTCCCTTGGGGTGAGTATACAACATGGGCAGAAAGTGCAGAATACGATGATTTGTGTTGTTTAGCCCTAACGCATGGGAGAGTAAGTATATTAAGGCTATATAGAGCACCCCTTATGTGCAGGAGGAATCAGTTCTCCATGCCTCCAGCGCACTTTCGACTACTAGCCTAACTAGCCCATCTGGCTAGCAAACTTCATCCAACGTGGTTCTTTGACTAAAATCAGTTTTCTGAATTAGATGTGCATTGTTTCATACATCCACTTTGAATATTATTTGCCTGTTAGCACATGATTGCTGTGTTGCACTGACGCTCATTCCATGCTGGTAAGGACAATATTTCTTTAAGAGTGTTGCTGTAAACATGGTCCCGGCCCCAGCATTGTTTACCTGTCACCTGACAAAGAGCTAGGCTCAGAACTTTGTGACCTGTTGTGCATGCCTGCCTCACTGTATTTCTGCTGTGGTTATATTCACTTAATACATGAGGCAACAGCAGTAAAACAAGCTCTCTGGACTTTTGTGCCTTTGTGATAGTGTGGGAGAGTTACACCAGTTCTCCTTTCTCTTGTAATTAAAAATGCTACCCAGTAATTATCAAAAACAAGACATGGATGGGCTACGTTCTTGCTAGTCACACACCACATCGCCACCGGCAAATCTTTTTAACATGTGGCTTCAATTTTGCTGGTTTCTCGTGCGACAGTGGAGAATACCATGAAGATGGGACCACTGTCCTCTTATCTCACCGTAGAGCAGACTGCACATTAAAAACCTACAGGTCATATGTTTGCCCTCGGGTAAACGCGAGACTTCACGGAGCATTAGACTTGGTTATGCTTAACTCCCGAGAGCATACTGACTCCGGAGATCTGTGAACTGATGAGGATTTGACTCCTGAGTGTGTACCTCATGATGGTCAGGAAGGTACGTGCCAACGACTGGCACCTCAGACTCTCCCCGTTATCCAAAAGGAGGCCTGTTTTGTGGCAGGGGATAAAAAACACTGATGCTGTGGTCTCACCTTAGTTGGGAGCAGGGATTTAAAAAAAAACAACAGATGTGGTCTTATCATTTATGAGAAGGTAGGACACAATTCGGGTCAGTTTATACTTCTGTAATCCCCTACAAATGGGGGTTCCCGAAGATCTTCCTTGGGTGTGCCTAAATGCCCACTGCCAGGCTGGTATCCTGTGTCTTAGCATGTTAAAAGTGTTTGTATGAGAGTGCCTTAATGCCTCTGTGCTCTGTCTCTTTAAGAGCTGCCTATAACGTGGTGCCTGTTTAATCTGGGAGGGGGCTGAGTGTTTCTATGCTCGAGTTCCACCCGGGCTGCCAGATAATTGCTCCATTCTGCCATCGCTAGTTGCGCAGAGGGAGGTCTGTTAGAAGCTGTACTTATTTGCTGGCTATCTATTAGAATAGAAATGATATTGTAGTTTGTCTACTCTGCCTTCTTTGTAGCATGGACAGTTCTGTTTATCACCACCATCTTGGCCCTAGACTGCAAGAATGGGCCAATCAGTACCTTTGGAGACCCTAAAATGGAGTCTGTCTCCAGGGGTCTTGTGGGAGTGAATTTCTGTAGGAATTGTAGTTTTGAGACTTTGGCGCCTAAATGTACCTGGAGGGGGAGCCCTTGCTTTGACAGACAGATGAATCAACGAATCTAACCTTTTGGACTGAAGGGAAATTCCCAAGCTGCCTGCTGCAGTGAGAGAGTCTGGAGAGTAAACAGCTCAAGTGATTTGAGCAGCAGCTCCTGCATAGTTCGCACAGAAGATTGGTGGAAAGGCTGAGTTTGGCCTGTCTGCCTGCTGTCCCTCGAGAGGGAATCCTTTGAAAGGCTTAGCAATCAGACTGTATCCGAATTGGAGTGTGATAAAGCCACTGAAGCGTGACCAGATTTAAACCTGAAGAAGACCGATTTGCTGTACACGATTGGCCTGTCAGGACATCCATTTACCACAGAATTCCTGGTTTTGCTCAGAGACACTGATATTGCGGCCTGGACTGCCTTCCACATAATGGTATGGTGATTGCTTTACTATAAATGTGCTGTGTGCTGTTAGTGGGTCGCGATTTGGTTCCCCACTGTGTAAACGTGCCACGCTTGCTGGAAGCTGCATCCAGCACTACCAAACTCAAAATCTGAACTGTTCCACCTGGCCTGGGCCTTGCCACCTGGCCCAGCCAGCTACTACAGGCACAGAAACTATCATCAACGAGAGACTCACACGGGGATCAGCCCCCTGCTCAACCATCTCGAACAGGAACGACACCTCGGTGATTCATAAGGGCCCTGCTTCTCCTGGCAAACCAGTCATCAACCTGCAGTCTCCATTTCATCTAGCCTGTGTCTCGTATTGGGTAGCGTGAGTTACAATTAGGGTAGCTCCCTGCAACAACAGCTAAATCTCAAGTGTTGTCATCTGATTGCATTGTTGTTTTTCCTTTCATGAACTGAGCCTTCAGGCTCTGGATTACAAATTGTGTGTGGTTGTGCATGCCTTTTCTTTTCATCACAGGGCCCTAACCCGCTGTGACGTCGGCCTACTCCGGGCAACAATCCAGGCTAGCCCACCTTACTTCCAACTGGTTACCCAGAGCGTGTGACTGTGTAGGAACTAAAAGTGCATGCGTAATTGCCTGACCAGATCAGTTTTCGAATCAAACAACCTGATTATGCCCCTCCCTTGTTCAATTCCCCTGAATAAATCGGATCGAACTCTTTTGCATTTAATTTGACTGTGGTTCCAATTTGTACCAAAAGCACTGTACTGTTATTTGCTGTGCCTAACCTTGTTTTACAAGGGGTCTCCAGGGTCGAATTGGTGGAACCAGCTCTGGTGGTAAGTGCAAACAGTGTGGGGAATTGTATGCTGAATAGGGGCTACTGTGAAAGCATTTGTTGCATGTTGTCTAGGCCACTAGAGGGGAAAGAGGGGGGTTACAGTGTCCAGGAGGGCTGTACCCAGATTAGCCTTGTTACTAACAACCCTGTCCTCCGGGTGAAGGCACTCGTTTCAGTACCCAGGCCCCTTAACCTGCAACTAGCCATGCAGGCAGGGGTAGCAGCCCTTGGGATAGCGCCACCTAGGGGTTACACTTCTGTAAAACAACAGAGGAATTATAAAAATAACAAAACAAAACTGACTGATTTCAAATATATATACACATAAAAAATATGCCAGTACTGCTGGATGTTTGGCAGTCAAGGGAAAAAATGGCACACCAAGAATGAGAACCCAATGTAATTCTGTTTATTTAAAGGAAAGCTGTTGAAAAGCTTACTCCCTGGTTTAGCTTTTTACAGTAAGAGCAGCGTTTTTCTCGTGCCGCAACTTACTGTATTTTAATGCCGAAAAGGCTGAGACCGAGACCTAGAGTATAAGCGGACGCAAGGGCACCATTTGCTGTAAAAGTGTGGTGCCGCACTGCTTGCTTCATTATTTTCAGATTGAAGCGAAGCAAGTAGGCGCCTCACACGAATAGTGTAGCACATGAAGCCCCCACTCCACCCCTGTGTTCGCTATATATCTGATCTCGGACTTTTCAGCATTAAAATACGGTAAGTTGCAGCACCAGAAAACATCTTCTACTGTAAAAAGCTAAACCGGGAGGGGTAGCTTTTGGGGGCAGGAGCCCCTGTTTTTGACAGCTTTCCTTTAAAGCATGGACATAACTTTTCAGACCTATTATTCTGTGGCTTATGTTCTCTCATGGTGGCTAAAATTTTGGTGGTTGCTTTAGCCACAGTGGCAAGAATTTTCAAAATCCTAGGCGGAACAGAGGTGGGTAAGTGTAAACCAGAATTTTACACTCACTCTTGGTGTGGAATATTTTTATAAACCCCTCAAGCTTCACTCATGAGATTTATGTACAATTCTGGTTACACCCACCCACCCGTGTATAAAACTACTGGTAAAGTGTTTGTACAGCCTGAAAACTGGGTTGCACATTTTTTGTGTTACATGATATTGTGTAATGGAGCAACAACCAGCTGCAGCCCGTCAATGAAAAATCACTTTTGTTTCCCCCTGTAACACGCTGCTGTTCCGGATTCACTGACTGGGCAAAAGAGCAGCATGGTACAACTTAACCTCTGCTCTCTTTTAAAAACATGATGAATTTTTTTTACCAACTAAGAAATACTGCTGCTTTAAGAGTTTACACTTTATTAAAGGATAGTGCAGGAGGACGGGGTAGGCGAAACAAAGTATTTCTTTACAATGCTGTATTAGTGGACTACGTGACATGAAGCTGTTGTTTCAAATGCCTGGTTATTTAACTATTATATTACCTGTCCACATGCAGTAATGTAATGTGGTAACATAGTGGCAGGATATGTGTAATATGTAAACTATATGGTATAACCTCATATGATGTTTCAGAAGATCGTGGAAGTGATTGTCACTGTATGCTAAAACATAATGGAAGGAACGTTGACGTCTCACATGATACAATATGGCATGGCATGGTTTTGACTGAAAAACTAATAAAAATATAAGTTAAAAAAACAGCTTCTGTTTCCTTGGTCTTCATCTGTTTTTGTTGCTTATTCCTGCTGTGATGTCGTAATTCTGTGCTTCTGACATCAACCTGTTGTCACAGGAACAACTGTGATGTCAAAAGCAGAGGATTAGGACTTCAGGGCAAGAAAAACAGCAGGAATAGATGAAGTCTATGGGGCAAAGAGTCTGGTTTCCTGCAAAGGTCTTTAGTGATAAAGAACGGAATATTCTGAAGTTCAACATATTTTGGAACACTATAAGATCGGAGTCTTGCTAATGCTGAACAGGGTTTTTGGTTTTTTTTTGTGCAAAGAACTGACAAATTGTTTTACGAAAATGTTATGGCAAAGCAAATTTTCTTTTTTTTTTTTCCTTTCTGTTTATGCCCCTGTATTCTCTGGCCACTCCGCCTATCCTCAGGAAGTCCGGGCACCTCCTGATCCCCTCCACTTTCCTCCATCAAGCCTTTGCTTTGCCCCCAGGCAGGCTGGGGGGGGATGCCCCTGGACATTATGGTCTTGTCAGACAGGGCTCACGCTGGGAGCCGAGGGACCCTGGATTTACCGGGGCCGTCACTGTTGCAGAGATGCTGAGATTGCAGTCTTTTCCCATGTGAGTGCCCCCCGGGGACGTCATGTGCAAGGTCGTCTAGGTGTGCACAGGCACATTGTGTGTGCATCCCCACGCTGATGGCTGTGACGTCCCTCCCTCCCAAGTCCATCTCTAGCTGCAATGCCACCTGTGGTCACCCAGTTGACAGTCTCACAGCAGAGCGTGGAATTCTCCCTCCCTGGAAGAGAAAAGCGTCTTCTTGGATGCTCAGTCCTCCTCCTCCTCCCAGATGGCCCTCAACGACCCGAGCTCGTTTACAAGCTCGGGTCCGCAAATTTTATTTCTAAGGCACCAAATCCCGAAGGCTCTGGGTGTCATACACAGTAATACAATAAAGTAAGTCACTGTTTTAGGAAGTATAACAAAATGATTTTGCAAAAACAGCTAAGTTAACAAACCCATACCTTAAAGAGCTAGTGTAGTGCTTAAAACTAATATTAGTTTTTAAAAGCCGTCAACCATTACATTTTATATCTAAGGTACTTTTTCTTTTCCCATTGGTTAATTAGAAGACTGTTGGCCTGATGTTTTTGGGTGTGATATGTGGAATAGCACTCCGCCTAGCAGCTGACATATTTAGCTCTGTTCCCTCCATTACATATTCAATATTGTGACCCCACTGACTGTGACATCAGTGCTGCTTAGGAACAACCAATCAGTAGCTGCCAAGTCAGTCACCTGTGATGTCACACTGTCAGTGAAATCACAATGCTGATGATGTAGTGGGGGAATAAAGACGGGTATACCAGCTACGAGGCTGAGAGCTGTTCCACACATCCAATGCAATATTATCACATAGAAAACTTTTTAACGAGCAAAAGGAAAAAGAAAAATACTTCCAAAATAAAACGTTACAAGTGACTACTACTTAAAACTTGTATTGATTTCCTGTTTGTCTGGTTTGGTTCCACTAGCTCTTTAAAAAGTTTCTTTTTTTTAAGATCAGATTTTTTATTTAAATCTAGTGGGGGAAGGGGGGGTGCACATTCATGAGGTGGCAGAGCATTTTAAATAAAGGGGGCTGCCATACCTAAAGCCTGGTCTGCTGACAATTTTAAATGAGACCAGGGAACATGCAGGAGACCCGTCTTGGTGGAATGGAGGAAGCCGATGGGGTAGTCTATAGTCAGTGAACTGTTTCAGGTAGCCAGAGCTCAACTCATGCAGGGCCTTGTAAGTGAACAAACATATTTTAAAGCTGATGTGCCACTGCGCTTGTAACCAGTGCAGATCGCAAGGCACCGGTGTGATCTGCTCAGAAAGAGTTGTTCCAGCAATCAGTGGGACTGCCACCTTCTGAACTAGTTACAGGTGGCGCAATAACCTCAAAGTCAGCCCTAGGTAGAGGGCGCTGCAGTAATCCTATCTTTTTTTTGTTTTTTAACCAGGAGAGACACACTAAACAAACTTATTTACAGATGCGACCTGGGAGCACAAGGAAGTTAAGTGACTTGCTCAGGGTCACACAGTATGCAAGTGGGGGCTGCAGGATTCAAACCCAGGTCTCCAGGTTTGCAGCTCAGAGCCTTAAACTACTGCACTATACTGCCTCCTAGCTAGATGTAATGAAGGCATGTACCAGAGTTACCAGGTCAGCTGGGGCAGGAAAAAAGCTTAATCCAGACAATGTTTAGTAGGTTGAAAAAGGCGCTGCAGACTACCACCGACACCTTAGGTTCTAGCATCAGCCTGCAGTCTACAGTGACTGACAGATGTCTTGCCTTATCCACAGCTCCTAGTGCAGTGCCTTTCAGTGATGGCAGTAATTATGAGTCGTGATTGTACAAATGTATTGTTTATACCTTTCAGTGTTGAAAATCTTCAGCAAAGCATACTTAATAAAAATTAAAAAAAATTATGAGTCAGCCCTGTGGGAAGGGGAGACTGGAGTTTGCAACCAAACTAAGGAGGGACTCTTAGCTCCATGGATCGGTGGGGTTGCTTGCTAACTACTTGGGGGACACAGAGACGGTGCACATTACTCTTATCTCCCTTCTTCCCTCCTATCACTAGTGGATGAACTAGAAGTAGGACTTGAAAGGGTCTCATGGTCCCATGACCCTCAGAGCTGGACACTGGGCACCATGGCAAGGATAGGACAACTAGAAGAAGGACAAAGGCCACATGAATGAGAAAAAGCCTTTGGTGGTTAGGCCCCCCCCCAACTGAGTGCCGAGGAAGAAAAAGTAAAAGAAGCTACTGTAGCAGCAATTACAGTTCGCACTGCGTGAATGTGTTGAGTTGGTAGTACAGCTCATAAGCCTACAGGATTGGTTAGGACACTAATTAAAGTTCTTAAGGATCTGATCCGCTTTTGTAGAGAGGCATTATAGGGTAGAGGGCACAGCTTTAATCTTTTCTGATTGAAACAGACAGCTGCTCCTATGACATGGTCTTTGTGGTTCTCTTTAATGGTGGGAAATCAGGATTTGGAAAAGAGCGAGACGCATTTAATCTTCACATGTGATACCGAACTAAAAACCCCAGGCAGGAGATCAGCAGCCGTGTTATGAAGAGTCAAGCCTCCCCCTCAGCAGCGGACTTAAACAAAGAGTGCCGAGTCGGAGACGAGATGCCTCCTTATCTTCTCGACTCAGATACAGTTTATACTTCGATCACATCCAGATGTGGACACACTGAAACACTGTATCTTCCGGCAGGCGGGTTTGCATGAGGCAGGTGCAAAGAAACTCTAAAAGCTATTTTAAGATGACTCAGTACGCACTTGAATTTACAATGCATGTCATTAAACGTTTTCCTAAAAACTACAAAATTAAAGAAAACAAAATTCAGAATTTGTAAGGAGAGTCTAACATGTAGAGAACTAAATTTTTTTTTTAATTTATGTATTTATTTATTCATCTGAAAACTGATAAATGAGAAAGGCGTAATGAGCCAAAGCTTGTTTCCAGGTGCGTACCATGGGAGAGAAACAGAGGAGATACCAGTAGTTTAGATTATAGCTTATGGGACCGTCATCTGATGCTCCCTGATGAATAAAAACAGGTTACTCACCTGTAACAGTAGTTCTAGGAGTGGTATATGTTGTTCATCCACACTCTTTGGCATGTCCCTTTCCCCTTTAAATCTGGCTGGAAGTCTTTAAGCTGGCTCCATGGCCCTGATCTTAGCCGCTGGGAGCAAGGTGGTCGCTCTAAAGCCGGGAGGTCGGTGGAGGCAGGGATGAATATATACCACTCCTAGAACTACTGTTACAGGTGAGTAACAGGTTACTCACCTGTAACAGGAGTTCTAGGAATGGTATATGTTGTTCATCCACACTGTCTGGCAGGTTCCTTGCTGCTTTAAATCTTGCCGGAAGGTCTTCAAGCTGGCTCCTCCCACCCACCCGGGTGGTAAAACTCTCAGCTGTGCCCCATGACGCCAGATCTAGCCCGCTGGAAGCCAGGTTGTGCGTCGAAGCCGGAGAGGCTGGGTGGGTCATGTGGATGAACCACATATACCATTCCTAGAACTCCTGTTACAGGTGAGTAACCTGTATTTCTAGGGACATGGATATGTTGTTCATCCACACTATCTGGCAGACTCCTAGCAGTTCTCCGGGAGGAGGGAGGCAAGGCGCACACCCCCTACTTAGGGAATAAGACTGGAGAACCAAGATCCCAAAACCAGCATCCCGGCGTGACTCGAGGTCGATGTGGTAATGGGTAATGAAGGTGTGTGCTGACTTCCAGGTAGCAGCCCTGCAGATTTCCTGGATAGGGACGTCCCTGGAGGCAGCCACCGATGCAGCGATATGGCAGGTAGAATGAGCTCTTATCCCTTTTTTGAGGCTCCATGCCCGCCAACCTATAGTAGAGATCTATGCAGGAGGTGACCCACCTGCCTATCGTCCACTTGGCTGCAGGTCTGCCAGGTGCGGCTTCAGCGTGAGTGACAAACAGCTGGCGAACCTCTCCCCAAACTTCAGCCGCCTGCTCCTTGTAATAAGCTTAGCTTCTAGGATCCAAAGTATGGAGCCTATATTTGGCCTCCGAGGTGTGATTGGGGTAGAACACCGGCAGAGTCAACACCTGGTTAAGGTGAAACTCCGACACCACCTTCAGAAGGAATTTCGGTTGGGGGTGCAGGACAACCTTGTCCCTGTGGAAGACCAGATAAGGAGACTCGATGGAAAGCACCTGGAGCTCTCCCATCCCTCTGGCTGACATGATAGCCACCAAGAAGGCGGTCTTCCACGACAGGTGAGAGATGTCACACCTGTGCATCGGTTCGAATGGCTTGCCCATGAGCTTAGCCAATACCAGCAGTAGATCCCACGGAGGTGGAGGTTCTCGCACAGGAGGGGATATGTGATCAAGGCCTTTGAAAAAGCGCCCGACCACCTTCTCCTGCGCCACCGACTGCTTCCTGGCCCGTGCCCAGCAAGCAGAGATGGCTGCCAGGTGCACCTTAAGGGTCTTCGACCAAAGCCCTTGCTGAGAAAGGGACCACAGGTAGTCCAGAATGCTTGCCAAGGAGCAGGAGGAAGGGTCCAGGCCCTTGCCCTGACACCAAATGGAGAATCTCTTCCATGTAAAGGCATAGCATTTTCTGGTCGACTCCTTACGGGAAGCCTCAACAACGTTGAAGACCTCGTCGGAAAGACCCAAGGCCTGGAACTCTAGCCGCTCAGGAACCAGGCCATCAGTTGCAGGGACCAAAGGTCCGGATGGAATACCTTCCCCTGATTGACTGAGATCAGGTCCAGGCGGGCTGGAAGCCGCCTCGGGAGCCTGGAGCTGAGGCTGAGGAGATCTGGATACCAGAACTGGCGGGGCCAGTCTGGGGCTACCAGAATCACCTGCGCCTTGTCCCTCCTCACCTTAAGAAGCACCTTGTGGATCAAGGGAAATGGGGGAAAGGTGTAGAAGAGGCCCAGGGTCCACGGCCTCGAGAAGGCATCCCCCTGCAGCGAGCCCTGCTGAGGGGGGCGGGCATGAAACAGTCTCAGCCTCGCATTCTCCCTGGAGGCAAACAGATCCACCTGAGGCATGCCCCAGTGGGAGAACAGATCTGTACTACCTCCGCAGGAGAGACCACTGTGGGACGCAGCTCTTATCCGCTTAGGGCATCGGCCAGAATGTTGGGAGGCTCCTGCCACATGGATGGCAAGGAGATCCACCTCCAGGCTGCACACGAGGGACCAAATGCAGAGAGCTTCCCTGCACAGAGGCATGGAGTGCATCCCGCCCAGGTGGTTTAGGTAGTACATGGTCGTGGTATTGTCCGTCTGGACCTGGACCACTTGACCCCATACAAACGGAGCGAAGGTGGTGAGGGCTAGATGAACTGCTGGAAGCTCCAGCAGGTTGATGTGGCATCGGGACTCCCGAGGGGACCAGAGGCCGTCTGCTCTGTGCTCCCCCAGATGGGCACCCCAACCCATCAGAGAGGCATCGGTCGATAGACAGACCATCGGCTCGGGGCGGACAAACGGGATGCCCTCCTGCAGGTGAGCTGGAACGGTCCACCACTGGAAAGCGTTCCACATCTCCTGGGTCACTGTCACTGGCTCATCCAAAGGATCGGAGCACTGTGACCATTGGCTGGCCAGTCCCCACTGTAGGGGACGCATGTGCCAATGGGCCCAACGGACCACACTGGTGCAGGTCGCCATGAGGCCCAGGAGGCGCAGGAAGTCCCGGGCAGGGCACAATTGCTCAACCTGAAATGATTGGGCAAAGGAGGAAAGAACCTCGGCCCTGTCTGCCGGGAGCCATGCTCTGGCTCGCAGAGAGTCGAGCTCTGCCCCAATGAATTGTATTACCTGCTTTGGCATGAGTTCCGACTTGGCCTTGTTGATAAGGAGGCCAACTTGAGAGCAAACCTGGAGGGCCAGATCCCTGGACCGCTCCACCTCCATTCTGGAGGAGGCCGCAATCAGCCAGTCATCCAGGTAGGGGTACACCCGGACCCTTCGGCGCCGCAGGAATGCTGTCACCACTGCCATGCATTTGGTGAAGACCCTGGGAGCTAGAGAAAGGCCAAAGGGCATGGCCCGGAACTCGTAGAGGGACCCCTTTGCCCTGAAGCGGAGGAATCTCTGGTGGGACAGACGGATTGGGACATGAAAGAACGCGTCCTGGAGGTCCTGAGAACAGAACCACAAACCTCGTTCCAAGGATGGAATAATCTGAGCCAGAGTGACCATCCTGAAGGTTCGAGACCTTAGGAACCTGTTCAGGTCATGCAGGTCTAGAATGGGACGCCAGCCCCCCGTCCGTTTCGGGACCAGGAAGTACCTGGACACAAACCCCGGGTCTGATGGAGAATCCGTCACCTTCCTGATCACCTCCTTTTTCGAGGAGCAGGGCAATGTCGGCTCAATGAGCTGACAGGGAGGCTGCGGACCCCGTAGCCCCCATTGGGGTGACGGCTCGGAAGGGCGGGGCCTGCTCGAACTACAGAGGCAGACCCTTTCCTACTACCTCCAACACCCAGCGGTCTGTGGTGATAGCGGACCAGGTGGAAAGGAAGTGGTGGAGCCGTCCCCCCATGGGGGGGAACCCAGGGGGAGCGACTAGGCTGGGGGCGACACCCCTCAACCCGTCACTGGGTAGGCTTGGAGGAAGGACCGGCCGAGGGACCTCCTGGGCCTTTTCCTCCCTGCTTCCTGTTGGATGAAGCCACAGGCTTGGCTTTGGGGTGCCAAGCGCGAGCCTGCTGGCCCTGTTGCTGTACCAGACATACCGCAGGGGCAGAAGGTCGAAAGGACTTATGTTGCTGACGATGGCCCTTGTCCTTCTGAGCGGACGTGACCGAGTCCAGGGTAGCATTGGACTTTTCGATCCTCTGGAGGTGGTTTTCCACTCCAGGGCCGAACAGGTCGGTCCCCAAGAAGGGGACATCCGCCAATTTGGGCTGGGTATCTGCCATAAAGGTGGATATCCTCAGCCAGGCTCTGCGGCGCATGGCCACTGCGGCCGCTACTGAAACGGGCACAGGAGTCTCCGATGTCTAGAGCCATTTGGAGCTGCTGTTTCGTCACTGCCCTTCCCTGATCCGGCACCTGCTTGACCGTAGTCTGCAGGTCGGCCGGGAGATGAGGGATCACCTCATCCAGGGAGCCCATGAGGGCGTGGGAGAAGTGCATCATCAGTACGGCCGAGCTGGCCTGACAGAGGCCGAGGGAGGACGCAGTGTACACCATGCGCCCGGCATAGTCCAGCTTTTTGGACTCCTTGTTGGGGGGCTCATCCACATCCCTAGCATTCCCGGAACGCCGGAAAACGCTGTCGGTGACCAACCCCTCTGCAGAGGGGTGTTCTGAAAAAATGGACAAAGAGCCAGTAGGGACTGCATACTTCCTGGCCATCCTGGCCGAAGGCGCAGGACAGGAAGCCGGCTGCTGCCAAAGCTCCAAGGCTGTGCCAACAATGGCTTCAGCCACCGGAAAGGCCTCCGTGGGAGAATCCCCTCGGTCCAGTATCTCCGTGAGGGGATACTTGGCCCGCTTGGATACAGGCTCGAGCTTCATCCCGGTGGACTCCGAGATGAGCCGAAGCAGACCCATGAATGATGATGGGCTCTCATCCATCGACTGCCCCCCCCAGAGGACTCCAGATCAAGGGGCCTGGAAAACAGGGAGGCGTCGTCGTCAGACTCTGAAGAGTCTGCGAAGAGCTGCCCGGGGCCTGAGCCACCCTCCACCTGCCGAGGACGGTCGGGAGTGAGGGTGACCGACAACCGTTGGGGCAGACCCTGACCCGACCGACAGTCCTTGGTCGGAGCCCCCGATTTTGGTTGTGGAGGCGGAGGTTCCACCACAATCGGTGGGGCAGCTGGTTTCAGCCAAACAACCGGCCCAGGCTTGGGCACCTCGACCACCGCGAGGGATTGTTTCGGCCTTTCGGGTGACAGCCACTTAATGACCAGGGAAGGTGGCGGCATCGGCTTGTTCCCGGACAAAAGGAGCTGCTGCCACATTAAGTCCTCGTAGCGTCGACGCAATTTGCGCCGAAGCCTCTCCTCTTCCGAGGAGGAAGATGAGGACGAGCAGTGCCGCCGCTTTCATCGGTGCCGAGACCAAGACCGCTGATGTCGGTGGGATCGGCTGGACCGAGACGAGGTTCGAGACCGAGACCCTCGGTGTTTCCGAGGGTGGGTCTGGGAGGGAGCGGGAGACACCCGCTCCTCCCTCAGCTCAGGAACCTTGACCGGGGACTCCAGCACAGGAGGCGCAGGCAAGTCCTCGGTTTCCACCAGGGGAACCGGTGACGAAGGGTTGTCGGCTTCAAGTGTCGACAGCCCATCCGACGGGTCGAGAAAAATCTCGACTGCGTCGATGGGTGTATCGACCGGCTGACCTGACAGGGACACCGTGAAGCCAGCAGCCTTAGCCGCAACCTCGACCAAAGTCAAGTATCGACTGTCCGGGGAAGGGGACCTCTCCCGCTCCCACGAACGTCGACGGTGGGACTTACCCTTCGAGTCCTTCTTTTTTGACCGAGAAGAGTGTCCTGATGGCCCCTCACCCTTCGTGAAGAGAGAGACTGGCAAAGCTCCTTAAAGGAAGCTGTGTAGGAGGATCCCAGGGAGAGAGGGATAAATGATGCAACTGAGGAAGATTAGAATGCGGCCTGGGCCGCCTCCTCCTCGAAGGCGATCATCTGCTCGAGTTGCTCAGCCGAGCCAGCCACCACGGACACCGCCCAATGGGCCTCTTTGGACTTCACCAGTGGATAACGTTTCTCGGGGCGCCCAAGTTGTAGCCGGGCAGCGCGGTCTTCAAGGACATTGGCCGAGAAAGATCTGCACAACTCGCAGGCCTGTGGGTCGTGGTCAAGGCCGAGGCAGTAGACGCACGTGGAGTGCGGATCTGTCCTGGACATCTTCTGCCCGCATGGGCACTGCCGAAAACCGGGAGTCGATTTGTCAATCGCAGCCGCGAGGGAAGAATTTGACCGAAGTCTTGAAAACTTTAAAATTATTTTCGGGTGAACAGAAGAGTTAAGATCCAGTCTATATGCAGAGCGTTAAGGAGGGAACCTGAGCTTCCAAGCGGTAAGGAACATCTGGCGTCATGGGGCGGAGCCGAGAGTTTTACCACCCGGGTGGGTGGGAGGAGCCAGCTTGAAGACCTTCCGGCAAGATTTAAAGCGGCAAGGAACATACCAGACAGTGTGGATGAACATATCCATGTCCCTAGAACCTGTTTTTCTAGGAGCGTGGCTATGTTGTTCATCTACACACTCTTTGGAAGACTACTAGCAGTTCTCCGGGAGGAGGGAGGCAAGGCACACACACCCTACTTAGGAAACAGAGTTTGGAGAACCAAGGCCCCAAAACCAGCATCCCGACGTGACTCAAGGTTGATGTGGTAATGGGTAATGAAGGTGTTTGCTGACTTCCAGGTAGCAGCCCGACAGATTTCCTGGATACGGACGTCCCTAGAAGCAGCCACCGATGCAGCGGCATGGGGGGTGGAATGAGCCTTAAGCCCTATGGGAGGCTCCCTATCCACCAACCTACAGCACAGGTCAATGCACGATGTAATCTACTGTGCTATTGTCCGCTTGACTGCAGGTCTGCCAGGTGCGGCTCCAGTGTAGGTGACAAACAGCTGGTGAACCTTTTCCCGAACTTCCACCATTTGCTTTCTGTAGTAGGCTAGCGTTCATCTCAGGTCCAAGGTATGGAGTCTGTACTCGGCCTCCAAGGTGTGATTGGGGTAGAACACCGGCAAAGTAATCACCTGGTTAAGGTGAAACTCCGACACCACCTTTGGAAGGAATTTCGGATGGACCAGGTAAGGAGACTTGATAGAGAGCGCCTGTAACTCCCCAGTCCTTCTGGCTGATGTGATAGCCACCAAGAAGGTGGTCTTCCATGACAAATGTGACATTTGTGCATCAGTTCAAATGGCTTGCCCATAAGCTTTGCCAAAACCAGCAGTAGATCCCACGGAGGTGGAGATTCACACACCGGAGGGGATATGTGATCTAGGCCTTTGAGGAAGTGCCAGATCACCTTCTCCTGCGCCACCACCTGCTGACCACCATGCACCCGGTAAGCAGAGATGGCTGCCAGGTGCACCTTTAGGGTTGTTGACCAAAGTCCCTGCTGGGAGAGGGACCAAAGATAGTCTAAAATGCTAGCCACTGGACAGGACAACGGGTCCAACCCTTTGCCCTGACACCAGATGGAGAATCTCTTCCATTTAAAGGCATAGCATTTTCTGGTCGATTCCTTACAGGAAGCCTCAACAACGCTGAGGAACTTGTCAGAAAGACCCATGGCCTGGAACTCTGGCCACTCAGGAACCAGGCCGCCAGATGCAGGGATTGAAGGTCCGGGTGGAGTACCTTCCCCTGATTGACGGAGAGCATGTCCGGGTGTGCTGGAAGCCGCCTCGGGAGCCTGGAGCTGAGGCTGAGGAGATTTGAATACCAGAACTGGCATGGCAGTCTGGGGCTACCAGGATTACCTGCACCTGGTCCCTCCTGACCTTGATGAGCACTTTTTGAATCAAGGGAAGGGGAGAGAAGGCGTAGAAGAGGCCTGGGGTCCACGGCCTCGAGAGGGTATCCCCCTGTAGTGAACCCTGCTGGGGGGGGGGCATGATACAGCCTCAGCTTCACGTTCTCCCTGGAGGCAAACAGGTCCACCTGAGTGGTGCCCCAGTGGGAGAACAGATCTTGTACTACCTCCAAGCGGAGAGACCACTCGTGAGATGCCCCGCCCATCCAGCTGAGGGCATCAGCCAGCTGATTCGAGGCTCCTGCCACGTGAATGGCTAGGAGATCTGCATCCAAGCTGAGCACGAGGGACCAAATATGGAGAGCTTCCTTGCAGAGGGGTAAAGAGTGCGTCCCTGCCCTGCCTGTTGAGATAGTACATGGTCGTGGTGTTGTTCGTCTGGACCTGGACCACTTGACCCCGAAAGAATGGAACAGATGCTGTCAGGACTAGCCAAACCGCTCGAAGCTCCAGCAGGTTGATATGGTATCGGGACTTCTGGGGGGACCAGAGCCCGTGGACTCTGTGCTCCCCCAGATGGGCACCCCAACCCATCAGAGAGGCATCGGTCATCAGGATGACCATCGGTTTGGGGCGGACAAACAGGATCCCTTCCTGCAGGTGGGATGGGACAAGCCACCACTGGAGGCCGTCCCACATCCTCTGGGTCACAGAGACCAGCTGGTCGAGATGACCTGAGTGCTGAGACCACTATTTGGCCAGCTCCCACTGGAGGGAATGCATATGCCAGCGGGCCCATTGCACCACACTGGTGCAGGCTGCCATGTAGCCCAGAAGACGCAGGAAGTCTCGGGCAGGGCACAACTGCCCAACCAGAAATGATTGGGCAAAGGAGGAGAGAACCTCCACCCTGTCCACTGGGAGCCAAGCTCTGGCTTGGCAGGAGTTGAGCTCTGCCCTGATGAACTGAATCACCTGCGAAGGCACGAGTTCCAGCTTGGCCTCGTGGCCAAGGTTGAGGCAAGTCTGGAGGGCCAGATCCCTGGAGCGCTCCACCTCCCACCTGGAGGAACCTGCTGTCAGCCAGTCATCCAGGTAAGAGTACACCCGGACCCCTCGGCAACCTCAGGTAAGCCGCCACCACTGCCATGCATTTGGTGAAGACCCTGGGGGCTGAAGACAGGCCACAGGGTATGGCTTGGAACTCATAAAGGGTTCCCTCGGCTCAGAAGAGGAGGAACCATCGATGGGACGGACGGATTGGGATGTGAAAGAATGCATCCTGAAGATCTAGGAAGCAGAACCACATGCCTTGCTCCAGGGATGGTATAATCTGAGCCAGAGTTACCATCTGGAAGGTGCGGGGCCCGAGGAACTTGTTCAGGTCACGCAGATCTAGAATGGGGCACCAGCCCCCCCCCCATCCATTTTGGTACCAGAAAGTACCTGGAAACGAATCCTGGGTCTGAAGGCGGGTCCATTACTCTCGCACCACCTCCTTGAGGAGGAGCTGAGCTAAGTCATCTTGGAGAGCCGACTGAGAGGCTGCGGACCAGATCCCTCCGTAAGGCACGGTCTCAATATGGAGGGGCCTGCTCAAATTCCAGAGGCAGGCCTTGATCGACCACTTCCAGAACTCAACAGTCCATGGTGACAGTGAACCAGGCGGAAAGGATGTGGCTGAGCCGGCCCCCCACAGGAAGTCCCAGGGGAGGTGTGATGGGATTGAGGGAGGCGCCCCCAACCCATCACTGGACAGGCTTGGAAGAGGGTCCGGCAGAGGAGCCACCGGGACCTCCCCCCCCCCGGGCTTCCTGAATGAGGAGACCACGAACTTGGCCCGAGGATGCCAAGATTGAGCCTGCTGGCGCTACTGCTACTGGGCCGGTCTGGCCGCAGGAGTGGACAAAACAAAAGGGACTGCGGTTCTGACGCTTGGGGCCCTTGTCCTTCTGGGCAGATGTGGTGGTCCAAGGTGGCACTGGACTTCTCTATACTGTACATTGGAGGTGGCTCTCCATGCTGGGCCCAAACAGGTCGGTGCCCAAGAAGGGGACATCTGCCAGCTTGTGTTGCATATCAGCCGTAAAGGTCAAGATGCGCAGCCAAGCCCCGTGGCGCATGGCCACTGCGGTCGCTACCGAATGGCACAGGAGTCACCAATGTCCAGAGCCATCTGGAGTTGTTGCTTCGCCACTGCCCTACCCTAGTCCTGGACCTGCTTGACCATGGTCTGGAGGTTCCCGAATGGGCCTGACAAAGGCCAAGGGAGGAGGAGGAGGATGCATAGACCTTCTTCCCGGAATGGTCCAGTTGTTTGGATTCCTTGTCAGGGGGTCTGTCCACATCCCCTTTGTTGCCTGAGCACCGAAAGATGGAGTCGGCCACCAACCCCACCACAGAGGGGTGCCCTGAAAACCCTGAAAGGGACCCCATAGGGACCGCATACTTACGGGCCACGTGGGCAGAAGCCGCAGGACAAGATGCAGGATGCTGCCACAGCTCCAAGGCAGGACCTACAATGTCCTCAGCCACCAGAAAGGCCTCCATCAGGGTATCCCTTTTGTCCAGAATCTCTGTGAGGGGATACTTGGCCCACTTCTGCACAAACTTGAGCTCCATTCCCATGGACTTGGAAATGAGCCGACAAATACCCATTATCAAGGTAGGGCCCTCGTCGACAGAGAGATCTCCAAGAGACTTGGCGTCGACAGGACGGGAGACCATGGAGCAATCTTCAGACTCCGAGGAGTCCTCATAAAGCGAGTGTCCACCCGTGTCACTCTCAACCCGCCTTGGATGGTTGGGAGTAAGAGTGACAGACAACTGATGGGGCAGGTCTTAGGCCGACCAAGATTCCTTGGTCGGAACCCCGGACTTCGGTTGCTCAGGTGGCGGTTCCACCCAGATCAGCGGAGTAGCTGGCTTCGGATGAGCCACCGGGGTCTTAACCGGCACCTCGGTGACAGTGGCCAATATCGGTCACTCGAGCAAAAGTCACTTAATGGCCGGGGTAGAAACCGGAATCAGTTTTGACCTGGACAGGACAAACTACTGCCACATTAGGTGTTCGTAGAGCCCACGCAACTTGTGCCGAGGAGGACAAAGACAAGGAGCAGCGCCACCACTTACCATGGCATCGGGAGCGAGATCACCAATGAGGTGAGTCTTGTCCAACGTTGAAGCTGAGGAAGGAGACCAAGACCGTTCGGTGGGGCTGACGGGGACCTCAGAAAGAGTAAGAGAAACTCGCAGCTCCTCCTAGTCAGGTTCCTTGGGGGACGGGCCCTGCCCAGCAGGCTGAGCTGACCCATCTGAGGGCACCGGAAGCACCAGAGTCCAAAATAAAGTCTATGGCAGAGCAGGCAACAACCCACCGATCGGCTCGAGAAAAATCTCGGCTGCGTCGACAGGCATTCGGGGTTACCATGAAAGCAGTGGCCTCGGCCACGACTTCAACCGAAGTCGAAACAGGGGTTTCCTGTGAGCTGGACTGCTCCCCATCCCAAGAGCGCTGATGGTCCGACTCATCCTTTTTCGACTCCTTCTTCTGGGAGCATGAAACATGTGACCCTGAAGGGCCTTTTCCCTTGGTAGAGAGAGACTGGGCACAATTCCTTGAAGGAAGCTGAATAGGAGGATCCCAGTTGTAGTGGAATGAAGACCGAAGTCGAAGAGGAGCCTCGAAGGCCTTAACCTGTTCCAGCTGCTCAGCGAACCCCCCGCAGCCACAGAGACCACCCAATGGGCATCCTTGGATTTAACCGGCGGGTAACAATTTTCTGGTCGCTCCAGTTGAAGTCAGGCAGCGTAGTCTTCCAGAACTGAAGGTGAAAAGGACTGACAGTGATCGCAAACCTGCGGATTGTGGTCATGTCCCAGGCAGTAGATGCACGCGGCGTGTAAATCGGTGCAAGACATCTTCTGCCCGCAGGGGCACCAGCAAAATCCAGGATCCGATCTGTCTTCCATCACGGTAGCGAGAGAAGAAGGCGAAGATGATACTTGAGAAAGTTTTAAAATAAGTTTTGGAAGTGAATCCTAAGATTCTAGAGCCAGGGCCTACTACACATGGGAGCGCTAAGGAGGGAAACTGAACCTTCCAGAGGAAAGGAAGATCTGGTATCATGGGACAGAGCCAAGGGTTATACCACCGGGGGGAGTAGGAGGAGCCAGCTTGAAGACTTTCTGGCACATCTTAAAACGGCAAAGTACCTGCCAAGAAGTGTGGATAGAACAACCTATCCACGACCCTAGAAATAAACTTACCTTGCCTCTCTACAATCACCCCCCCAGTTCACCCCTGAGGCAGGGACGAAGAAAGGCACATCCCCCTCCCAGGCACATATGGGTTGAGAAGAATACAGAGGGCTCTGCTGAACCCTGAGTGTACCATACCTCATCCAGCAGGCCAGGTCGTTCTTCCTCTTGGTTTTCTCCCTCTCATGTTAGCAGCGGCTCTAACTCCAACGTGCACCCTTGCACACAACCATGGGCTGACACACGGAACCAGTCAACGTCTGCACTCCCCTGTCGCTCTGCCTGCACTTCCACCTGTGGTCACCCAGGTGGGCGTGCTGTGGCGCAGCTCGGCATTAGCCCTCGCCAGAGAAGGAGTGCATTCTCTGGGGTGCATGATCGTGCTGTTCCCTGATGAGCCTCTGATCATCAAGGCTAGTTCCCGACCAGGGTCGCTGGCATCATGCGTGGCAGTACTGCTGCTGTACCAGTGGGCTGCCTCCAATTTTGTTTCTTTTATGATTTACACACACACACACACACACACACACACACACCCACACACCCCCGGCTCCTCAGACCTCTGCCTACTCCTTTTCAGGCTCCCTGGTTCGCTTCCATTGTGGAAGCTGCCACCACTGTCACAGGCTCCTATCCAGATCACCGCCATCTCTCTGCTGCACCCTGAAAACCACCCACTCTTACAGTGGGATGCATTTTGGCCTTAGCAGGGTCCAGCTTACTCTGGGATCACAATGTTACAAGGGAGGGGGTGCAGAAGAGCCTGGGTGGGACCAAACCCAATAACATGGATGGCCCAAGAGAGAATGTCTGTCCACCAAAAGACCTACCCACCAACCAGTGCCTAAACAGCCACAATGTCGCTGGGTTTAACTAATAAGTTCACACTGGGTACAGCGGTGCCTAGTCCAAAATGCACTACATTTGCTGAAAAAAAGAAACAGTAGAAATTGCAATGAACTTTGCACAAATTGCACATTTTTACACAGAATAAAACAGAGGAAATAATGTGAGCTGTATCAGTGATCTTTTTCTGTCTGTCCCCAAATGGGAGGCGAGTGCTGTTTCCTTTTTTTCTGTAAGTCACAATGCAGCACTGGCCTTTTGAGGGGAGTGGCAGAGGTCACCAGGCCACTTGTGGGGTTGGTGGTCACCACTGTTGCTGGAGACCTTTCTGGTCAATCAGAAGTAGGCTGAGACCGGACTCAACACGCTCTGACTAGGCACCGGACTGTAACATGATCCCATGCCACTGAATTCTACATCACATGACACTGGTAACTGGATTTCACCTCACCCCCATCCATCTGAACCCATGTATTCCTGACCACATGACTCCTTCTCTTCCGCCAATCGTGAAATGGCAGAACTCACCCACACTACCCGAAACAGAAGGCACATGCCTTTGTAAAGTCTCATTTCAGCTTCTGCAACATTCTACAGATGAGACTTTCTGGAGGTCTGGTGCACCGCCTCCAGCTCATACAGAATGTCACAGCCAAGCTGATATCCGGCAAAGCATTTTCAATCACATCACACCAGTGCGCTTGTGATCTTGTGGTCATGTGATCTTCACTGGCTTCTGCTTAGATGGCGTAAACAACTGACTTGTTGGTTTTCCAGGCCATGTCAGACTTGAGTCTTGGCTACTTACTTCTGAAAAATAGCCTTCTCCCTTCTGATGTGGAGAATTATTTTGGGAAGTTACGAGTTACACAGGCTCATTTAAAATCTTCTGGGGATAGAACTTTTGTGGAAGCAGCTCCCTGGCGGTGGAACTGTTGCTTCTTTTTTATCCACATTGTATCAGTGAAGGCTTTTAAAAAGGCCCTAAAAGCTACTTGTTTTCCTTGGCCTTTTATTAACCAGGTTGAAGCTTTCGTTCCTTGTATTGTGTTTTATGTATTTTATATTTGCGAATACAGTTTTGTATGAATTCTTATGTTTTTATGCACAGAGCCTAGAGCCTCTGGGATGGGATGCTTTATGAATAAAGTTGATTGGCTTATTTACAGTTGATTGATAGAACGACCGAGTGATAGACTGACTGACTGACAGACACTTGGTACTCTGCTGCGCTGTCTGCTGTGTGATGACCCGGTATCAAGACTAAAACCTGAAAGGGCGGCAGGTTATGCTGCAACATTAAAATGCCAGGTGGCCTCCAATTTTCTTTTATAGAGGGGAGACGGAATACAGAACTTCACAACAGTAAAGGGCTCATGCTTGCAACACGTCATCAGCAGGGGCCTCAAACAGGATCTGAATATGGCTTTAGACAAAGCAAGAAACAGATAATAAGCTATGCCTCCTGACTCCACCCTTTTTCACAACCGATGACTTGATACACCTCCTCCAAACTCATTTGTTATGACAAAGAATGCATTAAAAATCCACACACAAACTGTGGTGTGGAAAATACTAGGAACAGTATAGTCTAGCTGTTAGAGCACCACACTGTGAACCTTGAGACCCAGAAGACCTGGGTTTGAATCCCACAGCCGCCACATGACCCTGAGCAAGTCACTTACACCTGTGATGAATTCTCTCCCGGGATCACACCTGGAAACGATCTTCTGCTCAATGTGTCCTTTCCCAGCAAACAAAAATTCTAAATAAATACATTTCACCAACCTGACTGGCTAGTAACAGACATGACTGTATGACCCAAGACACTTGTGTGTGACTAAAACAATGAATTACTGGGCTCGCTTCTTCCGTACACCAGCCTTGCTGGCCAGTATGGGAGAATTAGGGGAGGGACAGTGTTGGAGAGAATGTGGGGATGATAGAACAAATCAGAGCCAAGTCCTTTGGTCATGTCCTAAGCTATCCAAGTTTTGGAAGGAGATCCTCGAGGAGCTGAATGCAATTTATGACACTACTGATTTATTCACTCCCACATTTATACTGATTTTTATTAAACCAGAAGGTCTGTGTAGCCGGCCCAGTGGCATGGAGGGCTGAGGCAGCATGCCTTACCTCTTGCCACACCAGCGACCCGTGTTCGCGGTGCGAGCAGGCCGTCAGGGGTCAGCTGGGGAGAGAGAGGATCACGTTTCTGGAAGACAGCTCTCCTCTCCCAGGGAGGGGTTGGGACGGAGTCTGCTGCATGCCTGACCCCTAGCAGAGGCTGAGGGTTGACACCAGTGGCTCACACCTAGGGGGTGGTTACAGGACAGTCACCCGATGTGTTGCATGCGGAAGCGTGCACGTCTCGGTCATTGGCGGCATTGCACATCGCTGTGCCGCTCGGGGGGGAACTGAAAATGGCCCCTCGGATGGATGACTGCCTGACGCCACACCCTGCTCCTGCAACAGCAGCAGACCCTCGCATCAGATCCGAATCGGCAGGTGGAGGATCCCGCTGCGGGGGAGCAAGCCGTGGGGCGAGGGGACAATGCTGGCGGGGAGGCGGAGCTGGGCATGGCAAGAGGAGCTCTGTAGGGGATGCGTGGGAGAAAATAGATTAACTGAAAAAAAACAGGTGGTCTGCAAATTGATAAAAATTTGCTAAAACAAATTTAGAAATTTATAACAGCAGCCCACAAAATTATCACTAGACTGTGGTTTACAAATAAAATACCCACTAAAAAAGCCTGGATTGTTTTCTCCAGGGAGATATATGCCCTTGGTCGACTCCCGGCCAAGATGATGGACAAAGTTCAGAAATTTGATGTACAATGGCAAAAGTGGACATCATATCAACTGAATCATTATGATGATTTTGTACCTTAAGCTATGTACTGAACATGTAAATTTTGCTCTTCTTTTGCACTGAAAAGTTACTTGGGATATGACCCGTGATGCTCCTTGAATTTTAATGGGACTAAAATCTGGGAGGGAGAGTGGAGGGCCCACCGTGCTATGCCTGGTTTGATTTGAGTGGATCACAGACTGAACTTAAAATGAGTAATTATGATTATCTAGATACTGAAGTAATAAGATGTTAATTTATTTTCCTCTAACATGATTGCTACAAGTATACATGTAATGTACTGTGATGTTATCAACTGGTATTACTAAGTGATGTATTGCTGCCTGTAAAATTGTTGCATTTATAAATTAAATAAAAAGACTAAATTAAAAAAAAAAAGGATGATTGGACTGCATGTGTTTTAAGAGCCTGTGGCCACTTCAGGCAACTCAGAAACAGAGTACATCTGTACAAAAATGGAGGACCAGTTAAGGACCCTAAAAAGGGAACGATCCTGCCCAAAACTGGAAAGGTGACTGGCAGTCACAACTGGAAGCGTTATCATAACACTGTGAATCTCAAACCTAAGCATTAATCCTATACTATTTCTATGTCTAAAAAATCACCTCTATACATGGGTACAATATTTGAAAAGCTCCTTGTGACTATAGTCACTGGCAAGCATGATATTATGTCACATGAGAGTGTCTATTCTTTTGTCTATGCTTTCAGGAAGAATCCTTTCCTTTCTAACACAATCAAAAAAAATTACTGACATTGTTCCAACAAAGACAACCTCCCCAGCCCCACCTGTCATGCCCCCGGGATAACTTTGCAGCACTCTTCCCCCCAGCTCAAACAAAGCCTGGCAGTGACCTGATGAAATTAAATCCTGAACTCGCCTTTCAACTAGGAAATGCACTCATGTCAGGCACACTGCAGCAGCTAGACGTCCTTTGAAGTGGCAGCTATCTGCCAGTATCTCAGCAGCTGCACTTACAGCGTTCGGAGTTCAAATCTGAAAGGTGCTAGCAATGACCTTTCAACTTGAGTCTGTGACTAGAATGTCAAGCTAGTCGACAGTTTTTTTTTTTTTTTTTTTGTCTAAATGAGAAAGTTCGATTTTTGCACCAGGTGCTTGTGTTCCTCATTGACATTTCAGCTCTGCACTAGGATGGTGCCGCCCAGCTGGAGGTATAGTATCGTCCTTCACATGGGACGTTAAACTGAGGGCCCTTCTATTACATGATACTTGTTCCTGATATGAGAATTATTTTTATTTTTTTCACATAGCTGCCTGGCCCCCGGCCACTGCCTCTGCCTGCTTCAGTCTATTTGCACTGTGCCCCCATTTCCATTCGCCATTCCCCCTGCCATCAGACTAGCAGGTAGCCACACGGGGTGGGACCAGAGTACACCAGCACCGTCATCCCTGGCAGCTGATACTTATAATTTTTGTTCTCCTTCTTCATTCAGCAGTTCCCCCACGGTGCATGCTGATGCAGACACACATTATGGGTGTCTGCGCTGCATCCCATTCCCACGGCACTCATCTGTTGCACCACCCAACCTCTGCTAGGTGGTAGCAGTGCAGTGAGATGCCACAACCCCCTCCCAGAAGGTGCAGAGAAGTCCGTGGGATGCTCAATCCTCCTTCTCCGGTCCCTGAGTGACTCTGATCTGTTTCTGAACCCGGGTCACCGACATGGTGGCAGGTGAGGTACAAACACCTCAACCCTCCGCGCCACTGGGCCAGCACGAGAATGGTTTTTAATGGAACTTTGAAACTTACTGTAATATTTATATCCGGCCTGTTGGCGCAGTGGCAGGGCTGCCTGTCCCTACACTGGTGATCCAACCTCAGGAATGAGCCTGGGACATTGAGGGCTGACTGGAGGAAGAAGGGCTGAGTGTCCCAGAGGACGTGCTCCTCCCCCTCCGGGGAGGGAGGGTTGCATCACCTCACTCCGTCACCACCACCTTTAGGAGTACAAGGCGGTAGTGCAGCAGATGGGGTAAAGGGAAGGATGCCGCAGAGAGGGTGGCAGGGAGTGCGCTTCCACTGGGACAGCTGTCCTGGCACTGATGTCCCCACAGGGAGGGGACCAGATAAATAAGACTATGGGTCACTCCTCCCATTCGCTCCATGATGGCAATATATTACCAAATGGTGGTACCTCTGCTCTGCCAGATGGAGGACCCCCCCCCAAAAAAAAAGCAGCTAAAAATAAATTTATTTACAAATGTTATGAATCTAACTTTGCACCTAGATAATTTTGTACACATTAACTATTAAATTCTGCTGCTGTAATATTCCATCAGGAAGGACCCACTTGAAAATGAGGTGCATCGCCTAAACGAGGCTATCTGGCGTGTACAAATCCTAAATAAAAACAAAAAAACCGACAGCACTTTACGAAAGAGTACCGAGAGTTATCACCAGTGCCTTGGCCAACATTCTCTGTCTCAGTAACAATATGGGCGCTAACCCAATATGGCTCTGTGTGCTGTATTAGAGTGCAGGTATGCCACTACAGTCCCAGCTTTACCAGTATCTAACTCACTGTTTTTTTTTTTTTTATATATAGCTATTTGGTCCCCGTCGCCTCCTCCCGCCAACCGGTGACGGGACACATAGAATTTTGTTTACAGGTTTTCCCTTGCCCCCTCCCCAAGGCCCTGGCACACAGCCATGCGAGTGTGGAGGCACGCATGCACCCTGTGGTGCCAGTCAGCCCTTCCACCTCAGAACTGTTTGCCGCCCCTCTCCACTCACGCTACTCCACTGGACCTCCACCCAGTGGGAGCTGAACGGGGGGGGGCGCTAGCCCACCCTCGGGAGAGGAGAGATGCCCATCGGCACGCTTAATCTTGCTCCGCCCTCCTCCCCATGCCGGCACCCCGATGACTGAAGGTCGTTCCTGAACCTGGGTCACCGGCATAGCACAAAGTGAGGCATCCAGTGCCTCAACCCTCTGTGCCACCAGGCCGGCTTCTAACTCACTGCTTTGTAAAGTGCTTCAGGACACAGAGTATATAAGACATGCTATATAAAACCAAAATATTCTATTCTGTTCTGTTTTTTCTTTTCTATATGGGGCCACAGAAGTTCAGAGCTGAAGCCAAACAATGAAGGGGTTAATCCTCAATCTTCAATTACAACGCCAACAAGCTACTCCCTGGCAATCTGCTGTGAGCTTCTATTAGACCCCAACCCCTGGACCCTTCCCCGAAGCAGCAGTCGGCGGTTGACGGTCGCGAGGGCCAGGCGGCTCCTGAAGCCCTCCCTTCCCCTCAGCTGAAGCCATTCCTCGGCGCTACAGCGCCCTCACTGACCCCGAAGCAGCAGTGGCGGTTGGCGGTCGCGAGGCCAGGCGGCTCCTGAAGCCCTCCTTCCCCTCAGCTGAAGCCATTCCTCGGCGCTGGCGCCTCACTTTGGACCCCAAGCAGCAGTCGGCGGTTGGCAGTTGCGAGGCCGAGCGCTCCTCAAGCCCTCCCTTCCCCTCAGCTGAAGCCATTCCTCGGCGTTACAGCGCCTCACTGAACCCGAAGCTTGTATTCCGGCGGTTGGCGGTCGCGGGCAAGCGGCTCAAGCCTCCTTCCTCAGCTGAAAGCCATTCCCCGCCACTAGCGCCTCACTTGGACCCCCAGCAGCAGTCGGCGGTTGACGGTCGCGAGGGCCAGGCGGCTCCTGAAGCCCTCCCTTCCCCTCAGCTGAAGCCATTCTCGGCCACAGTGCCTCACTGGACCCCCAAGCAGCAGTCGGCGGTTGACGGTCGCGAGGGCCAGCGGCTCACAAGCCCTCCCTTCCCCTCAGCTGAAGCCATTCCTCGGCGCTAGCGCCTCACTTTGAACCCCGAAGCAGCAGTCGGTTGGCCAGTTGCGAGGGCCAAGCAGCTCCTGAAGCCCTCCCTTCCCCTCAGCTGAAGCCATTCCTCGGCGTGGCGCCTCACTGGACCCCGAAGCAGCAGTCGGTGGTTGGCCGGTCGCGAGGGCCAGGGGCGGCTCTGAAGCCCTCCCTTCCCCTCAGCTGAAGCCATTCCTCGGCGCTACAGGTATGGATAGCTGAGCCGCGAGCCAGTGCGGCATTTACAGGGACAAAGTTGGACTTTGGCGCCTTTTTCCTTTGAATTTGCAATCTGTAGACAAGTTATTGCTAGCCACTGCCGTGTGTAAGCCAAGTCAACTTACGGATTTTAAGAATTTAAACAAGCAAATGTACAAACTTGCGACTAGTTGAGACGAACTACTCTGGTGCCTAGTCTTGCCTTAATTACGTGAAAATCGGCGCCTTTTGACCCTGCTTAGCTCTTTGTTACAATACCCTGCAAAGTTTTAGTCTTTTTTCTTTTTTTCTGTCTCCCTTGCACTGCCTGAACCTTCCCTTTCTCTCACCTCCTCCCCTGTGTGCCTAACAATGAGCCCTACTTACCCAAATTTGTCTCCTTTTCCCTCAGCGCCTCACTTTGGACCCCAGTAGCAGTCGGCGGTTGTGATCGCGAGGCAGGCGGCTCCTGAAGCCCTCCCTTCCCCTCAGCTGAAGCCATTCCTCGGCGCTACAGCGCCTCACTTTGGAACCCCGAAGCAGCAGTCGGCGGTTGGCGGTCGCGAGGGCCAAGCGCTCCTGAAGCCCTCCCTTCCCCTCAGCTGAAGCCATTCCTCGGCGTGGCGCCTCACTGGACCCCGAAGCAGCAGTCGGTGGTTGGCGGTCGCGAGGGCCAGAAGCGGCTCCTGGGCCCTCCCTCCCCTCAGCTGAAGCCATTCCTAAAAGCCAAGGTATGGATAGCTGAGCCAGCGAGCCAGTGCGGCATTTACAGGGACAAAGTTGGACTTTGGCGCCTTTTTCCTTTGAATTTGCAATCTGTAGACAAGTTATTGCTAGCCACTGCCGTGTGTAAGCCAAGTCAACTTACGGATTTTAAGAATTTAAACAAGCAAATGTACAAACTTGCGACTAGTTGAGACGAACTACTCTGGTGCCTAGTCTTGCCTTAATTACTTGAAAATCGGCGCCTTTTGACCCTGCTTAGCTCTTTGTTACAATACCCTGCAAAGTTTTAGTCTTTTTTTCTTTTTTTTCTGTCTCCCTTGCACTGCCTGAACCTTCCCCTTTCTCTCACCTCCTCCCCCTGTGTGCCTAACAATAGACCCCTACTTACCCAAATTTGTCTCCTTTTCCCTCAGCGCCTCACTTTGGACCCCCCCCCAAAGCAGCAGTCGGCGGTTGACGGTCGCGAGGGCCAGGCGGCTCCTGAAGCCCTCCCTTCCCCTCAGCTGAAGCCATTCCTCGGCGCTACAGCGCCTCACTTGACCCCCCCCCCGAAGCAGCAGTCGGCGGTTGGCGGTCACGAGGGCCAAGCGGCTCCTGAAGCCCTCCCTTCCCCTCAGCTGTAGCCATTCCTCGGCGCTTCACAGCGCCTCCGCTGGACCCCGAAGCAGCAGTCGGCGGGGTTGACGGTCACGAGGGCTAGGGCGGCTCCTGAAGCCTCCCTTCCCTCAGCTGAAGCCATTCCTCAGGCCACAGGTCACGATAGCTGAGCCAAGCCAGTCGGCATTTACAGGGACAAAGTTGGACTTTGGCGCCTTTTTCCTTTGAATTTGCAATCTGTAGACAAGTTATTGCTAGCCACTGCCGTGTGTAAGCCAAGTCAACTACAGATTTAAGAATTTAAACAAGCAAATGTACAAACTTGCGACTAGTTGAGGCGAACTACTCTGGTGCCTAGTCTTGCCTTAATTACTTGAAAATCGGCGCCTTTTGACCCTGCTTAGCTCTTTTGTTACAATACCCTGCAAAGTTTTAGTCTTTTTTCTTTTTTCTGTCTCCTTGCACTGCCTGAACCTTCCCTTTCTCTCACCTCCTCCCCTGTGTGCCTAACAATAGACCCCTACTTAAAATTTGTCTCCTTTTCCCTCAGCGCCTCACTTTGGACCCCAAGCAGCAGTCGGCGGTTGCGTCGCGAGGGCCAGGCGGCTCCTGAAGCCTCCTTCCCCTCAGCTGAAGCCATTCCTGGCGCTACAGCGCTCCCGCACTGACCCACCCCGAAGCGGCAGTCGGCGGTTGGCCGGTCGCGAGGCCAGGCGGCTCCTGAAGCCCTCCCTTCCCTCAGCTGAAGCCATTCTCGCGCTACAGGTGCGGATAGCTGAGCATGAGCCAGTGCGGCATTTACAGGGACAAAGTTGGACTTTGGCCTTTTTTCCTTTGAATTTGCAATCTGTAGACAAGTTATTGCTAGCTACTGCCGTGTAAAGCCAAGTCAACTTACGATTTTAAGAATTTAAACAAGCAAATGTACAAACTTGCGACTAGTTGAGACGTAACTACTCTGGTGCCTAGTCTTGCCTTAATTACTTGAAAATCGGGCCTTTTGACCCTGCTTAGCTCTTTGTTACAATACCCTGCAAAGTTTTAGTCTTTTTTCTTTTTTTCTGTCTCCTTGCACTGCCTGCACCTTCCCTTTCTCTCACCTCCTCCCCTGTGTGCCTAACAATAGACCCCTACTTACCCAAATTTGTCTCCTTTTCCCTCAGCGCCTCACTTTGGACCCCCGAAGCAGCAGTCGGCGGTTGACGGTCGCGAGGGCCAGGCGGCTCCTGAGGCCCTCCCTTCCCCTCAGCTGAAGCCATTCCTCGGCGCTACAGGCGCCTCGCTGGACCCAGAAGCAGCAATACGGCGGTTAGCGGTCGCGAGGCAAAGCTGACTCCTGAAGCCCTCCCTTCCCCTCAGCTGAAGCCATTCCTCGGCGCTACAGATGCGGATAGCTGAGCAGCGAGCCAGTGCAGCATTTACAGGGACAAAGTTGGACTTTGGCCTTTTTCCTTTAATTTGCAATCTGTAGACAAGTTATTGCTAGCCACTGCCGTGTGTAAGCCAAGTCAACTTCACAGTTTTAAGAATTTAAACAAGCAAATGTACAAACTTGCGACTAGTTGAGACGAACTACTCTGGTGCCTAGTCTTGCCTTAATTACTTGAAAATCGGCGCCTTTTGACCCTGCTTAGCTCTTTGTTACAATACCCTGCAAAGTTTTAGTCTTTTTCTGTCTCCTTGCACTGCCTGAACCTTCCCCTTTCTCTCTTCTCCTCCCCTGTGTGCCTAACAATGAGCCCCTACTTACCCAAATTTGTCTCCTTTTCCTCAGCGCCTCACTTTGGACCCCCAAAGCAGCAGTCGGCGGTTGGCCAGTCGCGAGGCCAAGCGACTCCTGAAACCCTCCCTTCCCTCAGCTGAAGCATTCCTCGGCTGGCGCCTCACTTGACCCGAAGGAGCAGTCGGCGGTTGGCGGTCGCGAGGGCCAGGCGGCTCCTGAAGCCCTCCCTTCCTCAGCTGAAGCCATTCCTCGGCGCTACAGCGCCTCACTTGAACCCCGAAGCAGCAGTCGGCGGTTGGTCGCCGAGGGCCAAGCGGCTCTGAAGCCCTCCCTTCCCTCAGCTGAAGCCATTCCTCTGCGCTTACAGCGCCCACTGGACCCTCAAGCAGCAGTCGGCGGTTGACGGTCGCGAGGGCCAGGCGGCTCCTGAAGCCCTCCCTTCCCCTCAGCTGAAGCCATTCCTCGGCGCTACAGGTACGGATAGCTGAGCCGCGAGCCAGTGTGGCATTTACAGGGACAAAGTTGGACTTTGGCTCCTTTTTCCTTTGAATTTGCAATCTGTAGACAAGTTATTGCTAGCCACTGCCGTGTGTAAGCCAAGTCAACTTACGGATTTTAAGAATTTAAACAAGCAAATGTACAAACTTGCGACTAGTTGAACGAACTACTCTGGTGCCTAGTCTTGCCTTAATTACTTGAAAATCGGGCCTTTGACCCTGCTTAGCTCTTTGTTACAATACCCTGCAAAGTTTTGGTCTTTTTTCTTTTTTTCTGTCTCCCTTGCACTGCCTGAACCTTCCCTTTCTCTCACCTCCTCCCCTGTGTGCCCTAACAATAGACCCCTACTTACCCAAATTTGTCTCCTTTTCCCTCAGCGCCTCACTTTGGACCCCGAAGCAGCAGTCGGTGGTTGACGGTCGCGAGGGCCAGGCGGCTCCTGAAGCCCTCCCTTCCCCTCAGCTGAAGCCATTCCTCGGCGCTACAGGTACGGATAGCCGAGCCGCGAGCCAGTGCGGCATTTACAGGGACAAAGTTAAGACCCGGCCGGTCGCTACGCGCCGGCTCCCCACCACCACCCTTGGTCGGCTCTCCCTTATATAGGGTTGCCCAGGCGCGTTTTAGCCAATCAGCTCACTTTCCCACCTGCAGGTTATAACTTTCTACCACTTGAGGCAGCACCATCACTTCCCCTGTCTCTAACACACACCTTTACTTCCGACCACTGAAACACTTGGAACCTACTAAGCCTAATCTGTACATTAACTAACAGCCTGTAGTACAGTCTGGTCAGCTCCTAGACATTTTTCTTTTTCCTTTTGAGATCAGCTCGTCTAGTTCTAAGTGCTACTGTTCTTAGCAATCAACAGAACCTCCTATCTATAATTTCAGTTTGCATAGAGCATCAACCTGTTGTGCACTCAGATCAGCCCTCAGCAGCTTGTGTGCTGGATTGTCTAAACCTAACGCGCTGCAACCCTATTTGGAGCAATCTGCTAACTGAATCTGAGGTGGATATCGGCTCTCTCTTGCTATTCTAGCCTTATTATAACCAAATATAGTTCTCACTGTCTAGTTTCCTCCCATTTAAAGTGACAGCTGCTCAACTCAACCCACCTTACCACTGACCCTCCATCCGTCCCAGTGTGTTCCCAAAAGTCTTAGCTCCTCTCACGCCAGCTCAAAACCCAATCTTGTCTGGGTAGATAAGTTCTCACGTCTCTCATTGCAAGAACTTCCCATATCCCTCTCATATAACTCACTTGAGGTATCCCAACATGGCCCTAAGCTCATTTTGTATGATACTACTAATTTTTCTCTTCTTAACCTTATGTGGCTGCCTATTTTATATTACCCTCCAAGACCTTATCATCACCGCCCCCACCCAGATTACGATACCCTTGCCACACTGGGATCGCCCTCAAACTGGCCGCGCGACACCTTCCCTCTTCTCGTCCCTCACAAACTCATCTACCACCTGTCCTATACCCTCCAAAAATCACCAGTGCCTAGAATAACTCTGCCCACCTCTTTCATTCATCGTAAGCTATGGTACCTCTTCCTCCTGGCCCTAATGCTAGCTGGTGATGTTGAACTAAACCCGGGGCCAGTGGGTACACTCCCTCTATACAACACAACTTGGAATAATACCAAAGGCCTTCGCATCGCTCACATGAACATAAGGAGCCTCCTTCATAATATTGCTGAACTCAGAGGCATGGTCTGTTCAACACCCCCGATATCCTGTGCCTATCTGAAACCTGGCTAAAACCCTCCACCCTGATGCTCTCTGCCCTTGCCCAACTACAATATCATCAGACAAGATAGACCTTCTCCCAAACGTGGAGGAGGTGTTGCCATCTTCTATAAGCCACACCTGTTGCTATCCCATAATGAAACGTCTACACTATCTCACTGTGAAGCACTTCATGCTACACTACAGCTAGGCTCAAAGAAACTACACATAGTCTGCACCTATAACCCTCCTGCTAGTGGCTACAAGGGTCTTTAAGAACTCCTCTCCTTAATAGACTGCACTGTCAGTCATAATGAAGTCCTTATTCTGGGTGACCTAAACCTGAACTGGTCTAGTACCACAAACCAGTCCTCCCACACCCTGGTACAAGGCCACAACCTTCACCAATTGATCACAGACCCAACTAGGGTCATGGCTCCTCCTAGAAACAGTACTCTGATCGACTGGGTCCTAACTAACCGTCCAGACAGCATAATAGGTGCAGGTACCCTTGTAGATGCTATTAGTGATCACTCCCTATCTACTGTATCTGCACTCTACCAGTAAACCATCTCCACCCCAAAACTCGTTACCTTCAGGAATCTGGCCAATATTAACCTAGAGCAGTTTACTTATGATCTCTCACTGACTGACTGGTCCCGATCTACGCTTCTACTAATGCCCAGGCTGCCCTTGACTACTTCTTGTACCACTTTAGCCCTCTCCAAGACATCCATGCTCCCGTGTCACCCGCGGATTCGTGGAACCCTGACTAAATGGCTAACAAAAGCCCTATTTACCCAAATAAGAGAAAGAGACAAGGCCTGGCGGTGTTTTAAGGTCACTGGATCACTAACTGACCACAACCTATATCGCCTCTAAGAAACTCTTGCAAGAAAAACATACGCATAGCCAAGAGTTCCTACTGCAAGGACCTGCTTATAAAAGCCTCAGGAAACTCTAGGAAATTTTGGTCCACCATAAAAACGCTCCTCGGTGCCAACCACAAGACACATACCAGTGACATGCTGTTAAATGGCATTCACTGCAATAATCCAACAACCATAGCAAACTCCTTTAACCATCATTTCTCAGACCTCTCTAACTACCTCACCTCCCTCCCTCCTGTCCCCAACACTATACCCCCTAGCAATATCAACCCAAAACTCACGCACCCACCTTTTAGATTCCGGAGCATACAGAGAGGTGAAGTGTTAAAACTGCTACTCACTATTCCTGACAGCACCAGCACAGGGTCCGATGGACTCGAACCAAGGCTCCTAAAAGCTGCTGCCCCACTCATCGCCTCTCCCTTAACCAGAATCTTCAACATATCTTTACGCCATGGCACGGTACCAAATATATGGAAAACAGCCAAAGTCACACCAATCCCAAAAAAGGGTAACCCCAAGGAAATAAATAACCACCCCCATTGCACCTTCTCTGTACTTAGCAAACTCTTGGAAAACTAGTGGCCACCCAATCCTTAGAATATCTCCACAGATTCAACCTTCTGTCTAGCTCACAGCATGGCTTCCGCAAAGGGCACAGCACCTCTACTGCCCTCCTCAAACTCACCAACGACATATATGTTTCCATGGACTCGGGCCTCCTAACAGGTGCAGTCTTCATTGACCTAACTAAGGCATTTGACCTGGTGAACCACTCCATTCTTCTAACTAAACTCCGCTCCCTCGGCTTCGCCTCCGACGCAGTGGCCTGGTTTGAAAGCTACCTGTCCGGCAGGAAACAAGCGGTAGTGTTTAATTCTGCCATATCAGACCTCTCCGCTATTAACGTTGGAGTGCCCCAGGGCTCAATTCTTGGGCCCTTACTCTTCTCCATCTTTATCAATGACATCCCACTCCTTGCAAACAATTGCTCATCACTGCTCTATGCTGACGATCTAGTTATTTACCACAGTGCCAGAACTGTTGCCGACTTAATCCACCCTATTGCCGTTGATTTTGCTAATATTCAGTCCTGGCTCACCAATAACCAACTCATTCTCAACTCCAGTAAAACTTACTCCATGCTCTTTGGCTCCTCTGCCAGACTTAAAGCGAATCAATATGCCCTAACTATCCCTTGCGCGGATGGATCTTTCAATTAGCACCAACTCCTTTAAATACCTTGAGGCTACTCTCGATCCATCCCTCGACTTTGACCTACACATACAACCACCTGCAAATCAGTTAATGCCAAGATAGGTAGTGCCTACCGCATTAGATATGCCCACCCCTATCTGCCAGACTTGCTGTGGCCAAGGCTTTCTTCTTCCAGCCCTTGCTTATGGCTCAGTCACCTACCTCTTTGCCTCCAAATCATCCTTCTATAAGTGGGACACTACCTACAACAGTATTTGCCGCTATGCTTCTGCATCTCCACGTTACAAACATCATTGCCAGCTCTATGGTGACCTAAATTGGCCGTGCCCCTCTGCCCACAGACTCCAGGCCTTCGGCTCATTAATTGACAATATTGTCAGATCTGGCCTCCCACAATCCCTGTCATCCCTACTGGATGCTCAGCCTCTCTCTTATGGCCTGCGTTAGGCTGACCAAGCTCTCTTTCACATACCTGGGCACAGAACAATATGGGCGCAGCGCCTTTTCCAACGTTGTCTCAAATACTGGAATTCCATACCCCAGGCTATTCGACAAGCAGCCTCCCACGCCACCTTTAAATCACTACATAAAGAACACTTACGTTTTATCAACCCCTGCACCTGCTTTAATCCACCTTAGCTCCACTCTTCTTCCCCTGTTGCTCTGATTCAATCATCCTTGTTTCCCTCCCTCCCCTCTCTCCTTTCTCTCTCGCATCTCTTTTATTACTTGATATTTTGTCTCTTTGAATGCTTGCTACTGCTAACGCCTATGTTCCCCACTTAACTGTATATCATGATTCCCTGTACTACTGTGCTGTATTTTCATCTTACTGTTGTAAACCGACTTGTGTTTGTTGTCAAAAATTTTTTTTCTCCCTGTATCTGACGCTTTGACTTGACTCTGTAATGTACTGCTTTCATGTGCTGCGTCACATATACAAAACTTGTGTATCTAAAATGTACTCTCCCGGGTCGTGCCTGAAAATAGGCATTTTTGTGCCTAGTGCACTTACCCGGTTACCAAAAGCAAAATAAATAAATAAAATCCAAGGTCTTCAAAGCGGTCCTTATTCGATGAAAGGAGCTTTAAGGAGGGTGCATGTGATGCCTGCCTCCAAACCCTGATACAAGAGAATGCTAGTGGCTTGCCAGGCAGGGATCTCCCTTTGTACTGCAGACTAAGAATAATTGTTTTTAAGTACTTTCAGCCTGAGGCACAGCAAAACACAGGGGAGTCGGTGCTGGGGAGTGCCTTGTTTTCTTGTGGAAATTGAAAGGTGCCTTTTTTCAGCAACATTAAAAGCCTGCACTTCTGAAAATGCCATCCAAACAAATGCTTCCCACGTGTAAAAATAAAACGGTGCCCTGCCTGCACGAAGTTTTCAACTTACAGATGTGCACAACAACAAACAACAAAGCATTAGTGATGCAACAATGAGGGTAAGGTACAGAAGAAAGGATGGAAGCAAGACAGATGTGCTGGGGATAGCATGACGTCAGTTCTATTGGCAATTTGATTTACAAAGCATTATTCAACACACTGAACAGACTATGAATCATTGGCTCCTGGGCTACTATGCTGATCTACTGGCCCACCCAATGCCCTTTTCCAGTTAGCCTCATGGCCAGTTTAGGTACTAGCAATCCTTACCATCAGTGGGAGCCGCTGGCTCAATGGGGGCCCCCCAGATAAGAGCTGATGTATCTCATTAGTTTTTACACGTTATTTGTCAAAACAGCATGACTGTGCAGAGCTTCCTGATGTGGCATCGCAGTGACAAGAAATTACACGCCAAGGTGTGGCCCAACCCATCAGAAATAGGATGGGTAGAGGGGCCACAAGGACTACTACTGTTGGCAGCACCGAAACAACAGGCACATTGTCCTGAGTCATAGCACTCCGAGAAGACAAATCGTCAGGACACAGGCACAAAAACAGCTGCACTCAAGTAAGGAAGCAAATAAGTAAAGAGGTTACTTAAAAAAAACAAAGTATGCTGAGAAAGAGTAAATACACAAAGTAGCATGTTGAGCAGCTTGACACTAAGCTCCCGGCGCTTCGCATAAGTAATCCTCTACACTTCGTTAGTCTACTATTGCTGCCGCCCCCAAAAAGCATAAAGTTGGTGGGTAGTGCTTTGCAGAACATTATATACAGAATATTGGATGGGAGGGGTTACGAGGTTCCCTAAAACAATCCAGCCAATGTAACAAGGCCTACAGCAAGCTGACCAGAAGGCTAGGGCACAGTATATTGGGAAGGGTTTTGACAGCAGGAGGAAAGAGGTAATACTACCTCTCTATAGGACACTGGGGAGGCTGCATCTGGAACACTGTGCAGTTCTGGAGTCCCCCACCAAAAATGAAGAAAGAGACAGGCTAGAGACGATGCAGCATAGAGAAACCAAAATGATTCAAGGCCAACAGGGCAGATCCTACGAGGAACGGCTTGTGGAACTAAACAGTTACTCGCTGGAGGCCAGGAAGAAGAGGGGAAACATGATAGAGACCTTCAAGTTCCTGAAAGGAATGAATAAGGTAAGCAGTGAGGAACTAGCCAGTAGGCGTGGAAGGGGACATGGGTGGAAGCTGATAGGTTGGGGTGGATTCACGTGGGACGTGATAACATTGTATTCTACAGACAAGGTGGCTGAGCCATGGAACAGTCTACCAGCTGAAGTGGTGGGTGCAAAACCCATAAGTGGTTTCAAGCTTTCAAGCACAGCTGAGATAGAGTTAGGGGGTTAATGGTTACTTAGGAGGGCAACAGCAAGGCAGGGGGTAAGGTGGGGGAGGGTATCTGGTAAAAAGAAGCGTGAGCAAAACGGCACCGCAAAAAAACATTCAGAAAGAATATCATCAGGAAAAACAGCAACCAGGATAAAACAGCATCAGAATGGTATTGTGCCCCCCCAATTGTCACCCTCCCGGGGTTACTAACAATAAATCACCCCCCACCGACTTTCTCCCCTGGTGGAGTTTGGAATAGTTACCTCCCCATCTAAGACTTTATTCCCTCTCCCAGTTCTACACCCCCAAGAGTCTGAGTAGTAAATCCCCCCAATGAGTTTCTCTCCTCCCTGGACGCGTGTTCATCGGTTCGTGCTGCATTTCCTACGCATGTTTTTTCTGCACGATTTTTGACCACGACATTTTGCTCCTGCCTTTTTTTTACCTAGACCCGGGGGGAGAGAGAGAACATAAATCCCGTCTGGATAATTGAAAACAAGGCAGACTAGATGGACCGATGGTCTCATTCTACTGATGCTGTCTATGTTTCTGTGGCCCGCGACCCCGCCACCAACCATGTGTGGTCCTGGGTAAGCAGTGGACAACCAGTAAATTCATGAGAAGGTTGGTGAGGGGGCTGGGGGTGAGTGCTGCAGGATCATGTGATGGAGGAGCAGAAAGATGCCACACTGTTGGGGGGGCACCGTGGTAGAAACAGGATCCTCATGTACATGAAATGGTACATCTCGCCTATGCTTTCTTAGGTAAATAAACTATTAAAAATGTTAAGAAATAATACTGATTGGCAGCTGATTTTATTAGCCTTCTAGCAGATAATATGTAGTCAGGAAGAACCAAGCCCATTGCCTTAATAATCACAGAAACAAGACCATGACGGCAGAAAAAGACCAGAGGTCAATCTAGTCTTCCCATATTCCTTATAATCCCTGGAACCTTCTCTGGAATCTATGTTCCTCTGGGGTACTAACCCTCTCAGTCCTATCCCCATTCTCCTCCCTGGTCTTGTTGCACCTTGGGCAACCACTATTCCCTTCATTCTATCCCATATCTGCTTGAATCCCCTGGCTGTGTTTGCACCCACCACCCTAGCCAACCGATTGTTCCAAGGTTCCACCACCCTTTTCATAAAGAAGTACTTCCTCACGTCCCTCCTGAACCTCCTTCCTGTTAATTTCCACTCATGACCATGTGACCTCGAGTTGGTACTCGGAGTAAATAATTCCCCACAGTTTACCTTGTTAATTCCTTTAAGGAACTTGAAGGTCTCTATCATATCTCCCCTCTGGTCTCCAGTGAGTACATATTTAGTGTTTTGAGGCGCTTCTCATAGGATCTGTCCTGGTGGCACTGAATCATTTTTGTTAATCTGTACTGCACTGTCTCCAACCTACCCCTGTCCTTTCTGCGGTGAGGACTCCAGCACAGGGCGCAGTACTCTAATTGAGGCCTCACCAAGGAAGTATTACCTTTTTTCTTCTGCTATCAATACCCCTCCCGATACATCCCAGCATCCTGTTAGCCTTGCTGTAGGCCTTGTTGCATTGGCTCGTTTGTTTAAGGGTGTTACTGATGATAACGCCTAGATCCTGTTCCTCTTCAATAGTGCTAAGTCTCACCCCACCCATCCAGTACTCCGTCAATGGGTTCCTTTTTCCCCTAGGTGCATTACCTGGTACTTTTTGGCATTGACTTTTAAATGCCAGACCTCTGACCACCCCTCTTTTTTAGTAGGTCCCTCTGTATATCCCTTATTCCCTCATCACTATCCACCCTCCCACATAGTTTTGTCTCATCTGCGAAGAGACACAGCACGCCCTGGATTCCCTCACCAGTATCACTAATGAACATGCTGAAGAGAATTGGACCCAGGACCGATCCCTGTGGAACCCTGCTCGTAACTTCCCTCTCCTCTCATTTAACCACGTTGACCACCACCCTCTGCTGCCTCCCTTCGAGTCAATTACCCACCCAGTTCACTGCAGTTTTAGCCATGAGCTCTTTAGTCTCTAGTTTAGGTTTTAGTCTCTGTATTTCAAACAAAATTATAGCCTAGAGATCAGAGTAATGAGTTGTGAATGAGCGTAGTACATCCAGCAGAGCGGAGTTTGAGGCCCAAAACCTCCACGTGCATACTCTGTGACTCTAAGTAAATCATTTAACCATCCTGGTGCTCCCGGGTCAACCCTGAAAACAGGCACTTATGCCTAGTAGGCCTTACCTGGTCACCAAAGAATGAAAGAAAGTGTAACGAATATGAGACATATTGGGATCTGATTACAATCTGGACTACTGAACTGTGTAGTTTTTATTACATTTTTAACTTGTAGGATGGGTTATACTGGAAATACTTAACATGATAAATATGGAGTTAACCTTTGACCTCATGACATCCAGCTAGCTGCTAACAGAAAGCTAAGACAACAAAAGGGATCACATGGTGCGCTGCAATCCTAACAGGCCTTGTTAACTGGAGAACTGCGTTAAGCTGGTTTGGTATGACTATTGATAACTATAATAGGAGCAGCACAGCACTAAGACAATACATAGCAAGCAAATGACAAAACAAACTCCACAAGGGTAACGTGATTTGTCGCTGCTTTAGTCAACTCTTTCCATGCCCCCCCCCAATTACACACTGGGGAGGCGGAAGTAAAACACAAAAATTCAACCATGCTAGACGGGGTTAATTAAAAAGTATTGAAACCTGCACGAGCACCGCAGTGGAAAAGAGCAAAAGATTGACAAGAATTATAGAGTAGTACTTGGTGCTGTCAAGAACAGTTACTTATTATGACTGCAGTATGGCAAAAAGGAATGCCCTGGGCATTATTTAATCACTGTGTGCAATAAAAGCTACCTGCTGCCCCACACTGTGTGCTGTGACAGGTATCCAGACACCTGGGGGTGAGATTGCAAAAGATCTACAATAGTGAGCCTTTTTTTTCCCCCTGCAATTAAGCAGAAAAAAGAAAGAAAAACAACTTTACTTGTCCTACACTTATCAATGCTTTGCACTCCGGCTTTTTGGGTCAAGAAAACAAAAGTGCCTTACTGGGATGGTGAGCATTTGAAAGTACATCAATATGGCCTGCCCAGTGGCGCTGAGGATTGAGGTGCTGGACCGAACACCTTGATAGGCTTGAGCGTCCCTCGACAGCTCGCCTTGTCTGAGATGGGAAGAGGCCTGTGCCCGTGCACGTGCCTGACTCCAAGCGGAGGCTCGAAGTACTGCAAGCCCTAACTGTAGGGGATGGGTGGCCGCAGTACAGTGTGGATGTCGGTGCCTTGCACCATGACGTCAGGGGTTTACACGCTGTAGGGGAGGGAAGAAAAGAGAGAAACTGCCTGCCAACTCCAGGGAAGATGGGCCTCCAGGAGTGTGCCTCCAATGTGCCCCCGCTCGCTCGACCACAGCCAGACTGACGAAATGAAGGATTACGGGGTGTCTGATCACCTCACCGTCTCCACTCGGGGGGCAAGCCACAGCTCCATGGGGCCTGGAGGTGAGTACGAGTGGAGTGGGAGGCAGGAGGATGATTCCTTGTGGGGCCCTGAAGGGTCGGAGTCGGCAGGACGTGGGGAGGTTAAAGTGTAATTTCAAAAAAAGAAAGTACATCAATATTTTGTGGGTTTGAACAGCTACTGACACCACAGTGATATATATATTTTTCTGTTTAGCTGTTTGGCCCTCGGCTGCCACCTTGTGCATGCATTAGGCCATGTACCCAGTTCCTGAGTCCCATGCACCACTAGCCTCTCCCCCCTCCGTTGTCACACAGCAGGGATACACATGGGGTGAGATCCGAGAGTACCAGTGCCATCATATATGGTGGCCAGTGTACATTTCCGTTTTTTTTTGTTTGTTTTGTGAGGACCCACTCATCACCTGCATTGCGCTGGGCAGTGCCCCTGCCAGCCACACCTACACGTAGTACGCCCCTGTGGAGGAGGCAAACTCCCTGGCCCACCCCTGGGGCCCCTAGCACAGTAGAACCTGGCACCTCCCTAACACCCCTGGACTGCACGACTAGCTCCCAAGTCCACTCCCGAACTGGGCTGGCCAGCATAGAAGCATGACATGCTACCCACTGGGCTATCGCGCAGACCCTGACTGGGACAATTTTGAAAAATTATAATATGTTTACATAATTTAGCTAGCATTTCATATGCACAGTTCTGTCAGTGATATCTTGCAAGATACTTCAGGAATACAGTGTAATCCAATCTGTCATGCAGGAAAGTGTCACATCCTGGTGGGCAGTCCTGTACTTAAACAGAAACATAGTATTGTGGTGATGGAAGGCACTTAGGGTACATCTTGTCTGTTCCTTTTGCTGCATGGCAGAAGCCATACCAAATTTGGCTATGGACACACAACCAAACTTAACTTGATTGCTACCCTACTCGTTCTGTGTAATAATCCATGTTGTGCTGTTATGTTTCCTTTGTATCATATTTCCTTTTTATATGACATTTCTATTTTCCATTTTTTTTTTAAATGATTTGTTTAGCCATTTTTTCCCCCGTTTTCGTCCACTCTCACATCCTTGATGCTAGCGCGAGCGTGGAGGCACGTGCATGTCATATACTGTGGGATGCCCCACCCTATCAGTCACCCATTACCCACCTGCACTACCACCAGACCTCCACTCAGAGGCAGTGAGACTGCTGAAGGGTGACTCTCCCTCCCTGGGAGAGGAGAGCTGCCGTTAGGCAGCTCGATCCTGCTCCCACCTTCCCCCCCCATGCTGGCTCCCCGACGATCTGAGTCTGTTCCTGAACCTGGGTCACCATTGTGGCATGAGGTAAGGCATTCTACTTTCCATTTAGGTGTTGTCTGTAGCTGCCTTTCTGCTGTGCTAAGTTATACTGCTGCCTGCTGTCATCCTCCCTGGGACCCCCATGAAAATGAGATGCTACGTCTCATGGGAAATAAATAAACCCTCAATGTCATCTGTACTTTGAATACCTGAACACTACAAACTTCCACTGCCTCACTGGGTAGACAATTCCACCTGCTGCTACCCTCTGTGTGAAGTAATGGTCTCTCCTCTTTCCCCATGTCCCACCACCCCCCCTCCAGTTTCAGTGACTGTCTTATTCATCCCTATCAGGATTTAGAACACTGAAATTGCTTATCAAAAATCACACAGATGGACATTTTCTGAACTTTCTGTCTATGCTCCCCTTTGCTCTGACCGACTCTCTCTGAGAAGCTCCCTTCCAGCCTATCAATCGTTTTCTCTAGGATGTACCCGTTACCTCCCTTATCCCCCATGGGTGCCCAACCATGGTGGTACTTCGGTCATCATAGCTTGTCCCAGGACCCCCCAATTATCTTTGCCAGCCTTCGGAGATGGATGCCACAATCAACAGCACAGAGCCTGTGGTGGGAGCCTCCCTTCATCTGGCACATTCAACAGTGTTTTTTCCTGGATGCCCCTGCTCTCAGAAGACATCAGTATGCAAGGGGATCATGAAGATGGGAGCTCACGCATGACAGTATGGCATTCCCGAGCTTAATCAAAGCCCACCTTTCTCTGCCTTCATTGCGTCTCCACACACAGTCACACAAATGTCAGCAGAACAACGGATGCAGTGACCCTCCCTCTTCCTCAGAAAGCATCCTCTGGAATGCTCGAACCGTCTCCCTTAGCAGGCCCCCCGGACACCCTAGTTTATTCCCCAGCCCGGGTTGACAGTGTCATGAACGGTAAGTCTACTTCTGCACCAATGGGTTTGCTGACAAGAACCTTTAAACGCATGAAAGGTGCAACGTGTTATTGAAAGAAATCTCTGTTCCTCTAACATAAAAAAATCAAACTACATCTACACTCACATGTACTTTGGGCTCCTTTCATAGCTGGAATTTTGTATCATCATACTGATTTTTTTTAACTAGCAGATTGAAAACTAAAGGTGTAAACACACTACAGCAGAGTAATTGCACAAAAAGCAATTATTATAAAAGTATAAAGTCATTTACCAACATATCAAAAAACCCAATTAATGAAACAGACAATTGCATATTTAATAGATGTGAACACCTGCTCTCCTTAGTTTCCATCTCACGTTTCCAGGATATAGCTGCTGCCTTGTTTTAATCTATGACTTGTTTAGATATGACTATCTTTGGACTGCTTCTAGCTGCAATTGACTCTAACACCTTGTTTGAAAGAGAGTGTTTCCTGGGTTTTCAGAATTTAGGAGGTCCTGCAAACTAGGGGTGGAACGGTCATCTATAACTTGGTTGTGATACTGACCCAAACCTGTTTCTAAAAGGTTTCTGATTTACTCTGGTTCACCTAAGCCGGTAGATTTTCCAGCCTATATCAGAACCAGGTCAGAGGCAGATCTGGACCATGCTGACTGACAGAATAAGGCTTCCCCCACTTCCCAATTATAAGCCCTTTCTTTATGTGATTGATGTTCAAAATACTGTAGTTACTTTATGGTTTTCCCCACCAGTTTCCTTTTTTTTTTGTAAAATCTTTTCATTAAAAAATAAAGGTTTTGCATTACACATTCTGAAAAAACATTTCACTGTAGGGCCAGCCCGCCGGCACAGCGGTAGCACTACCATTTGCGACGCCAGTGACCCGGGTTCAGCAGCGAGCCTGGGCTGCTGGAGGGCCGGCCGGGCGGAGACGGATTGAGTGCCCGATGGGCCACTGTCCCTCTCCAGGGAGGGGTTGGCTGCATTCTCCACTGCTACACTGCCACCACCTGGGTGACCACGGGTGGTGACAGTGCAGTAGGGGAATCCAATAATACGGGAGGGTCTGGCATTGGCTGGGGACCAGAGCTGAGGCATGTCTCAGTGTGCCCCCCGTCTCATTGGTCCTCCCAAGGCTACCGTTGCCAGACAGGACAGGACTGAACAAGGAAAAATGCTCCGTAGGCTACACCTGTAGATGGGCCTCGGCATCGGGCAAGCAAGGAAGGAGCTGGGGAAGTAGGAAACTAAGTGCACACTCTCTCCCTGAAGGTAGGAGGGGAAGGGGAAACTCCTCCACCCTAGCCAGGGGGTAATCCAGAGATCTTAATAATAATTGAGAAGAGTGAGTCACTCATCTGTGCATGCGACCCTGACCCTCCTATTGCCAGGGTGCATTTGAGGTCCCAGAAGAAAGGGGCAGCTGTGGTGCTAGGGAGTATAAAGTATAAGTAAAAAAAAACAAACAAAACAAAAAACAAACAAACAAGATTTTACTTTACATAACTTGCAACCCTAACACATTTGTTTTATGAATACACGTTTATAGAGGTTTTTGAGTCAAATACAAAAACAACAGCAATAATCTCATTAATCTTATTACCAAATATAGAATTTATCATCTAACATCCTAAAGACTCCAAAGATTAATGTAACTAAATCATATCTCTAATTAAACTTTCCAGTTCTAAAAAGTACTCAAAATACTTACAACTGTAACCCCCCTACAAATAAATGGTGGTTCCCGAAAAGTCTGCCTTGAGCTTGCTTAAATGCTCACTGCCAGGCTGGTGCCATGCGTTTTAGCAGTTAAACATTTTTGCCAGAGTGTTTCTGTATAGCCTCTGTGTACTGTTTCTTTAAGAGCTGCCTGTATCACAGTTATAATTAATCTGGGGGGGTGGAGTGTGTCTATGCTCGAAACCCACCAGGGCTGCCAGACAATCGCTCCGTTTCTGCCGTCACTATTTGTGCAGAGGGAGCTCTGTTAGAAGATGTGCTTGTTTGTTGGTTATCTGTTAGAATGGTAAAGATATTGTAGTTTGTCTAACTTGCCTTCTTTGCAGCATGGACAGTTCTGTTTATTTCCATCATTTTGGTCCTGGACTGCCCAAATGGGCCAATCAGTACCTTTGGGGACTCTAAAATGGAGCCTGTCCCCAGGGGTCTTGTGGGAGAAAAATTATGTAGGAATTGTAGTTTTGGGCTTTTGGCACCTAAATGAACCTGGAGGGGAAGCCCTTGTTGTGACTGACAGACAGATCAGCCAACCAAACCTTTTTGGATCCTGGGGAAAGTCCCAGGCCGCTTGCAGCTTCAGTCAGATCTGAGCTGGGAAGTGAAGGAGTAACAGCTCGAGATAGTCGAGCAGCAGTCCTGTGTAGGTTCGCACGGGAGAACTGTGAAAAGGCTGAGTTTTGGCCTGCCTTTCTACCTGCTGTCCCTGAAAGAGAAAACAGAGTTAATTCGGACTGAATCCGAGTTGTGAGAACGATTTAAGCCACTGAACTGTGACCAGGCTTTAACCTGAAGAAGACCAAAGATTTGCCGAATGCAATTGGCCTGTCAGGATTTCCAGCCACCTCTGAACTCCTGGTTTGTACAGAGACTCTGTAATTGTGGCTGGATAGCAATCTGCCTGGTCCAGTAGACTTTCTTACATGTAAATGTGCAGTGTGTTGTTAGCGGGTCGTTATTTGGTTCCCCACCGTGTACTGAAATGTGTTCTGCTTGCTGGGGGCTGCATCCAGCTTCAACGGACTGAATCCGTATTCATCTCCCCGCCGTACAGACGCCACACTGGCCAGCCAGAGCACAGCTACACAGAAAGTCATCGATGAGAGACCTGCCTGGGGATCAGCCCCTGCTCAACACCTTGAACAGGAACGACACTTCGGCGATTCATGTGGGCCCTGCTTCTCCTGGCACTCCAGCTCAACAACCTGCAGTCTCGATTTCGTCCTGCCTGTGTCCAGTATTGGGTATCATGAGTAAACATCAGGTAGTTCCCTGCAACAACAGCTAAATCTAAAGTGTTGTCATCTGATTGCCTAGTTGTATTTTCTTTCATGAACTGAGCCCTCCGGCTCCAGATTACAAATAGTGTGTGTTGTGCATGTTGCTTTCTTCTATCACGGGGCCCCAACCAGCTGCGACGCCGGTCTATACCAGGCAATGTTCCTGGCTAGCCCACCTTTTTCCTACCTGGGTACCCAGAGTGTGTGACTGTGTAGGGACTCTGAAGTGCATGCATAACCGTCTGATTGATTTAGCCTTTAAGCCAATCAACCTGATTACGCCCTTTCCTTGTTCAATTCCCCTGAATAAATCAGATCTAACTCTTTTTGCATTTAACCTGACTGTGGTTCCAGTTTGCGCCAAGAGTACTGTACTGTTGCTATTTGCTGTGCATAACCTTGTTTTACAGGGGGCCCCAGGGTCGAGCTAGAGGACTCAGCCCTGGTGGTAAGTACAAACAGTGTGGGTAATTGCCTGGTGAATAAAGATCATTGTGAAAGTGATTACTGTGTATTTGTTCAGGCCACTAGAAGGGAAACAGGGGGTTACAGTGTCCCCGAGGGCTGTGCCAAGGTTAGCTTGACCACTAACAACCCTCACCTCCGGGTGGAGGCACCTGTTTCAATACCCAGGCCCCTTATCCTGCAACTAGCCATGCAGGCAGGGGTAGTAACCCTTGGGATAGTGCCACCTAGGGGTTACACAAAGATTATAATTTCATTTATAATTTACAACAAATTCTAATTACTAATCCATAAATATAATTAAGAGATCAAGAGAAAAATAACTCATTTAACAGCTTACCGGCTTCTGTTTGCCTGCTTGTTGCAGAGCCCTATTTAGTTTAGTTGCAGTTGTTTACTTTGCCAAATTTATGTAAAAATGGCATTGTCAGTTTTGCTGCATTTATGTAAAGATTTCTCAAGAAACGTGTTATGTACAAGTGTCATCCTGTAAATTTTTTGTCTCCCTTTGTTTGTATCTGTCTACTTACTCCCGGGTCGCACCTGGAAACGAGCCTCAGCTCAGTGTGTCTTACCAGGTTACCAAACTTTAAATAAATAAATAACAGTTTACCACCTTAAAACTAGCTTGTTATAACTCACATATGCATTTCATGTCACTTATATTTTTAATTTGGACAGTTCCTGGGGATTATCTTTCATTATAAAATGGGTTGGACATTTCCTGCTTCCTGATGGGATATACAAGTTCTGACACCCTTAAAGGTGACCTGTAAAGAAAGACTGCAGCCCGCTCCCATTCCCACATACCTTAAAATGCTGCTGTGGGAGTCTGGGGTTGCAGTGAGCTTAATTTTTAATCCAGCATGTTTTTTGTAAGAAAATGACGAAACTTTCGGCCGAACATGGAAGTGTCGCGGGTTCTCCTAGAGCGGGCGCAAAGAGTCATGGGTATTACACCCATTTAATGACGTTGCTACCACCACTGCTCTTATTATAGTAGCAGTGGCGGTACTTTATTATGTTTAATATATGGCTTATATGGGGGTTTTCATACATGTAATTTTACAGCAACACCTGGACATCTAACTCACCTTTCTCCCCCCGCGAGGACAATATGTGGAGGAGAGAGGAGGCATGAGGGGAGAGGGGGGAAGGGAGAATGGAGGGGGTGGAGATGAAGCAAGGTGAAAGTAGGGTGAGTCCTGGAGATCTGGAGCAGAGGGGGAAAGGGGGGGGAGGTTAGTTAGATGGGGAGAGAGGCACGAAGGGGAAATGGAAACAGTGGTGTACGTGCAAGGCTAGAGGAGAGAATGCGGGCAAGGGAAGCTATGGTAGAATTAATTTGCTTTTGCTTATATTTGACATTCACATGTTCAAATCAGCAACAAATAAAAATTTTAAGTATTACTCATGTGACTTACAATCTTATAATACAGAACTAATATAATCATGAGTGAGCTTCAACAGTCATCACGTGATCATCTACAGATCATCAAAAACCCACAGGCCAGTTTAGGCTTACAAACATAATCAAAACTCATCAGCTGGTGATTTGAAAGCCGATGATCTTAGATCATAATCTTCCTTGATGATCATATGGTAACACCTGATGATTAACATGGATCCATTACAGGCCGGCCCGGTGGCGCTGAGGGTTGAGGCACTGGACGCCACACCTCGCGACACGCTGGCGACCCAGGTTCAGGAATGAGCTCAGGTCATTGGGGGTCAGCAGGGGAGGAGAGGAGAGGATTTAGCATCCGGAGGACTGCTCTCCTCTCCTGGGGAGGGTGGGCGGATGACTCCCCAGCGTGAGCAGCTCCCAGTGGAAGCTGGGAGCACTACAGCCTGGGGCTCATGCTTGGTGCATGGGGAGGACGTCCACAGTAAGGGTGCGGGAGCGCACCCGGTCGCACTGGACGTCACTGCATGTCCCAGGTTCCGAGGGGTACAAAGAACAGGGAAAACACCTGTTGGCTGGGGGGTAGACGTCGCCTGCCCCCACCTCCACTGCCAGATCCAGCCCACTGTGACCTTGTCCTGACATCATCTCACCCGTAAAGCACCAGAAGAAAGCACCAAGGAGCAGAAGGCGGCCCCACTCCTGGGGGTGTATATCGGGGGAAGGCTCTATGAGTGTGTCGCGGGTGTGTCGAGATCATAGGTGCAGATGGGAGGATTTCAGGCTGGAGGGGATAAGGTAGGTCGATTGACGAAGCCCCAGTCAGCGGTGACCGGAGAGAAAGAAAATTGTAAAAAAAATAAAACACATGGATCCATCATGATTGCCCTTCAAAATGCATGACTGATTATTTACCAATTCAGCTGGGTGGTGCAGATGAGTAACGAGGGTTCTGGCATCCATCTCAAAACTTAAAAATAAAACAAAATACATAAATAATTGCACACGTAGAAACCAACATAGAAATTGTCAGCAGATAAGGGCCTCTGGGCCCACCTAGTCTGCCTTATTTCCCCTACCTATTGTGACACTGCAGGCCTACTCAGTCTCAGGTCTCCCCTCACCCCATATCTCCCAAGATCCCTTTGTGTCTGTCCCATGCGTTCTTGAATCCTGTGACTGTTACCTCCCTCACCACCTCCGCTGGAAGGCTGTTCCATCCATCTGCCACCCTCTCCGTAAAGAAGTATTTCCTCACCATTTCCTCTGAACCTTCCCCCTTCTTTTTTTTTTACTTTTCGTCTTTATCCTCCTTCCTACCTCCGGTGCCCCCTCCTTCCGTCCGCTCATGTCCCCCTTGCCCACCTTGGGGATCTGCCCCTAGAGTGCCCATCCTCCTCTCCTCGCACAGTGGGGTCTGTCCCGTAGGTGGTCTGGGTTCACTTAGGGCAGCCTTCATCTAGGGCTGCTGGAGGGGATTTTCCGGTTTTCTCCTTCGTCCCCTACCCTCTGGGGCGCTGAGCAGCTGGGGCGTACATCAGGTGAGAGCACTCATGCGTCGGCGGTCCCCCTCCCGACTCCGTTGAGCGGGAACGCCTCCATCCCCTCTGTTGTCGGTGCTTTCACGGCTCACGAGAGTGATGTAGAAGCAGGCGTTCTGGGTTCCCACCCTGAGGGAGAGGCATCCGTTGGGCGCTCGATCCTCCCTCCCCCTGCCGACCCCGGCCACCGAGTCCGTTCCCGAACCCGGGTCACGGGCACAGCCCGAGGTGTGGCGTCTAGCGCCTCAGCCCTCAGCGCCACCGGGCCGGCAAACCTTCCCCCTTCTAATTTCATATTGTGCCCCCTTGTCCTTGAGCATCCTTTTTCTCTGGAAAATGATATCATCTTGTACCTTGTTTTTCGCTGTGAGATATTTGAATCTCTCTGTCATATCCCCCCTTTCCCTTCTCTCTTCCAGGGAGTACATGTTTAATTCCCTAAGCCTTTCCTCATAGGGTTTTTTATGCAGGTCTCTCACCATTTTGGTTGTCCTCCTCTAAACTGCCTCCCCCCTATTTATGTCCTTTTGTGGATGGGGCCGCCACAACTGAACACAGTATCGAGGTGTGGTCTAATGCTCTATACAGTGGAATTATTACCTCCCTCCTTCTGCTGGCGATGCCCCTGTCTATGCATCTCAGCATCCTACTAGCCTTCCCTGCTGCCTTGTCACATTGTTTAGCCATATTCAGGTCATCAGAGATGACTACAACCAGGTCCCTTTCCTGCCCATTCAATCTTAGAGATACAGCAAACGTAAACTTCAACGGCGAAGTTGCTGCGAAGTGGGCAACATTCACCTTTGCAAAGCTTTGTGAATTTCCCATTCGGAATCCCAAATTCGCACTCTGTTGTTTTTCAAAGTCTTCCATGTAAAGTTGCCCTTATTGCACAGAGCACTTCAAGAAGTGGTCACTTCGTAAGCGAAATTATGGTCAATGCATACTGAAAAGGGGCCACTTTGTCAAGCAAAACTTCATAAATTCACACTCTGCAAATTTAGGGAACTTTAGCAAAGCAAAATTTTGGCCACTTTGCCCATCCCTGCTGTCCACAAGGATGCCAACTACTGATAACTATGTTGGTGGTTTGATAGTGTGAACACCGGTTAGGGCTCTTGGGGATGTAAAGCGCTGCATCCTTGACATGCCAGCAGGCCTGAGGGATGTGCGTCTTTCAGTGTGGAGGGTCTCTGGGATGCACTGTTTTCTTCTCAGGATGCACAAACTGCTGCCTGGTGTCCACACACACACAAGCAGGATGCACTAGAGCGACCTTTAAGGAACACTGATGGGACTTCCAGAACTTGGCCCAGGATCACAATTTTTAATGTTGGGGTCACAGACCTTCCAGAGGCAAAATGCCAATGAGAGCCCAGCCTGTCCAAAAGAAACTGGACTGAAACCACTACATCTTGTCTCCCGTAGGCCACCAATGAGCTACTGCATAATAATGGGTTTGCAGACACTTCTGACCTGGGGCAGATTCTAACTAGTGACCACTCAGCAAAAGGCTCCTTAACCTGCTACCAATCCACTAAGCCACCCTGCCTCCAGGAATGAAAATGCTTACTCTATCTTTAGTGTGTAACTCTCTCAAAATTTGTTGACTTGTGACAGACTGCGTGTCAAGATCTGGTGTTAAGTCATTCCGATCTCACGTCATCATGACGAAGGACACTTTCTAGAGACTGTACAACCGTCTGAGGTTGCTACACTTGACACAGAAGCCACTAGTAGCCTTCTGATGTAGGAATGCCCCAAGTAAACAATGCAAAGTTGCCCTCAACCAGACCCAACTCAAAAGTAGCGATGTGCATAGCTGGCTAACCTCGCTTCATGAATTAATTTGCCTTCAGTCGGAGAAGGGAAACAAGAGTTAAGGGACCCGCCTCGTAGGTGGATCTCTGAAATAAGGCCCTGCAGGAGCGCTTCTATCAAGAGATTTGGACCCACGTGCTCTGTACTGTTTCTCTGTGTGATAGCAATGTTATATTGAATGCCCCTGCCCCTCGTTTTAGGGATTTCCATACCCCTTATTTCTAGTACGCTGAACATGATAGGATGGTGCTTTAACCTTCCTTTCAGATAGTCTAGTATTTGTATACTGGGAACGGACAACAAGATGTATTTTCTCTTTAGTAGGGTGCACTGTGTTACTGGTTTACTTAATTTGTTATGCGCGGTATATTTTTACTTTTTCTATCTTTTTTCTTCTTCCTGTTCCTGACTGATATTCATTTTTGGCTGACTCCTGTGCAGGGTCATATTTAAGCATTTTGTATTTTGCCAGTTGTCTCTTAGCCCTAAAGTAGTTATGTACTCTACAGCTTTTACTGAACTTATGTACGGAACAGAAATTGTCAGTTGCAGAAGGTTCTATTTTTTGAATAAAATTGCGTTAAAAACAATAATTTGCAAAGTGCCAACTTTGTGACGTTTTCTTTGGGTAAAGTGGCACTTTTTCTGGCAAAGTCATGCAAATTCACCAGCAAAGTTGAAACTTCACCAGAACTTTGCCAGAAAAAGTGCTGTTTCCCCCAGGAAAACTTACTGCAATATGGTGAAGTGGGTGATTCGTAAAGTTATTGGTGGAGGCGATATTCTGCAACTTTGCCAGAACTTCGCCAATCAAGCAGTACTCCTCAACATCTCTATTCAAATGGTCCCACAACATCTATGGTGACTTTATCTCGTCAGCCCCACTGGTAAAGCCACTGAGTGTAGTGGAACAAAGGTAAGGTTATCATTATTCTAACCAGACAAACATGCCTTTAGAGACTACTCTACTTGAATTTATTTTTGCTACCGGGCAAGGTGTACTAGCCGTAAGAATGACTATTTTCAGACACGACCTGGGAGGTTACAAAGTAGTAGCACAGTGTACAAGAACATGAGCAAATATGGGTGACAAAGTAGTGGTACAGGATACATGACAAGATAACGCAATGGTGCAGAATACACGACAGGATCCGAACAATACAGAAACAGAGACAAAAGCAGAGCAAACTAAGCACTTCTTAATATCCACCAGGGTTGCCAGAACTAGTCCTAAAACAGTTAGAACACCTTCAAAACCAGAGGTTTGAGTCCTAACTTAGAACTAGAACACCCATGGATTCTAACTATTAGCAGGGAATATTCATGAACAGTACCCATCATAATTTGAAAGCCTGTGAATGCTGTTTTAAATGAGGTATTGGGCTCCTCTGTAGCTGGCGGCAGCAGCCCAGAGATATCAATGATTAAGTCTGCCCCATACTGGTACTATACTTCCACCATTTTTAGAACCCTGTGATGTCACCGACAAGCTGTGGTTGTGGCTAACCACATGGTAGACATAATCATTGAATCATTTACGTCTCTGAACTGCTGCCAGCTACAGCAGGGCCCAGTATCTCTTTTAAAACAGTATCTCATGGGCTTGGACACTATGTGGGGCATTGTACATGTATGTTCTCCTTTAAGACTTCTAAATACTAAATACATTTTTTTTTTTAATTCAGACATTTTGAAAATGGGAGATATCATCTAGAAAACAAACTAATTATCAGGAAGTACATTATGAAATGTTTTAGCAGAGATAAGAATGTGCTTTTCCTATACCTGTCTGTGCAGCAGTGCCACACTGCAACACATCCATTGTGATTCCTGGAGTTTGCATTTTCAGTAGCAGAGAGATTTTCACTTTCTTTTCTACTTTTGCTGAGAGGGCAGGTCTATCTTTCTAGTCCTGCCCAGTATCTCTCTCTGTTCTTTCTCTCCAGTCCTACACTCAACAGGAGTTTAAGAGTCCTAAAGAAGATTAGAAACCTGGAACTATTTGAAAAGTTCTAGACCAGAACCAGAACCTGAACCCAGAACATGAGTGGGTTCTGTGACCCTAATATCTACGCCATATTACTGTACTTGGTGTCAGTCATAATTCAAACTGGAGCTGCTTGCGCGTCGATAGCTCTGCAGTCTATGCTACAAGCTGGTCGCAGAGCAACATGTCCATTGGGCCTGGGAGTCTGTCTGGCAGTATAGCCTAGAGGTTAGAGCAGTGAGCTGTGAACAAGCTTGGTACATCCAGCAGGCCTGGGTTTGATTCCCACAACCACTACTTGCATATCCTGTGACCTTGAGCAAGTCACGTCACCTCCTTGTGCTCCTGGGATGTGCCTGGAAACGAGCTTCAGCTCAGAATGCCTTTCCCTGCCATATATTGCAAACAAAACTAAATATCTGGTCTTCAGACTGCCATGTGTTTGTAAGGTTTCTTGAGGCAGCAGGACAGAAACTTACAGGCTCATGTTACATTTGTACAGCCTGTCAGAACTGGTACCTTCCATGTTTTACATTTACTGCTGGTTAAAACGAATGTTTGGGATTAAGGATGGCCCTTGAATAGCACAAAGCAACCTGCTGTAAGAGTCATTTTGATCCTTCGGGTGAGTCAGTACAGCTACATCGGCCCTACAGCACCACTCGAGGGCAATCACATAGACCATTTTCATCTCGGCAGCAGTGCCTAGAGCTTAACACGCTGCCAAATCATTTTAGGATGTGGCAGAAAGGCTACGAGCTGTGCCCTGTGAGTGGAGTCAGAGTACAATAGCAACATTAACAAAAGGCATTGTGGGATGTGAGTGATTAAAAACAAAAACGGCAATAAACTGCAGGGCAACAAAACATGTCTTATTATGGGCTGGGTTTCAAGAACGGACGGGAAAACCTTTTGCAGTTCTGATCAGAATTGGTTCTAATAAGAAACCCCAAAAGGTTCTAGCTTTCATAACACTTTTCAAAACTACAAATCTTCATGATCTTGAAGGTGATAGACAAATGACATACTGTTTGCTGATCTGCATTTAAACCAGCCAATTTTTTGGGGGTGGGGTTAAAATGAAGTTTAAGATTAGATTTTTTTTTTTGGTCTAAGTGTTAGAACCAGCCAGGTTCTGAGAGGGGGGAGAGCACTAATAGATCCCAGGTCCGTAGCTACAGGGGGGCATAGGGGGGCACAGCCCCCCTGTAATTTGTTTTGCCCTCCTGTAAATTTTCAGACCAGTCCAGATTGCTTTAATATGCGTGATAGCTGCGCCCCCCTAGTCATTCTTTCTGCCTCCCCCGTCTCACTGTCCTATCTATGGGCCTGGTAGATCCTGCTTTGTAGTGAAGTAGCACCCGCTACCCCTACAGGCCAGCGAATAGTGGCTGTTTTTAGCCCAATTTAAGCTTTGAAAGGAAACATTTTACCTGAGGTTAAACTGGGCAGGAACTCAGTTCCACCTCCTCTGACACCTTTCTCTACTGAATATTGTGGAGAGTTCAACCCCCTAGGGATGACAGTTCCACCTTCTACAAATGTAGAGATTACAGTTCCACCTCTAAACATTACCAATTTAACCACTGCATTTTACATTTTTCCAAGAAAGTGCTACCCCTCCGACAAAACTGCTACCCCTTTGAAAATATTCTAAAGCCACCCCAGGTTGGGGGGGGGCATTTTGGTTTTTAGAACTGGTTCTGTCCATCGTTAATTTGTTCTAAATATTAGAACCAGCCATGTTCTAAGGGAGGAGGGGCATTGTTTTTAGAACTGGTCCTGGCATCCCTAGTTTTCAGTCGATGCTGTTAACTACAACATGCAGCGCTAACTAACACAGGTGGGCTGTCACAGTGGCAGAGTGGCAGTACATCCACGCTGCCATCTGGGGTATCGCATTTAAGTTCCAGAATCCTACACTAGAGGAAGGGCACAGCCCTGATGAGCCTGTCATGCAGATGGGGAACAGAGGGACCCAATGGGGAAAATCTGGGATGGAAACAGAATTAAAAAAAATGGAAATGGAATAAATCAAATGATTCATTCAATTTTTTCCCAGGGTTTCTAGCAATATGCAACACTCCCGAAGCCCAGATGGAACACGTGCACGCCTCCGTGCTTATGTTTGACTACACTATCTTAACTGAAAGGAACTGGGCCAGCCCACCGGTGCAGCAGCAGTACCAGCTCTTGTGGCACCTATGACCCACGTTCAGGAGTGAACTCGGGATAGCGGAGGGTTGGCCAGAGGGCAGAATATCAAGCATCTGATGGACCGCTCTCCTCTCCTCTTCTAGGGAAGGATACAGCAGCCATGCACGCCTGACCCCCTAGTGGTGGTTAGGGGTAGGGAAGCCCGGGGACCACAACACTGGGGATGGGAGGAGTGACAGCTGCCGACATCCTGCATGTGGGAGTGTGCACAGGACTGAAACACAGGAGGACAAAACTGGCTCGGTCTCCATGACAGAACCAACCCTCCACAGGCCCTGCACACAGTGACATGTTACGCCTCCCGCCAAAGGAACCATTTTGCAGTCTCTGGGCCACTCCCACCATGGGGAAGGGGGGGAAGGTGGGAGTAGGATAGTAAGTCCATGGGAAGCCGGGACGATCGAGCTGGGAGAGTCAGTGCCTGATGATGGAGCCAACCTGTTGGTTAAATAAACAGAACTGAAACAAACAAACAAAGAAACCCTGAAAGGAACTAAGCTGACTCACATACAAACACTATATTAAATTAATGTCTATTTTTTTGTGCTAAATATTGGTGTCTAACAATGAGGACTCAACATATGCATGTGGTTGGCCGACTGCCCTGTGTGTGTGTGTGTGTGTGTGTGTGTGTGTGTGTGTGTGCGTGTGCGTGTGCAGGAACAGGCATTAGCCATTTTGGGTTCAGCTCTGGACAAAAACCAAAAAAAGATTTAGAGGCCACTTTCTGCCACAAAGGTAGATTTGGTATCCAATTTGAGCCCCAAATGTTGCCTCTTAATCTCTGTAAAACAGACAACATAGAAGTTATTTGGGTTTTACTTTAGCTCAGTATTTAATATTTGATTATCATATTAGTACAGTAATCAAATCTACCCGTATGTTTCTGGGGCAATTGTATCACTTAAAAATTGTTTAACACTGCAATCTAGGAAACTGTTACCGCAAATGTTACCGTCTTTAATCGGTTATGGACTGCCTGTCTATTGTTCGGTTTCAGAATCACTGATTTCAGAATTCAGGCTCCATTCAATTCAAGTTGCCATTTTGGACTTCCATGGCCACGTAATATTCATCACTGTGAACTTTTTAGTTTGTTGAACTAGTTTTCATTTGAAATGGAATGTTTTTATTATACAGTACAAAGTTTTGGAAAATGTCTAGTTCGGATCAATTTTCATGTATGACTTCTATCAAAGACAATACCACTGCACATCTGATTATTTTCACAGGGGTCTAACACTAGATCATCGCAATTCAAAACAGCCTTGGCAAAGATCTTACTTATTTTGTGCAACAAAATACTGAAATTCATTGCCAGGTTGCGTTCAACAAATTCGATTTTATTCTGCTTTTACAGAGCAACTGTCACAATTCTTGACAGAAGACAGGCAACCCATACCGTGAAGTTGCCTGCCCTGGTAGCTATTTTATCCATAATTCCATTTTTTTCTGCATTTAAAACGGAGTTATATCCTCCGTAAAGCCCGGCTTGGCAATCCTAGTGCAGGCGGCAGCCTGACGCTGCAGCCTGTCCCTAAAACTGCACTTTGAGTGACCGCAGTAGGGAACAGGGTTGCAGGTGCTCTGTGATACTGTAATAGGATCGGGTGGGGTTGCCCACAAGTATGCGTAGATTATCTTTGCTGGCAGGTGTATATATATATATATATATATCATGTATGAGGCTAATAAACAGCATATGTTGTAGCCCCATACATGTATATCTGCCAGCAAAGATAATCCAAGATCGCTTAAGTGGGCCCTCCCCGAGCCTATTACAATATTCACAGGCACCTGCAGCCCGCTCCCTACCTCACATCATCAAAGTGCATTTTTAGCGAGGCCGTGCAGCCTATAAGCTGCTCGGCTCGTAGCAGGAAGTTACAAGCTGGTCTTTATACAGGATGCAACTCTTTTTTTAAAATGCAGAAAAAAAATGGAATTATGGATAAAATAGCTCCCAGGGCAGGCACCTTCACGGTATGGGTTGCCTGTTTCGATCATGGCAGTTGCTTGCTAAGATTCTACATAAAACACATTGCCTTGTAAACTCTTCTTATATTTAGATATCTTGTCTGGCCCAGTGGCACTGAGGGTTGCAGTGCTGGACGCCACACCTTGCGCCACGCCGGAGACCCGGGTTCGGGAATGGACTCGGTCGCTCGGGGGCTGGCAGGAGAGGCAAGGATTGGGCGTCACAGCTCTCCTTCCTCGGGGTGGGGGTGGGGTCTGTGCTGTAAATGGCACAGCTACCCTGGGGGGCTCGCCCGTGCCAGGGTGCTTGGTTGCCTCCGCGGAGGTGGAGAGAGCTGCTGTACCCACTGCATGGTGCGCAGGCGCAAAAGGGGCGAAAAAAGGAGAAAAATCCCCGGCAGCAGGCACCGCTCCTGGGCCGGGCATAAGGTAAGCCCCGGTAATTCCGGGGGATGGAGCTGTGGGGAATCAGGCAGAAGGGGGCTGTCGGGGGAGGCGTAGAAACAGCAGCTGTGTTAAAAAAAGAATGTGTTATCTGTTCATAGATTCTTTTCTTTTTATTTTGGTTTTGTATAATGATTGCATTGTTGAATGTATGTTATTTGTGTCTGGGTCCCCTTGAAAATAGGCATTTATTTCCTTGGGTTCCTAACTTGTTAATACATTTTAAATAAAATATAAATAAAGAAGAGGGGTCAACTTATATGTGAGTTTTGCCTATACAGGAGTATACACGGTACATAGAAAGGCACTGGAATCTTAATTGCGCACAGCTGCCTCAGCTGCATGGGGCATTTTGCTTTAATGCTCAACCTTATCACCATTATTTCTGGTCTTACAAGACAGCAAAATAATCCAATTGGTAAGGAATATGAATATCCATTTCAGGTCGATTCTCTTCTCGTTTCGTTTTGAAATAAATAATTAAATAAATAAGTAAATTAAGTAGCAGACTGAAGAAATCTGTTTACCATTTGACGCTAGCACAGGATTCATTAGCCCTTTGTTTTCACCAGAGATTGTTATAGGAAACAATCTGAACTGGCTTCACCGCCCTTCCCCCCTCCTGCTGAGGAATCTTTTTATACCTCTGCTGACTGAGCAGTTTAGTGCTGCTGGCCAGCCCTGGACCATTTTACATTAAATAAAATTTATACTCAGACAGGATTAGCACTGATTCTGTTTAACAGAGAAAGCAGATCTACACTGCTCAATTTGTATAATTCACAATCTTGTGCTTTCCTCATTATATCATGTGATTGTTTTTAAAGCTGCAGTTTATATTAAGAAAACATTTTTTATATATACACGTCATTCTGCACTCCCTTTTCATTATGCACTCCTTTTCAAACCATCCATGTTGAAACCAGCTGTTCATTTTTGTTTTCAAATCCATTTATAAAGAGTCAATTTTCATTTTATACTCCCTACTTCAGAATTAAATTTTGTGGCTTAGAGTTAGCGCAGATGTTCCCAGTGTCCCATTAGGTGACGTAGAAGGGTTTCTTGTATGCTAGTTCATCATGAGAAGAGTGATGTGAAACAATGGGTGTTCACAAACTGATGAAAAAAGATACAAATCTGGCGGCAACCATATTTAAAGGAGCTATCCTTTAATTCTGAAACATATGTTAAAGTAGACCTAAAAACAGGAAAAGGGTGCCGGCCCAGTGGTGCTGAGGTGCTGGATACTTTACCTCATGCTACGCTGACAACCCGAGTTCGGGAAGGGACTTGGGTCGTCAGGGTGCCGGCACCGGGGTGGGAGCAGGAGTGAGCAAACTGGAAGGCAGCTCTCCTCTCTTGGGGGTGGTTGCTACCACCACCCACACCACCCCCCGTAGTTCCGTTGCCACTGGGTGGAGGTCCAGTGGTTAGCATAGATGGCGGGGGCGACATGAAGAGGGCACCTTGAGATGCGGCATGCGCATGCTCTCCACATGCACGCGTGCGTCCAAGGTAGGGAGCCGGGATCGGGGAGAAAAAGACAAAAATACCATAAATATCTGTGTGGGGGAAAAAAAACAGGGAAAGGGGACAACCAATGGCCCAGCAGGTAGCGTGCCACGCAGCAGTGCAGTTGACCTGAATCTGGGAATGAGCTCAGGGAGTCAGCAGAGTAGGCCAGGGCAGGGGCAGTGCTCCCAGCTCAAAGAGGAATGGCGCAGTGTTCCAGCACATGGGGAGCACCTTGCCACAGGGCAGGGAGCTTTACTGCTCAAGGTGTGCCATGCATGTCAAGGCCGGGTTCAGGGCTATACACTCCGGGGGAGGCAGAAAGAAAACCAGAGAAAATGGTGCCAAAAGGAGGACACTGCCAGTCCACGCTTCACCAACAAGGCTCCAAGAACTGACACTTCTGGATGTGAGTCTCGATGGGGGGGGGGGGAGAATGACCCTTCCCAGGTCTCTCCAGTGGGAAAAATCCAAGGAGGAGCCTGCAGGATGAATGACAGGGCTGGGCGACTAGGGGCAGAAAGGAGCCAGGCACGAAGAGGGGCCTAAAAACCTGCATGAAAAAAATTGAGAAATGGGGAATCTGGCTTTACAGGAGACTGGGCAATCTAATCTAGGTACTGCGCTACACTTTACAAAGTATCATCAGGCAAAAGGGGAATGAAAACATACTCCAGATATAAGAAATAATAGTACGCTATTTTTTTTTCCACCTTGTGTTTCTCGCTTTGGTTGCTCTAACTGGCCCCTATCTGGACTGGTCCCCTGGACCTGTCACCCGACATCCCTGAGACTTAACTTCTCCATGGTCGTCTTGCTGCAGGACCTGGCCAGAAGTGCCCAGTTGTCAGTGCAGGGCCTGCAAGGGACCAGGCTGTCACTGTGCTGCGGTCAGAGGGTTTTTCCACCATTTTCTCCCACTGCGGCCCATGCAGGCGCAATGACACATGTGCGTACTCTGCCTCGGTGGGGATGCCACTAACTTCTGGGTTTGGGGTCCCTCTCCCTTGCTGTCCCATGTGGCTGTCATTAAGATTCCCGTAGGTGGCAGTCAAATCCCGGGACAGGCATTCCTCCCTCCCTCCCTGAAGGAGGAGAGCTATCCTACGAATGCTCAGTTCTTCCTCACTCCCACCATCCCTGGAGTGACCTGGGTCCATTATGGAACCCAGGTAGCCAATGCAGTTGGCAGTGAGGCAGCAGTGCCTTGACCTGCCGCACTGCTGGGCTAGCTAGTTCACTACATTTTCAAGTTAATATTAATTTCATGCAGCATACTAGCTCTTTAAGTTCTTTCTAGCCAGAAATGCCACAATGACAGTTTAACCTCAGGGCTGGCCCCAGTGGCACAGAGGTAGAGCTACCACTTGAGACACCGATGATCCAGGTTCATGAGTGAACTCAAGAGTCATCGGAGGGCCAGTGGGGAAGATGAGCGTCCGATGGTCTGCTCGCCTTCTCTGGGGAAAGAGGGATCTGATGCCCGGCAGTATACCAACTTCTAGCAAAGGCTATAGGTAGCTGCACTTGGGACCAGTGCTGCTCCTGGGATTGGTGGGGCAGAGGACATCTGCCCATCGGGACAGGAACACTCCTGACCATATGCTGATGTCACTGCATGTCCGCCTCCACCAGGGATCATCTCAATAAGAGAACCCCTTGGTCAAGATCGATGATGCCGGGATGCCTGCCGGCGCTACCTCCGCTGTTCCGAGAGACGCCAATGGACTGGATCAGCATCTTGGTCCTCCTCTCCCTCTTAGGCTGGAGGGGTGGGGAGCGCCACCATGTGGAGCAAGCCACGGTCTCCCAGGCTGTCAGTAAGTTCCTGTAGGACGGCACTAGGGGTGAAACTGAATGGGAACCAGATGGGCTGATATGGGGTATATCCTCGCCAAAACCAAGGAGAATAAACACAGTTTAAAACATAAATAAGTACTAGCTTAACCTCTGTTCAAAGGTGATGCATCCTGACTGAATACATACAGATCACAATGGTGAGTATATAGACTGGTACCTAAAGCAGCTCCAGAAGCCCTATTTAGCAGCAGTCTGATTGTGGGCAGTGCACTCCCCAGGGATCAAGAATTTCCAATCAAGGAGGACTGGAGTACAATCAGGTCACAGGAATAAACAGTAAGTAAAAAGAAAAGTATCGATGCTGCATAGATTTTCATTGGATGTTTTCTCCACTACAAAATGTGAGAAAATAAGAGTTAAAGGAGAACTCAATGAACTGCATAATCAGGGGGATTACCTCCAGGAGGAGGGAGGTGATCCTCCCTCTGTATAGTGCCCTGGTTAGGCCGCATCTTGAGTACTGTGTGCAGTTCTGGAGACCCCACCTTAACAAAGACATAGCACTGCTGGAGAGGGTCCAGAAGAGGGTGACCAGGATGATTCAGGGCATGGAGAGTAGGCCCTATGAGGAGAGACTGGAAGAACTCAGGCTGTATGCACTGGAGGAGAGGAGGGATTGGGGGGGGGACATGGTAGAGGTTTTCAAGTATGTAAAGGGGATACATAAGGGCGGAGCCAAGGAAGTGTTCATGCTTAAGAAGAGGGGAACTACAAGGGGGCACGAGTGGAAGTTGGAAGCGGGGAAGCGCAGGAGACATTTCTTCACTGAGAGGGTAGTGGAAACATGGAACGTACTGCCTAGGAGTCTGGTGGAGGAAAACACAGTGGAGGGATTCAAGAAGGGTTGGGATAGGTACAGGGGGATACTGAAGCCGGGGAAGATCACCTCTGGGGGGGGGGGGGTAGAAGAGTGAGCTCCCAGTAGGGGTCTGGCTTCCAAGCAGACACAATGGACCATGGGGCCTATTCTGCTGGCTTATACTATGAACTGAATGAGTTTATCAACTGCTGTGAAAATCACCAGCTCAGGCTTGCAAGCATAAGTAAAACATTGTTTTTTCTTTTCCTATGGTCTTAAGGGTCTGTTAATATCACGGCATAACGTCCACGAAACAAGAGAAACCCGTGGCCATCTCACATGCACCAGCCGGCTACTGCTATGTTAATGAGTGCTGCTGACTGCTGCCATTAGCTGGAAGCATTCACCAGCATATTGAGAGCACAAGAAGCCAGCTGGTGTGTGCAGCATGCCTGTGAGCGTCTCTCATTCTTGGACGTTATGGCACAATATTAACAGTACCTAAAAACTATAGAAACAGGTAAAAAAAAGTTCATGTATGCCCCAAACCTACTGTGATTTATCCAGTTTTCCTTAAAATGGGAATCTGAACCCTGTTGTTTACAGTTTTTAATATAAATGTTAATTTTGATGCAAGCCACAATGAGTGAAAGGGACCTGGGTTGGTGGTAGACAGCAAAATGAATAACACTGAAAACTGCAGAAGATCTGTGGCAAAGGCAAACAGGATTCTGGGATGCATAGCCCAGGGAATTACGTCCAAGAGGAGGGAGGTGATCCTCCCTCTGTACAATGCCTTGGTCAGGCTGCATCTTGAGTACTGCGTGCAGTTCTGGAGCCCTCACCTTGAGAAGGACATAGCACTGCTGGAGAGGGTTCAGAGGAGGGGCAACCAGGATGATTCAGGGCATGAGAGAAAGTACCTATGAGGAAAGGCTGGAAGCCCTTGGGCAATATTCACTGGAGGAGAGGAGAGAGGGGGGACATAGTAGGGGTCTTCAAATATGTGAAAGAGATTAACAGGGGCAGAGACAAAGAAATGTTCAGGCTAAAGAAAGGGGGCTCAACCAGGGGGCATGAGTGGAAGCTGGAAGGGGACAATTGCAGAGGAGAACGTAGAAGGCATTACTTCACTGAGAGGGTGGAGGGGCCATGGAATGCACTGCTCGGGAGGCTAGTGGAGGAGGCCACAGTGGAGGGCTTCAGGAGGGGGTGGGACAGGTGCATGGGTATACTGAAGCCGAAGATGACCCTCTCGGGGGCTGGGGGGTGGGAGAGTGAGCACCCAGTAGGGGCTGGCTACCGAGCAGGCACGAAAGACCGTCAGGCCTAACCTGCTGGCTTTTAGTATGTTAGTATGTTGATGTATGTGAAGACTGTTTAATAACTCCAGTGTATTGTATCCCACTGACACTGGTTGAGCGGAAGCCTGCAATGAAGTTATCTAAATAAGGCAACAGCTCAATTGATGTCACATGGTTCCAAAATTGCTAAGTAATTAAAAAATTATTACTGGGCAGAAAAAGACTGCATTAAAAAGGGACCTTAAATAAGGAAAAAAATAGGACTATTTCAAAACAGACAGACAAAAGAATACACAGTGGCTATTAAAGCAGCAGTATTTGTTAGTTGACAAGAATGTAATTGTATAATGCTTTTTATCAATAATATATTCATGACATTAATATATTCATCATCAGCACATTTTTATTTCTCTGTGATGTTAATAAAACAGCTTTTCTCACAATTTTTTATAATTTATGACTCAAGTCATTAAAGATGGCTGCCACTAGCAAATTTAAAAATGTCTTTCCCTCGAGGTTATGTTCTGACGTTATATACTGGATTCCTACCGTGGATGTATTAGGATGAGGCTAGAATATATTACTGATGGTGAACAGCATAGCACCACACCAGAATGTTTAATTTATTCATAGTGGGCGAGGCCAGAGAGCAAAAACCCCACATCTCAGTTTAGGAATAAAATACAGTGAAAATAAATATGATTATATCTGTCTGTATGTTGTTGTTTTTTGTCAGAAATACAAAATTATTACAAAACTATTTGCCATTTTTTTCCACTAAGAAAGATTGCAGTTTTAAACAGACTTCACACCTGCCCAAATTTACAGATCTATTAAAAAATGTAAGCAACGGCCGGCTCAGTGATGCAGAGGGTTGAGGTGCTGGAGGCCTCACCTCCCACAACACTGGCGAGCTGGGTTCAGGAGTGGACTTGAGTCTCTGGGGGTCAGCAGAGAACGAAGAGGATTGAGAGTCCGTTGACTGCTCTCCTCTCCCGGGAAGGGGGGACGTGCCGCACTGCTCTGACACTTCCCCCACGTGGAGGCATGGTGGCAGGCCGGCGACAGCAAATCACAAGGGGCTGGCTAGTAGTAGGCGCTGTACTGCACGTGCCCTTCCATATGCACACACACACCCAGTGTCACTACACGCTGCCGGTCAGAGCGGGACAGAAAGGCAGAAATGCTGGAAGGGGGCATATGAAGCTCCATTCGCCTTCTCCAGCCTGCTCCACCACTCGGCCCCCACCCAACTGCATTCTGGATCTGGATCTCCAAGTTGGGGAGGACAGCCCTCCGTCCCCAGCCCCACCACGGGAGGCAATCCGTGGAGGATTCTGCAACAGGGTGGGTTTCTAGGAAGGAGACAGACAGCAGGAGAGGCAGGCAGAAACTGAAGAGCCACCCATGATGGAGGGTGGAAAATACTTGTGGTAAAAAATGGAAACAACAGGGTTTATGTTCCCTGTAAAAGGAAAGAAAGTGAATCTAGTTTTACAAATTATCTTTCATATGTGTGTATCCCAAAGTGTTTTAGGAGCCATGAATAGTTGGCAGCAGCCATTATGCATGCACAGAGAGTGAAACTGAGGGAGGCTAAGGAAAGCGCAGGGAGGTTTTGTGACTTATTGAAGGTCACACAATAAGTGGCAGTGGTGGGATTCAAACCTGGGTTTCCAGGTTCACAGCTCTGACCTGAAGTCCCAGTTTACACTGCCTCTCTGGGTCTAAAAACTGTATATGCATTAGTCCTCGGTGGGGGGATCTAGACCCAATGAAATGGTCCCTGCACAGTGAGGCATTTCAAGGCAAATACAAAGCAGCCTAATAGCAGCCATCGTCCACTGTGAGGCGATAGAGAACCTGTCACCTACGAGGATTTATTATAACTATTAGGAAAATGTGAGAAAGGAAAAAAAGCTTCAGAAACATTGTAGCTGGGTAAAAGAAAACCAAAGTACTGAATGCTTCATGATCTGATAGCAAAGGTTCCTGAAAAAAGAACTCTGTTTTGCAAAGGCACCAAGCAAACAGGGCACAAGAGATTAATTCATTTCTGAGCCAATTCAAAACCACGGCAATGCATTTCTATGTGGCTGGCAGTTTTACCATGCTATCATCAACCAGATACCAGGGTGGGGTCAATAAAGTGTTTTTACTTGGCACCCAGCTTTCCAGCAGTGAACAGGTTATCTTCCATTACATCAAGCAAACACCACAGCATTACACCAACACAGTCTGTAAGTCATGGCCTGACTCCCCTTCCTAAACCTAAATCCCTAAGCAATGTTAGCTCTTCCCGAATTTATTGCAAGGAGTCCTCTGGCGCAGTGACCCTAATATGGCCCTCGCCAATAAATGTAATTAGTCTTATTTTACTGGATGTCATTACAAGTACAGTGGTGTCCTCAACAGAAATTGATACGCGCATTTCAAACCAATTTGATTAAACTACATGCGATGTGCCATTAGCACTGACCCTTGTCCACAAGCAGTCATGGGTCACCGAGTCACATGTTCACAGTGCTGCTTCCGTCTCCAAAAAGAACTCGCTGGGCAATTGTTTGACTTGTACTTGCACATCCATCCGACACAGAACATTGGTCTGACATTAAGACATTGTGGCTTGTGCTCCAAAACACGGTCTCAAGTGCGGACGGACATAGGTCACAGTTCATCAGTGAAAACGGAATCAATTGTTAAAATAAACACATTTTTAGAACTTGGGTTTGGTTTTCAAATCTGTTAACAGAAAAGGAAACAAGAAAGAAATTATTTAACTTAGGGAGCTGAACCCAGCCCACCAGAATAGCATTCCAGTGCTCTATCAAACAACATGTAAGGCCAGCTGGCTAGCCTTCCCACTGCAGCTCCTGCAAGAAGGAACATACTGGATGTCATGGGATAATAATAATTATTATTATTATTACGCATTTAGCAGTGGCTAGTATCACACCAATAATTCCATACCATTTTAAAACTGGTAACATTTGTAAAATGCAAACCACAAGGTTTCCGCAAAGATTCTGCTGTATATTTTATTTTTATTTGTAAAAGTCTGCGTTCCATAAAGGTTGATTACAACCCACCAGTCTGCTCATGGCTTGAAAAATAAATGCTTCTCAACAGCGAGTCCTGAGAGCAAGAAAGAGGAGCCGTGATCTCTGTTACTGACTGCATGGCTCAATAATGTTATTGCTAAATATGGCAGGAAGGTGAGACGATAACTACAGCCTTCCAACCACAAAAGCCATTCCCAACATTTGTGTAATTCTGCGTACTACACCACTGGACCACTGGGTTCTAGTATGCCTGATGTGGTTAAAGAATACACGGCAGGGTGCCCGGATCCCCTACATGGCAAGCATACGCATGTGCGACAAGAAGGTTTATCACCTGTTCGCTTGTTTAGGGTCCTTAATCTGTGTTACGTTTCCAATGAGATACTCCGGTTTTGGAACGGTGTGTTGGGATAGCCAGCAGACCACATGTTCTTAAACCGGGTGTAACAAAATACTTCACTGTTTTAGCTATACTTCTGGGCATCACGCCAAGTGTCTTCTGCCACACATACATTAAACTACAAAACTATCCAGTCAAGGAAGTTAAAAGAATAGTTGTTACAGCGATAATGGGATAGTGGTCAGGGTTTACGAGGCAATAACTGGACCATGGTGAATAAACACAGAGGCCGTAGGCCATGGTGTTTATTAACACCCCAGTTCGGTTATTACTGAGTAAAACCCCAGCCACCATACCATTATAGCTATTATACTGAAAAAAAAAAAGGAGAAAAGTTTTGAAACAGATTACCAAAATCGCTCTCTCACTAGTTTTACTGCACATCTGTGAGAAAACAAAAAATTGTTCAGCAGTTTGTCACAGACATGCTGAAGTGCTAGTCTTAGCCAATCAGAACTCAAGGATTAGCATGCAGTCTCATTATTAGGCCTACTGTTCCATTATCACAGAATAAAGGGACAGTAACTCTGTGTTCTGATTGGCTGAGAGGGATCTTTTTCAGTATAATGAAGGAAAACTGTGCAAATCTCACATCCCTCCTCAGCAGCTAGATGGACCCTCAGTTTGGGTTTCTAGCAATGACATATTTTATTAAATTACCTTACAATATATTTTTACTGCTGTTTAATACTGTGCCACAACTTCCTATGTAAACACATGCCCGCAGCTATCTTGTACATCGCTGCATGTGTCTGATACTCACTCGATGTTAATGAGGGCTGCCAACTAATGACAGAGGTCAGAAGCATAGCTGCCCAGCCGGCCCCTTGGCGCAGTGGTAGCACTGAGTCTGGGTCACTGGGGGGACGGCTGGGGCAGGAGGACTGAGCATCCCAGGGGACGCTCTCCTCCTCTGGTTGAGGAAGCATCACCACACCATTCCGACACTGCCACCTGTGGATGCATTGGTGACAGTGCAAGGTTAGAGGTGTAGGGAGTGGGAGGATGCCATTAAGTGCTTGGCGGAGGCACGTGTTGGCATGCTGCCAGTCTGGACATAAGGAGGGGGGGCAAGGGGACACTAAGGGGTAAATCCCCCAATGCTGAAAGCACCATGACGGCCCCTACCAAGAAGGGTGGGGGGACCAGACAGGCTGGTATATCCGCCACCAGAGCAAAAAAATATATCTTAAAAAAAGAAGCATGGCTGCCCAAGAGATGGCGGCTGCTGTGTTTACATCGGACATTTTGGCACAGTATTCAATGTTAGCACACCACCACAATGACAATTTTACTCGAACACCACCACAGCGACAAAATCTCGCCAGGTCACTGTGGTGGCCCGCTGTACAGTGTTGTTGCGATTCCTGGTGTTTCGGCCCCACCTCGAACCAACTCCGAGTTGGAGTTGGTTATTTAGAGATGGGGGTGCAGGGGCCACAACCCCCGCAAAAAAGACACTTAGTCTCACTGGGAACAATGGTTCCCATCGCTGTCGGGGATATCTACAACATTGTTGTCGATATATCGACGTGGAACCGTATTCTACAGGAGTAAAAGTATGCTGTTAGTCAATTCCGAAAAAATAATTTAATGCTTATGTAACCCCCCTACAAATGGGGGTTCCCAAAAGTCTTCCTTGAGTTTGCCTAAATGCCCAATGCCAGGCTGGCATTCTGTGTCCTAGCCATCTAAAGGTGTCTGCATGTGAGTACCCTGTTAGCCTCCATGCCTGTCTCTTTAAGAGCTGCCTATTTCATAGAGTATATTTAATCTGGGTAGGGGCCGAGTAGTTTCAGGCTCGAGTCCTGCCCGGGCTGCTGTATTATTGCTCCATTCTGCCATCGCTAATTGCGCAGAGGGAGCTTTATTTAGAACTGTGACTGTGATTATCTGCTTTGATAGTAAAGATATTGTAGTTTGTCTAACCTGCCTTCCTTTGCAGCATGGACATTTCTGTTAATCACCACCATCTTGGTTCTGGACTGCTGGTTTGGACTAATCAGTACCTTTGGAGACCCTAAAATGGAGTATGTCCCCAGGGGTCTTGTGAGAGAGAATTTCTGTAGGAATTGTAGTTTTTTACTGTTGGCGCCTAAATGGACCTGAAGGGGCAGATCTAGCTGTGACTGGCAGATGAATCAACGAATCAAACCTTTTGGATCTCTGGGAAAATCCCAAGCTGCCTGCAGCAGGGAGTCAGTGTGAGTTTGGAGTTGAGAGAGTGAACAGCTCAAGATATTCGAGCAGCTGCTCCTGCGTAGTAGCACGGGAAATTGGTGGGAAGGCTGTGTCTGGCCTGTCTGCCCCATCTTCTCAAGTGAAGAAGCCTGCTTAATCTTAAATCGGACTTCATCCGAAGTTGCAGTTTTTGCGATCAGATCTTGATTTGTGACAAACTGAATCCTCCTGAAGTGGACCGAAGATTTGCCTCAGCGCAATCAGTCTGTCAGGACATGAGACTGCCACAGCGCATACGGTTTGCGCAGAGACACTGTGAATTGCAACCGGACTGTCATCCGAACAGTGGTATTTACCTTGCTTTTACTATAAGTGTACTGAATACTGATAGTGGGTCGCGATTTGGTTCCCCACTGCTTGAATGTGTCACACTTGCTGGAAGCTGTATCCAGCACTTACCAGACTGTCTCCAAACTGTTCTCCCGGTCTGGGCCTTGCCACCTCGGTCCAGATAGCCACTCATGCCGCAGAGAAACAACCAAGGAGAGACCCGCCTGGGGATTTGGCTCCCTGATCAACACAGACAAACAGGATTGAGCACAATGGTACTTTGTGTGGGCCCTACTTCTCCTGGCAATCCAGCACTTCATCCAGAGGTCTCCATTTCGTCCATCCTGCATCCTGTACTGGGTAGCGTGAGTAAACACCAGGGTAGCTCCCTGCAACAAAGCTCAAATCAAAGTGTGTCAACTGATTTAATTGTTGTTGCTAATCATTTTGGAACTGAGCCATCCGGCTCCAGATTACAAATTGTGGGTTAAAGTGCATGCATGTTTTCTTTCAATCACAGGGCCCCAACCAGCTGCAACGCCGGCCTACCCCGGGCAACGCGTCAGGCTAGCCATAGTTCCAACAGGGTACCCAGTGTGTGTGTGACTGCGCTACAGGGACCTTTAAGTGCATGCCTTATAGCCCAAATTATTCAGATCTCGAATCAACCACCAGATTCTGCCCCCCTTCCTTGTCACTGCCCCTTAAATAAATCAGATCTAAATCTTTTTGCACCCAAACTGGTTGTGATGTACCTCTGTATGAACAGCACTGAAATACTGTTGGTTGTTTTGCTAAATCTTATTTTACAGGTGGTCTCCAGGGCTGAGCCAGCTGAACCAGCACTAGTGGTAAGTGCAACAAGTGTGGGGTTAAAACTGTTGTTATGGGTAAATTGCAGTTGTGTATGCTGTGAATCATTTAGGCCACTAGAGGGAAAAGACGGGGGTAGTAGTGTCCCAGAGGGCTGTACCCAGGTCAGCATCGCTACCACAAACCCTGTCCTAAGGGTGAAGGTACCCGTTTCTAGTACCCAGGCCCCTCAACCTGCATCTGGTCACGCAGGCAGATGTAGTATCCCTTGGGGTAGCACCACCTAGGGGTTACACTTAGAAACCCTGATCGGGTGCCACCTACCTGTTAGGGAGGTCTGTGAGAGTTGCACAGTTTTCCTTTGAGACCCTATTCCACGTTGCCCTGTTGGCCCAGCGGCAGGGCATCATGCTGCAATGCAGGTGACCTGGGTTTGACAGTGGACTTGGGTCACCGTGTTAGGAGGCAGGCAGGCTGGGACAGCTGCCATTCAGCAGTGTGCCTCAGATGGAAAGCACTGGCAGTGACTCTGGCCACCACAGCAACCCTTGCAGCTAGACACAGGAGCTTGCTCCTGCTGTAA